>CM038221.1:51022696-52427696 GCA_021442155.1 Cymbidium sinense
ACTTGACCCAGTGACTTAAAGTACCCTTATGAGCCAAATTCTAATCCTAACCAAATTGATTGAACTAAGCCCACCTAAGCTCTCTCATCATGATCAACAATCATCATGAGATGATCAATCACTCTTGGGTCAAAGTCAAACCTAAGGGTTGACCAAGTCAACACTTAGCCAAAATGAAACCCAACATAAAAATCCACCATAGCCAAATTGATTGAAACCAATGATCTAAGTTCATTCATGATCAATGTTTGAACTGACCAAGTCAACATTTGAGCCTAACCCAGCAATTGGCCACTTGACCCAAGTTGACCCAACTTGACCTAAAAAAGTCAAAATGTGTCAAAACTTGATCTAAGCCAAATTGATTGAAACCAATGGGTCAAGTTCATTCCAAAATGATTGTTGAACTTAAAGCCTCAATTGGCCAACTAGACTAACCTAGCCCAATTGACCTTGAACCCAACTTGACCTAAAGGGTCAAATTGAGCCAAACTCAAATATAAAACCAAAATTGATTGGAAACAAAGATACCAATCCATTTCATATGACCAACCAAACATGAACCAACCCATGAACCTAAATAGGTCAAATGGTCAACTTGACCCATTTGACCTAAATGAACTCAATTGAACCAAAACCAAATATAAATCAAATTGAATCAAACAAAAGCAACCAAAACATTTCAAATGGTCATATGAACTTGACACAACCCATGGTTTGATCAAATTTGACCAATTGGTCAACTTGACCAAGTTGACCCATTTTGACCTAAATGGGTCAACAAGAGCCAAATCACATCAAACCAACTCCAAATTCAATGAAACTTGGCCAACCTATTTTTCAAACATACAAACATATTCAAATTGAAAATCAAGGTCAAATGACCATTTTACCCTAGGCCAGGTAAATAAAAACCACTTGAATTTGGTCAATTCCTTTTCATGGACACTTGCATCTCTTAGTGGACCAAATGGTCACTAATGGACCTAGGTGCACATGACCCAATGGGTTTGGGTCAGCCCAACCCAAAATAACCACCTCCTTGAAATGGCCACATGGAATCCTCCTCCACTTGATTAAGCACATGGCCACCACCCACTCCTCCTCCTGCCAAAACCAAATGCCATGACACTCTAAATGCCTAAAAACCCATTGAATAGGTCAATTGGATCAAAATGGCAAGAAGGCCATTTCCGATCCTTCAAGGGGAGATATACTCCCTAATTCATTCAATCTACTCTCTCTCACACTCGATTGAACTTAGGGAAGCCGAGAAGCATTAACTTCCCAAGCTTCCTAGTGAATTGAACTTCCATTGATTTTCTTAAAAAATGGGAGCTCCATGAAATCCAACTTACTCCACACTCAAATCAACCACCTCCTTCAAGCACCGAGGATCAAAATTCACCCAAGCTTTTTCCCAAGCTCCAAAGGCAAGGGAGGTGACCTTGATCAAGATCAAGCTCATGAAGGTGGAGTTGGCCTCTAGAAGATCCATCAATTTCAAAGCCTCAAACTTCAACAAAGCTTCATCTCCACTACAAGCTTCTCCAAGGGAATCGACGGTGATCACCTCCGTGAGGTATGCCATTAAATTTTTAATAATGTGGTTTCCTTGTGAAAGTGTCATAAAAATTCTAGCCATTGTGATCTCTTTGCATGTTAGATGGTGTGGGTTGAGTTTCAATCCAACTGAAATCGAGCTGATCTTCTCCTAAGATGGATGTCCATTCTCAGAGAAGAATGTGGAAGGATCATGGCCATCCATCCACATTTTGGATGGACCATGATCAAAGACACATAAGTTTTAATCCTTTAGAATCTGGATTTTAACCTCACCCCATCCTTGATTGATGGAGAGAAAGCACATCGCCAATGCGGCATGTGACAACTTAATCAATCCCATCACATGGAAAGCATGCACGCCGTGGCCACATGCAATGGGATTAAACATTTAATTAGGCTATTAAATCACTAATTAATCATGAAAACTTCCTAAATTCATATCTAAGCCTAGAAAAAATCAAAAATATGAAATAAATTGCATTGATAGATAATTAAACATAGAATATTCTAAAATGATTTCAATGGATTTTGAATAGTGTTTTCTCTGATTTGGGTTTTATTGGAATGTTATTTTTGCTAATTACTCTAATTACTCCATCGATTAATCCCAAACTTGTGCATAATAATGGGATGACTACCTCCCTAATTTTGGGATTTATTGGTGGTTTAATTAGGAATTGCTAGTTCATTCCTTAATCACTCCTTAATGTAATTAAGCTTAATGGTATAATTAGTGGTTTAACCCTGATTGAGTCAATTAAGTTTTGATTAAGTGAATATGAGGTTTAGGGAATAATTTTGGGATACTTTAAGATATTTCTTAAACCCCTTTCTTCCTTAATCCAACCTTAATTAAGGGTTAATTCACTAATTACCCCTTAATTAATTTCATAAAATTCTAAAACTTTCTAGAACTCAATTAATCTATCTTGGGTAGATGCTTAGGTGTTCAAGAGCCTAAGTACAATTAAGGAAATCAAAATTCAACTCACATGTGTGAGAGGGTTATGAAATTACTTAATTAAACCCCTTTTAATTAATTTAATCATGAGCCAATTAAAGCATACCTTTCTTCCTAGGTGCATTGATTTAAATTCCTTGTGGTTTTATGTCATCATTGGCTCATAATTATTTGATTAACTATGCTAAGGTGTAAGGGGTAATTAACACTTAATTCACTTTACCTTAACCTAAAAACATATAAAAATCATCTAATAACCTAAGAACAAACTAAATCAAAAAAACATATGTGGAATGGGTTAGAGCAAACTCACCTCACATTTCTCAAATTAAATCAAACTCAAAACAAAATCAAACCTTCCTTTAAAAATAACTTTGATTTTAAGTTTTCTTTCTTATTTCATAAGATTGTCTTTAGAATTAATTAGGTGAATGTGTTTACATGCTTTCATCACTTTAGTTCTTTCCTAACATGCTAAATGTGTATGTCATATGAATTTCATGCATTCATGCTTTTCAAAAATCAAATTAAAAATGAAATATTTTCTTTATGTCAAATTGCATGTTTTGGCTAATGTAAAAAATATGAATGGCTATTATCATTATTAAATGCAAAACTATTTTCAAAATCTATAAATTAAACACCAAAACTAAAAAAGTGTGCTACTTATAATTATTTATAAGCTTGCATGTGGATATAAATATGAAGATGTGCATAGTGTAGTTTTCCTTCTCTTCTTTAGCATAGTTTTGAATAGATTTGGCAAAGTGTATAGTTGTTCGTTTGAAAGAAAGAACTACACTTACTATTTCTCCTATTCATTCTATTACTAAGAAGGATATACACTTGTACATATAAATTGCAAATAAAACAAAACAAACAAATACAAACTTTTGCATCTTTCTTTTCCATTCATTTCTTTTGTACATGTGTTGTATTTAAGGAAAGTGGTATATTAGTCTGGACAACCCAGGGTTCTGAGGCTTTAAGTAGCCTAAGTAGGTCTATACCCCACACTGGTGCTATAATGGCATCATACTTATGCCTTTTATACATCTACATGTGCATGTGAATAATGGATAAAAGGAACCGCTCTTTTTTACTTAATGAAAATCATGCATCATAAAGCATTCAAATTTTCTTAAGTAACATTTCTTAGCATTCATCATAAAGTGTGCCAAACATTTCCATTTGTATGATATAGATATGCTTAGGATTCATTCATATGCATGTTATACATGTTGGGAAAGAAAATGAAGTGATGTGTGTTTTGTGATAATAATTCACTTTACTTAATCTTAAAATGCTTTATTTTGACTAGGTTTGTTTAGGAAAAATCTAAAATTAGGATTAATTAAAACATAATAAAACATTCACTAAATAAAATCAAATATGAATCACTTTAGAAATTACTTAAGGTAGGGAAGGAAAGAGAAGTTCTCTTCTCTTTTCCCTCTCTTAAAACTTAGTAATTAATTTAGATTCACTTAAATCAAAATATAAAAATAAAATCAACCCAAATCAACTAAATAAATAAATGAAACCACCCATCTAAGTTGAACATCTTCACAGAAAATCTAAACCTTAAAGCCATAGCATACCACACAAACCTTTTTAAAGCACACACATTAGGTTAAGTCACCACTTCTAGCTTTAGGTTAGGATGCATGGCTTGATGTTTACTTTTATTTTGTGATGTATTATTTTTAGTCTAGATGTTAGGGTGAATGTGCATAGAATGAATGGTAGGATGATTTAGTCTAATCATTATTTTAGATTGTGCTTAAGGGGCACTATAATAAAATATAAATGCTTTTGTTTGCGGTGCTTATACCCCATAAATCAATAGGCAGTGGACTTGGTTACCCATGTGTGGGTGCTAAGTCCAATATACATGCTTGGGATTTGTATGGTTTGTTTAGCTAATCTCTATTTTAGGTGTTAGTTAGATTTACTTTTTTTCTTTTTTGTATTTTTATAGGATTTTGGAATGAATGTTATGGGGATTAGGATGAGCATTGGTCATAAGATCTCATCTTATGTACCATGTGAAAACCTTTCACCTTCAACCATCAAAAGAAGGAAAGAAGAAAGAAGAAAGAAAAGAAAGAAGAAATAAGAAAGAATGACCCCCCATAACATGAATTTCCTTACTTGATTGTAAATTAATTCATTTGTAATCCGGTTGTATAAGGGTAGAGCTACAATTTTATTTATTTTTTGTTTGCGGTGGTGACCAAATGGCATTTTATTCTTTTGCATTAGCTTTATAAAATATTTGATATTTTGTTTAGCTTATGCATTAACATGGCATATTTTCTTAGCTTCTTCCTTGCTTTATATATGGCCTGGATGACGATTAGGCTCTTAGGAAAAAATAATTCTTCTACCAAATTAATCAACTCAAAATTAAAATAAACAACTGATTACCTCATTTAAAGCCTAAGTTAAAATCAAGATAAAAGAATTAGTAATCCCCTTACCTGGATGAGTATTTCTTTTATAACATCATGCATAAAAGCATATTATTCACTCTTGATTGGAGGGCTTCCACCTTTGGAAGAACTTGGCTTGACCTTTGAGAGCCATGGTGGAAACACACCTCCCCTTCTTGGCCCATAATCTTATTTCTCATGCATTAGGCATATGAATCCTATAAGCTGAGTCAAATGATTGTCCAAAATAAAATAAAATGTAATATATTTTGCATTAGATCTAGGTCATTTTCATGCCCTTACATGATCTAGTCTCTTAGTGAGTTTAAGGACTTAGTCTCTTTCTAAAATAAATAACCTAGCTATCTTGCATAAAGCATATGACTTGCCTACATGAATTTAAAATCATAGGAGGAGTTAGTTGCGGCCAGGTGGTTGTAAGTCAAGTAGTCGGTGGTTTCCTCTCTTATGGAGGAAAACCAAATACCCATTTTCACCTTAGATTTAGGTCATGCTTTTGGCCCTTATCAAAGCTCCCTAGATTTAGGTTCTAAGGTTGCTTCTCCCTTCTATGGGCCATAAGCATCTCACCTCTTAGGCATTTCCATAACCTTGTATGGAATTATATGCCCTAAACTTCTAATAAAAATTCAACTCAAATAAATAATTCAATTTCAAAAACATAAAGCCCAATCATAGGATAGTTTGAGATGCTCACTAGGTTTCCTAGCATCATGATCATCTCCTACTTATCATCCTATAGGGTTCAATAATAACTCTCTCTTTGATCAATCTCATTGAATCTTCTAAAATAAACTAATCGATTGATAGTCCTACCTATTGAAATCTTTAGAGATAATGATCATTTACCTTAATCAAGAGTATTTCTAAGAAATCCCCTTCCTTAGGATGTAATTAACTATGGGGGCTTTCCTTTGTATGGAACTTAACGAACCTAATTTAAAATAAACCTTACTTTACTTTTCCATGTAAAGTAGGGGAAGAATTTTATTATTCTTTATCCCTATCAGGTGGTGATTAGTCCATTGTAGGGCTGATTTCTATCTTTGAGATAGACACCTCCCTCAATGTCATACCCAATCACCATCAATAAGAACACCTGCTGATCAGGTTATCAAAATTCATAAAAAAGAAGTATTTTTCTATCTTCATTTTATTCCACATAGATTGAAGATGGAAGTATACATTCTTTAGAGATATTAAAATTTCACCACAGATTTTTTCCGGCGCACTGCAAGGTTCCTCTCTCCATCTTTTGGTAAATGATCATTATCTTCCATCAATAGTGGGTTTGTCTGTATGAATCCAAGACTATCTTTCTTTCCATTGGCACTTAGCTTATTTCATCCTTAAGTTAAGCTAGCTAACATCTTTAGGTTTTAGGATTTCACCCCATGTTGTTGGGTTCCCCAATGGGTGAAAATAATAGTTTAATAAAAAATTAATTAAGGACTTCCTCCTTACCATTTTCATGTTAAGGAAAGGTTCATTCTAAAATAATAAAGACAAAAAAATCCTTCATAGAGATCTTGCTTTTCAAAAAGCCTTCTTTCAAAAATGCACATAATAAAATATTTTGCACAAAAATTTTCCTAAATCACCTTCATCTAACAATCTTTATGATTGTTATATGTAGGATCATCTTTACAAAAATAATATTCCAACAATCACATTTTCTAAAAAAGCACAAATGAGTTTCTTCACTCAATTCATTTTTGGTGAAGACCTCATTTTCAAAAATAAATAAATAAATAAAATTCCAACAACCATGTTTTCAAAAGAATAAAATTTGAAGATGTGCCTTTCCATTCAATGCATCCAAATGTGTTTAATGGATAATTACATCTTCAAGCAAAATCATAATTTTGAAATTCCACTTAACACATTCCACATGTGTTAGGTTGGAACTTCCATATTTTCAAAAAGCACATATGAAACCCCTCCATTCAATATATCCATATTTATTGAATGAAGGTTTCATTTTCAAACAAAATCAAAAATAAATTTTCAAAAAGCACATATGAATATCTCCATTCAATATACCCAAATTTTTTGAATGGAAATTTCATTTTCAAATAAAGTAACATTATTTTGAAATGCACTTAACGTATTTCATATATGATGATTTATATTTCAAAAAGCAATAATCACACACAAAATATGCACCTTTGGAAAATGAAAGATAATTGATTTCCATCTCACATACCCAAATTTGTTAAATGGAAATCTCACTTTTCAAAAAATCAACAAAAACAAAAATCTTCAAAACACATTTGGAACTTCAATCTAGCATACCCCATTTGCTAGAATGAAGTCTCCCTTTTCCAAAAATAAAAAATTTGAAACACATTTTTGGAATTTCATTTAGTACACTTGAATTTTCTATGTGAAATCTCCATTCCACAAAATTTTTTAAAACATATTTGGAACTTCAATTTAGCATACCCCATTTGCTAAAGTGAAGTTTCCCCATTTCAAAATCCAAAACAAAAATTTGAAACATACTTTTTGGAATTTCATTTAGCATACTCAAATTTGCAAAGTGAAATTTTCATTTTACAAAATATTCAAAAACACTTTTGGAACTTCATTCTTTAGCATACCATATTTGCTAAAGTGAAGACTCTATTTTCAAACTAAAATCAAAACACAAAAAATTTTAAACATATCTTTTGTAATTTTATTTAGCATACTCAAATTTGCTAAAGTCAAATTTCCATTTCACAAAACAAAAAGAAACACTTTTGGAACTTCATTCTTTCGCATACTATATTTGCTAAAGTGAAGTCTCCATTTTCAAAACAAAATCAAAACACAAAAATTTTAAACACTTTTTTGAAATTTCATTTAGCATACTCAAATTTGCTAAAGTGAAATTTCCATTTCACAAAACAAAAAAGAAACACATTTGGAACGGCATTCTAGCATACCCCATTTGCTAAAGTGAAGTATCCATTTTCAATTAAAATCAAAATCAAAACCAAAAGAAACACATTAGGACTCCCTTAGCATACTTAAATTTTCTAAGGATCCTACTTTTCAAAAAAAAAAAAAAAAATCAAAACCAAAAGAAACACATTAAAATTTTCTTAGCATACTTAAATTTGTTGAAGATCCTACTTTTCAAAATCAAATTAAAATCAAAAGAAGCACATTAGGATTTTCTTAGCATACAAAAATTTGCTAAGATTCCTATTTTCAAAAAAAATTTTCGAATAAAAGAGACACTTGAAATTCCTTATTTAGCATACCCAAAATTTGCTAAATGAGAAATTCCATTTCTCTTTTCAAAGCACAAAATGATTCACAAAGCAAAGAAAATAAAGGAACAAAAAAGAAGAAATTGTTTTCAAACATCTCATTTAGTATACCCAAATTTGCTAAGTGAATAATTCCAAAAATCTCAAATTCAATATAAAAACAAATTGAACTTTAACAAACCCAATTTTATTAAATAAGGGGTCCTCAAAATCAAAATTAAAACTCAAATATAAACCTATTGGAAGCATCCCTTGAAACAAAAATATTTGAACCCATTTTCAACATATTCAAATTTGTTGAAAGTGGATTCTATATCTAAATAATTCCTCTTTCCAATCAAATCTCGAAATCTATTCTAAATAATTTGAGCTCGACTTAACATTTTCAAAATGTTGAGTATGGGTTCTAATTCTAAATTCAAAGTGAACAGAAATCTGATTCAAATTTATTTTCAACATTGCAGACTCTCATTCAGCAATAGTTTTAGTTTCATTATTAGTTTAGTTTTTCAGTTGACAAAAATGGCTACACAGAAATATGTTTTCACCTTTCCCCATGGGATGGACTTGGCCCTAGATTAGGCCAGTCTTCCCCATTCTGATTATGCCCACTTCATTGATTTTGGATAAGGTTTTGACGGGTGATTACGTGAGGGCACCCCTCACCATTGTTAGAGCAAAGTGACCGGGTCATTGATTGATATTCCCTTAGACTCTGACATTCCCTCATTGAAGAGGAAGGCAGTGGTGGTTCCTACAATGTTAGCATCGCATTCATTATGTGATAGTGCCTTATTGTTTCAGCGCTCTGAATGAGGGCACCCACTCATTAGCACCTTCAAGAGGAAGGCTCCCTTGATGTGGATAGTCTCTCGCTTTTGAGGTCGGGCTCTTACCGCCTCGCCCCACCAAGACTCAGAGGAGGAACAAAAACTACATGATAAAGCGGTACCATACACACATCACCAGGGAGATGGAGGGAGCTACACATTCAATTGTTAAGGAGTTGCCCACTTTGACTTCACCGCTAGTTACAGTGAGCCCATCCATCCTCTCTTTGGGTCTAACAGAGAGGATGCCAGGAGGATCCCCACTTCACCTCCACTAGTGGTTCGATTTCAGTCCCTAGTTAGTCAGAGTAGGAGGTCATATGCTGGCCTCCATTCAGTCCTACACCAAATTAGCGGAGCCTATGGACATTTTAAGTATGGGGCTCAATTTTACTTGGTATCTGTTATCCCTCGCAGCATGAGGAAACATCTTTGGTAGGAGAGGGTTAGGGAGGCCCATACTACAATTCATATAACTAGCCGAGAGAGGCAGAGGTTTGGTCGGTAGTCAACGGCCTCTATACTCATTGATTTTGCTGATCTGCGCACTACCTTCATCGATCACATAGACAGTATTCAACTTATGAGGACTACCCATCACAGGAGGAGAGCTCCTATTCTGAGAGAGTCAGTGGTGTCTCAACCACACTGCTCTACCCTATGTCCACCGTCACTTGTTCATGTGTCAGCATCTCCAATTCCATCGAAGGCCATGAAGACCATATCCAGGGAGAAGAGGACCCTGTTGGTGATCTGGCTATGGCTAAGGGATCCCATTCCATATACACCGTCTACTGTGGTGAGGCCGAGCTCTCGCCAACCTTCGCCTGCCAGTGGTGTGAAAGACATCCCCAAATCATAGTGGTCATCCCTTCACCATCACCACCATAACAGGATCTAGAGATGGTTACAGTAGTTACAGAGGGAGAAGGTGGCAACCCAGTTGCACCTATGATCACAGAACCTCCTAGGAGTGTCACCCCGTATGGAGTCAATGATTGTCAGGAGTGTATATCTTCCAGTGAGTACAGCCCTCATAGGGTTGATTCTCTAATAGTAGGGAGGTCGGTGCCTAAGACATGATGTTGATCCCACCACCCCAATCAAATCATTTGTGCCTTATATATCATTCTCTAGATGATATAGTAGCTCATTATTTCATGGAGAAGAGATCTTAGGATATGAGATGGATGAGGAGAAGATCGCTTTGATCCCAATGAAGATGATTTGTTGGGAGACTCGGGTTTTCATGGTAGATAGGGATCCTCCTTAGAGAGCAGACTATGGAAGGTGTTGAGAAGAGAAGAAGAAGACCACTGCCAACACCTCTAGCATAAATAAAGGATGAAAAAAAGATAAATATGATGAGAAGAGGCTGAGGACTTAGTAGCCTCAAGCATAACCAAGCCCCAACAGTTCATCCTGCCATATATGAGACTAGTCAGCTAGAGTTGGTGCATGTCTTGGACCCAGCCAAGACTTTACCTCTAGTAGAGCAAGGTAGCACTAGCATGTATAGAAGGTAGTGGATAGTACCTCCATACAAGAAAAAGATATCAAGTCCATGGTTGAGCAGCAAGTGAAGGAAGCATTGGCTCAAGCCCAAGGAGGATCATCAGTTCCAAAGGGTAGACCCAGAGAATTTGATAATCCAATATCCTACCTTCCTTCAAGAGTTTTGATGGCAGGGGAAACCAGCAACACATTACCCATTTCAGAGCTAGTTGTTGCAACGCTGGTGGCAGTGATGCTTTACTTTTACGTCTCTTCATCAGCAGCCTAGCAGGGATAGCTTTTGATTGAAATGTTGAACATCCCCATAGTTCAGTAAAAAATTTTGTAGAGTTAGAGCAACTCTATATCAAGAGGTTTGTGAGCTCAAAGAAAGGGTTATCATCTTGTTGTAGCACAACAAAATGAGTCCCTTGTTGACTACATTCTTAGATGGCATAACCTGAGTATGAAATACAAACCGCAATATCTAAACATGCCATTGAGATTCTTCTAAAGAATATCCATGGCCGATCTTCATGCTTAAGGGCTTCACCATCAAAATATTTGAGAAATTAATCAACAAGGTGGCTAGCTTGCAAGGAGAGCCAAACAATTACCTTTTCAAGATACCAACAAACTAAAGTCACGAAGGTATATGAGAAGAACTGGGAAGTGACAACAAGTGGGGGAAACAACGAGAGAGTAGTTTGAGAGACCTCGGCTCGTGATGCTTCCACCTCCTCTACCACCACCGCCACTCCAGCCTACACCACCTCCTCCTCACCACATCATCAATAATGGTACACATACCCCGCCACCGTAGCTATATGGTCCACCTACTCTTTTGGATAAACTTAACAAGCCTTATTCATTTAAGAGGGAGGTAATCGGAAGATCTTTAAGAATCTCTTAAAGAAGCCTAATTTTTACTACCCAACTAGAATTGGGAGGAAGTGGGCAGGAGCAATGATCCTAACTTTTGCCCATACCACCGCATGCTAGGTCATATTTTTGAGGATTATTTCACATTTCAGGACTGGGTTGAACATAGCTTCAAGACCTATGCTATAGCTATCCCGAAGGAATACCTTGTGGAACAACCATCCAATTTCCATTAGGGTAATCCTTGAGGATACTTGTAATCCTTACAAAACTAAAGAAGGTTGGGATATCTCATTATCCAAAATATCTAAAAAGATTATTCAGAAGATCAAGAAACTTTTCTTGTATGCTATCCCAGGATAGCCCAGTAGCATAACCACCGACCGAGTCTAACCTCTAGTCCACCGTTGCAGCTACCACATCAATGACTATCGTTACTTCAGCTAGTTCTTCTTCTGCTAGTGGACATCTTGTATCGGTGGATGAGGGCATCAAATGTCTCACTCCTCTTACTTTACTTGATTTCTACTTTTATCTCATATCAAATCCAAAAAATTGAAGAATAAAGCTAGCTTGAATTACATCTATGTCACTTCTGATGGGTTGTCTAATCTATTCTAATAACTCTTCAAGTCTAAACAACTATAATAATTTTGATCTTCCTCTTCGATGAGTTGGATTTTTTTTCCTAAATACTATGGGTTCACCTCTTGAGATAGACTTGGAATCATCCATTGAGGGTCCCATAGGAGAAGCTAGGTGAGCCTGATGTGTGTAGAACCTTCCATTACATAAGAGATCACCAAGTCAACCTCAGTGGCAAGGTTCTACCTCCTAGGCAACACCTCAAGATAGGAAACATAAGTCATTGGTTCGAGATCGAGAAGCCCCTCCATAGATGCTCCACCCTTGGATATGCTGGAGGATCAGCAAGGTGGACTACAATGTCCTCTCTCTCATCTAAGAAAGTTGCCATCTAAACTAAGTATACACGATGCCCTTGTCTTATCCAAAGAGATGAGGGAATCATTAATGAAGGCTCTCCTTGATCCTGAGATATGCTTAGCTCGGATGAGAGGAGGCACAAGAGAAGCTAGGGATCACTTTCAAGATGAAGACCTTCTTCTTGGGGATGGAGCACAATCCCTCTCATTATACATATGGGTAGACTTCGAGTTGATCCAAGTGCATCGGTGAACATTATGAGTCTAAAGACCTTGCCTATTTGAGGATCGACATCTCCACACTCGAGGAGATCAATGATGTTGAGAGGATTCAATGAACAAGGTGAGCGCTTTAGGTTCCATAGTGTTACCTTTGGAGATAGGTGACGGAAAAAGCCAAGTTTTACATCATTGATTTGAATACTTCATCTGCTGGGCCTTGGATACATCAATAAGATAATTCCATCCTCCCTCCATCGCATCAAGGATGGGATTGAGTATTGTGTCAAAGGAGATGAAAAGCCATTTTTAATTAGAGATGTTGAGATATATGAGGATGTGACCTACTATCTTTCTCAAAATACCCTTTCTCATGAACTTCGATAAAATTCAAATTCAAAAGGAAAAGAAAATAAAGAAAAAGAAAAAGCAAAAGAAAAAGGAAAGAAAAATGAAAATCCAAGTGAATAAGAAAGGGGAATTAAAGAAGAAATAGAATCACATATCACATTCCACCCATAATTCATTCCATCATATGGACATGTGGGTGGACAACCTCCACCAGTGAGGCAGAGAAAAATAGAGGTAATTCCAGGTGGAAGACCCCTCTAGTTGGCCATCAGCCAACAAGAGTTATGTTCTAGTTCATAGGAGTACCCCTACTGTTCACATAGGCTTGGAATCCAGCTCAGAGGTTGAATCTAATGTGATTAGTATACCACCAACCCTCTCAGTTTCATTGGAGGTGACTGACAAACATGAAGACGGCCTCGACAAAGCAAAGTATTTGAATCAGATGCATGTAAAACTATTAGGCAATAGTTAGAAACCTTAGCTCTAACCTCACTTGAACCCCAAAAGTTAAAGCTTTAGTAGTTAAGGAAGCCCCTAAGCCTTTCAGTGATATGAAGCTGAAGAGATTTTTTTTAGGATCATCCTCCTCAAGTCCTGATGTAGAACTTGAGGTGAATTCATATAAAGAATTAATGGAATTATTGTTTGACTTTTACTCACCTTGTGTTCATAATCTTATACATAAAGGTTTTGTTCCCCATTCATGTTCCAGGCATAGATCAGAGTATTTTGAGAAGCTATGAAATAATACAGGCAGGAAAGCACAATCAAGAGCATGACTAGGATTCAGTATAGTGGGTTCAATAGATGACGATGATTACTGCTTAGTTGTTACCAATCATTTGGAGTTTGATAAGTTCTTTTCACATAATAACACCAACTCTATGAGAATGTGTTTAGAAACCTTGATGATCTGATGATCTCCAAATCAAAGATGCACCTAGAATTTGAAGAGGAGATCCATTCAACAATTGACAAGCTTAAAGAAATCAACCTCGAGAAGAAAATCCACCCATACATCGTATTATTGAATGAAGAAGAAACCAATGACTTAGTTAGCTATTGATGAGTTTAAGGACGCTTTGCATGGAGTTATGAAGAGATGTCTGGATTATCTCCTTGTAGCAGTCACAAGCTAGAAATAGTTCCTAGCAGTAACCCTATCAAGCAAGCTCCTAGATGCATGCGATTAGAAATCGAACAATAGGTCATTTCTGAAGTCAAGAAACTGATCGATGCTGGTTTCATCAGGGAAGAAAAATACCCTACCGTTAGCCACATCCCGTTAAGAAGAAGAATGGCCAAATTCATATGCATAATTTTAGGACTTAAATAAGGCATGTCCTAAGGATGAGTTTCTCTTCCTATACTAGAATTAATGGTGGACATCGCTCATCTCATGTAGTTTTCATGGATCATCGCTATACCAAATCAAGATGTCACCTGAAGATGAAAGGAACACTACTTTTCGAACCCCGATTGGAATCTTTTATTATAGGGTCATGCCTTTCAGCCATAAAAATGCTAGTACTACATACAAATGGTCTATGATTTGGATCTTCAACAAACTCATCCATCATCAGGTTGAGTGCTATGTTGATGATCTAGTATTCAAGAATAGAAAAAAGAAGACCATCTCTTTGACTTGAGAGTAGTTTGTGAATGGTTAAGATAATATAACCTCAAAATGAATCTAAGTGTGCATTGAGTAGCTTGAAAATTCCTTGGTTTTATTGTTCAACATCGAGGAATAGAAATAGATCCATAAAAGATTAAAGCTATCTTAGAAATGCCACCTCCTAAGAGTTTAACTCAACTCAGATCTTTCAAGGATGGTTGGCATATCTAAGATGCTTTATTTCCAACCTATTGGGGAGATGCAAGCCATTCTCAGCACTTGTCAAAAGGATGCCAAGTTCAAGTGGATGACAAGTGTCAGCATGCCTTCGAAGATATCAAGCAAGATTTGGTGAAGCGCTTAGCTATCCCGCCACTCATCCTCTACACTATCACATTGGATTTCTCTCTTGGTGCTTTATTGTCCTAAGCCAACGATGAAGGGAAGGAGAGTGCTCTACTACTCACATCATGATTCTAAGTGAACTATATCTATTGAGAAACATTACTAGCTTTGATCTTTGCCCTATCACTATATGCTTTCTCATAAGGTGAACTTGATTTTAACCAATCCATCAGTTTATGACATGGCCAATGCTATTTGAATGTTTGGCATGATGGTCCATGATTCTCTAGTTTGATATCACATTGTATTCTCCTCGATGTAAAAGGATAAGCACTAGGATTTCTTAGCAGCACACCCACTTCCTGCTGATTCTCCACTTAGTGACAATCTCCCTGATGAACAAATCATGAACTTAGGGGAGGTTGACAACCACCGATGGGAGATGTATTTTGATGGTGTAGCTTCTTTTCATAAAGGAAGCACCATGATCTACTCTTCTAGAAAGGGTAGGAATAGTTCTCTTAACTCTAGACCATGATGTGATGAGATTCTCATACTATCTTTCCAATCCCTGCACCAACAATGAAGTCGAGTATGAGGCTTTGATTGCTCTGAGTTAGCCATTACAATCGCTGTCAAGAGCATCAACATCTTGGGATTCTTGGTCATCAACCGATTGTCGGTCCTACAAGGTTCTCAAACCCAAGCTTGTCACTAGTATACCATGAAGTTGGCCCAAATCCTAAAGTCACCATCTACAAGGTTCCTTGAGCAAAGAACATAGTAGCAGATGCTTTAGCTAAACTTGTAAAAGAATTGTCATGGCTAGAAGATGAGTCCATTCAAATAAGTGTCCAAAATAGATGAGTCATATCCCTTATTGATACTGAACTCATCAAGAGACTTTCTCTTGAAGGGGAGGTTACCATTGCCTATAAGGACAAGGAGTTGGATTGGAGGCAACCATTCATAGACTATTTGAACACCATTAAACTACCTCAAGAAAAGTCACAAGCCCATCAGGTGAAATAGAGAGCTCTCTCGCTCTCGATGGCACCCATATGCATCCTTTGACCAAATGTGGTTACATTATTTAGATAAACATGAAGCCCATGGCATTGTAAATAAGGCATTCGTGTCTATGCGAGCACATCAATCCCAAAGATGAAAAGATCAAGAGACTAGGATACTACTTTTGATGATTACATTACAGCATGGATGTAGCTAGAGATGCCATCAATGTCGTACATGGTGTGGTCCTCCACCAACCACCCAACATTCTATACCTACATTGGCCTCATGGCCATGAGTGTTGGGGTACATTGTGGGTCCGATCAATCCTCCTTCTTCCAAGGGTCATCGTTCATCTTAGCCATCGACTACTTTTCCAAGTGGGCAGAAGTAATCCCACTCAGAGAGGTCACAGCTCAACATGTGCTTTAGTTTTTCAGGAACCATTAGGTTTGGGGTTCCTTGATGAATTATATCTAATACTGCATTCAAAAGAACTAAGATCAATAGCTTCTCCATAAGACATGATGTAGATTGCAGATACTCCACCATCTACTACCAAGAGCAAATGGCTTAGAAAAGCATTCAACAAACTCATCCAAATACTAAAGAAGACTTGATGACAACAAGCTAGTGGAATGAGCAATTGGTTGAAGCCTTGTGGGCCTACACGCACACACAACTCCAACTCTACCCATTTTCCTTAGTGTATGGGTCCGAAGCCGTTCTACCTTTAGAAGTTCAACTCTCATCACTAAGGATAGCATTGGGTAACAAGATCACTACAGAGCAGAATGCAAAGTTATGGTTAGAAGAGCTCAAGGTTTGGAGGAGGTCGCCTGCATGCCGAGTTGTACAAGGCCAAAATGATTCAAGCTCAACAAGCTAGTTTGTCCTAGGTCTTTGAGTAGGAGAACTTGTGTTAGTCCTAAGGAGACCAATTATTGGCCCTTGAAAGATGGGAGGCAAGTTTGAACCCACTTGGGAAGGCCCCTATGTCATAGAGAAGGCCTACCAAGGAGGATCTTATCACCTTATTGATAAAGGGGAACACCCGATGCTTCCAATTAATGGGCTCTATTTGAAGAAATATTATCCATGAAATAAATCATGTTTGAAAATAAATCTATCAATCAACAAAATTTTGATTCCATTTCATCAAAATCCTCTCTTCTTTTGAAGAATTATTTGCTTGTCTTACTTAATCCACCATGACATAGGGTAGGTGTAAGAGTCCCCCAACAGCTTCCTATCCTTCTTTCACAACATGAACACAATCAAACACAATTTCCCCTGGCACTATTAGAATAGGTGTGGGAGAACCCAAGAGGCATCACATTTCGAATAGCACAACTAAGTTAAGTGTAAGAGAACTGAGCATCCTTTCTTAGGAATTCATTTGCCATGGCACCATTTCAAACAATTTAGGGTGTATAAGAGAACCCAAGAGGCATCCTATTCCCTTTAACACTAGCACAAAAACAAACACATATCTTTGTCTCATGCCACTTTGATGTGAGAGCAAGCCCCTTTATGGCACTCACTCCTTAGCTGCTTTAGGTTGGGTTTACATACTATCTCACTAGTATGTCACCCCAGTGGTCATTTGTTGGAGGATGTGAGTCTCCATGCTTTCTTCCTAACTTGACCATTGTAAACCAATGAGCGCCTTGTTAGTATGGTAGACTTTACTACCCAATTAGTATGCTACCTCATGTTGATTTTATTTAAGAAGATGTTAGCCCCTGAGCTTTCTTCTTAAACTAATCATCATGATGTAACTAGGTTGAGTATATTTGAGGTCTAGGATAAGTCCCCCAGAGGCTCCTTTCCTCTTTATAACATTTGAGTCGATATAAGTCCTCCAATGGCATTCATTCAGTAGTCACCATAGGTTGGATGGCACCTGTCGAGCCAAAGACATACTACCCCAACAATCAGTTTCGCTCTAGGAGGATGTGAGTCCCCGAGCTTTCTTCTTAATATGATTATTACAAACCGACAGGCACCTTAGGTTGGTTGATGTTCTCTATGCTGACAGTGACTCACCCAGTGGACACACCACTCTTGGAAAATGTGAGTCCCCGTGCTTTCTCCTCAAGTTGGCCATTGAATACCCATTTGATATATGACTGGCCATGTTATCTTCTCCAGGGTTTTGGATTAAGCCCTTAGCGGCCCCTCTCCTTATGGGCATTCTCCTTGGATCACATCCTTTGTGACCCCATTTAGACATTACCCGGGTTATCCTTGAATTGGACATTCCCCCTTTCCTGGTAGCCACCCCTGTGGTTGGAGAATTTGTTTAGGGGATGCACAAATTCTCCCTTAGTTTAGTAAATCTAAGATAGGTTTAGGCTGATATAAGCTCCTTCCCAGTTTGATCCCTTGCAAACTAATAGGGTCCACGATAAAACAAACTAAACAAATAAATAATTATATTCACTTGTGGATTAGGAATTCAATCCTCCAAATGGCCCCTTCTCCCAAGCAGGCATCCTATTTTTTGAGGTCGAGTTGCTACTGGTGAGATAAATCCTGCATACTCACTCCGTGGTCACCATTTGGTTGTATTTAATCTATTTTGCCACAAGCAGGTTGCCCCTACAGTCATTCCACTTTGGAAGATGTAAGACTATGATGCATTCTTTTTAGCATGACTATCGCAAACCGATGGGCAGCCCTAGGTCGGGTATGATTTGTTGCCCAAAGCAACCAATCACCCTAGTGGTCTTTTACAGAGGAAGACATGAGTCACCTAACTTTCTTCCCTTAAATTGATCATTACAAACTGAAAGGCACTCCATTGGTTGGATAGTTCCCCCATCGGCCGAGAAGCTACTCTCTTTGGTTTAGTATATCAGAGATAGGTCTAGGCTGATATAAGCTCTTTCTCAGTGTGATCCATCACAAACCAATAGAATCCATAAAAAAAACTAAAAATAAAATTAATTTTGACTATCTTTGAGTTGATTTAAGTCACCTAGTGGCATTCACTCAATAGTCAGCCCTAGGTAGAGTCTGATTTATTGCCCAAAGTAACTGATCAGCCCAATGGTTTCTTATTTCTAGAAGATGTGAGTCCCCACGCTTTCTTCTTAACACTTGACCATTGCAAACCAAAAGGCATCCCCTTGGTTGGATAGTCCTACCTTATGGTTGGTAGACTACTCCCTTTGGATTGGTAAGTCTAAGTTAGGTCTAGGCCTCTATGGCCCCTACTTAGTGCAATCCATCATAAACTAATGGGATACACTAAAATAAATTAAAAATGAAATTAACCTTGACTATCTTTGAGTTGATCTAAGTTCCCCAGCAGAATTCACTCAATAGTCAGCCCTAAGTTGGGTTCGATCCATTGCCTTGCCAATGGGTCACCCCAGCAACTGGTCCCTACTTTGGAGGATGTAAATCTACTACACTTTCTTCCTAGTATAGTTGTTGCATACCGAAAGGCATCCCTTTGGTTGGCTAGTCCTACTATGTGTTTAGTAGACTACCCTTTTGGATTGGTAAATCGTCGATCTAGGCCTCCATGGCTCCACCACTTCTATCTATATGATCCAGCCCTTTTTTCAAAATCCAAAATTAAAAATCTAAAATAAACAAAAATAATCAATCAATATAAATCCAATCTTTTGCTTGTCCTCAGTGAGATACAAATCTTTCTAGTTCCCCAGTAGATCCAAAATTCTAATCCTTCCATGGATTTCACAACCTTTCTTCACTTTGTAGATGACTTGAACTCGCTTCCCTAAGGGAGAGTTCACTTGTCTATCCCTGGTGGATTCAAAACAAACACAATTAAACAAACAAAAAAATTAAAACAAATTCAATCCT
Organism: Cymbidium sinense; assembly: GCA_021442155.1. Taxonomy (NCBI): domain Eukaryota; kingdom Viridiplantae; phylum Streptophyta; class Magnoliopsida; order Asparagales; family Orchidaceae; genus Cymbidium; species Cymbidium sinense. Next base: position 51,042,477 of record CM038221.1, read on the forward strand.
CTTCCCCATCGAAACTAAATTAAACAAACCAAATTTCTCCCCAATGAGACTCAAAATTAAATCAAACCTCTCATCTCCTTATGGATGACTTGAACCTACTTTCGTAGTTGAAGGTTCACATACTCTATCCAAGTGGATTCCTCCTTCCCCTCTCTTTATGTCCTTGACATAAGTAGAGTCACATTGTACTTCTCGATTCCTTCCACTTGGGTTTGAGTAGAGTGTCTCTATTAATACTTGTGATCGTTCAATGTTGTTGATCATTTCAGTCAACACCAATATGTGCGGTGTTCCTTGTCAATCACACCACACCTATTAGGCACCCTTTGTTGACCTCATTTTTAAGATGAGCTCTCAACCCCTCCATCTTAGACATAGGACTCCTCTTAGACTTTAAGAGATCCTTAGTCTTAAGACACATCTAGTGATTAGGTGGACACTCAACCTAGCTTTAGATACTTAGAAGAGCTAGTCATATGAATAGGTCATGCCTTAGGAGTGTTAGGAAAATTTGCCTACCTTATAGCTTGAACCACTTTCCTTACTTCATTCCTTCAAGTCAAACTCTAAATCAAATCAAAGTCAACCTTAAATCAATTCCAGCTCAATTGATTTTCTCCAAAGCCAAATCAATGCCAAATGATTGAAACTTATGATTGAAGCTTATGATTGAAATTCCAAGTTCAAAATATTTCCTAAGTCCTTAATTCCCTCTTAAGGACTTAGCCTAAATCAAATTCAAACCACCTTAAATTCATGAAATTTTTTCACAATCCATTTATATTCTCATTTATATTCACATATATAAATGAAGTATAAATTAAAATTAATAAAACTAAATCCAAAATCAAAAATCTTTCTTAAGTCTTTTGATTCCCTCTTAAGGACTTAGCCTAAATCAGTTCAAATCACTTCAAATCCTTAAAATTTTCTCATAACCCATTTATATTCTCATTTATATTCACATATATAAAGAAATATAAATTCAAACAACCAAAATAAACTCCAAAAAGCAAACTCAGATTCAATTAAAATCCAACCGAAGCCTCTCAAGTCAAAATCTTTAACATAGCCAAATCAATTTCAATCATGAACCCAAATATAAACACAAACTTCAATCACCAAATCAAAACTCAATTCAAAAATCAAACCTAAGTCAAACTCATGTTCACCCCTTGAACTTGAAATTATCAAATGAATCAAAACCCATTTAACTTCAAACTACTTTGCAAATGGATTTATATTTCAATCATAAGTCTATATGTGAGTTCAATCAAACTCAAATAAAGCTTTGACCAAGCCATTTGACCCACTTTGGCTCACTTGACCCAAAGTGACCTAAAGTATCCTTATGAGCCAAATTCTAATTCTAATCAAACTGGATTGAACTAAGCCCACCTAAGGCTCTCATCATGATCAACAATCATGAGATAATCAATCACTCAAATTAGGTCAAACCAAGTCAAACCTAAGGGTTGACCAATTCAACACTTAGCCAAAATGAAACCCAACATAGCCAAAATTCATCATAGGCCAAATTGATTGAAACCAATGATCTAAGTTCATTCATGATCAATGTTTGAACTTGACCAAGTCATCATTTAAGCCTAACCTAGCCCAATTAACTTCACCCAACTTGACCTATAAAAGTCAAAATGTGTCAAAACTTGATCTAAGACAAATTGATTGAAACCAATAGGTCAAGTTCATTCTAAAATGATTGTTGAACTTTACCAAAGTCTCAATTGGCCAACTAGACCTAACCTAGCCCAATTGACCATGAACCTAACTTGACCTAAAATGCCAAATTGAGCCAAACTTAAATATAAATGAAATTGATTGGAAACAAAGATACCAATCCATTTTATATGACCAACCAAACATGAACCAACCCATGACTTCAACTTAAATAGGTGGGTGTTAACTTATTTGACCTAAATAAACTCAATTGAATCAAAACTAAATATAAATCGAATTAAATCAAACTAAAGCCACAAAAATATTTCAAATGGTCATTTGAACTTTCTTGGGTTTGATCCCTGAAATGAGCCAAATCACATCAAACCACTTTAAATCCAATGAAACTTGGCCTAACCCATTTTTCAAACATACCAAACATATTCAAATTGAAACCCATGCCAAATGGCCATTTTACCCTTAGGCCATATGGTAAATTTTGGCCAAATTCACTTGGAATTTGTTCAATTCCTTTTCATGGACACTTGGCTTCCTCTTAGTGGACCAAATGGTCAATAATGAACCTAATGCACATGACCTAATGGGTTTGGGTCAGCCAAACCTAACCCAAACTCAAAACTGACCACCTTCTTTGAAAATGGCCACATGGAATCTTCCCTCCACCTTGTTTGAGCACATGGCCACCTCACCCACTTCTCCTCTGGCCAAAAACAAATGCCATGCCACTCTAAATAGCTCAAACAACCCATTGAATAAGATCAATTGGATAAAAATGGCAAGTGAATGCATGGTCATCTGATCCTTGAAGGCGGAGATATACTCCCCCTAATTCCATTGAATCTTCACTCTCTCACACTCGATTGAACTTTGGGAAGCCAGAGCAGGCATTTGGAACTCTCCCCAAGCTCTCTCAAGCAACCTGAACTTCTCCATTTTCTATTTCCTTAGACTAAAAATAGGGGAGCTCAAGTGAAAAGCCAATTTACTCCACACTTCAAATAAAGCCAATTCCTCCTCTAAGCTTCATCAAAGGACCAAATCGAATTCACCCAAGCTTTGTCCAAGCTCCAAAGGCAATGGAGGTGCTACCTTGATCAAGATTGAGCTCAAGTGAAGGTGGAGTTGGCCTCTAGGAAGATCCATTCAATTTCAAAGCATCAAACTCTCAACAAAGCTTCATCTCCACTAGACGAAGCTTCTCCAAGAGAATCAAGCGCCGGTGATCACCTCCGATGAGGTATACCATTAACCGAGCTTAATCTAGATGTGGTCTGGTCCTTTATGAAGTAAAGTGTAACCCCATGAGATTCTATCCATTAGATGTGATCTCCTTTGTATGCTGATGGTGTGAGTTGAGTTTCAATCCAATCCCAGCTCCATCGAGCTCAGATCTTCTCCTAGAAAATGGACGATGTCCATTTCTCATAGAGAAAAATAGGGAAGGATCATGGGTCATCCATCCGCACCTTTAGGATGGACGGCCATGATCAAAGACACGTAGATTTATGTTATAATCCCTTTAGAACCATGGCTTTAACCTTAGCGGTTCGATCCTTGATCGGACGGATGAGGAGAAGCAACACCTAATGATGTGATGATAACATAAATATCAAAACCTGTCTCACCATGTGGAAAGTGCATGCCACGTCAGCGGTCCACATGGCGCCAATGGGATTAAACATTTAATTAGGCTATTAAATCACCTAATTAATCATGGAAACTTTCTAAATTTATATCTAAGCCTAGAAAAATCAAACAATCATGAAATAAATTACATTGGATAGATAATTGAACATAGAATATTCTAAAAATAATTTTAATAGATTTTGAGCAATACTTTTCTCTGTATTTGGGTTTTATTAAGAATGTTATTTTGCTAATTATCCTCTAATTACTCTGCTGATTAATCCCAAACTTCTTGTGCATAATTATTGGGATAACTCCTGCCTCCCCTAATTTTCTTGGGATTTATTGGGGATTTAATTAGAGAAATTACTAGTTCATTCCTTAATCACTCCCTTAATGTAATTAAGCTTAATTTAGGGTATAATTACTAGTCCAACCCTCTGATTGAGTCAATTAAGCTTTGCTTAAGTGAATATGAGGTTTAGGGAATAATTTAGGGATACTTTCATTAAGATATTCCTTAAAACCCCTTTCTTCCTTAATCTAGCTTTAATTAAGGGTTAATTCACTAATTATCCCCTTAATTAATTTCATAAAATTCTAAAACTTTTCAGAACTCAATTAATTTATCTTGGGTAGATGCTTAGGTGTTCAAGAGCTTAAGTACAATTAAGAAAATCAAAATTCAACTCATATGTGTGAGAGGTGTTATGAAATTACTTAAAGTAAACCCCCTTAATTAATTAATTAATCACGAAGCTAATTGCATTAGGTACATTTCTTTCTAGGTGCATTCGATTTAAATTCCTTATGTGGTTTTATGTCATATCATTGGCATAATTATTTGATTAACTATATAAGGTGGTATAGGTAAGGTAATTAATACACTTAATTCATACCTTAACCTAAGAAACATATAAAAATCATCAAATAATCCTGAGAACAAACTAAATCAACAAACATATATGGGAATAGTTTAGGAGTAGGAAAATCACCTCATATTTCTCAAATTAAATCAAACTTAAAATAAAAATCAAACCTTCCTTAAAAATAACTTGATTTGCTTTAAGCTTTCTTATTTCATAAGACTCTCTTTAGGAATTAAATGGGTGAATGTGTTTCATCACTTTAGTTCTTTTAAAAATGTATGTCATAAATTTCATGCATTCATCCTTTTCAAAAATCAAATTGAAAATGAAATATTTTCTTTATGTCAAATTACATGTTTTGGCTAAAATAAAAAATATGAATGACTATTATCACTACTAAATCCAAACTATTTTTAAAATCTATAAATCAAATATCTAAAAAAGTGTTCTACTTATAATTATTTATGAGCTTGCATGTGGATATAAATTTGAATATGTTCATAGTGTGGCTTTCCTTTTCTCTTCTTTTAGCATAGTTTTGAATAGGATTTGGCAAAGTGCAAAGTGCATAGTTCATTTGAAAAGGATACAACACTTTCCTAACCCTATTCCTATACGTTCCTATGCTATTACCTAAGAGGGACATCCAAACTTGTACATATAAATTGCATAAATAAAACAAACAAACAAATACAAACTTTTTGCATCTTTTTTTTTCCATTTATTTCTTTTATGCATGTGTTTGTATTTAAGGAAAGTGGTATATAGTCGATAACCTGGGTTATTTGAGGCTTTAAGTAGCCCTAAGTAGGTCTTGTACCCTACACCTTCTAACAATGGTGTCTTATGCCTTTATACATATACATGTGCATGTGGAATAATGGATAAAGAAACCCTTTTTACTTAATAAAAAATCATGCATCATAAACCATTCCAATCTTCTTAAGTAACATTTCTTAGCATTCATCATAATGTATGCTAAACATTTTCATTTGTATGTATAGATATGCTTAGGATTCATCCATGTGCATGTTATACATGTTGGGAAAGAAATGAAGTGATGTGTGTTTTGTGATATTAATTCACTTTACTTAATCTCAAAAATCTTTTTTTAATAGGTCTATTTAGAAAAAATCTAAATTTATGATTAATTAAAACACTTAATAAAACATTCACTAAATAAAATCAAATATGAATCCACTTTAGGAATTACTTAAGGTAGGGAAGGAAAGAGAAGTTCTCTTCTCTTTTCTCTCTTTTTAAAATTTAGTAATTAATTGTAAGATTCACTTAAACTAAATCAAAATACAAAATAAAATCAACCCAAATAAACTAAATAATTTAAATGAAACCATCCATCTAAGTTGAACATCTTCACACTTAGAAAATCTAAGACTTAAAGCCATAGCTAAGTATACAACACAAACCTTTTAAAGCACACATATTAGGTTAAGTCACCACTTCTAGCTTTAGGTTAGGGCGGTGCATGGCTTAAAGTTTGATTTTGTTTTGTGATGCATTGTTTCTAGTCTAGATATTAGGGTGAATGTGCGTAGAATGAATGGTAGTATGATTTAGTCTAATCATTATTTTCTATGGGGGATTGTGCTTAATTTTGTAATATATATTTTTGTGTGCAGTGCTTATACCCCTAAGCATAATCCAATAGGCCAGGTGGATTTGGTCACCCATGCATGTGGTGCTAAGTCCAATATACATGCTTGGGATCTGTATGGTTTGTTTAGCTAACCTCTATTTTACAGGTGTTAGTTAAATTTACTTTTCCATTTCATGTATCTTTTATAATTAGGATTTTGGGATGAATGTTATGGGGGATTATGATGATCATTGGTCATAAGATTACATCTTATGTACCATGTGAAGTCTTTGGAGCAACCACCTTCCAACCATCCAAAAGAAAAAACCAAAAAGAGAAAGAAGAAAGAAGAAAGAATAAAAGAAGAAATGAAGACCCCCATAACATAAATTTCCTTACTTGATTATAGATTTATTCATTTGTAATTCAGGTTGTATATGGGTAGAGCTCAGCTACCCAATTTATTTTCAAATTTGTGCAATGGTGCCTGACCACGCTTTTTATTATTTTGCGTTAGCTTTATAAAATGTTTGATGTTCTGTTTAGCATGTGCATTAAGATGGCATATTTTACTAGTTTCTTCCTTGCTTAATGTATAGCCTAGATGATGATTAGGCTCTTAGGAAAAAATAAATCTTCTACCAAATTAATCAACTCAAAATTAAAAATAATTAACTCATAACCTCATTTAAGGCCTAAGTTTAAAATCAAGATAAAAGAATTTGCAACCCCATTAGCTGGATGAGTATTTCTTTTATAACATTATGCATAAAAGCATATTGTTACATTCTTGATTGGAGGGCTTCCACCTTTTCCAGAGAACTTGGCTTGACCTTTGAAAGCCATTGTGGAAACACACCTCCCCCTTCTCGCTGATTTTGGCCCATAATCTTATTTCTCATACATTAGGCATATGAATCCTATAAGCTTGAGTCAAATGGTTGTCCAAAAATGAAAGTAAAATGTAATATGTTTTTACATTAGATGTAGGTCATTTCTCATGCCCTTACATGTTCTAGTCTCTTAGGTAGTGAGTTTAAGAACTTAATCTCTTTCTAAAATAAATAACAGCCTAACTATCTTGTATAAAGCATATGTCTTGCCTACATGACTTTAAAATCATAGGAGGAATTAGTTGGCAGCCACCCTCAGGCGGTTGTAAGTCCAAGCATACTGGCTGTTTGTCCTCTCTTGTGGAATCAAACCAAATACCCATTTTTTACCTTAGATTTAGGTCGTGCTTTTGGCACTCGCCAAAGCTTCCTAGATTTAGGTTTTGAGGTTGCTTCTCCCTTCTATGGGCCATAAGCATAAATCCTCACCTCTTAGGCCTTTCCATAACCTTGTATTTTAGAATTATAAGCCCTAAACTTCTAATAAAAATTCAACTCAAATAAATAATTCAAATTCAAAAACATAAAGCCCAATCATAGGATAGTTTGAGATGATTGCTAGGTTTCCTAACATCGTGAGCATCTCCTACTTATCTTCCTATAGGCTTCAATAATAAGTCTCTCTTTGATCAATCCCATTTGATCTTCCAAAATAAAATAATCGATTGATAGTCCTACCTATTGAAATCTTTGAAGACAATGATCATTTACCTTTATCAAGAGTATTCCTAAGGAATCTCCTTCCTTAGGATGTAATTAACTATGGAGGCTTTCCCCTGTAGGGAACTTAATGAACCCAGTATAAAATAAACCTTACTTTACTTTTCTATGTAAAGTAGGGGAAGAATCTTTGGTACACATGCAGACCCGTAGTCCTTTGGAGTCCTTATTGAGGTGATTAGGTCCTTTGTAGGGTGGTGGCTTCTATCTTTCAAGATAGTACACCTTTCCTCAATGTCGTACCCGATCACCCTCAATAAGAACATCTGTGGATCTATGTTGTGTCAAAATGCATAAAAAGAAGTATATTTCTATCTTTATTTTATTTCGCATAGATTGAAGATGGAAGTATACATTCTTTAGAAATATTAAAATTTCACCACACATACATGAGCCAATGTGAACTAAATTTCATCTTATATCAAATCAATTGAAACAAATGATTCATACCAACCTAAAATCAATCCTTGAACATGACTTAACTGTCAATTGAGCCAAAACCAATTAATATTGACCCAAGTTGACCCAATTTGACCTAAAAAGCCAAATTGGGCTGAATCAAAACATAATCCAAATTGATTCAAATTAATAGTACAAATCCATCTCAAATTATTTGTCGAACTTGATCAAACCCTTGGTTGAGCCCAATTTATTCAATTGAACCAAATTGACCCATTTAGCCTAAATTGACCTAAAGGGTCGAATTGGCCTAAATCATTTTTAAATCTAAATTGATTGAAATCAGTGCCTACAATCATCTTCAAATGATAAATTGAACATAAAACAACACCTAACCCAAATCAATTTGGCTAATTTGATCAAATTGGTCAACTTAACCAATTTGACCCATATGAGTCCAAATGGGTCAAATTCAAATCCAAGTCAAATTAAACCAAAACAATTGAATCAAAAATTTTCAAATACTCATTTGAATTTGACCCAAGCCTTGGTTTGACCCAATTTGACCAATTGGTCAACTTGATCCAACCTAGCCCATTTTGACCTACATAGATCAAATTGAGCTAAACCCATTCATACCAACTTCAAACCCATTCAAACTTGATTTGACCCATACTTGGGTCACCATGGGTCAACCTAAATCTAACCCAACCCAATTTGAATCTGAATTAATCCATTACCTAATGGGTAAAGCCTTCCAAATGGGATAAAACCCATGTTTGGATGTTCAAACTGACTCTCCTCCCCTTTGCAGCCACCCTAAGCTCCAAATGGACATAAGGACCACTAGCTCACTTGATCTAAAGTTGTTTGGGGCAGCCATGAGCCAAGTAGCTATGAACTAACCCATTCTTACCCATTGGAACACTTAGAACCCAAGGATAACAACCTCAGCCCAAGGACAGCTACCTCTCCTCCCTTGGCAACTCAAACTGAGCCACCTCATTTATTTTCTATTACTTATGGTTGCCTGTGGCTATCGGATGCCTGCAAAATGCAGAGAACATCTCCAATGTCATATTGGAGGAAGGAGGGTGTATACGCCCCTCATTTCAATTTGAAATGCTAGATTGAGTATTCATAGCAACTCAAGATGAGCCTTCATAGCATTCCCCTTAGTTTCTAGAGCCTCCTCTCTGCTGATGATGACAAAATTGAGCCGAACATGGCAATAGCTCCATCCTCCTCCATTAAGTCTCCATGGTTTTCAAATTAACTTCACACACTCATTCACCAAGCTCCAGGGAGGCAAAATGAATCATTTCTCGATCGATTTGAGCATCGAAGACCCATCCAAGACTTACTTTGGCAAGGATTTTAGTGATGGTTGGTCCATAGAGCTACTAGCGAGGAGTCATGGCACCATCTTCTCAGCAGGGCTTCATCTCTACAAGATGAAGAAATCTCAATTGTTTAACCGTCGGTCTTGAGCTCCGGCGGGGTATTATTTCTACAAATCATAGTTTCGGCCTTAAGTGTTGATCCTTTTTGACGGAAAGTGTGATTTTTTCTGTAATCCACCATTAGATCTCTATAGATTTCCTTTGTGAACGTTTTGGATCAATCCTGAGCCTCCATGAACTTTGATGCGCTCAGATCGAGTGGAGGAAGGATGATGGTGTCTGTCTTCCATGCTCAGGGGATGAGGGATCATCCACCATCAATTCCATGTGATTGGAATTGACGATCATGATCTTTTGCTAGATTAATCTCAATTTTAATCCTATAGGAACTGTGAGATTAAACCTCATCGTCTGATCTTAGAAATTGGGTAGTATAAAAGCATAAGAGGCCTTTTCTAGTCAGGCTCCACCGTACAAACCCGAATAGAAATTGCGTAGTCGAGCTCTACCCTTATACAACCCATATTACAAATGAGTTAATTACAATCAAAAAGGAATTCATGTTATGGGGTGTCTTCATTCTTCATTTCTTCTTTCTTCTTTTCTTTCTTCTTTCTTCTTTCTTCTTTTGGTTGGTTGGAAGGTGGTTGCTCCAAAGGCTTCACATGGTACATAAGACATAGTCTTATGATCAATGTTAATCTTAATCCCCCATAACATTCATTCCAAATTCTAATTGCAAAAATTACATGGAAATGGAAAAAGTAAATCTAACTAAAACCTGCAAAACAAAGATTAGCTAAACACACCACACAATCCCAAGCATGTATATGAATAAATTAGACTTAGTACTCCACACACAAGTAACCAAGTCCACCTGGCCTATTCTTAGATTATGCTTAGGGGTATAAGCAACCTGCACAGCAAAAGTATTTATATTTTTATTATAGTGTCCCTTAAGCACAATCCCATGTAGAAGATAATGATTGACTGATCTCCCTTTCATTGCACATACACCAACATTCGAGACTAAAATATCACATCATAAAATAAAATCAAGCATCAAACCACCACCTTAACAGGACTAGAAATGATGACTTAGCTAATGTGTGTTAAGGCTTGTGTGTGTCTTCTTTAAGGTTAAGATTTTCTAAGTGTGAAAGGATTCAATTTAGAGGGTGGTTTCATTTAATTGATTTAGTTTATTTATTAATTTTATTTGATAATTTGATTTGGTTTGAATGAACCTACACTTAATTGCTAAGTTGTAAAGAGAGGAAAAAGAAGGAACTTCTCCTCCTACCTATATATAATTATTAAGGTGATTCATTAGTGATTTTAGTGAATGTTTTATTATGTATTTTAATTAATCCTAAATTTAGATTTGCTCTAAACAAACCTATTCAATAAGAATGGTATTTTTAAGATTAATTAAACTGAATTACTATCACAAAACACATAACATTTTATTTCTTTCCAACATGTGTAACATACATATGGATGAATCTTAAGCATATCTATACATGTAAATGGAAGTGTTAACACACCTTGATGACAAGATGCTAAGAGATGTTGTTCAAAAAAATTTCAAATATTTTATGTATGCATGTTTTTGTTAAGTAGAAAAGAGAAAGATTGCTTTATCCATTAATCAAATGCACATTTACATGTATGCAAGACATAAGTCAGTACCGTGCCATTATTTTCTACACCAGGGGTGTAAGGTACAATACCTACTTGGGGCTTGTGGTGAAATATTTTTGCCTTCATCTATCCTTTTGAAGAGGATAAATAAAAAAAAAAAGAATACTTTTTGTTGGGACACCCTTGATCATAAATGTTCTTATTAGGGTGATGACATGACATTGAAGAAAGGTGTACTATCTTGAAAGATAGAAGTCACCCTACAATGGACCTAATCACCTCAATAAGGACTCTAAGGACTATGGGTCTTTACACCAGATTCTTTCCTTTTGGAAAGGTAAAGTAGGGTTTATTTTAAACCAGACTCGTTAAGTTCTTTATGGAGGCAAGCCTCTATAGTTAATTACATCCTAAGGAATGAGAATCATTAGGAATACTCTCAATTAAGGTAAATGATCATTGTCTCTAAAGATTTTGAATGTTAGACTATCAATAAATTGGTTTATTTTGGAAGATCAAATGGGATTGATCAAAAGGAGAGAGTTATTATTGAAGCCAAAGGAAGAAAAGTAGGAGATGCTCATGATGCTAAGAAACCTAGTGATCATCTCAAACTATCCTATGGTTGGGATTTACATTTTTGAAATTTGAAAAGGATTTATTTGTTTGAGTTGGAGTTTTATTAGAAATTTAGGGCTTATAATTCCATGATGCAAGGTCATGGAAATGCCTAAGAGATGAGGATTTATGCGCACAAGCCCGAAGGGACATAGCAACCTCAAAACTTAAATCTAGGGAGCATTGGTGAGGGCCAAGGCATGATCTAAATCTAAGGTAAAAAATGGGTATTTGGTTTACCTCCACAAGAGAGGATAAACCACCCGACTGTTGGACTTACAACCTCCTAGGGGTGGCCACCAATTAACTCCTCCTACAGTTTTAAATTTATGTAGGCAAGTCATATATTTAGGCAAGATAGAAGGATGTTATTTATTTAGAAAGAAACTAAATCCTTAAGCACACTCCCTAAGAGACTAGATCATTCAAGACATGTTTAATGACTTAAATCTAATGCAAAATTTTCATATATATATATATATATATATATCATTTTGGACAATCAATTTGACAAAGGCTTTAGGATTTTTATGCCTAATGCATGAGAAATTAGATTATGGGCCAAAATCAACAAGATGGGAGGTGTGTTTCTACCAATGGCTCTCAAAGGTCAAGCAAAGTTTTCTGGCATGGGTAGAAGCCCTCCAAATCAAGAGTGAAGCAATATATTTTTATGCAAGATGTTAGGAAAGAAAAGATAACATCCAGCTAAGGGATTGCAAATTCTTTTATCTTGATTTATAGCCTAAGCTTTAGGTGAGGTTATGAGTTATTTATTTTAAATATTGAGTTGTTTAATTTATTACAAGATTTATTTTTCCTTAAGAGCCTAATCGTCATCCAGGCCATACATCAAAGTAAGGAAGAAACTAGAAAAATATGTAATTTATAATGCATAAGCTAAACAAATATTAAACATTTTATAAAGCTAACAAAAAGAATAAAGGCCAGTGTGGTCAGCACCACCACAATAAATTGTGTAGCCGAGCTCTACCCTTATACAACCCGGATTATAAATGAATTAATTACAATTAAGCAAGGAATTCATGTTATGGGGGTCTTCATTCTTCATTTCTTCATTCTTCTTTTCTTCTTTCTTTTTTCTTCTTTTAGTTCCTTCTTTTGGATGGTAGGAATGTAGATACTCCAAAGGCTTCACATGGTACATAAGATGTGATCTTATAACCAATGCTCATCCTAATCTCCCATTACAATCATTCTAAAATCTTAATTGCAAAAATACATGAAAAGGGAAAAAGTAAATCTAACTAAAATCTATGAAACAGAGATTAGCTAAACAAACCACACATTCCAAAGCATGTATATAAACAAACTTAGCACCCCACACATGGGTAAGTCCACAGCCTATTTTGGATTATGCTTGGGGTATAAGCAATGCACAACAAAGTAGTTACATTTTTATTAAAGCACCCCTTAAGCGTAATCCCCTATAAAAGATAATGATTAGACTAAATTATCCTACCATTTATTCTATGCACATACACCCTAACATCCAGACTAAAGTATCATATCTTAAAACAAAAGCAAACAACAAACCATGCACCGCCCTAACATAGGACTAGAAGTGGTGACTTAGTGATGTAGAACATCAAGAGGAACCAAAAATTAGAGCCCAAGGTCCATTTACAAGATCTCAAGCTAAAGCCCAAGAAAATTTAGCTTTAGGTCCATTTACAAGATCTCAAGCTAAAGCCCAAGAAAATTCAAGAAAGAAGTAGCAGCCCATTACTGTTAAGGCCCATTTTATGATTTCATCTTTTTCTTATTTCTTTATGTAATTTTAATTTTCTTCTAGAAACTCCATGTTTGAAATTTTGCATTTAAAAATTCAAAGCATGACATGTGAGGTGTTGAATCCACATAAAAATGCATGACATGTGGGTGGTTGGCATAAAATAATGAGGCAATTTAATGCTTCACATTAATGTAACCCACTTTTCCCTCCATGTTTTGAATTCTTTTCTTTTGAAATATGCTTGTAATGGCTATAAATAGCCCCTCTTACTTGAATGAAAGGGAACTTTTGGCAATTGCAAAATTTTGAGTTATTCTTGTGGTTTGAGAGCTTGGTGGCCAAACCTTGGCAATCCTTGGTGGGAGCGCTAGTTATCCAACATATCTTCTTCCTTCTCCCCAATACATGTTCTCTCAATCATCAAAAGAAAGAAGCTCCACTTAGCCTAATGTGTGTCATCATGTAAGCTTTGTGTGGTTTGCATAGCTAGGCTTTAAGGTTGGGTTTTTTTAAGTGTGAAAAGGTTCAAATTAGAAGGGTAGTCTCATGTAAGTTATTTAGTTGATATGGGTTAATTTTATTTGATGATTTGATTTGGTCCGAATGAAACTACTTAATTACTAAAGGTTGTAAAGAGAGAAAAAGAGAAGAGAACTTCTCTTTCCTCCCTACCTTAAGTGATTTCTAAGAATTCATTAATAATTTTTTTATTTATTATTTTATTATGTATTTTAATCTTAAGTTTAGATTATTCTTTAAACAAACCTATTCAAAAAGAAATGCATTTTAAGATTAAGTAAAGTGAATTACACTCACAAAATACACAACATTTTATTTATTTTACACATGTGTATCATGCACATGAATGAGTCCTAAGCATATCTATACATGCAATGCAAGTATTTAGCACACCTTAATAATGAATGCTAAGAGAGGTTTCTTAAGGAAATTTGGAATGTTTCATGTATGCATGATTTTGTTAAATAGAAGAGTGATTCTTTTATCCATTTTTCATATGCACATTTACAAGTATAAAAGACATAAGTGAATACGATGCCATTATTAGCACCAAGGGTGTAAGGTATAAGACCTACTTAGAGCTACTTAAAGCCTCACAACCCCAGGGTTGTCCGAACTAATATATCACTTTTCTTAAATACATGTGCATGTACAAAAAGAAATGCATAGAAAGAGAATCATGCAAAAAGTTTATGTTTATTTGTTAAACAGAAGAGAGTGACTCTTTTATCCATTTTCATATGCACATTTACAAGTATAAAAGACATAACACTAGGGGTATAAGGTACAAGACCTACTTAGGGCTACTTAAAGCCTCACAACCCTGGGGTTGTCCAGACTAATATACCACTTTTCTTAAATACCTGTGCATATACAAAAAGAAATGCATGGAAATAGAATCATGAAAAAGCTTATGTTTATTTGTTTGATGCGGTTGTTTATTTTATATATGTGATATGGAATTCCATCTTCAATCATGACATAGGAGTGTATAGGAATGGATTTCAAACAAGTGTTATGTCCTTTTAAAATGGACAATACACTTTGCAAATCCTATGCAATCTTATGTTAAGAAAGAGAGGGAAAATCACACAACACATTTTATACTATTCATATGCAAGCTCATAAGTGCTTATAGATAGCATACTTTTCATTTATAATGTTTGGTTTATAAGTTCTGAAAATAGTTTTGGATTTTGTAGTGATAATAGCCATTCATATCTTACTTTAGCCAAAACATGCAATTTGACATTAAGGAAACTTTTTATTTTAATTTTATTTTCAAAAGAAATGAATGCATGATTATCATATGACATACATATTTAGCATGATAAGAAAGAAATAAAGTGATGTAAGCATGTAACTTCACTCACCCTAATTAATTTCTAAAGACAATCTTATGACGTAAGATCATTTAAAGAGAATCAAAAGTTGTTTAATGAGGCTTTCATTTTATTTTGAGTTTGATTTGAATTAGGAAGGTGTGAAGAGGTTTGCTAGTCCTTACCCATTCCCACATGTGTGTATTATTTTAGTTTACTTCTTAGGTGATTAGATCAATTTTATGCTTTGGTTAAGTTAAGGTGTAGATTAAGTTCATTAATTGCCCCTTACCTATACCACTTTAACATATTTAATCAAATAATTATGAGCCAATGTATGACATAAAAGAACAAGGAACTTAAATCAGCAATGAATCTTAAGAAAGAAAGGTACCTAATGCAATTAGCTCACAATTAATGATTAATTAAGCTAAAGGGTTTAATTTAAGTAGTTTCATAATGCTTCCCACACATGTGGGTTAGGTATGATTTCCTTAAGTTACCTAGGTTATTGAACACCTAAGCATCTACCCAAGAAGGATTGATTAAGTTTCTAGATTAATTTTGGTTTTGAGAATTTGATTTGATTAATAAGATAGTGGATTAACTCTAATTATTTAGATTTAAGAAAGAAATGAGGTTTAGAAAATAGCTTAAGGAAAATGTCCCAAAATCATTTCATAAACCTCTTAATTACTTAAACAATGTTTAATTATCTTAATCAAGGAATTAAACTATTATTCACATGCTTAATTAACCTTAATTACATTAAGTAAGTGGTTAGGGGTTTATTAACTAATTTTCCTAATTAACTCATTAATAAATTCCAAAAATTAGGGGAGATAGAAGTCATCCCACAAAACATGCCTGAGAAGTTTAAAATTAATTAATAAAGTCATTATGGGGTAATTAGGATGATTAAGTTTTCAAATAAACCCTTATTAAGGAAAATCTACTATTCAAATTGAATTACAAATAATTTTATTGGATTCTCCTCAAAATTATATTTAAGATGAACCTGAGTTTATATTTTTCATTGAATTTTTCTATAATTAGTTATGAATTTAGGAAGTTACAATTGATTTAAGTGATTTTTTTGAATTTTGTTAATTTATTTTATTAAAATAAATCATTTGACACTCAAAATTTAATATCTTTTAATCTAAAAGTCATTTTGACTAGAAAGTTTTATGATAGGTGTATTTAACATCAATTTTAATATCAAAAAATTTTAACTTAATTTGACATATATTTTTAGTTTAATTAATGAAATTTTATTTTTACTAAACTCAAATTAAGCTCAAATATTCAGTAAAATTTTGGTATTTTAGGTATGTTGGATTCCTCTCAGAAAAAATAAATCCAACAAGCCATTGTTTGCAATTTTTTGTTAAGTATTTTATTTTCTATGAATTTTTGAAGTCTTAAGTGATTTAAAGTAATTTTTAAATAAAAAAAATCCGATTTTCCTATTTAGCACGCGGTCAACCGTGCGTGGCACGGTGCAACGCGCATGATCGGATGTGGTGTCACCACGCGGTGCGAGCCGCGCGGTGGCATATGGCGCGCCGATTGGTACCGCGGTCGCCGGTCGGCGAATCCATGTCAGGCGGTGAGAAAGCAACGCGTTACTCGGTCCATCATCGGCGTGATCGCGCCGATTTGAGCCATCCGATCACATGAACTGTGGGATCGGATGGTCCAGATCGCATTAAGAGATCTATAGGCCCATATCGTGCGATCCGAGCTGTCCGATCCCACGAATTGTGGGATCAGACGGCAGCTGCTACCCACCGGTGGTGAATAGTAAAATAAGGGGCATTTTGGGAGAAATGAGAGAATTTAAGTGAAAACTTATCCAAATGGACTCTTTTGCATTGATTCACATCGAAGAAATTCTGTTTTCTAATTTGAATGATTTAAAGTAAAAATGCAGGATTATCTAGGGTAAATTCCTAAAAATCGCATGAAAAACTATCACAAATGAAGAATTCTAATGCAGGCTACAATTTTTGAAAGTTACCTCACCGAGGATGATTTCCCGTGGCGGTGATGACTCAAGCATGCTGTTGAGTGAGGGAAGAGGCCTTGGAATGAGCTTGGATCTTCTCCTTCACGTTAAAATGATGTTTTCTCCGGTGATTGTCGTTTCCTCGTCAAAATCAACTTAGTTTTGAGATATTTCTCTCCAAACTGAAGTGGCAGTGATTTATGTTGGGTTTAGGAGCTCTAGGAGAGGGAGAATGAGAGGAATGGGTCAATTCTTTAGTCTTTAATGCCTTTGAATGAAAAGTGAACAAAAATCTTTCTTTTCTTTGAAATTTTGGCTCCAAACTCAAGTCATTTGGCTTGGGGTGGTTGGGAGTGGAAGAGAATCATCCTAGGTGGCTCACTTTGGTTGGCTAAGGCATGGAAAGTGGCTATCATGAAGGACAAATGGGTGTCCTAGCCAAGGGGAGGTGAGAGTCCTTCATGCCAAGTGTCCCAATGAGGGAGGTGAGGTGATTTCACCTCCCCATGAGTCATGGATGCCCCAACCACTACTTGGGTTAGAAAATTAGTCCCTTTGGTGTCTATGTGGATCAATGGATGAGTGTCAAGTGGACAAGAAAGAGAAATGACCACTTGGGAAAGTATCTTTTCTCATGGGATGCCCTTGACCCAAGGGCAAAGTGGTCATTTGGCATTGAATTTGATTTGAGCAGATTTTGAATGAGTCAAAAGTAAGTTGGACCAAATTTCATGTTATTTGAAGTTCATTTGGTTTAATTTGGGTTAATTTGACCTATTTGGGTTAAATTAAGTCAAAATAGGTTAGGTCGACCCATTGGTCAAATTGGGTCAAACCAAAGCTGGGTTAAGTTCAAATGACCATTTGGGTTGTATTGGTTCAATTGGTTTTAGTAAATTTGGTTTAATTTGGATTTAATTTGGATTTTGGCCAATTTGATCCTTTAGGTCAATTTGGGCTAAGTTGACCAATTTGACCCAATTGACCAAATTGGGTTGAATCATGGCTTGGTTTGAGTTTGGTTGATCATTTGGAATATGTTGCAAGCTTTTGTTTCAATCAATTTTGATTTCATTTCATTTTGGCTTGATTTGACCTTTTAGGTCAAATTGGGTTCATGGTTAATTGGGTTAGGTTGGATCTAGTTGGCCAATTGGTCAAATTAGGTTTAATTAAGGCTTTATAAAAGTTCAATGAACAATTTGGAGTGAACTTGAGCCATTAGTTGCAATCAATTTGGTTTAGGTTGCAATTTGGCTAGTTTGGGTTCATATGGGTTAAAGGATTGACTTGGTCAATGGGCCAGGTTGACTTGGTTTGACCCAAATCATGACAATTGATTAACATATGATGATCAACAAACATGACGAGAAGTTTGGATTGGCTTAACTCACTTTGATTTGAATTGAATTGGATTTCGATTCATGTAGGTCAAATTGGACACTTTGGGTCAAGTGAGTCAATTGGTTTAGTTGGCTTGATCAAGGCTTGATTCAAGCTTGGTTGAACTCACATATGAATTTATGACTGAAATATAAACCCATTTGCAAGTGATTTGGATTCAAAAGAGTTTTGATTCATTTGACAATTTCAAGTCAAAAGGGTGAATATGGGTTTGACTTGGGTATGATTTTTGAATTTAGTTTAGGTTTGAGGATTGAAGTTTATGTTAATATTTGGATTCATGATTGAAAGATTGATTAAATCATGAACAAAAATCAAAAGGTTTGGCTTGATTTGAGTTTGATTTGGCTAAGTTTAAGAATTTGACTTGAAAGGCTTAGGTTGGATTTTGGAATTTGAGTTTGAGTTTTGAATTTGGTTTTGGATATTTGAATTTAGATTTCATTTATATTTGTGAATATAAATGAGAATATAAATGGGTTATGAGAAAATTTCTTGAATTTGAATTGATTTGGATTTGATTTGAACTAAGTCCATAAGATTAAATCAAAGGGCATAGGAAAGATTTTGGAATTTGGATTTAATTTTTGGATTTGGTTTGACTGATTTGAATTTATATTTCATTTATATATGTGAATATAAATGAGAATCTAAATGGGTTATGAGAAAATATTTTGAGTTTGAATTGATTTGGATTTGATTTGAGCTAAGTCCATAAGATGAAATCAAATGGGCTTAGGAAAGATTTTGGATTTGGAACTGATCATGGATTTCAATCATTTGGAATTGATTCATGATTTGGATTTTTGGGATTTCTTTGATAGTTTATGAAAATCAATTGGGTTGGAATTGATTCAAGATTTGATTTGGAATTGATTTGAATGATTTGATAAAATCCATTGAAATTGGTTCAAGGTTTGATTTGGAGTTGAAGTTGATAAGAGTTTGGAGTTTGTCTTGAAAGAAGGATTTGGTTCAAATAGGGTAGGAAAATTTTCTTAACACCCATAAGGCATAACCTATTCCTATGGATAAACCTTCTAAGTCTCTAGGGTTAGGTTAAGTGTTCACCTAATCACTAGAAGTGTCTTAATACTAAGGAACTCTTAATGTTTAAGAGGAGTCCTATGTCTAAGATGGAGGAGTTGAGAGATCATTCTAAAAATGAGGTCAAAAGGGCTACTTAAAGCCTCACAATCCCGGGGTATCTAGACTAATATACCACTTTTCTTAAATACATGTGCATATACAAAAAGAAATTAATGAAAAAGAATCATGAAAAAGGTTTATATTTGTTTGTTTGATTTGTTGATTGTTTAATTTATATGTGTAGATGTGAAGATCCTTCTTAAAGGTTAACATAGGAATGAATAGGGATAGATTTAAGCAAGTGTTGTGTTCTTTTCAAATGAACTATACACTTGGCAAATCCTATTCAAAACTATGTTAAAAGAGAAGAGAAGGAAAAGCCACATAATGCACATCTTATGTTGTATTCATGTTGACCTCTTTTTTAAAACGAGCTCTCAACCCCTCCATCTTAGACATAGGACTTCTCTTAGACACTAAGAGTTTCCTTAGTCTTAAGACACTTCTAGTGATTAGGTGAACACTCAACCTAACCCTAGAGACTCAGAAGAGTTAGCCATAGGAATAGGTTATGCCTTAGGAGTGTTAGGAAAATTTGCCTACCCTATAGCTTGAACCAAATCCTCACTTCCTCCATTCAAGTCAAACTTCAAATTCAAATCAACCTTAAACTCAAATCAATTTCAAACCAACCCTTAAATCAATTCCAATGGATTTTCTTAAATCATGAATCAATTCTAAATGATTGAAGCCCATTATTGAAATCTAGATCTAAAATCTTTCCTAAGTCACTTTGATTCCATTTCAAAGACTTAGCTCAAATCAAATCCAAATCAATTCAAATTCAAGAAATTTTCTCCTAACCCATTTATATTCTCATTTATATTCACAAATATAAATAAAATATAAATTCAAATATTTAAAACCAAAATCAAAACTCAAATCCAAATCTAATCAAAATCCAACCCATGCTCCTTCAAGTCAAATTCTTGAACTTAGCCAAATCAAACTCAAATCAAGCCAAACCCTTGATTTTTTTTCATAATTCAATCAATCCTTCAATCATGAAACCAAATATAAACATAAACTTCAATCATCAAACCAAAACCAAAATCAAAACTCAAAGCCAAATCTAATCAAAATCCAACCTATGCTTTTTCAAGTCAAATTCTTGAACTTAGCCAAATCAAACTCAAATCAAGCCAAACCCTTGATTTTTCTTCATGATTCAATCTATCCTTCAATCATGAAATCAAATGTAAACATAAACCTCAATCATCAAACTAAAACTAAATTCAAAAATCAAACCCAAGTCAAACTCATGTTCACCCTTTAAACTTGAAATTATCAACTAAATCAAAACCCATTTGACTCCAAATCACATGCAAATAGATTTATATTTCAATCATAAGTCCATATGTGAGTTCAATCAAACTTGATTCAAGCCATGATCAAGTCAATTGACCTACTTAGGCTAACTTGACCCAAAGTGACCTAAAGTAACCCTTTTGAGCTAAATTATAATCCTACTCAAATTGGATTGAACAAAGCCCACCTAAGCCTCACATGGTGAGCAACAATCATCATGAGATGATCAATCACTCAAATAGGGTCAAACCAGTCAAACTAAGGGTTGACTAAGTCAACATAGCCAAAATGAAACATAAACTAGTCAAAATCCACCATAGGAAAAATTGATTGAAACCATTGATCAAAACCAATTCATGATTAATGTTTGAACTTGACCAAATCATCATTTGAGCTACTTCCAATTGGCCATTTAACCTAAAAGTCAAAATGTGTCAAAACTTGATCTAAGCCAAATTGATTGCAACCAATGGGGCAAATTCATTCGAAACCGCTTGTTGAACTTGGCCAAAGCCTCAATTGGCCAACTAGACCCAACTTAGCCCAATTGACCATGAACCTAACTTGACATAAAAGGTCAAATTGAACCAAAATCAAATCAAACCAAAATTGATTGAAACCAAAGCTTGCAACATTTTTTGAAATGACCAACCAAACCTAAACCAACCCATGACCTAACCCAAATAGGTCAAATGGGTCAAATTGGTCAACTTGACCCATTTGACCTAAATGAAATCAATTGAACCAAAACCAAATACAAATCAAATTGAACCAAACCAATGATGATAAAAAATGTCAAATGGTCACATGAACTTGACCCAACCCTAGGTTTAACCCAATTTGACCAATTGGTCAACTTGACCCAAGTTGACCCATGTTGACCTAAATGGGTCAACATGAGTCAAATGACATCAAATCAACTCCAAATTCTTTAAAATTTCGCCCAACCTAATTTCAAACTATTCTAAATCTATCCAAAGTGATATCAAAGCCAAATGACCATTTTACCCCTAGGCAAGGGGTAACCCATGGACAATTCCACTTGGAATTTGGTCATATCCTCTTCATGGACACTTGACACCCTCTTAGTGGACCAAGTGGACACTAGGGAGTGTGGTGCATGACCCAATGAGTTTGGGTCAGCCTAACCCAACCCAAGGCCAAAACTACCAGCCCACTCAAAATAAGCACATGGAAATCACTCCTCCACCTCATTTGGCACATGGAAACTTCTCCACTACCTCCTTCTGGCCAAACCGAACCACATGGTGTCCAAAATGGCCTAACCAACTCAACCCATAGGATCAATTTGATCAAAATGGCAAAAGCCATGCTCACCATCCTTCTGGGAGCTTAATTTCATTGGCATTGACTTGCATTCGATTGAGTGATAGGAAGCCAGAGAAAGCATTCTCAAGCTCCTCCAAGCCTCCTAGAGCCATTTGGATTTCTCCATTCTTGATTTCCTTAAGCCAAAAATAGGGGAGCTCAAGGCAATTTCCATCTTATTCAATTCTCCATTAGAGCTCAATTCCTCCATCAAGCACCTTGAAGGGACCCAATCAAGCTCACCCAAGTCTTGATCCAAGTTCTGAAGGCACAGGAGAGGGGAGTGTGATCAAGGCCGCAAGCAATTGAAGCCTAATTTGGTCAATAAGGAGATCCACTTAACCTCAATCCCACAAATCTTTAACAGAGCTTCATCTCCACTAGACAAAGCTACCTCAATAGTTAGGAGCGTCGGTGATAGTCTCCGATGAGGTATGGATCAAAATCGAGCTTAGGTTTAAGTGTTCTTGGTCCTTTGTGAAATAAACTTTCACCCCATTGCATTTTAACTGTTGGATGTCTTCCTCCTTGCATGATGATGGTGTGAGTTAAATTTGAGCTCAATCAAGCTCGGATCAAGCTCTAAAATGTGGACAGTTGTCCTCTCCCACTGGAGAGCTTAGGGACGGATCATGGGTCATCCATCCGTGCATTTTGGATGGACGATCCTGATTAATCTGCATAGGAACCTTTGATTTATCCCTTAAGAATAGTGGACTTAATCCTGACCATCCAATCTTTGATCGGACGGTCAAGGAGAAAGCATGTAGTGTCACTAGCTAACGCAGCATTAGATGTGACAACTTAAATAACCAATTTTGTTGTTCCATATGGAAAGCACGTGCTGCATCAACGGTCAATGTGGCATCGACAGGATTAGTTATATAATTAGCATTTAAATTAATCCTTAATGATAAAAACATCAAAATTACATAACTAAATATAGAAAAATTAAAAAAATACAAAATAAAATGTATTTTGAAGATAATTCAGAGGGGAATTCATTAAAATTAAGGTTTTTGAGTTTGAACAATAAATTTTTCTTAATTAGGGTTTTATTAAAAATGTAACCTTATTTGCTCCCTAATTACTTCATTAATTGATTCCAAGTTTCTTAGAAGTATTTAGTGGGATGACCTTTGCCTCCCCTAATTTCCTTAGAATTTATTGATAAGTTAATTAAGAAACCAATTAATGAATCCTAAATCACTCTCTTAAGGTAATTAAGCTTAATTAAGCATGTGAACAGTGGTTTAATCCCTTGATTAAGTTAATTAAACTTTATTTAAGTGAAGAGGAGGTTTATGGAATGGGTTTGGGTTATTTTCCCCAAGTCATTCCCTAAAACCCTTTCCTTCCTTAATCTAAATTTAATTAAGGGCTAATCTACTAAAGACCTTAATTAACTTAATAAAACTTTCAAAATATTCCAGAACTGAATAATTTTCTTCTTGGGTAGATGCTTAGGTGTTCAATAACCTAAGTAGCTTAAAGAAATCATATCTAACCCATATGTGTGGGAAGGGTACTTAAATTAAACCCTTTAGCTTAATTAATCATTAATTATGAGCCAAATGCATTAGACCCATTTATTTCTTAGGTGCATTACTGATTTAAATTCCTTGTGATTTTATGTCATACATTGGCTCATAATTATTTGGTTAAATATATTAAAGTGGTGTAGGTAAGGGTAATTAATGAACTTAATGAACACCTTAACCTAAGTAAAACATAAAATCCACTTAAAGGGTTCTAAAAATTAAACTAAAATAAAATACACATGTGGGAGATGGGTTAGGACCAGAAAACCTCCTCACATTTCCTAAAATTCAAATCAAACTCAAAACCAAATCAAAATTTCCTTAAACCAATTTTGATTCACTTTAAATAATCTTATTCCATTGGATTGTCTTTAGGAATTAATTAGGGTGAATGAATTTACATGCTTTCATCACTTTATTTCTTTCCTAACATGTTAAATGTGTGTCATATGAAAATCATGCATTCATATCTTTTGAAAAATTAAATTAAAATGAAATATTTTCTTTGTGTAAAATTGCATATTTTGGCTAAAGTAAGAATATGAATGGCTATTATCACTACTAAATCCAAATTATTTTCAAAATTTACAAGTAAAATATTATAAATAAAATGTATGCTATTTATAAGTACTTATAAACTTGCATGAGAATAATATGAAATGTGTTATATGATTTCCTTCTCTTTCTTAACATAGGTTTGTATATGATTTGCCAAGTGTATAGTCCATTTGAAAAGGACATAACACTTGCTTAAATCCTTTCCTATGCACTCTTATGTCATGACTTAAGAAGGAACTGCACATCACACATGTAAACTAAACAGTCAGACCAAAATCAAACGAACATAAACTTTTTGCATGATTCTCTTTCCATGCATTTCTTTTCGTGCATGCACATGTATTTAAGAAAGTGGTATATTAGTCTGGACACCCCGGGGTTGCGAGGCTTTAAGTAGCCCCAAGTAGGTCTTATACCTTATAGTCCTGGTGTAAATAATGGTGTCGTACTCACTTATTTCTTTCATATTTGTAAATGTACATATAAAAATGGATAAGTGAATCTCTCTTTTTCTACTTAACCAAATCATGCATCATGAAGCATCCAAATTTTCTTAAGTAACATCCCTTAGCATTCATCATTAAGGTGTGCTAAACATTTTCATTTGCATGTATAGATATGCTTAGGGTCCATCCATATGCATGTTACACATATTGGGAAAGAAATGAAGTGTTGTGCATTTTGTGATAATAATTCACTTTATCTTAAAATGTCTTTCTTTTTGAATAGGTTTGTTTAGAAAAAATATAAACTTAGGGTTAATTATAACAAATAATAAAATATTCACTAAACAAAAATATTTAATGAATCTACCTTAGAAATTACTTAAGGTAGGGAGGAAAGAGAAGTTCTCTTCTCTTTTCCTCTCTTTACAACACTTGGTAATTAATTATAGGTTCATTCATATCTAATCAAATCATAAAATAAAGTTAATCAAATCAAGTAAATCACTTAAATAAAACCACCCTCTAAGTTGAACATTTTCACACTTAGAAAACTTCAACCTTAAAGCCTAGCTAAACATACCACACAAATCTTAAATAGCAGACACATTAGACTAAGTCACCACTTCTAGCTTTAGGTTAGGGAGATGCATGGTTTGATGTTTATTTTTTTTGTGATGTAATATTTTAGTCTGGAAGTTAGGGTATATGTGCATAGAATGAATGGTTGGACGATCTTAGTCTAACCATTATCTTCTGTAAGTGATTGTGCTTAAAGGGCATTGTAATAAAAGTATATAAATGTTTTTCCTGTGTAGGTTGCTTATACCCCTAATCATAATCTAAAATAGGTCAAGTGAACTTGGTTACCCATGTGTGGGGTGCTAAGTCCAATACATGCTTGGGATGTATGATTTGTTTAGCTAATCTCTATTTTGTAGGCTTTAATTAGATTTATTTTTTGCATTTTCATGTAATTTTACAATTAGGATTTGGAATGATTGTTATGGGGGATTAAGATGAATATTGGTTATAAGACTATGTTTTATATACCATGTGAAGCCTTTGGAGTAACCACATTCCAACCAACCAAAAGAATAAAGAAAAAAGGAGAAAGAAAAAATAAGAAAAAAAGAAAGAAGAAATGAAGAATGAAGACCCCCATAATAATAGATTCGTTCTTGATTGTAATTTATTCATTTATAATCTGGGTTGTATAAGGGTAGAGCTTGGCTACCCAATTTATTTTCAAGTTTGTGCAGTGGAGCCCAACCACAAATGGCCTCTTATTCTTTTGTGATAGTTTTATAAATTTTTTGATGTTTGTTTAGCTTGTGCATTAAGATGACATCTTTTTTTAGTTTCTTCCTTGCTTTGATGTATGGCCTGGATGACGATTAGGCTCTTAGGAAAATAAATTTTATATCCAATTAATCAATTCAAACTAAAAATAAATAACTCATAATCTCACTTAAAGCTTAGGTTATAAATAAGATAAAAGAATTAGTAACCTCTTAGCTGAATGTTGTATTTTTTTTTCACATCATGCATAAAAAGTATATTATTTCACTCTTGATTGGAGGGCTTTCACCTGTGCTAGGGAACTTGGCTTGACCTTTGAGAGCCATGGTGAAAACACACCTTCTTTCTTGCTGATTTTGGCCCATAATCTAATTTCTCATGCATTAAGCATATGAATCCTATAAGCCTCTGTCAAATTGATTGCCCAAAATGAAAATAAAACATAACAAAAATTTGCATTAGATTTAAGTCATTAATCATGCCCTACATGATCTAGTCTCTTAGGAAATGTGTTTAAGGACTTAACTCATTTGGTACTGCATTTTCTAAAAAGTGGTGGTAGGAAGTTCTGGTTGTGATTCTGTTTGGAAAACTCTATTCAGAATCTGCTGTGCTGCAGCTGTTTATGCAGAAATGACTGAAATGTCTATATGGCTATATGAGCTGAATAAATTTAAACAGAATGAACAAAAATAGGATAACTAATACTCATATGTAGTCATAAATCAACTAAATTACATTGAAAGATTGCACGTCACTTAATAAATAATATTACCTAATTAATAACACTAATATTAAAAGTACAAGTACAATAACTAGTGCGATTAGAATGTTAAGCCTAATATCCTGTTGATCAAATCATTTTTAAAAAAATTTCCATTGCTACCCTCTTAGCATGATCACTGTTTGATGTATCACCCTCATATTTATTAATTCATCTGAAATAGTTGCAATCATCTCATGTTCAATTTCTAGGACACCTGAGAAATTTTTTCCCATAATTTCCTTCCCTATGTGAAGTGAATATA
The DNA here is from genome assembly GCA_021442155.1 of Cymbidium sinense. NCBI lineage: Eukaryota > Viridiplantae > Streptophyta > Magnoliopsida > Asparagales > Orchidaceae > Cymbidium > Cymbidium sinense. The sequence continues at coordinate 51,069,614 of CM038221.1, forward strand.
TAACATTGCAAATCACAATTGCAATACACAACTCTGGACTCAATAGAGATCCTTGAAGTCATAGTTCCTGATAAAAAAATTATATTAGCAATAAAAATATTAATATGAGGATGGGTGACATTGCAAAGTATTTGATTCTATTTCCTACATGTCTGACAGGAAATTGAATGAAGCGATTCAAGGTTCAAAAATTATATCAGAATTGATTTGAAAGTTCAATTGAATGATGTAGCATATTAAAAGACATAAGTATAGACATTACATATCATATTTTTTTCCTCAACACATGTAATGTAGTATGATTAAATTAAAGTATGTACAATAGCTAAATAGAGCTAATAAGGATATACATAAATGCAAATGTATAATTTTGTTTTACCAAATATGATAACGATGAGCTTTAGCTATATTTTAAATAAGTTGTTAATGAACAAAGCCAAATTTAGGATGAAAACATTATTTTCTATATTTATTTGAGCTAAAACAAAATCATGTTGTTAAAAGAAGTATAAATACTTTAATATGATAGAAATTTGAACTCTAATTTACCTTCCTAAAATACAAAACAGTCAAGAGAATTCAATCAATTGACATAACAAAGGCTGATTATAACCATTGAAGGGCAAAAATCTCTGATAAATTCCAAAGATGGTGTTCAAGATCAAGTCATTTAAATACATAGTAGAGCAGAGAGAGCATTAGAAAAAAAATGTTGAAAATGACAAATCCATTAAAACCTGTCATGTTCAATCTACCCAAATGTTAAACATCCAGATTTTCAGGAAACATATTAAATGTAAGAAGCAGAAAGTCTTTTAAAATGAACTCAAAAAAGGTGTAAAATTGCACTATGATGAAATTCTGGTTTTCCACTCTGCACTCTGCAGGTCCTGTATGAAACAATTGCTCTTACCGCAAGTGCTCTTACTGCCATAAGTATGATTTCTGAGCTTGACATAACAGTTGCTCTTTCTGAACTTTTTTATTTTCAAGCTAAACTAACTACCATAATCATGAATTAAAATATTTCTAGATAAAATAAAACTTCAAAGAGGCATTGGACATGAATTTTATATTTGCATATCATCCCTCCATAATTGTCTCTGTAGCTTTAACTACCCATGTTTGGAGTTTGCATGATAAGAGATGTTACTTTGAGTGACCCTCTTTGATATGATCCCAAATACATAGATGGATAATAGAAGAAAAGGAACAAAAAAGCCCCAAATTGGCTGAAGGATTTTACTCAATAAAACAAGAATTGATAAAGATAATACCCACTGTTAAACCACAACACAACAGAAACTATTGTCCAGTAATAAAATAATACATTGATACAAGAATCAGTAGGACAGTAAAAGGCTACATATAATAATATGTGTACAAAGATTACAGAATACAAGTCAACAATATTACAATAGAAACAACCTTAAGAAAAGACTAGAAGCTCAACAATAACCTAAATAGATGCCAGCCAGGATTACAACATCAACAACATCAATAATACTAACAAGTAATATCACAGATTGATAGCATACACACAAATATAATTTAAGCATACCGCAATAATAAAAGGAACGAGATATCTCGAGCTCAAAAGACAAGAAATAATTGAAAATAAGAAACAAAAAGACTTTTTATCAGATCAACTAATAGAAATACTACCAAAGACTCAAGAAAGGAAGATCAATGAAGCCAAAATAAAAGAAAGAAGCTCAAATCTTGTAATGTAAAATAGTTATAAGCGAAAGAAAGAACTAAAATCTTGTAAAGAACTATTAAATCTAGGGGAATAGAGGAAGTAGAGAGTATAAATAGAGTTAAGAGGGACAAACAGGGGATGTAATCAATATTCTGAAAAGAAAACTTCTCTTCCTCTACTCCTTCTTCTTCTCCTTCCTCTTGCATTTTCTTCTGATTTACTCGCTGAAACACCATCTTCTCCGTAGAACCCTAGATTTCCCTCAGCCTTCATTTTCCCTTCTCTCAAGAGCCATTTCTGTGAAGAGGACCCAGAAATAACCCCCTTTTCAGTTCCTTCCCCGAGAAGCTAAATCCAACGGCTATAAGAGAAAAGAAAATCACACTTTAGAGGGCTCAGATCCAATCTCCTCGGTTAAAGTTCTCAGATAAATCGAAGGGTCTGTCTTAAACCACGCTGATCAATGGCTCATATAGAACCTGATGCCTATCATTGGTGCTCTCGTTGACTTCTGCAAACATCAATGGCAGAAGGTACCATGCATACAACAAAAGCATTGGAAGAATGTGTTGGAAGATTAAACAAGAATGATGAACAAATATCTTCAATCACTATCATATTAAATAAAGTATCAAGCTATCGAAGATAAATTGATAAATCTTGTCAAGAACAAAGAACAATCCTGTATGTAATTCATCTCCTACGATTTACTCCTCCAAACAGAACACACACACACAAAACACTAGACCTGTTAAGGTAGACATGCCCCAATTTAATGGAGAAAATCTAAGGGGATGGCTATTCAAAGCAGACCAATTCTTTCAATATTACTCATCGAGGATCAAAATTTATAATAGATATATGGATGACGCCTTAAGTTGGTATCAATGGATGCATTTAAATAAACAATTGCATTCATGGCAATAATTTAAAGATCAGATCATACAGAGGTTTGGACCCTCACTATACAGAGATTTAAGAGGAGAATTAGCCAAACTATAGTAAAAAACAACTATACAAGAATTCTACAATGAGTTTGAAGAATTGGCTAACCAGATTTCAGGAATTCCCCTAAATTCTTACAAAGCTTCTTTGAATCTAGGTTAAGACAAGACATTAAGAGAGAAGTTAGAGCTTTTAAAACAATCGCAAGCCTTCCAGTTAGCTAAACTAATGGAAGACGGTTAGAGATGAAGTTTATGGCAAGAACCTCAAGATTCAATCAAACACCGAATAAAATATCAACAACCTTTGCTTCCTACTCCAACAATGCCAATTCATAATAGCAATATCAACAAGCCAAATATTCCAATACAAGACTCACACCAACACGGTTAGAAGAAAGAAAGAAAAAGGGATTATGTTTTAACGTGATGACAAATTCCATACATATAAATCAAAGTTATTTGTCTCCCTCAATGAATCGATTACAACCGCAATAGAAAATCAAGAAGAAAACCTATCAATACAAGAAGATATTTTAAACGCCAATGCATTCAGGTCGGCCAAATCTAGAACCTTGAGACTACAAGGGATGATTGGAAATAAAATAGTACAAGTATGATTGATTCAACCCATAATTTTATTCAATCCAAACTAGCTAAGTTCATAGATCATACACACGCATCAATTTTTAAAGTATTAGTAGGAAATGGGAAACATTAAAGCCGTGAGTTTGCTCCAACATACCCATTAAACTACAAGGATATACTTTCAAAATAGATGACCTACCGCTAATACAAGGAGTGTGATGTATGTGTGTACAAAGGGTTGAGGAGTTGAGAATGTATAATATATTACAAAAAGCTAACTATGAAGTTCAAACACAATGACACATTAGTACAACTGTAAGGGGATACAACCTCAAAGGTGGAAAGCATTACCTTACACCAACTCATAAAACTACAAAACAAAGATGAAATAGCCTCATACTTGTAGATTACAGAAGTTCCAAGATTTACAGAGGCTACAGCAAATGAGTTCCAAAACTTACCAATATTCAAAGAATAATACATCAAGAAATTTTAAATTTTCAAGCTCCAAATAATTTACCTCCACAAAGGAACATTGATCATCATATCAACTTGGCACCTAGAACTCAGCCAATTAGAGTTAAAAACTATAGATATCCACATTTCTAGAAAATAAAAATTGAAAAGTTAATCAAAGAAATGCTGGACACTAGAATAATCAGATAAAGCACCAGCCCTTTCTCATCTCCAGCACTACTAATAAAGAAAAAAGATGAAACTTGAAGATTCTGTGTCGATTACAGAGTCTTAAATAAAATCACTATCCCTGACAGATTTCCAATTCCAACTCCAGAAGAGCTAATGGATGAACTACATGGAGCAACTATCTTTTTAAAACTAGATTTACGTTCAGGTTATCATCAAATAAGAATGGCTGAAGAAGACATATATAAAACAGCCTTCAGAACACATGAGGGATACTATGAGTTCATTGCAATGCCATTTGGCTTAACAAATGCACCCTCCACATTCCAAGCCATGATGAACACAGTTCTAAAATATTTTCTAAGAAAATTTATCTTAGTATTCTTTGATTACATACTAATATACAACCTTACTTTGGAGCAACATCAATATCACTTGCAAGGCAGTTAGAAAGTGAAACACCACAGCTTATATATTAAACCATCAAAATATTCTTTTATTCAAGAAAATATAGAATACTTAGGCCTATTTTATCGCCCAAAGGCATAGAAGTGGACTAGAAAAATAGAAGCAACCGCATGGCCAACTCCAAAATCGCTTAAACAATTGAGAGGATTCCTAGGTTTAACAAAGTTACTAAAGTTTGTTAAATAATATGCAAGAATTCACACCATTGACCTCATTACTAGCTAAACAATAATTCCAATGGACTGAAGAAGCTCAAAACACATTTGTACGGCTGAAACATGCAATGACATCTTTACCAGTATTAGCCTATCCCAATTTTTCTCAACCCTTTATAGTAGAAATAGATGCATCTAGCACGGAAATAGGAGCAGTCTTAATAAAAAATAGTCACCCTATTGCTTACTTTAGTAAGAAATTATCTCCATCCTTACAAAAAGCATCTACTTATGCAAGAGAACTCTATGCCATAACAAACAAGAGAAGATGGAGACGATTCTAGCCACAAGTTCATCATCAGAACTGATCAAAAGAGCATAAGGGAACTAATGCAACAAACAATTCAGACTCCTGAACAGCAAAGGTTCCTTATTAAACTCATTGGCTTTGATTACACAATAGAATATAAACCAGGGATCACAAACAAGGTAGTTGATGCCTTATCTAGAAAAATATACAATATAGAAGAGCAACTAACAGTAGAAGGCTCTACACAACAAAGTTTATATGCTTATACTCAATAATTCACTTCTTTAGTACAACAGATCAAAGAGGAAACACAGTCTACTCCTGAACTGCAATAACTATATAAGCAAGTATCAAAAATCCAGGTTTATTTCCAAAGCATAGAATTGCTAATGGACTGATACATTATAAAGATAGGATTGTCATATCTACAGAATCAGAAATAAAAAATATTATGATGAGAGAACTACACTTAACTCTAGTAGGAGGACACTGTGAAATTAAAAAGACTTTAGCCAGAATTACTCAATAGTTTTATTGGAAAAAGATGAAATAAGACATACAACATTTTATCTCCACATGTCCTATATGTCAACAAGTTAAATATGATACTCAGAAGCCTGCAGGTTTACTGCAACCTCTACCTATACCAGCCATTTGGGAGGAAGTATCAATGGATTTTATCACAGGACTACCCAGGTCTCACAACAAAATTATTATACTAGTGGTGGCAGACAGACTATCCAAGTATGCACATTTCACCCTTTCCAAACCAATTTCTACCTACCTATATAGCTCGATTTTTTTTTCAGACATAGCTAAACTACATGGAATACCACAGGGCATAGTTTCAGATAGATACCCCATCTTTATGTGTAATTTTTGGCAGAAACTATTCAAATTAAGTGGAACAACATTAAGCCACAGCAGTGCTTATCATCCTCAAACAGATTGCCAAACAGAGGTCACAAATAGGATACTAGAACAATATTAAAGGAGATTTGTATTAGAGACACCAAGAAATTGGTTACAATTTCTTCCATGGGCAGAATTCTCCTATAATACATCCATCAATACTTTCACAAAAATGACTCCCTTTCAAATTGTGTATGACAGACTTCCACCTATACCCAATAATGGTAACACAACTACTAACACAGAGGTAAAAATAGTAATACAATAGAGAGACAAGATCCTACATCAACTTAAAATAAACTTACAGGAAGCTCAAAATAGAATGCAGGAAATGGCTAATAAACACAGAAGGGAGCTTCAGTTCAAGGTAAATAATCTAGTGTTAGTAAAAATACAACCATACAGACAGACTTCAGTCTCAAGAAATCCTTACACAAAGCTACAAAGGAAGTATTACGGCCCTTTAAAATTTTACAGAAAATAGGGACAGTAGCATATAGAGTAGAACTTCCAGACACAACAAGGATCCATAATATATTTCATGTCTCCAGACTTAAATAATACAGACAGGATTCTATATTACACCTAGCAATATTACCAACTCAATTCAGAGAAGGGCATCCTTTAGTTAGACCCATCAAAATCTTAGACCAAAGGACAATAATACAAGCAGATAAACCAATTAAAGAAGTATTAGTACAATGGGAAGGAATACTATCAACAGATGCTTCTTGGATATCAATTGAAGAAATCCAGAAGACATTTCCTGATTTTGACCTTGGAGACAAGGTCAATGTTTGGGGGGGAGTAATGATATGATCTCAAATACACAGATGGATAACAGAAGCAAGAGGAACAGAAAAGCTCCAAATTGGCTGAAGGATTTTACTCAATAAAATAGGAATTGATAAAGATAATACCCACTACAAAACACTATACAATAGAAACTATTGTCCAATAATAAAATAATACAATGATATAAGAATCAGTAGGATAGTAACAATCTCAAGAAAAGACTAGAAGCTTAACAATAACCTAAACAGATGCCAGCCAGGATTACAACATCAACAACATCAATAATACCAACAACTAATATCACTGATTGATAGCATACAATCATAAATATAATTCCAAAAGCATAGCTTGCAACAATAAAAATGAACAGAGATATCTCAGAGCTCAAAAGATAAGAAATAACTAAAAATAAGAAATAAAAAGACTTATTATCAGATCAGCTAACAGAAATACTACCAAAGACTCAAGAAAGCAAGATCGAATAGCAGTGCAAGCCAAAATAGAAAGAAGCTCAAATCTTGTAACAAAAAATAGTTATAACTGAAAGCAAGAACTGAAATCTTGTAAAGAACTATTAGATCTAGGGGAATAGAGGAAGTAGAGAGTATAAATAGAGTTAAGAGAGACAAACAGGGGATGTAATCAATATTCTGAAAAGAAAACTTTTCTTCCTCTACTCCTTCTCCTCCTTCCTCTTGCATTTTCTTCTAGTTTACTCACCGAAAACACCATCTTCTCCGGCAAGAACCCTAGGATTTCCCTCTGCAACCTTCAGCCTTTTTCCTTCTCTGGAGCCATTTCGGCCGCTCGAAGAGTCGAGCCCTAGGAAATAACCCCCTTTTCAGTTCCTTCCCCGAGAAGCTAAATCCAATGGCTATAAGAGAAAGGAAAATTACACTTTAGATGGCTCAGATCCAATCTCCTCGGTTAAAGTTCCCAGACAGATCAAAGGGTCTGTTTTAAACCACGCTAATCAACGGCTCAGATAGAACCCGGTGCCTATCACGCTTGCATAACCTGTGCTGCAACTTTCGCTCTTTATCATATTTACTTTGAAAATAATTCGAACAATCAACTTAATTGATAAGTGATTAAACACTAATTAAAACTTTTTGCTAATAATATAAGGTGCCAAATATTGATAAAACTTCTCTTGTATTGCTCGTTCAAATTTTAAAGTCGTTCATATAATTTTTATTATAATAAAAGCTGAAATACTTTTTTCAATGTTTTTTTATTATAATAGAAGCATAAATACTTTTTTCAGTGTTTTCTCTGCCATGTAACCACAAAGAAGCCTTTAAATGTAATAATAAACCATTGTTGTTGAATCAAAATCCTAATACCAAGATAGGCAAGAGGGCGCTCCAGCCTGACATATGAACTCGAGCACTCAACTCACCTACAGGCAATAAAGATATGATGGTTTCACTGATAACAAACAAGTGTGATATACCTAATCAGCCTTTTTAAAAATAAAATAAGTAAAAAAATTAAGTTTGCGAGTGTGACACAATCAGCTTGAATTTGAAAGCATATTTTACATAATCAATTTCTTAATCGAGAATATTTAAATTCATGAAACAAAAATTCAATTTAGGGAACTCTTACTAGTCCGTCCGTTTATGCTACTGAATGAACAAGACAGAATTTGCCAATATTGTGAAAGTAATTCAACAAAATGCATTTATAGAGAATAACTACAACCTCATTTAACTCTATATTATGTAGGAGAAGGAGCTATTTGCTATGAAAGCTCAGAAATGATGCGTTCACACTTTTCTTCCAAGATCTTCATTGGAGCTGCTCTTGCTGCCATCTACCACCGATTGTTATCGAGCAATCCCATTTAAAAGTAGGCATGGAGCATGGAACTGTTTGTTCTCTGTTAAAAAAGCTCGCCATGGATGCTTCTCGCCTCTCTATTTCTATTTGCATTTCTCTCTGAGTCTTTGTAGTGTTGTGCGTTTTCAAACTGTGTAGATTGTTAATAACGGTCATGTAATATATATGTCAGTTCTGATGTTTTAAATAATGTGTTAGTTTCCTATGTATGACTCTTAAGGTACTGTTTGATCAATTTGCTTGAAGGCAGAGCATTTAGTTCACAATTATTAAGTGGTTTATGTGTATTTTATTTCAAATAATTTATTTTCACTCATTTGAAATTCTTTCTATTTCATCCCTTTCAGTGGGAGCCTAGTTATGGAAAAGATAACCTAGGAGAGAAGAGGGGACAGGGCCTTATTATTGGTAGCCTTACAAGTCCTGCATTTAGAGAGAGCGCAAATGTGATGTTGAAAGGTTTCCCTTTGATCTTAAACTTCACATCACATGCATTGATTTTTCTCAAAACCTTAAGAGTTCTCAGAGGATATTCCTAATGAGAATGATTGAATTTTATGTTATTCTTGTCTATGACATTGAACTCTTTTATTTATGACAACTATAAATTAAAAAGGTTAGCATGTCACTCTTTTGTACCTCATTGCCTACAAGCATCACTCAAAGCGTAATAAACAACACAATGGGGAAACTATCAACCGTTATGGGGAAATCGATTACGTTTGGAGAAACATGATAAATCGAACAACATGAGCAAAAATAGAGTATTGTGGCTTTGTCAACATTGTATGGTTCATCAAATCAGCACTAACATTTAAATACAATACTATATTCCCACCACCACAAGTCTCGTTGAATCATAATTGAGACAGACCCATAGCTTGAGAATTACTCTACCATGGTATTATATTGATAATGCTACACAAAATACTAAAATTAAACTTCAAAGGTAAATCAAACAAATAAGCATCTAAACCATTTCCCTAAATAAGCAATACCTTCATATTTACACAAAATACCAATATGGAGAGAATCAATTTCGATAAAATGTTCTTTCATTAATCAAACAAGATTGAACACAATAATGTCTTAAAAAGGAATGAGCATTAAGCTTGAAAAGAAATAGGCCCAAGCTAGTCTGTAGAAGCTAACAAACACTTTACAAATGTTAAAATATAACACTATCTAAGGCATCTGTAATTTTCACTCGTAACTCTTTCATCTCACCAGCTCCTTCTCCTTCTTATGTCTCTAATTTTGTGGTATGTTGACTCATTTCTACCATTGAGTAGGCCAACTGATGTTCGAATGCTTCAGGTGGAACAAATGATTGGTCATTGTCGACAATGTTGAACTCAATGTTATGGTGTGATGGGTGACGACGTATATAATTATGCAAATCCATTGTAGCTATAACTATTTTAATCTGCTTCTTGAAAGAGTACGCAGGCATATCACATTGAATAACCCATTTCTTCTTCCACACTCCGAAGGCTCGCTCGATTACACCACACAATGATGAGTGTCATTTATTAAATAATTCTTTCATTCCCCTGGTGACTAGGTTGCTCCTTTCAAAATAAAGAATATGATAATTTGTTTCTGAAAAAGGCTTCAAGAACCCTCATTACATTAGATAATCAGCATCAACAACATAATATTTTTTTGTTTAAATTTGTAATTAAAATCTGTAAAAAATATCATATTCTTTGTACTAAATGGATGATTTGTTCCAATAATACTTGGAGAAGGCAATGGGAAGTTGTTTTCTCTATGTTGTATATCATTATTGAATATGCGATTATCATGTGCACTTCCTTCCTATCGAGCCATTAAAAAAGTGAATCACATATTGAAATCACATACTACCATCACATTCTATGTAGGTGTGCCACATCGACCAATGTAAGCGACCTTTTCAGTTGAAGGCACATGGGCATCGACATGTGATCTGTCAATTGCTCTAATACAATCCTATAATAGAATTTGCTGTGAACTTAGGTGATAATCAGAAATGATCATTTTCAAATAAACTTACAAATGAAGTATACCTTGAAATATGGCATGTATCAGCAATCATGCAAAATCTCATCAGGTATATTCTAGAAAGTTGAATCTATCATCTTTATAACTTTAGTTGATAAATGTACCAAAGCATCAATGCCAATAAAGAAGTATCTGCTTATGGTTTCAAATGAGTGCTGAAATCGATCGCCAGCCGGCCTAATAGATTCATTATGTGATAAAATATATAGTGTTATGCCAAGACTTTTCTAGTTGTAGTTCTAGAAGATCCACAAAGTTCATGTAAATTTTCTAATTCCTGCACGGTCAGTGAAAATAATTTGTGACATATGAAACATGTTATGAAATCTCCAGGTGCCACTAGTAACTCGGATCCATTTTCTCTAATAAATCTGGAAGTCATGCATGGAGCCTTCAAACATAAGTCTCATAGTACTCATGTATTAAGCATACTATAGTAACAATCACAATCATAGGTTGATCATCATCATCACTATCCATAACTAAACTAATGATAAAAATATATATGTCACTATATTAGCCATTATAGATTAAGGTACTAAACAAAGTTTTCATAATAACATATGATATATCAGGTACTGATATCATATAATTTCTAAAGAAGTTCAGCATATAACAGAAACAAGTACATCAAGTAAAAAAGAGCAAACTCTCCACTACTAGATCACGAAGAAGTTTAAATTTTGACAGATTAAAAAACATCTTTTACTAAAGGCAACCTAGCTAAACATCACGTGTTTCAAAGTAATAGCATAGATAATGAACTCTTCATTTAGGTGCCATAGCCACAAAGATCTCTCACTTGTTTGCATCTTCAAGCAATCTCGTTGAATGCAGATAAAATGAAATATCTTCAAAAACTTTAGTGATTTTATCTAAAATAGTGATCGCCTCAGATAATGATGGCGGTGCAATTGTCTTATTCACTCTGAAAGTGCATGCACGCGACTAATCGATATCGATGGGAGAAATCCAACACCTCCTTTTTTTTCTGACCCCTTGGAGCTAGAGCTGGTGAACACCTAGCATGACTAGATTCGATGTGGGAATCTATGGCATGTAACAATTCATTGTCTGAATCATTTGAACTAGACCTTTGCTCAGAATAATTTTATTCTTGCATAATGTCGTCAGCTTCTTGATTTGGTGTCCAAGAATGGGCACCTGTGGCAACCACACCACTGAACATGAGATCTAATTTCTTTTCAATTTTAGGGTCTAAGCCACAATATCTAAATTTTTTCACAATTAGTAATATCTGCAAGTACACATGCAATTATGTTTCGATGTTATGTTCATATGAACTCTTTGTGGAGTTATTAGAATGGACAAGTATGTATATGAAATTTACCAGTATATTTTCTCACCACCAATCATCTAATGCATCAATTATCTTCTTTGTCGGATCCTATCCCAAACTAGTTGATCCTTGTTTCAACTCTTTCCACAATTTCCAATCCTTCTTCAATTGATCCCATTTATTTTTAAGTTGTGTCCTATTGTACTCCCTTCCAGTTCTCTCCTTAAAATTTTTGGTTAAATTATTCCAACCCACTTTATTAAAATAGGTCGTTGATCTATTACCCAAGTTTATCTCCTTCAGACAAAGATCATAAAATATTATTTTCACTTCTCTCTCCCAAGTAGCACCGGCTCCACCTTCCCTTGGGTTTCCCATTTTAAGCTCCTATCATTATCACACTAGTGATGAAACCTAGATAAATTAACCAACAGAGGATTGCAATTATTTAATTTGGTTAGACAATGCTAAACATATAACATAACTTATCTTGAATAAACCATGAGTTCTTTAAAACAGATCAACATCATATTGCATGTGTACTAAGTGAATGCAATTTTTTATTGTAATGTGTGCGTAACAAAGTATCTTAGTTATTGTTCATAATATTTTTCAAGTTGATGTAAGAATGAAAGGGAAGCAATGACTAGCGGAGAAAATTATTACAAAAATTGTGGAAGTGATATGAAGTGAGATTTGAACTTATGAATTCCCTCTCATTCATTGCAAATCCATTATAAATGTGAAAAGTTCCACTTCTCCCACATTGAAGAAGCCAAACAAACGAGCCCTTAGACCTTAATTTCAAAGTTTAGTTTTACAAAGAAAAGAAAGGAATTAAAAAGAAAGTGACCACTTACTTTTGATTGAGAGTTTACAATTACAATAAAGAAGGAAAATAAGCATATTAACTAGATAAGAGATATACAATAATAAGCACAACACATTATAAGTTGAGAAAACTAAAAAAATATTACAAAAAATAAAATCGAAGTCCAAAAATTTAAGATTCATGTTGACTTTTTTAAAATTTTATCATATGAATCCTACCTTTTTCATGGGAGGCTTAAAATATTAGTTTCCTTCCTCCAGCATATTATCAGCCATAAAGCATGGTTGCCTTCATAGCTAGTATAGGATCTAAGAGAAAGTAAGGAAACTAAGGAAGCACTTCTTTTAAGAGTTTCAAGGATGTATAACACTCAAAAAATAGATTTATGAGACATTCTTGAAAGGTCTTGCAACCCAATTTGACCAGGATTGCTCTAGTAATGAGGTTATTAGTAGTTTTTACACTCAAATGACATGCATGATGGAAAAAAACTTTCATATGGATGAAAGAGGAAAATATTATACTTCAACTCAACTTGATGATATAATTGATAAGGCCCTCGGTGTTGAAGATAAACCAAAAAAGTAGACCCACAAATGATTCTTCTGAACAAGAAGAAAATAATCAATGTAGCACCTCTTGCACTCTGACAGACACGAACAATCATATTTTGAAGCCAGATAATGCAAAGATTGTTCGTGAGCAGAGGGGTAAACTCAAGAAGATCAAGGAAAAGTATGCAGAACAGGATGAGGAAGAAGGGAAATTTGCATGGCTTTGTCACCTAAGCCTTGAATTAAAAGCTCCGGTATTTCAAAAATCAAGTTCAGAGACCAATTTTCTCTTCCAAAACCAAAAGGGAGAAGAATATGACGAAATGAAAGTAAAAAAAAAAATTTACACCAGTCCTAGTTTCTTTTTACAAAGAGGAATTACTGTTAACAATATTCAATAAAGATTCAGCAAAATAGTGTTAGATGAGAATGAAGAATCAAATTTGCAAATATTTTTACATTAATCATATTAAAAGAACCAAACTAAAAACTTTTTGACAAAAAAACCTTAGATCCGAATAATATAGATCTACTAAAAACCATACAGTTAAAGATTACAGTTCGTACCTCCAGTAGGAATCTATACTCTATGAGTAACAATAATCAATAAAGAACAAAGAGCCACGAATTGGGAGAACAACACCGCTTCACCGACTAGCTAGTCTCCACTCTATCTCAAAATAATGGTGGAGAATGAGACTATAAGAGCATTTTCTCACCAACTTTTTATTCAATCAAGCCTTACAAAAGATGATGCTTACCTTCACAACAAGCCTTATGGAAGACGAATGAAGACGGAAAAAGAGAGGGGGGAAATGGAAGCCGGAGCAGCATATGACTCGGATCTATGATGCCTAAGAAAGGAGGAGATCGAATGAACAAGCGAGATTTGTAGAGTAATGTCACCAAGAGAAAAACCCATGGGCACGGGAGAATAGTTCTTATCACAGGTTGAATAATCCTTCGGTGGAGGGGTAGTTTAGATAAACTTGATTCACCTGCAGTGGGCCGCTCCCTTCGATCCACGTTGGAGCTTCGTGGTAGCTTCCCCAAATTTTGCAAAAACAAATGGACGAGCGGCGTGATTAGTACCACACTGTGGACAAAATGCTGCCCTAAATGAGCCCTTAGTCTCTTTCTACATAAACAACAGCTTAGCCATCTTGCAAGAGCAAATGACTTGCCTACATGTATTTAAAATCGTAGGAGGAGTTATTTGGTGGCCACCCCCAGGCGGTTGTAAGTCCAAACAGTCGGGTGGTTTATCCTCTCTTGTGGAGGTAGACCAATTACCCATTTTGCCTTAGATTTAGGTCATGCTTTGGCCCTCACCAAAGTTCCCTATATTTAAGTTCAGAGGTTGCTACTTCCTTTAGCAGGCTACAAGCATAAATCCTCACCTCTCAAGCATTTCCATGATCTTGTGTCATGGAATCATAAGCCCTAGATTTCTAATAAAAATTCAACTCAAAATAAATAATTCCCTTCAAACTTCAAAAATATAAAGCTGAACCATAGAAAAGTTTGGGATGCTTACTAGGCTTTCTAGTGTCCTAAGTATCCCCTACTCATCTTCATTTGGCTTCGATAAGAACTCCCTCCTCTTGATCGATCTCACTTGATCTTTCTAAAAATAAATCAATCAATTGATAGTCCTACCTTTAAAATCTTTGGAGACAATGATCATTTATCTTAATCAAGAGTATTCTTAAGGGATCTCATTCTATAAGATGTAATTAACTATGGGGGCTTGCCCTTTTAGGAAACTTAACGAACCTAGTTTAAAATAAACCCTGCTTTACTTTTACATGTAAAGGAGGGAAAGAATCTATGGTACATATGAGACCCATAGTCCTTAGGAGTCCTTATTCAAGTGATTACGTCCATTGTATGGTGATGACTTCTATCTTTCAAGATAGTACACCTATCCTCATTGTCGCACCCGATCACCCTAATAAGAACATCTGCAGATCTACGTGGTTTCCCAAAAAGGCGTATATATATTTTTGTTTTCATTCATCCTTTCCAAAGGGATAGGTGAAGGCAAGAATATATATATATATATATATATATATATATATATATATATATATATATATATATATATATATATATATATATATATATATATATATATATATATATATATATATATATATATATATATATATATATATATATATTATTTTCACCACAATTCACATGCAAGCTTATAAGTAATTATAAGTAGCATACCTTTCATTTGTCATCTTTGAATTATAGTTTTTAAAAATAATTTTAGATTTAATAGTGATAATAGCCATTCATATTCTTACTTTAGCCAAAATATGCAATTTGACATAAAGGAAACATTTCATTTTAATTTATTTTTCAAAAGACATGAATTCATGATTTCATATGACATACACTATTTAACATGCTTGGAAATAAATAAAGTGATGTAAGCATGTAACTTCATTCACCCTAATTAATTCCTAAAGATAATCTTATGGAATAAGATCATTTAAAGTGAATCAAAGTTATTTAAAGAGATTTTATTTTAATTTTGATTTTTATTTGATTTTTAGGAAATGTAGAAGGTTTGCTAGTCCTAACCTATCTCCCACATATGTGTGATGTTTTAGTTTAATTTTTAGAACTATTAGATTGATTTTTTGCTTTACATAGGTTAAGGTGTGAATTAAGCTCATTAATTACCCCTTACCTACACCTCCTTAACATAATTAACCTAACAATTATGAGCCAACATATGATATGCAACCACATTAAATTTAAATCATAAATGTACCCTAAGAAAGAAACGACCTAATGCAATTGGCTCACAATTATTGAATAATTAAGCTAAAGGGTTTAATTAAGTACTTTCATAACCTTGCCATACATGTGGGTTGAAAATAATTTCCTTAAGCTTACTTAGGTTATTTAACACCTAAGCACATACCTAGCAAAGGATTGATTAAGTTTAGATTGATTTTGAAATTTTGATTAGGTTAATTAAGAAGATTATTAGTGAATTCACCCTAAATTAAGTTTGGATTAAGGAAGAAAGGGGGTTTAGGAAATAGCTTAGGGAAAATATCCCAAAATTATTCCATAAACCTCCTAATCACTTAAACAATGTTCAATTACCTTAATTAAATGATTAAATCACTATTCACATGCTTAATTACCCTTAATTACATTAAGAGAGTGAAATGAAAATTGTGAAAATGGAATACCCCATTAAGTTCAAAAAGTGTTTCTTGAAAATTTTGTGAAATGGAAATTTCACTTAGCAAATTTGAGTATGCTAAATGAATTTCCAAAAAGGGTGTTTCAAATTTTTTATTTTAGATTTTGAAAAGGGGAGACTTCATTTTAGCAAATGGGGTATGCTAAATTGAAGTTCCAAATATGTTTTAAAAAATTTTGCATGATCGATATTTCACTTAGTAGATTTGAGTATGCTAAATGAAATTCCAAAAGTGTGTTTCAAATTTTGTTTTTGGAAAAGGGAGACTTCATTTTAGCAAATGGGATATGCTAGAATGAAGTTTCAAATGTATTTTGATAATTTTGTTTTGTTGATTTTGAAAAGAGATTTCCTATTTAACAAATTTGGGTGTGTAAGATGGAAATAAATTATGTTTCATTTTTCAAAGGTGTATATTTTGTGTGTGATTATTGCTTTTTGAAAGAGGAAATCCCAACCTAATCATATATGAAATATGTTAAGTGGCATTTCAAAATAATGTTATTTTATTTGAAAATGAAATTTCCATTAAATAAATTTGGGTATGTTGAATGGAGATATTCATATGAGCTTTTTAAAAAATTATTTTTTGATTTTGTTTGAAAATGAGACCTCCACCCAATAAGTGTGGGTATATTGAATGGAGAGGTTTCATATGTGCTTTTTGAAAATATGAAATTCCTAACTTAACACATTTAGAATGTGTTAAGTTGAATTTTAAAGTTATGATTTTGCTTGAAGAGGTAATATCCATTCAACACATTTGGATGCATTGAATGGGAAGGCCCATCTTCAAATTTTATGCTTTTCAAAATATGATTATTGGAATTTTATTTTTGAAAATGAGTCTTCACCAAAATGAATTGAGTGAAGAAACTCATTTGCTTTTAGAAAAATAATTGTTGGAAATTTTATTTTTGTAAAGATGATCATACATATAACAATCTTGAAGATTATTATATGAAGGTGATTTAGGAAAACTTTTGTGCAAAAATATTTTATTATGTGCATTTTGAAAGAGTGTTTTTTAAAAATCAAGAATTTTATGATGGATTTATTTTGTCTTTATTATTTTAGAATGAACCTTTTCTTAACATGAAAATGGTAAGGAGGAAGTCTTTAATTAATTCTCTTTGTTTCAATTTTTATTTTTACCCATTGAGGA
Organism: Cymbidium sinense; assembly: GCA_021442155.1. Taxonomy (NCBI): domain Eukaryota; kingdom Viridiplantae; phylum Streptophyta; class Magnoliopsida; order Asparagales; family Orchidaceae; genus Cymbidium; species Cymbidium sinense. Next base: position 51,087,107 of record CM038221.1, read on the forward strand.
ATCCAACCAGAGTTTTAAGACCAACATGAGGTGAGGTCCTAAAACCTAAAGATGCTGGCTAGCTTAAATTAAGGATGAGATAAGCTAAGTGCCAATGGAATGAAAGATAGTCTTAGATTCATACCAAAGTACAAACCCACTATCGATACTTGGAGACAACGATCATTTACCACAGATTGAGAGAGGAACCATCCCCAGCGGAGTCACCAGAAAAATCAGTGGTGAAATTTTATAATTGAAATTTCTTAAAAGAAAAGGTGTATACTTCCATCTTCACTCTATGCGGGATAAAATGAAGATAGAAATATACTTCTTCTTTTTATGAATTTTTGACACCACATAGATTCGTAGATGTTCTTGTTGAGGGTGATCAAGTATGATATTGAAGAGAGGTGTACCATCTCAAAAGATAGAAGTCACTACCCTACAATGGACCTAATCACCTTAAGGACTCTCAGGATAATTGCATATGTACAAGATTCTTCCCTACTTTACATGAAAAAGTAAAGTAGGGTTTATTTTAAATGGGTTCATTAAGTTTCCTCAGGCATAGTTAATTACAGGAATAAGATTCATTAGGAATATTCTCGATTAAGTTAAATGATTATTATCTCCAATGATTTTAATAGGTAGGACTATCAATCATATAGTTTGTTTTGGAAGATCAAATAGGATTGATCAAGCAGAGAGAAATTTATTATCGAAGCTAAAGGAAGATAAGTAGGAGAGGCTCACGATGCTAGGAAACCTAGCGAACATCTCAAACTATCCTATAGTTGGGCTTTACATTTTTTAAATTGAATTATTTATTTGAGTTGAATTTTTATTATAAGTTTAGGGCTTATAATTCCATAAGGTTATAAAAAGAGGTGAGGATTTATGCTTATGGCCCATAGAAGGGAAGCAACCTCGAACCTAAATCTAGGAGCTTTGGCAAGGGCCAAAAGCGACCTAAATCTAAGGTGACAATGGGTATTTGGTTTGCCTCCAGAGAGGAAAAAATCACCCAGCTTGGACTTACAACCGCCTTGGGGTGGTCGCCAACTAACTCCTCCTATGATTTTAAATTCATGTAGGAAAGTCATATACTTTATGCAAGATAGCTAGGCTATTATTTATTTATAAATAGATTAAGTCCTTAAACTCACTCCCTAAGAGACTAGATCATGTAAGGGCATGAAAATAACCTAGATCTAATGCCAAACATATCACATGTTATTTTTCATTTTTGGGCAATCATTTGATTCGGGCTTATAGGATTCATATGCCTAATGCATGAGAAGTAAGATTACTGGCCAAAAATCAGCTAGAAGGGAGGAGGTGTGTTTCCACCATGGCTCTCATAGGTCAAACCAAGTTCTTTGGCAAAGGTGGAAGTCCTCAAATCAAGAGTGAAACAGTATACTTTTATTCATAATGTTATAAAATAAATACTCATCCAGCTAAGAGGTTATTAGTTGTTTATTTTTAATTTTGAGTTGATTAATTTGGTAGAAGATTTATTTTTCCTATGAGCCTAATCATCATCCAGGCCATACATCAAGCAAGGAAGAAACTAGGAAAATATGTCATCTTAATGAACAAGCTAAACAAAACATCACACATTTTATAAAACTGACGCAAAAAAATAAAAGGCTATTTATGATTGGGCACCACCGCACAAACCCAAAAACAAAATGGGTATCTGAGCTCTACCCTTATACAACCAGGATTACAAATGAATTAATTTATAATTAAGCAAGAAAATTCATGTTATGGGTGTCTTATTTCTTCTTTTCTTCTTTCTTCTTTCTCCTTCCTTGTTTGGTTCTTCCTTTTGGATGGTTGGAATGTGGATGCTCCAAAGACTTCACATGGTGGATAACATGAGATCTTATGACCAATGCTCATCCTAATCCCCATAACATTCATTCCAAAATCTAATTAAAAATACATGAAAAGGAAAAGTAAATCTAACTAACACCTGCAAAATAGAGATTAGCTAAACAAACCATACAAATCCCAAGCATGTATATTGGACTTAGCACTCCACACATGGGTAACAAAGTCCACCTGGCCTATTGGATTATGCTTAGGGGTATAAGCACCTACATAGCAAAAGTAATTATATTTTTATTACAGTGCCCCTTAAGCACAATCCCTGCAAAAAATAATGATTAGACTAAATCATCCTATCATTCATTCTACGCACATTCACCCTAATATCTAGACTAGAAATAATACATCACAAAATAAAAGCAAACATCAAGCCATGCATCACCCTAACCTAAAGCTAGATGTGGTGACTTAACATAATGTGTATGCTTTAAAAGGTATGTGTGGTATGCTTAGCTATGGCTTTAAGGTTTGGATTTCTTAAGTATGAAGATGTCCAACTTAGAGGGTGGTTTTGTTTAAGTTATTTTGATGTTTTGTTTAGGTTTGAATGAACCTACAATTAATTACTAAATTTTGTAAGAGTGGTAGAATCCTTTTCCCTAAACAAATTTCAAAAGAAAGGCATTTTAAGATTAAGTAAAGTGAACTAAATTCACAAAACACACATCACTTCATTTCTTTCCCAATATGTATAACATGCATATGGATGCATCCTAAGCATATATATACATACAAAAGAGAATGTTTGGCACACTTTATTATGAATGCTACATGAATTATTTAAGAAAATTTTGAATGCTTTATGATGCATGATTTACATTAAGTAGATAAGAGGTTTTATTATCCATTTTTTGCATGCACACATGTATGTATGAAAGGCATAAGTGAGTATGACGCCATTGTTAACTAGGGGTGTAAGGTACAAGACCTACTTAGGGCTACTTAAAACCTCACAACCCCGGGGTTTTCCAGACTAATATACGATTTTCCTTAAATACAATCATGTGTACAAAAGAAATGAAGGGAAAAGAAAGATGCAAAAAGTTTGTGTTGGTTAATTTGTTTTACTTTTGAAATTTAAGTGCAAATGTAGATGTCCTTCTTAGTTAATAGTATAGGAATGATTAGAAAGGAAATTAGGCAATTGTTATGTTCTTTTCAATTGAACTATACACTTTGCCAAATCCTATTTAAACCCATACTAAAAGAAAAGAGAAGGAAGGCTACATTATGCATATCTTCATACTTATATCCACATGCAAGCTCATAACTAATCATAGCACAATTTTAGTTTTGGATATTTGATTTATAGATTTTGGAAATAGTTTTGAATTTAATAGTGATAATATCCATTCATATTTTACTTTAACCAAAACATGCAATTTGACATAAAGAAAACATTTCACTTTCATTTTTATTTTTGAAAAGAATGAATGCATGAAATTCATATGACATACACATTTAGCATGTTAGGAAAGAACTAAAGTGATGAAATTATACAAACATTCACCCTAATTAATTCTAAAGATAATCTTATGAAATAAGAAAGCTTAAAAAAAATCAAATTATTTTAAAGAAGGTTTGATTTTGTTTGAGTTTGATTTAATTTGAGAAATGTGAGGTGAGTTTGTTGTTCTTCCCACATATGTTTATTTTAGTTTAATTTTAGGTGATTAGATGATTTTTATATGTTACTTAGGTTAAGGCATAAATTAAGCATGTTAATTACACCTTACTTATATCACCTTAGCATAGTTAATCAAATAATTATGAGCCAATGAGATGACATAAAACTACACAAAGAATTTAAATCATCAATGCACCTAGTAAGAAAAGGGCCTAATGCATTTGGCTCATGATTAATGATTAATTAAATTAAGGGGTTTAACTAAAGTAATTATATAACCCCCCTCACACATGTGAGTTAGATTTTGATTTTCTTAATTGTACTTAAGTTATTGAACACCTAAGTATCTACCCAAGATAGATTAATTAAGTTATGAAAAGTTTTAGAATTTTATGAAATTAATTCAGGGGTTAATTAAGGATGGATTAAGTAAGAAAAAGGGATTTAGGGAATATCTTAAGGAAAGTATCCCAAAATTATTTCCTAAACCTCATATTCACTTAATCAAAACTTAATTGACTCAATCAAAGGGTTAAACCACTAATTATACCCTTAATTAAGCATAATTATATTAAGTGATTAAGGAATGAACAATTTCTCAATTAGCCATCAATAAATCCCAAGAAAATTAGGGGAGTCATCCCACTCACCACTAAGCACAAGTTTAAGAATTATCAGTGGAGTAATTAGAGGGTAATTAGCAAACTACAATCCCAATAAAACCCAAATTCAGAGAAAATTACTATTCAAAATCCATTAAAATTAATTTTAGAATATTCTATATTAAATTATCTATGCAATGCAATTTATTTCATATTTTTCTGATTTTTCTAGGCTTAGATATGAATTTAAGAAGTTTCCATAATTAATTAGAATATTTAAAAGCTTACTTAAGTATTTAATCCTATCGATGCCATGTAATGCGCAGCTTTCACAATGGCACGATGGGATTGGATCTTTAACTTGTCACATCATAGTGCCGTGTCAGCAACAGCGCTACACACTTTCTTCTCAACTGTCCTATCAAGGATCGGACGGTTGAGATTAAAGCCACGATTTTAAAGGGTAAATTCATGGGTGCTACATGTTTTAATCACGACCTTCCATTCAAAATGCACAGATGGATGGCCAGAGATCTATCCCTATTTTCTGTGAGAGATGGACACCCACCTTTAGGCATGATCCGAGCTTGATTGAGCTCGAGAAATTTCAACCCACACCATCATCATCATGGAAGATCACATCCAACGGCTAGAATTCTATGTGATTAAAATTCCTCTCACAAAGCTCCAAACCACATTGAATTTAAGCTCATAAAAATGGCTAACCTCACCGGAGGTGATCACTACCGATTCTTAGAGAAGCTTCAGTTCATGAGCTAAAGTTTGGAGGCTCGATATTGGGTATTTCTAAAGACCAAACTCCCTTGCCTTGAGCTCAATCTTGATTAAGGTGACTCTCTCCTTGCCTTGGAACTTAGGGAAAGAGCTTAGGAAAGTTTGATCTCCCAGAGCTTGCAAAGGGAATTATGAGGTGTGAGTTTGATTTTTAGTGGAGCTCCCTTATTTTAAACTATGAAAGCTGAGAAATGGGAATTTGGAAATTACTTGAGAGAGCTTGGGGAGGCTGAGGAATGGCTTCTCTAGATTCCTTAGATTCAATCGAATTGGAGAATGTTGAAATGAAATCAAATTAGGGGGAGTATATCTCCCACTTTGGAAATCGGACAACCGCAAGTCTCCTTGCCATTTTTTATCCAACTGAATCCTTGAATGGGTTTGTTAGGCTGTTAGATGAGTCATTTCATTCGGTTTTGGCTAAGGAAGGAGTGGAGGAGGTTGCCATGTGCTTTAAACAAGTGGAGGCATGATTCCCATGTGGTCATTCTCAAGCATCATGGGTTTGTTGGGTTTGGCTGACCCAAACCCATTGGGTCATGTGCATTAGGTCCATTAGTGACCATTTGGTCCACTAAGAGGATGCCAAGTGTCCATGAAAAGGAATTGACCAAATTCCAAGTGGTTTTGATTTTGGGTTATCCTATGGCATAGGGGTGAAATGGTCATTTGACCTTGATTTCAGTTTGGGTAAGTTTGGTATGATGAGAAAATAGGTTTGTCCAAGTTTCATTGGATTTGGAGTTAGTTTGATGTGATTTGGCTCATGTTGACCCATATAGGTCAAAATGGGTCAACTTGGGTCAAGTTGACCAATTGGTCAAATTGGGTCAAACCAAGGGTCAAGTTCATATGACCATTTGAAATATTTTGGTGGCTTTGGTTTGATTCAATTTGGTTCATAGGTTTTGGTTCAATTGAGTTCATTTAGGTCAAATGGGTCAAGTTGACCAATTTGACCCATTTGACCTATATGGGTTAGGTCATGCGTTGGTTCATGTTTGGTTGGTCCCATGAAATGGATTGGTATGTTTGTTTCCTATCAATTTTGGTTAAGTTTGAATTTGGCTAAATTTGACCCTTTAGGTCAAGTTGGGTTTAAGGTCAAATTGGGCTGGTTAGGTCTAGTTGGCCAATTGAGGCTTTGGTCAAGTTCAACAATCATTTTGGGATGAACTTGACCCATTGGTTTAAATCAATTTGGCTTAGATCAAGTTTTGACACATTTTGACTTTTTTAGGTCAAGTTGGGTCAACAATTGTGGCCAATAGGTTAGGCTCAAATGTTGACTTGGTCAAGTCCAAATATTGGTCATTAGTTTCAATCAATTTGGCCTATGGTAGATTTTGGCTATGTTGAGTTTCATTTTGGCTAAGTGTTGACTTGGTCAACCCTTAGGTTTGACTTGGTTTGACCTAATTTGAGTGATTGATTATCTCATGATGATTGTTGATCATGATGAGAGGCTTAGGTGGGCTTAGTTTAATCCAATTTTGTTAGGATTAGAATTTGGCTCATAAGGGTACTTTAGGTCACTTTGGGTCAAGTGAACCTAAGTGGGTCAAATGGTTTGGTCAAAGCTTGATTTGAGTTTGATTGAACTCACATATGGACTGATTGAAAATATAAATCCATTTGCAAGTGGTTTGAAGTCAAATGGATTTTGATTCATTTGACAATTTCAAATTCAAAGGGCATGAGTTTGACTTAGGTTTGATTTTTAACTAAGTTTTAGTTAAGTGATTGAAGTTTGAATTTATATTTGGATTCTTGATTGAAGGATTGATTGAATCATGAAGAAAAATTAAGAGTTTGACTTGATTTGAAGTTGATTTGGCTAAGCTCAAGGGTTGGATTTTGATTGAATTTGGGGATTTTGGAGTTGATTGTTTTGAATTTATATTTATATATATATATATATATATATATATATATATATATATATATATATATATATATATATGTGTGTGTGTGTGTGTGTGTGTGTGTGTGTGTGTGTGTGTGTGTGTGTGTGAATATAAATGAGAATATAAATGGGTTATGAGAAAATTTCAAAGATTTGAAGTGATTTGAACATGATCTAGGCTAAGTCCTTAAGAGAAAATCAAAGTGACTTAGGAAAGATTTGTGATTTGAATTTAAATTTGGACTTTAATTTAATTGATTTGAATTTATATTTCATTTATATATGTGAATATAAATGAGAATATAATGGGTTGTGAGAAAATTTCATGAATTTAAGGTGGTTTGAACTTGGTTAAAGGTCCTTAAGAGGAAATAAGGACTTAGGAAATAATTTGAACTTGGAAATTTTGGATTTAGATTGATTTGAATTTCATTTATATGATAAATATAAATGAAAATATAAATATGAGAGAATTTCATGAGTTTGAATTGATTTGAATAAGATTTAGCTAAGTCAAGAGTGGATTAAGGACAAAGATTTAACTGAAATTTCAATCATAAACTTCAATCATGAATTTCAATCATCGGTTTCAATCATGGGTTTGGAGAAAATCAATTAAGATGGAATTGATTTAGGTTTGATGTTGATTTATTTTTGGAGTTTTGACTTGAAGAAAGGAAGTGAGGAATGTGGTTCAAGCTATGGGGTAAGTAAATTTGCCTAATACTCCTAAGGCATGACCTATTCCTATGGCTAACCCTTCTAAGTCTCTAGGATTAGGTTGAGTGTCCACCTAATCACTAGATATGTCTTAAGACTAAGGAACTCTAAGAGGAGTCTATATGGAGGGGTTGAGAGCTCATCCTAAAAAGGAGGTCAACAACCTATTAAGAAATTCTAAGAAAATTAGAGGAGGCAGAGGTCATCTCCCAAAACATACCTAAGAAGTTTGAAATTAATTAATGAAGTCATTAGGGAGTAATTAAGGTTATTAAAATATCAAATAAACCCTAATTGAGGAAAATTCAGTGTTCAAAATCAATTAGAAATAATTTTATATTATTCCTCGCTGAATTATCTTTAAAATGAGTCATCATTCATACTTTTTTAATTTTTCTATATTTAGTTATGTATTTTTGAAGTTTCAGTGATTAAGGATAATTAAATAACCATAATTATATAACCAATCGCCGGTGCCACGTGACCGAGCGCCCGAGCTTTCCATGCATGACGAGATTGGTTTTTGTCAAATTGGTTGCGCACGAAGCCACATGCTTTCTGCTCATCAAAACACGAGCTTTTTGGATTAAACCAATGGATCTAAAGGGATTAAAATGCGGGATCTAATCAGATTAATGAAGACCATCCATCCAAAACATGTTAGATGGATGGTCCATGATTCATCCCTGCCCTCACCTCCGGGAGATGGCGATTGTCCATCCTTTAAGGCTTGATCCGAGCTCACTTGACAAGTAGTTGCACACCATCTAAGAGCAAAGAGGAAGACATACAACGGTAAATTTCAATTGGGATGATACTTTTCTTCACTTAAGACCAAAAAATTCTATACCTAAGCTCTATTTTGAAGCATTCCCTAAGTTATCACTGCTCCCAATCATCAGGTAGCTTGTAGACAAAGCTGATGGTTTGAGGCTTGAGATTGAGTGGATCTTCCAATTGGCCAAAGTAAGCTTTAATGGCTTGCAGCTTTGATCAAACTCCTCCATCATGTGGTTTGGTTGCTTGGAATTTGATTTTAGTGAGCTCGATTGGGTCCACTGATGGTTCTTGCAAGAAGAATTTGGATTATGTGGAGTGATGAATGAGTTGGAGTTTCTCCCCACCTCCCCTATTTTCAGCTTAAGGAAACTGAGTATGGAGAATTAGGAAGATCTTGAGGATTGCTTCAGAGAGCTTGGGGAGTTTGCCCAGGTCTCTGATTCATGCAAGTAATTGAGTCAAATGAGGAGTATATCCCCCTACTTGAACTGAGAAGCCTTATCATTTTTATCAAATTGATCATATGGAATGGGTTTGTTAGGTAGTTTTCAGTGCCATGTGATTCAATTTTGGTAGGGAAGGAGTGAAGCTGCATGTTTGTTTGAGAGTATGGAGTGATTCCATGTGCTAAATTTTATGGTCAATTTGGCCTTGAGTTGGGTTTGACCCAAACCCAAGTTATCCAGTACATTTATTAGTGTCCATTTGCTCCAAGAGGTAAAAGGATTTTTTCATGGAATTGGCCATAGGTTACCCTTGACCTAGGGGCAAAATGGTTATTTGGCTTTAATTTGATTTGGAATAGTTTGAAATTGAAATTTCAAGGAATTTGGAGTTGATTTGATATCATTTCGCTCATGTTGACCCATTAAGGTCAAAATGGGTCGACTTGGGCCAAGTTGACCAATTGGTCAAATTGGGTCAACCCAAGGGTTCAGACAAGTTCATATGACCATTTGATATGTTTTGATATCATTAGTTTGGTTCAATTTGGTTTTGGTTCATTTGATTTCATTTAGGTCAAATGGATCAAGTTGACCAATTTGACCCATTTGATCCAATTAGATGAGGTTATGGATTGGTTTAGGCTTGGTTGGTCATTTGAAATGTTTTGCAAGCTTTGTTTTGATTTGATTTTGGCCTGATTTGACCTTTTAGGTCAAGTTGGGTTCATGGTCAATTGGGCTAGGTTGGGTCTAGTTGGCAGATTGAGGCTTTGGTCAAGTTCAAAAAATGGTTTAGAATGAATTTGGCCCATTGGTTGCAATCAATTTGGCTTAGATAAGATTTGACCCATTTTGACTTTTTAGGTCAAATTGGGTCAACTTGGGTCAACTTTCCAATTGGGCTAAGTTTGGCTCAAATGATGACTTGGTCAAGTTCAAACATTGATCATGAATTGGTTTTGATCAATGGTTTCAATCAATTTAGCCTATGGTGGATTTTAGCTAGTTTGGGTTTCATTTTGGCTAAGGTTGACTTGGTCAACCCTTAGGTTTGACTTGATTTGACCTAATTTGAGTGAGTGATCATCTCATGATGATTGTTGCTCATAATGTGAGACTTAGGTGGGCATAGTTCAATCCAATTTAGGTAGAAATAGAATTTGGCTCAAAAGGATATTTTAGGTCACTTTGAGTCAAGTGAGCCTAAGTGAGTCAATTGACTTAATCAAGGCTTGATTCAAGTTTGGTTGAACTTACATATGGACTTATAATTGAAATATAAATCCATTTACAAGTGATTTGGAGTCAAATGAGTTTTGATTCATTTGACAATTTTCAAGTTCAAAGGATGAACATGGGTTTGAGTTTTGAATTTAGTTTTGGTTTGATTATTGAAGTTTATGTTTATATTTGGATTCATGATTGTAGGATTGATTGAATCATGGAGAAAATCCAAGGGTTTGGATTGATTTGAGGTTGATTTGGCTAAGTTCAAGAATTTGACTTGGAAGGGTATAGGTTAGTTTTAGGTTAAAATTGGGTTTGAGTTTTGGATTGGTTTTAAGAAATTTATATTTCATTTATGAATATAAATGAGAATATATAAGGTTATGAAAATATTTTGACTTTGAGTTTGAGTTTGATTTGAGCTAAGTCCATAAGAAATCAAAGTGACTTAGAAGAGTTTTAAATTTGGAATTGAGTTTTGGATTTAGTTTTAGTTATTTGAATTTATATTTCATTTATATTTGTGAATATAAATGAGAATATAAATGCCTTGTGAGGAAATATTTTTAGATTGAATTGATTTGAATTTGATTTGAGCTAAGTCCATAAGATGGGATCAAAGTGACTTAGGAATGATTTTTTTTTTTGGAATTCAATCATGGGTTTCAATTGTTTGGAATTGATTCATGATTTGAGGAAATCCATAGGGTTGATTTAAGGTTTGAGAAATCAATTAAGTTGGAATTGGTTTGAAATTTGATTTGGAATTAGTTTGAGTTTGAAGTTGATTTGAATTTGAAGTTGTTTTGGATTTGGAGTTTGACTTGAAAGAAAGAAGTAAGGATTTGGTTCAATCTATAGGGTAGGCAAGTTTTCCTAACATCCTTAAGGCATGACCTATTCATATGGCTAACTCTTATAAGTCTCTAAGGTTAGTTTTGTACCTAATCACTGAAGTGTCTTATTTAAGAAACTCTTAGTGTAAGAGAGTCATATATCTAAGATGGAGGTTGAGAGCTCATTCTAAAAAAAATGAGATCAACAAATGTCCAGATGTGATGCAAGGTACAACATTGGTGTTGACCGAAATCAATACCATCACAAGCACTAATAGAAATGATCTACTCAACAAGTAGAGAGGAATCAGCTTAGTGCAATGTGACTCTACTCATGTCAACAACGTAAGAGAGTGAAGGAGGAATTTGATAAGAATTGAGTATATGAACCTTCCACTAGGGAAAGAGGTTCAAGTCATCCACTAGGGGATGAGAGGTTTGATTTGATTTGAGACTCACTGGGAGAAATTGATTTGATTTATTGATTTATAATTTGGTTCTCCACTAGGGATGAAAAAGTGAACTCTCCACTAGGGGAGCAAGTTCAAGTCATCCACTAGGGAGAAGATGATGTGAAATCCTCTAAGGGATTAAAATTCAAGCTCTGCTTCGGAACTAGAAAGACTTGCATCTCACTGAGGAGAAGCATATTGAATTGATTAAATTTATTTTATTTGATTGATTTGATTTGACTCCACTATAGAGGAGGGTTGAATTTGTTTTAGATTTTACTCCACTGGGGAGGTTGATTGATTAGTTTTAGATTTTACTCCATTGGGGAGGTTGATTGATTTATTTCATATTTTTAAATTCTGAGATGAATTCTATTGGTTTGTGATGGATCACACTGAGTAGGAGCCATGTTGGCCTAGGCCTAACTCATATTTATCAATCCAAAGGGGTAACCACATAGTAGGACTATCCAATCAAAGGAGTTTCCTTTCAATTTGTAATGGTCAAGTTAAGAAGAAAGCACAGGGGCTCACATCTTCCAAAATAAGGAACCACTGGGGTGATCAGTTGCTTGTGTAATAAATCAAACCCGACCTAGGGCTAACTATTAGGTGAATGCCACTAGGGTACTTAAATCAGCTCAAAAATAGTCAAGATTAATTTTATTTTTAATTTGTTTTTGATGGATCTCATCGGTTTGTGATAACTAGAACCAGGGGTCAACAGATTTAACAATCTAAGAGTAGCCTCAAGGGGAGAACTATCCAACCAAAAGGGGTGCCTTTCGATTTGTAGTCTAATTAAAGAAAGCTCAGAGACTCACTAGAGTGACACATTAACAAGATAACATGTCAACTCGACCTAGGGCTACCCGTTGATTTGCGATAGTCATCCTAGGAAGAATGTGTAGTAGACTTACATCTTCCAAAGTGAAATGACCGCTGGGGTAACCTATTTATGGCAAACATATTGAACTCACCTACCTGAGAGTCAACCCGAGGACTTATCTCAACTTAGGTAGTCGAATGGAGTTCCACACACTACCCAAAATAGGATGCTTTTAAAGCCATGGGCTTGAATTCTAATCTCAATTAAATTTGTTTTATTTTATTTATCATGGATGGTTTCTGGGATCATATGAGAATGAGCTTACATTATCCTAGATCTATCTTTTACTTGACTAAGAGAGAATCTATGCATCCACCTAATGGATTCTCCAACCAAGTACACTGATGGGGATGATCCAATCATTTAGTGCTAAAATGTCACAAGGACGCGTGATCCAAATAAAATGCCCGTAGGGAAAGGGACCACTAGGGGCTTTATCCAAAATCCTGGAGAAGATAATTTGCATAGCTATTTATTGCTTAATAAATCTCTTATAGGGGAGTCATCTTTCAAATCTGTGGAGAAAAGAAAGAAGAGACCTTATAAAAATTCATCTTAGATGTCACAGATGTACTTATTCTGTGATCGATCATCAAGGTATAGTGTACTATCTCAAAGAGAAGTCACTACCCTTTAATGGAACCAATCACATCAATAAGGACACCTAAGGACTATGGGTATGCATATGTACCAGAGATTCTTTCCCTACTTTATATGAAAAAGTAAAGAGTTTATTTTAAACTGGGTTCGTTAAGTTCCCTACAGGGGTAAGCCTCCATAGTTAATTACATCATAAGGGATGGGATCCTTTAGGAAAACTCTCGATTAAGGTAAATGATCATTATCTTTGAAGATTTCAATAGATAAAGACTACCAATCGATTGGTTTGTATCTCAAAGATGTGGATTGATCAGGGAATTATTATCAAAGTGGAATAAGTAGGAGATGTAAAATTGGGCTTTATATTTTAGAAATTGATTTAGTTTATTTGAGTTGTATTTTTCATTAGAAATTTAGGACTTAAGATTCCTTAACACAAGATTAAGAAAATGCCTAAGAGGTGGGGAATTATGCTTATGGCCCACAAAAGGGGAAGCAACCTCGGAACCTAAATCTAGGGAGCTTTAGCGGTGAAGCATAACCTAAATCTAAAGGCAAAAATGGGTATTTGGTTTGCCTCCACAAGAGAGGACAAACCACGGACTTACTTACCTCACGGGGTGGCCGTAACTAACTCCTTATGATTTTAAATACATGTAGGCAAGTCTTTATGCTTATGCAAGATAGCAGGCTATTTTTTTAGAGAAGACTAAGTCCTTAAACTCACTCCTAAAGAGACTAGATCATGTAAAGGGACATGCTTCAAATGACCTAAATCTAATGCAATTCAAATTTCATTTTATTTTATTTTTGGACAATCATTTTGACTCAGCTAATAATTTTATGATAATGCATGAAATCAGATTATTGGCCAAAATCGGAGAAGGTAGGAGGTGAGTTTCCACCATGGCCTCAAAGGTCAAGTCGGTTCTCACAAGGTGGAAGCCCTCAATCAAGAGTGAAATAAGATGCATTTGTGCATGATATTATAAAAAAATGCTCATCTAAGGGGTTGCTAATTCTTTTATCTTGATTTTAATCTAAGCTTTAGGTGAGGTTATGAGTTATTTAATTTTAATTTGAGTTATTAAGTTGGGTAAAAGATTTATTTTTCTAAAAGAGCTAATCCACATCAAACCATAGCAAGGAAGAAACTAGAAAAAATCATGCCACTTAATGCAAAACAAATCATCAATCAATTTATAAAACTAATCAAAAGAATAAATGGTTGTTTGTGGCATCACCACCCAAAATATCAAATGTGGGTAGCCGAGCTCTACCCTTATACAACTCGGATTATAAATGAATTAAATTACAATTTAAGCAAAGGAATTCATTATTATGGGGGTCTTCAAGCTTTATTCTTCTTTCTTCTTTCTTCTTTTCTTCTTTCTTCTTTCTTCTTTTCTTCTTTTCTTCTTTTTCTTTCTTTGGATGGTTGGATGGTAGATGCTCCAAGGCTTCACATGGTGCATAAGATAGGATCTTATGACCAATGTTCATCCTAATCCCCCATAACAAATCATTCAAAATCTAATATACAAATTTTTACATGAAAAAGAAAAGTATAAATCTAACTAACACATGCAAAAACAAAGGTTAGTTAAATCACACCACACAAATCCCAAGCATGTATATTGGACTTATCACCCCACACATGGGTGACTAAGTCCACCTGGCCTATGGATTATGCAAAGGGGTATAAGCACTTGCAAGAAAGAAGCATTTATATTTATATTTATTATAGTGCCGCTTTAGCACAATCCCCTGTAAAAAAGAATAGTTAGACTAAGCATGTCCTACCATTCATTCTACAAGAATACACCTTGACATCAGTCTAAAACATTCATCATAAAACAAAACATAACATCAAACCATGCACTAACCTAACTTAAAGCTAGAAGTGATGACATAGGCTAATGTGTGTGCTTTGAAGGTTTGTGTGGTATGCTTAGCTTAGGACTTTAGGTTTTAAATTTTCTAAGTGTGAAGACATGTTCAACTTAGAGGAGGGTTTCATTTAAGTTGTTTAAGTATTTTTGTATTTTATTTCATGTTTTAATTTGGTTTAAGTGAAACCTACAATTAATTACTAAGTTATAAGAGAGGGAAGAGAAGAGAACTTCTCTTTCCTTCCTAATCCTTAAGTAATTTCTAAGGTAAGTTCACATTTTAATTTCATTTAGGTGAATATTTTGATTTCATCTTTTAATCTAAGTTTAGATAAACTCTAAACAAACCTATTCAAAAACAAAGGCATTTTAAGATTAAATAAAATGAATCAAAATTCACATAACACACATTACTTCAATTTTTTTCCCAACATATATAACATGCATATGGATGGACCCTAAGCATATCTATACATGCAAATGAGAATAGTTAACACACTTTATGATGCATGCTAAGTAATCCATTTAAGAAAATTTAGAAATTGAATATGCATGATTTTTCTTAAGTAGAAAAAATTTTCCTTATCCAAAATTTCACATACATGCATGAAAGTAAGAAAGGCATAAGTGAGTACATCACTATTGTTAACTAGAGGTGTAAGGTACAAGACCTACTTAGGACTACTTAAAGCCTCTAACCTGGGGTTGACTAATATACCACTTTCCTTAAGTACAAACATGCATATAAAAGAAATGAAATGGAAAAGGAATATGCAAAAGTTGTTTAATAGTTTCATTTTTTATTTATGCAATTTATTCATGCAAGTATAGGCAATCCTTCTTAGATGATGGTATGGGGATGAATAGGTATAGAATTAAGTAATGTTGGGTTCTTTTCAAATGAACCCTACATCTTACCACTCTATTCAAAACTATGCTAACATAAGAAATGAAGGAAAGGCTACACTAAACATTACTTTATAATCCATCACATGCAAGCTTATAACTAAAGTATAAGAACAACATACTTTCAGATTTGATTTTTTATTTATAAGTTTTGAAGATACTTTAGATTTAGTTGTGATAATAGCCACTCATATTTTACTATAGCCAACACATGCACATTTGACATAAATTAAATAATTTTATTTTAAAATTTTGAAATATGAATGCATGAATCATATGGTATACAACTTAATATGTTGGGAAAGATCCAAATTAATGAAAGCTAATGAACAAACTCACTTTACTTAAATCATAAAGACATTCTTAAGGAATAAGAAAATTTAGAATAAATCAAAGTGAATTTCAAAAAAGATTTTTGTTTAGTTTGAAGTTTAATTTAATTTTGAAAAGATGAGATAAGTTTGCTATTCCTGACCCATTCCCACATATGTTTTGTATTTTTATTTAATTTTTAGATAATTAAATCTATTTTTAAGCATTGATTAGGTTAAGGTATGCATTAAGTGGCTTAATTAACCCTTAGCTACAACACCTTAGAAAAATTAACTAAGTAATTATGAGCCAATGAGATGACATAAAACCACAAGGAATTTTAAACAATGCACCTAATAATGAAAAGGCCTAATGCTCACAATTAAATGTTAATTAAGCTAAGGGGTTAAGCTTAAGTACTTTTAAAATACCCCTTCATACTTATGAAATGGGTTTTAATTTCCTTAATTGAACTTATGCTATTAAACACCTAAGCATCTACCCAAGATAGATTAATTAAGTTCTGAAATATTTTAGAATTTTGAAAATTGTTTTAAAGGGATAATTAATGAATTAACCCTTAATGGGGCTTAAGGAGAGAAAAAGGAGGTTTAGGAATAGCTTAGGAAATGCCCCAAAATTATTCCATAAAACCCTACTCACTAGATTTTAATCAAACTTAATCATAGAGGTAATCATACACCTTAATAATTACCCTTAATTACATGAAAGGGTAATTAGAAAATGGGTTAGCAATTTCACCAATTAAGGCCTCAATAAATCTCAAGAAAATTAGGGGAGGCAAAGGTCATCCCCTAAAATAAACCCTAAAAGTTTGAGATCATTGATGACTTAATTAGAGAATAATTCCCTAATTAAAATTCCCAAGGAAACCCAAATTTAGAGAAAAGGGGAATTCAAAATCCACTAAAAATATTTTTAAAATATTCTAGATGAAATTATCTATCCATACCATTTTTCCTTTTATTTTTTTGATTTTTATCGATGGAGTTATGAATTTTTGAAGATTTTTGAACTAATTAGAATTAATTAAAATCCCTAACAATGCCTAATACTATACCACACATACATGGTGGTGGTCAGACACTTTACATCGCATTCCGTGAGCCATCCACTTAAACATCACATCAAGGGGTTGAGACTTAATATCCCATCCGATCAAAGATCGACCGGGGATACCCATAATTTATAAAATGGATAACAGATATATAAATGTGGGAATAATCTTGGTCGTTCATCCAAATGGCATGAATGGACGTCCTGAGATTCATCCTTGCCAAAGCTTAGGAAGAATGAGATCCATCCACCTTCTATGCTTTGATCTGAGCTCGATTGAGCTCAAATTAGGCTAAAATTTAGCCCACACCTTCATCATGCAATTACCAACACATCTAACATCTAAGATCATATGAGATTAAAGTTCACTTCACAAAGGACCAACACTTATGATAATTAAGCTCAAAAAATCACTAACCTCGCAGGAGGTGATCAATGGCGCTCGATTCCCATGGAGGAGCTTCGTCTGGTTGAGACAAAGCTTTGCTGAAGTTTTGAGCACTTAAGGTTGATTGGAGAGCTCTATGGACCAACTCCTCTTCAATCTCTTTATGACTTTGATTGAATTAAGCTCTCCCTTGCCTCTAGAACTTTAGAGAAAGCTTGGGACAATTCGACTTAGCTCTTAGATCAAGTGTGCAAGAGGAATTGGAAGGAGATTAAGTATAGAGAAAACTAGCTATTGGATCATGCTCCCCTATTTTGCACTGTGCAAAATCAAGAAATGCGAGATTCAAATCCCCTAAACTTGGGAAAGCTCTCTTTGCTAACTCAGGCTCAAATATGAGTGGTGATTGTGAATTAGGGAGTATATCTCCCCTTATGAAAATCGGACGGCCGAGAATAAGCTTGCCATTTTAATCCAATTGACCCTATGGAGTGGGTTGATTAGGTTGTTAGATCAATGCACATGGTTGGTTTGGCCAGAGGAGTGGAATGCTAACTTCGCATGTGCTTGAATTGAGCTTGAGGGGGAGTTTAAAATTTCAATTTTAAGGCTAAGGGTCGGGTTTGGTTCATGGGTCAAATGGGTTGATCCAAACCCATATGCACCACTCATCACTAAGTCCCTTGAGCTTTAGAAAGCCTCAAGTGATTGTGATGAGTGTATGACCAAAATACCCATGGGCTAGGCCAAAATTTGTTCTATGGCCTAGGGGTAAAATGATCATTTTTCTATTTTTTTTACTTTGGGTATTTTGGGTATGTTGAGAAAATAGGTTGGGCCAAATTTCATTGGATTTGGAATCTATTTGATAGGATTCTCATGTTGACCCATTTAGGTCAAAATGGGTCAAGTTGACCAATTGGTCAAATTGGGTCAAACCAAGGTTTCAAGTTTATATGGCCATTTGAAATATTTTGGTGCTTTTGGTTCAATTTATTAGATTTGATTTTGGCTCATATGATTCATTTAGGTCAAATGGGTCAAGTTGACCTATTTGACCCATTTGACCTATTTGGGTTAGGTCAAGGGCAGGTTTAGGTTTAGTTAGTCATATGGAGTGGATTGATTTCCAATCAATTTGGGTTAGTTCATTTTGCTCAACACCCCTTTAGTCATGTTGGGTCAAGGACAATTGGGCTAGGGTCTAGTTGGCCAATTGAGACTTTGGTCAAGTTTCACAAGTGATTTGGTATGGATTTGACCCATTGGTTCCAATCAATTTGGCTTAAATCTAGTTTTGACACATTTTGGCCCTTTAGGTCAAAATGGGTCAACTTGGGTCAAGTGGGCCAATTAGGCTAGGTTAGGCTCAAATATTAGCTTGGTCAACTTCAAACATAGGTCATGAGTGAACTTAGATCAATGGTTTCAATCAATTTGGTTAGTGGTGGATTTTTGCTATGTAAGATTTCATTTTAGGATAAGTGTTGACTTGGTTTGACCCAATTTGATTGATTGATCATCCCATGATGATTGTTGATCATGATCAGAGAGAATTTAAAGGATTTAAGAGAATTTTTAATTTGAAATTTAATTTTTTTGGATTGTATTTGATTGATTTATATTTCATTTATATATGGGAACATAAATGAGAATACAAATTAATTTTGAGAAAATCTCATGAGTTTGAAATGGTTTCATCAAAGATAAGGTTAAATCTATCAATGGAAAATTAAGGGATTTAAGAGAATTTCAAGCATTTTAAATTTGGAATTTAATTTTAGGGTTTGATTTGATTGAGTTATATTTATATTTCATTTATATATGTGAATATAAATGAGAATATGAATAGATTTTGAGAAAATCCCAAGGATTTGAGTTAATTTGATCAAGGTTTAGAGTTATTTTTGACTAAGTCTTTTAATGGAAAATTAAAGGACTTAAGAAAATTTCATTAATTGATTTTGAATTTTGAATTTGATTTGATGAGTTTGAATTTATATTTTATTTATATATGAGAATATAAATGGATTATGAGAAAATCTCAAAGGTTTGGATAGGTTTGAATCATGATTTTGGCTAAGTCCTTAAGAAAGGGTTAAGGATTTAGGAAATTTGAACTTAGGAATTTTTGGTGGATTTTAATCATGGGTTTCAATCATATATTTCAATCATGGATTCAAATCATGGAATTGAATTGAGTTTAAAGAAAATCAAATAGAATTGATTTGGAGTTTGACTTGAAAGAAAGTGATTGGTTTAAGGGTGGAGATTTTCAACATCCTGGCATGACCTATTCCTATGGTTGACTCTTCTAAGTCTTCTAGGCCTAGGTGACTATCCACCTAACCACTAGATGTCTCTTAAGACTAGGGAACCCTTAAAGTCTAAGAGAAGTCCTATGCCTAAAATGGAGGGGTTGAGAGCTCATCCTAAAAATGAGGTCAACAGTATTCGGTGGCCAACTCAAGGAGAAAGCATAGGGACTCACATCTGCCAAGAGTGGTGTATCCACTGGGTGAGTTGATGTCAATATAACAAACATCAACCAACCTGGTTGGATTTTGATAATCACCTAAGAAGAAAACTCGGGACTCACATCCTATGGAATTGATCATGGATAATTTCTCAAATGCTATCCATACTACTAAGTGAATGCCATTGGGACTTAGATTAGCTCAAAAAATAATCAAGAGGAAAGGAGCTCAGACTTAAACATCAAGTATACTCAACCAGTCTTGCATGGTGGTTAGTTCAAGAAGAAAGTGCAGAGACTCACATCTTCTTAAATAAAATTAGTATGAGGTAGCTTACTGGCTAGGTAGTGAAGCCTATCAAACTAACAAGGTGCTCATTGATTTGTAATGGTCAAGTCAAAAGCTCACATGCAGAAGTGACCACCAAGGTAGTACGTCAACTCGACCTAGAGCAGCTAATGAGTGAGTGCAACAAGGGGATTTCTCCCACATCAAAATAGCTCGAGACAAAAGATATGTGTTTATTTTTATGCTTGTGTTAAAGGGAATAGAATGTAACTCGGGTTATCTCACATCTATCCTAAACACATAGGGGAATTTGATGAAATGGTGCCACAAATGATAGTTGGGATTCCCACCAAGAAAGGATGTTGCTTAGGTTATCTAACACCTAACTTAGTTGTGCTAATTAAGATAGGATGGTTCTTATACCTATTCTAGTAAGTGAATTGTGTGTTTGTGAAAGAAGGATAAGATGCCTCTTGGGTTTTCTTACACCTAACCTAAACACATCATGGCGAATTCGCAAGACAAGCAAACAACACTTCGAATGAAGAGAAGATTTTGAAGAATTGAAATAAAATTTTATTCTTTTGGTGATAATTATTTTCAAACATATTTTTATGGGTAATATTTCTTTAAATAGAGCTTAATAATTGGAAGCATCGAGTGTTCCCCTTTACAATCAATAAGATGATAAGATCCTTCTTGGTATGCCTTAGCTATGACAAAAGGGCCTTCCCAAGTGGGTTCAAGTTTGCCTCCCATCTTTCGATGGGCAATAGTTGGTCTCCTTAAAACTAAAATAAGCTCTCCTACTTGAAAAGCTCTAGGAGCACCAGTTGTGAGCTTGAATCATTTTGGCTTTGTATTACTGAGGTTGCATGCCCAGAAGCTCTCTCCTCCAATCTTCTCTTCTCTAACCAACTTGGCATTCTCTCAGAGAGATTTGGCTACCAATTACTATCCTTAATGATGGAAGTTGAACTTCTAATGGTATAATGGCTTTAGACCATAAACCAAGGAGAATAGATTGAGTTGGAGTTGGTGCAGTACAAAATTCAACTAACGCCATGCCAATCACTATTGTCATCAGTGTCTTCTTTAGTATTTGAATGAGAGTTTTGTTGAATGCTTTGCTAGCCATTCACTAGGTAGTAGATGGTGGAGTATCTCTAATCTATACCATGTCTTCTAGCAATTTGATCTTGGTGTTTCTTGAATGTACCATTATTATAATATCAAGACACCTCAAACCTATATGATATGGTTTCAAAACTGAGCACATGTGGACCTCTTGAGTGGGATTGCCCACTTAGAAAAGTAGTTGGAGCTAAGATGAATCGATGACCCTTGGAAGAAGGAGGATCGATACCCACAATGTCACCAACACTCAAATGGCCATGAGCCAATGTAGATGTAGAAATGTTGGGTGGTTGATGTAAGACCACATCGTACGAACCGATGGCATCTCCTAGCCACATTCATGCAGTTTATAATCATTGAAGGCCAGTAGTATCCTAATCTCTTGATCTTTTCTTTCAACTTCAGATCGGATTGATGCACTCCACATAGACCTAAATGTACCTCAGTCATGATCCTACGGGCTTCGTGTTTGTCCAAATAATATAACCATATTTTATCGAAAGATTGTTAGTATAAGGTGTCATCCATGAGAGCATATGAGAGAGCTCTTTGTTTCACCTGGTGGGCTAGTGATTTCTCTTGAGGTAGTTTATTGCTGTTCAAGTAATCTCTAAACGGTTGCCTCTAATCCAGCTCCTTGTCCTTTTTAGTAATGATAACCTCCCCTTCAATAGAAAGTCTCTCAATGAGTTTAACGTTAATAAGGGATAGGACTTGTCTATTTTTGAACCCTTATTGATATGGACTCGTCTTCTGGATATGCCAATTCCATGGTAAGTTTGGCCAAAGCATCTGCTACTATGTTCTCTCCTTGGGGACCTTGTAAATGGTGATCTCAGGAATTTGGGCCAATAACTTCATGGTATACTCATGGTAATGACGAAGCTTGGGTTTGAGAACTTTGTAGGACCCTACAATTTGGTTAATGACTAATTGAGAGTCCTCAAAGAAGTTGATGTTCTTGACACAAACTGTAATGGCTAACTCCAAATCGGCAATCAAAGCCTCATACTTGGCTTCGTTATTGGTGTAGGGATTGGAGAGATAGTATGAGAATCTCATCACATCGCAGTCTGGAGTTAAGAGAACTATTCCTACCCCTGCCTTTTCTAGAATAGTAGATCGTGGTTCTTCTCCTTTATGAAAGGAAGCCACACCATCAAAATACATCTCCCAATGGTGATTTCCAACCTCCCCTAAGTTCATCATTTATTTGCTAAGGAGATCATCACTAAGAGGAGAATCAAGTGGAGTGTTGCTAAGAAAGCTATGTCCTTTCACCACCTGGGGAGTACAATGTGATATCAAATAGAGAATCATGGACCAACATGCCAAACATTGGATAGGTTGGGCGAGACATTGAGTGGATTAGTACTAGAAATTAAGTTCACCTTATGAGAAAGCATATAGTGATGTAGCTTTTGGGATGCAAATATTCAAGCTAGGCAATGTTTCCAATAAGAGGGTAGTTCGCTTCAGCAGGGATCAGATGACGGCTAAGGTAGTAGAGAGCACTCTCCTTCCCTTCATCGTTGGCTTGGGCCAACAAAGCACCAAGGGAGTCGTCCAATGCTATAGTGTAGAGGATGAGTGTCCTACCATGGATAGGGGTTACTAGAACTGACGGTTTCACCAAATACTGCTTGATATCTTCAAAGGCATGCTGACACTTATCATCCCACTTGAACTTGGCATCTTTTTTGACAAGTGCTGAAAATGTCCTGCAAAGATCTGAGTTGAGTTAAGCTTTTAGGTGGTGGCATTTCTAACATAGTTTTGATATTTTCTGGATCTATTTCTATTCCCTGGTATCATACAACAAAACCAAGAAACTTTTTTGAAGCTACTCTAAATGCACACTTCAGGGAGTTCATTTTGAGGTTAAATTGTCTTGACTGTTTGAAAACTACTCTCAAGTCAAAGAGATGGTCTTATTTTTCTCTACTTTTGACTCTAGATCATCAACATAGCATTCAACTTGATGATGAATGAGTTTGTTGAAGATCGAGTCATGGCCCATTGGTATATAGCAAAACATTTTAAGGCCAAAGGCACCTTATAATAGATTGATCGGTTTGAAAAGTAGTGTTTTTTTCATCCTGGGGCCATCTTGATTTGGTTGTAGTGAGATGACCCATCCATGAAGGAGAATATTGCATGAGATGAGATGTCCACCATTAATTCTTGTATAGGAAGAGGAAACTCATCCTTGGACATGCCTTATTTAAGTCCCTAAAATTGACGCATACAAATTTGGCCATTCTTCTTAACCGCATGACACTAGCTAACTGGGGGAATTTTTCTTTCCTCGATAAAACCATCAGTTTCTTGACTTCAAAATGACTTGTTCGATTTCTAATGCATGCCTAGAGCTTGATTGGGGCATCGGTCTACTGCTAGTTTGTGGATTGCTATGTCAGAAGATAATTCAAGCATTTCTTCATAGCTCCATGCAAAGTAGTCCTAAAACTCAATCAATAGCCTAACTAAGTCATTAGTTTCTTCTTCATTCAGCAATGAACAGATGTATGTTATGAGTGAATTTTCTTTCATCTTGAGGTTGATTTCTTTAAGCTTGTCGATTGTTGAATGGATTTCTTCTTCAAATTATGGTGATACATCTTTAATTTGGAGATCATCTAGATCATCTGAAGTTTCTAAAGACACATCCTCAAAAGAGTTAGTGTGGTTTGAAAAGACCTTATCAGATTCTAGATGATTGGTGACAACTAAGCAGTAATCATCATCGTCGACTGGACCAACTGTACCAAATCCTAGTCCTGATCTTGATTATGAATCCATGCCTTTGTTGTTCTACAACTTCTCGAAGTATTCTAACATGTGCTTAGACCATGTATAGGGAATCAAACCTTTCTTTGATAGATTAAGAGCACAAGGCAAGTACCAATCAAAAGGCAATTTCATTAATTCTTTATATGAATTATCCTCAAGTTCTATATCTACTTCTAGACTAGAGGATGAAGATCCCAATAGGAATCTCTTCAGCTTTGCATCAATGGAAGACTTATGGGCCTCCTTAACTACTAAACCTTCAGCTTTTTGAGAGGAAAGTGAAGTTAGAGCTAAGGTTCCTAACTAATGCCTGATAGTTTTGTATTAGCTTGCTTTGAATATATTCATCCTTTGCCTAGAGGCCTGGTCTTCAACCCTATCCAGCTCAAGCATCACCTCCAATGAAACCCACTGAGAGGGGTTGGCTGGTATGCTAATCACATGAGACTCATCCTCTGAGCTAGATTCCATGTCTATGTGAATAGTAGGGTATTCTTGAACTGAACATAACCCCTATTGGCTAGTGGCTTCAGGGGTCTTCCGAACTGCCTCTGCTTACCTCCCTTTTCCCCGGTGGAGGTCGAGTCATCCTACCCATATGTCCATATGATTGAATGAACTATGGGGAAATATGACGCCTGTCCTTTTCTTGTTCACTTGAACTTTCATTTTTCTTTTCTTTTTATTTTTCTTTTTCTTTTTCATCTTTTTCTTTTTCTTTTTCTTTTGCATTTGAACTTTGACCAACTTCATGAGAAAAAGTATTTTGGGGAAGATAGTAGCTTGCATCTTCATAAATTTTAACCTCCCTAACTGAAAATGGCTTTCATCACCTTTGACATAATATTCAATACCATCCTTTTGGAACTTGATGCACTGATGGAGGGAGGATGGAATTATCTTATTATGATATATCCAAGGCTTACTATGCAAAGCAGTGTTCAAAGTATTTGATTCAATGAAATAGAACTTGGCTTTAGTCTTCCATTCACTAATTTCCAAAGGTAACACTATGGAACCTAAAGCCCTCTCACCTTGTTCGTTGAATCCTCTCAACATCATCTGATCTCCTCGGAGTATGGAGATGTCAATCCTTAAGTTGGAAAGGGTCTTTAGACTCATATTGTTCACCGATGCACCTGGATCAACAAGAACCCAAGAAATTCTGAATCTGCCCATGTCCATTATAATGTAGAGGGGACGGTTGTGCTCCATGTCCCCTAGAAGAAGGTCTTCATCTGTGAAGGTGATTCCTTAGGCTTCCCTAGCATAATGTGCCTCCTCTCCAATAGCGATCGGCTGAGCTAAGCATATCTCTGGATAAAGAAGAGCCTTGATTAAAGATTCCCTCATCTCTTTGAGTAAGACAAGGGCATCGTATATGCTTAGCTTAGATGACAACTTTCTTAGGTGAGAAAGGACATTATAATCCACTTTGGGTTGATCCTCCAAAAGCATATCTAAGGGTGGAGCATCCTATGGAGGGCTTCTCATCCCAACCAATGACTTGTTTCCTTTATCTTGAGGTGCTACCTAGGAGATAGAACCTTGCCATGGAGGTTGACTTGGTGATCTCTGAGGCAAGTTAGTGGAAGATTCTACGCTCGCTCACCTACAGCTTTCTCCTATGGGACCCTCAGAATCAGATGATTCTAAGTCTATCTTAAGAGGTGAACTCATATTATTCAAAGAAGGAAAGTATAACTCTAAATCAAAAAAAGAAAGATCAGAGTTATTATAGTTATTTTTTAGACTTGGAGAGTTTTTTACAATAGTAGAATTAGACAACCCATCAAAGGTGACACAGATATAACTCAAACTAGCTTTATTCCTTGATTTCTTGGATTTTGAAGAAGGTACATAGATAAGTCTAAAAAGAGTGAGGGATTTGATGCCCTCATCCGCTGATACAAGATGTCTACTAGAGGAAGAGCTAGCTAAACTAAAGGTGCTTGCTGAAGTAGTAGCTGCAACTGTAGACTAGAAATTGGGCTCAATCGGTGGTTGCACTACTTGGCTAACCTTGGTTGGTGTCTGGCAAGTTCCCCTTTCCTTGCCTTTGGAAACTTGCAAACCTTCCTTGATGTTGAGGTCAGCCGTGCAAGAAAGTTTCTTAATTTTATAAATAATTTTCTTAGAGGTTTGGTATAAGGAGATATCCCAACCTTCTTTGATTTTGAGAGGATTGCAGGTATCCCCAAGGATTACCCTAATGGAACTGGATGGTTGTTCCACAAGGTATTCCTTTGGGATAACTATGGCACCTATCTGGAAGCTATGCTCAATCCAGTAAATGTAATCCTCCAAAACATGGCCTAGCATGGTGGTAGGGGCAAAAGTTAGGATCATTGCCCACTTCGCCTTAAGCTCAGGAAGTGTTTCTTTAAGAGGTTCTTAAAGATTTTCCTAACTATCTCCTCTTAAATGAATATGGTTTGTTTAATTTATCATAAGAGTAGGTGGATGGTGCTACCCATGGCATGTATGCTATGGATGTGGCTAAGGAGGAGGCGAAGGCCATGGAGGCACCGGATCGAGGAAGGCCTGGTGGTGGTAGGAAAGTGTGGAGCTCATGGTCTCTCATCGCTCTGACGGCCTTCTCTGCTATCACTGATTTCTTCTCATAAGCTTTCTATGACTTCAGCTTTATTGATTGATCGGAAAAAGGCAACTATCTGGCTTCTCCTTGTAAGCTAGTCACTTTGCTGATTAGCTTCTCAAATATTTTGATGGTGAAACCTTTGAGCATGGTGGATATTCTTTAAAAGAATCTCAATGGTGTGCTATTCAAATAGTTGCGGTCTGTATTTCATACTCAAATTGTGCTATCTGAGAATATAATTAATGAGGGACTCACTAGGGTGTTGTTGAGCCACAATGAGACCACCACTCAAGCTCAACAAACCTCTTAATGAAGAGTTGCTCAACTCAAGAAAAGTCTTCACCGAACTGAGGAGTTCAAGTACCAATCAAAGGCTATGTCTACTAAGCTATTGGAAAAAAGATGGAAGAGTAATGCATCACTGCCACCAGCGTTGTAACAGCTAGCCCTAAAGTGCGTTATGTGCTATTGTGGGTTCCCGCTGTCATCAAAGCTCTTGAAATATGGTAACACGAAACCCTTGGGATACTGGATGGCATCGAATTCCTCTAGGTAGGGTCTACCTTTTGGAACCGATGATCCTCCTCGGGCTTGCACCATTATTTCTCTCACCTACTGCTCAATCATGAGTTTAAGGTCCTTTTCTTATACGGAGGTACTATCCACTACCTTCCTATATAAGCCGCCGCCTTTACTAGCGTGTAGTCTTGGCTTGCTCCAAGACATGCAACAACTCAAGTTGACCTGTGTCTACAATAATAGGATGCACTGTCGGGGCTTGGTTCTGAAGTGTTAGAACAGTTGCTAACAAGTCTTCAAGCCTCTTCCCCATCCTATCGATTTGATCATCTCTACACAGCCTACTCAGCCACATCACCTTCCAAAGTCTGTTGATCATGAAGAAGAGAACCCCTGGTATCTACCATGTGTACTCCTACTGAATCCCCTAATAGATCATCTTCATTAGGATCAAAATTGATATTCTAATCCTCTAGGTCAAACCAGTCATATCCTAAAATCTCCTTCTTCTCCACTAGATACTGAGCTACAATGTCACCTAAGGAATGGTCCAGCTGAATAGGTATAAAAGATCGAGGATTATTGGTGGTGGGAACACTATCATGAATAGAAATGCATCAAACCCCCCTACTGCTGGAGGGCTGATCTTGTGAGGACTATGCTCACTAGAGGATAGATGCTCCGCCAGATCTGGTGGAGTGATATTGGGAGGATCTATAGCCATGGGAACAAGACTATCTCCTTCTCCGCCAAGTATCTTCATAGCTTGTTGTGGTGGTGGTGGTGATGGAACAACTACTATACTCCGAGATCACCATTCTCTCCTCACCACAACTAGGGAAGAAGGTCGAGCAGAGAGCCCTGCCACGGGGTGTAGATGGAAGGGATTTCTTGGCCATGGGATCACCAATGGGCTCTCTTTTCTCCATGCACTTCATGGCTTTTGAACAGATGATGGAACTTGTATGAGATGGTGGGCGAGAGTAGAGTGGGTGTGGTGGAGGCACCACCGACTCTCTAAATAGAGCTCCTATGATGGGTACCCCCAAAGAATTCTTAGTACATGACGCTGGTCGATCGGGGAAAGTCCAGGGTTGAAGTAGTGACCGATACCTACATCTCTCTCCCCTAGTAAGTCGATGGCCTCCCTGCCCTCTCTTGTTTGATGTGCCCGCCCCACGTGGGGATAACCGACAAATTGATTTGAGCCAGACTCATGTAAGCTCACCAACTTGGCGAAGAACTAATCTAAGGCCAGCATATGACCTTCTCCTCTCTGTGATAGGAGCCTCAAAGTGAACTGCAGGTGGAGGTGAAACTGAAATCCTCTTGATGTCTTCCTCTCCATCAGAACCAGAGAGGGGGTGAAACTTGTTCTCTGTGATAAGGGGAGAGACTATCCTGGGTGTATCTTCAACTACAGACTAAGTGGCTGCCTTTAGCTCCTTGGCTATGTGAGTATGATACCGCTTGATCATGCGGTTCTTATTTTAGCACTGAGTCCTAGTGGGGAGAGCAGTGCGAGAACTAGACCCTACCTCATAGGTGGGGAGACATCCGATAGGGAGCCTTCCCCTTGGAGGAAGCCAACGAGTGGGTGCTCCCCATACCGGGCAATGGAGAACCACCGAGCAAGCATCAGAATCGCATCGTTGGGGAACTTCCATAGCCTTCCTCGGAGGGAAACTGAGTCGATGGCATCTCATGTGAATGATCACCGCCATTATACTGTTGACTATTGTGAGGGTGGTCCCCTCACAAGTGATCCAAGACCCCTCAAAACCTTGACCAAAATGAATGAGGTGGGCGAAGTCAAACTATGGGAGGCTGGCCCGATCCAAGGCCAAATCTATCCCGAAAGGAAATGTGAACACGTACTTCTGAGCTGAACATAATTGAACTGAAACTGACTAAAAGTCTGCAATGTTGAAAATAAGTTTGAATCAGATTTCTACTTTAATTAATATTTTTTAAGAATTTGAACCCACACTCAATAATTTGAATATGTTAAGTTGGGCTCTTTTTATTTTGAAGAGATTTTGAGTTTAGAATTGGAAAAGAGATTTTTGGATCTAGAATCCATTTTTAACAAATTTGTGTATGCTGAAAATGGGTTCAAATATTTTTGGAGAGATTGATGCTTCCATAAGTTCATATTTGGTTTTGATTTTTTGATTGTTTGTGGACCCTTTATTTAAAAATTTGAGTATGTTAAACTAAATGGTCAATTGATTTTGTTTGGATTTGTGATTT
Organism: Cymbidium sinense; assembly: GCA_021442155.1. Taxonomy (NCBI): domain Eukaryota; kingdom Viridiplantae; phylum Streptophyta; class Magnoliopsida; order Asparagales; family Orchidaceae; genus Cymbidium; species Cymbidium sinense. Next base: position 51,116,509 of record CM038221.1, read on the forward strand.
TGGAATTTACTTACTTAGCAAATTTGGGTATGCTAAGTGAGGTGTTTGAAAATAATTTCTTCTTCTTTTGCTTGCTTGTTTGTGAATTATGTGTGAATTTGGAAATGGAATCTTTACTTAGCAAATTTTGGTATGCCAAATAAAGTCCAAGTGTTTTATTATTTTTGAAAAGAGGATCTTTACTTAGCAAATTTGGGTATGCTAAATAAAGGATCCAAATGTGTTTTGTTTTGATTATTTTGAAAAGAGGATTTTTAGCAAATTTAGGTATGCTAAAGAAATCCAAATGTGTTTCATGTTTTGATGATTTGAAAAGAGGATTCTTAGCAAATTTAGGTATGCTAAGGAAATACAAATGTGTTTCATATTTTGATTTTTGAAAAGTGGATTCTTTACTTAGTAAATTTATGTATGTTAAATAAAGGATCCATGTGTGTTTTGATTTTATTTTTTTTCCATAAGAGCCTAATCGTATCCAGGCCATTCAACAGTCATCAAACAATTATGGAACTAAAAAAATTATGCCATCCTAATTGCGAAATCATAAACATAATATCAATCAATTTATAAAATTAGCGCAAAAGAATAAGCGGTTGATGTGGTCGGATTCCACCGCACAACCCAAAAAAGGAAATGGGAAGCCGAGCTCTACCTTTATACATCTTGACATAATGAAAGAATAAATTACAATAATGAAGTGGCAAGTGTTATGGGGGTCTTCATTCTTCATCCTCCATTCTTTAGTCCTTGGCCTTCATTCCTTCATCTTGGTTTGCTCCATTTCTTTCTTTCTTTTTGAATGAGGCCTCACATGGTATATAAGACATGGTCTTATAACCAATGTTCACCTTAATCTCCATAACACTTATCTTAATCCTAAAGTAAAAAATTACATCAAAAAGAAGAAAAGTAAATCTAGCTATACCTGTAAAATAAATGTTAGCTAAACACACCATATAACCCAAGCAGTTATATAACTAATTTGGACTTAGTACCCTCATACATGGGTAACTAAGCCCATATGTCCTAATTTGGGTTATTCTTAGGGGATAAGCAACCTACACAATAAAAAGTGTTTATATTCTTATTACATCATCCCTTAAGCCCAACCCCCTACAAAAAGCATGATTAGGCTAATATCGGTCTAACATCTAGACTATGCACATACACCCTAACATCCAGTCTAAAACATTACACCTCAAAATAAAAATCATGCATCAAACTATGCACCGCCCTAACATAGAGCTAGAAGTAGTGAGTTAGCTTAACGTGTGTGTCATTTAAGGCTTGTGTGACATGTCTTAGCTAGGCTTTAAGGTTAAAATTTTCTAAATGTGAAAGATTCAATTTAGATGGTGGTTTAATTTTAAGTGATTTAGTTGACTTGTCAATTTTAGTTGGTAATTTGATTTGGTTTGAATAAACCTACACTTAGTGACTAAATGTTATGAAGAGAAGAAAAGAAAAGAGAGCTCTCTTTTATCCCTACCTTAAAGCATTTTTAAGATAGATTCATTAATTAAATTCTCTTTAATGAATGATTTACTATGTGTTTTAATTAACCCTAAGTTTAGATTCGCTCCAAATAGCCCTACTCAATAAGAAAGGCATCATAGGATTAGTTAGAGTGGATTACTATCACATAACACACCCATTCATTTCTTCCCACCATGTATACCATGCATATGAATAACCCTAAGCATGCCTATACATGCAATGTAAATCTTAACACACTTTGATGATGAATACAAAGAGATGTGATTTGAGAATTTGGATATTCCATTTATTAATTAGGTCATTAATGCATGTCTTCGTTATGTAGAAAAGACGGATTTATCATCCATCAGCTAAATGTACATCCACATGTATAAAAGTTATAAGTGAGTATGGCGCTATTATTTTCTATACTAAGGGCGTAAGGTACAAGATCTACTTAGGACTACTTATAGCCTCGCTGCCCCGGGATATCCAGACTGATATACCACTTTTCTTAGATACATGTAGATGTACAAAAGAACTAAATTGATAGAATCATGCAAGAGATTATGTTTGGTTTATTGTGTATGATTTATATGAAGATCTTTCCTATGTCTTAATATGGAGATGCAGGAAAAGATTTATGTTGTGTTCTTTTCAAATAAACTATACACTTGTGAATCCCATGTGAATCCATATTAAGAAAAGGGAAGAGAACATCTTAATACATATCTTATGCTATAATCACATGTAAGCTTATAAATATTTATAACTAGTATCACTTCATTCATGCTCTTTGATTTATAGGTTTTAAAAGATAATTTTTTTTTTGGTTTAATAGTGATAATGACCACTCATATTCTTAATTTTAGCCAACACATGCAATTTGGCATAAAAAATAGTTTATTTAATTAATTTTTAAAAGCAATGAATACATGATTTCATATGGCAAATAATATTTAGCATGATTGAGAAGAAATAAAAGAATGTAAGCACATGACTTTATTTACCCTAATTAATTCAAGGACAATCATATAAAATAAGATCATTTAAAATGAATCAAAATTTCTAAAGAAAATTTTTATCTTTGAATTTGATTTGACTTAGAAAATATGAGATGGATTTGCTAGTCCTAAACCATTTCCCCCATGTGTGAATTAGTTTTGGTTTAATTTAGAACAATTATGTTGACTTTTTATATTTTGATTAGGTTAAGGCATGAATTAAATCTATTAATTACCCCTTGTATATACCACTTTAACATAATTATCTAAGTAATTATGAGCCAACATATGATATGCAATCACATGGAAATTAAATCAGTAATGCACTTAACAAATGAAGGGGCCTAATGCAGTTGGCTCATAATTATTAGTTAATTAAGCTAAAGGATTTGATTAAGTACTTTTATAACCCTCCTACACATGTAGTTTGATTATAATTTTCTTTGAAATTCTATTATGTTATTGAACACCTAAGAATCTACCCAAGAATTGAATGATTGAGTTCGGGAATGATTTAGTTTTGAATTTGATTAATTAAACTATTTAATGAAGTGATTAAGCTATTAGTTGCAAATTGATTGTGTTATCCAAATGAAATACACTAAGGGGAAAATATTAGAAAAGAAGTCACAATCTCATTCTTTCCATTCACTATTTCATAATGATCAATCAACTTAATTAATGAATTTATTACTATTTAACATGCTAATTAATTATTTAATTAATTAAGAGAGTGATTAAGAATGAAATAATCAATTCTCCTAATTAATCAAGCAATAAATTCTAAGAAAATCATAGGAGATAGAGGTCATCCCACTAATCAACCTTAGAAAATTTGGAATTAATTGCTCGAATAACTAGAGAGTAATTAGCTTAATTACATTTCCAATAAAATTTAAATTGAGTCAAAATCATTATTCCAAATTAATTGATTTTATTTTTTTGTTATTCTCCTCTGAATTACCTTTAAAATGAGTATTTATTTGTATTTTTTAGATTTTTCTATAATTAGTTATAAATTTTGAAAATTTCATCATTAAAATTAATTAAGCCTAACTAAACTCAATAATCGGCCAATTAATTCTTCATGGTGTGATATTATTTAAGTTGTCACATCCGTAGATGGCGTGACGATCTTCTACTATCATAAGATCTAAGAGATTAATCCCAGCTTAGAAGAATTATAATGGATCTAGCGTGATCTAATCACAACCACCCATTCCAATTATGTGAAATGGACGGTGTGTGATCCTTCTCCTTCATGAGTGATGAAAGACGAACACCATTTGTCCTTCCTTGTTTAATCTGAGCTCACCTGAGTTTAGATTGGGATCAAAACGATCCCACACCTTTGGAAGGAGGGGGGATGCATATCCAACGGTCAAGTTTGCATGGGATGACAATTCCCTTCAAAAAGGACCAACTAAAAATTTCCTATAGCTACGATTTCAAACAATTACCTCGTCGGAGGCCATCACCAGGGCTTCCAACGAGGGAGGTAGCTTCATCTAGTAGAGATGAAATCATGTTAAAGGAATCTGGTCTTGATTTGAAGTGGTTTGCTCAGTCGACAAAGCTCCTCTTCAATGGCGATCGGTCTTGATCAAAGTGGCACTTCCCATTGCTTATAGACTTGGAAAATGATTCATTTGAGCTCGATGAGGTCCAAGGATAGTGTGTGCAAGGTTAATTGCAATTTGGTTGAGGATTGAGTGAATTGGATTTGGAGTTCACCTCCCTTATTTCAACTTTGAGTAAAATTAAGAAATGGGAAATGAGGAAGCTCGGGAATGGCTTGGAAAAGCTTGGCGAGGCTTTGATTCAACCTCTCAAGCTCTTAGGAATAGATCCCTTTTGGTTTGAGTAAGAATGAGTGGGGTATATCTCCCCCTACTTGGATTGGATGGTGGATAGTTTATTTGCCATTTTAGCTCAATGGCTTGGATTAGTTGATTGATTTTAGCTTGAAAACATCCCACATGGGTCATTTTAGGTGGAGTGAGGGAGAGTGGCTGCCCATGTGATTAGTGAATGGATTTGGTGAGCCAAGTGTTCAAAGGTGATTAAGGAGGTCAATTTGACCTTGCCTTGGATCTTGGATGACCCAAGCTCATTGGGTCATGTTCACCACCCTCCTTGGTGCCCATGTGGACCAATAGATAGGTGTAAAGTGGCCTTAGGAAAGAAATGGCCAAATTCCAAGTGAATTTGGTCATGGGATACCCTTTGACCTAAGGGCAAAGTGGTCATTTGGCTATGAGTTTGATTTGGGCATATTTGAGATGATTTAAAATGGGTTGGGCCAAATTTTAAGTGATTTGGAGTTCATTTGATTTGATTTGATTTGGCTCAATTTGACCTATTTGGGTCAAGTTGGGTCAAATTGGGTTAGGTTGACCAATTAGTCAAATTGGGTCAAACCATGGGTTAGATCAAGTTCAAATGATCATTTGGAGCCTATGGGTATCATTGGTTTGGTTTAATTTGATTTAGATTTGGGTTCATTTCATTTAGGTCAAATGGGTCAAGTTGACCAATTTGACCCATTTGAACCAATGGGTTAGGTCATGGGTTAGTTTAGGCTTGGTTGATCATTTGAAATGTATTGCAAGCTTTAGTTTCAATCAATTTTGATTTGATTTGATTTCAAATTGATTTGACCTTTTTAAGTCAAGTTGGGTTCATAGTCAATTGGGCTAGGTTGGGTCTAATTAGTTAATTGAAGCTTTGGTCAAGTTCAACAATCAATTTAGAATGAATTTAACCCATTGGTTGTAATCAATTTGGCTTAGATCAAGATTTGGCCCATTTTGGCATTTTAGGTCAATTTGAGTCAACTTAGGTCAAATGGCTAATTGGGTTTGGTTTGGGTCTAATTGGTGATTTGGTCATGTTCAATCATTGATTATGATTGAGTTTGAGTCAATGGTTTTAATCAATTTGGCATATAGTGGATTTTAGCTTGTTTAAATCTTAGTTGGGCTAAGTGTTGACTTGGTCAAAGACTAAGTTTGACTTGATTTGACCCAATTTGAGTGATTGATCATTCTAGGATGATTGTTGATCACAATGTAAGGCTTGGATGGGCTTAGTTCAATCCAATTTGGGTTAGATAAGAACTTAGCTCAAACAAAAAAAAAATTATGTCACTTTAGGTCAAGTGAGCCTAAATGGGTCAATTGACTTGATCAAGGCATAATTCAAGATTGGTTGAACTCACATATGGACTTATGATGAAAATATAAATCCAATTGTAAATGATTTTGGTTCATTTGATAATTTTAAGTCAAAAGGATGAACATGGGTTTGACTTGGGTTAGTTTGAGTTTGGCTTGGTGATTGTAGTTTATGTTTATATCTAGGCATGTGATTGAAGGAGTGATTGTTTGAAGAGAAAATCCAAGGGTTTGGATTGATTTGAGAATGATTTGGCTAAATCCAAGAAATTTCCTTAAAGGATATAAATTGGGTTTGAATTTGAGTTTTGAATTTATATTGATTTAATTTTGGCCATTTGAATTTATATTTCATTTATATTTATGAATATAAATGAGAATATAAATGAATAATGAGAGAATAATGTGAATTAGGAGTGATTTGAATGTGAATTTGGCTAAGGTATGTCAAAAAGTTTAGAAAATGGGTTTTGATTTGGTTTGATTTATATTCATTTGATTTGGATGCCAATTCATTTATAGTTGTGAATATAAATGATGGAATAAGTGATTTATAAAGAAATCACTTGTTTTGAGATTTGAAGTTTGGCTAAGCTCATGAATGTGGTTCATAAGGCTTAGGAAGTTTTGATTTGGAATTGATTTTGGATTTGAATCATTTGGAATTGGAATTGGAATTGGATTTGTAATTGATCTTGGATTTGAATCATTTGGGATTGGAATTAAATTTGGAGTTGATTTTAGATTTGATTTGGAGTGATTTGAAGGAGTGTACATGGGTTGGATTTGAGCTATAGGGTAAGTGGTTTCCTTAAATCCCTAATACAAAGCCTAATCCTATAATACACCCTTCTAAGACTTTAATGTCATTTAGAAGTGTTAATTGATTAGAAGGAAAATACTATTATTTTATGTTAAACATATGCTTATCAAGTTTTTTTATGGCTTTGAAGTTGGGCTTCTCAAAAGTTCACTAAATATTTTCTTATTTATGTCATTAATTTCAGTATAATAGTCTTTCATATTTAACTATATTCTTACTAATAATTTTGTAAGTTTTTCATGTTATGCTTAAAATAAGATGTTGTGGTATTTATTTTTAGGTGTGTGTGTGTGTTGGGGGGGGATGCAGATCATACGGGGTACTTATTGAAGTGATTGGATACGATATTGAGGTATGATATATTATCTCGAAAGATAGAGACATCACCATTCAATGGATCTAATCACCTAATAAGGACTCCTAAGGCATGATGGGTCCTTAAAGGTACTAGAGATTCTCCCCTACGTTACATGGATAAATAAAGAGGGATTTATATTAATCCAGATTCTAAAGTTCCCTATGGGGGCAAGCCTCCATAAATAATTACATCCTAAGGAAGGTAAATTCCTTAGGAATACTTTCAATTAAAGTATGCAATTATTATCTCCAAAGATTTCCAAGATAGACTCATCAATAAATTGGTTATATTAGAAAATCAATCGGGATAGATCAACTCGAGAGACTTATTTTGGAAGCCAAAGGAGATTAGTAGGGAATGCTCATGATACTAGGAAACTTAGTGAGCATTCCAATCTACCCCTATAATTGGGCTTTATATATTTAAAGTTGAGGAGAATTATTTATTATAGTTGAATTTTATTATATTACTAGAGCTTATAATCCACCAAGACAAGGTTGTAGAAAAGCCTAAGAGGTGAGAATTTATGCTTGTAGCTCAAAGGAAATAGCAATCTCAGATCCCAAATCTAGGGAGCTTTAGCGAGACCTAAAGCATGACCTAAATTTAAGCGAAGATGGTATAATATTTGCCTCCACAAGAGAGAGTAAACCACCCAACTATTAGACTTATAACCGCCTAGAGTGGCAGCCAGCTAATGCCTCCTACGTTTTAAATCCATATGGTCAAGTCTAATGAAATTGCAAGATAGTTCGGCTATTATTAATTTAGAAAGAGACTAAAGTCCTTAAACTCACTCCATAAGAGACTAAAGCGTGAGTGATATGAATAATGACTTAATCTAATGCAAAATCTTTTCAAAATTTATTTGATTTTAACACTTTATTTTGACAAAGGCTTTAGGATTTTGTATGCCTATATGCATGATGAAATTAGATTATTGGCTAAATCAGTGGGAAAAAGATGTTTTTCAACACAGAGGAGGCCCTCAACTATTAAGCCTTTCCTTATAGTGCAAGGATGAAAACCCTCTCTTAATAAGAGTGAAACAATATGCATGCATGATGTGAGATATATAATATTCAACTAAGGGATTGTTAAATCTTTTAATTATCTTGATTATGTCCTAGATTTTATGTGAGATTATGAATTGTAGACAATTTTAATTATGAGTGATTAATTAGGTAGAAAATTTATTTTATCCTAAGTGTCTAATCTCATCCAAGCCACACATTAAAGCATCATTCATGTAAGAAACTAAGAAAAGTATGCCATTTTTAATGCACAATTTAAACATAACATCAATTAATTTTATAAATCAAACACAAAAGAATAAGAGGCTAGTGCGATCGGGTACCATCGTATAACCAAAAAAAAAAAGATGGGTAGCTGAGCACTACCCTTATACAACCCAGAATATGAAAGAATAATTATAATTTATAAATGAATAAGCACTATAGGGGATCTTCAAGTCTTCATGTCTTCATATCTCCTTCATTTCTTCTTTTCCTTTGGGTTTAGTGGACTTCAAGGCATCACATGACACCTAAGGACAAAGCCTTCTAGCTAATGCTCATCATAATCCCCTCATAACACTAATCTTAATTTCTAATATAAAATTATATTAAAAATAAGAAAAAGTAAATCTAACTACACCTGTAAAATAAGTGTTAGTTAAACATACATACAATCCAAGCAGTTATATTTATAATTTGGACTTAACACCCTACACATGGGTAACCAAGCTCACCTATCCTAACTTGGATTATGCTTAGGGGGTTTAAGCAACCTGCAAAAGAGAGCATTTATATTTATTTTGAGCACCCCTTAAGCACAATCCTTTGTAGAAAATATGATTAGGCTAATATCGGCCTAACATCCAGTCTAAGAAATATACACCCTAACATCGAGTCTAAAATAATACATCATAAACTAAAACATACATCATGTCATGCACCGCCCTAACATAAAGCTAGAAGTGGTGACTTAGTTCTAATCTGTGCTTTAAGGCTTGTGTGGTATGTCTTAACTAAGCGTTAGTGTTATGAATTTCTAAGTATGAAAGACTTTCATTTAATATAAAGGGTTGATTTCACTTGAAGTTATTTAATTTATGTGAGAATTTTAATTTGTATTTACTCTTGTTTCATATGATTGCACTTAGTAACTAAGTGTTATAAAGAGAAGAAAGAGAACTATCCTCTTCCATCCCTACCATAAGTCACTTTTTAAAGCATGTTAATTTGATTTAGTTCTATTTAGTGAATGACTTATTAAATGATTTAATTAATCCTTAGTTTAGATTCACTTTAACTAATTCCATTTAACATGTGAGGCATCTCAAGATTAAATGAATTAAATTATTAACATATGACATATATTAAATCATTCTTTTTCATCATAAATATTATGCATATGATTTAATCCTAAGTGTTTCTATATATATAGCACACTTAAATGATGAATGTATATATATGTGAAATTTTATATTCTTTTATGTGATTGAATTATTTAATCATATTAGCATAAATCTCTATCTAAATTTTATACAAAATGACATAGGGATGAAATTAAATAGGTACGTGTCATTATTAACCAGGAAAGTAAGATAATCGAATGACCTCCTTGAGGCTACTTAAAGCCTCGTATTCCCGGGATTTCCAAACTATATACCCATTACATTCAATCATATGTAAATTCATATGTAAGAATATAAGAAAACAAACTCCAAGTTATGTGATTAATTAATCTAATGACTAGGAAATTATAAATGCACGTATTTTTAAATAACAAAGAGGATTATCATCTTCTAAATAAAAACACACACATATATGTATAAAAGACATAAACAAGTAGGTTCCTTTGTTAACCAGGGACATGAGGTAATCAAATGACCTCCTTGGGCCTACTTAAAGCCTCGTATTCCCGGAATGTCCAGGCTATATACCCATTTTTCTTAAATACATACACATGTATTTATAATTAGGAAGGTGAAAATCATGCAAAGATTATATTTTCTTTAATGAAATTATTTAGGTATATGATTTAAAGCTCTACTTAAATTCTTATGTTAAAGATACATAAGAGTGAAATCAAATGAGTTCGTGCCGTTGTTAAATTAGGGAAGTGAGATAATCAAATGACCTCCTTGGAGCTACTTAAAGCCTCGTATTCTCGGGATGTCTAGACTATATACCCATTACATTCATACTTATGTAAATCAAATATGAATAAATGAAAAAGACTTTAATTCATACACTTAAGGTATAATCACATACATCTTCTATATATTTATAATTAACCATCACAACATATGTTACTATCCATTCATAAGATTTTGAAAATACATTGGGATTTAGTAGTGATAATAGTCACACATATATTAAATTAAATCAATATGTGCAAGCTTACATAAAAGAAGATAATTTGATTTAATTAGTTTTTGAAAAGGAATGGATGCATGGAATTAAACAACATACAATATGCAGCATGATTGGAAAGGAATAATCAAATATAAGCATGTGATTCATTCAATCCAACTAATTCCTAAGGATAAACATACCAAATCAAATTATTTAAAATAAACTAAAGTTCTTTAATGTCATTTTGATTTCATGTTCAATTTGACTTAAGGAAAGTAAGAAGGAGTTTGTTAATCCTAATCTATCTCCATGTTTGTATGTTAATTTAGTTTAATGAAATATGATTAAGTTGATTTTATAGATTAATTAAGTTGTCATATATATTAAATTCAATAATTAACCCTTTCCTATATTACCTTAACATAACTATCCAAATAATTGTGAGGTAATATGATATGCAAATACATTGAAAAGTAAACTAGCAATGGTCCTATGAAATGAAAGTGCCTAATGCAATTAGCACACAATTATTGATTAATTAGATTAAAAAACTTAATTAATTATTTTTATGATTTCCCCCACACATATGAGTAAATTATAATTTCATTAACTTTCTTTAGGCTACTAAGCACCTAAACATCTACCCGTGAATTAATTAAGTAAAATTAGATATGATTGTAATTTTAATTTAATTAATAAAATCATTGATTAATTAATCAATTTCTCTTACTTAATTTGCCAAATTTGACTAATTATCCTTCAAATGAAATGGACTTAAGGAAAATGTTGAGAAAGAGGTCCCAACCTGATTCCATAAGCCCTCTCATTTAATTAACAAGATTTGACGTGATTTGAACTTTAATTTAACTAATTAAATAATTAATTAGTTAATTAATCTTTAATTAATATTTCTTGAAAAATGAGGACTTAGGGAAAAGAGATTAGGGAAGACGTCCCAACCTAATTATATAAGTCCCTCACTATTATGCAGTGATTAAGAAGAACAATTGATTAATTAATTATTATTCACATGCTTAATTAACTCTTAATTAAATTAAGAAGATAATTAGAGCTTAATCAATTAATTTTCCTAATTAATTAACCAATAAATCCCAAGAAAAATAGGGGAGGCATGGGTCAGCCCCTTAAACAATTTCAAAAAATTTGAGGTTAATTAATTAATTAATCAGGGAGTAATTAGAATAATTAATTTTTAATTAAATCCTAATTAAGCTCGAATTACTATTTAAAATCAATTAAAGAAATTTTTAATGGATTCCTCTTTGAAATATCTTTAAAATGAGTATTTATATGCAATTTTTAGATATTTCTACAATTTGTTATGAATTTGTGATGTTTCATCTTTAAAAAATAGATTAATTAGCTTTAATTAAACTTAATCCCATCGACATCGTGGTGTCTTGGCGATGCACTTTCCATGTATTTTGCGGATTAACTATTTAAATTATCACACCACTATTGAGTCTGGCGGCAGATGCTTTCGCATCCGTCTAAGATCGGACGACCATGATTAATCCCATGGTTAATGAAGGATTAAATTGATCAGATCTAACAGATCTAATCATGACCATCCATTTTGATCATGCAAAATATTCGGTGTGTGATCTTTCATCACAAGAGCGAGAGAGAGAACGACATTTGTCCTCCATTGTTCACGTGATCTGAGCTCACCCAAGCTCGGATTGGCTCCAAATGGAACCCACACCATCGCACAAAGATCTAAGAGGATCCAATAGATAAGATTGACTCACACGCACATTCCCTTCACAAAGCTCCAAAAAATTTTCACCTAGGGGTAAGTTTTAATGGAATAACCTCAACAGAGCTAAGATCGGTGGCGGAAGTAGCTTAGTCAGTAGAGGCAGCTTCGATACTTGAATTGAGTTGATTCCAAGTTGATTACTCTAGAGGCCAAGGTCCATCAGTTGGATCTTTGTCTTTGATCGAACTCCTAACTCCGATGGGTTTCGAGCTCGGGAAGCATTTTATTTAGCTTTGATAAGTTGAGGAGATGGTGTGGGAAGGAGGAATTAGATCCAAATGGAGAATTGAGAGAGTTGGGATCGGAGGGGATGTGTCCTATTTTGGCTTCGCTCGAGAAGGAGAAGTTCCAATGAGGGAAGCTTTGGGAACACTTGGGAGCTCACTAGGGGACTCGAAATTCACTTAGAAAGCATTCATGATTCGAATGGTGTCCTTTTTCATGTGAAATGAGGGGGTATATCCCTTGATTGCTTGTGATGGATGGACAGATCGAGCTCCCATGTTTCAGTCAGCCAATCATCGTCAAGGTTCTGGAGTTGTCCCATTGATCTCCACGTGGCTCGACTTGAGTGGAGGGAGTGTTGGTAGGAAGCTTAAGGCAGGAGTTGGGCTGATGGCTCTCCTTGGATCCTTTGGGCTCTCGATTTGTAAAGGAGGTGAGTTAACTCACCTCCCTTTGGTCCATGGCAAGCCTAGCCCACTTAGGGTGGGCTAGGTGGCTAGGTTAAACCCCAAAATGGGGTGTTTGATGGATGTCAAGAGTGATAGGAGAGTGGACTTTGCCATTTTGGGGAGAATCCTATGTTGGGTGGCATATCCAAGGGAGATCTCAATTGGTTTGGCTCCAATTTGGTATGGGCTGATTTTGGGTTGATCCCAAGTGGGTTTGGGTCAGGTTTGGTCAGATTTCAAAGTGTCATGAGTTGATTCAAAGGGGTTTGGCTCAATTTGACCCTTATAAGTCAAATTGGGCTAGGTTGAGATAGGTTGACCAATTGGTCAAATTGGGTCAAATCAAAGCTTGAGTTAGGTTCAAATAATGATTTGAAGTGTTTTGGTTTAAGTGATTTCAATCAATTTATCCTAGGTTTGATTTTGGCTCATTTGGATTCATATAGGTCAAATGGGTAAAATTGACCGATTTGACCAAATTGACCAAATTGGCTTGGGTTAGGTGTTGGTTTAAGTTCAATTGGTCAATTGGATAGGATTGTAGGCTTTGGTTTGAATCAATTTGGATTTAATTTTGGATTTTTGTCAATTTGACCATTTAGGTCAATTTGGGCTAAGTTGATCAATTGGGTTCAATTGGACAAATTGGATTCAATTATGAGTTTGGTCGAGTTCAATAATCAATTTGGAATGAACTTGAGTCATTGGTTGTAATCAATCTAGGTTGGATCATGATTTTACCTATTTTAGCCTTTTAGGTCAATTTGGGTCAACTTGGATCAAATGGCAAGTTGGGTTTGGTTTGGCTTAATTGATGGTCAAGTCATGTTCAATCATTGATTATGGGTTGGTATGAATCAATTATTTCAATTAATTTGGTGTAGAATGAGTTTTGGCTTGTTTAGGTTTCATATGAGTTAAGGGTTGACTTGGTCAAATGACCAAGTTGACTTGGTTTGACCCAATTTAAGGCAATTGATCATTCTAGGGTGATCAATGGTCGTGGTATGAGATTTGGATAGGCTTGGTTCAATCCAATTTGGGTTAAATTAGAACTTGGTTCAAATGGGTTCTTTTGGCCACTTTGGGTCAAGTGAACCTAAATGGGTTAATTAGTTTGGTTTTAGTTTGATTATAGTTTAGTTGAATTTATATATGAGCTTAGTATTGAAATATAAATCCAACTACAATCAATTTGGGCTATAATGGGCTTTTATTCATTTGAGATTTTCAAGTCAAAAGGGCTAAGTTGGGCCCGACTTGGGTTGATTTTAATTTGGCTTGATGATTATAGATTCCATTTAGATCTAGATAGATAATTGAAGAAATGATTGATTCAAGAGAAAATTCATTGATTTAAGCTTGATTTAGATGAGTTTTGGCCAAGTTCAAGGAAATGACTTAAAAGGTTCAAATTGTGTTTGATTTGAGTTTGGATTTGGTTTTGGCTATTTGAATGTATATTCCATTTATATTTGGGAAGATAATTGAATATATAATTTATTTATGAGAAAATCACTTAAGTTTGAAGTGATTTGAAGGCAAATTTAGCTAAGCTCATGGAGGTAAGTCCAAAGGGCTTATAAGGGAATTTGATTTAGTTTGGTTTAATCATATCATTGGAATGTGGGTTTCATTTATATTTGTGAAGATGATTGGATATATAATTAATTCATGAGAAAATCAATTGATTTTGGGTTGATTTGGGTTAAGATTTGACTAAGCTCATGGGGGTAGGTCCATATGGCTTAGGAAGGGTCTTGGCTTGGCTTAATTTAGTTTTGATCATTTGACTATGGATTTCCTTTATATTTAGGAAGATAATTAATGGAATAATTGATTTGTAATAAAATCAATTGAGTTTGACTTGATTTGAATGAGCTTTTGGTTAAGCTTATGAAAGTAGATCACATGACTTAAGAGGGATTTGGAGCTTGGATTTGATCTTTGTATTTCAATGATTTGGAGTTGAATTTGGATTTGAATTTGATAAATGATTGAGGGATTGAATTGATCTTTGAGAAAGTCAATTGAATTTGAGTCGATTTAGATTTGGCTAGGGCTAAGTCCGTGGAATTTCAATCATAAGGCTTAGTTAGGATTTTGAGCTTGGATTTGATCATGGGATTGATTGTAAATTTTGGAAACTTGATTTTGAATTTGAATTTGTTGTTTGATTTGAGAAGGGGAATGCTGAATGTGTTTAGGCTATAGGGTAGACATGTCTCCCTAAGTTCCTAAGGTATAGCCTACTCTTATGACTAACCCTTCTAAGTCTCTAGGCTTAGATTTCACCTAATCAGTAGAAGTGTCTTAAGGCTAAGGAGCTCTTAGTGTCTATAAGAGTCCTAGATCTATGATGAGGAGGCTGAGAACTCACTCCAAAAGTGAGGTCAACATATGCATTATGCTATAGTTCTACGAGGATCTTTACATTATGGTGTGTTATTTGCCATTGAAAATTTTGTATGCAACTTTTTAGTATTGCTAACTTAGACTAACATCATATTCCCATCCTAGTTTCATTCTTATTTCTTTTATGTTTTTAGCTATTTGTCATCAACATGTAGGAAAATGCTTTATGTTGTTATGTTGATGTTCTTATTCAACTTCTTTATAAATCACATTACAATCAAATTTGCACATGTAATAGGGTTTACCTTCAATACTACTGAAGAAAGTTGACAGTTTTGGCTTTTTATTGTTAATATTTTTAACTTTTGGTTAATCAAATTTTTACATATGCAACATATCTTATGTTGCTCAATAAGGCAAATACAACAGTTTTGAATGATAGTTTTGATAAGTTAGTCAGTAGGGTTTTTCGTTTGAGCCATCCTATAGTGGATCAACTTTTTATTTCATTATGAAGTTATACCACTTAACTAGTAGATCAAACCATACTATAACATAATTTGAACTCTTACATCCTAGATGATAAGAAAAATTAGTAATAAAAAAATAATAATAAATCACCGAGAGATGCAAATATTAACTTTACTTCATGTCAAAGTAAAGTAAACTAATTCAAAAGATAAACATGAAAAGCTTTTTCATATATCAATGAAAAAAAACTACAAATTTGAAGCATAAGAAGTTTTAGTTTCTTGAATTTCTTTCTTATTTAGATAAGTCTTCCCTCCCTCCTCTCCCCTATTTTCTTTTATCTCTATTTTATGGGAAGAGGTTAATTTGTAAGGTTTGCACCAAGTATTTTCCCTCTGAAAGATCACTTGAAGGCCACATGAGATCACATATGTACTTTTACACTTGAATAACTAAAATGGAAAAGCTTGAAAATGGCTATTATGGGCTTAGAAAAAAAATTCAAAGAAGTCATTGATGAATTTAGCCAGAGAAGATCTGATATCATTTTACTCATTTATCAAGAAAAAATAAATGATCCTTCATCATCTGAGAGTGAAGAAAATTGATAATGATGTTGGATCTTCTCTAGTGGAATTTGATAACTTGCATGGCTTATGGAATTTTCTTTATGCCCATATCATCTTTTTTTAATGTAATGAAAAATAAGAATTTGTTTGATAACTTGGAGAGTCAACAAATCATATGACACTTCAGAGCTAACTAATCAAACAAAAGAACTCTTAAACTTCAATTATTGCTTAATTGTGAAAATTATTGTGGATTATTGCCACATCTTGAAGTACTTCAGCAAGAAACTTTGAGAGTCCATGAATAAAACTGAATTGGTGGAAAAGAAAACTACAATAGTTGATTAGCTAGTCATAGTAAAATGTTATCATACTGAAACAAAAGTTGATCCACTCCTTGATAACTTTCTTTTGCTCAAAAAAAAAAATCCTATTGACCAACTTATCAGAACTATCATTCAAAATTGCAATATTGACCACATCGAGCAATAGAAGATCTGTTGCGCTTGCACAAAATTGATTAAACTAAAGTTAAAAATATTAATAATAAAAAATTCAAAATCATCAACTTTCTTCAGTAATACTGACGGTAACCCATTACAAGCAAAACTTTTATTACAATGTGATTTATAAAGATGTATAATAAGCACATCAACATAACAATGTATTGTGATGCATCATCTACAACATAAAGCATTTTCCTGTCATAAATTAGAAGATGTTCAACATACAGTATGCATAATGATGACAAATTGTTAAAAACATAAAAGAAATAAGAATGAAACTGGGATGGGCATACGACTATTAGACTAAAGTTTGCAAAATAGAAGAATTGATTACCAAAAAATTACGTGCCATCATGCAAAGATCCCAATACAGCTATAACACATAATCCATGGTGCAATGCTTGCTATTTAAGTATAGCACAAAAAATTAAAAAATATGGATAAAAATAGAGTTAAATATGAAAGCTACAATATTGAACCAATGACATAAACAAGAAAAAAATTAGTGGACTTTTTAGAAGCCCAACTTCATAGCCATAGAAACCTGATAAGTAATTGTTTAGTATCAAATAGTATTATTTTCTTTATAATCAATTAAGACTTCTAAATGACATTAAAGTCTTACTTAGATGGCATCTAGATATCCATCAAATATGTCAACACATATAAGGCTATCAACTAGAGAAAGTAAACAAACTAAAAAAAATCAGCAACCATATCAAATAACAACTTTTCAGGCCAAAAAAAAAATGCTCCTAACATCTTGATTGCTATACTGTCTACTTGGC
Source organism: Cymbidium sinense (assembly GCA_021442155.1). NCBI lineage: Eukaryota > Viridiplantae > Streptophyta > Magnoliopsida > Asparagales > Orchidaceae > Cymbidium > Cymbidium sinense. Next base: position 51,133,854 of record CM038221.1, read on the forward strand.
AAAAGTCAAATATATCGAATAAGATGTTATCTAGAGAATGCATATCAATAAATATTGATTCAAATGCATATAAAAATAAAGAAACAACCTATTAAAGTTATGAACTACAACTTAAATTAAACTATTTCAAATATGGATTATAAATGACCTTTTATAACTATGCAACTCACTTTTATGACAAAAGGAAAATATAGAATGCAGATCATTTCGAATTCAACAAACCTGCTCAAAAGCATCACAATTAGGATAAGATTAACAATCCCACAAAAAGGAAGAAATTCATTTGACCGCAAGAAATATAAAATTTCTTTAGGGCATCAAAGGTTTACTACGTTCATTATAATTTCAGTTTTCCAATTAAAAGAATGTAGACTCAAAGCTATTCACAGAAAAATCAAGTACATCTAAGGTACAAAACGAAGAGAGGTGATCAACAATGTTCAGAAGTGATAGGACGAGCAAGTGTGTCGAATTCTCCAAGCTACTTACCAAACGAATGTGTCATAGGCAGGGGCGGAACCAGCTTTTATTTTAAGGGGGGGCAAAAAGTAATTTAAAAAAAAAGTGAATTTAACAATGAACATACCAAAAGGATGAATTGTATTACATTATCATCAATCTAATAAAAAACAAACTTCTTAATCTATTTTGCATTGTCTGATAATATTGCATAATAGATTCATTGGGAATCGATTCAAATACTTCTTTCTCAATATAAAGTATAAGACAATCATTGAGCCAATCATCACTCATTCTACTACAATCGATGTTTAACAATCTTCATCGTAAAATGCTCTCTCCATCAGTAGCAAGTAACCGATAAAGTTAGTGCCAAAATAATAAGTCTATAAATTAAAGGATACACACCATCCTTCTTTGTCTTGACAAGCTGTTTGGCAAGATCAGCAATATCATTTAAAGATGAGAAATCATCACTACTATGCACATCGATAATATAAGTGGAAAGCTGATGTTCAAGGGCCACAAGCTCAACTGCAGAAAAATCTTGTAGGATATAACTCTGCAAGTCGAATAAGTTTTTTCTTATCAAAAGTAAAGAATGAATCACTTGGGTTTAAGCATGCCACACAAAGAAGTAACTCTGTGTTTGTTTCAGAAAAATGATTATTCAGTTCTTGAAGTTGCATATCAATTATAGTGTAGAATAACTCAACGCAATAGTGATGCAAGTTTGTCATTTCTTCACCTCCATTAGCTGCCGAAGTTTTAAAGGTAGAACTCATATCGGAATATCAATCTCAAAACATTACAAAAAGAGATACTTCGTGTAATAAGGAATCCCATCCACTATTCCTCATTATCTGTAATCGTTGTTTGGATATCTGCACTAATTTCATTGCATTTTCAATATCTTGGTCTTTTTTTTTTGCAGAGATTGTGATAATTCATTTGTGATACCTAAAATATCAATCATCAAATGCATAGTAAATACAAAATCAAAAGACTCCATTGCACTGATTAAAACACCGGCTTCAACTGATTGATGATCATGTACTCCATCCTCTTTTACTATCTCAAGCACTTCGAGCACAGATGCATACATCTTCATAAGACTAATTAAACTTTAGTCAACCACATAGTAGAGATACTTTGTGTTTGAGGCTTCATTAGATCTTCACACTTTGTCTTGCTCTATTATGAGCACTATTGTGTTCACCAACGTGGGCTAAGAACTTTTCTTTTCTTTTCTAATTTTTAAATCCTTCTTTGATAAATGAATCTCCACCTCCTTGATTTATAGTAACTTATTCTTGAGGCTTAAATAAATAGCAATATAAACAATATGCAGCATCTTTCTGTATGCTATATTCTAACCAATATGGATATTCCTCAAACCACTTTGAATTAAATCTGGTCAATATTACTATCATTGTTTGAGGGAAAGTATGACTTTTAGGTTGATGTGGCCCTTTTACCAAATATGCTCTACGTATTATCTATGTCATTAACATCATAACTCATCGTGAATGAAAGCCGGGGATTAGCCGGAAGATTATCGATATCAAGATCAACTCGTTCTTTTCTCTTTAAATAATGATCCATTTAGAAAATCCTAAATATGATAGTAGAATGCAAATAAAAATAAATCAATAAATAATGACACACTTTCAAGCTTTTCAAAACAAATTCATAATATCTCAAGAATAACGACACCTTTTCCTTTTAAAATAAAATTAAACCAACAATATTTAAAAAAAGGCACACCTTCGGCCTTTTTAAAATAAAATTAAACCAATAATATCTTAAAAAAAGGCACACCTTCGGCCTGTTTAAAATTAAAAATGCTATTCACATACCTTAATTGATTGAGAAGAATGTTGCATTGAAAAATATTATTGAATAGCCTAATCCTTCAATATCACCTGCATAAAGCATATAATTAATGATTACTATATGTGATAAAAAATAACTTTGAATGCCCTAATCTAATGATTAATACACAAATTTAAGGACTACTTTTCTTGTAATTACAAATATGTGTTAGACTTGGTTGCAGGATAACTGCGCACAAGTTTGTCATCAATCATGTGGCATTTGTTAAATAATCTCAAAGGAGAATGAAATTGGATATTGAAAATAAGACGATCACAGAAACGAAACTTTAGGCATAACACGTCTCTAGATGAAATTCAACTCTTCAACAAAATTAAATGCATTTGCATAACAAAAATGACTATATCTCATTATGCATGGTCTATCCCAAGAATTTCAAAGAGAATTGGACTTCATACATCAAATACCCATGATTCTCCATTATTATGTAATGAAAAATTAGAGTTAAATTGGGAAATTCTCTTTATCAAAAAGTCATATAAAAGACGTGATTTGATCATAATTTGAAAGCAATTTTAATAAATTTATAACAAGTGTTGTAAGATTTAATGACATTCTCGATTTGGGATTTAGAGTACATAAATAATTAAGCGTATTTTATTATTAATCTTAAATCAATGATGAATAAAGTCTATGTGAAATTTTAAGGTAACTTCGAAGACACTCTACAATATTTAGATTTGGAGAAATGCTAGAAAGAGAAAATTCAAGAATTTACAATAGAAAAATCGGACAATAATTGATGGAGGGATGATTTTATTTATGCTTATAAATAGTATTATCGAAAATCAACAAGGCTCAATCATTTTCAATTGAATTAAAAAATAAAAGTTTTAATATATAAAGGAAGGAAGATCACAATAACCTTATCCACTTTTCCTTCTCTTGACTTTGCCCTTCTCATTACGGACTTCTCCAACTTCTCGGTTCTCCCTCTCCATTTTCTATCAAGAAGAAAAAAAAAGAAAAAGAAGTCAAATCGAAGCCATGGAATAGTTAGTTATTAGATATTGATTAAGACTGAATGTAGATCTTCTGGCCATCTCTTCACTAAGAATTCAACCCTTGCCTTGAACCGGGAACTCCTAGTTGCTACCTCCGCCATGCGCCCTTGCTAAAGGCGTCAGGAAAACGGGTAACACATGAAGCACAGATTGCCCACCGGGTAAGGTCGGCGGGATGGCCGGTGTCGACGATCGAAAATGAGGGAGAATATCGCTCTTGAGGGTGGGCAAAGTCGAGTCACGAGAGAGCAGAGAGGGAGATCGGCGATAAAGCTTTATTTTGAAGAGCGAATTGCCGTCGAGGGTTTATTTTGGGGAGAGACTGGAGAGTTTAAAGTAAATATATTAAAAGTCTAAAATACTCTCATAATTTTTTTTTTTTCAGGGTGGGCAATTGCCCACCCTCGGGTAAGGGCAGGTCCGCCCATGGTCATAGGCTTCAAGGCTTTAAATAACGAGTTTGAAGGCTTGAAGTCGTTTACCAAACAAGTGAGTGGGTCAAAGGCTCAAAGTCTTTTAACGAACAAGCGAGTCGGTCGAAGGCTCAAAGACATCATAGTGATAAAAAAATCTGACATTTTCAAAAAAACGCATCAAAGCCCTTCGACAGTCAAACCCAAGACGGGCAAATGCCAGAGGGATATCGCGAGATGCTTGATTGGCAAAATCTAGTGAATAGCATGTCGAAGCCCTTCGTCAGTGAAATGAGAAATTATTTAGTTTAGATTCTGGATGTAGCTCTATTTCTAGACTCTAATAGTATTGTATTACATAACAGATATATAGTATGTATATAATACACATAATATATATACAATTCATATTATGTACACATGCAATATATTTGCCATGTGTCATAATATTAATGGAGTCTTGGACTCTGTAATAATTTCTCTAGTGAGATATGAGGGCTTCATGAGATGTAAGATGGGTGCTTCGCGTAAAAAGACTCGAATCATGCCCTATGAACAAATTAAAATTAAATTAAATTATTAAATAATATATACATAATATTAAAATTAATTTCAAACATCAATCAAAATAACACACACTATGAAGGAAATGTGTTGTGCACTAATGCCCATACATAATGAAGATAGAACATGCTCTTTTAACTTGTTTCTTGCAATAGAATTGACACAAATAGTGCACCACTCCACACGCTATACTATAGTGTATATTATTTTGTGCTATTGATATATTAAATTGGACATAATTATCTGAACTGAATTGCAATTAGATATGACACCAGTAGTTGGGTTGAGGCTAGGTTAAAAGTTAATGTTAAAATTTATAACATATTCATTAAGGGGTGTGGGCTCCAAAAATTCGCCACCAACCACTTCAATGAAAAGAGTAGTTTAAATAATGTGGAATTTTTTAAGATGTGATGATAGATAGATAACACTAGAGATTTCATCCTCATTTGGTGAGGACTTTAGATCTGGTTCCGGGTTTCTATAGCAGCCATAGTTAATTACCCTCCGATAAGTGAGAGAACAATCAATTAAGGTTAGTCATTAGATCCATGAATGTGTAGCGTATAGTAGTAGCATATAGAGTTTCATAATTTGAGATATGAAATTCATCATTTTAACTTAAATTTGATGGTTGGGAATTGATGATGTGCCTAATCTATATCCCATGGTTCTGTCATCCCGGATAGTAGCGGTCTCTAATCTACTTAGTCAGAGGAGGTAGTCGACCTAACCTGACAGAAGGATCCTCATCAGCAACACATGGGTTACGTCATCCAAGAAATCCTTGCAGACTTGGGGTGGTGTTTGTCTAGGAGGCTTAAGTCTACTTTAGGAGATATTTACCCTATCAAGTATACCCATGATTCACAACTCAAAGGCGAGCCATTAGGAAATCGGGTTATAATTGCATTGATCGTAATATAATGGAGACGCGGCCAAACCACGTCGAGGACTCAGTCATGGCCTTCATCATGGAGCCTATTAGCCAAACCTTGATTAAAGGAAATGGGCCACATCCTTACTAGTAAGAGACTGATTGAGAGTGAACATAGTAGAATACTTGATTTGACATTGGCTCCTTTTATGAGCTAGAGTTTTCTTAGTTTGTCACCCCCGACAAATAGTCCTGGAAAGAGGATAGATTTAGTTTTGATTTAAGTTTTTAATGATAGAATTTTATTTAAATAGTTTCATATTGATATTTGATCTGAGTTAATTTGATTAGAAAAATTGATTAATTTGAATATGTTTAAGAGTTTTAGATCCTATCAACTCTGTTTAGCTGCTAACAGAGGATTAAATCTACTATCACCTGAAAAAATTAGTTTCTCAGATATTTCACTGATTTGAAACTCTTATTATAGTTTTTTAGGTTTTGGTAACCTGGACCCAGTCCTAAGACTAAATCGGGAAGCAACCCGCACAGCATCCTCAGACACTTGAATTTAGGCATTCAGCATAGTGTCGAGGCACATGCAGGTGTATAGTGATTTCGGGTAATTTTATGTTTGAATTATGAGATTGATTTCATATTTTCATTTTTTTATTTCAAATTTGCCTGCAAAGCACTTTTAGACATTAAAATTTGCACTTGAAATCTCTATGTCCGAGCACATGTAGGTGTTTATAGCTTAGCTATTTTTATCTAATTAATGAGATCATTGATTTTGAAAATCATAATTATAATAAAATTCCTTAATATTTGATTGAAGGAAACCCTATGATTTTTAGTAGATTTTGATTTAGTATCGCCTTCTGTCTGCTTGTACAAAATATTGCAGATCTGGTAGCGAAGAAGTCATTTTGAAGCTATAGGTTCAAAGGATAATTTAATTTGTCATTTAAGAAGAAGATTTACTCCTCAAAGTAATTCTCATTTTTTCCCTCTTTTATTCAAATTTGATTTACCCCTCTTTTATTCAAATATGATTTTCCCCCTCTTATATTCAAATTTTATTTTCCCCCTCTTGTATTCAAATATGATTTTCCCCCTCTTATATTCAAATTTGATTTTTTCCATCTTTATACTTCTTCCAATTTTTACAAATAAGGCTAAGGGGAGTTGTATATTCTATTCCATTTACTTGAAAGGTTAGAGATAGGATATTTGAAAGGGAGCAGTTAGGAACTTTAGTGGGCTTTCAATCCTGCTTCAATAAATTTTGTAAGTGCTTTTCATCTTTCTTTTATTTTATTTTGCTTTTATACCTGTCGTATGTCATTCTACTTTCCCCCTTTCTTTTTCTAAGTCTAGAAATTAGACAAAATTTTGGCAACCTCCGTCATCCCGTGTTGGTACGGTGTTTTATACTCAGTGCGCCCTCTTGAGTAGCGAGTGGTGTCTATGACACATAATTTTATCTCATCGTCCCCTCTTGAGCACAAGAGGCCGTTAAACTTGAAAGAAGACATACAATATAATATATATTAATTCCCCTCTTTTTTTTCTAAGTCTAGAAATTACACAAAATTTTGGCAACATTTCGTCTAGGGGAGCGACATCTACAAGTGTTGGCTTACTTGATGCTTTCTTGTAGCGGCGATTCATGACACCGGCTTATTTTTCATCTCATCGCACCCTTTTGAGCATAATGAGGTCTTCAAAAGAAACACAATCATATATATATATATATATATATATATATATATATATATATATATATATATATATATATATATATATATATATATATATATATATATATATATATATATATATATATTCAAAGATTCCACATGTTGACTTATTTTTAGTTCGCAATGCCAAGGAGTGGGGTTAGATATGGGTTGAATGTAAGGTAAGTGACATCAAAATCAAAGAAGATTAGCCTCTTGATGATGTTCTTCCATTGCAGCGGAAGGTAGAAAGGCTACTCGAGAAAATCAGCAGAATTTGCCTCTTGGTGATGTTCTTCCCCCGATTCACGGTGTAGCAAAAATTGGAAGGGCTACGGGGCGTGCGACACTGAAAATCGAAAGAAGAATATGCCTCTTAACGATGTTCTTCCCCCAATTTGAAACATAGAGAAAACTGGAAGGGCTACGGGGCGTGCGATGCCAAAAATTGAAAGAATAATTTACCTCTTAACGATTATTCCCGATTCCGTGTATATTGGAAGGCTACGGGACAACGTCAATGAAAAGAAGAATTACTCTTAATGATGTTATTCCACGATTAGCAAAAACTGGAAGGGTTCAGTGCGATGCTAAAATGAAAGAAGAATTTGCCTCTTGATGTTCTTCCCATTGGAGGTAGCAAAAACTGGAAGGGCTAAAGCGAAGGGTGCGACGCCAAAAATCGAAATAAGAATTTGCCTCTTTACGATGTTCTTCCCCCAATTCACAGTGTAGTGAAAACTATAAAATTTGGATATGTTGCGAGCTTGTGGGAAGAATGCTGAGCAGTCTTGGGAGCAGAATGGTATAAGGAATGAACCAGGTGAAATTTGGAAGAAAGTCGTGGGCTTGAAATTTGCAAGTGAGATGGGAAGAAGGCGAGCTAGAATAGTGAGGCGAAACCTGGTTGAAACGGTGGTTCATTAATGCAGCAGATTGTGGGAGATCTGAGCAGCAATACAGATTGGGGCGAAATGTGGCAATGGTGAGATTGGAATAGTGGAAAGCATTAACTGGGCAGATCGACAAGCGGATGCCGGCAGCAGAACGTAGAAACGCATGGGTGGAGAAGGTCGAAACAAAGGTCGCATTCAGTCAGCAGATCCACGTCTGAGGAATCGGTCGTCTGTGAACCTGGCGAGTCTGTGGCCGGGGCAGAAATGAGGTTAGCTGGGATCTGGGAGGATCTGAGCTGCCAAGAGCTGGAAGGCAGATCTGAGCAGAGAGCGAGTGAGCGCAATGAGGTGGGCAAAATCGAGAGGAAATTCAGGAGGAGATTTTTTACCTTCATTCTTCTTTTAGGGGAAGCGAGAGAGAGTAGTGGGAGAGAATGAGAAGGGAAAAGTGGGAAGAATGAGGAGGAAGCAAAATGGAGAGTGGTTAATTTTTTTTAATTTCTTTTTAGAAAACTAAAATAGGGAGACATGGGGTTAATTTAGAATTTTTTAAATCAATTTAAATTTATTAAAAGATTTTAATGTGGATTTCACGCCGGTTAATGCACATAGTCAATATATATTGATTTAAGATAATTCAATTATTACGAATGACGTCATTTCATGATCGAGGCCATTTGGTTAAATGATACCAAATTGAGTCAATTTCAGCTCAAAATGTGCATCGCTACTTTCGACCGCTCGATTTCATGCAGACTCATTCAAATTGATTGTGAACAGTCTTACTTGATAGATTTTGGTATTTCGAAGCTAATGAAGTATGAACGGAGGTCATTCGATCCTCATCGACATTTTCTGACCTTGATATGTGTGCAGGCACGTTGACACCTCGAGCACTTGATCAGTTGATCATCAAGTCATGCAATATTTATATCCTGACTAATTTCATTGTTTTGAATATGATGGCAAAAGTTTATTCATCGATTGGAGGTCATTTGAGTTAATTTTATGACGCTGTGTTTATTTGATTTACTCATTCAATCACATATTTATGCAGACTCATCCGAATTGAGCGTGAATAGTCTCATTTGATAGATTTTGATATTTTGAAGCTAATGACATGATCGATTTTATAAACAGAGGTCATTCAGACATCATCGTAGCTTTCTAACTTTGATATGCATGTCGACACATTATTAGCTCGAGTGCTTAAATAATTGCTCGTTAGATTTTGCAATATATATATTTTGATCAATTTTGACGTTCCAAATGCCATGGCAAAGTCCATTCGTCGATTGGAGGTCGCTTCGACTATTTTTAGGGACACCTAGTGCATTTTGAGCCTTAATTTGCGCACCGTCACCTCTGAAGTCCGTCGAATTTGATTTATGGGCTTGTCTTAATTTATGACATATATATGGAGGTCAACAAATGTCCTCCAACAAATGTGATTGCATGAAGTGAGTGTTTGTTAAAAGCGGTTGACCATTTGGTGGCCATAGAGCCGATCATTTTAGCATCGATTATGATAGCTTAGGAGCTTTGTGATTTGTCATTAGTATCTTTGCCTTAGACATGCTAAATGACGAGCTTGACCAATTTGTCAGAATCGACTTATCGGATAGAGAAAAGTTCTTACACCATCTACTCTCTGCTTCAATGGCTTTGCTGAAGATCTCTTTCTTTTATGTCATTGCAGATTTGAGTTTTCTCGAACCCTAGTTTCGTGCTTGGTTGGGTTTGATGGAGGAATTGAATTGCTTGTTTTGATGAAGGACTCCAGGGGGTCTTTATCCGTGCTTGGTTGGATTTGAAATTCCTATCTAGCTTTGAGCTTGAGGACTTGATGATGGATTGACGATTTGTCAAATTGACTTGTCGAAGTGTATGCCATGAATCTGCACTTCTTTGATGGATTCATTGAAGGATACATACAGATGATCAAACTTATATAGGGTCAATGTTGAGTTATTAGTCAAGCAGCGTGTGCTTTAGCAGAATAATCATAAATTCTTTAGTTCATCGGCTTTGTATGAACTATGAAATTGCTTCCTCAGTCTTGTGCTTTCTGCTTTGACAGACTTAATGAGGAGATAGGCTTTGATATGTGCTTTGAGCTTGATCAAATCATTTGAGAATAGATTGAAATATCACCTTGCAAGTAATATGAAGATTGATTTGAGGCAGCCCTGAATTGAGCGTTTCCTCGGATTGCTTTGATCTATCGATCAAGTAGAAAGATTTCTTGGATCTTGGTTGCTTATAATCACTGAGTTGGATCTGGTTTGAGATTGAACAGTTATCATCATTGAACTAACGAGTAGTGGCTCTTTCACTATGGCCTTTTCTTATGACTTGTTGAGTGAGGAGAGCGTCAGCAACTCGGCCATATTTGGGCTTGTTGAGTTTGACCTTTAGAACCTACTCGAGTCTTCGACTTAAGGCTATTGGGTTGATTTTGTCATGACGAACTCTTTCGCGCCTTTTCTTGTGGCTTGTTGAGTGACGAGATCGTCAGCAACTCGACCATTTGTGGGCTTGTTGAGTTCGACCTTTAGAACCCATCCGTGTCCTAGACTTTATGATGTAGAGGTTGATGTCTCTCTAACTCAATTGATTGAAGTTTCTGAAATTAGGAGTTCTTCTGACTTGATCTCCAGAATTTGGAAAATTTGGGAGATAAATTTCTTGATATTTAGGGTTATCTTTTCATGCGTAGAAATAGATTCTTTTTATTCATGTAAGACTCTGCAACTTAACAATGATAATTATAGATATATTCAGGGATTTCGACGTGACGCTCGATGTCAACCTGAATTAGAGTATATTTGAGGATCCCGTCTTATAGCACGATGTCAACTCAAATAAACTTGATATAAACTAAAAAAAATGTGCCCCTTATCTTGTAGGGGGAATTCTAATATACATTTAGGAAAATTTTTAAGATAAAAATATACAAATACATCCATATTTGAATTGATGTACTCTAAAGAGGATTTTAACATACAACATTGATTTCATCTGTATATAAAAATCTAAAAATGCCCCCTGTATAATAGGGGAATTTTCATGAGAAAGTTCTTCATCTAGAGTATGTTTATTTAGAGATCTCAGCATGAAGCACGATGTCAACCTAAATAAATATACTAAAAAAATGTCCCTTGTCTTGCAGAGGGATTTCTATTGTACCTCGACAATATGGTCATCAAGTATAGTACTTTTTCAAGTATCGACCATTGATTGGCGGCATTGGCCTTTCACCTTTTATGTTAATGAGTTGGTATGCCCCTCCTTGATACACTTTTTCAATGACAAAAGGGCCTTCCCAGTTAGGCTCAAATTTGCCATCAAACTTTCGATTGGGAATAATTGGTCTTCTCGACCGAATTCTCCTTTTGGAATATTCGAGGCCGCGTCGTATGGTCAAAAGCCCAGACATCTTTGCTTTGACTTTGATTTTGATGAGCTTGCAATCTAACTTCATCAAGCGTCAGTTCCTCCATTCTCGAGCATTTTGATCTTCAATTAGATTATTGGATGGCTACTGAAGGAACTCAACTTCAAAGAAGAAGCTGCTTGATTCAAAATAATAATGAATAGGAAGTGGCTTTAGTCGGCGTCTTGTAGGTAGTTAGATACGCCCATAGAGCCTCTACTAGCTTGATATGTCATTCTCTCTTATTTTTGGTGAGAATCTTCTTGAGCAGTTTAACTAATATTTTATTGAAGGCCTCCGCTAAACCATTTGCTCTTGGATTGTATATTAAAGAATATCGCCAATCAATTTTGTGTCGATTGATGAATTTATAAATCTTTGCACTTTTAAAGGTTGTGAAATTATCAAAAATTATTCAACGTGGCACTCCAAATCTATAGATTACATTATGCGTGAAGAAGTTGATCACCCGGTCAGCAGTAACTTCTTTAAATAGAGTAACCTCAGCCCACTTAGAGAAATAGACAGTCGCTGCTAGGATGAAGCGATGTCCAGCTGATGACGGTTGATCAATTGGTCCAATTACATCTATACCCCAATATTTTAATGTCTAGGATGCTATTGTTGGGTGTAATGGATTTGGAGGTTGATGGATGAGATCCCCATGTACTTGACACTCATGACACTTCTTAGCGTGATTAATACAGTCTCTCACCATAGATGGCCAATAATAATCCATCCTTTTGATCTTTACTGCCATCTTGGGACTTGACTGATGTGCACCACAAAGTCCTTCATGAACTTCAACCATCACTTTGCTAGTTTCATCTACACCTAGGCATCGTAGCCACATTTGTTCAAAGGATCTACGATATAAAGTGTTGTTGACAAAAGCATAGCATAGCATTCTCTTTTTGAATTGAGCTGTCAGTGATTTATTACTTGGCAATTTATCTTATTTAAAGTAGTCGTTGAAAGCTTTCCTCCAATCACGTGACTCTTCTATAACAAAGGCTTCACACTGCTTTTCTGAGGCAATGTCATTCTTAGCTCTTCTTTGTACAACTTCTTATTAATTTTGGGGAGTATGAGGAGCAACCTAAGTCGCATCCTGCTGTGTCAAATTTGGTAACCCCTTTACATGCGGGGATTGATACTTTACTGGCTCTAAGACTCGTCGAGAAAATATGCCGATCATGACATAATCATCATTCATACTTGTCATTTCTTTAGCTAGTTTTGCTAAGCAGTCAGCTTTGTTGTTCTCAGATCAAGAAACTCGAGTTAGTGTGATATTTGGTATCTTGCTTCATAAGCTCAACTCGCTTGTGATAGAAAGCTAACTCAAGCTTGTTGATTCTATAGATGCCAAGTACTTGATTTATAATAAGTGAGAATCAAAAATATGCAAGTTGAATACTATGAAAATAGCTTCTTCCAAACGCCACTACGCTTCATATTCACTTCATTATTAGTTCTTGGCTCGGTCAATCCATATGATCATCTCATTATCCCTCTTACGGTGTTATAAAGATGATTGATTCTTGCACTTTCTCTTGAAAAATTTAGATGTTGGACTTGTTTGAGCTCCATCAAAGTACATTTCCAAATTTGATTTTTCTTTCATGAATGAGCATAATTTGCTCATCGCAAATCGTCATTAAGAGAAGAGTCCAGGATGGGGTGTATAGAAAATCTACTAAGACTTGTCCCTTCACGCTTTCATGATGTATGTGATATCAAATTAAAAAAGTATCGCCCATCTTGCTGCGACCTATCAATCGGTCTTGTCATCAAGTACTTCAGCGGATCGATCCTTGAGATGAGTGTAATCTTGTGAGATAACATGTAATGATGAAGATTTTGGGCTGCAAAGATCAATGCTAAACAGTGCTTCTCTATCAGAAAGTATCTCATTTTTACTCCAATCAGCCTCCGACTGATATAATAAAGAGTGTTTTCTTTGCATTCTTTATTTTGTTGTGCCAATAATGCTCCAAGGGACTCTTATAATGCAGCTGTGTATAGGATGAGAGGCTTTCTAGGAATAGGCGCTGCTAGGATTGGTGGATTTAACAGGTAACATTTAATGCTATTGAAGGCTTCTTAGTACTCCTTGTCCCATTTGAATGGAGCATCCTTCTTCATTAACCTTGCAAACGGCTGACAACGTCCTGATAAGTTTGATATAAATCGACGAATGAATGTGAGTTATCCTTGTAAAGAATGAAGTTGACGCAAACTCTTTAGTGGAGGTATCTCCATGATTGCATTGATTTTAGCAAGATCAATTTCAATACCTCTGTAACGTACAATGTACCCCGGGAATTTTTCGGAGGACACTCCGAATGCATATTTTAGAGGATTCATCTTGAGATCATATTTTTTGATTCTCTTTAGTGCAATTCTCAAGTCTTCGAAGTGGTTTTCACAGTTTAGGCTCTTCACCATCAAATCATCGACATAACATTCCACCTTTTGATGAATCAACTCATCAAAAATACATGTCATCTCTTTGGTATGTAGCTCCATTTTTCAAGCCAAAGGGCATGATTGTAGCAATAGATGCCAATAGGTGTTCTGAATGATGTATATTTTTTATCTTCAGGTGTCATTTTGATTTGATCGTATCCTGACGATCCATCTATGAATGAGAACATGTCATACTTGGAAGTGCTATCCATCAATAGTTCTGATATTGGAAGCGGAAAGTCATCTTTTGGGCACGCCTTATTTAGGTCCTGGAAGTCAATGTAGAGACAGATTTGATCGTTCTTCTTTCTAACTGGGACAATGTTAGCTATCCAATCTGGATACTTCTCCTCCCAGATGAAGCCTTCTTTGATTAGCTTCTTAGTTTCTGCAATTACCTGTTCTTCAATCTTCAATCTTATTTGCCTATGAGCTTATTTAACAGGTGTTGCATCTAGTTTAATAGCTAGTTTATGAACTGCTATATCAGGGGATAAGCCTGGCATTTCAGAATATGTCTAGGCAAAGCAATCCCTGAATTCACAAAGTAACATTTTTAGCTTCTTAACTTTCTCATTAGGTAGAAGGGCACTGACAAAAGTTGGACGAGGATTATCCTCCGCTCCTAGGTTGACTTCTTTAAGTTCATCCATAGTAACTATTTGTCCACCCTCTTTAAGTTATTCAAGTGTGGGCTTGGCTTCTATTTCTTCATCATTTTAAAGAAAAGTTGCATGGAAATCATCCTCTTCATCACTAAGAGTTTCTATCTCAGCTTCTATTATCTTATAACAGGCTCTATCTTGATGAGATTTACGATAAACCCAAGACCTTTAGTGATAAACTTATCACTTCTCCACGATGCTTGAGGACTTCTTTGGCTCCACATCTTGTTAAATATTTGAGTCATATATTTAGTAGTTCTAATATGAACTCCAAGCTTATGCATCATTCTTCGCAACTTCTGTGGATAGTATATTGGTATTCTTGTTGGCACGATCTCATCATAATTTTCATGTTGAGTAGGCTGTTCAAAATCTTGAGGCTGAGACTCTTCAGATTTGTAACATAGAGTTCCTATTCCGTCACTCTCACTCAACTGCGGCACTTAGAATGTTATTAATTCTTTAATATTATGAACCTCCAGTGGAGTGATTTCTTTGAAGCACTATTGAGGGATGGGTATAATTTTGAGTGAGTAATCTAACTCTGCCAAGTGAGTTATCCTCCTTGATGTAGCCATCAAAATTTTATTTCCATAAGTAGATTCAAAATCATAGTCAGAATCAGAATCACTTATTTCATACTCTAATTTTCTTGAAAGCTTATAAGTTCCCTTAGGTTCGACAGACATATCTTCTTCTTTTTCTGTGTCACTTCCCAAATGAGAAACTGATTTTTCTAACTTAGGTGCAGAATCAAGTGCTTTAGAAAGAGTCGACATTGTCTTCCTTCTTCCACTTTGGTTCTGCTCTTTTACTTTGTAAAATTTCTTTGTAGTTCTTGAAGTGGATGCTACTGCTTCAAAAGACTTTGTTGGCTTAGGCTCTTTGAGGATGAAATACTTTGCATCTTCATAGATTTTTGCTTCATTGACAGGGAATGGTTGTAGGTTACCAGGAATTTTGAATTCTTCTCCATCTTTCAGATATTTCATACATTGATGCATAGTTGATGGGACCATGCCATACTCATGCAGCCACGGCCAGCCCAAGAGAGCTCTAAATGATGTATCAGCATCGATTACATGAAACTTGGCTTCTCTATATAAATCCTTGAATTTGAACGAAAGAATAAAAGAACCCAAAATTTTCTGCCCTTTTTCATTGAAGCCGTGAACCATCAACTTATCTCTCCCAAGATGTTGGATATCTAGTGATAATCCTTAATACTTAGACTCAGAGTTTATGGAATATGAGGAGAACAGATCAAATTTCGGATCGATCGACTCAGTTTCACGGGACAAGCTACTTCATAAGGAACTAGACTGGAATGGCTGAAATGCAGTTCTTCGACGTAAAGCAGCCGGAGAATGAGAGGAAATTTTAGAAGGGAGGAGATTTTTTTCTGTTTTCTTCTTTCTTCTTAGAGCTGAGAGAGAGAGAAGCTAGAGAATAAGGAGAGAGAAGTGGGAAGAATGAGGGGGAAGTTGAAGAATGGGGGGAGTGGTTACCTTTTTTATTTTTTTAATTTTCTTTTTCAGAAAACTGAAAATATGGGGTAAATGGGGGTAATTTGGAGATTTTTTAAATAAATTTAAATTTATTAAAGGATTTTAATGTAGATTTCATGCCGGTAAATGTACATAGTCAATATATATTGATTTAGGATAATTCCATTATTCCGAATCATGAAATAGTTTTCACGATCATTTGTTTGGTCAATGAGTCAATTTGACTCAAAATGCTCCACTTTCTTGATCAATTGATCATGAATCATGCAATATTTATATCCTAACCAATTTTGACATTTTGAACGCGATGGCGAAGTTCGTTCGTCGATTGGAGGTCATTTGAGTTAATTTTGGTGACGTCCGTGCGTTTTAGCCTCGATTTACGCACTGTCACTTCAAATCACTCGATATTTGCACAGACTCTTTCGAATTGAGCACGGATAGTCTCATTTGATAGATTTTGATATTTTAAAGCTAACGGTGTAATCAATTTTATGAATAGAGGTCATTCGAATATCGTCACAGCTTCCTAACTTTGATATGTGCGTTGACATATTGTTAGCTCGAGCGCTTAAATAATTACTCGTTAGATTTTTCAATATCTATATTCTGATCGATTTCGACATTCCAAAAGCAATGACAAAGTCCATTCGTCGATCGAAGGTGACCATTTTCGGATGTGCATTTTGAGCTCATTTCTTTTTCACCCTCAAGTCCATTATTTATAGGTTTGTCTTGATTTATGACACATATATGGAGGTCAACAAGGGGTCTTTAGGTTGCTTGCATTTGATGTGTATTCTAAATGAAATGCCTGCATTTAAAAATTTTGCTATTTTTTAATGCATTTGAAATGTAGTGCATATTTATACTGTTTTTGAATACATCATTTAGTTCAAATCCACTGTATTTAGAATTTATTAAATTTAGGTGAATTTTAAATGTGTAATTGATTGTAATGTAAGACTACATGCCACAAGTTACTGTCGGCCACCACCTACCAATTGTTGCAACCACAATTTGTTGCCGCACTATTGTGCATTGCCCAACAACTACCACATGCCAATTGACGTATGCTGCTCCCCAACTACCACTTGCCAACAGTCGCTCATTGCCTACCAACTATCACCTAGCAACCTCCACCCACAACCCGCCAGCTACCACCCTTTGACCATCAATCACCACTGTTATTTAAGCCATCGATATTTTACTTTGTATTACCTAGCTTTACCAAGTAAGAAAAAACAAATTATTGCATTAGTAGTATTTTCAACCAAATAACATAAAAGTAATCTAAATACATTACTTTCACTTTACATAGTATTTTTTTTTTTTATTTTGCATTTTAAATTCAGCCAACCAAATGACCCTTAAATGAATTCAAACATGCATAGCCTAATGCTAATGCGTTTCCAAAAAGCATCAATCAATGTCCTAAGTTAACTGTAAAAAGAAGGCAAGGATCTGCTAACATGATAGTCATAAGTGATATTTATGATCAAATAGCATGAGAATTGATTCGATATCCATTAAAAATATGATTTAGAACTGACTAATAATAATAGTTATACTAATCAAATAATTATAAAGTACAATAGATTGCATCAATGAACGAGATAAAATATATATGTTTTTTATATTAGTTATCTAAATGCTTCTAAAGAATATTAAAAATGAGATGCCTACGTGTATGTTTTTCTAGTGATGGCCTAATTTTAATTATGGAGAAATCTACTGAAATGAGTGCAAAGATAGAATAAAAAAAAGTTGTTAGGTATCTAAAGGGCTTATGATTAGTGGAATAAAAACTAAGCATGATTGTGATAATCATAATTGCTTGTCAATATTAATGAAAGATAAATTCATACCTAGAAATTACAAATATATATATATATATATATATATATATATATATATATATATATATATATATATATTATATATATATATATAGTATGTCCAGGAGATAATTACTGTTGCAACATTGTTTTTTTCCTATACTAAGTTATTTTATATATACATATATTGGACAGAAATGATATATTTGATTTGATCGTTTCATTAAGAAGATTAATAGATTAAGATGTAAGCTTAACAGTTAAGTGTATCTTAAAAGAAAACTAATTCAGAGAATTTTGATATACTTGCTCTTACATGTACATAGCATTTTGATACTTTAGCAATGAAAGGTCAAAGATTGATGCTCTAAAAAATCAACTTAGCTCAGAGGTTAAAATGATGAATATGAATTCAACAAATAGAATTCTAAGAATTTAAATCAAGAGTATCATAATGAAGAAGAAAATATTTCTATCGCAAAAATTGTATATGACTAAGATGTTTTTTAAAGTTGAAAGGCATGATTATAAATTTAAATCAAGAGTTTTTTATTGAGCCTTCAAAAAAATATTGACATTAAATTACATTTCATAAAAGATGTAATATGTAAATTACATTTTATGTCTTATTTGACAATTATGACATATGTTATATTAATTTTTTATGATTTTGATTTTTTAATCTAAGTTATTTTGTATGTTATCAAAGTGGATGTATATATAGGAATTTATTTATTATTTTTAGTGAGTTTTGCAAAAAAAAAAAAAAAAAAAAAAAGAATATCCCATTTTTCTATTCGAAGTACTAAACTAGGAGATTAAAATTGCCTTATTGGGATTATTTATTTACTTTTTATTTTCTTCTAATTATTTGTGATCTTAATGGAGAGCTTGGTGGTCACAATTTTTTAACAAGTAATGAATTTAGTCTTCAAGTACTTCTCTGTACGTATTACTTGAATTATCACGATCATTTGACCAAGGAAAAAATTTTTTCTGATTTAAATCTCCTTGAAAGTGGAGGGATCATCACAAATAAGATTCTTAAATTTATCATAAATTAAACTTTTTGAAATTTCAATAAGAATTTATTTAGTAGCTACACATATAAAATACTGAGTTATTTTCTTATTTTTAGTTGAGATTGTGGAGTAAATATGAACATTATCAGTTAACTTCAAAAATATTTCTTTTAAAAGTTACACTTGATCACATGCCATTTTATGAAAACCTTTATATGTATATTTATTTAATAATAACCTAGATTAAACAATGTAACAAGAAAATTGAATTATTTAATTAGGCCCATATCAAATGATGCATATTTAATTCTTTTTTATCTATTTTACTTTTGTAAATAATAAATTTGAATAATATGCAAATCTTTTCCCAACTTTCTTTGAATAGGTTAGCACCTCACTCTAATCTTATTCAAATTCAAACCTTATCCAAACTTAGTTCAAATTTGATTGTACTTCAGTAAGAAGAATATAAATATAAGAAGGGCAATCTCAGCTAAAGCAATTTTTAGACATTTATTTGAGAAAATAAATAATAAAAATATTCCTATAATAATAATAATAATTATTATTATAGAAACAAAAATTTAAAATTTTTATTATCATGATAGCCTTTTCAACTTCTTTTAATATTTTAACGAATTTGATGGTTGTATTTTATTTTAAAATTGGGGTTTTTACATACATACCACCTCAAATTATCTATTTTACTTATTTAAAATTTAAAACTTTATTATTACCTCGTATCTAAAAATAGTGAACTCATTTATTCATTCCGTAATCGTGGGAGTTTCGCCTTTGTTTTTTGGTATATAAATAATAATAAAATTTTAAATATTAAATAAATAAAATAAATAATTTGAAGTGATATATATATATATATGTAAAAAATCCTTTGAAATTTTGATCTTCTTGAACTCGAACTCTAATCGTCATTGGGTCCCTTTCCGTCGACATAGCATGATCGGGTCCAGCATGGCGATTCTTCCTGGCTACGATTCCAGAAAGCCCAGCTAATTTTCCACCGCAACCATGGACCCAAGGGAAGCCAAATCGGAAAGGGTTTCCTCGAATAATTGTTGCTGTAAGCTTCTATCTCCCTCTCTCTTATGGGGAAGAGCAATGACTGGATTGTGAGAATGACATCGAACTAAATTTCGTAGCGGAAGAGGAAAGAACCCGATACAGAGGTAACAGAAGTGACAGAAAGTCCATTGGCGGCTCCTTAAAAGTTTAAGTGGATAGCTCTTCGATAATAATAATAAGGGTACGCGTTAAGCTTTGCTATTTTGCCGTCTTACCTGAGTTTAGAGAGAATTCTTATTTCGTTGTCAGATAAACCCTAGCGCTCCGCTGTCAGTTGGTCGTTCGAACCTGGTATTTTTACTTTCTTGTTTTCAAATTTAGTGTTTACATCTGATCTATAAATTGTTAGTTTGGAAATCCTGTTATATCTTTTTTTTTTTCGTCCAATTTCGTCCCCGCTTTGCTCTTTCGTTTATTTTGAAATTAGAGAAACTCAGGTTTATTATAGCGGAATTCTGTAAAGAAGAACGGCAATGAGATATTTGATGGAAATGGAATCTGAATCAAATTCGGAAAATTTGGTACTCTGAATACTTGTTTTGCTGCTCCGTGGATCTTGGCCGAGCAATTGATCTTCGTATAGTACTTAAACGAGCTCTCACTTGCATAAGAGATTGGAAAGGAGTGGTCTTTCTTTTGAAATAGAACATTTGGTTTGAGTGACCGAAACTATATATAGAAGCTCCTTTGAACAGTGGTTTTCTATATTAGGGTAAGAATTGTAATTCATAACAGTCCTTAAATTTACTCCCTTTTTTCGGTTAGTCCTTTTGCTGGCACTGTAGGTCAGAACATTTGCATTCAAATCATAATGAAGGAAAACTATTGATTCCACACAATTACCATCATGCGGATATACTCGTAATGGTGCATACTAGTGACTGCATAATTAGCTATGAACAAAACCGTAGAGCAAGGACACCTTCACGACCACATGAAGGTTGTTCCTCACAAAGACAAATATAAGCACACGAATATACATAGTGGATGCCACAATGTGAATCTTCAAACAAATTAATGTCTCTGGTCTTTTATCTTGTGTTGAAATATTTTTAAGTGTAAGATGAGGTGATGTTGTATGTAATTATTCTCAACTTGAGTAGATGATTCTAAAATGTTGTAATATGTCTCAGAATATCTTAAATTGGTATTTGGCCTGAATATTTAAGCAATCTCAGTGAGATTTGTGTTATAATGCCATGTCATGAGAGAGATCACTCTCATCCCAATCCCAAGATATTGATTCTAAAATATTATACTATCAATAGCCGTTGATTCAACTAACTTGAAATTTCTGTAAGATTTTGTGCGTCTGTCATCAAATTCTGTTATTTTGTTCGAGTTTACAGCCATTCCTAGGTGAGTGGATGTGGACACATAAAATACAACTTTGATAACCTGTGGACATAATTGAGTAGTGGAGCTTTTCAAAATAACTTCTTTCTTGTAAACCTTCTTGTTTAATTTGTCTACAATATTATCCGATTGTTTGTTGAGTAAAATGAAATGATCTATCTATTTTAACAGGTGCTACAATAATGTTTGATATTTTGTTAGTTTAAGCTTATTGCTTAAAGCGTGTAATTGATAAATAAGATGTTTGCTTTTTTTGTTTTGTAAAAGTGGCTATAGAACTGTTATGGGATCTCAAGTCCCGGATGTGAAAAGTGGAGGGTTATGTTAGGTAGTCAACAACAAGTATAAAACTTATGTGTTAATGTGCAATGGAAGAAAGGTGTAATTCATGATGAAAAATAATATGCACTATGATTCACAAAATTTAGAGGTTTCTAATAGCAGGATTATGTTAGGCCATGAATTCTTAATACATTGTGTTAATGTTAGGATGTTCCTAATCGTATGACCAATACGAAAAGTATGCGAGGGCTATTGCATCGGCGCTTGGGTACAATATTAAATAAGCAAGGGTTCATAGGAATATAAATAGATATTATGGTCCATGCAAATAAGCTAGTTCGGAACTAGTATTAGGCTAGAAACTTACATGTAAATTAATGAAATTAATAGATATTATGGTTCATAGGAAGATAAATATCTTAAGTATTCAAGAAATTATATGGTTGGAAGAAGGACAAAGAGATTGATAGTTTAGGTTTTAAACTTTGGTTTTCTGGTATGAGTCGATTTTAAAAATGGTCTAGATGTAATTATATAGATAAAAATTTGAAGGATAATATTGTAGATATTAATATAAGTATTCTTACAGGTAAATTAATGGAATTAGTGGATATTATAGTTCATCATAAGATAAATATCTTATATATTCAAGAAACTAAATGGGTTGGAAGAAGGCTAATGTGTAATTATAGAGGTTTTAAGCTTAGGTATTCAGGTAGGAGTCAAATGAAAATTGGTCTAGGTGTAATTATAGATAAAAGTTTGAAGGATAATGTTGTAGATATTAATATAGGTACTCTTACAGGTAAATTATGAAATTAGTAGATATTATGGTCCCTAATAAGATAAATATCTTATGTATTTAAGAAACTAAATATGTTGGGAGAATGCTAAGAAGATTGATAGTTTATAGTTTAAACTTTGATATTCAAGTATGAGTCGAATTAGAAATGATGTAGGTGTAATTATAGATAAAAGTTTGAAGGATAATGTTATATATATATAAATAAGATTAGAGATAAAATTATAGTTTTAAAGATTATTGTTGATACTTAGATTATTAATATTATAAGTATTTATCTTATGTAGGTTTGGATGTAGGCTTAAAATTTTTTTATGTAATGACTTATAAGGATTAATTTAAAGGATATCTCTTGAAGAAAATATAATTATTGCAGGAGATTTAAATTATATGTTAGCAGAGTGGTAGAAGATTTTAAAGTATTCATGGTGGCTATGGATTTGGAGTGATAAATAAAGAAGATATGATTATATTAGATTTTGTTGTGGCTTATGATTTTGCGTTAATATTTTATAAAAAAGAGATAAATATGTTTTGATTTATAAGAATGTACTTAGTAAAACACAAATTGATTATTTTTTTGAAAGAAAAAGATCATTTAGATCAGAGATTGTAAGGTCATTTAATATTTTGATATTTTATTATCTCACTTAGAGTTAAATGCTTCTCCATGATAAATATGATATGAACTTCTAATTTGAGCATTAGGTTATTGTTGTGTTGGCATTTATCATGTCTATTAGCTTTCAGATTTTATATAACTATGATTTGTTGAGAAATTTAAAATCAATTATACAAGAGAACTTTTTGTCTTTCAATTGATAATTTGATTAGCATAGCGATCACTTTGATCATTTTCATAATCATTATGACTAAGGGTTAAATAAGGTGTTAAAGCTAATTTATTTGAATTTTTTTAAATAATTTCTATCCATTCTAATTGGTGCCTATATCTCTTTTAGAATATTGGTGTTAATATTTTCAACCCATTTCATTGGTGCATTTTTAATTCTTTGTTGAACATGTTTTGACCATGCAAGTTTATTTTGCACTACTTTATTTGAGTAGGGATTATTCTCTTGTATAATAATTTCTTAATATATTCGCTCTAATTTTGTCATGCATTTATTTATATATTTTCATTTATATTATATTCAACTTAGCTACTATCAATAATTTTACTTTTGATACTTAGATCCATGCAAACTAGCTAGATTAACGGGTTATTTTTTTACTTAATTTAAAATGCTGCAAAAGAAATAGTGGAAATTATAAGTAATGTATTTGAAATACTTTTAGTTTGTTTGGATGAAAACTTTACAAATATATGATTTTATTTATTTTTGTTTGGTAAAATCAAAGTAATGTAAAGTATTTGTCGATGGGTGGGTGTAGTAACAGAAGGCAGAACGGGCATGGCGAAAGGTGGTGGTCGGTGGTCTAATGGTGTACCGTGACTAATTGGGCGACGTGGTCTCCCTAACTTACATCGACTTGTGTATTTGAAATTTGCTCAAATTAGGTGAATTTTAAATACATCAAAATTAAACTAGCAAGTGCCTTTCAAATTCACTCCAAAAATACACTGAATTTTAAATGCAGTTAATCAAATAATACAATTTTAAAAATGCACTCATCTGATTTACAGTACATTATGTTTACTTCCAACCAAACATCCTCTAAATGTAATTTATTTAAGCACTTTTTTCATTTTAGCCACCCATTGACTCTAGAAAATATATTCTCATATATCCATTCTTTTATATAATAATAAACCTATTGCTTCTTGGTATAAATTTATCTTCTATTAATATTGATAAATATTTATTATTATCACATTCATGCTTAGGGTGTGTGGTAATAGTATTGCTAGAAAAATTGCATTCTAGTCACATTTTGGAGAATCTATAGTGAGAATGTTGTATTTTCTTAACCCAATATGATAGAGTGCGGTGGCTGTCATGTGGTTTGACTTTTTGTAAACTAAAATTTTCAATTTTTAAACAACGGTTTCTTTTGCAGCAGCACCATTATTATATTTTCATACTATTATAGTTGCCTCAAACGGATTCTTAGTCTTTATTTTACTAATCCTAAGCACTTTATATATCTAATTTTTTTTATTATTCTAGCTTTGCACTCTTCAACAGATTTCCCCATGATTAAAAATATCATAATTAAAAAACGTACATCTAGGCATCTCATTTTTGAATATTTTTTAGTAGTATTTACATAATTAGAAAACACACACATATGTATATATATATATATATATATATATATATATATATATATATATTTTATATATATTCTATATATAAAGGAAATATAGTATATATAATATATGATTTGATTGTTTTTTGGTTTAGAATTTTACAAATACATGTATTTGTTTTTTCTTGTTTGATATAATGAATGTAATATAAAATATTTTTGGGGTAATGGATGACGACGGTGAAGGCCGACGCGGTGGTCTGATGCAGCTGACGACAGTGGGCAATGGCTAATGGGAGGGCGGGCGGCAAAGAAAGCGGTGAGTAAGAAGAAGAAGCGGTGGTCGACAAGGACTTGCGCGAGGATTGGATGACGACCGGCGACAATGACTGCGATGGTGGCGTAAGCTCATGTTAATGATAATGTATTTGGAATTCACTTGGGCAAATTCTAAATACACTAATCACTCTTTCAAAGTATTTGAAATACACAAAATACTTTGAATTTTAATTTTTAATAAACCATGCCAAACATCTAAAAGTTAAAATCTATACATTTGCTTTACTCTCAAAATTCATCCAACCGAACAACCCCACATTTGTTTGGTTGAAAATACTACAAATACAAGATTTTATTTTTTTGCTTTGTAAAGCTAGGAATGCAAAGTAAAATGCTGGCGACTGAAGGTTAGTGAGTGTCAGTTTGGCGAGTGGTAGTTTGTGGATAATGATTAGCGATTAGCGGCTGATAGTTGGCAGATAGTGGTTGGCTATGGTTGCAGAGGCTGGCGAGTGGCGGCCATCAATAATTTGTGATGTGCGGTCTTACTTTACGCTCAACTTTATATTTAAAATTCACCAAATTTAATGAGTTCTAAATGTAATGAATTTGAACTAAATGGTATATTCAAATTAACTGTCAACATGCACTGTATTTTAAATACTCAAATCAAATAGAGAACTTTTCAAAAGCATGGTTTTCATCTAAAGTATACACCAAGTACAATCAACCTAACGACCTCTTAATGAAGAATCATTATAAATTATAACAGTAACTTTAACTTAGCTTCAACCCAATTACTGAGTCATATTTGAGATTTAGAATTCAGCTCAGATAATTATGAGCATTAGTGCACAACATATTTCTTCCATAGTGTGTATTAGTACAGTTTGAAATTAATTTTAATATTATGTATACATGTTCAATATATTTTAATTTAATGGTTGAAATTTTATGCTTTTAATTAAGTGACCTTGAGTTTAAATTCTTACTTATATTATATATGTATATATATAATTTAATAATTTAACGTAATTTTAAGTAGTTTATGGGGCGTGACTCGAGCCAGCAGAAGTCTTCCACGCATGCTGTCGGTCTCGCCTGACTCCCCCGTCTTGTTGAGCCCTGTCTCTCGCTGTCGAAGGGCTTCGACATGCTACTCACCAGATCTCGTCTATCTAGCATCTCGCGATATCCTTCTCGCATTCGCCCGTTTTGGGTCTTACTGTCGAAGGGCTTTGATGCGCCTTTTGGAATGCCAGTTTTTCGATCACTTCGCTGTCTAAGGGTTTCGAGCCTTCGACGCACTCGCTTGTTCGGTAAAACGACTTCGAGTGTTCGACCTCGTTATTTAAGGGCAAGAATACTTTGACACGCTCGTTAGGTAAGTAGCTTTGAGCATTCGACACACTTGCTCGTTCTGTCACTTCTGAACATTGTCCATCCTCTCTTTGGTTTGAACATTCGACGAACTTGATTGTTCAGTAAATTGCTTTGAGTCTACCTTCTTTTGATTGGAAAACTGAATTTATTACGAACCGGTAAGCCTTTGATGCGCTGAAGAAATTGTATGGTTCTTCCGGTAAAATGAATTCATTTTTTTGTGGTTATTAAGTGTTACAAAGATGAGGATGCTCAGGTGGATGAGTGGCTTTACTCTTAGAGATAAAATGCGAAATGAGTATGTTCGGGAAATAGTTGGAGTAGCTCCAGTGGCAAAGATTAGAGAGAGTCTTCTTAGATGGTTTGGCCACATAATGCGTCGGCCGTCCGATGACCCGGTTAGGAGAGTAGATGTATTAGATTTGACTTACAAGAAAAGGTAGAGGACCTAAAAGACTTGGTTAAGATGTATAAAAAATGACCTTAGTATCTTGAATTAAAATGAGAATTTGACACATAATAGTGACACAATGAGATTTAAGGATTCATGTAACCGACCCTACTTAGTGGGATAAAGGCTTGTTGTTGTTGTTGTGGTTATTAAGTGATTGTTAATCTTATCCTAGTTGCAATGCTCATGAGCAGGTATTGTTGAATTCGAAATGAACTGCGATCTATATTTCCCTTTTGTTATGAAAGTAAGTTGCATAGCTATAATGGGCTGTTTGTAACCCATATTTGAAATAGTTTAATTTAAGTTGTTGTTCATAACTTTAATGGGCTGTTTCTTTTTTTTTCTATGCATTTGTATCAATATCTATTAAGATGCATTCTCTAGATAACATCTTATTGGATATGTCTGACTTTTGCCAAGGAGAGAGCAGTGCAATCAAGATGTTAGGAGCTTTTTTGTTTTGCCTTTAAGGTTGTTATTTAATATGTTTGCTGGTTTTTTTAGTTTGTTTACTTTATCTAGTAGATAATCTTATATGTATTTACATATTTGATGGATATCTAGATGTCATCTAAGTAAGACTTTAATGTCATTTAGAAGTGTTAATTGATTAGAAGGAAAATAATACTATTTGATATTGAACATATGCTTATCAAGTTTTCTATGGCTTTGAAGTTGGGTTTCTAAAAAGTTCACTAAATTTTTTCTTGTTTATGTCATTGGTTTCAATATAGTAGTCTTTCATATTTAACTCTATTTAAAATTTTTTTTTGTGCTATGCTTAAAATAGCATGCATTACGCCATGATTATGTGCTATAGCTCTATTGGGATCTTAGCGTTATGGCGCCCTATTTGCCATTGAAAATTTTGTAATTAACTTTTCTGTATTGCAAACTTTAGTCTAACAGTCATATGCTTGTCCCAATTTCATTCTTGTTTCTTTTATGTTTTTAGCCATTTGTCATCAGCATGCATGCTGTATGCAGATTGTCTTCTGATTTATGGCGGGAAAATGCTTTATGCTGTAGATGATTCTATCACAATGCAATGTTATGTTGATGTTCTTATTAAACTTCTTTATAAATCACATTGTAATCAAATTTACTTTACTTTCAGTATTATTGAAGAAAGTTAACAGTTTTGACTTTTTTCATTGTTAATGTTTTTAACTTTTGGTTAATCAATTTTTTCCAGGTGCAAGATATCTTCTATTGCTCGATGAGACCAATATTGCAGTTTTGAATGATAATTCTGATAAACTGGCCAATAGTGTGTTTTGTTTGAGCCAAAGAAAGTTATCCTGGAGTGGATTAACTTTTTGTTTCGGTATGATAACATTTTATTGTGATCGGCAAATCAGCTTTTGTAGTTCTTTTCCACCAATTCGGTTTTATTCGGTGGACTCTCAGAGTTGCTTGCTGAAGTACTTTAAGATGTGACATTTGTCCACATCAACTTTCTCAGTTAAGCTGGAATTGAAGTCTAAGAGTTGTTTTGTTTGATTAGTTAGTTTTGAAGTGTCAGATGATTTTGTTGACTTTCCAAGTTATCAAACAAATGCTTGTTCTTCATTACATTCATATGAACGGGAAATTTTTAAAAGTGCATGGGTTTTTCAATGATATTGTATAAAGAGAACCATGGGACATGAACCTGAGAAAGCATTTCCCAAATTAAGGACTACCAATTATGTGAGGAAGTCGGTGAAGGTGTTAGTGCAACAGTGCACAGGGCACTATGCATTCCTCTGAATGAGGTGGTTGCTATCAAGGTTTTGGATCTTGAGAGGTGCAATAATGATCTGGTATGAGAGTTCTTTTTGGAGCATTTAGATAAAAATATTATTTATTTATTTATTTGCTTTAGCTTGCTAATTCTACTTGTTCATTATTTTTTTATCAAATTCTTGTGCATATTTTCTTTTGTATGTGCTTTGTAGTTTAATGCACAAAATTGACTTTTGAATGGTGCATGCATAGTTTTTCCTATGTATGGTTGTTCCTACTTGGTTGTGAATAATCACACTTCCTAGGAGCAAGCTTCTTCTTTGACGTTGCAATACTTTCATACACCAAGGTACATCCTCCTGTAAATATCTAACAAGAATATTTATAACTGAAGCAAAAAAATATATGGGCTTAAAGCGATCTTTGATGTTATCCAATTGAAATAGGAAAATTTTTTGGTCAATTCTCCTCATGTTTGAACATAAGTAAAAGCTCTAGTATACATATCCTTAATGGCTTGAATATAATCAATATTAACTCCTTTCTTTTCTAGAACTCTTCAATGACACTTTTATTCTTTCTCTAAATCAACAAATATCATATGTTGATCCTCCTTACCTCTCTCTATACTTTTCCATCAAATCTCTCAACAAATGTATAGCATCCATAATATATAATATATTTAAATTATAAATACAAGTATTATAACTTATATACTTTAGTAATGTTATAATTAATAGGATGTTTATTACTTAATTAATTTGATTATTTTATTTCTCAAACTTATTGAACCTAATTAATCATGTTTAATTAGTCGTTACTTATCTTAATAATATATGGGTATTACAATTAATTACCTCATGCTGCAGGGGACCCACGCACATTCTATACTGATGTGACCTCGAAAACTTGCCACGCAGGTTCATCACCTTTGTTTCTAATTCCTGAAAAATTTTAAAATCAGTTACTAAAAAAACCTGTATATTATTAATTGTGTCACAAATTCAAGTATGTATATTTGGATTGTAAGAACCCGGGAATTATAATCTGTGTGATTAACACGCAGTTAGCTATAAGCCTGCCCATATATACTCGGTTTCTAAGAACATCTAGACGTGTATACTCGGGTTGTCACAAACCCAATAGGGATACTTGGCTTCAACAAGGAAATGTACCCGGATTTTTGTATCTTAACTGCCCTCAATTGCACGCATTGAAATTTTCAGCTTGGTTTCACAGAAGTTTTAATCTTCTGTCAGTCAAACTACCGGGAGTTTTGACATTATTTTATTGGATTGATATTTTTGGGTTTACACAAATTTTACTAGTTATTGAAATCAAAGTAGAAACCTTAATGAAATAGCATAGAAGCTTTCCCGTGCATTCTTTCTGAAAGTTTGTTTCTTACTAACGTCAGTTTTCTTCTATTTGCTATAATTCCTTTTCTTTTGTTAGGATGGCATCAGACGTGAAGTGCAAACCATGAGGCTAATTGATCATCCAAATGTAGTGAAGGCATATTGCTCTTTTCCAGCAGGTCACCAACTCTGGGTTGTGATGCCTTACATGGCTGGTGGTTCGTGCCTTCATATAATGAAATTTGCTCATCCTGAAGGCTTTGAGGAACCTGTTATTGCTACTCTTTACGTGAGGTTCTTAAAGCTCTTGTTTATGTCCATGGGGAAGGACACATACATAGAGATGTCAAGGTATTTCATCATATTGTAGCACATATTCTTGTGGTTGCATAGAAAATTTCATAGCATTTTGCTAAGCCCGGTTCACACTTGTTAGAGCAAACTGAGTCATGCGTATTCCAAAAAAGGTAAAGTACACTGATTTTGCTCGAGCGTTTGCAATATTTCTTTTGTGTGATTCTACTTAATTCTAATGCTTTTTTTTTTTAATTTTGTTTGATTGGATCACGAGAGAGTGGTGGCATCTTTTTTGTAAAATCTGAGACTTATGAAAGGTACATATATTTAATGATGCTTATGCGAACTTGTTTAGAGTATCCTTGAGAGAATACTTGTTATTGGCTGTCACGTGTCATGACGTGGAATTAAAACCTCTGGTATCATCAGCTTGGTAACGAGGATTAGTGCCCTAGCATCTGTGTGCGATTGTTGCTAATAATAACGTGCCTTTGGAAATTAGTCTTACTTTTTATGAGGAGCGAACCGATCTTTGAACTCCCAGCTTTTGATCAATCTGACCGCTCTACTCATAAATGTGTTAGGATATGTGACCGTTGGCTTTTTTGACCAACCGGTTGATTTGGAAATTTCTGAAGTGCCCTTTATAATACGATCAACCAATCTGGAACCAGCAGGAGATGGTGTGATGCTTATTATGTGTGACTGGAGTTAGGCTAGCTTTCGTATTAAATCAGTTTACTAGGTTGACTTGCCCTCCTTATTGACATTTTAAAGGAATAAAACCTGATGTAGCTGAAGAAAATGGGAAGAATATAAATGAAAGGGAAATGAAGATTTAACAAAATAAATGGAGTTCTGTGATAATAGTGATGATTTATACTTTTTTTTGTTGAGAAATCACTCATTTGGATAAGTAGAATCCCTTACTCAGTCAACTGAAAATACCATGGATTAAGTGCCTAAAAGTGATAATACTTTAGCATTTAATAGATCCAAACATAATTATTTGACTAATTAAGGCAATTCGTCAGGACAGGTAATTCTTAGTGGTACTGTAATGGATATTTCATCATTGGTGCTTCCATGGATGCTTAATCAACAAAGTAGTAGTATGTTCACCACTTTCTAGATAAGAGATGTTTTTTTTTTCTTTCTATTTTTTATTTTTGCAAATGATGAGCTATATATCATAAAATATGTGGCTTTAACTTGTAATCTTAGAATTTTTTTTATCCAACCATTGGACTATAGATCATTTTACCAATAGATGCTTTTGATCAACAAATTGTTATATTGAGAAGAGAAGCCTCTCTTTCTTTTCAAAACTAACTTGTTTTATATTTTTTGCGGTTTGCATGTGCATATGTTTTACAATTGGTAGTGTAATATTTATACATCTCATTTGTGGTTTAGCAATTCCATTATGTTTTTAGGTGACTGAATGAAATAGCTAGGTCAGATAGACAATTTTCTAAAGAAGACATTAGAGAAACCTGTGAAGCATAGGCCATAAGATTGTGGGCAAACAGTTAAAACTACAATATGATTCTAACGAAGATCTTCTAAACGACGGTGGGGTCTTTTGAATTCATAAATTATGATATTAAGCTACTTATTTGTGTTTAATTAGGAGTGGGAGGAGCTTTTATGTAGCACTGCTTAGACTTATAATATTATTAATGGTTTGACTTTTTATGATCTTGTTATGAAATCTTACGTTTATATTAGTATGTTATTTATCATTTTATATTTTTATTAATTAAATAATTTTGTTTGAAACCTATGCCTCATTTCATATGAAGAAAATATCTTAATACTCGATTACATAACATCAAATCTTGTTTATAAATATCATGAAATCATAAATTGAATCTCTTTTTCTTAGACAATAATACATTGGATATCACTATCATCATCAACAAATTTAGTCTCAGTAGTTTGTACTTCATGATCCTTGAACATGTTGCTCATTCTTGATATTTTTTGTGTGTTGATAAGGTAATGGGGGAATTTATAATTTTGGCAAAGCTCTAATGCTAGTCTATGGAACTAATATTAGTTAGGAACTTGGAATATATGCACTTTTACAGGTAAATTAATGGAGTTAATAGATATTATGACTCATAGGAAGATAAATATCTTATATTTTCAAGGAACTAAATCGATTGGGTAGAAAGCTAAGAAGATTGATGGTTTAAGTTTTAAACTTTGATATTTAGCTATGAGTCGAACTAGATATGATTTATGTATGATTATAAATAAAAGTTTGAAAAATAATGTTGCAGATATTAATAGAATTGAAGGTAGAATTATAGTTTTAAAGATTGTTGTTGATACTAAAATTATCAATTATAAGTGTTTATGCTTACCAGTAAGTTTGGATATAGCAAAAGAAAAATTTTAGAATGACTTACATAGATTAATACAAAGTATATCTCTTGAAGAAAATGCATTTATTGAAGGAGATTTAAAGTAGTAGAAGATTTTAAAACTATTCATAGTGTTTATAGATTTGAGTATTATATTAGATTTTGTAGTTGGTATCTTTATTTAAGAAAATAGATGAGTATATTATTACTTTGAAGAATAGATCTACTAAAATATAGATTGTTTATTTTCTAATAAGAAAAATAGATCGTTTAGATTGTAAAGATGTATTGTTATTAGGTTGAAAGTTTAAGACGCGATTTGTTAGTTTTAAATTTTAAGATGAATGATTGAAAGATGAAAAATAAATCAATTCATTATCCTAAGATTAGATGGGGACATTTAAAGAATACTAATAAAAATATTTTTAAGAGAAAGTTATAAGATTTTAAAATTTGGGATGTGCAAAAGTTAATGTTATGTGAAAAAAAGTAGTAAGTGAAATTAATTGAAAGTGAAATTAAGTAAGTTGTAAAAAATGTGCTTGAAGAATCAATAGATTTTTTTTATAGTAAAAATAGTTAGTGGTGGTGCCAAAATGTGTAATAAAAGATAAGAAATAAGAAGTTTTGTTATAAAATTTGATTAGATGTAAAAAGACGGAGAATTGAGAAAAATATAAAGTGCCTCGTAGAGATTCTAATAAAATAATATTTGATGCAAAAAATTTAGCTTTTAGTGATTTACACAATAAATTGAATATCAAAGAAGATGAAAGATGTATGTATAAATTAGCCAAACAAAGATATAGAAGAAGTAAAGATCTAATTCAAATGAGGTGCATTAAGGATGAAAATTATAAAGTGATTTCTTAGAATAAGATATTGAACATAGATAGATGAGATATTTTGATAAACTTTTCAATGAAAAATCTGAGAATAAGATTGATTTTAACAACTTTAGTACTTTAAACAAAAATAGAGAATTTTATTTTTATCGTTGTATTAATAAATTTGAAGTTGGAGAAACTCTAAAGAAAATGATGTGGAAAAATAGTATGACTTGATATTACAATAGAAATGTGGAAGGAGATCAAGAAATTTCTTGGTTACTAATTTTTTTAATGTTATTCTAAAGATTAAAAAGATGTCAGATGAGTGGAAAAAGAATTTGTTGGTTCATATATTTAAGAATAAAGGTGATACATAAGAGTGTGCAATTTATAGAGGAATTAAGTTAGTGTCATACATTAAAATTATGGGGAGAATAAGTGAGCATAGTTTATGATGTGATACAAAGTTTCTCAAATCAATTTGGTTTCATGTCAGTAGATCGTCATGTATGCTATACATTTGTTGAGAGGTTTGTTGGAGAAGTATATAAAAAGTAAGGAGGATCTACATATGATATTTATTGATTTAGAAAAAGCGTATGATAAAGTTCCAAGAGAAGTGATTTGGAGTGTTCTAGAAAAGAAATGAGTTAATACTGGCTATATTCAAGTCATTAAGGATATGTATACTAGAGCTATTACTTGTGTTCAAATACAAGGAGGATTGGCCAAATATTTTCTTATTTCAGTTGGATTACATTAAGGATCGACTTTAAGCTCATATCTTTTTGTTTTAGTTTTGGATGTTCTTACTAGACATTTACAGGAGGATGTACCTTGGTGTATGCTTTTTGCTGATGCGTTCTTCTTGTTGATAAGACTATAGAGGGAGTCCAAGAGAAACTTGAATTATGGAGGTCAACTTTGGAGTCTAAAGGTTTCATTTGAGTAGATATAAAATTGAATATATGAAGTGTAACTTTAGTTGTAGAAATTCTAGGGTGTTGTGATATTGGGTGATCAAGTCATTAATAAGAGTAAATGTTTCAGATATCTTGGGTCCATTGTTCAAAATGATGGTGAAATAGATAGAGATGTTATTAGTAGAATTCAAGTTGGATGGTTGAAGTGGAGGAATGCATCTAACCGTTGTGTGATAGGAAAACCACTTAGACTTAAGGAAAATTTTATAAGATGGTGATAAGACTTGTAATGATTTATAGTGCGAATGTTGGTCAATAAAAAAGTATATAACTAAATTAAGTGTTGCAAAGATGAGGATGCTCAGGTGGATGAGTGGCTTTACTCTTAGAGATAAAATGCGAAATGAATATATTCGTGAAAATGTTAGAGTAGCTCCAGTGGCAGATAAGAATAGAGAGAGTCGTCTTAGATTATTTGTTCACATAAAACGTCGATCATCTAATGACCCGATTAGGAGAGTAGATGTATTAGATTTACTTTATGTTAAGAAAGATAGAGGTAGACTTAAAAAGACTTGGTTAGGATGTATAAAAAATGACCTTAGTTTATTAGAATTAAATGAGAATTTGACATTTAATTGGATACAATGGAGAAGAAGGATTCATGTAGGCGACCTCACATAGTGGTATAAAGGCTTGTTGTTGTTGTTGTTTTTGTTTAATAGATTAGTTGTGCTGATAAGGTGATGAGAGAGTTTGTTGTTCTCGTGAGGTTTTAGTAGATTAAATGAGAAGTAATGAGAAATATTCGTTGTCTATGACTTTCATGAAGATGATAGTAGATGCTCAAATAATTTTCAAACTTGAAATTCTTGCTCTTAAAATTTAAGGAAGGTTACAACTATGGGATTGTAAATTTTTTCAGTGATCAGGGCATTACCTTTTTCTTATTTTAGGGGTGGGGATCCAATAAATATACCCTTTGCATATTTATTTCTGTTTGCTTTGATATTGTCAATGAATTTGAATGAAATAAAGGTTTTTTGAGCAAAAAAAATGTCTTGGAAAATGGGTAGAGAAGTTTTTATACAAGAGTTTCAAATTTAAGTACTTTTAAGGACATTCTATTTATGAGATATGTAGTTGTTAGGACAATTTTTCCCTGAAGATATCTAACAATATTTGTGGGAACTATGAGGCATCTATTTTTCTTTTCAGCAACTCCATCTTGTTAAACGTTTCAACATAGGAGCTATAGTGGACAATTCTTTGATGTATGAGGAAATTTTTTAAGATTGATTTGAAGCATATTTTGATATTGTTGATTTCAAGGATTTGAATTTTTCATTGAACTTGAGTGTGAATAATGGTCTTGAAATATTTAAAAACTTGTCTTGGTTTGAAAGTTTATTTTATTAAAAAAGCCTAAGTGCTAAAGGCATGATTGTCAATGAGAGCAACCAACCTTCTAACTCTTGAGAAATTTTAACTTTGGATGGTCTACACACATTATTGTGATCTAAAATAAAATAGTAGGAAGTTTGTAAGTTTGATTGTGATATAAATTATGAGTATGTTTTGTCAGGTGATAACAATTTTATACCAGAAATTTTGAATTTTTGTTAGCGAATAGATAAGAAATTAATTTTCCTAGTAAGTTTGGGTAGTTTGGGTGATAGTGCTAAAGCCAAACATCACTATCATTATTTGAATTTTTAAGCGTGTTTGGAAATTGAAGTGGGGGTTTTGGTGGACACTCAACCCATTGTTTATTTCCATATTTTATTTGATGGATTGTTTTTTTAGAAAGTGTAGTGCTGCACTCATCTCCATCTATTAGTTATCCTCTCCAAGTTCATGTTCTAAAAGTGATAAACATTATTTGAGAAATTAACAACACAATTATGAGTTTGGTAATTGATATGAAGCTGCAATCTATGATAGACATTAGTAGTATATAGTTAAGTGCCAAATTCTTTTAGAGAGTGATAACATTTATTTCGAGTACTTTTGATAGTGATCTATTTGCAATCCAAATATTATAATTCTTATAGCTTGGTCTGTAATTACGAAAGATATTCTTCTCTTGTGATATGCTTTGACTCATCCAAATCTACAATCTTAATAGCTTTTTCTCTTCTTTGCAATAAGGGCATATGATAATTTATCTAATCTTATTCTAGTGATGTTCTAGTGTAAGATTTTTTTGGGGGAATAGTTTGTTGTTTTTGATTTGCTTTTAAGTGGCTATAAGATGAAGGAGAGAGTTGTTGCAATTTGTCTTTACTGTTGGTTCTCTTTGAAAATTTTACTTTAGTCTTTCATTGTGGTTTTCCATGTTTGGGATATGGCTTTTCGATTTTGAGTTTGATTTTCAATGTTGGACTTTGTAACTTTTGGCCATTGATTTCTTTATGGTAGTTGCTTATCTTTTTTCAGGTGGATCTTCACGTGTTTTTGGCTTTCAGTGTTAGTGAAGTGCTTGTCAGTTTGGAGGAGATATTTTAATGTCTTTGACGTCATCTTAAAATTTGAATAAGAAGAAAGAATACTTTAAACTGAAAGTTTGTATGACTAAACTTTCATTCTTGTGTTTTTTCTCAAAATAAGATGATAGTTTGTACAGAAATAGATAGAGAAATAACTATTAAATAATGAAGTAAATATGAAAATCAATCTTTAATATTGGATTCTTTAATTTACTACCCGCTAAAAATAATATTCAAGTGACCATTGGTTGTTGGATTGTCTTAGATGGAAAGCTATTGCCCACAGATTGATGGATTGCTATAAATGAAAGGCTACCATCTAAGGATTACAGGATTATTGTAGATATAAAGCTACTATCTACATATTATTGGGTTATTATAGATTGAAAGTCGTTAGTTACAATTCAAAATTATTTTAGCAATTTTAAATAAAGAATGATCCACAGACACATATTAAATATAAAGATGGCTGAACTTATAAGTTGCAACATTGTCTGTAAATATGCTACACTTGAGCTGCATAAATCACAGGTTTTCATCATAGGAGGTTTTGAATGTTAAATTTGTTTATCCTTGCTTATGATTGATATTTTATTCTTTTCTTATTAAATTTTTGTTGTGCATGTTATGCGGTATTAAAGTTTTTGAGATCCATCTCTTCATGGAATATAATTTATTTATCAATATGTTTGATTGTTCATAAGGACATTTGCATCTAGATTTCTCACTTTATAAAAAGATAAATTGATAGGTGTGATATGTTTAAGCAAGATTTTGAAAATTGGATCATACATTAAATTGCAAGAAAGAAAGATTCAAAGGTTCATAAGAAATTTATTGGGTGATAATTATTAAAATGATTTTAAAATTACTTAAATGGCACAATCAATATTAGAATTATATCGAGGGTTAATGTTGTAGAGTAATGTTTATGTTAAAAACTCAATATGTTTATCTTTACTCTTCACCATTGCATGCAAATACTTATATATATTTTGTAGTTTATATATTGAAGTTCTTTATTATAATATTGTGTGCTTATTTTGTAGTGTGATTGTGTTTACAAGTTAATATACTCACACAATTATAAGAAATAGCCTATAAATGTTAATATTCTTAACAACAGGTTGAGATTGGGAATTTAGGTGGTTACCCTAATTAGGAATTAGGGTTTATAATTTTATAGTCTTATTTATTATAAATGATCAATATCTAGCCATCTGATTGAAAATTAACGGTGATCAATTTATCATGATATGAATTGGGTGGTTCAATAAAATTGTAACTTGTTCATTATTTCACTAGTTCATTTACCTGCTTTTCTTGGTTCTATCTGGGTATGGGGAAAAATTGTTTTAAATATAGACTGAATTGTTCGGGTGCCGGTTAAAAATTGAACTTGTCATGCCAGCCAGTTTGGTCCAGTCTTTTAAACCTTGGGTTTAAGTATGTTTGATTTATCATGCTAAAGAATGGGGTTATAACTTCTATTGATTAGGTTTGATGATTAAAATGGAGAAGTCCCTTAGAAGCATTAAGTGATGATATAATATTATGGAAAATCAAAGGTAATTAAGAGTGAAATTATGCTAATGTTGTTGGATGCTGAGCGTTAGGGAATGAAGTGGCCGCTGATTAATTATGTGTGTTGGAAATTAGAATACTAAGATAAATTTGTGATTTGTGGAAAAACCAAAAAGGATAAATTAATTAATGATTATATTAGAAGAATGATAGGAGTGATGTCCTTTGAAGAAAAGTTAATTGAAAATAGATATGTATGATTTAGATTTCCAAATCAAAGAGTTCAAAATGAACCCTCTTTTCAGGTTAATCAAGTTAATGTTGAAAGATAGGAAGGGAAATTAGGGAACTTAGGATGACGTGGGTAGTGTAGGTTGCAACTGTGATTGCAAACAAATAGGGATTAGTGTTACCAATCTGACCATCATTGTCTTTGACTGGCTTCACGCTGCCATTTATTTTTTTTGAGGTATTTTGTGAAGTCTCTTTATTCTCATTTGGTTTTGAAATTTTGTTTATCTTTGCTACTTTTAGGCTGGGAATATACTAATTGATGCTAATGGAGCTGTTAAGCTGGCAGACTTTGGTGTAGCAGCTTGCATGTTTGACACTGGGGACAGGCAACGAGCACGAAATACATTTGTGGGGACTCCATGCTGGTGCATTTTTAGATCCACGTTTTTCTCTTACATAACGCACTAGAATATTAATCTGTTACTATATCTTGTTTTCCTGACATGGATATTAGTTTATTTTATTTTGTCAACATTTGGTAATTTACATAATTTTAATAGGATGGCTCCGGAAGTTATGCAACAATTACATGGATATGATTTCAAGTAGGTGGCTGGCTCCACTTCCCTATCATAGCTCAAGCCTATAACTGCGCAAGCCTTTTCATGATTTTTTGATTGATTTTTTTATTTGCGTTAAAATTTTCTTTAGTCTTCTTCTAAAGTCTTAGTTTATCACAGAGCTGATATTTGGTCATTTGGCATAACTGCCTTAGAGCTTGCCCATGGACATGCTCCATTTTCCAAGTATCCTCCAATGAAGGTTTGTCTTAGTAGAAATATAAATGAAGTTTATATATATATATATATATATATATATATATATATATATATATATATATTGTACCCAATTCTGGGTACTTGAATGGTTAGTAATATGAATAGTTTTGGATTACTGTAGGTATTACTTATGACCTTACAAAATGCTCCACCGGGTCTTGATTATGAAAGAGACAAGAAGTTTTCTAAGGTCAATATCTCATCTTATCTGTAGGCTTAGTTCTTGAGGGGATTCAAACATTCCACCTCTTTTTTTGAGGAAGGTGGTGGTAATGCAACTAGAGCACTTGCTTGGCGGTAAATATACAATTATTTACTTTTATCTCTAACAGTGTTATTTTTTGCAGTCTTTCAAAGAGATGGTTGCTACATGTTTAGTGAAGGATCCAAAGAAGCGCCCGACTTCAGAAAAGCTTTTGAAGCATCATTTCTTCAAACATGCCCGTTCAAATGAATATCTAGCACGAGCTATTCTTGATGGCCTTCCTCCACTTGCAGATCGTTTTAGGGCATTAAAGGTTTAAATTGACGTGGCTTGTAATTGAAATCTCTTCACAATTTATACATTTTTTTTATCTTGTTTAGGGAAGAGAGGGCGATATTCTTCTCAATAAGGCTGATGATGACAAAGAGCAACTTTCACAGGTAAAATATATTTCTGGATACTTGAAAATTAAAGGTCCAGCAGGCATTGCATCATCTCTCTTTTTTTTCTTTCTGACATCAAAGTGAATTCTAAGCTACCATAACGTATTATAAATTATTTGAGAATGGAGTGTTTCTTGTTTTAATCTAAGCTCCTTCAAAATTTTCCTTTAATTTCATAAGGCTTGAGATGAGGCCAATTTGATCCATTATGTACTAAATCTAATACTTTTGGCATTTTCTTTTGGCACATGGCGTGCCAAATAAGTACCAAATTATTTAGTTGCAGATTTTGTTTTTTGAGATCTTAAAATGATAAATCCGTTTTTGATATTTTACTATAATTTAACAAAAGGAAGATGAGAAATACAAAAGACACATACGATAGAAATTTATAAAGAAGGAATAAAATTGTATTAAAATCTTACGAAAGTCAATCTTGCTTTCAACCAATAATGAACAAAATGATTCGAAGAGAGAGAGAGAGAGAGAGTAAGAAACTGCCAGAGGTTGAAGCTGAAGAAGCCACAATCAATCCTTACCTATTTTTACAGTTTTGCATGAAGATTTGCACTACCCTCAACAGTTAAACTGCAAAATTCGGCCAACCAAATGGCCATTGGAATGCAAATTGCTAAATTCATGCATAATATGTTGCAAGTGGGGGAATCACAGTAGTCAAATAGAAACCACTGCAGAATAACAAATCTAACAGAATCGCCACTAAAATTGATAGTAACCTTATTTTATAAATCGAACCAGCTTAAGGACC
The DNA here is from genome assembly GCA_021442155.1 of Cymbidium sinense. Lineage (NCBI taxonomy): Eukaryota > Viridiplantae > Streptophyta > Magnoliopsida > Asparagales > Orchidaceae > Cymbidium > Cymbidium sinense. The sequence goes on from CM038221.1 coordinate 51,174,510, forward strand.
ATTTAACCAATCACAAGATCAAGTAACCACAACTGGAAACAAAAAAGAATATGAGATCGTGGCCACAGTAATGGAATAAAATCATAAGCATGCAAATTTAAACTCTCATTAACTGAACTATTACAACTAAAGTTAAAAATTTACAATTTAAAATTGAAATGTCAAATTGATTGTCTAACACAAGAATTTTGCATGTTTAATTGTTTTACTACATGACATCTGTATTACAACCATGCAGTATCGGTTTATCATGAGTAGTGTATGAATAGTGGAGAATTCATATTATGTTTTTAGGTATATTATATAGAATGAAATGTCTGTCTTGGAATCATAATATGGATTTTTATAGTGGTGGCAAGAATTAAAATGTTATATGGATTTAGTTTATGATGAGGAAGGAGGCTCAAGATGATGGGTTTACTGTAGCAAAGGTTAGGATGCTTAGGTTGCATGTAACAAAACTAGAAGGGATAAACTGTAGAATGAGTACATGTGATCAAAATATATGAATACTGCAATGGATAATAGATGATTTATGCTCTTGCATGTCAGAATATCGGTGTTGACATTTGAGTAGCTGTGGGAGCATTTAGAAGTAAGTCTGGTAGAACTAAATTTGCTTTGGTGAGTGTTTGTTAAGAAATAACTAATTAATCCCGAACTAGTAGCTAATATTGTTATTAAAAATATAAAAAGAACAAGTTTCCCTAGGACTCGCAGATTGAACTTTGTATCTTACATGTTATAAACATATCGTAAAATATCACAACTGTAAGCAGTGTTGTGAACTATGCCAGGTGCTTCCAAAACACAACCCTCTCGCTTTGTGTCCTATGATGCACCAGAAACATCAAATGCAACTGTGACTTAGCACTCTAAAAAGTTGTAAACCAGGATATATATATATATATAGATGGTTTTACTCCATTTCATATTTGTAATTTCACACGTGGTCATTTTGTTTCAATTTCTGTGGTGTGTCCCGCTCTTGATTTTGATCTCCTATTCCTTTGTTGTGGGCTGCAGCATATTTCCACTTCAAGAGTGCAGCCGTTTCCCTTTGTGTCCTATGATGCACCAGAAACATTAAAGGCGACTGTGATTTAGCAGCCTAAAAAGTTGCAAACCAGGATATATGTGGTTTTACTCCCTCCCATATTTACAATTTCTCCCATGCGGCTCTCTTTGTTTCAAGTTCTGGGGTTGTGTACCTACCTTTTTTTTAAAAAACTTTAATTTCTTTGTTGTGGGTGCAGCATATTTCTTCCACCGCCCCCTCTCTCTTTTTCAAATTTTTTGGCTTAGCCTGTTCATTGCAGCAATGAGATGCAGTGTTGCTTTACAAGCATTGTATTGACTCTCTTCTTTATATGCGACTTTTTCCTCTGCTATTTTTATTTATTGTTTTGTCTTTTTTTTTTTGCCTACAATATGTGCTTTATGTAAGAAATGGCATGCAAAGGCGGTTTATTGTTTTAAGAATCTATGAATGTTTGCTGTTAGGCCCTAACTTTACTGATATTTTATTTCTATGTGGCTTGGCGTTGCTACACAGTTCGCTTTGTTGTGGTTTTCCTACATTTTACTTGCTTATTTAAGTGCTTTGTCCTATTATATGATCGCTCAAAAAAAAAAAAAAATCAGGAAGGTCTCCATCATTCGTAAGATGTAGGGTGTTCGTTCTACATAAGACAGATTGATTTTTATTCAACCAGATTTTTCCCCATAATTATATTAGGGTTAGATCTGGGTTCTACTTCCTACGAACGCAAACATTCATAGTTAATCACCTCTCTTATCACAGTCGATTAAATTTGTAAATGTGTGTTAATATTTGGTATAAATCGGTGCTTAGTGGTGTGATGTGACTAAGAAAAAAGGAGGGTAGTTCCATTCAAGTTTCTATGATTTTATCCTCTTGGAACTGCTATTATTCTAGTCTACCAATATCAGAGGTATATTAACCATAATGTAGTGGGAACCTGATCAACAGTCATAGGTTGTCTCATTTTATAATTCCTGAGTAGATTAAGGTTGTTGTATAGGTATTTGTTAAATTATTTAGGTTAAACTTAGGTTGTAAGTTTATCCTATCATTTAGTTTCATGGTTTAGTGCTTTGACCAAGGTATGTGATTTGAAGTTTAATTGTGGTTGAAACCTGTCTTGTTACATAGGACTTACATTCATTGGAATGTTGTTGTTTAATTTTTGATTTAAGTTTGTCTTACAGACAAACATATAACTTACATCCATTGGAATGTTATATTTAATATGAATGAAGTCTGTGTTGTAGACACGTATTGAGTTTACATCCATTGGAATGTCTTGTTAAATGTGATTAAAGTTTGCTTTGCAGACAAACATTGGGCTTATATCCATTGAAATGCCAAATTATGTGAATTGAAGTCTGCATTATAGACATGCATTGGGTTTACATCTATTGGAATGTCGAATATTAAGAGTGTTGTCCAATTTACATATAATGAATGGGCTTACATTTGGAATGCCAAATTATATGATTGATGTTTGCATTGCAAACATGCATTGGGCTCGCATCCATTGGAATGTGATATGAATATCAATATCCAGAGAAATATTAGAAGCACAAGGGAGAGAAGAAGGCCAAACTGGCTAAAAGACTTCACTGACATTCCCAAGCAATTATAACAAATATCAAGAAGATAATAACAAAACCGGGATTTACAATAAAATAAATAAATAAATAAATAAATAAATACAACAAAGATATCGAACTTTACAAATGAGAAAATCAGATTACGCCGCACAAGCCACAAACGATAAAGATAACAATTGGGCTCAATAAACTTAAATCCATCCCAACAGTGATTAAAAGACATACTAAAATAAGATAACGAATAACGCCGTAACATCCATAAGAGATAAAGAAATAAATCAAGAAAAATCAAGACACGACAAAAGCACAAACTTCCAACAAACCCTAGCAAATCGGTTAGAATCTCAAGATCCAAGACCAATAAAAGATATAAATAGAGATGAGAGAAGACAGGGGTTAAAAAAACTTATCAATCTTCCTCCTCTGTTTCAGTTCTTCTCCTCCGCTCGAGCTTCCTCCTTCCTCTCCAACATTTCCGGTGGATCTTCACCGAACATTCTCCGGTAAGAATCCTAACGATCGATCTTCTTCCGGATCCTCCGTTTCCTCGAGCTCACGGCTCGAATGCAAACGGAACAACGAAATGAGTTAAATTCTGCTTCAAACCCTCAATTCGATCTCTAACCGGATCCACGACACTTGTAACCCACTACGGCTCATCCAACGCCATCATTGACGATGCCGATCAAGCCATCATGAATCCACTACACAATCGACGGCGGCAGATTAAAGACAAGGCAAAGAAAACAGATCCAAAGGTAGATTAAACTTCATCCAACGGCTACAAGCGCAAAGAACACTCAACTGTGTTAGCATCCAACGGCGAGTTCAAAGACGCCATCCAGCGATCTATCCGACGGACTCGGTAGAACTCAACTCAGACGGGTTCATACACGCCGAAGGAGTGACTCACTCAGAGTTAACACAAGCCGAACAGACGGTCGGACTCAAATTAAGAACTACAATCATATGGTGCTTTGTTGACTACATTATCAACACAAAATGAAGGCACAAGACACATAGCAAGACCAGATGAGTGTGTAGGAAGGCAATAAAACAGATGAACAAATGTCTTCAATAACTATGATACTAAATGAAGTATCCAGAAGACTCTCATCAATTGAAGAAAAATTGGAAAGTACTCAGCAAGAACAACAACAATCACGGTGTATGTATCATCACACCGAAATTTCCTTTCCTCCTGAACAACAAACTCAACACAACAATAGGCTGTGAAAGTTGATATGCCAAGATTCAATGGAGAAACACAGGGGTTTAAAAGCACAATTTTTCAATATTATAGCCTAAGACCGAAATTCTTAATAAGATCATCACATGGACTAAAAGACTGAAATGGATGCATCTAATCACCAATTACACTCATGGACAATTTAAAGAGCGAGATGACTCCTCGCAGAGATTTAATGAACTTGCATTACACTCTACATGAGAATTTTATAATGAATTGTTAAGAGATATCGTATTCCACAATTCTTAGATTGTTTTGATTTGGGTGAAGATATGCAAAATTACAACTACAATTTTAGCGAAATTGATGGAGGCATAATGATATAACAATGAAGAAATTAGAAACAGCTCGAGTAAACAAAATCAAAACTATTAACCACCTTCGAACACCGAATCAATTAAAGCAATGTGATGCCCAATAAACAAAATATTTCCATCCAGAAACTGACTCCAACACAATTAGAAGAAAGAAGAAAGAAAGGATTATGTTTTAATTGTGAGGAAAAAATATCCACAAAGGGCATATATGTCGCCAACTTACGCCTTCATGATAAATAAGATTATCAACTACGATGATATTCAACCGAAATTCACTTTGGATACAAGAAGAGCATTAAACAAGCTTAAAATATCCATTCAATCAGTTAAGACAAAAGACATATAATTGTCTAATTATAAATAGTAAATAGTTTTGAATAATTCGACCATCGAATTAGCCAGAAGTATAATTCAAATATACCAACTCTATAAAGCAACCGATGACTTAGAACATATACATTCTCTCCAAGATCCAATATAAATTAAGATCGATTCTATAAAGCCCATCAGATAAAATAAGAAATGCCGAATTCTAAGTAAAGATTGAGCAGAAGCTTCCAATATCAAATAAATGGCCACAAAGAATTCCCAAATAAGACAGTCAACAATACAGCCACATTACAAAGGTAATATAGAGTAGTTCAGGGGAAAGGATTGCTATAAAGTGAAGATCTTAAGATATGAATTGGAATCAAAAGGCGGTTTTAATGCCTGGCGGCAAGGTCGGGAGAGGGAGTAATGATATGAATATCAATATCCGAGAAATATTAGACAAGGGAGAGGCCAAACCTTAAAAGACTTCACCGACATTCTCAATTATAACAAATATTCAAAAGAAGATAATAACAAAACCAGGGGATTTACAATAAACAGAAAATAAATAAATAAATAAATAAATAAATAAATACAACAAAGACATCGAACATGAGGAAATCCAGATTACATACCGGTACACAAGCTAATAAAGATAAGATAACAATTGGGCTCATAAACTTAAATCCAATGAGGCCGAAAGACATACTAAAATCGAAATCAGAATATAACATCATAAATGAGAAGGATGATAAATCAAAGAACTGGCGACCGACAAAAGCAACTTTCAACAAATCGTGACAAGAATCTCAAGATCAAGACAACGAAGATATAAATAGAGATAGAGAAGAGAATGTTGAAAAACTTATCAATCTTCCTCCTCTGTTTCTAGTTTCTTCTTCTTCTCCCTCTGTCTCGAGCTTCCTCCTTCCTCTCCAGAACATTTCCGGTGGATCTTCACTGGAACGACATTCTCCAGTAAGAATCTCAGAAGCATCGATCTTCTTCGATCCTCCGTTTCCCCTCGGGGCTCTCGACGGCCGCAGTCTGAACGAACAATCAAATGAGTTAATTCCTCGGTTCCAAACCCTGGTCGATTCAGCAGTCGGATCCACACTTAAATCTACTCATCGCTCAATCATATTGACATCAGCCCATCAATAATCCCACTCAATCGGTGTGGCAAAACAAGCGGCTGTAAGAAAACCACAGATCCAAAGGTAGAGATTAAACTTCCTGCGATCGGCGAACTTACAAGCGGCCCAACGCAATCAATAGCATCCAGCGGTGAGTTCAAAGCCATCCAGCGTCCAGGATCTCATCCGACGGTTTCGGTTAAGCTCTTCAAGTTCATACACGCCGAGTGACTCTGTGAAGCGGCGAGCCAGTTAAGCGGCTTGCATCGGGTTAGACTCAAATTAAGAACTACAACCGTATCAGAATGCCGATTTTGAGTGTAGGGTATGCTTTGCAGACGATGATTGGGCTTACATATTTTGGAATGTCATTATTAATATGATTAATGTTTGCCTTGCAAACATAAGTTGGACTTATATCTATTAGAAAGTCATATGTTTTATATGTGGTTTGATGTTTGCCTTGCAAACATGAGTTGGACTTACATCTATTAGAAAGTCATATGTTTATGTTATTTGATGTTTGGCTTGCCAACACAAGTTAGACTTACATTTGTTAGAAAGCCATATGTTTTATATATGATTTGATGTTTGCCTTGGAAACATAGATTGGACTTACGTCTGTTAGAAAGCCATATGTTTACTTGATTTGATGTTTGCCTTACAAACACAGGTTGGACTTATATTTGTTAGAAGGCCATATGTTTTACGTAAATTCCATTTTATGAATATGAGTCAGTCTTATATTTATAGAAGAGTCTAGACTAACTGCGTGGTGCGGACATATAACTGGGCATACATCCATTCGAATGTTGTTATCAATGTGATTCATTTTTATGAACATATGCTGGTCTTACATTTGTTTAGAATGCCATGTTTGATATGTAATTAAAGTTTGTCTTACAGACATACATTGGGCTTACATCCATTGGAATGCCTGATTAATATGCGATTCAGGTTTGCTTTGTAGACACACATTGAGCTTACATCCATTGGAATATTGTAATTTAAATAATTGTTAATCTCAATTGTATTTTTGAGATAAATTTTTGATTTATTTCCATAAATGAATTGTTGATTCAGTTTTCTTTATTACTTTAGATAGATTTTCAATTTAATCTCATTTTGTGTTTAGGGTGAAATTTTGATTTAATCCCATTTGTGTTTTGAGATGAATATTTGATTTAGTCTCATTTATATTTTGGGATGAATCTTTTGATCAATCTCATTTATATTTTGAATTGAAATTTTGATTTCATCTCTTTTATATTTTGAGATGAATCTTTGATTTAATTTCATTTATATTTTGAGATAAATCTTTGATTTAATCTCATTTATATTTTGAGATGAATAAATGAGATATTGAAAATTTTAAAAAGACAGTTCAAGTGAGGTGTATTAAGGATGAAAATAATAAAATATTTTTTTTAGAAAAGGATATTGAAAATAGGTGGATGAGGTATTTTGATAAACTTTTCAATGAAGGATCTGAAAGTCCAATTGATTTTAGCAACTTTAATACCCTAAACAAAAATAAAGAATTTTATTTTTATCGTCGTATTAGTAAATTTGAAGTTAGTGAAGCTTTAAAGAAAATGAAATATGGAAAAGCAATAGGATGATAATATTCTAATAGAAGTGTGGAAATGTTTAGGAGATCAAGGAATTTCTTCACAAATCTTTTAATGTCATTTTAAAGACTAAAAAGATGATGAGTGGAGAAAAGAGTTTGTTGGTTCTATATTTAAGAATAAAGGTGATGCACAAGAGTGTACAAATTATAGAAGAATTAAGTTAATGTGCCATACATTAAAATTATGGGAGAGAGTAATTGAGCATATGTTACGATGTGATCTGAAGTTTCTCACAATCGTTTTGGTTTCATGCAGATCTACTATGGATGCTATACATTTGTTAAGGGGTTTGATGGAGAAGCATAGAAAGTAATGAGGATCTACATATGATATTTATTGATTTAGAGAAAGCTTATGATAAAGTTTCAAGATGTTCTTTGGAGAGTTAGAGCGAAGAAAGGAGCTAATATTAGTTATATTCAAGTCATTAAGGATATGTATATTAGAACTTGTGTGTCCAAACACAGGAGGATTGATAAAATATTTTCCTATTTGGTTGGATTACATCAAAGATCGACTTTAAGCCCTTATCTTTTACTTTAGTTATGGATGTTTTTGCATTTACAAGAAGATGTATCTTGGTGTATGCTTTTGATGACATTCTTCTTGTTGATAAGACTAGAGGGAGTCCAACGAAACTTGAATTATGGAGGTCAACTCAGAGTCTAAAGGTTTTCGTTTAAGTAGATCTAAAGCGAATATATGGAGTGTAATTTTAGTTGTAGAAGTTCAGTGGTAGTGTTGTGACATTAGGTGATCAAGTCATTAATAAGAGTGGCGTTTATATTTAGGCTCTATTATTCAAAATGATGGTGAAATAGATGGAGATGTTATTAGTAAGTTAGTTAGATGGTTGAAGTGGATATCAAGCTATTATGTGATAGAAAAGTTCACTTAAGGGAAAATTTTATAAGATGGTGGTAAGACTTCAATGACTTATAGTGCGAGAATGTTGGATAAAAGAGAAGCATAAGACTAAGGTAAGTACGAGATGAGGATGCTTAGGTGGATGGTGGCTTTACTCTTAGAGATAGAATGCAAAATTAGTATATTGGAAAAAGTTGGAGTAGCTCCAGTGGTAGATAAGATTAGGAGGTCGCCTTAGATGGTTTGGCCACATAAAACATGTGATCGAATTAGAGAGTAGATGCATTAGATTTCTTTATGTTAAGAAAGGTAGAGGTTGACCTAAAAAGACTTGGTTAAGATGTATAAAAAATGATCTTAGTATACTTGATTTAAATGAGAATTTGACACAATGGAGACGAAGGATTCATGTAGCCGACCCCATCTAGTGGGATTAAGGCTTGTTGTTGTTGTTGTATATTTTGAGATGAATCTTTGATTCAGTCTCATTTATATTTTGAGATGAATCTTTGATTCTATTTTATTTATGCTTTGAGATAAATATTTGATATAAATCATTTGAGATAAATCTTCAATTTTAAAGAGATTGATTGAAATGCGCTAGACATATGCTCAATTCAATTGAGCAATCTTGCTATATGATTGAGATGAATTATTAATTCAATCTTCTTTTTTTGGTTCAGATGAATGTTTAATTCAATTTTATTTTATGTTTAATATAAATATTTAATTTTAATCTCATTCATGTTTAGGTTGAACTTTGATTTTTTTAGCGAGATTGATTGTAATACACTTAGATTTATGTTCGGTTAATTAAGTAATTGATAATTATTCATAATTATATTTATGCGAATATTTTATACCAAAGATTGGAGATTTTATAAAATTCATATGTAAATGAAAGGATGTTTAATTCATCCATATATTCGAAATTTATCAAAGAATTAAGTGACTCAGAGTTAAACCCTCAATTTATGATTTTGATTAAATTACATTATTTTAATATGAGAAAGAATTAAATTGAGTGAGTAATCTAACTCAAATTATTAGAAATCATAAAATGGATTTATTTAACAATTTAAAATTCGATCTCCTTTAATTTTAATCAAAATTTTAGTTCGATAATTTCATTGAAATTTCAGTAGCATAACGGTTTAGTAGTGTTGTATTTCATTAAATTTAGTGCAATCGATGCTCTTCCCCCTTGCTTCGGACTTAAGATTGACAGAGAGATGATTGTCTTGCACCGGACCTAAGAACGAAGGTGAAGGTCTTCAATTAATTTTCGACTGTATTCAAGATCGACGATACGGGTCTTCAATTTGACCTGCAGAAGGAAATATTAAATACAAAAATTTAAGTTTCAAAATTTACTTAAAATTGGAGCCTTTAAATTTTTTTTCTTCAATTTGGACAAAAACGTTGTCATTTAAACTCACAATTCTTAGGATGAAGAGACTATATGGGGATTTTGATTTTTCTTTTCTCTATTTCTCTTCTAAGCCCTCAAGTAAGAGGGATATTCAGGCAAGGGGGGCTCAGTTGGAGGGGATTTGGTTCAGGATATCTCATGACTAAAGGTGTTTCATGTAGAGGTATGCATTCGGTCGGTTCGGTCAGTTCGGTCAATTCAGTCAAATTTTTTGTGAAACCTAATAAATCGAGTCAAATAACTCAAAATAACCGAATCGTCCAAATAATGTGTAACACCGAACTGACCAAATTGAACTATAATTCGGTTTATTCGGTTCGATTTTTGATTAAACAGAATAACATATAAATGAAATAAATGGTTTAATTTTTTTTATAAACTAATTAATTAAAATATTATATATTAAAAATTTTTTAGACAAATAGAAATCTATCAATTTATATAAATAGCTAAATATTTACAAACAAAATTACATACTTATATTTGATTTCTAAACTATATTGGTTTATTTGGTTTAACTTATCTTTTTTTTTTTTTAAATCGAACTGCAAACTGAAAACCAAATAACTTATTTTTTATAACAAAAAATCGAACGGTAAGTTTACAAACCGAACCGAATTGATCAAATAACGTTGGTTTGGTTCGATTTTTCAGTTTGAACCAACTAATGCACACCCCTAGTTTCATGTGATGACACGGAGGGGAGGGGATCGGTGGCTTTGGTTGGATCAAGTAGCAAATGAGTCGTCTATGGCTTCGATCAAGTACATAAGGGAGGTCTGCAGCTTTGGCTTGGGCTTTGATCATGCGTCCAGGTAGGTCTCGTGTTTGTCTTGGCCGACCCTCTTCTTATAGGAGACTGACTCCAATCATTTGCGCCTCTTCTTTCTTTGGGTTTTACTGATGTGAAGGCTCATCTGTGAGCAGTTAGGGGAGTTGGTTGCCCTAAGTTTTTTCCTTCCCCTTTTTCAGTTATTTTATTTTACTTTATTGTGGCTGCAAACACTATATTTGCTTAGTTGATTCCATACTGCTTGCTAGCTTTATTAAGGTAATTGCTTATTGTTTACATATCAACCTCTTTTGACGACATAAAATTTTATAATGCTTATTAATTTTTTGATGTCATATGTTAATTTTTATCATACTTTTATTGTGCTGTGGAGGTTGCAACAATTTAATACCTTGTAATGTTTTCTTAGTTTATTGTTTTGGTTGACCATTAATTTCTAGATTTTTTACTTTGTTTGCGCTTTGCACTTTGAGAAGATATTGCTTGTCAGTGTTGCATTGCATCTTGCGCGTTAACAATACTAGATGATATGTCCAGTGATAATTGAATGTAGTTGGCATATTCGATTTTTGTATCATTGTCAGGAATGAGAAATAATAGGAACTAAAATTCTAAAGAAAGGATTTTCTGTCCCCACTCTGGTCATTCTTTTTCGTTTGTTGAACTTCTTGTATTGATTTTTATTATTGCTAATTTTGCGCTCTGCACATTTGATTTGGAGTCCTGCTTTTAAGAAATGACAAGTTCATGTGGTGTTGTAGCGTGAATACATCCGGGGCATCAGTGCTTGGAATTTTAACCTTGAAGACTTGAAATCTCAGGCAGCCCTAGTTAGTATATAAATTAATTGTTATTTAACATGTTTATTTTATTAGAAAGGATGCATAATGAATGAAGTTACTTGCAGATCCAAGAGGAGTCCCCCAATTTAGCAGAATTAGATATGAACCGTGGTACTGATTATGCAGATGACACTTCTGAACCTGTAGATTCTGCACAGCAGATTGTTTCCCATGAAACAGATGATATTGCCAATGATGTTACATCAAGGAAGGTACAGTGGAAAAATAAAGTTGTTGCAGAGCATATACTATGATATTTTGAATTTTTAGTTCTTATTGCTTGATTAACGCTAGTTTGATGACCATTAATGTTGTATGATACTTTTTTTATTAGGAAGCGCTTCAAGATCTTCAAGATTTTGATGGTCTACTTGGCACTGCCTTTCCTATTCGTCCTCTAAAAGCACTTGAGTATGCTATAATGTCTCTAAGTTCATTTTAAGATAGGTGGTTTAAATTTTTTGATTCATTTGTTTCTTTTGATTTTAGTTAATATGGGTGACATTTTGAAGTAGCATAAACATGGTTGAAAATGATTATTTGGTTTTGCTTTGCTAAATACTGAGGAATTGATCATGCTATATATTTTTTTCTAAAACCTGGCAATAATATTTTAGCTTTGATTGGTAATCTAATTCTTCTGTAGAGGCTATTTTGATGTTTCTGAGGATGGGATCAAGGATGCAAGTCCAAACGGTCAGGTTGCTGTGCAATCGGATTCAGAATCACTAAACTTTATGCATCAGAGATTACATGAAGTTGATATGGAAAGTGAAAAGACTGCTGGAAAAAATTTAGTACACGTACTTTCACATGCTAGGAGTACTACTTTACCAACTGAGAGGTAAACTGATTATACAGTATAATCAGTCATTAGCGTTATGAATGTAGTTTTTATGATTTAATTTTCAGTTTATTTGAAAAGGAAAGCTACATATCTTCTCTTTCACTGCTGGGCTTTTATAATGCTTGTGTGTTTCCAGGACCTTATGATACTAATTGACTAGAAACTACAAATTGGTTCACATTTGTAGTAAAATTTATGCCATACGTGACCCCTTTAAAGGATCTTTGTGAAGTCAATCATAAGTTTTAGGTTTCTCAGTGGAAAATTTATCTCCTATTTGTTTATTTATTGCATATGCTTTAGCTTTACTGCACTGCCTTTTTTTTGTCATTGTGTAACTATACAAGCTCTTCTTGCCTTCCGAGGTAATTGACAATCAGAGATCTATAATATGGTCATCCAGTGCATGTATGTTTCTGCATTCACATGGTATCACCCATGCATGGAATGGTTTTGTTCTGTATGTTTGCATTGAATTGAATCCTATAATTGCTAAGGAAATATCAATTACAATCAAACTATGTTCATGTTCACGTGTTCTGGCATTCTGCAGAATTATCTACGACCTTCGATCTTTAGGTTGAGCCACTTATTATTCAGAATTTTAAATTTTATTAGCTGTATTTTTTATAGAATAATTAGTCTAGCATAAAATGCTTGTAGCAATTTTTCTGATATCGTTCTTTTTTGTTGGTTGATGAATTTGTTGCCTACTTTGAAATTCTTTAATAATCTAGGACTCTTTTAATGTGTGCTTTTTAGATTTGAGTTGATTTATGAATTCTTTGATTGTCATCAAGTTCATTTGATTAAATTTTAGGGATGAATTACACAAGAAGCATGATTGCGAAAGGAATTACAGTGGCCCCTTATTAAATCATTATTCCCCCAACCATTCATCTGGTGCGGACTTTATCTTGTTACTTCATGTTCTTCTAATAACGTGAAATATTTTCACAATTTTTTTTAAAATTCTGATTCTTATTTCCTGTCGGAAACAATAATGCCATGGTTATGAAGTGAATTTGAATGGTGAATCATCAGAGGGGCGAGTTTTTCAACGTAAGGGGCGCTTCAAGGTTACTTCATCAGATGTTGGAAATAAGGTATGCCTTATTCACACGGTAGAACTCAAATGCTTAAAACAAGTTATTTATTTTGCCTGGCTGGGTAGACTAGTGGTCTGCAAAAAAAATCTTAGTCAACATCATAATAACATTGACTTTAGATATCGATGGTGTTACGGCTATAGTTACTGAAGAGACTGTGAACATGATTGTTCTACATGTCCAGTGGATTGTGAGCCCAAGTCAACCCTAGGAAACAATGGCATTTTCTCCACTTTGTGCACTAGTTGAGGTCTATAAATATATTGCGAATGAATTTCTTGTTATCATTAACAGTATAAGTAATCTAATTTTGTAACTTAAGTGTTTACTGTATATGCTAGTAAATTCAATGTAGAGTGCTGAGAAAAAGGCTTCTTATGAATTTCTTTTGCAATAGGAGAATATTTATTTTGTAATCAAAATGTGTTTGCTTCATTGAAAAATTAGGAATAATGGATTGAGAGATGATTATATTAGATGGATTGTTTGGATTGCACCAAATACGTGTAATAAGGCTAATAATGATGATAGAAATATTATATTTTATATGTTTTGGTATGATGCAACTTTATTAGGCGCTCTCTTATTTTAAAAAATAGTTTAATTTCACATGCAATTGTCAATATGTAGAGGGTTGGCTTGGAGTCATGATTATGCTTTTATTGCAACTTGTAGGTTGTGGAATCAATTTATAAAAATAATCTTTTACAATGTTAAGATTAAGGTTGTGTATACCAACCTCTTCAAGATATATCGGAATATGGTTGGCGTCTCATGGGTTTGATATATCCTTTTATACAAATATTGCTATGTGGAAAATGGTGGTTTTAAATTTTGTTAGTGTTGGGACCAAACATTGTTTAAATATTATTGCATAAATTAATTAAAATTGTAGCATATAATATAAAATCAATTTATGCAAGGGAAGATAACCAAGTATGAAATTTTATTCATTTTATTGAGTCTTATCTAGTGAGAATGGAGTAGATCTAATGTGTAGGAGTATCTAAAACAAACAAGATTAGTGATAAAAATATAAGATTTATATTTTTTTTAGTTGAGATTTATTTCGGGTTTCCCTATAATTGATTAAATGTATTTATTTTTAAGAAAAAAATCACACTTCATGAAGGGAACATTTTCAAATTCTTATTCCTTTGTTATCATTGAAGGTGAATAGGCATACACTTTGTAGCATAGTTTTTACAATAGATAGGGATAAAGTAAGAAGTGTTTAAGGGGAATCAAACTTGGGAGACTACGATTGCGTTTGGTGTAGGGGAAAAACACACTGTAGTGCCATTTAGAAATTATGTTTTGACCGCATTTTGGAGAATATGTGTTGGGAAAGTTGCGTTTTCAAACTTGTCTTGGTAGAGTGCAGTGACTGCCAGAAAATTACGATATGAATTTTTCTAAAACAAAAATTTTTAATAGACATCATAGCTTTTTAGATAGCAGCTTCTTCTACAATAGTTCTGCCATTTCTTTTTCATACTACTACAGCTGTCCTAAACAAACCCTACATAATGAGCTATGAACTTGGTCATTGTTTTAGACCTAAAAAGGTTCAAGATAATCGGAATTCGTAATTCTTTTAAATGCTTTGGTACAAATTTGAGGGGTAGAGGTGATGATTGAAATTTTTGTTTTTCAATCCCAAAGCACACCCAAATGTGTAGAGATGTTGTCAAGGTGGTATAAAGAGCAAGAATAAGGAGAGTAGCGAGGCACACCATTAAAGAGAATTGCATTAGAGAATGTAAAATCATTTTAAATATTATATAAATTGATGTTATATTGGTTCAATCCAACACAATCTATCCACTCCTTAAGGCATCTTCCTTAGCTTTCTACTTGCTCCGTCCTTCGTAACTATAAATGCAGTATCCTTTGCAAAATCCAATGCCTTTTTTTTTAAATCTGGGAGATTATGTTTCTACTTCATTGGGAAATGCTACCACTCTTAGCTTAGCTTGCTAGGCCATGCATATGGTAGTGGAAATGCAATCCCATCCTTTACAATAGATCAAAGATTGACAAGTTTTAGATTTACATGCTAGTAGAGGGGGAAGAAATTTGTTTAAGAAATCTCAATAGAATGTATAAATGTTTACTTGAGCTTGTTCTATTATCATGTAGGTATTTTTAGATAATTTTAATAGGCTTAAAACATGTGCAAAAACTTAATTAACCATTACTCAAAATATCATACAATCTTTCTATCATTTATAGAGTTATACTAATCATTTTTATCCAAAAATAGAGAAACCTTCTTTTTGGTCAACAAATAATATATACATTTAATACAAACTTATTACTTGAGAGATTATTCATTTATATTGTTGAATAACCCTATACATCTTCATTTAGGCCAACTTGAATGGTTTGCTTCATAAGATATAGGGCATGCATAATTATTGGCATCACATATATATATTTCTTAATCATACATCTATTTTTATTCAAAATCAATTAATATATGTGTTTGTTCAAATTTTCAACATAGAATGAAAAAACAGTGTATATATTTTTAAAATCATATATTCATTTTTTTATTAAAAAAATTGTTTTGAGGAAATTTTGAAAGTAGATTTTTGTAGCTTTTTAAGTTAAAGAATAATAAGTATTGGGTTAGTTGTTTATTTTTGCCACGTAATAATGAGCCAAAGTTCCTCTTATCTCCTAAGCCTTTAGTCCTTTACAGATCTAGAGAAAAATAAATAAACATTTTTTGAGAGTTTGAAGTTTTGTTGATCTATATTACTATAATATCATCTGCTTCTAGCATCAGGTTGTGTCCAATTGCCCTAGAATTTTGAAAGACTTAACACACCATCAGGGTTAACTAAAATATATTATTATCATCTAAATAGTTAGTAACCTTATTAAGCTAATGGGGATTAACAATCTAGTTCATTTTGATGATGGGAAAATATATGTTGGAACAAGCGAACTGAGAGTGAGAGTATACTCCCTCTCAAATTATGTTCTAAGTAAAAAAAAGAAAGAAAACCAGAAAAGAAAATAATTAGAGCATAAGGATCAATTTTTAGAAAATCTTAGCAAATATCCAAGTCATGGAAACTACCAAATGCAGTGCGAAAATCATCTTAAAGAACAACCAAAATTCCATGTGGCCAAAGTCTGCTTTCAGTGATGAAATTCTACATTTTAATGAACTAAGACACAAGTGGATGACATAAGAATTGATAAGTTAATTCACTTTGCAACTCGAATCATCATCATCTACGAACAAACAAGGTCATCACAAGAGAAAGATAGAGAGAGAGAGAGAGAGAGAGAGAGAGTTCTTAGGATACCATGTAGATATATGCTTGATTGTAACAATGTTTTGGTCTATTATCGTCCATGCATGCTTACACATACTGAGCATGATATTTGATTTGCTTGTAGTAAGCTATGTGAGGGTATCTATCTTACCTAGGAGTGTGCATTCGATCAATTCAGTCGAATTTTTTGTGAAACTGAATAAACCGAACCAAATAACTCAAAATAATCAAACCATCCAAATAATGTGTAAAACTGAGCTGATTAAATCAAACCATAATTCTGTTTATTCGATTCGATTTTTGGTTAAACCAAATAACATGTAAATGAAATAAATTTTTTTAATTTTTTTTATAAACTAATTAATTAAAGCATGATCTAATAAATATTATACATTAAAAATTTTTTAGACAAATAGAAATCTATTAATTTATACAAATAGTTAATCATTTACAACCGAAATTACATACTTACATATGATTTCTAAACTATATTGGTTTATTCGGTTTAACCGATATTTTTTTTAACTTAATTGAAACTGAAAACCAAATAACTTAGTTTTTATAACCAAAAATCGAACTGAACCGACCAAATAACGTCGGTTCGGTTCGATTTTTTAGTTTGAACCGACTAATACACTCCCCAAATCTTACCTTTATAAAGCTTGGAATCTATTGTTTTACTTTTAGGGTTCTTTTCTAGTGTAGTAGATGACCAGGGAATTCTATTTGGCTTGAATCTCTCCATGTCATATCTTTTGATAAGCTTCTTCATATTCTTTTTTTTTTTTTAGATTATGATGGTGTTTTCCTTTTATTTCAATTGATGGTCCAAGAAGAAGTTGAATTAACCTATTATTATCATCTCAAACTCACTGTTCACTTATTTGGAGAACTTATGACATAAAGATTTAACGATGATAGTAAAGACACTGCCATTTACATGGATCTAGGCTAATAAGATGCCCTTATCAAATTTTATAAAGAAAAGATTGTCATGTATCTTCCCCTTGGTGAAACAATGATTTACTAAAAATATTCAAGGTTAGTTATTCCAAGATCTAGGTGATTGCTTAAGCTTATAAAATACTTTATTTAGTTTGTAGATATGATCAGGATGATCAAATTCTCATATCCTGGGTTAGAAAATAACAATTTGCCTCCATTTGGTAGATTTGAAACCCTGAAAACAAGCAAATGACTAATTGTATTTTTTTTTCAGGAAATGTCTCATTAAAGTTTATGCCTTTTACAAGGTTACAGTCAGCTACTAATCAGCATTTTTCTAACTATTTTTTTCTTAAACCATTCAATTTATTTCTAAAGAATTATTTGGTTTTGATATATGATTTATTATTAGTTTTAGTGACTACTTTCTATACATTTCTTATAAATTATTTCAATTATTCTTATATAACTATTATCCAAAACTCATTTGATATGGCCTCTTCTATACCTTTTTGGTTCAACTTCTAATATGAAGATCGAATGATTAATTTCATTCATCAAAAGATATGTAATCCTAACACCCTATGATAAATATCTCAAAATTTAATAGGTGACTCCTATATTCATTAACTTTTGTTAGTGACTAATATTATTCTTATCCTTTTTATCATCATTTTTCTCAAGATCGAGTTATTCAAGGTTTTCTAATATTATCATGATTAATATATTCTTTTTTAAAATTAATTCTAGATTCATAAAATGACTTCTATATTAATTCTTTCATACTGATCTTATTATTGCCGACCCCACCTAGTGGGATTAAGGCTTGTTGTTGTTGTTGTTGTATACTGATCTTATTAATGATTCTATATAATTTACTAGTAGACAGATAACTTAAAAAATTAATTCATTTGATTTTGAGTCAAATTTTTTTAGTGCTTCTTCACATTATGCAATACATAACACTTTTGCCCAAAAATAAGTAATTGATATGTGCTAGACTTTCATCGTTCTAAAGCTTATGAGGGTTTTCTTAAGAATTAACTAGATATTTACTCTATTTAAAACATAGCAAGGTGTATTAATAGTTTGGTCCCAAAAATGTTCGTCATATTCATTCAATATTGATTTGTCTCTCTCTTTTAGGATTTTACCTCATTCTATCAAGAGGTCATAATGGTTAAAAAATTATGTTAAATTGTTAATTCATCATAAAAATCAAAATTAAAATTATTAAATTCTTCTATTTTATTTTTATGAATTGTTTCTCGCGATGAAGTGCCTCAAATACTTTCTGAAGATGCTTGTGATGATTAGGGTAGTTTTGATTAAAGAATAGAATCGTCAAAATAGATAAGAGGAAATGATTGATAAAAGATCGCACTTCATGATATGCATAAATGTATTTGGGGTGGAAGTCAGGCTAAAGGGCATAACTAATAACCACTTGTCATTACCATCTTTTGTTTTGAATGGAATTTTTTATCCATCATCTTTCTCGTATTTAGATTTTGTCATATCTAGTCCTAAGATTCATCTTTGAAAAATAAATCACAAATACTTGATCGTTATATTTAATGTCATCGAGTTTAGGTATTAAAAACCTATACTTCATAGTAATTTTTTGATGGCATAATTTTCAATGTACATTTATTATCATTTATTCTTCTTTGATGTAAAAAAAAAAAGGTATGAACAACAATAACAAGACTTATTCTCTTAAATGAAGTCTTTTTGTAATACCTGGTCAATCTATTGGTTAACCTTGGCATACCCATAAGGGCTTTTTCAGTAGTGAGATGGGTTTGCAAGAGCATATTCTAAGCATAATGTCAATGGTGTATTGGATGTTTCTTAATGGGAGAAAACTCACTAGGTAGTTTATTTAGACAAACCTCATGCTCTTTAATGGGGGAAAACTCATTAGGTAGTCTAGACAATTCTCATGAAGTATAGACAATATTTGACTTAGATTGACTTGAGGTGCTAAAAAATCAATTTATAGATTGGTCTATAATCATTAATTTGTTTCATATGTCGATTGGTTTGTAATTACTAATTTGCTTCATATGTCGATTGGTTTGTAATCACTAATTTGCTTCATATGTCGATTGCAAATAATATGGATGGTTTTCCTCTCTGCAGGGGTAGATAACTCTTAGGGCTGTGAGATCTCATTTGGCTTAGCAAGATTTATCCCAATGCATTTGCCTTAAAACTCGAAGACATGTAGTAGATCATCCAAAGTGTGTAATGCCAATGTTATAAATCCATGGATTACCTTATGGGATATGACACTATTTATGGGGAAGAAATCATATCTCATGTGCATTCAATATTTGAGTTGTCAATTGAATCAAAATGGACAATATTGAGAGACAAAAATAGAGGTCTTATTCTTGTATGCTATCTTGTATGGTTTGTGGGCGAGACTTTGAGAAGAGCTTCATTCTAGCAAAAGTATATGTAGTAACAATGCTCACATAAATTCCCCTATCAATGATCAATATATGATATTTTGCAACTTTTGAAGTTATTATGAAAAATGGAGTATTTCTAGTTTTTTCGTATTATCGGCCAACTAGAATATGAATGAATGATAACTAAGTATGATTCGTCAAGTGCCCATATAATATCATTAGGATCTTCATCAGGTCATAATCCATTTGTTCTTTTTTTTTTATCGTCAGGTTTTAGGATCATTGGTGTTAATATGATGACTCCTACGAGAGAAAGTGCTATAATTGTGGCCAATTTTGACACATAAAGCAATTGGCATTAGAAGTTTGGAAGCATGAAGATGATGATTATTTATCCCAATTTGGTTATGAGCTACTTCCAAAGGGCCATATGGAGTCTCTTGTGAGATTAGTATTGCTCAATCATAAGTTATTAACAATATCTTATAGATCTCTGAGTAAGCAACTCCTAATATATGTTCTAAGTTCAGAGGGTAACATCTATCCCTTTGAGGATCCTCAATATCACATTGAATCATGAACTGATCAAATCAAGTCAATTAATTGACATTGAATATATATTCTTGTTGTATTGTATTCAACCATTCAACTAGTTGATCATGGAACATCAAGAGGGAGTCATTTTTGTTTTTAGCTTTTTTGTTATTGGATTATCCCATGATTCAACAAGTAGCTGATCCAAATGTTGGAGCTATCACTCCACATTCACTGAATAGATTTTGGATGCCGACTTAACTTCATGTAGGAAAATATAACTTGTTGACCTTTAGATATGATCATCTAATTAAAAAACGAGCCTATATTAGCAAACCAATTCTTGAATAGTTTTTGTCAAAAATGAAGGGTTCAACCTTAATTTTTTTGAGTGATATTGTTGTTAGGATATTACCCATTTTTGACGGGTGGCATTGTGATGATCTAGATCATAAGGAGGACTACTTCATGGTGTCGTTGATTTTGTACACATGACATCAAGTGAGGGTTGGCCTGTTGGTTGTTTAGCTCATTTTGGTGGTCAATATGGACCACCAACTAGATCAAGGTAATCATAATATTTAACCAAATGATGGGGATGCTTTTTTGGGTTCTGTAAGGGGATGGTGTTGGTTTTTGTGGATGAACTTCACCATCATCTTTATTGATGCAGCATGAGGCATAGTTGGTTTGGATTACGGTCTTGAAAGTTTGTTTTCAAGGGCGGTTATGCTTCTACCCAAGGTCATGTCCTCTCATTTTTCCTGTAAGAGCATGGGAATTTCATCATGCCTATAATCCATTGAGCAACCTTGATATGCTACAAGTTGTCATTAACATAGAAACTATGTTAAGGTTTTTGAAAGAAGTGGACCTATAGTTAGGTTCCGTTTGGGAGAGCTTTTTTAGTGCGTTTTGCTTTTGAGAGCCTGAATTTTTAATTTTGATACCCGTTTGAATAGTGCTTTTGAAGAGTTTTACTCATTTGAAAGCTCCGTTTTAGCTTTCAAAAGCAAAACAAATACTTTTCGGGGGACTTTAAACCAAATTTTCAAGAATCCAAAAAAACCTAGACTCATAACAGTGAACAATTCAATAATAAACTTATGGGTAAGCTTAAAAAGTTTGGGTGTTTGCTGTTAGGTTAACATATTCAAAAGTCTTGGTCACTCAAAACTAGCATGCGTGAATTGTTATTTCAACAAGGTGTATGTAGAACCATGCTTTTAAAATGATAAAAATACGATGAAAATTTGAAACGACAGTGTAGGTAAGAATCTAATAAAGCAGTAATTTTTAGAAATCATTTGATTTTGATTAGTGAACATTGATCAAATGATAGCAACGTAGTAGAAATTTTTAATATAGGAAATTCAAATGCAGAAAAAAACTACAACAAGCTAAATGTTTTTGCAGCCATAAATGTAATGATCAACTTTCTTTGCTACTAAATATCATGTGTAGGAAGAGATAAGTAGCTTTGTTATGAAGCTTTTAAATATAAATATTCATCATTTTTTTAATTAAACCAACTATTGTTATGATTAGTTACTAGTTTAAAATTAACAAAAAGTTGCACTTAATGAAAGTGATATGTATTTTTATGTTTTGTGAAATAGAGTGTTACAATTTCATAGGTGGAAAGAACAGACTTGGTTGAAGAAAGAACAAAATGTTTATGGAGCAGATTTGTGGTAGAGATTTAACAAACTCGTAATGCTTAATGATGATATTGAGGATGGTTTTCATGAGCAACTTTTGTCTTGAACATTATCTCCATTTCTTGGAAGTCTTCCAACAGTTGTGTGCCATACTCTTTAAACATTCTTTTCTTGAAGGTGCAAAAGCATAGAGAGAATCTAATTTTTTTGAAAAAAAAATTTATTTATTCTACAACCACTTTATAAGCCATTACTTGAACTATTTGTCATAATAGAGAGGATATCAAGGGAGGGAGTGACCATCCAAGGGTCTTGGAAAAGAAAATTGGAGTAATTATGGTCGTGCAATTGAAAATTTATATATAGGTTATGATAAAACACTTAAAACTCAACTTTTTATTTTGTATGTTTTTCAAGATAAGAGGATGACTAGCGACTTTATGAGAGCGATGAGGGAGGACTTGGTGCTTGGCTTGAAGAGAAATTTTAATTTTTTAATTTTGTGATAAATTAATGGGAAATTTTCATACATAGCACACATTTCTTATACATTTACTTATCTATCAACTAAAGTTTGATATTTACAAATATCATAGACATGATAATATGCATATCATTTTATAAAATTAATGATGGTACTATTTTTTGATGTAATATTAAAGATTTGTGTGTTATTTATGTAAATATGAAAATTTAGGTGTTAGATATGTAAATATATAAAAATTGTGTGCTATGGATGTAAATGCCATAAATAAGTCCTCGCCATTACAAATCTCACTCAAAAATAAAATATATGTTATAGATCTTTTGATATAGAAATGAAAGTACTAATGGCTATGATGGTGATGATAATGACGCTACACTACAAAACTCATTTTTTTTTCACTTATATATTTTTTTTTTCAAAGAGAGGTAGCTTGAAGAGCCATTTCCTTTAACTTATTTATCTATTCATTTTCATCCTCCATGTTTTTTTAGTTTGTAACTGAGGAGCTCAAAAAAGATCAGGCGAGTTTGTAAATAGATCTTTGTCTTCATGGTGCTTGTGACCTTAGCATTCTATTCCTATGGCAAACTTCTAAGGACCTTATGTACTAGCTCTTAGTTGGTATACCTTTTTGAGAGATTGAATAAAAAAAAATCTTTTTGAGTCGTGTGAACATATCCAAAAGCATTTCCTTGAATTTCATGTGAAAGAGTTTGTATTTGTATACTCACTAAGATGATATGCTTGATTCACCTCATTAGTCCCCCCATACATGACAATAAATTTGTCTCATATTTCTTTCTTCTCCTTGATGTTAATACCCCCGGTGCACAAAATAGACAAGTGATAAAGTTGGCATTTAGCTGAGTTAGATCAATCTTGCTAGGTGACCATATATCAAATGATTTTACAGTTGAAATATTGTTAAGAACTTTGGCATGTGGTTCGTAAATAGTGTCAATCAAGTGCCACATTGTGAAATTAGTATGGCGTAAAGATCTTGACATCTTGGTATTTATGTGGTTTGAAGGCATTTTAGCAAAGAACCACAGATGGATGATGGATTGTTCTTTAAAAAATGTTCTTTTGCAAAATTGGTGTCACTGTGAACATTTGGTTCAGTTACTCTATTGATTAAGCTAGTTATTGTATGAAAAATCGAGTTTAAAAATTGCATTTGTTAAAGTTGATGATGATTTTTTGGATAAGTTGTTGTCTATTTTTTTATTAAAAACTCAGAATTTGTGTTGAATTATGTTGTTAAATTATTGTGTTATTGAAGTTTTTAATAAAAACTATAGGGCTTATCTATTTTTTTATGTTATTGCTCATCGTTATTGTTGGGAAGTAAGCATAATTGAGATTTTGATTGGGAAGTCTTTGATTGAATGTTCATCTTAGAAAAATTAGAAAGGTAATGACAAAGCAAAAAAGAATACTTGCATCAAAAAGGGCGGAGTGTGGGATTATTCAATTTGGAGTGCGGGATGAGATCTTCGATTAATATTGTCCCCTCCATAAAATGTAATCATGATTGGCTTAGTCATTTGCCCTTTGCAAATTGTGATGTGTTGTGCGTAGGATTCAGTGTATGTATTTCAAAAATGAGGAATATATTTTAAATAGGCGTTGCATTATCGATAAGCTAGTGAGAGTATAATTGGTTTCATTTTTGCAAAAAAGCGGAATGTGGAAATGAGAAAGTAGAATTTAGTGAGGAATTGGCAATGGATAATTTGTTTAAATTGTAGTTATAATGAGTTAACTTTCTAAACATAATGAAAACCAAAAAAATTTTGAATCAGCTTTTCATATTTGTTATGATAAAAATATTTTAAAAGCCCAACTAAATATATCTATAAAATGGTTATATTCTTAGGATGAAAAGCCAAACATAAGACCTTTAGCTTGATTATGAATTGAATGTCATGGACGCACAATCCAATTAGTTCTGATGAATTGGGTTTGATTAAAAATTCGTTGTTTTTAATGATACATTACACCAAGCTTTTGAATGCTTTAAGTAAGGTGATACAAAGAATGAGAGTGAAGAGCAATGCTTTACACTAGTAAAGAGAATTGCAGAAGAGAAAGAAAAATTGACAAAATAAAAGTAAATACATGTAAAGATTAAGCAAGTTGATTTGGTGGTTTGATGACTTAGCTTGGCCTACTCGTAAGGATATTTTTTAATCCTCTAATTCACAATTGCATGTTGAGAAAGTTTTTATTGTTTTTCGACCCAACATTTGTACTTTAAGATGAGAGTTTATACTTCTAGCACAATTCGTTTGGCTGTGTACAAGGTAGTGGAAACATAATTGTGAGGAAATCTCAACTTTTACTACTGTTTATAGTTTTCTTGTTTGAAAACTACAAGTTGTTAGAGTGGGAGAAAAAAGCGGGCTCGTGTTTAATAAAATGTGTGAGTGATTGCTTAAGGTTGTTTTTTTATGCATAGATTAAAAGGATTTTTATTGGCTAAATATACATGTAGAAACTTAATCAGTCGTTGCCCAAAATAACATAATAATTTTCATATCTATTAGAGAGTTGTCCTAGCCGTTATGTTCAAAAATATGCTCTTCGTTTATTTAGGTAATTGAATAAATTTGAGCAAAATTGTATGTGACATAGAAATAAATTACTTTGGACATTGACACGCTTGTTCATTTACATTTGCGAACATGCTCTTATGTTATTCAACAATTAGCTCATCAAGAGCTCAAAGAAATGCCCATTTAATTATGATTTAGTTTCTTTTTCATAACTTATTCTATGCTATTATATCAATATTCTTATATTCTATGGAATTTATTTATTTTTTATACTAATAAATGCAAAAGTGTGCTAAGTTATTCAAAAAATAGTTAGATGTATAGATTAAAAATCTTATCTATTTGTTAAAATCATTAGCATCCTACGTATAATTTATTGTGCTGTATTAAAGATTGATTAAGGCTCGAACATTATAATTGACTGTTTTTGAAAAGGATTTTGACTTTAGGGTTATGTTCAAGCTCAACTTGTGCTTGATGAGAAGATAAATGAACTAATTTGAACAATGTAGTATTTAGGTTGCTCAGTTCATTTATAGGCTGATTTATAGCACATAGGGTGTGTAACTATCATGATCCTATATATCATTTGTACATGTTTACACAATTTGATCGAAGTTAATAGACATATTTGTATATTATGTTGCATTGTGTATGTATATATATGAGATAAGAAAACTTATTTTGTGTAAAAATTGACAACTAGTTTTTCAAAATAAAGAATTTAATAATATTCATTATGTTATCCATTTTAAACAAGTAATATTGAGCCAAAGTCATTTTTATCTCTCAGGAATTTATGTTAATTTGTAAAAGAAAAGAAATATTTTTTTTAGAGCTTAACATTTCTTAATTTATATTATTTTGATGTCTTCTAATCCAAGTACTATGCTACCTTCAATTGTCCTAAAATTTTCTATCCTAACACTATTAGAGTTATCCAAAATATGTCTATAATCATCAAAATAGTGAGTTACCTTCTGAAGCTTATTGGCTACACAATTTAGGTAAGAAACATGAATGCTTACTTAAAATGCCTAAAATGTCATGGTCATCCTCCATCATTGGGCTTGGGTGCTTTTTTTTGTCAATGCATTTCTTGTTATTTTTGCATCAATTGGAAATTGGTCATATTAACTGAAGTAATGGTATGCATTACTTGGCCAAATTAAAAAAAAATAAACCGAATTGATCTTATTGCATTTATTTTGGTTCACTCGTTAAAATGCATTTTTAGTTATTTGTTGTAATTTTGACTTTATGTACTTTTTGATTATTGATTTAGTTTTATTTTTGTAAAAATTGACCAAACCAACAAAGCCCATGAACTATAAATAAACAAGAAAGATCAATGTGAACTTTATTTACTCCACCTGTTGTTATTATAAATTTTAGGAAAGATTAATTGATATTATTTTTAATTCATATCATTTAAGCTAAAATAATTAAATTCATTGTTAATGTTTGGTCAGCTTGATTTACTAAATTTAAAAATAAAGAACATAGCTAATTCATTTGACAAATCTTTCAAATTGATGAAATGTATTCCCCTAGCCTTTTAGGATTGTGATTGAGATCTCTTATGTGTTTCATCAGTAGATTGTTTTCTTATTCATTTTTATGGTAATCATTGGGACTCATCTTTCATATGATGCATGAAGTTCTAAGTTGTAGCACTAGGAGTCATCTTCTATACGATGCATTAAGTTCTTCTATTAGGATGAGTTAATGAAACATTATGGTCTGTATTGTTGGATGTGCTTGCTTATGACCATCTCTTATCCTCATTAGGGACTTTTTTTTTTGTTCATCTGTTGGGTTGTTCTAAAGCATGATCATTCATCGATTATTGACTGCATTCATTGTACTTATCCTTTAATTCAGTGCAACCTTATATTTTCTTTTAAACAAAAAAAATCATGAAACATATTGATGTTGATGGAAAGAAAACTTAGCAGGTTGTGCCTAGTGTCTAAAGATCCTACTTACATAGGGTATGAGGAGGAGGTAATATAAAGAAAAAGAAACATATTGGTGAAACAATGAATGATATGTCAGTATGACCTAAATATATAAACAATGTGCAGAAGAACGAGTGTAAGATATTTAATAGTAAATTATCTTCATTTAGAAATTGTAATTTATTCTCAATTATAATCAGCCATAGTCTCATTTTATGAATAGGTTGAGTAAGAGTTGATGCAATGGTAATAATATGCCAATAAGGTATATATATAAACAATGTGCAAAAATAGTGCTTATAAGATTTTTAAAAAGAAGTTGTCTTTATTTAGAAAATGTGATTGATTCTCAATATTAAGCTGGCATAATCTCATTTTATGAAGTAAATAAAACGAAAGATGATTTTGGTGTAGCAATATTAGTTAATTTTGGTAATACTAGTCCCTAGTTTTTAAGGATTTGACAACTATATTTATTAGTGTTGAAAAGTGACATAAATCAGCTTAAAAAAAGGCCCACACAAATTCTTTTGAGACTGTCAATTTGATCTCTTATATTTGTTGCTTAGGTAGCTACATTGGTCAGCCCAATAGGTGGGTTAACTGCAAGTACTACTTTGGAGGCTGCTTCAATCCTTCCAACTTTGCAATTTATATTGCAGCAAAACGTTATTCAAAGGGTATGAATCAGAATTTTATTACCGTGCTTTTTGTTGTGATTGTTGTACCATATCTTCTATTCTGTTGACAGGAGCAAATAGTTAAATTGCTCAAGCTTGTAGAGCAATCTTCAGGTATTCCTTATTCTGTCATTGTTTTTTTTTTTTGGGTTTTTTCTGCAACTTATAAATAGTGTTATTTGGTGTAGGTCATCATGTGGAGCGTTCTGGTTTCAGCGGTGGTGAGGTATGATCTGTTTCACTTCTGTCATCATTCTGCAATTTCATCCTGGTCAACTTTTGAGCAAAATCATATTCTTGTCTTGGATATCATTTTTTGTTTTGAGAAGTTTTTTGTTATATCTTATTGGATGTAAATGTCCATATGTTGACAAACATGAAGAACAAAAATAAGATAATAATGAGGATAATATTCTTGATTATGAGGGTATATTACATCAATAAATAATATTTTCAATACAGTGCACTCCTACAATAACAGTCTCCCTCAAACTAGAGCATATACATCATTAAATTCTAGCTTGTTACAAAGATTGGAAGGTGGAGCCTTAACAAATATATGAGGTGATTGCTCTTGATAGGAGATGCGTGGAGTGATGTTCTTTTTCAGCAGGATTGTTTCTCATATTTAGTGAAAATCTTCTTCAATGTGTTTTATTCTTTCATATGAGATAGAATTACTTAGAATTTAGATTTTAGATAGCTACTTAATTATCATAGTTAAGGATTATAGTCTTATGTTAGGAAAGCCAATTTTTTTGCACTAGAGTTTCAATCGATATTATTTTGTAAAAAGATTGAACCATAGCATTGTATTGTACTTTATTATTGGATGTAGCCATGGTAGTCTACTACATAAATTTTCAGGACATGAGATTTTCACCAATGATGATATAATATCGTGAAATAAATTTCAAATCCTTAATAATTTTAGCATAGTTAGCATTAGAATAAACAAGCTTCAATCCTTAATTGATTACATTTCTTATAAATTTAAATTTTTTATAGAGATTTATTGATATATCTTAAATTTTTTAGAAAATCATTCATTTGTTTCATTTTAAGTTTTGTATATATTGCTTAACCACACCAAAAACAAAGGATTTAGCAGGTCGAGTAATAATCAAATAAACTTGTTAGTTAGACTTTGATTGCAAGAAGCTTCTTTGAAGCTTTATTATTCTCGATTTTTTGTAGGGCACCCACGCATGGGCTCTAGAAATTTGCATTTGATCTCTCGCTTAAGAGAGTTTGGATTATATTGGTCAAATTTTTAGAAGACAGATAAAATAGTAGATAAGACACTGCCCAGTGATTTCGCTCTCATTTTGTGCTTTTCTTAGAAGAGGATATTAAACATAAGTGGATGAAATATTTTGATAAACTTATGAAGGTTGTGAGAGTACGATTGACTTCAGCGATCTTAATACCATAAATGAAAATAGAGAAATTTATTTTTATCATCATATTAGTAAAATTGAAGTTAAAGAAGCTTTAAAGAAAATGAAGTATGGAAAACAGTAAGGTCTAATGATATGTCCTGATAGACAAGGTTGTGAAAACCAGACCGAAAATAGAACCGGAAGAGAGAGTGGTTCAAGGTTCAAAGGTTCGATCGGGGTTAAATCGGATTATTTAATTAATATTAAAATTATTAAATATTAATTGAATTAATAGATAAAATAATATAAATATATAAGAACAAATAAATAAAATAAATATTTAAATAATATCTCTAATAATTATTAATTTTAAGATTGATATAAAGTTTAATAAGATATAATTATATCTATATTATAAATCTAATTATGTATATATTAAATATATTTAAAATCTTAAAAAAGTGATAATATGAATTTATAAATACAAATATAATTTCTCATAGGAATATAATTTATTAAAATTATAGTTTATAATAAAAATATAAAATTTAGAATAAAAAATTATTTTAAAAGCCTTGTTAAATATAAATAATATAAAAATATAATATATAAAATATTTAAGCATATTATTATAAATCATGATATATGTATATTAAAAAGATTTAAAATTTAAAATTTTTGATAATGTAAGTTTATGAATATAAATATAATTTATAATATAAAAATATAAGATTACAATATAAAAAAAGTATATTAAAAATTTATAAAATATTTATAAAATAATATTATGAATTTGTATTCTTAAAAAATATTTATATTATAAATTATAATTTATAATGAAAATATAAAGTTAATAATTAAAATATTATCTTTTTATTATTACATTTTAAAGCCCATTTTTATTCTTACCAAAAGTTTCTCCATATTCAACTATTTGAGTCTCACATCATAAAGAGAAGATGGTGTTGTACTATTTATATTAAAAAGCAGAGCTTCTAAGAATGAGCTTATAATATAATTAGAATAATTTGATGGACACGTTATTTATTTAATTCAAACTCATTTATAATTATAAAATTAGTTTTAAAATTATATAATTTCATTTAAAAATATTTTAAAAACATATTTCATTAAGTTTAATATTTAAATATAATATTTATATAATTTAATTAAACCGGAATCGGTTCACCTGTTCAACCGGCGGTTCGTACTGGTTCTAGCCGGCTCAATGTGAAGATCGGTTTTTGGAAAATCCGGACCGCCATATGGTCGGTTCATGGTCAAACCGATTGAACCGATCGGTCCGGTTTTTAAACACAGCTAATAGAAGTGTGGAAATGCTTAGGAGATAAATGAATTTTTTGGCTTATTAATCTTTTTAATATTATTTAAAATACAAGATGTCAGATGAGTGTAGAAAGAGTTTGTTGGTTTCTATTTTTAAGAATAAATGTGATGTATAAGAGTGTGCAAATTTTAGAGGAATTAAGTTAATGTGCCATTAAAATTATGGGAGAGAGTAATTAAGCATAGGCTACGATGTGATATAAAAGTTTCTTAAAACTAGTTTGGTTTCATGTCGGGTAAGTTTACCATGGATGCTATATATTTGTTGAGATGTTTGATAGAAAAATTTAGTGAAAGTAAGGAAGATCTACATATGATATTTATTGATTTTGAGAAAACATATAATAAAGTTCCGAGAGAACTGATTTGAAGTGTTCTAGAAAAGAAACGAGTTAATATTGGCTATATTCAAGTCATTAAGGATTTATACTATAACTATAATTTGTGTTCAAATACAAGGAGGATTGACTAAATAATTTCCTATTTTAGTTGGATTACATCAAGGATCGACTTTAAACTCATATCTTTTTGCTTTAGTTATGGATGTTCTTACTAGGCATTTATAGGAGGATGTACCTTGGTGTATACTTTTTGTTGATGTGTTCTTCTTGTTGATAAGACTAAAGAGGGAGTTCAAGAGAAACTTGAATTATGGAGGTCAATCTTAGAGTGTACAAGTTTTCATTCAAGTAGATCTAAAATTGAATATATGGAGTTTAATTTTAGTCATAGAAGATCTAATGGTGAGGTTGAGGCATTGGGTGATCAAGTCATTAAAAATAGATCTTGAGTCTATTATTCAAAATGATGATGAAATAGATGGGGATGTTATTAGTAGAAATTCGAGTTGGATGGTTGAAGTGGAGGATTGCATTTGGTCTGCTATGTGATAAAAAAGTACCGCTTAGTCTTATGGGAAAATTTTATAAGATGGTGGTAAGACTTGCAATGATTTATGGTGTAGAGTGTTGGCCAGTAAATGGGAAGCATAAAATTAATTTAGGTGTTGCCGGGATGAGGATGCTAGGTGGATGAATGACTCTACTCTTAGAGATAAAATGAGAAATGAATATTTACGTGATGAGATTGGAGTAGCTCCAGTGATAAGATTAGAGAGAGAGAGTCACCTTAGAGATAAAATGAGAAATGAATATTTACGTGATGCTCCCTATCAAGGTCTCACGGTTCTGTCATCTTGATCTATCGTGGTCGCTTCTTTACTTAGTCAGAGGAGGTAGTCGACTCAATCTGATCGAAAAATTCTTGTTAGCAGCCATGAGTTACGTCGCCCAAGAGAATCTTGTAGATTTGGGTTAAAATTTGTTTGTGGAGACAACTTTAAGTCCACTTTAGTGAACATAGGATTTTGTACTCTATCAAGTGCACCTTATGATTCATAACTCAAGAGAAAGCTATTGAGAAACATACGAGCTATAGTTGTAATCGTAATATAATCAAACTATTGAGGGGCCAAGCCATCCAAAGTCAGTGGAATCAGATCATATGTGGAGTTCTTAAACCACACGCATAAAAAAAAACACAAGTCACATTTTTACTGACATGAGATTTAATATTGTCTTCTTTGTGAGCTAGAGTTTTTTTTTTTAATTTGTCACCTCTGCTAAACGATTGTGGAAGGCAAATTGAGTGAGTTTTTCTTTTAAGTATTTTAATATTAGATTTCACTTGAGTATTTTATAACTCTTAGTATTTTCATTGTAATTTGACTTTGAATTGATTTGGCATGAAATTTTAGATATGATTTGATAGTGATATCCCCTTCGATTAAAATTTTTATTTAACACAACCAGTACTTGGGTATTTAGGCCTGCTTTATCATTTAGTTTATCGTTCATATTTAGATTTATATTTTTAAGAATTTGACTTAAAGATGATTGAACGCTAATATCTATGATATTTTGATAGTAACACAACCAGTACTTGGGTAATATCTATGTTAAATAACACAACCAGTACTTGAGTATTTAGGCCTGCTTTATCATTTAGTTTATCGTTCATATTTAGATTTATATTTTTAAGAATTTGAGTTAAAGATGATTGAACGCTAATATCTATGATATTTTGCTAGTAATGACTCATCCAGTTGATGTCTTTAATGAACACCATCATCATTGGGGTTTAGATCTTATCAACTCTGCTTGTTTGTTAATAGAGGATCTAGTCTATGAATCCATAATTATGTTTCTAACTTAATTCAAAATTTAAATTTTAAATATGAAGTTTTTTTTTTAATATCATTGATGGTTGTATGTAAATGTAAAATAGAATTTTTCATTTAAGAGCGATCAGTTCCTGTTGTGATTAGTCATGTCGATTTCAATCCTTATAAGGAGAAGGATCAGACTAATCAACTAAAATTTATGACTCACACTGTATAGATAGAATGATATACTCAAGAATGTCCATAGTTGATAGATTTGAGTTTAACTTTTGAATAAGAGATATTATATTTTAATGAAAATGTTAGCTGATCATCGAGAGTAATTGTACGATTCTCAAGATTAGAGTGAGCTCAGTTTGATTTTAATTTGAGCCTATGCAACATTTTCAGATCATATGATTGAGCATTCTACATGTTGGTCGGCACAAGCAGGCTACTTGAGGTGTTAGATTTGAATTAACATTACTTTGTAACGCATACATTAATTCGTTTTTGTTGTTTGCACGCATATCAAGACATGAGTTTCAAGATTCCAATTGCCTTGTGATACATGCATAATCAACATTTGAAAATTTGATTGCTTGTACACACCTCGATGCAATGATTTTGATCACAAAATTATCTTGAGATGTGCATATAATCAACATTTGAAAATTTCGATGGCTTTGATGTGACAAATTTAAACATACAGTTGTCTCGAGAAGCATGCGCAATACATCTTTTTTAGAGAACTGTTTCAAAATGAAAGCAATAAGCTTATTTTGTTCATATGTTTGCACAGATTTTGATGTGTTTAAATTAGATGAGAAGTGTGCTTTATGGCATAAACAAGAGTCATCCAACTTCACCCATCCTCAAGAATATCATTTAATGGATTCTTTATTTTCATCAATTATTTTTTATTGACATTAAATGCAATAGCCTCCTTCCCCCCATGATGGCTCCTTCCTCATAAATAAGAGGTGGGATGGCTCCCATAACTGGAGCCTTGAGTGTGTGCATTTTGGGTTTAAAGAAGAGATTTTGTTCAAGCACTCTATCCTTTAGGTAAGCTTTTTTTTAACCCCTTTTTTTGTAATTTTCAACTTTTTTTTATTGAGCACCTCATTTTCATTAATTCAAGTTTATTTTGAATTATTTCAAATTTAAAGTCATTAAGTTCGGTTCCATGTAGTGATTTTAGTTTAAAATTTGGCCGCCTCCTGGGATCGTTCAATCATGGGGGGTTGCATCGGAGGTGCTTAGGCCTTCTCACTAGGCTTATAGAAAGTTTCATGGTGGGTGTCTTGCGACATCGCGGCTCAAGGATTTTTACACTTATTGCACTTATGAGAAGCGTCGTATAGGCTTTCAACATCTACACAAAAAGTACATCCTAATTTTCTTCTTGTGTTGAAACAGCATGAATGAATATTTAAATTTAGCAAATTTTTTCACTATATTGAAGCAATAGGAACATGTACTTAATATTTGATCTCATTTTCATTGTGTTTTTACCTTTAAATGTGAGTGACTTCGAGATGACAAATATAAATTTTTCGACAATATATTTTTTTTGTAAGGAAAGAAAAAAAAAATTTTTGGCTGATTTTTTTATTACTAAGAGAGAGAGAGAGAGAGAGAGAGAGAGAGAGAGAGAGAGAGAGAGAGAGGAGTGATAGTAGATTTTTTATGACTTTTCTCTAGGGGTGTCAATTCGAGTTGATTGGTCTGGTTCGGTTCTGACCCGAAATTGACCTGACCTGAATTGGCTTGACCCAAACCTGACCCATTTATTAAACGGGTCAAAAACCTCAATCCCGATTGACCCGAACATGGCCCGAATGATCTATGTATACATATATACTCGGTCAAAATTTGGTCAAGATCAAGTCAAATTCAGATTCACAAGTAAAAATCAGGTCAGCTTCGAGTTCGCTTGTCAAAATTGAGTCAAATTCAAGTTGACGGGTCAAAACCGGATTGATGGGTCAACCCGAACCCGACCCAAAAATTAATCGGGTTAACCCGAACTTAAATTTTTCGAGTTTGGTTCGATTCGGGTTATCTAGTCAAGTCAAGTTTTGACACCCTTACATTTCTTTGTTAGAGGGAAAGTAAAAAAGAGGGAAATCGATTTTTATCTTGGGTTAGAAAGAAGTGATTGGTCGAGATTTTAGCAAGGCAGAAGAGTAGCGATTTGCTAGTTTTGGACGGGGTGATAGGCGAGAGATGTGCGATTTGAGATGGTTGTGGGGTAGAACCGAGAAGTGGTTTAAGATGTGCCAGTTCTGGGTAGACAGAGCAGAAGGTGAGGTTGTTCCACATTTGAGAAGGAAGATGATAATTTAGGGTCCTCTCACTGTGAGAGGGGAATTAGTGAGGAGTTAGGATGAGAGAACTAGCTGGGTTAGAGACGGAATGCAGAGACCGAAAAGAGAGAGAGAGAGTGAGAAAAAGAATTAGTTAAAGCCCTGAAATGGAGAGGGAGTTTGCAGTATTTAGCTTGTGATGTGGACGTGGAGCTACTTGGGTGGAGAGAATAGGAAAGATGGAGTAGGAGAGGATTTGTGCGATTTGGGAGGAAGATGGGGATTGAGAGGAAAAAGCTCGAAGCGTCAAAACTGAAAGTGGAAAAAGTTTCATAGCTGTCAATCAAGTCTTGCCCCCAGACGTGCGCGTAAGTGGTTCTCGCGTAAAAAAAAAAGTGCCAAGGGAGGGAGTTTTGGAAGAAAATGAGGTGGCATGACGAAGAGGATTCTCACGTGATAGCAAGTGGACTGAGCATAGGACTTGGGACTGCGTGTAATAACAACAAATAAAGAGCTAGCAGGCTTCTTTTTTGACAAGTGGACATGAATACTGTACGAGAGTAGGTGGACTTTTTCCGTTTTTTTAAGTGACACTGACTGAAAAGTTTGGAAGAGATGAAAGTTTCTTTTTCAATTAGACCCCTTTTTTATATATTACATATATATTATTCATTTAATATATATAGTAACTTAATGGTATATTTTATTTTATTTTATTATATAATTTCTAATGCTAGTGGTGGCGAGAGAGTTGGGGCATCATTATTATCATCTCTATAACGTTTTAATATATATATATATATATATATATATATATATATATATATATATATATATATATATATATATATATAACCGATCTTAAGTCAATTTAATATAATCATAATAATGATATATATGTGTAAGTATTTTACTCTAGTTTATTTTGATTTCAACTTATGCTAATTTTAATTAATTAGATAACAATAATTCTTTTTTAATAATGTTTGTATATCATTTAATTTTGTAAAATTCATTTCTAATATGTCTCCAATTCCGTTTCATTGTCTCATGTACAAATCATTTTCACAAATTTTTGTACAGCAACTATACAATGCAAATGTTCCTTCCAAATAATTTTGATGTTTTAGATGTGCCGACGCTCTCCATTTTTCAAACGGAAATTGTTTAGATGGCTTCAGCATCAGTCGAAATAATTTTATCTCTATTGTGCGACATTCGTAGTTTGTTGATCTCTATTTTCTCGATCGATTTAATCTTGAAACATTTTTTTTCAGTAGAGTTTGACACATTAAGTATATTTGAATTATTTATTTTGAGAGCTGTCTTGGACCAAATTTATGTATTGTTTGGGAGAGCATTTATTTTCAATTGTCTTACTTCCAACAAAAGCTCTATTTTTTATTTTAATTTATATGGGTTTACATTCATTGCTTATCAAATTCACCATATTTGTCTGATTCAGATGATGGAATAAACGTATATGTCAACACCACAGTTGAGTCAGTAGGTTTGCACCTATGATTATTCATTTCTTAAGGAAAGACATTTATTTATTTTGGAGAGAAAAACACCTTCATTTTTACATACATGCTCAATTCTAGAAATGTTTTTCAACAACCTAAATCTTTAGTGACAAATATTTTATGACAATATTTCTTTATTTTATCGATATTAAAAAATATCATTTTTATTGAGAAGAAAATAATTAACATGCACAACTGGATAATTACAAATGATAAAAGTAGTAGATAAGGATAAAGTAATTAGCCATGCTACTTTGAAGACTAACGTCTGCAAAAACATTTATGTTGCTCAATATTAATAGTTTTAGATAGTTTCCCTAAAGAAAAGCTTTACGCCATTCATTTGAAGATTCATCCTTGAGTAATGACAATATAGAGAAGAACACAAACTTAAATGATTGGGAATAAAGATTCAAAGTGTTCAATGTCATGGACTTGTGTATAGCCTTTTGCCACCAATTAGGTTTTTTTTTTTAATCCTTTGGACCATGGAAAGATGGACGTAGATTAGAAATTTTTTAGCGATTCTCCAAAGAAGAAGAAGAAAAATGTGAGTATAGTTGAACTCTTTTCCACTAGCGACAACTTTGTTCCAAGGAAAGATTAGGCGCTTAATTCCACCTAACTTGACCCAATTCTAAAATGCATTAAGAGTTGTAACTATAGTTTCTACCTAAACGAAATCCCAAAAAAATACATAACAAACTTGTCTGAGGAAATTTTAGGTTATTGGAATGATCTTGAATATTTTTGGGGTGAGGCTGAGGAATGTCTCATAGTGTGGCGAAACAAAAATAATATGAATGAAGCAGTGCCTTTGATGACTAGCATGATTATATGCCCCACAACTTTTGCTACCATTCGTCAAGGCATACGCCTCATGATATAAATTGATCTAAATTGATCCTGAAGTTATTAAATTATTCAATTTTAGTCAATTATTAAATAACATTCATATGTAAGTATAACTTCAAATTTTATGATCTGTTTTTTATGCACACATCGATTAAAAAAAATGTGTGAAGTGCATGAAGTATGAGGACTTGAGGAAAACATTTATTGTCATTTTATATGATTTTATGTTTGTGACAATTTGGCTTTGGAGTTTGAATCTCTGATTCATGTGCTCATGGACTTGAGGAATGCATCCTCCCTCCGGCATTATCCCATCTTCGAGCATTATGCACCTTATAAGTTTTTGGATAAATGAAAAACATCATCTATTGTAACCACCTAGAAGGTTATATTTTTTGACTTCAAATTCTCCTTTATGAATTTTTCTTATTCAAATTTCTTGGGATTGCAGCCATCTCTAACGGCTATTAAGGAGCGGGAGCTACAGTCTTACATTCTTCAGCTGCAGCAACAGTACAGTATCAGCATTTTTCAAATTTCATTCTTCCCGAAATCTTTCAGTTTCTTGAAGTTTTTGTGCAATCGATTTTTCCAGGGTTGATAATCTTGCTGATGAGCTGCAAAGAATTAAATATAAAAATGCACTGGTTGGTCCTGAACTTCTGTTGCGTTGTTATAATATTTGAAATATGTATTAATGAAACTTCTATTTAAGCTCTTTTCTTGCAACTAGCAAGAGTAATTAAATTGTCACAATTTTTTTTTCATGGACATCATTTAAAAAAAATATTGGTAGCTAATCTCAAATATTTTATTAATTAAAAGCAATGCACAATGTTAGTTTTAGATTAGTACCGGTTATATATGGTAAGAGTATTACGTGATATGCTAAATGAATATCCAGATTAAAGAGTCTTAGGCTAGACTCAAATTATTGATATTTAATGCTCATGTTGCGAGCTCTTTTTTTAGTGCACTCCATATATATATGTTTGTTTAATAACTGTTTATATATATATATATATATATATATATATATATATATATATATATATATATATATATATATATATATATATATATATATATATATATATATATATATATATATATATATATATATATATATATATATCTGCTTCAGAATTCTTATTCATGTGTTGGAAATTAATATCTTCTGTTTTGTACTTAATGTTTCAAACTATCTTCCTTTATTGTTTTCAGTTGGAACGGAAGCTATATTCTTTTCAGGGGGAGATGATAATCAAAGAAAATGATATACCAGAAGGGGAGTGATCTTAATAGTCACGCAGAAGAAAACACCAATGGTTCTTGGCAGAGGGGCTCCACTCACCTACGTTCATATTCTTTTATTGTAATTCTCTGTACAATTGTAATGTGGCTTAGGAATGTGCACCCCTTATGCGGGACAATTTTTTCCCCTTGTAAATGCTTCTTATATATTTGTAATTTATTATTCAAGAAATGGTCCTGTGTTTTGTGCCGTTTTATAATAATCCTGGTCCCTGTATAAATATATGTATGTATGCATGTATATATGTTTCTATGGCATTTCTTAGAAATGAATAATTGCTAGGACACCACTGAAGGCTGGCCTATGCAGAAGACACGAGAAGATTTTATTTGCAAAGAATCATGATTGAGCATAACAGTTTCATGTATTTATATGAATTTAGCATGATATTAGTTTAAATGACATTGTTGATTAATGTAATTGTGGATCTTAGGTTTTTTAACCGTAAAGGAGGATGTTATATTTGCTAAAGTTTCATGTATGAAGGAGAAAAGACTTATCATTCAAAAGAATGATTTCTGAACTTCAGAAGAATAAAGTTTGTCAGAGAGAAAAAGAAGACAGCCTTTATATCGACAGTGTTAATGTGTCTCTAATCACTTGTTTTTGTGCTTACGGGTATGAAACTCATTCTGATGATTCATATTCTAATACTTGCCTCTTGAATCGGACTTTTTTATATCATGGTTGATATGATTTTTAATCTGTTAATTGTATTTCAGTCATTGAACTAACAAAAATAAGAGGTTTGAATCTTTGAGAATAACATTTAGTCATATAAATGTTGTGGTTCTCGATTGTTCTTTCTATTTTCATTATTTTAATGGTTGGATTATATTAAAGGTTAGTCTGTGCTATTTGCCAAATGTATTTTCTCAAGAAAAGTTGCATGCATTATTACTATTATGTGATAGGAAAAAACTCTAATCATGACTTTAAAGAATAGGTTGGACCATCGATGGAAAAATCTAGTTGCAGTAAAAAACAAAACATGAAAATTTATATAAACATACTGCTTAATCTTGATAAATTTACATATCTAACTAATAAAATTTTATATTTGCATATAAATACTTTTTTATGAATGATAATTTATATTTGATTTTAAAAATATTAGTGATTGTAGTATCTTTTTGATGTGATATTTATGATTTAAGTATTATTTATATAAATATTAAAGTTTAAGTATTAGATGTGAAGATATATTAAAATTATGATAAGTATGTAAATCTCATAAAAATAAAAGATGATAATCAATAGTTAGAATTTAGATACATAAATTTTTTTTATTTTGTAGAATTATTTCATCATTTATAATATTTTTTATTGTTTCACCTTGAATGTCCCATCAAATGACTAGATATTATATAGTTTTTATATGCCCAAGCCTTAGCTCACATGCTCAAAACCCTATCATAAATTTGAGACTCTTCAACTCAATGTCTTGTTTCTAAGACTGATTGAAAGTAGCCATGCACATGCAACATTTAGACCTTATCAATGATATTTTATTTATCCAACCAAAATATTTTTGAATTATTCAAAAAGTTAGAAACTTAACATATATATGATATAAAGAAATTTTTGTATAGAGACTAGCTACATCTGTATAATAGAAAATTAAAATTATTATAATATTTTATGAATTATGTTGTAGTACCATCATTGAGAAAATGTAAAGGTACAATCAATCAAATATTTCTAATATGTAGGGCAATCAAATGGATTGGGTCAACCAATTAGCTGATTAGCCAAATTTTAGTAAAACTCTAATATGTAAATCTTAATAGGTATATTTATAAATAAGCTATTCTTTTAACAAGGCTAGGGTTGGTCAATAATGAGCATTATAATTTTCGATGAGTAACCCTAAATCAAAGGTAATATTCAAGGTTTGGTTTGAACTCCAAATCACCTATGGACATAAACCAACTTAGTTAAATTTTGATCATATTATCCATCATACATAACTATTTTTTATTTTTACTAGCATTAAATTAGTTTTTGTTAATTTGTCATAAACTAAAAAATATTTTAAAATAAATTATGTGCTTTATAATCTATAGAAACTCAATTATAATAGGTTCAAATTGATTTTAATTTGGCTAAAAAAATCATATGAATTTCTATATTGATTTCATTGAAGCAATATATTATATAAAAATGAACCTTAGGTGATAGCCCACCAAAGACTTTATAAATTTCAGCTCGATTATATATATATATATATATATATATATATATATATATATATATATATAATAATTACCATTAGGAATGATACCTAGTGTGTTTGCAAGGAATCCTGCATATAAATATGTAAGTTAGAATCAAAATTATCATACAGAAATTAAATTATTAAAAATAATGTAATTATTAAAATTGCTAATTTAATCCATATTTATTACATAGTATCGGTAATATAAGCATGTAATAGTAAAAAACAATAATTACATATAAGTAAGAGTTGGAATCGAAACATAGCCAAACCTTTATTGCGGATCAGGCATTACAATTGTTTATCTTAGGGGCCAACAAATAATTTAAATGAAAATTTCAAGAGAATTGTTTTTTATTTTTATAATTCAAAATCATCAAATACACATGAAAACATGCCGAATAGCTCAATTATATATATAAAATCAGTCAAAGAGTATGTCTTCTGAAATATTATCAAACAGTAGCCAATTCTAAGTTGATGTTTTGGCTTTAAATACATAGTCCAGTTATTATTGAGAGCTTAACTAGACGATTAAAATCTGCTTTATAATTAGATTTGTTTTGATTTGAATTAATTTGAGTAGAGCAGAATAAAAATTAAGCCATAAGAAAATAATTCGACTTGTTCTAATCTAAAAATAAAATAAAATAGAATCTCAAAATTGGATGAACCCGAATAAAGCAAGTTCAAAATCGCTTACACAGACAAAGTCCAACAAAAAAAAAAGGATATATAAGGATGG
This sequence comes from Cymbidium sinense, assembly GCA_021442155.1. Taxonomy (NCBI): domain Eukaryota; kingdom Viridiplantae; phylum Streptophyta; class Magnoliopsida; order Asparagales; family Orchidaceae; genus Cymbidium; species Cymbidium sinense. Next base: position 51,216,085 of record CM038221.1, read on the forward strand.
TTATTCTTCTTGAAAACCGTATCAAACAAGCAGAGTAGTTGAAATATGTGTAAGTCTCCCCGGTTCGAGTTTGAATACTCTGCTATACCTATCTGACAGTACAAAGTGATAAATGCAAGCTAAGCTAGAGATTAACACAACGACATCCCATCCACATAAGATAGTGTTGGATGGATACCAATTGCAAAAAAAGAAACATGTGTAAGTCAATTTAACTTATTGGTTGAAAACTTAAACTTTTAAGAGAACTTAAGTTCTTTATATGTATTATTTGTATGAATTTGTAATTAAATTCTCTCATATATCTCAAAAAAATGAAGTTAAAATAAAATTTAGAATAAAAAAAAGGATGATTTACATACATACATAATTGTTATGAATTTATATATCTAATATCTAAAATTAGATATTTATTTATCTAATTTTTTTTTATACATAAAAAAAATATATTTCATTTTAAAAAGTGAGTAATGATGATTAGAATATTAATTTATAAAATTTACTCACGCCTTCCACAAGTTTAATATTTAAAAAGTAAATAATGATGATTAGAATATTATATATATAAAAATTTACTCACGCCTCCCACAAGTTTGATATTTTGGTGATTAGGTATTATAAATTGTCAACAGTCTCCCACTAAAACTATGTGCGGTCAAGCCTGGTAGGCGCTTAACAGAAAAAAAATAGTATTCACTATTCAGCAGTCAAGACAGCAGACAAAGCTAACCCATTTATCTGAAAGTAATTTTATTATGAATCATCTATTATTTAATCAATGATAAATTTATTATATTTAGTTGTGGTTTTATTTGACTTATTGTGTGCCAAAGTGAATTCTTATTTTTTTTTAAAGATTTGTAGTATTTAAAAGTAATACTTATCGATGTCGATGCCATCCAGCTGAACAATAAAATCTTAACAAATTTAATCAATTTACTAATCCTATTTTATCATAAAGAAAAAAAAACTAATGAGGCCATCAGACTGCACAGTATCTTCCTTGAATTGAAATAAAAGAGCCTAAGTTATGTTCGATGCTTACTATTATTAGTATAAATGGGTGATAATGACTAAAGAAGCGAGTCAGCATCATTTTCAAATTGTATAATTTGAAATTAAAATTTTAAAGACTATTTGTTTTGATACTGAACTTCGAGGAAAATGAAATAAGAAAAATTATAAAATTTAAATTGAAAATCATAAATTAATAATCAATTTACAAATCTAATTTCATTTCGTTTCCTCCATTTTCCTCTCATTCAAATAAAATAACAGATAAAAAAACTTCTTCCCACATAAAATAAAAGTCATAAAGAGCATAAGGAAGACTTCGACTTCAAAGTCCCTTGGAATATAATTGCAATGCTACTGTGCGTGCCATCTACCACCCTCACTTTCCTCCTCCAATGCTTATATAAAGCTATCATCAGCCCAGCTGATGAACAAGGCAAGAGCAAGCTAGTTCTTCCAGCGCTCCTGATCAGTTGAATTCAACCTGCTGATTACAGCATCACTTGCCTCCCTTCTAAACAAAATCACAAAACTTCCCACAATGCCGAGCCTTGAATCCACCAAGAAGGAGCCAAGAGCCCACGGTTTCGCCTCCATCTTGGCGATCGGGAGGGCGAACCCCGAAAATTTCATTGAACAGAGCGCCTATCCGGACTTCTTCTTTCGGGTCACCAACAGCGAGCACTTGGTCGATCTCAAAAAGAAATTCCAACGCATCTGTAAGTCATCGCAATACTTCATTCTAATATAATATAATTTTTTAATTTGTAGAGAACATGCCATAAACGGGCTAGAATTAATCAATTCATGATCGCCATCTACAGGTGATAAGACGGCAATCAGAAAGCGCCATTTCGCCTGGAACGAGGAGCTTCTCACTGCAAATCCGTGCCTCCGCACTTTTATGGACAACTCTTTGAACGTAAGGCAAGAGTTTGCTATAAGGGAGATACCAAAGCTTGGCGCGGAGGCGGCCACTAAGGCCATTCAGGAGTGGGGGCAGCCTAAATCGCGTATAACTCACCTCATCTTCTGCACCACGAGCGGCATGGACTTACCTGGTGCTGACTATCAGCTCACGCAAATCCTTGGCCTCAACCCAAATATCGAGCGTGTCATGCTATATCAGCAGGGCTGTTTCGCTGGCGGAACCACTCTTCGCCTTGCCAAGTGCCTTGCCGAAAGCCGCAAAGGCGCACGAGTTCTTGTGGTTTGCGCGGAGACCACCACCGTGTTATTTCGTGCACCATCTGAGGAGCACCAGGATGACCTTGTTACCCAAGCTTTATTTGCCGATGGTGCTTCCGCACTTATAGTGGGTGCCGATCCAGATGAGGCGGCTCACGAGCGGGCCAGCTTCGTCATAGTTACTACATCTCAAGTCCTTCTGCCGGACTCAGCGGGTGCTATTGGAGGCCATGTAAGTGAGGGAGGTCTCATAGCCACGCTCCATAGAGATGTCCCGCAGATTGTTTCCAAGAACGTTGGAAAGTGCTTGGAAGAGGCTTTCACACCACTTGGCATTTCTGATTGGAACTCAATATTCTGGGTGCCGCACCCAGGTGGCCGAGCCATTCTAGACCTGGTGGAGGAGAGGGTCGGGTTGAAACCGGAGAAGTTGTTGGTTTCTAGGGACGTGCTTGCAGAATATGGTAATATGTCCAGCGTCTGCGTGCACTTCGCTCTTGATGAGATGCGCAAAAGGTCCAAAAAAGAAGGAAAGGCTACAACCGGCGAGGGCCTTGACTGGGGTGTGTTGTTCGGATTCGGGCCAGGCCTCACCGTCGAAACTGTCGTTCTGCACAGTGTCCCTATATAATACCAATTTTTCACTTCAATGTAGCGCAAATTTGTTGTGAGTTGCATGTACTCATCCTACTGGTAAGGCTAAAAACCGTTCTTTATTGTGGCCGATTGTTTTAGTTGGTTCAAACACAACGTATGTTAAATTTTTGTACTTCCGAACAAAAATAAATAAATAAATAAAAGTTCCTTGCATATGAATATGACTCTGAAGTTGATGTGTTGGCCGAAATGTGTTTTTAGTGTGGATGAGTTGGCTGCACAGGATGAACTAGGCCGCTGGCGCAAACGACCAATTTTCCTATCTCATATAAATAAAATTATAAAGGTCTGGGGCTTGATTGGCTGTAATGTCTAAATTCAAACGTAATTGGCCACCTTCTCTTCAAATGGGGCTGTACCCCAAAACCTCCAAGTAGAGGGTGCTGACCCACTGTGACCTCCTAGTGAACTCATCGGCACGAAATTGAGGGCTGAATCTGTAATATTTTTTTTCAATTGATCAACACAATCAGATTCCACAAAATAACAAATTCTAATAAAAATCATCTCGCCCCAAGTTTGTTGCAAACTTGCTTTTTTTTTTTTTTTGGAAAGTCTATTAAAATAAATTTAAGAATTACTCTTGATATGACTCTCAAAATACCTCTAGTCAAAGCACAAATCTTGATGTCGAAAGCGATATAATTTTGAGTCAAAACCGATCGAGATCAAGCACTTAAAATATCATTGAAATCTTAGAGACATCAATTAAATCCCAAAATAGCTCTCAAATATGGAATGTTTATAGTCAAATCGAGCGTCTCGACGAGCCGGATCTAATGAGCCTAAGATCTCATAATTCCGACTTCATTTGGGCATCCAAATTCTCAAAATACATCAAATGATCTAAGGAATCATCCTGACCGATCGAGGGGAGTGGTAACGGCCTACATGAATTTAAAGAATGCCTCCTCCCATCTATAAAAGCCTTCATTCCTCACACCAAATGCCAAGTAAAGAAGAAGAGGAGTCAAAACAAGTAAAGAGGAGTTCGAGCAAGGAAGAAGAAGAGTCCAAAGAAGAAGAAGAGGAACCCAAGCAAGAAGAAGGAAGAGTTCGAGCGAGGAAGAAGAGGAAAGCAAGTGTGTGGAGGAAGAGAGAGCTCAAGCAAGATCCTCCAAGAAGATCGCACCAAGCAAGATCAGATTCCACTCGTGATCAACCACCACCGCCACCGCCACTACTCACCTCGATTCCCACCGTTACCCGCGATCTCCACCATCAAGAATTATAACTGATCATTGTTATACGCTTGTTATTCTCATATGTAATCAGTAATCCGTTATCGAAGACTTTGTAATAAATACATAGTGGAAGCTGTAGCTTGATTTTACCCTCTTTTCGAGGTTTTCCACGTTAAAATTCTAGAGTGTCTCTTGTTTTTAATTACTGTGTCTTTGGATTTCACAACAAAGCTAAGACGTAAACTTTCACTCTACCGCGACTGGTTTTCTAGCACGCAACAACTCTTTTGAAATATTCACTTTGGATGTACATGGCCGGCCTGTGTTGATTGCTTTAAATCTATCCTCAATTTGTGTAAGCAAAAATTTTTTTATTAATCAATGGTGTGCCCTTTGCCTTAATATGGGGAAGTTAGAATTTGGTTTGTTTGCCAGTGTTGCAATTTGCAAAGAACTGTCATCATCTTTTTTGTCGCCAGAAAACTCTATTTGTTAGGTGTTCGAAATACTTTCTAAAAACATAAGAGTTGAGAGGAATCGTGAAATCTCTGATTCTAAGCCTTTTGAGGTCCGAGTGTTTATTCCTCCGTATTAAATGGCAAGTGAAACAGGAAGACTCTTATAACTTGGAAACACTATAAACATTGGAGCGAGGAATTCGATGACTTGCTGTTTCACTGGCTAGGGAGCAAGGTTTGATATGGCTCGGGGATTCTATACTGTGGAGATTTGTTATTGCAGGTTATAGGCTACTAAAGTTCTATTGGTCTTGGCTTTGTTGCTCCTGAATTTTCTATTATTTTGGGAAATGGCTTTCCTTATTTAACGATTTTATGTTTTTTCTTATATTTTAAGGGATTATTTTTAAAATAGGCACATTGCTAATTGTAATTAGCAATTTAGGCATCAAAATTTTGTTTTATGAAAATAGGCCTAGTCGTCCGTATTTACGGACGACCGATGGATGTGGAGGTCGGCGTCGTCGTTTAACGACCCTACGCTTTAAATTTTTTTAAAATGTGTAGCTTATTATATTTTCGCGTCGTGAGTCATCATACGGTGTCGGAATTGAGTGAACTTTGTATCATTAGAATCGTAAAGAAATTGTCTACAATTTTTATGTTGGTTGAAATTTGTGATTGCCCCATGCGCAGATGTAAATGCAACAAAACCGCACGGAGGTAAAAATTGAGCAAAGAATCGATTTTTGTGTGTATCGAGTCATACAAAGGTGAGAATTGAGAAAAATTTGCATCGTTGGAATCGAACTGCTTTAGGACTTTTTTTGTTGGTTGAAACTTGTGATTGAGGCTCGTAGCAAATTTTGCAAATGCACTAAAAACCGGCAATTTAAACGAAGGTTTGGAGGAGCAATGTTATTGATTTAGAAGATTTGAATGTATTATATGATAAGCAACAATCTCACAAGTATTTTACAAATGACATATAGAAGCTTTGATAAGTGGATTCACCAAAAAATCTTAAGAGATTCATTTTCTAAAATCAAGAATTATAATATTTAATATCATCTCACTATTTCTACATTATTCAATTCCTTTGACACGAAACATTTTAAGTTAAACAACATACAAATTAACAAATTTGCGTGGCACAATAAGCCTTTAATGCTCTTCAATCTAATTGAAATATATGCTAACAATATTGTGTACAGTCCCATATAAGTTGCGGTGAAATCACAATGATGCATGTATCTGCAGACATCTTATAAAATAGCCACTTTCGTAAGTACACATACAACAAAAATGTAATCCGTATGGAGAATATAATAGTATCGACTATCTCGGCGATGCCTACGACGATCTGATGTCGCATCACTGGGAGTATAATGGGTAGGTGTATGGCGGTCTCGAAGGCGATGCTCCATTGCTTTGGTCCTCCGGTTCAGCTTGCTCGGATGGTTATTGCGAGTAACCATGATCTGATCCATCGGGGTGTCATATGGAATGAGGGAGGCCCTACATAGGAGGCGGTTTCGCCAAGGGTGCATCTGTGACCACATAGATCCACAGTACGTGGTGGTATTGGCAAATGTATATGTAGATGGTTCGACCACTGGTGGAGATGATGGACAAATATCCATCGCCGGCCCATCCTACTACACTGATGATGAAGTACCTGGAATGCTAGTGTCCCCGTGTCGGCTATCAGAAATATTCATGTTTAGGTGCAAGTCCTTGCACAACCCCTCATACTCGTTGATTGATTGTTGAATCTCTGTGTCATCCGCCCTCCCAAAATAGCGTCGAAATATATCCTCGGTATTCAATAATGTGCTCACGCTGCATTGACAGAACGCGTACTGTGATGTAATTAGAAAAAAATTATTATTACAGTTAAGAAATGTTGGCTTACCATGAGTCGATCTCCAGGAGCTCGAGGGTAATAAGTGTCAAGTGCGTGGGTGCCTTGGCATATATAGTGAAGAGACCGATACCATCTCATGTATCAATTAATGGGCACCCCACTGGGAAGAGTCTACACCACCACTAACTCCGTGCCTCTCCCGCATGATATATATGCGGTGGTAACGACCCGGTTCATCCACTGGGAATGGTAAAGCGGCGGGGAGGTGGAAGGCTTGAGGGTAGGTGCCACTCAACTCATTTCCAACTAATCGATACTCTAGCCCATATGCCATCCCCATGTAAGCATATCTGCGACCGCGTCGAACTCCAGTATGGCTCCTAGATCACCTGTGTTTTTTGAGATGAATATTAGGGTTGCTATCTACATACAAAAGTTGTCCCAAAAAATGCACTTACAAAAACAACATACCTGACTCTGCAGTAGGCCATTTAGCTCGTCTCGGTAAACTCTAATATGGGCTGGCGTCACCTCTCGAACAAACCCTTCATTCCAGCGACAACCCACACTGAGCCCATCTATGTCTGTCAGGTATGGAATATGTAACGTCGGTCTGCCGACATGAACATGCTCCCACACCCACCTACTGCACTGCGTAAGCAACCATATTAGATCCCGGCCGTTGCCTCATGGAGCTCCCTGTATAAATGAGCAAGCACGCTCCAGTGAGAACTCTTTGAGCGTGTCAAGATCCTAGTAGGGTAGATCGTAGGTGAATCTTGAAGCAGTCATACGGCGTAAGAGCGACCAATCATAAAAGAATGTAAGCTCGACATGCATGCTAAGCGAAGCTCGGCGGATCTAAGTAATAATCACATGTCGTCAGTGTAACCACTATAAGGGCAAGCAGTGCGTCGTGCGCATTCATTTCGATGTGATATGAGGTGGATCGGATCGTGGTAGGCGATGCGGCTCGGGATGTGCTCTATCAACTCATCACCTGCAGCCCGCGATGCCATGCCCCTCCAAACATTCGCCCAATAATAGGCGGGCCATCTATCTGAATACCGAGGATCATAACAACATCCCACAGTGTGACCTTCATCTCGCCAATGGGCAAATGGAATTAATTGGTCTGAGAAGACCACCGTTATACGAATGCTGTGAGAAGGTGGTGATCTATGGGAATGTACTGCATTTGGGACACACAATCCAATCCAACTGTCCGTAAGGCGATCATGAATCTAGGATAATTCACCGGCCACTCTTTGAACATAAGCACGTGTGATGACATATCCAGAATAGAAACTTACACAGTATGAAATTATATTTCAGTAAACAAAAAATATAAGAAAAACCAATACGGCTTGACTTACAAAATCTTACCGGTCGATGTGCTTTCACTGCCCCGTAGTGTCTTATCTTGAGGTGGACTTCGTAGGCTCAGAGTCCACTACGATCTCCTTGCGTCTTCGTCTCGTGCGCGAGCACCTTCTTGGCGACATCCCTACTTACAAGACAAATCAATTAAATTCAAACTAATTGACATGAAAGCTTTGCTAATATAAAGATAGATTCAGTGGATTTGAAATAATCATCCCAACGTACGATCAGTGCTCCACATCCCTAAACATGGAGAACAAATTATGTAAACATGGTTGCTTTGCTGAATATTAACTAACTTGTTGATATAACTTCTTTTATGTACATACACTCTTTTCTTTATGTTCTAGTTTGTGAGTTCGCTTTGATTTTGATCGGGTCCGTGTTTTCAGGCGGTTCCATGCAACAGCGAAATATCTGTACGCCGGGCTGGTGGTCGTTAAATAGAGAATCGTAGAAATCCGTTCGGTTCATATGAATTTCGCTCCATTCCAACCGTTTTGGCACCGGTATGCAAATTAATGTGTCGCGATTTTCTGCGTAGCGGTCATTAGCGCATCTGCGGCGTCGTCGGCGGTCGGTGCGTTCGACCAGCGGAGAATTAGTGAAATCCGTTCGGTTCGGCGATATGAATTTTGCTCCATTTCGACGCGTTTGACACCGGTGCGGAATTAATGTCGCGTAATTTGCATATCGGTGCCAAAGCGGTATGGAATGGAGAAATTCGAACCGGCTGCTCACTTCTCGACCGAAACGTCATATGACGCGACGATTTGCGCGTTTATTATGTCCTACGTTATCGGAAAGAATATATTTATTATCGTGACTGGAAGCATCGTCATAATTTCTCTCTCTCTGGCTAACGATCAATTCGCGGCGTTATCAAAAACTGGCGAAAAATCAACTAAACATAAAGAAAAGAATAAAAAAGCTATATCAACAAGTTAGTTTCTTCATCACATTCTTCTTCTAGATAACACTATCCTTTACATAAATAGATGAACAGATGACTTCATAATTCTTCAAAGACTAGAGACCAAAAACAGTAATGAAATTGCTTGATCATGCATGAGCAGAAATCTACGTGTGGGTCGGTCGGTGTGTTACAACAAAAAGTAGAGAATTTGTTCCAGTTCGATATAAATTTGGCTCCATTCACACTATTTGACACAGTGCGTGGAATTTCGGCTGCGTGCGGCGGACATTAATTCAGTCGGAATGGAAAAAAATTTATAGGAACGGATTTCTCACTCTCTGTTGGTCGAATGCTGACCGGCGGCATTTCCGCATGCAGAACGAAAACATGGGACCTGACTGAAATTCAAAGCGAACTCACAAACTACAACATAAAGAAAAGAGTGCATGTACATAAAAGAAGCCATATCAACAAGTTAGTTAACATTCAGCAAAGCAACCAATCACATTTTCTACTTCTAGATAACACTATCCTTTACATAAACAGATGAACAGATGACTTCATAATTCTTCAAAGACTAGACCAAAACAGCAATGAAATTGTTCGGTTCCATGCACAACGCGAATATATGCGTGTTGGGCTCGGCGTTCAACCAACAAGAGAGTCGTAGAGAAATCTGTTCCGGTTCCGACGATATGAATTTCGCTCCATTCCGACACCGTTTGACACCGGTACGCGGAATTTACGCCGACTGCGTCACATTTTCTGCACAGCAGAAAATGTGATGCAGCGGACATTAATTGCGCATACCGGTGCAAAACGGTGTTGGAATGTAGCGAAATTTATATCGTCGGAACCGGAACAGATTTCTCTATCCGGTATCGACACGAACACAACATATTTTCTTTGTAGAACCGCCATGGAACCTCACTGAAAATCAAAGCTAACTCACAAACTAGAACATAAAGAAAAAGAGTGTATGTACATAAAAGAAGTTATATCAACAAGTTAGTTAATAATCCGCAAAACAACCTGAGCAATGAAGCTTTTAGATAACACTATCCGTTAGATAACACCGTTTGAAGAATTATGAAGTCATATGTTTTTTTCAAGAATGACTTCTGATTCTGAGAATGTGAATTGCATATTATAGCTAGTTTTCAAATTCTATCCTTGGGATCAATCCTATAGGAAAAGTAGGTCAGCGATTAGAAAAATTCAAAATAAAAGATTCAGACATAGGAAATCGGATTTATATAAAATTATATGAGACATAATAATTAGTTTTTCCTTGACAATTTATGTTCTATACTTTGCTTCATGGATGTTGAACTATTTGAGTGCAATAAAAGTGAGAAAACCTATTTTATGGTAAGTAATCTCATGTATCAACATAAGATTTGGATATCTATGTTAGGTGATATCTTATCTTGTTTTTTTCCTCTTCATGATCTATAATTAGTTTTACGAGCACGATTGCTTTTAGTAAAAAAATGATAGAATTGGCTTTTCACGATATAGCATGATTATTGATCAAAGTATGATTTAATCTTCTAAATTTCTTATAATTTTTTTGAAAGGTAATTAAATTATTATGTGCGATTTTGCAATTTCATGATAGCATCAAAAATTGGCAAGTAGTTGTTTAAATTGGTAGCATTTAACCTTCAAATGTTAACTTTTCAATGCTTTAATTTTATCCATTAAACTATATATTAGCATTAGAAACCCCAGGCTATGATATATTGCATTAATTATAATGTCAAAACTTAGGATTACATAGATATAGTGACAGAATAATTTATCCATAATGCACAATTAGCTACTGGGCACGCTATTATGACCACTATTTTTACATAAACTACAAGTAAGATTACTTCTTATGATATTTTCATCCATAGTATTCCTGAATCGCAATGAATGTGGTCGACCTGACTTCCTCTTAATATCTGGTGGGGTGTACTCTGGGAAGTTCCCAGCAGTGATGTGTTCTGACCACTCATCACGATCAGGGATGACATGAAACGTTCCTTCATAGGTTTTGCAGTAGTAGTCCAAAGTGTAGTAGGTAGATCGTCTGAGCGTGGCTTATATCTAACACGCGAAGCGTGACATGGCATGTGATAAGCTTGTGGTCGGTACATCTAGACATATGATTCTCATGACTCCTTGTATGTTCATTGTGACAAAAACTTGGTACTCATTATTGTTAATTCGTACCGGGAAAATCTCCTTGCCTCGTGTTCACTACTAAAGTTGCCCAGTCGGGAGAGAACATGGAGTCGTCTTTGGTTATTCGATGTTGTTGAGTCCAGGCATTTCATGAACGTAGCGACTATGTTATAATATATTGCAGAGACTAGTGCCTGAATTGGCAAGCCACGTGCTCTCTTAAGTACACTATTGAAGCATTCAGCTGCATTTGTAGTCATGGTGCCATACCTGTACCCATCATCATGGGTTAGAGACCACTGATGTACATCCCTTGCTACGAGCCAATCGTAGGCCTCCTGTCTGATATTCTTGATATCAGTCATACACCTTTTAAAAATGTCAAACGTTAGCTCTTCATCCCATTCTCTGGTTGTTTGAGCATGACGCGTATACTCATTGTTAGATAGCAAGTACTCCTCTGTTTGGCTTGTTATAACTGAGTAGTCCCTAATAAGCTCTCTGACACTGTTAGATGGATATTTGCCCCTTAAAGAAGATCCATCTGCATCACTATCGCCCCCCTCATCATCATCGGTACTTGTTGTATAAGACATAGTTTCATACCCATCACCTACGTCACTCTCGGATTCCTAATTGCGAACTTGTACCGACTACATTACCGCGCAGCGCGGCCCGTCAGCTTCTGGAGCAATTTCATGCAAATCAAGTGTGATGAATTCATCACTAATTGAAGCCCTATGATGCTCCTCATTAATGGCAACATCTTTTTCCTCACAATTTAACTCCTGAACTTCAACATAAATTACTATAGGTTGTACCGACGCCGCATTGAGTACAGATTCACATACTTCGTCGTCAATAATATGTGTAGTGATAAATCCGACACCAATAGGAAACCGACCTATAAGATTAACACATGACTTTGCATGGTCTAACTTCAATGATCTCATGATTCACTTTTGTAACCCAAGCAGGTTAGTCTTTCGTGGGATCTGAATTAGTCAGTTTTTTTCACCAATATAGGTCGGAAAGAAATTATCAACAACATTCAGTTCGCCATCATAATAAAGAACTATGCAGACAGTTTCTAAACTCATATTCAACTAACAACAACTCCAACCAGCAAGAATTCTTCCTCTCCCCTGTTCGCAGGGGAAAAATATTTTAAGATATAATACAATTGCGCATTGTAGTTGGCGATATTTTGCAAACTCATAAAGGACAAAGGGAGAGTAGATTTTAATCATAGCTTTCATAAAGATGAATACTATCGTACAACGGAATTGCACCAAAATCATATTGGCAGACGACATATGGCTACATAACACAGCTCTCAAATCACCAAACGACATTGCACCAAAATCGCTAAGAGAAATCGCATCTCAAAGTTTAGTAATGATAAATTATCAAATAAATTATCATTAAGTTAATCGAAATATGTTCAATTTTCTAACAATTGTTTCAAATTTAATTATCAACCTCATTAGCCATGTGAAGGAGACTCATGAAACTTCGTGTCATCATAATAAGTGACCAATATAGTAATATGAAAACAAGAATGTGGTGAGATTATTTTGTAACGGTAAATATGTTTTGGAATTTTATAAATCAGTTAGTCAATTTAGATGCATTTATATTTATTTTTATTTTTTTAATTATCATATTTATGTATTTATATCTATCATCATTAAATTATTAAAAAAATTTATAAAAATCAAAATATCTCCATTTTTGATGCAAAATAATGAAATGGAGATCTTATTCTAAAAAAACTGAAATATGTTAGAAACATGTTTGAACTTCATTCAAAAATAGGTTCAAACTCTTATTTGAAAATAGATTCGAATAGTGTTTGAATATGGCTTAAATATGTTTTGAAAATTCTTTTCCAATATTTGCATAATGTTTGAATAACTCAAGCTATAATTATATTTGATTGCCACAACCAAAACATAACAAATATAGTTATAATAGAGTCAAGTAATATACATAATGCTTCAAAATGACAAGCGTTACTTCATCATGCAACCATTCAATGACACTACATTAAGAATTATAATTGATCCAAGCAATTATACTATTCTTAAAATGACAAGAGGGTGAATTAGAAACTATTATGAAAGGAATAAACACATGGCCTATGAATATCTCAAAAACATTAAGTACCTCCTAATGTGAAGAAAAATGTTGCATTCAGGGAAAAATATAAATGTAGCTAAATAACTCAAGGAAATAAGCAAAATCAGACACCACAAAGCAAGATCTATCACAAGTTACGATTTACGGAAAAATTACCTTAACGCCGCGAAGAAATAACCCGTTTAGCTTGGCACACTCGACGGATGGCGGGAGCTCTCCTTGGGCGACCTCCCCGTGGCGTGCTTGATTCTTGAAATCCGGAGGAGTAAAATGTTAGGAGGAAAAGACAAAGAAAATCGCGGCTTACGGTTTGTTTGCCTGAAATAGGGCTGGCGGCTACCTCTCCTTGGCCGGCCACGACCTCCCCTTTGCCGGTGGTGCTTTGGTTGCTAAAATCCAGTGGCCAAACGAAGGAGCGATGGGCGGAACGGAGCAACGACGGGAATAGGAAAGGAAAGTAGATCTGGCTCACGGGTTTTTTGCGATAAAAGGTGATGAGCTAGTTGTCCGTTTGTGACGACGGCCGGGCGTCTCTGGCAGCGTCAAGAAACGATCATAATGTATCGTCCTTCAAAGGGCGGCCCGGCACTAACCTCCACCATTCATTTGTTTCTGACGGCCTATTTTCATAAAAATTTTTTTTCGATGCCTAAATTGCTAATTAGGGTTAACAATGTGCCTATTTAAAAAATTTTGCCATATTTTAATGGGTGGGTCTTAATAGATATATAGTTGACTTTTTTTTTTACTCTGAATTCCTTATTTGGACTACAAACTTTTGGACTTTTACAGTATAGTTTTGTATCCTTTTTGGTTTAGACATGCTTGATATTTTGTGATATTTAAGTGAATTTAATTCCAAAATCACATGCATATGAGATACACAAGGACTTAAAATGTAAGACCTCTTACATGAAAACCTATGCTCTTGACCAATGTACTAAGATAACTTACATTTTTACAATTATATAACTCTATGCATTTATTATTAGTATTATTATTATTATTATTATTTGTCTTTTTTAAGGTCTTGGTTCCTGAGCTTTTTACCTCAATTATAATTTTTTTTATTTTAAAAAATAAAAAATAATATGCACTAACTAAAAAAAAATACAACATGAAACATTTTATCTCATTACTTTGGGTTGGCTACATGAATCCTTTTCCATTGTGTCTTATTAAATACCAAATTTTCATTTCATTTTAATAAAAGGTCATTTTTTTTATACTTTCTAATCATGTCATTTTAGGTCTAACTCTGTCTTTTTAAAAATATGATGAATCTAATAAATCTACTAATCTAATTGGATCATCAGACAACCAAAATTTTGTGTGACCAAACCATCAATGCAATGCTTAATTTTATGATTCTCTTTTACTGTGCAACATTATGCAGCATAAAGCATTGCAAGTCTCACCACCATCTTATAAATTTTTTTCTTAAGTATAAGTGATACTTTTTTTATCACACAATAGGTCTGATGCATTCATACACATCAACCATCCAACTTCAATTATACTAATAACATCCTCATCTATTTCACTATCACTTTGTACAATAGACTTGAGATATCTAAAATGTTCACTCTTTTTAATGACTTGGTCACCCATTGTCACAACCCCACTATTAGATTCTCTACAACTAAAATTACACTCAAAGTATTCAATTTTAGATCTATGCAAATGAAAGTCTTTGGAGCCTAAGATTGACCTCCATAATTCATGTTTCTTTTGAACTCCCTCTCTAGCCTTATCGAGAAGAAGAATAACATCAACAAAAAGCATACACTAAGGTACATTCTCCTATAAAATATTTAGTAAGAACATTCATAACTAAGGTAAAATGATATGGGCTTAAAGCTGATCCTTGATGTAATCTAACCGAAATAGGAAAATACTTAGTGAAACTTCCTTGTGTTTGAACACAAGTAATAACTCTAGTATACATATCTTTAATGACTTAAATATAAGCAAGATTTTTCTAAAACCCTCCAAAATACTTCTCTTAAAACTTATGATTTCTCTAGATTAACAAATTATATATATAATTTTTTTCTCTCTATATTTCTTTATCAAACCTTTAAACAATGTAAAGTATCAATAGTAGACCTAGCTGACATATAATCAAATTGATTTTCAAAAATTTTTGTATCACATTATAACCTATGCCCAATTGCTCCCGCCTATACTTCTAATGTATAGCACATTAACTTAATTCTTCTATAATTTGCACACTCTTGCACATCACATTTATTCTTAAAACTGAGAACTAGCAAATTCTTTTTTCACATATTATACATCTTTTTAGTCTTTAAAATACTATTAAAAAGATTAGTAAGCCAAGAAATTTCTTGATCTTCTAAACATTTCCATATTATTATTGGAATATCATCAGGTTCTAGTGCTTTTTCACACTTCAATTTTTTAAAGCCTCACTAACTTTGATTTTGCTAATACGATAATAAAAATAAAATTCATATTTTCATTTAAGGTACTAAAGTTAATGAAGTTAATCAAATTCTCACAACTTCTTATTAGAAAGTGTATCAAAATATCTCATCTACTAATGTTGAATATCCTCTTCTAAAAAGAAATCACTTTTTAATCTTCATCCTTATTGCAGTTCACTTGAACTAAATCTTTAATTTTTTTTTTTATCTTTTTGCTTGGCTAATTGAGACATGCATCTTTTTCCCTCTTAAGTTAGGGGTGTGCGTTTGGTTGATTTGGATGCATTGGATGATAAATTTTTAAAACCGATTAGTTTTGGATTCCTAAAAATATTGAACCAAACCGACTAAATAAAATACAAAACCAAGCAAACCAAATAATAATTTGGTTCGATTATTTTGGTTTAGTTTTGGATAAACCGAAGTTGGCTACATTTAAAAATTATTTGCATAATTTTTTATTGTATAATGAACAAGCAATAAGAAAAATAACATAAATATAATAAAAATTGCAATTAACTACTTCTAGCGCTAAAAAAAATATTTAAAACTAATTTTTACTTACTTGAACGATGTTTTGAACTTAGAAGTTGATGGAACCATATTACCATATTATGAGACCAAAATATTTTGGAAAATGGGATAATGATCCTCTAAAAAAGCTCCTACCAAATATTCAAAAATAAATAAAAATAAGTGTATAATAGATATACCTATTATACATAAATTAATAATACCGCATTATATATAATTATTTTGGTTTATTTAGTTCCATCCAAAATTTTATTTAACAAACCGATCCAAAAACCAAAAACCAAAGTTTTCATTAATTAAAACCAAAATCCAAATTACTAAGTTCAAAATCAAACCAAATTACTCAAAAATTTTGGTTCGGTTTGGTTTTTTGGTTAAAACCAAATAATGCACACCCCTATCTTTAGTATCCAAGCTATAATATAATTTATTAAATGTTAAATTCTTTGCATTATATATTATTTTCTTATAGTCCTTACGGGTTACTCTTTATCTTTTCCAATTCTATGAGCTTTTACATCAAAATCAATTTTTATAATAAATATTCTTATATTTTTAATCATTTTTTTTGCATATGTTAACTTCACTACCAACTACTTTTACTAATATGAACTTTTCTTTTGATTCTTTAAGTACATTTTTTGTAATTTATGAAAAAATTTTATTTATAACTTTTTCCCACACGACATTAACTTCCTTTGAAACATTCTAAATTCTAAGACCTTGTAGTTTATTTTTAAATATTATTGTTTGTGTTATTTAAGTCCCATTTAATCATTAGATTGTTTTGATTTATTATTAAACATCCAACCCTTTATCTTAAAATCCAAAATAATAATCGATATTGTTTTCACACAGAATGACCTTACAAACTTTATAATCTAAACTATCTAAATTTCTTATGAACAATAATCAATTTGTAATTATCAAATCTTATAAGTGATGATGTGTTCATCTTTTTTTCTTAACAATATATTAGTAATTATCAAATCATAAACTAAACAAAATCTAATATGACCATATCTTCTTTATTAGTCACTCCAAACTTATAACCACCATGAATATCTTTAAAATCTTCTATCACTCTACCAACATATTCATTTTTCTCTAATAAATACACTTCCTTTAAGTGGTATTTATTGTATTAATCCTTCTACGTCATTCCAAAAAAAATATGTTAGAGCATACATCCAAACCTAAATGTGGAGCATAAGCACATATAACATTAAAAATTTTAGTTTTGTTTCGTGCTAGAAAATCAGTTGCGGTAGAATAAAAGTTTACGCCTTAGCTTTGTTATGAAATCCAGCACACACATAGATGTTTAAAGAATGAACAAGAAAACTCCATAATTTTACATGAAAAAACCCCTGAAGAGGGGGAAAAAATCACGGGGCCTAGCCCAATAAAAATCTTCCACTATGTATATGTTTCGGAGTACAAAGTTTTTTGATAAGGGGATTACAGAATTGTATATGAGAATGGCTCACAATGAATCGAAACAACCCGATTATCTGGCCGTGTTGGTATAACTTATTGTGATTATGATGTGAACAATGAGTGATGATAATGGTGGTAGTGATAGCCGAGATGGCGGCGATAATGGTCGGAAGCGTCACGGCGGTGGTCAGTGGCGGTGACTCACGACGGTGGTTAACGGTGATGACCGTCGACGGTGGTTGATGATGACGATGATCGATGGTGGTGGCCGATGGTGGTAGGTGACCAGCGGCGGTGGTGTGAGGATGGCCGGATAGTGGTTGTGATGATGACGAAGCGATGGCGGTGGTTGGTGATTGATGACAGTGGTTAGCGACCATCGAATGGTGGCATGTTTATGCTTAGAGGATTTTCAAGCTATAAAGCTCTCTCTTCTCTTTAGCTTGGGCTCCCAAGTTTGCTTCCACCTCTTTCTTCCCTTCATGACAAAAATGAGATCCTACTTACAGGATTCTCAGAAGGCATTTTGGCCATTATAGTCAAAATCTCAAAACACTCCATCGGACGATCCATATTGATTCATTTGATCATAGATAATTTTTTTGGCGATTTGACCATTCAAATGACCTTCGATCTGAGTTATCTTAGGCTCATCATATTCGTCTTGTCGAGCCGCTCAATTCGACTATAAGAACGTCAAATTTGGAAGTCATTTGATCATTTAGTTAGTGTTTCAAAGTTTCAGATATATCATTTGAGCTTAATTTGAGTTCATTTGGACTTGATTTAACTTGGTTCTAGCATTGTTGGACTCGTCTCACTAAGTCATTTAATTTGATTGTATGTATTTTTAAATTGAGATATGTGTTTAATTTATAAATTTTAGAGTGATATATCATTTGCCCCCCTTTTTTTAGATGAAAAAACTCATTTCATTCAAAAATATATAAAGTCATTTTAAGTAAAAATTATTATTATATATAATATATATATATATATATATATATATTGGGTGGTTGTTTGATTTGAAAGAGGGGATTTTTTTAATTAAATATAATAATGAAGAGAGGGATTTTTTTTAATTAAATGGCTGGCAAGCGCTAGTCATAGTGAGAAAAGAGGTTTATTTTCCATTTTTTTCAGTTTTTTTCGTTTCTTTCCTTTTTTGATTTATTCTTTTTTTGCCTCTATAGTGGGTCTATAAAAACCCCCTTATGGTCAAGTAAGGAGGCACAACTCCCATATGCTTTTGTGTTCTTCTTCATTTGTTGAGAAATTATCTAGCAGAAGCTCAAGTGCTAGAATAATAAAAAAAAATTTATTTTTTTTTCTTTTTTTTGTCAGCGAAGGTTTGACCTTCTTCTTAGAAGAAGGTCAGTCGCTTTGCTGATCAAGACCCATAGCTCATACGGCGGCGAGGCTCCGGTTTTCTCGAGAGAGAGGCGTCAACTATCCTCGTCAGACCGATTGGGTTTGGAGGTGATTAAGACCCGTAGTTCATATGGCGAGACTCCAGTTTTCCCTCGAAAGAGGCGTCAATTGTCCTCGTCGGACCGACCGGGTTCGAAGGCGATCAAGGCCCGTAGTTCATATGGAGAGGCTCCGGTTTTCCCTCGAAAGAGGCGTCAACTGTCCTCGTCAGATCGACCGGGTTTAGAGATGATCAAGGCTCATAGTTCATACGGAGAGGCTCTGGTTTTTTCTCGAAAGAGGCGTCAACTGTCTTCATTGGATCGACTGGGTTTTGAGGCGATCAAGGCCCGTAGTTCATATGGCGAGCCTCTGGTTTTCCCTCGAAAGAGGCATCAACTGTCTTCGTCGGACCGACTGGGTTTGGAGGCGATCAAGGCCCGTAGTTTATACGACGAGGCTCATATTTTCCATCAAAAGAGGCGTCAACTGTTCTCGTTGGACCGACCGGGTTCGGAGGCGAACAAAGCCCGTAGTTCATATGACAAGCCTCCAATTTTCCCTTAAAAGAGGCGTCAACTGTCGTCATCGGACCGACAGGGTTTGGAGGCGATCAAGGCTCATAGTTCATACAGTGAGACTTCGATTTTCCCTCAAAAGAGGCGTCAACTGTCCTCATCAGACCGACCGAGTTTGGAGGCGATCAAGGCCCGTTGTTCATATGGCGAGGCTTCGATTGTTCCTCGAGAGAGGTGTCAACTGTCCTCGTCGGACCGACTGAGTTCGGAGGTGATCAAGGCCCGTAGTTCTTATGTCGTTGCTCCGATTTTCCCTCGAAAGAGGCATCAACTATCCTCATCGGACCGACCAAGTTTGGAGGCGATCAAGGCTCGTAGTTTATACGGCGATGCTCTGGTTTTTCTTCAAAAGAGGCGTCAACTGTCCTCATCAGACCGACTGTGTTTGGAGGCGATCAAGGCCGTAGTTCATCTTGAGGCTCGATTTTTCTCGAGGCGTCAATGTGTTGAACCGGTAGGGTTGGTGATCAATGCCCATAGTTTATAGAAAATTGATTTTCTTGAAACTCCAATAGTTGACAACTGTGAAGATGGTGGGGAAGCATTATTTAGAAACCATTCTCCAGAAAACTCAGAAATTATGGTAGATAATTTCGGAGTCTCATTCTTCATGATGTTATTTGATGCTATTGACTTGTATGGAAGAGGTAAAATCAAATCTGCTGAGGATTTTTGACCCATCCGAGGTTATTTGTCAAAATATTAATTGATGACATTAACCTATATAGAAGAGGTTGAATCAAATCCGCTGAGAATTTTTGACTCATCCGAGGTTGTATGTCAAAGTATTACTTGATGATGTTAACCTATATGGAAAAGGTCGAATTGAATCCGCTGAGAATTTTTGACCCATCTGAGGTTGTTTGTCAAATTGTTACTTGATGATGCTAACCTGTATGGAAGAGGTTGAATAGAATCCGTTGAGAATTTTTGACCCGTATGAGGTTGTTTGTCAAAGTGTTACTTGATGACGTTAACCTGTATGGAAGATGTCGAATTGAATCTGCCAAGAATTTTTGACCCATTCGAGGTTGTTTCTCAAAGTATTACTTGATGATAGTAACCTCTAGGGAAGAGGTTGAATCAAATCCGCTGAGAATTTTTGATCCATCTGAGGTTGTTTGTCAAAGTGTTACTTGATGACGTTAACCTGAATGAAAGAGATTAAATCGAATATGCCAAGGATTTTTGACCTATATGAGGTTGTTTGTCAAAGTATTACTTGATAACAATAACCAAGAATTTTTGATCTATCCCAGATTATTTGTCAGAGTTTTACTCGGTGACATTTAACCTGTGTGGAAGAAGTCAATAATTTTAACTCTCATTCGAGGTTGTTTTGTCAAGGTATGACGTTAACCTATGTGAAAGATATTAAATATTTTGATTCTTCTGAGATTATCTGTCAGAGTATTACTCGGTGACTTTAACCTGTGTGGAGTAGGTACAAAGTTATGACCTATTTGAGGTTATTTGTAAGAGTGTTACTCGATGACGTTAACCTATGTGGAGCAGGTACAAAGTTATGACCTATCCGAGGTTGTTTGCCAGAGTGTTACTCAGTGATATTTAACCTGTCTGGAGGAGGTCAAATCAAAAATATCCATTTATAGCCAAAGTTGCTTCTTGATATTTTCTTTTTTCATGAGTATTACTGACTTGCATCTCGAACTGATAATCAATTAGATATTTAGAATATTGATTTGGATGATCTTTTGAGATTAAGAGTTGCCCCTAGTTTCCAAAAAAATATGAAGGATCGAAGTTTGATAAATCTTCATTCTTCACATGCGCTCCTTAAAAGCATGAAGTGCTCCACATGGCTCGTATTTTTGATCTTGTTGGGAAATTTGGTTGTCTGATATGATGAAATAATGAGAATCAGTTTTCCATAGACGATGCCAAACTGTTGCGTGCTAGAAAACTAGTTGCGGTAGAATAAAAGTTTACGCCGTAGCTTTGTTATGAAATTCAGTACACACACAGATGTTTGAAGAATGAACAAGAAAACTCCAGAATTTTTACGTGAAAAAATCCCTGAAGAGGGGGAAAAAATGGCGGGGACTAGCCTAGTTAAAATTTTCCACATACATTTTGGTACAAAGTTTTGATAAGATTACAAACTTGTATGAGAAAGGATGAATCGAATCGATCAACAATAGTTATGTTGATTAGGTTGTAACAATTTGTTGGTTGCAGTTGATGATAGTGAATAGCGAGTCGACCGATGGTATGGCAGTCAGCGGTGGATGATCAGCGAGATGGCCGGTAATGGTCGGATGATAGCCGGTGGATATATGGTCTATGTGGAGTGAAATGATGGTAGTGGCAAGACTAGCGGCAGTGGCGTTAGTATGATAATAGACGGTATGAAAATGATGTCGATGGTGGCCGGCGGCGGTGGTTGCAGCAGCAATCAGCGGCAGTAATCAGCGAGATAGCCGAGATGGTGGTTAGCAGTAATGCTTAGCAGCAGTGGTCAGCAATGCGGCAGCAGTGATCAGCGATAGGCAGCAGTGGTGGCTATGATGGCAACAGATTGATCGCTAATCAGCGGCGATGGTGATGATGAATGCAGCAGTGATTGAGATCTGATGGCGGCAGCGGCGGTGGTTAGCGGTTAATGTGGTGTGGAAATGGGTGGTGACACGATTATGCTTGGAGGATTTTCAAGCTTTAGAGCTCTCTCTTCTCTTTAGCTTGGGCTCCCAAGTTTGCTTCTAGCTCATTCTTCCCTTCATGACAAAAATGAGGTTTATTTATAGGATTCTGAGAGGGCATTTTGGTCATTGTAGTCAAAATCTCTAAACACTCCATCGGACGATCCGTATTGATTCATTTGATTATAGATTATTTTTTGGTAATTTGACCATTCAAATGACCTTCGATCTGAGTGATCTTAGACTCGTTGGATTCATCTCGTCGAGCCGCTCGATTTGACTATAAGAACGTTAAATTTGATAGTCATTTGATTATCCAGTTAGTATTTTGAAGTTTCAAATATATCATTTGAACTTGATTTGAGCTCATTTGGACTTGATTTTACTTGGTTCTAGCATTGTTGGACTCGTCTCACTGAGTCGTTTAATTTGATTGTATGTATGTTTTAAATTGAGATATGTGTTTAATTTATAAATTTTAGAGGAATATATCAAGTTTCAAAAATAATCTTTAAAGAAATAATTCTATCTCTAATCCTATTAATTTTCATAACATTATCTTTCAAACTCTTATCTATAATCATATTCACACCGTTTATAGCATGACTCCTACTTGAATATCAAAGTTGAAAATCTAAGTTATTAATGTTTTTGGCATTGCTCCCAACTCATTTAGTTTCTTGAATATATAAGATATTAATCTTTTTATAAACTATAATATCTATTAATTTCATTAATTTGCATATAATAATACCTTTATTTCAAGATCATATCCTAATTATAATTTCATAGACTAGCTTTTTTGCCTGCATCCGTCTATAATGTGGGAACCTTTGTTTATTAAACACTATACTCGGGTGTCAATGCATCGCCTCTTACACACTTTTCATTATATATGCTTTCACATAATATTAACTTGATTATTTCTATATAGTAGAAAAGGGTATTATAGTTTAAAATAAGTTTAATTAATTTAAAACATTATTTAAATAATTTTTAGAATTTATTTTAAAAATGATTTAAAAGGCATGGACTACATGAGAAGACTTAAGAATAATCCTCTAAATTTTATTAAGTCAAAAGAATCATAAATAAAATATAATTTATTTGTTCTTAAATGTAAAAAAAAAAAAAAAGATATGCATATCATGAATAGAAATAGATTAAAAAATTTATAGGTGGCCCTATGGCCATATAAATATTTTTGAATTTCTATAAAATTTATATGTTTTTTTAACTTTAAAATCAATAAAAAATTGCACAAAAAATAAATAAAATGCTACAATATTGCTAAAATTCCTAAGATTAGATCCGTAACTTCAAAATAGTGTCTTAACATTTAAAATATTTTCAAAAGTTTTTTAAGTTTACATACATTGTCATGAATTTAATGCTTAAATCAAAACTCATGTGGTGGAGTGGTTGTGTGCCTTTAATGGTATTGGAGAGGTGCTGATTCAAATTCATCACTCTACATATATTTTTTTAATTAAATTTATTATTTATATTTAAAAAAATGTTTAAGAATGTATCAAAATATATTTAATGTTTTGTAAATTTTGTAAAGCCATGAAACAATTAATATGTAGAGGATGACATTTTACTTTATAGTATGAATTTAAGACATTTTATATTCTAATTTGCTAATTTAATAAATTATATAAATTTCAAAACTATTTTTTACTAAGATAAAGTGTTTTCGAACATAAAAATAATAATTTTATTGATATTAAATATATAATTTAATTTCCAAAATTAATAAAAATCATTTTCATAACTTATATTTTTTAAAATATTTTACTAGGCATAGATTAGATAAAAAATAAGAATAATCATCCAATAATTAATTAACTTCTAGAAATAATTTTCATGGATAGAAAATAATTCATTGATGTTTAAAATTACTTTCATTTTTTAAAATTGTACACTTTTTTATTTTAAGTTCTTGAAATATGTATAAAACATAAGAAATTCATACCAATAGTAGAAATAGTCTTAAAATAATTTTATGGAGTGGGTCTTATTTCCATATAAATATTCTTGACTTTGTACAAAATTTATATGCATTTTTAGCTTTGATATCCTTGAAAAATGTATAAAAAAATAAGAAAAAAAAGCATTTGAATATTGTAATCTCCAAATGTATAACTATCCCTCCAAATGAGATTTGGTTAGCCATGATGACTTAAAAATTTATTGTTTGATCAATTATAAGTCAATAATCAATTCTCCAATAAAATTACATAACAATTCAATCATTTTTTAAAATTTAAACTTTTAAAATTCAAAATATTGAATTTAAAAAATGATATAAGTTAAAAAAAATGCAATCACATTATCTTTTCTAAAAATAATAATAAATTTATAATTAATAAAATTTAAATATTAAATTCAAGCTCTAGCATGATATCTTGTCATTGGGCTTCTTCTTTTGGTTTTAGTTCACTAAATTATGCTACATAAATTCTTAGTTAACTATTTTAAGCTTCTTAAGTTGATTAGAACTTATCAAGTGAAGCTCTTACCTTATGATTAACTTGGTAGAATATTAACCTTAGTTGACTTAATGATTTAAACTGAGACATTTTAGGGCCTACCATGCAAAGGTAGAAGTATTTGGCATCTAAGTGAAGTAATTGGTCTATAGGCTAAGCTAAGCGTAGAAGTTTTAGCCTATTAGGTAAGATTGAACATTATGTCAAAAGTTGACTTAAGTAGGGCCTTGATTGAGTCATAATTTGGTTGGCTAGGATCTAGGGTCTTCCTAAGTTTTTATCATATTATTTGTTTATGTTTTCTTAATAGGTGGTGTGTAAAGTTTGAACTTGTTTAGGTTTAACCCTAGCTAACTCGTGGGTCAAGGTTAGATTGGTCGACTCGTTTAAGGTAGTTTGGATTAGATAGGCTAATCTATGCTTTTGTATAGTGTGTTGAAGTTATATAATGGATCTTGGGCTAGCAAACATCTAATGGGATAAAGCTAAACCAAGTAAACTATTAGTGTACTAGACTGTACTTGGCTAAGGTCAATAATGTGTCTTGTGACTCAAATTAGGTTTAAAGTTCATCAACCTAACTTGATATAATATAAAACATTAGTGTAAGATTATACCGATTCAAGTACATAATAGAAGTTTATCCAAGATTTATTTTTAAAAAATGATATATCTTCAAAATCACATGACATATAGCCACTAAATCATCAACAATAATACAATAAAGCAAAAATGGCCATCCTATGTTACATGTATACATTAGAATTACTTTTACCTGGATATTCATATATAATTCATGGTGTTCTAATATCTTCAATAGAAATACATTTAATTCATGTTTGCAAAAGAGGATATCTATAATAAAATATACTTTAATCATGGTCTCATTTCATTGATTTTCTTGAAAATTTATAAATGCAATAGGAGTGAGCAAATAGCTTAACAAATTAAATGAAAGCTATAATTATATTCAATGCATAAAAATAAAATATTATATATAATTGCATCATTAACGTTTTACACATGCTGAATAAGTAAATCTTCATGCTACTACATATGAACAAGTATATTATATAGAATATAAGTCATATATAATTATAATATAAGGTGCCATATCATAATATTACCAGTTTATACAATTTATATAATCAAGTATAACATTTCAATTCAAGTCTCTAGCTAATCATTGCAAATTATGTGATATTTTTATGTATCAAGTTAAAATAATTAGGTAACACAATAAATAGGCTTTGTTACCCCCTAGCCAATTAACACCCATATCTTATCATATTTTAACTTTATATCTCATATCAAATATGATGTCTACGCTATAAATTCATATTTACCTATCGGCCCTCTCTCCAACTAAGGGCATCATTGTCTTTGTCAACTTGAATCATAATAGTCATCATTTTTTATATACACATATTTCACAATATATATAACATATTTATTATTTCAAGAGAATATCTAAAGTATTTTTAGAGTCACAATTTACAATTTTGTAATTATAATATGATTGAGTTTTATTTTGATTGAAGCCCTTATTTTTAAAAATAAAAATTAGAAAAAATTAATTTAAAATATTACAGATATTATATCAAATAATTAATTAGTGGAAATAATTTGTTTAAAATAATATTCATGTTTATTAATTTATTTAGAAATAATATCTTGAATATGATTTAAAATTGTCGCATAAATAAAAATATATTTTAAGTAAATAATGTCTACAAGAAGAACAAACAAAGTTCACCTAACCTAATTTGTGGAAAGCGTTAGAGTCAAATTAAAGCGACATTGAAGTAGAAGACCACGTGCAACAACTGTGGTAGACGAGAAATCGTGCCATCTACCTGCTCCCATGCCGCCGCCCATCCATGCGTATATAAAGCAACAATCGGCCCAGTAGACAACCAGGCCAAGAGCAAGCTAGTTCTTCCTGAAAGTTAGTTCTTCGATCACACCTTCTCGGTTGAGTTCTAGCAGATTAGGCTTCACTTGACTCCGTCCACTAAAGCAAAATCTCATAAACTTTCCAACATGCCGAGTCTTGAATCCATCAAGAAGACACCAAGAGCCGATGGCTTCGCTTCCATCTTGGCCATCGGTAGGGCGAACCCTGAAAACATCATTGAACAGACCTCCTACCCAGACTTCTTTTTTCGTGTCACCAATAGCGAGCACTTGGTCGACCTCAAAAAGAAATTCCAACGGATCTGTAAGTCATTTCAATTCTCTGTATTCTATTCTAATATAATCGATCTCCTTAATTTGCAGCATGCAAGCATATTACAAACAAGCTAGAATTAATAAATTCTTCTTCATCTGCAGGTGATAAGACGGCAATCAGAAAGCGCCATTTTGTCTGGAACGAGGAGTTTCTCACAGCAAATCCTTGCCTGCGCACGTTTATGGACAAATCATTGAACGTAAGGCAAGAGGTTGCTATAAGGGAGATACCAAAGTTAGGTGCGCAGGCAGCCACCAAAGCAATTCAGGAGTGGGGACAGCCTAAGTCCCGTATCACTCATCTCATCTTCTGCACCACGAGTGGCATGGACTTACCTGGTGCTGACTACCAGCTCACCCAAATCCTTGGCCTCAACCCAAACATCGAGCGAGTCATGCTGTATCAGCAGGGCTGTTTCGCCGGCGGAACCACACTCCGCCTGGCCAAGTGCCTTGCCGAGAGCCGCAAGGGTGCGCGCGTCCTTGTGGTGTGCGCTGAGACCACCACCGTGTTATTTCGTGCGCCGTCTGTGGAACACCAGGATGACCTTGTTACTCAGGCTTTATTTGCCGATGGTGCCTCCGCACTCATAGTGGGTGCCGATCCAGATGAGGCAGCCCACGAGCGGGCCAGCTTCGTCATAGTCTCTACATCTCAAGTCTTACTGCCGGACTCAGCGGGTGCTATTGGTGGCCATGTAAGTGAAGGCGGCCTTATAGCCACACTTCACAGAGATGTCCCACAACTTGTTTCAAAAAATGTTGGAAAGTGCTTGGAAGAGGCTTTCACTCCATTTGGAATTTCGGATTGGAACTCTATCTTCTGGGTACCTCATCCAGGAGGCCGAGCTATTCTAGACCAGGTGGAAGAGAGGGTTGGGCTGAAGCCGGAAAAGTTATCGGTTTCCAGGCATGTGCTTGCAGAGTACGGTAATATGTCGAGTGTTTGTGTCCATTTTGCTCTTGATGAGATGCGCAAAAGATCCGCGAATGAAGGTAAGGCGACAACTGGCGAGGGACTTGAGTGGGGTGTGCTCTTTGGGTTCGGGCCAGGCCTCACTGTCGAAACTGTCGTTCTACGCAGTACCCCTCTGTAACTGTATTACCTGCTCACACTATTCGACCGGGCTTCGGCGTCGTCGTTGTTCTTGTATTCTTGTAAACAGTTCTGTTGTAAGGCTTGAAGCGATCTATTGACTTTTTTTTTTTTTTTTTTCCTTTTGTTTAAGGGCAACATCTGTAAAGCCTTTCACTTATGAAAAAATAAGAATTATAATGAATATGATTTATGGAGTTCGAATTCAACTATTAGTTTTGAAGTTTTTTTTTTTTTGTTGGTTTCAACATTTTTTTCAATTTTAATGTTTAATTTAGATCATTAAATCAATAATTTTTTAATATTATTATTGAAGATTTATAAACATATCACACAATTATTAAATATTTATATGTCTAATGCTCAAATTATGATATTTGCTTATCTAATATTTTCTTATAGTTAAAATAACACATTTTATATTAAAAAATTAAAAATAATGATATTTTTGATATAATATTGAAGATCTAAATATAACATATATAAAAATTTAAAACTTAGATTTTAGACATAGAAATACCATGTTTGTAAATTCCCCAATAATTAAACTATTTTAATAATTTAATTCTTGGATAAATTTGGGCATCATTTATAAATAGTAAGTTCTTATGCATTTGATTGAGTTTTTTTTTTTCTGTTTCAATTTTGGTGATTTTAATAATTTTGACTGCCACAGAGAATTTTAATCTAATTTCTGCAGTTTTGAATTGAAATCACTGGAATTTACTGAAAGTCAGTCTCTGGTAATATTGGATCTATCTTAGCCAATTATGATCAGCTTCTGAGATTTCCAGTCTTCTTTGAACAACACGTATAACCACGGCTTCACTGCATATCAATTTATATATTAAGTTTGATGTTCGATAACCTTTATGATTGATCAACACGAATTTGAACAAAAAGGGTTTGTTTGGCATCAATTTTTATTTTATTTTATTTTTAAATATATTTAATTATGATATTCTTAGATTTTTTATTTATTTTAAAAAACTAAATAAAGATGTTTTTAATTCTACTTAAGATAATTTTAAATATTTTTAAAAATAATTATCATCAGTCACCGAGTTATTCAAAAATTACCTCTAACTGGGTCAAAAAGTTCGTAGATAATATTTAGATTCTAGCTAACTAAGTTTGCAATACTAATAAATATTTTAAATCAATTTATAAATGAAACATAACAATCTTTTCATCGTTTCTACCAATTTAACTCTAACTAAAATATTATATATATTATTATTATATATATATATATATATATATATATATATATATATATATATATATATATATATATATATATATATATATATATATATACATATATATATATATATACATTTATATACATAACAACATATATTACATATACATATATAATATATATCATACATATAACATATATATATATAATATATATATTATATATATATATACATATATAATTATATATATATATATTATATATACATATATATACATATATATATATATATATATATATATATATATATAATATATATATATATTAATATTAACGAATTTAATTTACAAAATTTTGACAAATTGAAAGTAATCCTCATGATATTTCAATTATTATTAGTATTGAGTTGATACAAGCCATTCTGAAGAAATCGAGCCAAACACTAACAGTAATATTTCTAGCCATTTCGAAGACGAGTCGAACACGATCAAAATTTTTTTTCAAATGAGCCGAACACGAGCAAAAATTTAGCTCATTTACACCCCTATATCCTACCACCATCCGACACTCAATCACCAATGAAAATGGTCTGTGACCACTACCAATATAACATAAATTAAATTATTTCAATTTATTAAAAATAAAAATATCTATATAAAAATATTATAAACAAATAGGATAAAAATGCTAATCATATTTATTTTATATTAAAATTTACATAAATAAAACAAAATTTTAAAACATATAATGATCCCAAACAGCTTCTAAAAATTAAGGTGATACTGATAATTAAAAAATAATAATTCAACGAAGCAATTATAAATTTACATCAGAAAGTCAATTTTACCACGACTACTCGGGATGTAAAGATAGAAAATGAATAAATAATAATAATAATAAATTTTTAAAAAAACTCGATTCTACCTCCGGCTCCCGAACCAGCGCCCGAACCCACGCTCATGCCCCTCCCCTCCATCCACTCGCCCAAACCGACGCCGGTCGGCCCCTCCCCTCCATCCCCGCGCCTGAACCGACACCAGACCGTCCTCTTTCCCATCCCTGCGCCTTTACCGCCGCCGGCCGCCCACTTCCTCTTCCCTAGCCAACGCGAGATGGCGAACCCGTGCTAGGTGAGTTCTCTCCTTCGTTTTAGCATACTATAAAATCTGCATAAAAATGAACATATGCAGTTAAAATGCATTACACTATAAATTCAATAAATCTAACAGCCCTTTATATATATATATAAAAATAATCAACATATCTCTCTGAAGTAATCATTACTAATTCTACAAGATTTTAATTCACGAGTTATTCGCAGCGTCAGATTACTTTTGAGAGGGTGGGTATTTTGGTAGTCTATTATCTTCATATTTTGATTCACAAATATTTTTAGAATTATTCTAATCAATATATCTATTTGTTAATTTTTCAGTTGTTAATATCATTGGACTAGTATCATCAAGAGATTTAAAATCATTTCCTTGCTTCTCTCTCTCTTCTTAATTTCTTTCTTAATAGCATGCAATTAATGTATCCGAATACGAAAGATCCTCAATGATAACATAGGCTTTAAGTCAATCCATTGTCAAATTGGATTGAGCTAGCAATGGTTATGATTTAGCAATGGTTATGATTGTCTATTACAAGGTGGGTAAAGACTTCCCTTCAACATTGTCATAATAATTTGGTTGTATAAGGATGCATGTGGGGCAGTAGTGCGGTGTGAAAAAGCATTGCACTGTCCTTTGGAAATCGCATCCTGGTCATGTTTTGGAGAATCAGTGATAAAAAATTTGCATTTTTAATTGGATTAGGTTGAATGTTGTGACTATCAGAAAGCTATGATTTGACTCTTTTGAAATAAAAAAATTGTAATACCAACCATGCACAATTTTTAGACAGTAGCTTTACCACATCTTTTTAAGACAATTGTAGCTACCCAAATATATCTTAAATTTTCATTAGTTAACACAATGGTTATCTCATTGCCAAAGCTATTAAGGTACTTAATATGATCATACAAATACTTTCGATGAATGAGTGTCAACACCTCGAACTTTACCTATAATATTTTTTCTAATGACTAGTATTAATGAGAAGGAATTGATTTTATAATTGACTGATGGATGCTAGTAAGAGAGCTCCCCTATATAAAGCTTAGATTATCAAGCAATAATTAGAGGGAAAAGGGGTCATGAATGTGGTCAATAAAATGGGGGTCTCAAGAATCACATTTGAAGCCATTATCAAAGCAATAGAGCTAATCATCATAATAGAGCAAGGATGGTAGGATGGAGTATTAATATGATAAAAAGATATATTTTCATAGAGAGCTCAAAACATATATTTTATTCTATTTACTTTTTTCTTTAATTCTCTACCTCAATGGATGTAATTAACATATTCGAATGAAAAAGTCCTCAAAGATAAAGTAGACTTAAGTCAATCCATGCCAAATTAGATCGAGTTAGCAATAAGAAGGAATTGATTTCATAATTAATAAAATGGATGGTAAGAAGAGGGATCTCTTATATATAACTTACATAATCGAGCAAGATTTATGTGGGAAGGGGGACATAAGTGCATCAACAAGATGTTTATTTCTCAAGACTAACATTTGAAGTCATAATAAATAATGCAATATAGCTAATCACCATAATGGGAGTAAAGACTACAAGATAGAGTGTCAATATAATAAAAACTTTATTTTCTTACTTGGCTTCAAATTAACTTTGCCATTGTGATGAAGGCTAGTTGGTTAGTTAGGAAGTCTTCTCACTATCACTGTCATTAAAAGGCAATAGGTGGCTATCAGAACTTACATGTTACTCCATCAAGTTTTCTATGTAACTTGAAGAGGTCTTAGTGATAGCAATAGAAATATTAGTAATAAAAAATATTTGGATAGGGGTGTAGATGAATTTTTATCAAAGTTCTTAATGTTTAACTTAAACAAAAAGGAAGGGTGAGCCTCTATGGTTTGATTTATATGCTTTTATGTGTGTGTATGTGGGTTGGGGTGGGGACACCATGCAGATCTAAGGGTATACTTATTGAGGTGATCGGGCATGACATCAAGGAATAGTATACTATCTCAAAAGATAGAAATCACTACCATACGATAGACCTAATCACCTAATAAGGACTTCTAAGGGATGATGGGTCTTCGAATGTACCAGAGATTTTTTTCCTACTTTACATGGATGAATAAAGTAGGGTTTATTTAAACTGGGTTCTAAAGTTTCTTATGGGGGCAAGCCCCCATAGCTAATTATATCTTAAGGAAGGTGAGTTCCTTAGGAATACTCTTGATTAAAGTAGGCAATTATTGTCTCCAAATAATTCAAAAATTAAACTATAAAAAAGAAAAAAAAGAAAAAAAAGAAAAGACTATAAATAAATTGGTTATATTTGAAAAATCAAATGGGATAGATCGAAAGGAGAGATTTATTATTGCCAAAAGAAGAAGAGTATGTGATGCTCATGATACTAAAAACCTAGTGAGTATCTCAAATTATCCTATAGTTGGGCTTTATATATTTGAAATTGAGGATAATATTTTTAATTTAAGTTGAAATTTCATTATAAATCTTGGACTTATAATTTCACAATATAAGATTATGGAAATACCTAAGAGATGAAGATTTATGCTAGTAGCCTCATAAAAAAAATGACAGTCTTAGATCCTAAATCTAGGGAGTTTTAGCGAGGGCCAAAGTAAGACCTAAATCTAAGGCAAAAATGAGTATATTGTTTACCCCACAAGAGAGAGTAAGTCACCAGACTGCTGGACTTATAACCGCCTGGAGTGGTAGCCAGCTAACTCCTCATACATTTTAAAACTATGTGATCAAGTCATATGCTTTGCAAGATAGCTAGGTTGTTATTATTTAGAAAGAAAACTAAAGTCCTTAAACTTACTCCCTAAGAAACTAGAGCATGAGTGGTATAAATAATGACTTAGTCTAAAGCAAATCTTATCAAATTTTATTTGATTTTGGACTCTTTATTTTAACACAAGCTATAGGATTTTATATGCCTAAATGCATGGTGAAGTTGATTATGGGCCAAATCAAAAGAGAAAGAGGTATTTTCCATCACAAGCTCTCAAAGGTCAAGCCTTTTTCCTATCTCGCAAAGATGAAAATCCTCTCTTAGCAAGAGTGAAATAAAATAACATGTATGATATTAAGCATACAACATCCAGCTAAGGGGTTGCTAAATATTTTATTATCTTGATTTAATGCTAGGCTTTATGTGAGGTTATGAGTTATTTTAAGAAATTTAATTATGAGTTGTAGTTGGGGTAGAAAATTTATTTTTTCCTAAGAGCCTAAACGGATCGAGGCCACATATTAAATCATCATACATGAACAAACTAAAAAAAACACATGCCATTTCTATTGCACAATGTAAACAAATCATCAAATAATTTATAACTTCAATGTGAAAGAATAATAGGCCAGTGCGGTCGGGTACCGCTGTACAACCCAAAAAAAAAAGGGTAGTCGAACTCTACCCTTATACATCCTGGTAATGTAAAATAATAATTAGAAATTATAAATGATAAGTATTAATGTTAGTCTTCAAGTCTTCATGCTCCCTCCATCTCTTCATTTGATTTTCTCCATTTGGTTTGGCTGGCTTCTAGGCATCACATGGCACCCAAGGATTAAACCTTCTGGCCAATGTTCATCATTAACCTCCATAACACTTAACCAAATTCCTAATGCATAATTACATTAAAAGAATGGAAAAAGTAAATCTAACTACACCTGTAAAATAAATATTAGCTAAAACACAATACAACCCAAGAAGTTATATGAATAATTTGGACTTAGCACCCGACACATGGGTAACCAAGTCCACCTTTCCTAATGTAGATTATGCTTAGAGGTCAAGCAACCTGCAAAAGAGAGTATTTATATTTATTTTAAGCTTAGCATAATCTTCTACATAAAATATGATTAGCCTAATCACAGCTTAACATCTAGTCTACGAAACATATACCATAACATCCAATCTACAATAATACATCACAAAATAAGCATACATCAAACCATACACCGCCCTAACATAAAGCTAGAAGTGGTGACTTAATCTAATATGTGTGTTAGGGCTTGTGTGATATGTCCTAACTAGGCTTTAGGGTTAAGATTTTCTAAGTATGAAGAACATTTAATTATAAATAGTGGTTTCACTTTAAATGGTTTACTTGATTTGTAAATTTCACTTAATATTTTCTTTTATTTCATTTGACCTACACTAAAAAACTAGGTGTTATGAAGAGAAAGAAAGAGAGGGCCACTCTCTTTTATTCCTACCTTAAGTCACATTTAAAACAAATTAAATAATCAATTCCCTTTAGTGAATGACTTATTATATATTTTAATTATTCTTAATATTTGAGTTCACTTTAAATAACCTCATTCAATAAGAAAGACATCTTAAGATTAGTTGGAATGAATTACTATCACATAATGCATGTTCCAACATGTATATCATGCATATGATTAAATCCTAAGCACAACTATACATACAATTTGTATCTTAGCACACTTAAATGATGAATGTGCGTAAATATATTTGAAATTAATATTTCATTTGATTGAATGATTTTATCATATTAATTTAAAGCTATATCTAAATTCTTATACAAAAGCATAAGGAAAGAACCTTAAATCACATGACTAATTAACTCAACCAATTAAACAAAGTATGAATGCATATCTTTTAATAAAAAAAGGGGGTTTTCATTCATTAGTTAGGTACACATTCACATGTATAAAAGTTTTAAGCAAGTACGTCGCCATTGTTCTACACCAAGGGAACGAGGTAGGAACCTCCTTAGGTTACTTAAAGTCGTGCATTCCTGGGATGTCCAGACTAATATACTCGCTATCTTTAGATACATATGGATGTATAAAAAACTACAAGAATAGAAAGCCATGCAAAAATTATATTTTTATTTGATTAATTTATTTTGTTTAAATGAATTAAAATTCTTTATAAATTATGATGTTGAAAATGCATAAGAATGAAATCAAGCAGGTGTGTCACCATTATTTCGTACCAAGAGAATGAGATAGGAACCTCCTTAGGGCTACTTAAAGTCGTGTGTCCTTGGGATGTCCAGACTAATATACTCACTAACATTCATACTTATATAAATTAATACATGAATATAAGAAAGAAACTTTACTTCATACACTAAGTTTATATTCACTTGCATTTCCTATGTATATATAACTAAAGTTACAATATATATGTATATTCATTCATTAATAAACTTTTAAAAATATATTTGAGATTTAATAGTGATACTATCCACACATTTTTTTAATTAAGCCAACACATGCAAATTAACATAAAGAAAATCATTTTTATTTGATTAATTTGAAAGACATGAATGCATGAATACAAGTGGCATACAATATTTTAGCATGATTGTAAAGAAATAAAGAAACATAAGCATGTGGTTTCATTCAATTCCAACTAAACCCTAAGGACAATCATATTAAACAAATTCATTTAAGATAAACCAAAGTTTCTTAAAGCCATTTTGATCTTTATGTTTGATTTTAGTTAAGGAATCTGAAAGAGGTTTGCTAATCGTAATCCCATCCCCCATATGTGAATTAATTTGATTTAATGAAGAATAATTAAGTTAATTTTATGTCTTAATTAGATTGAGGTATGAATTAAGTCTATTAATTAACCCTTACCTACATCCCCTTAAGCTAATTAACTAAATTATGATGATCCAATATGAGATGCAACCACATAAAAAGTAAATTGACAATGCTCTTAAAAAATGAAAGGGGCCTAATGCAATTGGCTCATAATTAATAGTTAATTAAGCCTAAGATCTCACTTAACTATTTTTATGGTTTTCTCACACAAGTGAGCTAACCATAATATCATTAGCTCTCTCTTTAGGTTATTGAACAACATAAAGAGCTACCCAAGATTGATTAAACAAAGTTAGGTTATGAATGAATGGATTTTAAAATTAATTTCATTGAGCTCATTAATCCATTTGGTTAAGCATTATGCATGTTCAATTAATGAAATGAAATTAACTTAGGGAAAGAGATCAAGAAAGAGGCCTTAATCTCAATCCCTAAGTCATATATTGATTACTTAAGCTCTGATTTTATCTTGAAGATTAATTATTTAATTAAGTAATTAATTACTTCATTAATTAATTTGATTCCAAAAAGTAAAGAAAACTTAGGAAATAAATTAGAAAAAAATATCCCAATCACATTTCCTAAGCTCCCCTATTATCCAACAGAAGTAATCAGGCTTAAATAATTAATTAAGTCACTATTCATTCACTAATTATGATTAATTAAATTAAGAGGGTGATTAAGACTTAATCAATTAATTTTTCTAATTAAGTAACCAATAAAATCCTAGAAAAATTGGAGAGGTAGAGGTCATCCCCCTAAACATCCATAGAATATTTGAGACTAATTGGGTGATTAATTAAGGAGTAATTAAGCTAATTAAATTTTTAGTTAAACCTTAATTAAGCCAAAATAATTATCTAGAATTAATTAATAATAATTTTTCTAGATTCTACTATAAAATATCTTCAAAATGAGCTCTCATTTGTATTTTTTAGATTTTTCTAAGATTAGTTATGATTTTAGAAGATTCAGCCTTAAAATTAATTAAAATATCCCTAATTAACCCTTAATCCCGTCAGCGCCACAGGGCTGCTAACGCAGTGTGCGCTTTCCACATGGTGCAATGGGATTGGGTATTTAAGTTGTCACATTAGGATATTGACTCGGATTGCGATGGACGCGCTTTCCCATTGACCGTTTGATCTAAGATCGGATGACCACGATCAGACCCGTGGTTTTGAAGGATTAATCAAGGGATATACGGGTGATTTGATCAGAACCATTCATTTTGATCACAAGGAATGGATGGCTCATGATCCGTCTCCTTCACGAGCGACAAAAGATGGATGCCATCTGTCTTGCCCTGTTCGATCCGAGCTCACCCGAGCTCGGATTGCCTCCAAAATCATCCCACACCTTCGGGGAAGGGAGACGCACACATCCAATGGCTAAGATTCACCCAAATGCACATTTATTTCACAAAGGACCAAACAATTTTCACTAGGGAGCTCGATTTTGGAAAATTACCTCACTGGAATTAATGTTCGATGGTAGGATCGATGGAGGTAGCTTCGTCTAGTAGAGACGAAGCCTTGTTGAGAAGATTTGGTGTAGAACGCTTAGACGACCAATCCATGTGCGTAACAACTTCAGCTCTGATCAAACTTTGGTCTTCGGTGGTCGGGGAGGCTCGGGGATGAATCAGTTGGCTTCGATGAAGTATGAGGATGGTGTGGGTGTGAGGAATTGGTATTTGATCAAGTAGAGAGGGAGTATTTCATGGGAAGGGGGTGTACTATTTCAATTTCACATGTAGAGGAGAAAGCTGATCGAGGGAGGCTTCGAGAATGCTTGGAAAGGCTTTGTGGGGTTTGAAAAAATCTTAGGGAACTCTTACAATGCAATTTGTGTCAATTCCCACTCGAATTGGGGGAAGTTTACCCCAAAATTGTGTGTGAAGGACGAGGATGATGCTTATTTTGGCCGAAGGTCAGTAGGGTGCGAGAGGTCGTGTCCAACTCTACGTGGCTCTTCTTGAGTGGAGGGAGCTATGGGAGGCTGCCCAAGGGTTATTGTGCAAAGGCCTCTTGGCTTGAATCCATGAGTTTTTAGTTTTGGCTTGTATGAGGAGTTGAACTTCCATTGGTCCTTGGCCAACCTAGGAGGGATTATGTGAGCTAGGTGGGTCAGGTGGAGCCTCACTTGAGTGCTTGGAGGCTGCCATGGTGATGGGGAAGTCAACTTTGCTTGTTAGTGTGAAGATCTAATGGAAAGAAGGTTAGCCCAATGGCTCATTGTTGCATGAGGTCCCACTATGGATTTGGGGCTAGTTTGGGAATGAGTTAGACTGGTTTGGTTGTTAGGGTCCAAGGTCCCATAATTGGTTTTGGGTGATTTCAAATGGTCAAAGTAGGCTCATTTGGGTTGAGGTTGGGTTGAGTTGACCAATTGGTCAATAAACCAAGTTATGTTCAAATGATATTTTAAAGAGTTTTGGTTCAAGTTATTTTGATTAATTTAGCTTAGGTTTGATTTTGGCTCATTTAGATTCAAATAGGTTGAATGGGCTAAGTTGACCAATTTGACCAAATTGGGTTGGGTTAAGTATTGGTTTATGTTCAATTGGTTAATTGAAAATGATTGTAGGTTTTGGTTTGGTTTAATTTAGAATTAATATGGATTATGACCAATTTGACCCTTTAGGTAAATTTGGGCTAGGTTGGGTCAAGTTAACCAATTGGTCAAATTGGGCTCAATCATAGCTTTGGTTAAGTTTATTAAGTGATTTGGAATGAACTTGAGCAATTAGCTGCAATCAAGTTGGATTAAATCATGATTTGACCCATTTTAGTTTTTCAAGCTAATTTGGGTCAACTTAGGTCAAATGGTCAATTTGACATGGTTTGGCTCAATTGAGGGTTTGATCATATTTAATCATTGATTATGAATTGGTTTGAATCAATTGTTTCATTCAATTTGGTATATGGTGGGTTTTGGCTAGTTTGGGTTTCATTTGGGCTAAATGTTGACTTGGTCAAAGGACCAAGTTGACTTGGTTTGACCTAATTCAAGGTAGTTGATCACCCTAGGATGATTTTTGATCATGCTTTGGGGTTTGGATGGGCTTGGTTTAATCCAATTTGGGTTAGATTATAACTTGGCTCAAAAAGGTCTTTTAGGTCACGTTGGGTCAAGTGGACCTAAATGGGTCAATTAGCTTGATCATGGCTTGATTCAAGTTTAGTTGTACTCACATATGAGCCTAGGATGAAAATATAAACCCAATTACAATTGGTTTGGAGTCAAATGGATTTTGGTTCATATGACAACTTCAAGTCAAAAGAGGTTAACATAGGCTTGACTTGGGTTGGCTTGGATTTGGTTTTATAATTGTAGTTTGTGTTTATATTTGGAATAATGATTGAAGGAATGATTGGATCATGAGAAAATCCATGGATTTTGAATTGATTTGAGTATCATTTAGCGAAGTACAAGAATTTGGCTAAAAAGGCTAAAACTAGGAATGTGATTTGATTTGGGTTTAGTTTTGGCCACTTGGATTTATATTTCATTTACATTTATGAATATAAATGAAGATATAAATGATTTATGAGAAAATCACTTCGGTTTGGAATGATTTGGAAGCAAATTTGACCAAATTGAGGGATGTAGGTTAAAAGGGCTTAAGTAGAGAATTGATTTGATTTGATTTTTTTTATTTGAGTTGAATGGTTTGAATTTAGATTTCATTTATATTTGTGAATATAAATGAAGGAATGATTTATTTATAAAGAAATGAATCAAATTTGATTTGGTTTGAAGAAGATTTTAGCAAAGCATATGAAAGTGATTCATATGAGTTAAGAAGGGATTTTGGAGTTTAAATTTAATCATGGGCTTCAATCATTTGGAGTTGGATTTGATTTGGGATTTTGGTTGGGATTTGATTTGAGATTGAATTTTATATTTGAGAAAATCAATTGAATTGGGGTTGGTTTGAATTTGGTTAAGGAAGTCCATAAGATAAAATCAAAGGGCTTAGGAAGGGATTTGGAATTTGAATTTAATAATGTGTTTCAATCATTTGATTTGGGAATAGATTTATGATCTTGGATTTGAATTTGAGTTTTGGTTTGGAAGAAGGAAGCAAAGATTGGGTTTAAGGCTATAGGATAGGCAAGTCTTCTTAAATCCCTAAGGCATAACCTCTCCATATGGTTAATCATTCTAAGTCTCTAGGCTTAGGTTAAGTGTTCACCTAATCACTAGAAGTGTCTTAAGACTAAGGAGCTCTTAGTGTCTACAAGAGTCCTAGAACTATGATGAGGAAGTTGAGAGCTCACTCCAAAAGTGAGGTCAACAAAGGGCGCCCAATAGGTGCGGTATAACTGACTAGGCGCACCGCATGTATTAGTGTTGACCGAGATAATCGACAATGTCCGAAGGATTGCAACCACTAACAGAAATGATCTACCCCTAAACCAAGATGTAGAAGGAATCAAGATCTTAGTGCAATGCAACTCAACTTATGCCAAGGGCATAAGAGAGGAAGGAAGGATCCACTGAGGGATCAAGCATGTGAACCTTCCACTAAGGAAGTAGGTCCAGCTTATCCATAGAGGATAAAAGTTTGATTTTGATATGACTTGGGAAGAAAAGATCCGCTAGGGATGAAGGTTCAGATCATCCATTGAGGATGGGGATTTGATTAGGTTTGATTTAATGAGGGATCCACTGGGGAGAGGATACGATTCGTGCCTCGCTGGGGAAGAAATTAGTTTAATTTAATTGATGGGGCATCCACTAGGGATGAGAATTTAATTTGATTTGTTGACTTATGGTTTGAGGCTCCACTGGGGAGAGGATCATGATTTTGATTTTGAGGGCACATTTATTGGGGATATGAGTTTGGAT
Source organism: Cymbidium sinense (assembly GCA_021442155.1). Classification (NCBI taxonomy): domain Eukaryota; kingdom Viridiplantae; phylum Streptophyta; class Magnoliopsida; order Asparagales; family Orchidaceae; genus Cymbidium; species Cymbidium sinense. The sequence goes on from CM038221.1 coordinate 51,256,717, forward strand.
TTGTTGAGGATAAAGCGGGTTCAAATATATGGATTGAACCGGACTCCACTGGAGGGAGGATGATGGATTTGACAAAATGGACCCTGTCGGTATGCGATGGATCCACTAAAAAGGAGCTAATATCAGCCTAGTCCTATCTTAGATTTATGAATCTAAAGGGATAGTCTATCAGCTATTAGGTAGAGCTACCCAACCTAAGGGTTTCCTTTCAGTGTGCAATGATTAAGTCAGAAAGAAAGCATGTAGACTTACATCCTCCTAAATAAGGGACCGCTGGGGTGATCGGTTGATAGCACAACACATTGAACTTGACCTAAGGTGATTATTGAGCGAATGCCGTTGTGGACTCATATCAACTCAAGAATAGTCATAGTCAATTTCAATTAAATTTTAAGATGGACCTATCGGTATGTGATGGATCCACTAAGAAGGGGCTAATATCAGCCTAGGCCTACCTTAGATTTACAAATCAAAAGGGATAGTCTACCGGCCGCGAGGTAGAGTTAATCAACATAAGGGATGCCTTTCGGTATGCAATGGTAAAGTTAGTAAGAAAATTTATAGACTTACAACTTACTAAACAAGGAACCACTGGGGTGATCGGTTGGTAGCACAACAAATCAAAATTGGGCTACCCATCGGTGTGTGACGATCGTGCTGGAAAGAATGAATAATAGACTTATAACTTCCAAAGCAAGGATGACCGCCGGGGTGACTCGTTGGTGGCACAATAAGTCAAACCTGACCTAAGGGTGACTATTGAGAGAGTGTCGATCCGGGACTTATCTCAACTTGAAAGTGATATGATGCCCGCTGGGGAAAAGGTACCACCGGGGCTTTGCCTAATCCATAAGTTTAATATATATATATATATATATATATATATATATATATAATATATATATATATATATATATATATATATATATATATATATATATATATATATATATATATATATATATATATATATATATATATATATATATACATATAATCTCCTGGTGTGTGAGGGACCATCATTGAGAAGGAGCTTATATCTAGTCCCTATCTTAGACTTATTAGACCAAGGGAGAATCGCATATCCAGAAGACAAATTCTCTAATGACGTGGGTACCACTGGAAAGTGAAAGGGGATTGTTTAATCTAAAAGTAATCAGGGTGTGTCTAAATGGGGTCGCTAAGGACATGATCTGAATAGAGTGCCCATATGGGAGGTGCTGCTAGGGGCTTTATCCTTCTAAAAGAAAGTATATAAGTATTCAGTGGCCAACCCAAGGAGAAAGCATACCAGTCATACATCTGTTAAGAGTGGTGTATCCACCGGGTGGGTCATCGTAAGCATGGCGAGGAACAACCAACCTAAGGTGCCCGTCGGTTTGCAATAATTAGTCTAAAAAGAAGGCGTGTAGACTTACATCTCCCTAAAGTGGAATTGATTATCAGGATAGTCTATCTTTAACTAGACATGTGCTATCCAACCTAGGACTGCTTGTCAGTGTGCAATGATTGTACTTAAGAAGAAAGCATAGTAGACTTACATCTTTCAAAGTAAGGACCAATCGCTGGGGAGACCCGTTGATGGTGTAATAGATTAACCTGACCTAAGGGAGACTACCAAGTAGGGAGTCACAAAGAAGGACTGGACCTAGACTTGAAATGAGTTAGGAAAGGAGCCACTGGGGCTTACTTAATCCTCAACTAGACCAAGTTAGTTCACGATGGCCAGTTCAAGAAGAAGACAGTAGACTTACATCCTCTTGAATGAAGCCAAAATGAGGGTAGCTTATCGACCACACAGTAAGGCCTACCATGCTAACAAGGCACTCGTAGGTGTGCATCGATCAAATCAGAAAGGAAAGCATAGCAAACTTACATCTTTCTGAATAAAAGATCACTGGGGTGACGCACTAATAGGATAACACATCAGCCTGACCTAGAGCAGCTAATGAGTGAGTGCAATAGAGGGCTTGCTCTCACATCAAAATAGCTCAAGATAAAAGATATGTGTTTGTGTGATTGTCATATATACTCAACCAAGTCAGTTCATGATGGCTAGTTTAAGAAGAAGGCATAATAGACTTACATCCTCCTGAACAAGGGACCACTAGGGTGACACACTAGCAAGGTACCATGTCAGGCCGACCTAGAGTAGCTAATGAGTAAGTGCCTCAAGGGGCATTTTCTCACATTAAAGTAGCCTGAGATAGAAAATATGTATGTGTGTTTGTGTTGTGAAAGAAGAAATAAGATGCCACTTGGGTTTTCTTACACTTACCCTAAACACATCATGGAGGATTCACAAACAAAAATATTTCTAACCAATATGAAGAGATGAAATTTGAAATGAAAGGAAGTTTCATTGATAATGATTTTCAAATAAGATTTATATATAATATTTCTTTAGGTAGAGCCCATTGATTGGAAGCATAGGGTGCTCTCCTTTACAATTTATAAGCTGATAGGATCTTCGTTAGTAAGCCTTTTCTATGGTGAAAGGGTCTTCCCAAGTGGGTACAACTTGCCTCCCATCTTTCAATGGGCAATAATTGGTCTCCTTAGAACTAAAACAAGCTCTCCTACTTCAAAAGCTCTAGGGTGGACCAACTTGTTATGAGCTTGAATAATTTTGGCTTTACACAACTCAAGGTTCTGACATCCCAGAGGCGTCTCTCCTCCAAACCTTTGAGCTCTTCTAACCGCAACTTGGCATTCTACTCCGTTGTGATTTTACTACTCATAACTATCCTTAATGATGGGAGTTGGACTTTTAATGGTAGAACTGCTTCAGACCCATATACTAAGGAGAAAGAGATAAATTGAGTTGGAGTCTTGTATGTCGTGCGGTAAGCCCACAAGGCTTTAACTAACTGCTCATGCCACTGCCACTTATTGTCGGTGAGTGTCTTCTTTAATATATGGATGAGAGTTTTGTTGAAGGCTTCTACTAAGCCATTTTCTCTCAGGTAATAGATGGTGGAATCCCTATCTTTGGGCAAAGGATTTTAGTGCTCTTGAATGCGATTATTATCGGATATAATTCATCGAGGCACCTGACTTATATAATATGGTTTTGAAAAATTGGAGCACATGTCATGTGACATCCAGTGGATTGCCTAAGTAGTGGAAAAAAGTGATAAATGAAGACTAGAAGGAGGATCGATCGACCCACACAACATTCTCAATGGCCATGAGGCCAATGTAGGATCCAAATTATTGGGTGGTTGGTGTAAGGCCACATCGTGCACTTGACATTGGAGGCATCTCCTAGCTACAACCATTTAGTTTGTGATCATCGAAGGCTATCATAGTCCCTTGATCTTGGCTTTCATTTTCGGACTAGATTGGTGAGCTCCGCATAAACCTGAGTGTACCTTGGTCACAATCTTATGGGCTTCATGTTTTCTAAACAACATAACCATATATGATTGAAGGACCATCGATATAGGGTGCCATCCATGAGAATGTATGAGAGAGCTCTCCTTCAGTGATGCTAACTCTCTTGAGGTAGTTTGCCTGTATTTAGATAATCCATGAATGGTTGCCTCCAATCTGACTCATCATCTTTTGAAACGATAACCTCCCCTTCAAGAGAGAGAATTAAATGTTAATAAGGGATAAGACTTATCTGTTTTGGACCATTATTGGTATAGACTCATCTTCTAGACATGCCAACTCTTTGGAAAGCTTGGCTAATGCATCTGCTACTACATTTTCTCCTCGAGAATTTTGTAGATGGTAACCTCGGGGATTTGGGCTAGCAACTCCATGGTATACTTGTGGTAATGATGGAGCTTAAGTTTCAGAACATTGTAAGACCCAATGATTTAGTTGATAACTAGTTAAAAATCCCCGAAGATGTTGATAATCTAAAAGCATAGCGTAATGGCTAACTCCACCGAAATGAGCCTCAATTTCATTGTGTGAATGGATTGAGGATGATATGAGAATCTCATCACATGGTCAAGTTAGAGAACTATTCTACCCCTTGCCATGTAGATCATGGTTCTTCTCCTTGAAATGAGCGACCTTCAAAATACATCTCCCAATGGTGAATGTTAGTTTCATAAGTGAGGTTCATGTGGTCATCATCATTGCGGAATCAGAAGTGAGTGTACCGCTAAGACTTCTTTCACCGCACGAAGGGCAAATGATATGTATGATAAAATCATGGACCAACGTGACAATCGTCCTGATAGCATCGACCGTGTCATGAGATATTGTAATGGATTGATCCTAGAGATCAGATTCACCTTATGAGAAAATATGTAATGCCGTAGCTTTTAGGACACAAAGATTAAAGCTAGGCAATGCTTTTCAATAGGTGGATAGTTCACCTCAGTAGGGATTAGATGAAGACTAAGATAGTAGAGTGTATTTTCTATCCCTTCATCATTTGTTTGAGCCAACAAAGTGCCAAGAGAGTTGTCTAATACAATGGTATGTAATATCAATGGCTTGCCCGAGATAGGGCCTGCTAGAACCAGCGACATCATCAGGTAGTGCTTGATGTCTTTGAAAGTATGCTAGCACTTGTCATCCCAATTAAACTTAGCTTCCTTTTTGATAAGTGTTGAGAATGGCTGGCATATTCCTACTAGGTTAGAAATGAAGCATCTTAAATACGCCAATCACCATTGAAATGATCTGAGTTGGGTTAGACTTTTAGGGGGTGGCATTTATAAGATAGCTTGATCTTCTGAAATTTCTATTCTATGTGTCAACAAACCCAAGAAATTTCCCCAAAGCTACTCTGAATGCACACTTCAGGAGATTCATTTTAAGGTTAAATTGTCTTAATCATTCAAAAATTACTCTTAAGTTGAAGAGATGGTCTTCCTTTTATTTACTTTTGACTACAAGATCATCAATGTAACATTCAACCTGATGATGGATGAGTTTGTTGAAGATCTGAGTCATGGCTCGTTGGTATGTAGCACTGGCATTTTTAATGTCGAAAGGCATGACCCTATAACAATAGATTCCGATCGGGGTTCGAAAAGAAGTATTTTTCTCATCCTCAAGGGCCATCTTAATTTGGTTGTAGCTGAATGACCCATCCATGAAAGAGAATATTTCATGAGATGAGGCAATGTGTACCATCAAATCCAGTATAGGAAGTGAAAATTCATCCTTAGGACATGCCTTATTTAGATCCCTAAAATCGACCCATATGTGAATTTGGCCATTCTTTTTCTTAACTAGAATGACACTGGCCAACTAGGTGGGATATTGTTCTTCCCTGATAGAGCCAACATTGATCAATTTCTTGATTTCAAAAATGACCTGCTGCTCAATGCCTAATAGCATGCGTCTAGGAGCTTGCTTGATAGAGTTAGCATTAGGGTCTATTGCTAGTTTGTGGACTGCTATGTTAGAAGATAAATCAGGCATTTCTTTATAACTCCATGCAAAATAGTCCTTAAACTCAGTCAATAGCCTAACGAAGTCATTAGTTTCTTTTTCATTCAACAAGGAACTAATGTATGTAGGGCATGGATCTTTTTTGTTCCTAAGTTGATTTCTTTGAGTTCATTGATGGTTTATTTGATTTTTTCTTCAAATTTTGGTGGTACATCTTTGACTTTAAGCTCATTTGGATTATCTGAAGTTTCTAAACATACCTCCTCATAAGAGTTAACATGATTTGAGAAGAAACTATCACTCTCCAAGTGATTGGTGATGAATAGGCAATGGTTGTCATCATCGACTATACCCACTATGTCGAATCCTAGTCCTGGTCTTGATTAAGAATATCTGCTTTGGTTGTCCCATAACCTTTCAAAGTAATCCAACCTATGTTTAGACCAAGTATGTGAGATTAATCCCTTCTTTGCTAAATTAAGAACATAAGATGAATACCAATCAAAAGACAATTGTATTAAATCTTTATATGAATCATCCTCAAGTTAAACATTAGCTTCCTGACTTGAGGATGATGCTCCCAACAAAAACCTCTTTGGCTTGACATTTGTGGATGACTTGGGGGCCTCATTAACTATGAAACCCTCAATTTTCTGAGAAGAAAGTGGGTTAGAGCAAAGGTTCCTAACTACCCCTTGACTATTCTACAAAATACTGATTTGGATACATTCATGCTTTGCTTGGAGGCCTGATCTTCATCATTGTCTGACTCAAATGTCACCTCCAAAGAGACCCGCTGAGAGGGGTTGGTTGGCATGCTAACCATATGAGACTCATCCTCCAAACTAGACTTTAAGTCTTGAATATAGGGTACTCTGAGTTGGAACATATCCTGGTGGCCACCAAAAAGGTCTTCCACCTCTGGAATTTTCTCAAGATTTACATCTTCCTCTAGCTAGTGGGAGTCGAGTCATCCTACTTATGTGTTCATATGGAGGAACAAACTATGGGCAGAATCTAACATATGGCTCTACTTCTTCCTCTGTGTCTAATTCTCGCTCACTTTCATTTTCATTTTCTTTTCCTTTTTCATTTTATTTTTCATTTTTCTTTTCTTTTTCTTTTTCTTTATCTTCTTCTTTTTCTTTTGTTTTTGAAAAGTGACCAAGTTTGAGAGAATAGACTTTTTAATTTTGAGGAATGTAGTAGGATGCATCCTCATATATCTCGATCTCTCTAACTAAAAATGGCTTCAAGTCTCCTTTGAGATAATACTCGATTCCACCTATTCAGAATTTGATGCATTAATGTGAAGAGAATGGAATCGTGTTATTTTCATGTATCCAAGGCCTACCGAGCAAAGCAGTGAAAGATGTTTTTGAATCAATTTTGTAGAACTTGGCTTCTATCTTCCATTCGTCTATCTCTGGTTGTGGAGCCTAAAGCCCTCTCTCATTACTCATTGAATCATCTCAATATCATCCAATCTCCTGTTAGAGATGTCAATTTGGTCTTTTAGACTCATAATATTCACCGATGCACGATCAATTAACACCCTAGAGTTTGAATCTCATATCCACTATGATGGGACGGTGTTTGGTTGTCCCCAAGGTCTTCATGAATGTAACTCCATAGCTTCTCTTGAATAACATGCCTCCTCTCTCAATAGTTCTAAGCTAAGCATATTTCTAGATCGAGAAGGGATTTGATCAATGACTCCCTCATCTTTTTGGATAAGGCAAGGGCATCATATATGCTTAGCTTAGCTGGCAACTTTTTCGTGAGTGAGGACATTATAGTAAACTCTGGGCTGGTCCTCCACAAGCATATCCGTAGGTGGAGCATCTTGTGGAGGTGCTACTTGATCACTATAACCAATGACTTGCTTACCTTTATCCTGAGGTACTACCCTAGGATGTAGAACTTTGCCACTGCGAATGTTGACTTCAGTGACTTCATTATATGGTTTAGTGGAAAGTTCTACTTGCTCATTAGGTTCACCTACAGCTTCTCCTATAGTATCATTAGAGTCGGATGACTCCAAATCAATCTCAATGGGCGAACCTGAATGATTTAAGAATGGGTAATCCATTTCTAAATCAAAAGAAAAAGAGTGATAAAAATTATAGTTATTATTAATTAGACTTAAAGAGCTATCAGGAATGCATCAGGTGACACAAAATGTAAGTGGAATTAGCTCCTCATTGATTTTAAGATTTGATGGAGGTACAAAGTAGAAATCAAGTAAAGAAAAGTGAGGGATTTGGCACCCTGATACAATAATCTACAGAAGAAGACATGGAGAAAGAGTGGTAATGAAAAGAGTAAATGGAATCAATTGGTGGTTACTACCATACTATCAAAGTGGAGGTTGTCTGTTCCGATGATCCTCCTCCCTCGTTGTCCTTAGCAACTTGCAAATCTTAGAGAGAGGTGAGCTACTCAAGCATTAAGGGTAATTTATCTTAAATAATTTTCATGGAGGTTCGAGATAGGGAGATATCCCAACCTTCCTTTATATTAAGAAGATTGCATGTATCCCCAAGGATTACTCTAACAAAACTAGAAGGTTGTTCTAATAGGTATTCCTTGGGGATTACGATGGCACCCGAATTGTAGCTACACTCAAGCTAGTCCTTAAAAGTAATGCAATCTTCTATGACATGTCTTAACATGCGGTGGTAGGGGCAATAGCTTGGATCATGACTCTTGCCCACTTCCTTCAGCCTCTTAGGCTCTAGTAATTAGAAATTAGGCTTATTTAAGAGATTCTTAAAGATCTTTATGGTGAATAAATTCTTATTAGGGAGTCACCTTTCAAATCTTTGGAGAAAAGAAAGAGGAGACCTTATAAAAATTATCTTAATAAGACACCATAGAGATCTACAGATGTACTTATTCGGGTGATCGAATATGTCATTAAGGAAATAGTGCCCTATCTCTAGAGATAGAACTCATTACCCTTTAATGGAACCAATCACCTCAATAAGGACTCCTAAGGATGATGAGTCTACATATGTACTAGAGATTCTTCCCCTACTTTACATAAAAAAGTAAAGTAGGGTTTATTTTAAATCAGGTTTGTTAAGTTCCCTACAGGGGCAAGCCCCATAGTTAATTACATCCTAAGAGATGTGATCCCTTAAGAAAACTCTCGATTAAGGTAAATGATCGTTGTCTCTAAATATTTTAATAGGAAGGACTATCAATCGATTAGTTTGTATTTGAAGATCAAAATAGGATTGATAAAAAAAGGGAGTTATTATCGAAACAAAAATGAGAAATAAGTAGGAGATGCTCATGATGCTAGGAAACCTAGCGAGCATCTCAAACTATCTTATAATTGGGCTTTACATTTTAAAAATTGATGTAATTTGTTTGAGTTGTATTTTCCATTAAAAATTTAGGACTTAAGATTCCTTAACACAAGATTAAAGAAATTCTTAAGAGGTGAGTAATTATGCTTATGGCTTGTAAAGGGGAGAAGCAACCTCAGAACCTAAATCTAGGGAGCTTCAACGAGGGCCGGAAGCACAACCTAAATCTAAGGCAAAAATGGGTAATTGGTTTGCCTCCATAAGAGAGACAAACCCGCTTGGACTTACAACCACATGCCAACTACTCCTACGATTTTAAATACATGTAGGCAAGTCTTTATGCTTATGCAAGATAGCTGGGCTATTATTGTTTAGAAAGAGACTAAGTCCTTAAACTCACTCCTTAAAGAGACTAGATCATATAATGGGACATGCTTCGAATGACTTAAATCTAATGAATTTCAAATTTCATTTTATTTCCATTTTAGACAATCATTTTGACTCAGGCTAATAGGCATTTTATGACTAATGCATGAGAAATCAGATTATTGGCCAAAAAATGAGAAGGAGTAGGTGAGTTTCCACCATGGCCCTCAAAGCCGGTTCTCTAGCAAAGGTGAAAGCCCTCCAATCAAGAGTGAAATAAGATGCACTTGTGCATGATATTATAAAGAAATGCTCATCCATGGGTGGATTAATTCTTTTATCTTGATTTTAATCCTAAGCTTTAGGTGAGGTTATGAGTTGTTTAATTTTAATTTTAATTGTTAAGTTGGGTAAAAGATTTATTTTTTCCTAAAGAGCCTAATCCACATCTAGGCCATACATAAAGCAAGGAAAAAATTAGGAAAAACATGCCACTTAATGCAAAAGCTAAACAAATCATCAAACAATTTATAAAGCTAATCACAAAAAAGAATATATGGTCGATTTTTGGTCGGGCACCACTGCACAAACCCAAAAATATCAAATATGAGTAGTCGAGCTCTACACTTATACAACCTGGATTACAAACGAATTAAATTGCAATTTAAGCAAAAAAAATTCATTGTTATGGGTGTCTTCAAGCTCTATTCTTCTTTCTTCTTTCTTTCTTCTTTCTTTCTTCTTCTTCTTCTGGTTCCTCCTTTGGAAGATTGGATGATAGATGCTCCAAGGATTCACATGGTGCATAAGATAGGATCTTATGACCAATGCTCATCCTAATCCCCATAACAAATCATTCCAAAATCCTAATTATACAAACTTTTACATGGAAAGGAAAAGTATAAATCTAATTAACACTTGCAAAATAAAGGTTAGTTAAATCACACCACACAAATCCCAAGCATGTATATTGGACTTATCACTGCACACATGGGTGACTAAGTCCACTTGGTCTATGGATTATGCGAAGGGGTATAGCACCTGCAAGCAAGAAGCATTTATATTTTTATTTATGATATCACCCCTTAAGAACAATCCATTACAGAAAAGAATAGTTAAACGCCCTACCATTCATTCTGAGAATACACTAACATCCACATATATATCACAAAACAAAATATAACATCAAACCATGCACCTAACCTAAGCTAGAAGTGGTGACTTAGGCTAATGTGTGTTGAAGGTTTGTGTCATATGCTTAGCTTAAGACTTTATTTAAATTTTCAAGTGTGAAGAACATGTTCAACTTAGAGGGTTTCATTTAAGTTGTTTAAGTGTTTAGGGTTTTTTATTTCATGTTTTAATTTGGTTTGAGTGAAACCTACAATTAATTACTAAGTTATAAGAGAGGAAAGAGAAGAGAACTTCTCTTTCCTTCCCTAATCCTTAAGTAATTTCTAAGGTAAGTTCACATTTTAATTTCATTTAGGTGAATGTTTTGATTACATATTTTAATCAATCCTAAGTTTAGACAAACTCTAAACAAACCTATTCAAAAAGAAAGGCATTTTAAGATTAAATAAAATGAATCAAAATTCACATAACACACATTACTTCAACTCTTTCCCAACATATATAACATGCATATGGATGGATCCTAAGCATATCAATACATGCAAATGAGAGTATTTAGCACACTTTATGATGATATTCTAAGTAATTCATTTAAGAAAATTTAGAAATTGAATTTTCATGATTTTTCTTAAGTAGAAAAGGTTTTCCTTATCAAAAATTTCACATACATACATGAAAGTAAGAAAGACATAAGTGAGTACAGCACCATTGTTAACCAGAGGTGTAAGGTACAAGACCTACTTAGGGCTACTTAAAGCCTCACAATCTTGGGGTTGTCCAGACTAATATATCACTTTCCTTAAGTACAAACATGTATATATAAGAAATGAAATAGAAAAGGAAAGATGCAAAAGTTGTTTAATAGATTTATTTTGTTTATGCAATTTATGCATGCAAGTATAGGCAACCCTTCTTAAGTGAGAGCATTGGGATGAATAGGGTTTGGAATTAAGTAAGTGTTGGGTTCTTTTCAAATGAACCCTACACCTTACTAACTCCTATTTGAAACTATGCTAACATAAGAAAGAAAGGAAACCTATGCTAAACATGCTTTTATAATCCATCACATGCAAGCTTATAATTTAAGTATAAGTAGCATACTTTTAGATTTGATATTTCATTTATAAGTTTTAAAAATAATTTTGATTTAGTAGTGATAATAGCAGCTCATATTTTACTTTAGCCAACACATGCACATTTGACATAAAGTAAACAATTTTCATTTTAAAATTTGAAACATGAAATTACTAATGAATCACGTGGCATATAACTTTAAATGTTGGGAAAGATCCAAAGCAATGAAAGCATGTAAACAAACTCACTTTACTTAAGTCCTAAAGACATTCTTAAATCAAAGTGAATTTCAAAATGAATTTTGTTTAGTTTGAAGATTGATTTAATTTTTAAAAAAGGTGAGGTGAGTTTGCTATTCCTAACCCATTCCCACATATGTTTTGTATTTTTTTTTTGTTTAATTTTAGAATTAAATCCATTTTAAGCATTGATTATGTTAAGGTATGAATTAAGTGGCTTAATTAACCCTTACCTACACCACCTTAGAAAACTTAACTAAGTAATTATGAGCCAATGAGATGACATAAAACCCACAAGGTATTTAAATTTGTAATGCACATAATAATGAAAAGGCCTAATGCAATTTGGCTCACAATTAAAAGTTAATTAAGCTAAGGGGTTTAGCTTAAGTACTTTTAAAACACCCTTTCATACTTATGAAAGGGTTTTAATTTCCTTAATTAGACTTAAGCTATTAAACACCTAAACAACTACCTAGGGTAGATTAATTAAGTTCTGGAACTTTTTTAGAATTTTTGAAAATTGATTAAATGGATAATTAATGAGTTAACCCTTAATTAAGAGGAGAATTAGAGAAAGGGGGTTTAGAATAGCTTAGGGAAAATGCCCAAAATATTCTATAAAAACCCCTACTCACCGGATCTAATCAAACTTAATCATAGGGTAAATCAACTAATCACTCCTTAATTATCCTTAATTACATGAAAGGGGTAATTAAGTAATTAAGCCCTCAATAAATCTCAATAAAATTAGGGGAGGCAGAGGTCATCCCCTAAAATGAACCCTAGAAATTTGAGATCAATTGATGACCCTAGAATTAAAGGATAATCAGCTAATTAATATTCCCAAAGAAACCTAAATTTAGAGAAATGGGTAATTCAAAATACTTTGAAATTATTCTTAAAATATTCTAGATGAAATTATCTTTCCATATAATTTTTCCTTTTATTTTTTTAATTTTTATACGAAGAGTTATAAATTTTAGAAGTTTTCTGAATTAATTAGGAATTAATTAATGCCCTTAACTAATCCCCACCTCACTCACATTACGACGCATGGCGGTCGCGTTACATGCATCACATGCCGCGTGAGGGTGTGACAAATGTCATCCCAAATGGCATGAAGACGCTAATATCTGCCGTCCATCAAAGATCGACTAAGGATTCACTCGGGTTTAAAATAGATAAAGGATTTACTAAATGTGCTAAATAATCTCAGTTGTCCATCTAAAATTCGCGGATGGATGGCTGAGATGAGCCAAGTTCTTCCCTGAGGATCAATGGAGACCATCCATGATCCAAGGGGAGATCCGAGCCTGATCTAGCATGGAATCATACAAAACTTAGCTCACACCATCTAAGCATAATTACCAACCTATCTAATGGTTGATTTCTCATGCAATGAACATTATTTTTACAAAAGACCAACACCTATCAAGCTAAGTGGCTGAAAAATTACATACCTCACCGGCGCTCAAGCTCGATGAGGTAGCTTCGTTTGGTGGAGACGAAGCCCTATTGAAATTCCTAGGCCTTGAGATTGAGTGGATCAATGGGTAGACCAACACCACTTCACTTGGGCTTCAGCTTTGATCCAATTGAGCTCTTCCGTGGGAACTCAATGAGTGAAAGTTCAACTTGATCCCAATGGAGTGCAAGAGGAATTGATTAAGATCAAGTGTAGGGAAGTTGGCTAATGGATTGAGCTCCCTATTTTGCACTATGCAAAATCAGAAGGGGAATTCAAATCCTCTGAAGCTTGAAGGCTCTCAGATGGTTGCCTGGGTTGTCCCAATGAGTGAAGTGAAATTTCATTGAATTAGGGGGAGTATATCTCCCCCTATGGCAATCAGATGCCCGAGCATAGGCTTGCCATTTTGATCGAATTGAGATTAGAGAGGATGTTTAGTCTATTTTGAGTGTGCACATGGTTTTGATCCGTGGAATGCAACTTTCCCATGTGCTTGAAATTGAGTTTAGAGGAATTTGAAAATTTAATTTCAAGCCATGTGGTGGGTTTGGTCCATCCAAATGGGCTAACCCAAACCCATTGGGTTGTGCACCACTCATCACTAAGTCCCCTGAGCTTTTAGAAAGCCTCAAGTGATTGTGAAGAGTGTATGACCAAAATATGGGCTAGCCAAAATTTGTTCTATGGCCTAGGGGTAAAATGGTCATTTTATTTTTTTCACTTTGGACATATGTTTGTGGAGAAACTAGGTTTGACCAAGTTTCATTAGATTTGGAATCCATTTGATAGGGTTTGGCTCATGTTGACCCATTTAGGTCAAAATGGGTCAACTTGGGTCAAGTTGACCAATTGGTCAACTTGGGTCAAACCAAGGGTTGAGCCAAGTTCATATCACCATTTGAAATGTTTTGGTGCCTTTGGTTCAATTCAATTTAGTACATATTTGGTTTTGGCTCATATGACTTCATTTAGGTCAAATGGGTCGAGTTGACTCATTTGACCCATTTGACCTATTTGAGGTAGATCAAGGGTATATTTAGGTTAGGTTAGTCATATGGAGTGGATTGGTATCTTTGTTTCCAATCAATTTGCATCAGGTTCAATTTTGGCTCAACATGACCCCTTTAGGTCATTCAAGCCCAAGGTCAATTGGCTAGGTTACTAGTTGGCCTTGTTTGTCAAGTTTTGACACATTTTGGACCTTTAGGTCAAAATGGGTCAACTTGAGTTAAGTGGGCCAATTTGGCTAGGTTAGGCTCAAATGTTAGCTTGGTCAAGTTCAAACATAGGTCATGAGCGAACTTGGATCAATGGGTTTAATCAATTTGGCCTATGGTGGATTTTGGCTATGTACGATTTCATTTTGGGTTAAGTGTTGACTTGATCAGTCCTTAGGTTTGACCCAATTTGAGTGATTGATCATCCCATGATGATTGTTGATCATGATGAAAGGGATATATGAGTTTGGTTCAATCCAATTTGGTTAGGATCATCAATTGGCTCATAAGGGTATTTTATGTCACTTTGGGTCAAGTGAGCCTAAGTAGGTCAAATGGCTTAATAAAAGCTTGATTTAAGTTGATTGATCTTGTATATGGACTTATGATTGAAATATAAATCCATTTACAAGTGATTTGAAGTCAAATGGGTTTTGATCAATTTGGAAATTTCATATTCAAAGGAAGAATATGAAGGGGTCTTAGGTTTGATTTTTTGACTTGGGTTTTGATTGAGTGATTGAGGTTTGGATTTATATATGAGATCATGATTGTAGGATTGATTGAACCATGAGAGAAAATCAAGGATTTGGTTTGATTTGAAAGAGATTTGGCTAGGTTCAAGATTTTGACTTGAAAGGCTTAGATTTGATTTTGAGTGGATTTGAGTTTGATTTTTGGAGATGGTTTTGATTGTTTGAATTTATATTTCATTTATATATGAGAATATAAATGAGGATATAAATTGATCATGAGAAAATATCAAGGGTTTGAAGTGGTTTAATCATGTTTTGGGTTAAATCCATTAAAGGAAGTTTAAAGGATTTAAAGAAATTTTTAAATTGAAATTTAATTTTTGGATTGGATTTGATTGATTTATATTTATATTTTATTTATATATGAGAATATAAATGAGAATACAAATAAGTTTTGAGAAAATCCCATGATTTTGAATAGGTTTGATCAAAGTTTAGGTTAAATCCATTAATGGGAAATTATGGGATTTAAGGGAATTTCAAGGATTTTAAATTTGAAATTTAATTTTTGAGTTGGTTTTAATTGATTTATATTTATATTTCATTTATATATGAGAATATAAATGAGGATATAAATAAGTTTTGAGAAAATCCCAAGGATTTGAATAGATTTAGTCAAGGTTTAGGGTTGATTTTGGCTAAGTCATTTAATGGAAAATTAAAGGGACTTAAGAAATTTTTTTTTTTTTTGAATTTTGAATTTGATTTGATGAGTTTGAATTTATATTTTATTTATATATGAGAATATAAATGAGAAAATCTCAAAAATTTGAGTAGGTTTGAATTATGATTTTGGCTAAGTCCTTAAGAAAGGGTTAAGGACTTAGGAAATTTGAACTTAGAAATTTTTGATTGATTTTGATCATGGGTTTCAATCATGGAATTGAATCATGGAATTTATTTTAGTTTGGAAAATCAAATAGAATTGATTTGGAGTTTGACTAGAAAGAAGGAAAGTGAGGAATAGTTTTAGTTAAAGGGTAGGAAATTTTCCTAACACCCCTAAGGCATGACCTATTTCTATGGCTAACTCTTCTAAGTCTTCTAGGGCTAGGTTTGAGTGTCCACAATCACTAGGTGTGTGTATTAAGGCTAAGGAACTCTTAAAGTCTAAGAGAATCTATGCTTAAGATGGAGGTGTTGAGAGCTCATTCTAAAAATGAGGTCAACAAAGGGTGCCTAATAGGTGTGGTGTGACCGACAAGGAACACCGCATGTAGATCACAAAATGATCATCACCAACATAAACAATCTATCCTTAACCCAAGGAAAAGAGAGAATCCAAAGCTTAGTGCAATGTGGCTCTACTTATGTCTAAGACATAAGGGAGAGGGAAAAATCCACTAAGGGATAGAGTGTGAACCTTTCACTAGGGAAGCAGGTTCAAGTCATCTACAAGGAGATGAGAGGTTGGATTTGATTTGAATCTCACTGAGGAGAGATCTCCACCGGGGGAGAGGGTTGAATTTGTTTCAAATTTTTTTGTTAGGTTTGAATTTTTAGAGATGAACCCTATTGGTTTGCAATGGGTTGTACTGAATAGGAGCCATGGAGCTAAGACTTAATTCAGATTTTCCAATCCAAAGGAGTAGTCTACTAAACATGTAGTAGGACTAGTCAACCAAAGGGATGCCTTTCGGTATAAATGATGTAGGAAGAAAGCATAGTAGACTTACATCCTCCAAGTAAAGACCAGAGGGGTATATTGCAAGGCAATAGATTGAACCCAACCTAGGACTGACTATTGAGTGAATGCCACTAGGAGACTTAGATCAACTCAAAGATAGTCAAGATTGATTTTTATTTTTTAAATTTATTTATTTATTTTTATTATGATGGATCCCATAGGTTTGTGATGAACTGCACTGAGTAGGGGCCATGGAAGCCTAGACCTAACTCAAATTTATCAATTCAAAGGGAGTAGTCTACCAACCACAAGGTAGGACTATCCAACAAAAGAGAAATGCCTTTTGGTACACAATGGTCAAGTCTTAGAAGAAAGCATGGGGACTCATATCTTCTAAAAATAAGGAACCATTAGGGTGATTAGTTGCCTTGGGAAACAAATCAAACCCTGACTATTGAGTGAATGCCACTAGGGGACTTAGATCAACTCAAGAATAGTCAAGAATAATTTCATTTTAGATTTATTTATTTTGATGGATTCCATCAATTTGTGATGGATCACATTGAGAAGGAGCTTATAGAAGCCTATACCTATCTCAGATTTACTGAACTAAAGGGAGTAACTCCTAGACCGATGGGAGAACTATCCGACCAAAGGGGTGCCTTTCGATTTGCAATGATCAATTGAAGGGAAGAAAGCTTGGGGACTCATATTTTCCACTAGAAAAGATCACTAGGGTGATCGGTTGTTTTGGGCAACAAATCCGACCTAGGTCGCTTCATGATAATCATGCTAGAAAGAATGCATCATAGTCTTACATCTTTCAAATTGAAATGACTATCAAGGTAACCTGTTTATGAAAAAATAGATTAAACCCATCTAAGGCAGCTGAGTACACTGGGATTTATCTCAACTCGTGTAGTCGCACCTATAGGGGAGTTCACATTGACCGCCTAAGATAGGATGCCTGCTTGGGAAAGGGGCCCTTTGGGGGGCTTGAATTCCTAATCCATAAGTGAATTAATTTTTATTTATTTGTCTTATCGTGGACCCTGTTAGTTGGTGAGGGATCAGACTAAGAAAGAGCTTATATCAGCCTAGACCTATCTTAGATTTACTAAACCAAGGGAGAATTTTTGCATCCGCTGAACAAATTTTCCAACCACAGGGGTGGCTACTAGGAAAGGGGGACTGTCCAATCCAAAAGTAACTTGAGTAGTGTCTAAATGGGATTACAAAGGAATTGATCCAAATAGAGTGCCCGCAGAGGATGGGGCCAGTAAAGGATTAATCTAACACCCTGGAGAAAATGACATGACTAGTCATATATTCAATAGGTATTCAATGTCCAACTCAAGGAGAAAGCACGGGGACTCATATCTGCTAAGAGTGGTGTAACCACCGGGTGAGTTGCAATCAGCATAGCAAACATCAACCAGCCTAAGGTTTTTGTCAGTTTGCAACAATCCTATGAAGAAAGCTCAAGGACTCATATCCTCCTATAGTGGAACTGACTGCTGGGATAGTCTGTCTTTGGCTCGATAGGTGCTATTCGACATAGAGCAACTATTGAGTGAATGCCACTTCGGACTTATATCAACTCAAAAGTAGTCAAGAGGAAAGGGGCCTCTAGGGGACTTATCCTAAACGTCAAATGTACTCAACCTAGTTAAAACATGATGATTAGTTCAAGAAGAAAGCACAAGGACTCACATCTTCTTAAACAAAGTCAACCATGAGGTAGCTTACTGGCTGGGCAGTGAAGCACACCATACTAACAAGGCGTTGTTGCAAATGGTCAAGTTAAGAAGCTGGGACTCACATCCTCCAACAATGACCACTGGGTGACATACTAGGTAGGTAGCATGTAGACCACCTAGAGTAATAATGAGTGCCATGGGGCTTGCTCCCACTTCAAAATAGCTTGGGACAAAGGATTTGTGTTTGTTGTGTGCATGTGTTAAAAGGAATAGGATGCCTCTAGGGGACTCTTTCACCTCCCTTAAAATACATTGGAGAATTATGAAATGATGCTAATGATGGCAACAAGAATTTCCACTAAGAAAGGATGACGCTTGGGTTCTCTCACTCCTAACTTAATTATGTTAATCAAATAGGATGCCTCTTAAGTTTTCTTACACATATTCTAAAAGCATCGGGAGATTGTGTTTGTGTTGTGAAAGAGAGATAGGATGCCACTGGTGGACTCTTATACCTACCCTAAACATGTCACAATGGATTCGCAAGATAAGCAAATAACACTTCGAAAGAAGAGAAGATTTGATGAATGAAATCTGATTTTGTTCTTTTTATTAATGAATTATTTTCAAACAAGTTTTATTTCATGGGTAATATCTCTTTAGATAGAGCCCATTAATTGGAAGCATTGGGTGTTCCCCTTTACAATCAATAAGCTGATAAGATCTTCCTTGATAGGCATTCTCTATGACATAGGGGCCTTCCCAAGTGGGTTCAAACTTGCCTCCCATCTTTCAATGGGCAACAATTGGTCTCCTTAGGACTAACACAAGTTCTCCTACTTGGAAAGACCTATGGTGGACCAGCTTGTTGTGAGCTTGAATCATTTTGGCCTTGTATAACTCGAGGTTCTGGCACGCCTATAGGAGACTCTCCTCCAAACCTTTGAGCTATTCTAACTGTAACTTTGTGTTATGCTCTGTAGTGATCTTGTTACCCAATGCTATCTGTAGTGATAGGAGTTGAACTTTTAAAGGAAGAATGGCTTCAGACTCATACACTAAAGAAAATGGGGTAGACTAAGTTGGAGTTCTGAGGTGAGCCCACGCGCTTCAAACTAACCGCCGTTCCACTATCATTTATTATCATCAAGAGTCTTCTTCAGTATCTGGATGAGAGTTTTGTTGAATGCTTCTGTTAAGCCATTTTCTCTAGGGTAGTAGATGGTGGAGTATCTCCAATCTATACCGTGTCTTCTGACAAAGCTGTTGATTTTTGTGCTTTTGAATGTAGTACCATTATCATATATAATTCGTTGAGGCACCCCAAACCTATATACGATATGGTTCCTAAAAGGCACATGGTGAGTGTGACCTCTGAGTGGGATGGCTTGCCCACTTGGAAAAGTAGTCGGTACTAAGATGAATCGATGCTTGGAAGAAGGAGGATCAATCAACTACATCGCATCCCAACACTCAAATGGCCATGAAGCCAAAGTAGGGTGTAGAATGTTGGGTGGTTGGTGGAGGACCACACCATGCACCTGACATTGATGGCATCTCCTAGCTACATCCATGCAATCTGTGATCATAGAAGGCCAAGAGTCTTTTGATCTTTGACTTCATCTTCTGATTGATGCACTCCATAGACTAAATGTACCTTGTTATAATGCCATGGGCTTCATGTTTGTCTAAACAATGTAACCACATTTCAAAGGACCGCATATAGGTGCCATCAACAAGAGCATAGGAAAGAGCTCGTTTCACCGATGGGCTTGAGATTTCTCGAGGGTTTATCGGTGTTCAAGTAATCTATGAATGGTTGCCAATCTCCCTTGTCCATTTTGGCAATAACCTCCCCTTCAAGAGAAAGTCTCTCGATGAGTTTAGAATCAATAAGGGATAAGACTTGTCTATTTTGGAACCTTATTGAAATGGACTCATCTTGGACATGCCAACTCTGGTTTGGCCAAGGCATTTGCTACTGCATTCTCGCCGGGAACCTAGATGGTGACTTGAATTGGGCCAACATTCATGGTATACTCGTAGTAATGATGAAGCTTAGGCTTGAGGACTTGGTAGGACCCGACAATCTGGTTGATCACCAACTGAGAATCCCCAAAGATGTTGATGCTCTTGACATTGATAGTGATGGCTAGCTCCAAAATGGCAATCAAAGCCTCATACTCAGCTTTGTTGTTGGTACAAGGGTTGGAAAGATAGTATGAGAATCTCATCACATCATTTGGAGTTAGAAGAACCATTCCTACCCTTGCCTTTCCTAGAATAGATCATGGTGCTTCACCTTTAAGAAAAGAAGCAGCACCATCAAAATACATCTCCCATCGATGGTTGCTGACTTCCCCTAAGTTCATGATTTGTTCATCAGGGAGATCATCACTAAGCAGAGAATCAACAAGAAGTGGGTGTGCTGCTAAGAAATCCGCTAGTGCTTATCTTTTTACCGTTCGGAGGGGTACAAATGTGATATCAAACTGAGTATCATGGACCAATGAGCCAAACATTTGAAAGCATTGGCCATGTCATGAGTTACTGTAGTGAATTGGTTTGAGAGATCAAGTTCACCTTATGAGAAATCATATAGTGTCGTAGCTTCTAAGATGTAAAGATCAAAGCTAGGAAATGTTTCTAGGTGGATAGTTTGCTTCAGAAGAATCGAGACGGAAGGTAGTAGAGCTTTCTCCTTCCTCATCATTGGCTTGGGCCAACAGAGCACCGAGAGAGTCATCCAATGCAGTGTAAAGGATCATGGCCTACCCGGATAGGGGCCGCTAGAACTAGCACCTTCACCAAGTATTCTTTGATATCTTCAAATTACACTTATCATCCCACTTGAACTTGGCATCCTTTTGACAAGTGCGAGAATGGCTTTGAGATAAAGCATCTTAGATATGCCAACCATCCTTGAAAGGATCTGAGTTGAGTTAAACTCTTAGGAGGTGTCATTTCTAAGATAGCTTTAATCTTTTATGATCTATTTCTATTCCCTAGTGTCGAATAACAAACCCAAGGAATTTCCTTGAAGCTACTTCAAATGCACACTTCATGGGAGTCATTTTGAGGTTATATTTTCTTAACCGTTCGAAAACTACTCTTAAGTCAAAGAGGAGGTCTTCCTTTTCTTTGCTCTTGACTACTAGATCATCAATGTAGCACTCAACCTGATGATGGATGAGTTCATTGATGATCTGAGTCATGGCCCATTGGTATGTAACACTATCATTTTTAAGGCCGAAAGGCATGACCCTATAATAGAAGATTATGATCAGGGTTCAAAAAGTAGTGTTTTTTTCATCTTCAGAAGACATCTTGATTTGGTTATAGCCAGATGATCCATCCATGAAAGAGAAGACTGCATGAGATGAGGCAATGTCCACCATTAACTCTGGTATAGGAAGAGGAAACTCATCCTTAGGACATGCCTTATTTAAGTCCCTAAAATTGACATAAATGTGAATTTGGCCATTCTTCTTCTTAACTGGATGACATTAGCTAACCAGGTAGGATATTTTTCTTCCCTGATGAAACCAAAGATCGATCGCTTTGACTTTAAAATGACCTGTTGTTCAATTTCTAATCGCGTCTAGGAGCTTGCTTAATTGGGTAACGTTAGGTCTATTGCTAGCTTGTGGAGCTATGTCGGAGATAACAGCATTTCTTCATAACTCCATGCCTTTAAACTCAATCAATAGCCTAACTAAGTCATTGGTTTCTTCTTCATTCACAATGAACGATGTATGTGGGATTTTTCTTCAGGTTGATTTCTTTAAGCTTGTAATTGTTGAATGAATCTCCTCTTCAAATTGGCGGTGCCTCTTTGACTTGGAGATCATTTGGATCATCTGAAGTTTCTAAACACACATTCTCATAAGAGTTGGGGATGTGTGAGAAGAACCTATCAGATTCCAAATGGTTGGTAACAACTAGGCAATAATCTTTGTCATTGACTCGACCCACTTGTCAAATCCTAGTTTTGCTCTTAATTATGCTTCCCTGTCTATATTGTTCCATAGTTTTTTGAAATATTCTGACCTGTGCTTGGACCAAGTGTGAGGAACTAAACCTTTATGTATAAGATTTTGAACACAAGCAGTAAAAAGTCAAAAGGTAATTCCATTAATTCTTTAAAGTATCTTCCTCCTACATCAGCTCGACTTGAGGATGATAAACCTAAAAAGAACCTCTTCTTCTTTATGTCATTGGAAGACTTAGGGACTTCCTTAACTATTATACCTTCAACTTTCTGGGATGTAAATAGTTTCACATAAACTAAATTCAAATACTTTGTTTTTGCTTGGAGTCCCTCTTTATCAAAAGTCACCTCCAATGGAACCCACCAGAGGGGTTGCGTATACTAATCACATTAGACTCATCCTCTGCTGATTCCAAGTCTATGTGAATAGTAGGGTACTCCTATGAACTGAACATGACCTCTATTGGTCAAGGCCAACTAGGGGTCTCCCACCTGAACCTCTCTACCTCCTCACCTGGTGGAGGTATCCTACCCATATGTCCATATGATGGAATGAACTGGGTGGAATGTGATATGATCCACTTCTTCAATTCCCCTTTTTTTGCTCACTTGGACTTTTTTTTTTTCATTTTCTTTTATCTTTTCTTTACTTCATTTTCTTTGCATTTGCATTTGAATTTTGTCCAAGTTCACAGAAAAGGGTGTTTTGAGGAAGATAATAGGTCGCATCCTCATAAATCTCAACCTCTCTAATAGAATGGCTTTTCATCCTTGACATGGTACTCAATTCCATCTTTTGAACTTGATGCACCGATGAAGGGAGGATGGAATGATCTTTTCATGTATCCAAGGCCTACCAAGCAAAATATGAATGAAGTATTCAAATCAATGATGTAGAACTTCAGCTTTTAGATGATAATAAGAACCTAGCTTGATCATTGAATCCTCTCATCAATCATTCTATCTCCTGAGAGATGATCTTCATAGGTCTTAATATTTACATGCACTTGAGAACCTGGCGAAGGAACCTATCCATGTCGAATGTAATGTATAGGGATGGTTGTCTCCAAGTCCCCCAAGTAGAAGGTCTTCATCTATGAAGGTGATCCCTTGGGCTTCGCATAGTGTGCTTCCTCACCTATAGTGGTCACCGAGCTAAGCATATTTTAGGATCAAGGAGCCTTGATTAGTGATTCCCTCATCTCTTTGGATAAGACAAGGGCATCATATATGCTTTTTAGATAACAACTTTCTTAGATAAGATGATGTAGTCCACCTGGTCTTCTTCCACAAGCATATCCAAGGGTGGAGCATCTGTGGAAGGGCTTCTGATCTTCCATGAATGACTTGTTTCCTCATCTAGAGGTGCTGGAGGTAGAACCTTGCCACTATGGAGGTTGACTGCAATCTGAGGCAAGGTGGTGGCAAGACCACACTGCTCACCTACGCCTTCTCCTATGGGACTCTCTGGATGATTCCAAGTCTATCTCAAGAGGTGAACTCATAGTATTTAGAGTTGGAAAGTCCAACTCAATTAGAAAGAAGATCGATTATAGTTAATTAGACTTGAAGAGTTATCATTAGAAGAAGAAGACAACTCATCAAGAGTCACATGTAATTCAAATTAGCTTTATTCTTCAATTTCTTGGAAGTATTTGGAGGTACAAAGTAAGTCAAGTAGTGAGTGGAGTAAGGGATTTGATGCCCTTATTGATACAAGAGTTCTACTAGTAGAAGAAATAGAAGAGCTAAAATGGAAGAAGTCAGATGTGGAAATCAACAAGAGGGTTAACTGTGGTGCTAAGGGGCTATCCCGGCCACATACATGAGCTCCACTTTCTTAGAGTTGGCACGATAACTTGCAAACCTTCCTTGGTGTTGAGGTTTGAGACTGTGCACCTACAAGGAAAGCTTCTTGATCTTCAATTATTTTCTTAGAGTTTTAGAAAAGAAATGTCCCAACCTTCTTTGGTTTTAGATCACTTGTATCCCCAAGGATTACCCTAATGGAATGGAAGGTTCCACAAGGTATTCCTTTGGGATAACACAAGATCTTGAAACTTGTTCAAGCCGCCTTGAATGTAAGCAATCCTCCAAAATGTTTAGCATAGTGGTAAGGGCAAAAGTTTGGATCATGACTTTGCCTACTTCCTCGATCTCCTAGGCTAAAAATCAAGTTTCTTTAAGAGATTCTTAAAGATTTTCTATTACCTCCCTCTTAAAAGAATAAGGTTTGTTTAACTTATCTAATAGAGAGGTGGAAGCTACATGGCATATGCATGCCGCCGGTGGTGGTATGGTGTGGTCGGTTGTGGGGAGGTCGTGGAGGCCGATGGTGGCAGGCAAAGGAGGTGGAGGCTAGGTCATGGTCTCGACGATCTCTAGTCGCTTCCTTATCAACGCTACTACGCCTAAGTTTCTTATCATAAACCTTTTGGGATTTCTGCTTTGGCAACTGATCTAAAAAAAGGCAACTGTTTGGCCTCCTTGTAGACTAGCCACCTTATTGACTAGCTTCAAATGTCTTTATGGTGAAGCCCTTAAGCATGAAGGTGACCGTGCCATGGATATTCTTCAAGAGAATCTCAATGGCATGTTGTTCAAATAGCTATGGTTCACACTTCATACTCAGGTTACGCCATCGGAGAATATAATCAACAAGTGACTCACCAGAGTGCTGTTGGGCTACAACAAGATCACCTACAGTAACCCTTTGTTGAGCTCCAGCAAATCTCTTGATGAAGAGTTGTTATAACTCAACAAATATCTTAACTGAACTGTTAGGTAGTTCAACATACCAATCAAAAGCGATACCCATCTAAAGAGTAAAGCATCACTGCCACCTACGTTGCAACAATCAAGTGAGCTATATGTCGCCTCAAACCATCAGCTTTTGAAGGAAGGAGGCAAGAAAACCCTTGGGATACCGATAACATTGAATTCCTAGGGTCTACCCTTTGGAACGATGATCCTCCGTGCTTGAGCCAAAGCTTCCTTCACTGCTGCTCAACCATGATTTTTAGATCTTTTCATGTATGGAGGTACTAACTACCTTCCTATACAGACTAGTGCTACCTTGCTCAAAGAGGTAGAGTCTTAACATCTAAGACATGCACTACTATCGATTGACATCAACTAGGATGAACCGAGGGCTTGCTTCACACTGCCGCTAACAAGTCCTCAGAATGTGCCATCCTATCTATTCATCTTTCTCGCCTTAACTAAAGTGAGGTGATCGAGTGTCTCCTTGATCAACCTCATCACCTTCCATGGCCTGTTGCTCAAGAAGAGAACCTCTATGTATGCATATGCGCTAATCCCATCAAGTCATCTTCATTGATTGACTCTTTCTTCATCGCACCATGTGTACCCTAAGATCTCCTTTCTCCATAAAATAATGTGCAACTATCTCATCTAAGGATCGATCTAACTCACAAGTACAAATAATGACTAGGTGTCACTATCATGCACCTCGACACCTCAAGTTGAGTCAATCTGACTCACTCACTAGAAGAATGACTGACCGATACTAATTGGGGTAGTAACAATCCTATGATCTACCACTTGCCACTAAATCATGGAATATCCATGATAACCGCCACCATCTATCCATATATGGGTGGAGTTGGTGAAGGAATGACCATCGATGTTCGGGTCGCCACTACCATCAGCGTAAGGTCAGTAGAGCTCACCCTACACAATGGGTGGTGGGGAGTAGGATCCTCACGTATGGATCACCAATGGGGTACATTTTCCTGATGCGGCCTTCATGGCCTTGGATGGAATGGGAGATGTGAAACGCAATGATGGTGGATGTGGGTAAGTGGGTGGAGACACCACCACTCTTGTGTACAAAGCCTCCGTGATGGTCCCCATGAGGAGAATATCAAAATGGTCAACACAAGTGTGGTTGAAAGTCAACCAAAGTAAGAACCGACGACCAACCTCCATCGCTCACTATAATGATGTATGGGCCCTCTTGATGATCTACCTCCCTACGCCATGGGATAATAGATCAACTGGCACTGACTCGAGCATCTATATGCTCCATCTACCTAGTGTAGAATAGAGTGAAGGCTAGCGTACGACCTCCTACTCCTAGAAATTATTGGTTGTAGATGTACCACTGGAGGAGAGGATGAATGGATCTTCCTGGCATCTGCTCTATCTGATCCTGAGAGAGGATGAAATTAGTTTTTTTGTAACTAGTGGTGAAGTGATCATGGGAGACTCATCCATGGTCGACATGCCTCAAGCTCTCTAACTATCTCAATATCAACCACCATACCATTCTTGTTCTATGCTAGGGTAGGATGAGAGAGGAGTTATACCCTACTCAAATGTGGGGAGGCAAGCCCAAACTAGGGAGCCTTACCCTTGGAGGGCAGATGAGGGTGCTAGCACAACCGGGGCAAGAGCAATTTTAAGAAGAACCGCAATCGAACTGAACTGCTGAAAACACTAAAGTCTATGGTACTGCCACAGCTTTCCTCTTTAGTGAGGAGATATCTAAATTAGAGGGTAAGTCTGCCCTGATGATCGGCTTCTACCTGGCCACCTTCTTCCTGCTGATTGTAGTGAGGAGAATGCCCTCACAAGTGATCCTGACCCCCTCAAATCCCTGGCCAAAATGGATCAAATGGGTATGGTCCAAACAAGGGAAGTCAGCTTGATCTAACGCTAGATCTATACCGTGAGGGAAAGAAAGACAAATTTTTGAGAACTGGCCATTGCATTGACTGAAGTAAATTGAAACTGAAATTGTACCTGCACTGACTGAAAAGGATCTACAATGAGAAATGAACTTGCATCAATTTTCTATCTCCATAGATTTTAAATTTTTTTGAATTTTGAAAATTTGAACCCACATCCAACAACTTGGAAGTGCTAAGTGGGGTTCAAATGAATTTGAAGAGATTGATTCAAAGAGGAATTTGAGTATGAATCCAAACTTCAACAAATTTGAGTATGTTGAAATATGAATTCAAAATTTTTGACAAGATGCTTCCATAGGTTCATTGTATTTTGAATTTGAATTTACAATTTTGGAAGACCCTTTCCTTTAACAAATTAGGGTATGTTAAAGCAAGGGTCAAATGATTTTGTTTTGTTTGATTGTTTTGGAATTCTTACTTACTTAGCAAATTTAGGTATGCTAAGTGAAGTAAAAGTGATTATTTCTTTTTGTAGATTTTGTTTTATTTTGATTTTGGAAAATTTTGGAATTCTTACTTAGCAAATTTAGGTATGCTTAGAGAAGAACCCAAGAGCATTTTGTTTAATTTTTGAAATTAGGATTCTTAGCAAATTTAGGTATTCTAAGAAAATCCTAAGTGTTTCATTTGTTTGGAGTGTTTTGATTTTTGAAAGGGGTAGGATCCTTAGCAAATTTGGTATGCTAAGGGGATCAAAGGTGCTTCATTTTGTTTTGTTTTTTGAAGCCTTTTGAAAGTGAAAATTTGACTTTAGCAAATTTGGTATGCAAATGATGAAGTCCCACTTGGTTTTATGAAAGGGAAATTTCACTTAGCAAATTTGAGTATGCTAAATGAAATTCCAAATGGTGTGTTTGAAAATTTTGATTTCATTTTTGATTTTGAAAAATGGAAACTTCTTTTTAGCAAATTTGGTATGCTAAGGGAAGGAGTTCCAAAAGGTGTTTTAAAATTTTGATTTTTGGATTTGGAAGCTTTATTTAACAAATTTGGGTATGTTAATGAAGTTCCAAAATGTGTTTAGAAAATTTTAAAATATGATTGTTGATTTTGATTTTTTGAATTTGGAAACTTCACTTAGCAATTTTGATTATGCTAAATGAAATTCCAAATGTGTTTTGAAAAAAAATTTGAATTTTGGGATTTGGAGACTTCACTTAACAAATTTGGGAATGTTAAGGGAGGTTCCAAATGTGTTTATAAAATTTTGAAATATGATTGTTGATTTTGATTTTGAATTTCAAAACTTGACTTAGCAAATTTGACTATGCTAAATGAAATTCCAAATGTATGTTTGAAATATTTTTGAAATATGATTATTGATTTTGATTTTGGACTTGGAAGGTTCACTTAACAAATTTGGGTATGTTAAGTGAAATTCCAAAATGTTGTTTAAAATTTTTTTGGATTATGATTGTTGACTTTTGATTTTTGGATTTGGAAACTTTTCTTAGTAAATTTGATTATGCTAAGTGAGGTTCCAAATGTATGTCAATTTTTTTTTTTGAAATATGATTGTTGATTTTGATTTTCTATTTGGAAACTTTACTTAGCAAATTTGATTATGCTAAGTGAAATTCCAAATGTGTATTTTGAAATTTTAATTTTTGAAAGAGGACCTCCATTCAACAAATTTAGGTATGTAGAATGGAGATCAATTTTATTTTGAAATATGAAATTTTGTTGTGTGTGATTATTACTTTTTGAAAGAGAGGAATTCTAACTTTAAACATATGTGAGATATGTTTTAATGGGATTTCTTAAAAGATATTTTTATTTTTAGTTGGGAATGAAATCTTCATTTAATAAATTTAAGTATATTAAATGAAGGTATTCATATGTGCTTTTTGAAAATTTTGATTTTGTTCACAAATGAACTTTCTATTCAACAAGTGTGAGTGTATTGAGTAGGAAGATCCATGTGTGCTTTTCAAAAATTTTATGATTATGATTGTGATTTTTAAAAAAGATGATTTTTCATTTTATTTTAAAAATGACATCTTCATCAAAGTGAATTTGAAAGAAGTTGTACATTTTTGCTTTTGGAAAATTCTATTAATTTTATTTTTGAAAAAAATCCCTACATGTAACAATTATGACAATTGTTAAATGACGATGACAAAATTTGGTGGAAAATATTTTATTAAGTGTATTTTTGAAAGGTGCTTTTTGAAAAATAAAGTTCTTTATGGAAGATTTTATTACTTTTAAGATGAACCTTTCCTTATCATGAAAATGATAAGGAGGAAGTCTTTAAGATATTTTCTCTTTTTATTTTAGATCTTTTCATTTTACCCATTGGAGAAACTAATGGGGATTTGAAGACCAACAAGGAATGCGGTCCTAAAATCTAAAGATGTTGGCTAACTCAACTCACTAATGAAATGAGCTAAGTCAAGAAAGAAGGATAGTCTTGGATTCATACCAAAGTACAAACCAACTATCGATACTCAAAGACAATGATCATTTACCAAAGATGGAGAGAGGAACCATCCCCAGCGGAGTCGCCAAAAAAAAAATCTATTGGTAGAAAAGTTTTTATAGGGAGTTTCCTTAAAATCTGCAGGGACAAACAAAAGGAAACACACTATAAAAATTCATCTTGGTAAGATACCATGTAGATCCTCATATTTACTTATTCAGGTGATTGGCTACATCATCAAGGAATAATGTACTATCTCAAAAGACATAAATCACTACCCTTTAATGGAACTAATTACCTCAATATTGACTCATAAGGATGATGGGTCTGCATATGTACCAGAGATTCTTCCCTTACTTTATATGGAAAAGTAAAGTAGGATTTATTTTAAATAGGGTTCGTTAAGTTCCCTACAGGGGCAAGCCCCCATAGTTAATTACATCCTAAGGGATGAGATCCCTTAAGAAAACTCTTGATTAAGATAAATGATCATTATGTTTGAAGATTTCAATAGGAAGGACTATCAATTGATTAGTTTATGTTTGAAGATCAAATAGGATTGATCAAAAGAGGGAGTTATTATTAAAGCCAAAATGAAAGATAGGTAGAAGATGCTCATGATGCTAAGAAACCTTGCGAGCATCTCAAACTATCCTAAAGTTGGGCTTTACATTTTGGAAATTGATTTAGTTTATTTGAGTTGCATTTTTCATTAGAATATTAGGATTTAAGATTCCTCAACACAAGATTAAGGAAATGCCTAGGAGGTGAAGAATTATGCTTATGGCCCGCAAAGAGGAAAAGCAATCTCAGAACCTAAATTTGGGGAGCTTCGACGAGGGCCAAAAGCATAACCTAAATCTAAAAAATGGGTAATTGGTTTGCCTCCACAAGAGAGGACAAACCACCGATAGCTTGGACTTACAACACCGGGTGGCCACCAACTAACCTCCTATTTTAAATACATGTAGCAAGCCTTTATGCTTATGCAAGATAACTAGGCTATTTTTATTTAGAATGAGACTAAGTCCTTAAACTCACTCCTAAAGAGACTAGATCATGTAAAGGGACATGCTTCAAATGACCTAAATCTAATGCAATTCAAATTTCATTTTATTTTCATTTTGGACAATCATTTTGACTCATAATAGGATTTTATGACTAATGCATGAGAAATATTATTGGCCAAAATTAGCAAGAAGGAGAGGTGAGTTTCCACCATGCCCCTGGTCAAGTTCTCAGCAAAGGTGGAAGCCCCAATCAAGAGTGAAATAAGATTTGTGCATGATATTATAAAGAAAAATGCTCATCAAGTTTAAGGGTTGCTAATTCTTTTATCTTGATTTTAAACTAAGCTTTAGGTGAGGTTATGAGTTGTTTAATTTTATTTGAGTTGTTAAGTTGGGTAAAAGATTTATTTTTTTCTAAAGAGCCTAATCCACATCCATACATAAAGCAAGGAAGAAACTAGGAAAATCATGCCACTTAATGCAAAAAAGCTAAACAAATCATCAATCAATTTATAAAGCTAATCACAAAGAATAAATGACCATTTGGTGCACCACGACAAACCAAAATATCAAAATTGGGTAGAAGCTCTACCCTTATACAACTGGATTACAAATTAAATTACAATTTAAGCAAAGGAATTCATTGTTATGGTGGTCTTCAAACTTTATTTCTTCTTTCTTCTTCTTTCCTTCTTTGGTCCTTTCTTTGGATGGTTGGTAGGTGGATGCTCCAAGGCTTCACATGATGCATAAGATGGGATCTTATGACCAATACTCATCCTAATTCCCATAATAAATCATTCCAAAATCCTAATTAATACAAATTTTTACATGAAAAGGAAAAGGGAAATATAGCTAACACATGCAACACAAAGGTTAGCTAAATCACACCACACAAATCCCAAGCATGCATATTGGACTTATCACCCCTCACATGGGTGACTAAGTCCACCTAGCCTTTGGATTATGCTTAGGGGTTTAAAGCACCTGCAAGCAAAAGCATTTATATTTTTATTTATGATAGCTCTCCTTAAGCACAATCCCATGCAGAAAAGAATAGTTAGACTAAGAACATCCTACCATTCATTCTATGAGCATACACCCTAACATCCAGTCTAAAACATACATCATAAAAAAAAAGTTAACATCAAACCATGCACCTAACCAAAGGCTAGAAGTGGTGACTTAGGCTAATGTGTGTGCTTTGAAGGTTGTGTGGTATGCTTAGCTATGGCTTTAGGTTCAAATTTTCTAAGTGTGAAGAACATGTTCAACTTAGAGGAGGTTTCATTTAAGTTGTTTAAGTGTTTTGGGTTGGTTTTTATTTCATGTTTTAATTTGGTTTAAGTGAAACCTACAATTAATTACTATGAAGAGAGAGAAAGAGAAGAGAACTTCTCTTTCCTTCCCTAATCTTAAGTAATTTTCTAAAGTAGGTTCATATTTTAGTTTCATTTAGGTGAATATTTTGATTACATCTTTTAATCAATCCTAAGTTTAGATAAACTCTAAATAAACCTATTCAAAAAAGAAAGGCATTTTAAGATTAAATAAAATGAATCAAAATTCACATAACACACATTACTTCATTTCTTTCCCAAACATATATAACATGCATATGGATGGACCCTAAGCATATCTATACATGCAAATGAGAGTAGTTAACACACTTTATGATGCATGCTAATTAATCCATTTAATAAAATTTTGAAGTTGAATATGCATGATTTTATTAAGTAGAAAAGGTTTTCTTTATCCAAAATTTCACATACATACATGAAAGTAAGAAAGGCATAAGTGAGTACAGTGCCATTGTTAACCAGAGGTGTAAGGTACAAGACCTAATTAGGGCTACTTAAAGCCTCGCAACCTTGGGGTTGCCCGGACTAATATACCACTTTCCTTAAATACAAACATGTATATAAGAGAAATAAAATAGAAAAGGAAGATGCAAAAGTTGTTTAATAAATTTATTTTGTTTATGCAGTTTATGTATGTAAGTGTAGGTAACCCTTCCTGGATGATAGCATAGGGATGAATAAGTTATGAAATTAGGTGAGCATTAGGTCCTTTTCAAATAAACCTTACATCTCACCAAAGTTTCTATTCAAAACTATACCAACATAGGGAAGAAAGGAAAGCTACACTAAGCATACATTTATAATATTTCTCATACAAGCTTATAATTAAGGTATAAGAATCATACTTTCAGATTTGATATTGCATTTATAAGTTTTGAAAATAATTTAGATTTAGTAGTGATAATAGCCAGTCATATTTTACTTTAGCCAACACATGTATATTTGACATAAAGTGAACAATTTCATTTTAAAATTTGAAATATGAAATCATGAATGCATGAAATCAAAAGGCATACAACTTAGCATGTTGGGAAAGATCCAAAGCAATGAAAGCATGTAAACAAACTTACTTTACTTAAACCCTAAAGACATTCTTATAGAATAAGAAAATTTAGAATAGATCAAAGTGAATTTCAAAAGTAATTTTTGTTTAGTTTGATGTTTAATTTAATTTTAGTAAGGTGAGATGAGTTTGCTGTTCCTAACCCAGTCCCACATATGTTTTGTATTTTTGCTTAATTTTTGGACAATTAGATTCTTTTTTATGTGTTGATTAGGTTAAGGTATGAATTAAGTGACTTAATTAACCCTTACCTACACCACCTTAGAAGAATTAACTAAGTAATTATGAGCCAACAAAATGATATAAAACTCACAAGGAATTTTAATTTATAATTCACCTAATAATGAAAAGGCCTAATGTAATTTGTCTCATAATTAAAAGTTAATTAAGCTAAGAGGTTTAGCTTAAGTACTTAAAAATACCCTTTCACACATGAATTGGGTTTTAATTTCATTAATTAAACTTAGGCTATTAAACACCTAAGAATATACCCAAGGTAGGTTAATTAAGTTCTGAAACTTTTTAGAATTTTTGAAAATTGATTAAGGGGATAATTAATGAATTAACTCTTAATTAAGAGGAGATTAAGGAGAGAAGAGGGGGTTAGGGAATAGCTTGGGGGAAATACCCCAAAATAATTCCATAAGCCTCCCACTTAACTGGATCTGACCTTAATCGACCCTAATTATAGGGTACAACCATTAATCATGCCTTAATTACCATTAATTACATGAAAGGGGGTAATTAGAGAATGAAATAGAAATTTCCCCAATTGAGCCCTTAATAAATCTCCAAAAAATTAGAGGTAGAGGCCATCCCCTAAAATGAACCCTAAAAATTTGAGATTAATTGATGATCTAATTAAAGGATAATTATTAAAAGATTCCCAAGAAACCAAATTGAGAAAAGAGTAATTCAAAATTCATTGAAATCATTTTTAAAATATTCTAGATGAAATTATCTTTCCGTAGCATTTTTTCCTTTTATTTTTTTATTTTTTCTAGAGGGAATTATGAATTTTTGATGATCCAAGGATTAATGGAATTAATTAGGCATTTTAAATAACTTTAAACTAATCCCTACCTCACAGCATGACGCATGGCGGCACCGATCAACACGCTTTACACGCATCATGCCGTGAGGGGGTAACTTAAACATCACCTCACAAATGGTGGTGGCGATGCACGCGCTTATATCCTCGACCATCCGATCAAAGATCGGATGGCTAAGGATTCACCAATGATTTAAAATAAATAAATGGATTTACTAAATGTGTTAAATAATCTTAGTCATCCATCTAAAATGCACGGATGGACGGTTGTGATGAGCCAAGTTCTTCCCTGAGGATCAATGGGAACCGTCCATAATCTAAGGGGAGATTCGAGCTCGATTGAGCTTGGATTGGAATGAAATTGTACCCACACCATCTAAGCACAATTACAAACTTATCCAATGGTGGATTTCACATGCCATGAACATTTCTTTCACAAAGGACCAACACCTCCTAAGCTAAGTGGTCAGAAAATTCCATACCTCATCGGAGGTGATCACCGATGCTCAAGATCAATGAGGTAGCTTCGTCTGGTAGAGACGAAGCCCTGTTGAAATTCTAGTCCTTGAGATTGATGGGATCAATTGATGGACCAACACCATGTCACTTGGGCTTCGACTTTGATTGAATTGATCCTCTCCTTGCTATAGGAACTCCAATGTGAGCTTGAGTGAGCTTGAATTGGTCCATAGAAGAAGTGTGTAGGAGGAATTTGGAGGAAATCAAGGATGTTAGCAATTCACTCTACCTCCCCTATTTTTGCACTATGCAAAATCGAGAAAGAACAATTCAAATCCTCTCTAAAGACCTTGGGAATGTTTTGACGATTGCTAAGGGTTCCTAAGCTTCAATCGACAGAGAGTCAATTAAAATTTGATTAAATTAGAGGGAGTATATCTCCCCTTATGATAATCGGATGACTGAACTATTCATTGATTTTGATCCAATTGCTTCAAATTGGAGAGGTTGTTTAGGCTATTTTGAGTGTGCACATGGTTGGTTTGACCCAAAGAATGGATTGCCAACTTTCCATGTGCTGAATTTGAGCTTAAGAGGGAATTTGAAAATTCAATTTTGCTCTAAGTGGTTGGGTTTGGTCTAAGGACCAAATGGGCTAACCCAAACCCATTGGGTTGGGTGCAACACTCATCACTAAGTGTCCTTGAGCTTTTAGGAAAGCCTCAAGTGATTGCGAAGAGGGTATGACCAAAATACCCATGGGTTAGGCCAAAATTTGTTCTATGGCCTAAGGGAAGAATGGTCATTTTGCTATTTTTCCACTTTGGTCATGTTGAGTATGTGGAGAAACGAGGTTTGGCCAAGTTTCATGAGATTTGGAATCCATTTGATAGGGTTTGGCTCATGTTGACCCATTTAGGTCAAAATGGGTCAAGTTCATATGATCATTTAAAATGTTTTGATTCAATTTGATATATATTTGGTTTTGGCTCATATGACTTCATTTAGGTCAAATGGGTCAAGTTGACTTATTTGACCCATTTGACCTATTTGAGGTAGGTCAAGGGTAGGTTTAGGTTAGGTTAGTCATATAGAGTGGATTGGTATCTTTATTTCAAATCAATTTGGGTTAAGTTCAATTTTAGTTCAACATGACCCATTTAGGTCATGTAGGGTCTAAGGTTAATTGGGCTAGGTTGGGTCTAGTTGGCCAATTGAGGCTTTGTTCAAGTTCCACAAGTGATTTGGAATGGACTTGACCCATTGGTTTCAATCAATTTGGCTTAGATCAAGTTTTGACACATTTTGGCCCTTTAGGTCAAAACGAGTCAACTTGGGTCAAGTGGGCCAATTAGGCTAAGTTAGGCTCAAATGTTGGCTTGGTCAAATTCAAACATAGGTCATGAGTGAACTTAGATCAATGGTTTCAATCAATTTGGCCTATGGTGAAATTTGGCTATGTAAGGTTTCATTTTAGGTTAAGTGTTGACTTGGTCAACCCTTACATTTGAATTAAGGTTTAATTTTAGGTTAAGTGTTGACTTGGTCAACCCTTACATTTGAATTGGTTTGACCCAGTTTGATTGATTGATCATCCCATGATGATTGTTGATCATGATGAGAGGTGTATATAAGTTTGGTTCAATCCAATTTGGTTAGGATCAAAAGTTGGCTCATAAGGGTACTTTAGGTCACTTTGGGTCAAGTGAGCCTAAGTGAGTCAAATGGCTTGGTTAAAGCTTGATTGAATTTGATTGATCTTGTATATGGACTTATGATTGAAATATAAATCCATTTACAAGTGGTTTGAAGTCAAATGGATTTAGATCCATTTGAAAATTTTATATTCAAAGGAAGAATATGAAGGGGTCTTGGGTTTGATTTTTGATTTGGGTTTTGATTGTTTGATTGAGGTTTGGATTTATATATGAGCTCATTATTGTAGGCTTGATTGAACCATGAGATAAAATCAAGAGTTTGGCTTGATTTGAAAGTGTTTTGGCTAAGTTCATGATTTTGACTTGAAAGGGTTAGATTTTATTTTGAGTGGATTTGAGTTTGATTTTTTGGAAATAGGATTCAATTGTTTGAATTTATATTTCATTTATATATGAATATAAATGAGAATATAAATGGATCATGAGAAAATTTCAAGAATTTGAAGTGGTTTAATCATGGTTTTTGTTAAATCCATTGAAGAAAATTTATTAAATCCATTAAAGGGAATTTCAAGGATTTTAAATTTGGAATTTAATTTTTTTGCCTTTGATTTGATTGATTTATATTTATATTTCATTTATATATGAGAATATGAATGAGAATATAAATAAGTTTTGAGAAAATCCCATGAGTTTGAATAGGTTTGATCAAGGTTTAGTATTGCTTTTGGCTAAGTCTATTGGAAAATTAAAGGGACTTAAGAAAATTTTCATGAATTGATTTGGAATTTTTGGTTTAGTTAGACTAATTTGAATTTATATTTCATTTATATATGAGAATATAAATGAGAATATAAGTTGATCATGAGAAAATTTCAAAGATTTGAATATGTTTAGATCATTTTTGACTAAGTCCTTAAGAAAAGGTTAAGGACTTAGAAAATTTGAACTTGAGAATTTCTGATGGATTTTGATCATAGGTTTCAATCATGAAATTGATTTGAGTTTGGAGAAAATCAAATAGAATTGGTTTGGGGTTTGACTTGAAATAAGGAAAGTGAGGAAAAGTCTAAGCTAAAGGGTAGGAAATTTCCTAACACCCTTAAAGCATGACCTATTCCTGTGGCTAACTGTTCTAAGTCTCTAAGGCTAGGTTGGAGTGTCCACCTAATCGCTAGATGTATCTTAAGACTAAGGAACTCTTAAAATCTAATAGGAATCCTATGCTTAAGATGGAGGGGTTGAGAGCTCTTCCTAAAAATGAGATCAATAGCTTAGAAAGAAGAGAAGATTTTGATGAAATGTAATCAGATTTTTTTTATTGATAGAATTATTTTCAAACATGATTTTTATGGGTAATATTTCTTCAAATAGAGCCCATTAATTGGAAGCATCGGGTGTTATACTTTACAATCAATAAGCTGATAAGATCCTCCTTGGTAGGCCTTCTCTATGAGATAGGGGCCTTCCCAAGTGGGTTCAAACTTGCTCCATCTTCGGGGCAACAATTGGTCTCCGCACTAACATAAGTTCCTAATCAAGGATGACTAGCTTGTTGTGAGCTTGAATCATTTTGGCCTTCTACAACTCAAGATTCTAGCATGCCCGTAGGCAA
Source organism: Cymbidium sinense (assembly GCA_021442155.1). Taxonomy (NCBI): domain Eukaryota; kingdom Viridiplantae; phylum Streptophyta; class Magnoliopsida; order Asparagales; family Orchidaceae; genus Cymbidium; species Cymbidium sinense. Next base: position 51,294,107 of record CM038221.1, read on the forward strand.
CTCTCCTTCAAATTTTCAAGCTCTTCTAACTGCAACTTTGCATTCTACTCTGTAATGATTTTGCTACCTAATGCTATCTTTAGTGATGGGATTTGAACTTCTAAAGGTAGAACAACTTTGGACCCATACACTAAGGAAAATGGGGTAGATTGAGTTGGAGTTCTGTATGTGGTGTGGTAGGCACACAAGGCTTCAACCAATATGCTCATTCCACTATAGCTTATTATCATCAAGTGTCTTCTTTAGTATTTGGATGAGAGTTTTGTTGAAAGCTTCTACTAAGCCATTTGCTCTTGGGTAGTAGATGGTAGAGTATCTCCAATCTATACCATGTCTTCTAGCGAAGCTATTAATCTTGGTGCTTTTGAATGCAATACCATTTTTGAATATAATTCATCGAGACACCTTGAACTATATACGATATGGTTCTTGACTAACTGAAGTACATGCTGAGTTGTGATCTCTCTGAGTGGGATTGCCTCCGCCAACTTGGAAAAGTAGTCGGTGGTAGCTAAGGTCACCAACTATTGCCTGATAGTTTTACATACATCTCATTTGATTACTTTGCTTAGTATGGAGGCCTGGTATTTGTCTCTGTCTGACTCGAGTGTCACCTCTAATGAAACCCGCTGAAAGTGGTTGGCTGGTATGCTAATCATATTAGACTCATCCTCTGAGCTGAATTTCAAGTTTATATGAATTATAGGAGTACTCCTATGAACTGGAACAAAACCCCAGTTGGCTGATGGCCAACCAGGGGGTCTTCTACCTCTAGAACTGCCTCTGTTTCTACCTCTACCTGTGCCTGGTAGAGGTCGAGTCATCCTACCCACATGTCCATATGATGGAATGAACTGTGGGTGGAATGTGATATGTGGCTCTATTTCTTCTTCAATTCCCCTTTCTTGTTCACTTGGACTTTCCTTTTTCTTTCTTTTTTTTTGCCTCTTTTTCTTCATTTTTTTTTGCTTTTGAATTTGAGTTATCTCCAAGTTCACGAGAAAGAGTGTTTTGAGGAACATAGTTGGTCGTATTCTCATATATCTCATCCTCTCTAATTGAAAATGGCTTTTCATCTCCTTTGGCATAGTACTAAATCCCATCCTTCTTAAACTTTATGCACTGATGAAGGGAGGATGGAATTATCTTATTCTGATGTATCCAAGGCCTACCAAGCAAAGCAGTGAATGAAGTATTCTAATCTATGATATAAAACTTGGCTTTAGTCTTCTAGTCACGATCTCTAAACATAACACTATGGAACTTAAATCCTGCTCACCTTGTTAATTGAATCCTCTCAACATCATTTGATCTCCTCAGAGTGTGGAGATGTCAATCCTTAAATAAGGGTCTTTAGACTCATAATGTTCACCGATGCACCTGGATTAATGAGAACTCTGGCAAGTCTGAATCTGTCCATATCAACTATAATGTAGATGGCACGGTTGTGCTTCATGTCCCCGGTTGGTCTTCTTCATCTTGAAAGTAATGAAGCTTCGAATAATGTGCCTCCTCACCAATAGCGGTCAGCTGAGCTAAGCATATCTTAGGATCAAGGAGAGCCTTGATTAATGATCCCTCATCTCTTTGGATAAGACAAGGGCATGGTATATGCTTAGCTTAGATGACAACTTTCTTAGGTGAGAGAGGACATTGTAGTCCACCTTGGGCTAATCCTCCACAAACATATCTAAGGGCAGAGCATCATGTGGAGCGACTTCTCGATCCTCTGAACTAATGACTTATTTTCCTCTATCTTGAGGTGCTACCCTAGGAGGTAGAACCTTGCCACTATAGAGGATGACTTAAATGATCTCTTGTGGCAGAGTAATGGAAGGTTTTACTTACACGTTAGGCTCACCTATGGCTTCTCCTGTGGGACCCTCAGAATCGAATGATTCTAAGCCTATCTCAAGAGGTAGTATTAAGAGTAGGAAAATCCAACTCTGAATCAGAAAGGGGAAGAATGAAATTATTATAGTTGTTATTTAGACTTGGAGAGTTATTAGGAATAGATTCAAACAACCCATCAGAAGTGACACATATGTAATTCAAGCTAGCTTTATTCTTCAATTTCTTGGATTTGATAGGAGGTACAAAGTAAAAATCAAGTAAAGTAAAAGGGGTGAGGGATTTGATGCCTCATCCACTTTTCCCAGTTTCTTCTCATATATCTTCTACAACTTTGATTTGGGCAACTGGTCTTGAAAGGGCAACTGCTTGGCCTCTCCTTGTAGACTAGCCTCCTTGTTGATTAACTTCTCAAAAGTTTTGATGGTGAAGCCCTTAAGCATGAAGGCAACTGGGCCATGAATATTCTTTAGAAGAATCTTGATGGCATGCTATTTGGATAGCTGTGGCTCATATTTCATTCTCAGGTTATACCACCTGAAAATGTAGTCAACAAGGGACTCACCTGGGTGTTATTATGGTACATCGAGATCGCTAATAGTGACATTTTATTGAGCTCCAGCAAACCTCTTGATGAAGAGTTACTCCAACTCAGCAAATGTATTCACTGAATTATTGGGGAGTTTGGCATACCAATGAAATGTTATACTTGCTAAGCTACTGACGATGAGGCAGAATAGTAAAGCATCACTGCCACCGATGTTGCAACAACTAGCTCTAAAATATGCAATATGTTGCCTGGGTTTCACTGTTATCAAAACTCTTGAAGGAAGGTGGCACAAAACCCTTAGGGTATTGGATTGCATCAGATTCCTCCAGGTAGGGTCTATCTTTTGGAACTGATCATCCTCCTCGGGCTTGAGCCAACGCTTCCTTCACCTGCTGCTCAACCATGGACTTGATATCTTTTTCCCTTATGGAGGTACTATCCACTACCTTCCTATACATGCTGGTTCTACCTTGCGCTAATGGAGGTAAAGTCTTGGCTGGGTCCAAGACATGCACCAACTCTCTGACTAGTCTGCCTATGGTAGGATGGACCGCGCTTATTTCAAGTAATCGAGACCGCTAAAAAATTCCTCAAGCTACCTCACCGTTCTATCTGTTTGTTCATCTTTCTATTTTAATTTATACCAGAGGTGTTAGGTTGATTGGGCTGTCTCTTCCTGCTCAGTCTCAACACCTTCCATAGCCTACTACTCTCTAAGGAGGGATCCCCTGGTATCTACCATGCAAACCCCCACTGAGTCTCCCAACAAATCATCTTCATTATGATCAAAGCTTATCTTCTCCTCATCAGACCAGTCATATCCTAGGATCTTCTTGTTATCCATAAAATAATGAGCTACTATGTCATCAAGAGAATGATATGTCAGAACTAGCACAAATGACTTCGGTTGTCCGGTGGTAGGATCAACATCGTGTACTGTAAGGCACCGGACCTCCCCTATTGCTGGAGAATCAACCCTGTGAGGGCCGTACTCACTGGAAGATATACACTTATGACTATCACTGACTATATATGGGGTGACACTCCTAGGAGGTTCTATCATCCTAGGTGCAACTAGGTTGTCACCTTGTCTCTTTACAACTACTGTAACCATCTCTATGTCTACTACGATGGTAATTTTGAAAGGATGACAACTATGCTTCAGGGTCACCATTCCTTCTACACCACAAATGGGGTAGAAGGCACACCACAACTGAGGTAGAAGGTCAAGAAGGAGAGCTCGACCTCACCACAGTAGGCGGTGTAGATAGGATAGGATCTCTTGGCCATAGCCGTATCACCAATGGGGTCCTCTTCTCCCCAGATGTGGCCTTCATGGCCTTTGGTGGAACTAGATGCTAAAACATGAATAGGAGATAGTGGACAGGGGGGTAGAGCGGTGTGGTGGAGGCACCACTCACTCTCTCGGAATAGGAGATCTCCTCCTGTGATGGGTAGTCCCCATAAGTAGAATACTATCTGTATGATCGATGCGGGTAGCACCGATAAGGAAAATCAATGAGTGCAGAGGCCTCTGACTGTCGACTAAACCTCCGCCTCTTCCGGCTAGTGATATGAACTATAGTATGGGCCCCCCTGTCCCTCTCCTGCTGAAGATGCTTCCCCACACAGTGGGGGATAACAAATCTCAAATCAAATTGAGCCCTAGAATCAGATCACCCATAGGCCCCACCAACCTGGCGTATATCTGAATGGAGGCCTGCATATGACCTACTCTAACTCACTGGTGGTTGATATTGAACCGCTGGTGGAGGTGAAGTAGGGATCCTCCTGGAATCCTCTCTGTCAAACCTAGATAGAGGATGGAATGGGTTCACTGTAACCAGTGGGGAAGTCAAAGTGAGCAACTCTTCAACAACTGATCATGTAGCTGCCTCCATCTCCCCAATGATGTGGGTATGGTATCGCTTTATCATGCAATTTTTTGTTCCTCTTTTGAGACTTGGTGGGGAAGGAAAAGTAAGAACTAGACTCAACCTTAAAAGCAGGGGAGACAATCCCTAGGATTAGGGGAGCCTTTCCCTTGGAAGGTGCTAATGAGTGGGTACTAGCCCTCACTAGGGCAGCACAGGAAACAAACAGGCGCACTGGCATTATCACAGACACTGGTATCAATGCTGGCACTATAGGAACCCCCATTGCCTTTTTCTTTAGTGAGGGAATATCAGAGTCTGATGGCATATCAATCTGAATAACCAGCTTATGCCTAGTCACGTGCTCGCAGGGTGAGGGGAGTGCCTCACGTAATCCCCTCAAAACCTCATCCAAAATGAATGAGGTGGGCATAGTAAAGCAAGGGAAGGCCGATCTGGGCCAAGTCCATCCCATGGGGAAAGGTGAAAACATACTGCCGCCATTTCTATCAACAAAACTAAGATTGAAACTAAACATGAACGAGTCTACAATGTTGAAAATAAACTTGAATTAGATTTCTGTTGATTTTGAATTTAGAATTTAGAATTTGAACCCATACTCAACATCTTGAAAAAGTGTTAAGTTGGGCTCAAATGATTTAGAGTATATTTTGAGATTTGATTGGAATGAGGAATTTTTTGGATATAGAATCCACTTTCAACAAATTTGGATATGTTGAAAATGGGTTCAAATATATGTAAAGAGATGCTTCCATAGGTTCATATTTGAGTTTTGATTTTGATTTTGGGGACCTCTTATTTAACAAATTTGGGTATGTTAAAGTAAATGGTCAATTTGCTTTTATTTTAGATTTGAGATTTTTGGAATTTACTCACTTAGAAAATTTGGGCATGCTAAGGGAGATGTTTGAAAATAATTTCTTCTTTTTGTTTTTTTTCTTTGCTTTATTTTGTCAGTCATTTTGTGAGTTGTTGATTTGGAATCCTCATTTAGCAAATTTGGGTATGCTAAATGAGGAAAACCAAGTGTGTTTTATTTTTGGAAATATTTGAAAATAGGATTCTTAACAAATTTGAGTACACCAAGAAAATCCTAATGTGTTTCTTTTGATTTTAATTTGATTTTGAAAAGTAGGATCCTTAGAAAATTTAAGTATGCTAAGGGAGTCCTAGTGTGTTTGTTTTGATTTTGAAAAATAGGATCCTTAGCAAATTTAGGTATGCTAAGGGAATCCTAATGTGTTTCTTTTGTTTTGGATTTTGATTGAAAAAGGAAATTTTACTTTAGCAAATATGGTATGCTAAAATGAAGTTCCAATGTATTTCTTTAATTTTGTGAAATGGAAATGTCATTTAGCAAATTTGAGTATACTAAATGAAATTCCAAAAATGTGTTTAAATATTTTGTGTTTTGATTTTGTTTTGAAAATGGAGACTTTACTTTAGCAAATATTGTATGCTAAAGAAAGTTCCAAAAGTGTTTCTTTTTGTTTTAGAAAAGGGAGACTTCATTTTAACAAATGTGGTATGCTAGAATGAAGTTCAAAATGTGTTTTGAAAATTTTTTTATGGAATGGATATTTCACTTAGCAAATTTGAGTATGCTAAATAAAATTCCAAAAATGTGTTTAAAATTTTTTGTTTTTGGAAAAGGGAGACTTCATTTTAGCAAATGGGATATGCTAGAATGAAGTTCCAAATATGTTTTGAAAAATTTTATTTTTGTTGATTTTTGCAAAGGGAGATTTTCATTTAACAAATTTGGGTATGTAAGATGGAAATCAATTATGTTTCATTTTCTAAAGATGTATATTTTGTGTGTGATTATTTCTTTTGGAAAGAGGAAATCCCAACCTAATCATATATGGAATATGTTAAATGGAATTTCAAAATGATGTTATTATATTTGGAAATGAAATTTCAATTCAATAAATTTGGGTATATTTAATGGAGATGTTCATATGTGCTTTTTGAAAATTTTATTTTTTGATTTTAATTGGAAATGAAACTCCATTCAATAAATGTGGGTATATTGAATGGAGAGGTTTCATATGTGTTTTTTTTTTTTTTTGAAAATATGAAAATTCCAACCTAACACATGTGGAATGTGTTGAGTGGAATTTCAAAGTTGTGATTTTGCTTGAAGATGTAATATCCATTCAACACATTTGGATGCATTGAATGGAAAGGCCCATCTTCAAATTTTATGCTTTTGAAAACATTATTGTAGTAATTTTATTTTTGAAAATGAAGTCTTCATCAAAATGAATTGAGTGAAGAAGTTCCTTTGTGCTTTTAGAAAATGTGATTGTTAGAATCTTATTTTTGTAAAGATGATCCTTCTGATAACTATCATGAAGATTGTTAGATGAAGGTGATTTAGGAAAAAGTTTTGTGCAAAACATTTTATTATGTGTATTTTTGAAAGAGTGCTTTTTGAAAAGCAAGATTTTTATGAAGGATTTATTTTGTCTTTATTATTTTAGAATGAACCTTTTCTTACCATAAAAATGGTAAGGAGGAAGTCTTTAATTAATTGTTTTCTAAGTAAGCTTTTATTTTTACCCATTGGAACCAACGGGGGTTTTAAGACCAACACGGGGTGAGGTCCTAAAACCTAAAGATGTTGTCTAGCTTAACTTAGGATGAAATAAGCTAAGTGCAAATGGAAGGAAAGATAGTCTTGGATTCATACAAAAGTACAAACCCACTATCGATACATGATGATAATGATTATTTATCAAAGATGGAGAGAGGAACCATCCCCAGTGGAGTCGCCAGAAAAATCTTGGTGAAAAATTTATGAAAACTTTTCTTCTAAGATGTATACTTTCATCTTCAATCTATGTGGAATAAAATGAAGATAAAAATATACTTTTTTATGCATTTGGACACCACGTGATCCGTAGATGTTCTTATTAGAGTGATCGGGTATGACATTGAGGAGATTTGTACTATCTCGAAAGATAGAAGTCACCACCCTACAATGGACCTAATCACCTCAATAAGGATTCCTAAGGACAATGGGTCTGCATATGTACCAGAGATTCTTCCCCTACTTTACATGGAAAAGTAAGAGAGGATAAATCACCAGACTGCTTAGATTTACAACTGCCTAGGGGTGACCGCCAACTAATTCCTTATGATTTTAAATTCATGTAAGTAAGTCATATGATTTATGCAAGATAATTAGGCTTTTATTTATTTTAGAAATAGATTAAGTCCTTAAACTCACTTCCTAAGAGACTATATCATGTAAGGGCATGAAAAATGACCTAGATCTAATGCAAAATCTTCACAGATTTTATTTTCATTTTGGATAATCATTTGACTCGGGCTTATAGGATTCATATGCTTAAAGCATGAGAAATAAGATTATAGGCCAAAATCAGCGAGATGGGGGAGGTGTGTTTCCACCATGGCTCTCATGGGTCAAGCCAAGTTCTCTGGCAAAGGTGGAAGCCCTCCAATCAAGAGAAAAATAATATGCTTTTATGCATAATGTTAGAAAAGAAATACTCATCCAGCTAAAGGGTTGCTAATTCTTTTATCTTGATTTTTAGCCTAAGCTTTAGGTGAGGTTATGAGTTATTTATTTTTAATTTTGACTTGATTAATTTGGTAGAAGATTTATTTTTTCTTAAGAGCCTAATTGTCATCTAGGCCATACATCAAGCAAGGAAGAAACTAGAAAAAAATATGTCATCTTAATGCACAAGCTAAACAAAATATCAAACATTTTATAAGGCTAACATAAAAGAATAAAAGGTCATTTGTGGTCAGGCACCACCGCACAAACTCAAAAATAAATTGGGTAGCCGAGCTCTATCCTTATACAACTTAGATTACAAATGAATTCATTTACAATCAAGTAAGGAAATTCATGTTGGTCTTCATTTCTTTTTTTTCTTCTTTCTCCTTTCTTCTTTCTTCTTTCTTTGTTCCTTCTTTTGGATGGTTGGAAGATGGTTACTCCAAAGGCTTCACATGGTATATAAGATATAATCTTATGACCAATGCTCATCCTAATCCCCCATAACATTCATTCCAAAATCCTAATTATTAAAATTACATGAAAAGGAAAAGTAAATCTAACTAACACCTGCAAAACAGAGATTAACTAAACAAACCATAAAAATCCCAAGCATGTATATTGGACTTAGTACCCACACATGGGTAACCAATTCCACTTGACCTATTTGATTATTCTTAGGGGTATAAGCACCTACACTGCAAAAGAAGTTACATTTTTATTACAGCGCTCCTAAAGCACAATCCCCTGCAGAAAATAATGATTAGATTAAATCATCCTATCATTCATTCTATGCACATTCACCCAAACATCCAGACTAGAAATAATACATCACAAAATGAAAGCAAACATAAAGCCATGCACCGCCCTAACCAAAAGCTAGAAATGGTGACTTAGTCTAATGTGTGTGCTTTAAAAGGTTTATGTGGTATGCTTAGTTATGGCTTTAAGGTTTAGATTTTCTAAGTTTGAAGATGTTCAACTTCGATGGGTGATTTCATTTAAGTGTTTTGTTGACTTGGGTTGATTTTATTTTTGTATTTTTGGTTGGGTTTAAGTGAATCTTATAATTGATTACTATGATTTAAAGAGAGGGAAAAGAGAAGATAACTTCTCTCTCCTTCCCTACCTTAAGTAATTTCTAAAGCAGATTAATATTTAGTTTTGTTTAGTGAATATTTTATTATGTGTTTTAATTATTCCAAAGTTTAGATTTTCCCTAAACAAACCTATTCAAAAGAAAGTAATTTTAAGATTAAGTAAAGTGAATTAATATCACAAAACACACATCACTTCATTTCTTTCCCAACATGTATAAGATGCATATGGATGTATTCTAAGCATATTTATACATACAAATAGAAATGTTTAGCACACTTTATGATGAATGCTAAGAAATGTAACTTAAGAAAATTGGAATGCTTTATGATGCATGATTTTCATTAAGTAGAAAAGAGGGGTTTCTTTTATCCATTATTCACATGCACATGTACATGTATGAAAGGCATAAGTGAGTACGCCGCTATAAGGTATAAGACCTACTTAGGGCAACTTAAAGCCTCGCAACCCTAGGGTTGTCCAGACTAATATACCACTTTTTTAAATACAAACACATGTATAAAAGAAATGAATGGAAAAAGAAAGATGCAAAAAGTTAGTATTTGTTTGTTTGTTTTAAAGAATTTTGATTCACTTTAAATGATCTTATTTCATAGGATTGTCTTTAGGAATTAATTAGGGTGAGTGAAGTCATATGCTTACATCACTTTACCAAGCATGTTAAATGTTATTTTCCATGTGAAATCATGCATTCATATCCTTTTGAAAAATTAATTAAATAAAATATTTTCCTTTATGTCAAATTGCATGTTTTGGCTAAAGTAAAAAATATGAGTGGCTATTATCATTACTAAATCAAAAACTATTTTCAAAACTTATAAATCAAGGATTATAAAATGAAATGATGCTATTTATAAGTACTTATAAGCTTGAATGTGAATATAGCATAAGATGTGTATTATGTGACTTTCTTCTTTTCTCTTAACATGGATTTGAATAGGATTTGCAATGTGTATAGTTCATTTAAAAAGAACACAACACTTGCTTAAATCTATTCTTATGCATTTCCATATTATGACTTAGGAAGGATCTTCACATTTACACATATAAATTATACAACCAAATCAAACAATAATATTTACATGATTCTCCATCCATTTTCTTTTTTTTTTGTACATGCACATGTATTTAAGAAAAGTGGTATATTAGTCTGGACATCGCGGGGTTATGACACTTTAAGTAGCCTAAAGTATGACTTGTACCATACACCCCTGGTGTAGAAAATAATGGCGCCGTACTCACTTATGCCTTTTATACAAGTTTATGTACATTTGATTAATAGATAAGAGAGTCCCTCTTTTTTACTTAATAAAATCATGCAATCATGAAACATCCAAATTTTCCTAAATAATATCTCTTTGCATTGATCATTAAGGTGTGCTAAGATTTTCATCGCATGCATAGTTATGCTTAGGATCATTCATATGCATGATATACATGTTGGAAAGAAATAAATGGTTGTGTTTTATGTGATAGTAATTCATCTTAATTAATAATAAGATGCCTTTCTTATTGAATAGGTTTATTTAAAGCAAATCTAAACATAGGGTTAATTAAAATACATAATAAAATATTCACTAAAGAAAAATCATTAATAAATCTACCTTAGAAATTACTTAAGATAGGGATGAAAGAGAAGTTCTCTTCTCTTTTCTTCTCTTTACAACATTTAGTAATTAAGTGTATGTTCATTTAAACCAAATCAAATCATCAAATAAAATTGACAAATCAACTAAATCACTTAAAATGAAACCATCCTCTAAGTTGAATCCTTTCACACTTAAGCAAATTCCAACCTTAAGGCCTAGCTAAGAAATGCCACATAAGCCTTAAATGGCACTCAGATTAGGCTAAGTTACCATTTCTAGCTCTATGTTAGGGTGGTGTATGATTTGATGCCTAATTTTGTAATGTAATGTTTTTTAGACTTAGGATGTATGTGCGTAGACTGAATGGTTGGGCGAACTTATCCTAATCATGTCTTCTGTAGGGGATTATGCTTAAGGGGTGCTCTAATAAAAATATAAAAGCTTTTGCTATGTAGGTTTCTTATAGCCTTAAGCATGATCCAAATTAGGATAGGTGGACTTGATTACCCATGTGTGGAGTGCTAAGTCCAAATTATTCATATAACTGCTTGGGTTGTGTGGTATGTTTAGCTAATATCTATTTTGTAGGTCTAGTTAGATTTATTTTTCCCATTTTAATGTAAATTTTGCAATTAAGATTTGGAATGAATGTTAAGGGGGAGTGGAGGTGAATATTGGTTATAAGATCATGTATTATGTACCACGTGAAGCCTTTGGAGCAATCACATTCCAACAAAGCCAAGAAGAAGAAAAAAAAGAAGCAAATCATGTAAAGAAAGAAGAATGAAGGAATGAAGAATGAAGACCCACATAACATAAATTCTATCTAAATTGTAACTATTCATTTGTAATCCTCATTGTATAAGGGTAGAGCTTGGCTGCCCATTTCTTTTTGGGTTTGTGTGGTTAAACTCTCTTATTCTTTGCTTTATAAAATTGTTTTGATGCTTGTTTAACTTGTGCATTAAGATAACATGATTTTCCTTAGTTTCTTTATTATTTGATGAATGGCCTGGATGCAATTCAGCTCCTAGGGAAAAATAAATTTTCTATCCAATTAATTAACTCAAAATTAAAATTAAATAACTCATAACATCACCTAAAGCCTAGGATATAAATAAAGATAATAAAATATTTAGCAACCCTTACTTGGATGTTGTATGTCTCACATCATGCATAAAATCATCTTGCTTCACTCTTGCTTATGGAGGGCTTCCACCTTTACCAGAAAAAATGGCTTGACCTTTGAGAGCCATGGTGGAAACACACATTCTTCTTTCTTATTTTGGCCCATATCTAATTTCTCATGCATTATGCATATGAATCTCATAGCCTCTGTCAAATAAAAATATCCAAAAAATGAAAATAAACTTAACAAAATATGCATTAGATTAAGTCATGAGTTCATGCCCTTCATGATCTAGTCTCTTAGGGAGTGAGTTTAAGGACTTAGTCTCCTTTCTAAATAAACAACAACCTAATTATCTTGTAAAGCATAAGGCTTGCCTACATGTATTTAAAATTGTAGGAGGTGTTAGTTGGGGGCCACCCCCAAGCAGTTGTAAGTCCAACATTTGGGTGATTTATCCTCTCTTGTGGAGGTAAGCCATATTCTATTTTTGTCTTAGATTTAGGTCATGCTTTGGTCCTCGCTAAAGCTCCCTAGATTTAGGATCTGAGGTTGTTGTTTTCCTTTACGGGCTACAAGTATAAATCCTCACCTGTTAGGAATTTTCATGATCTTGTATTATGGAATTGTAAGTCCTAGATTTCTAATAAAAATTCAACCAAAACAAATAATTCTCTTGAATTTTAAAATATAAATCCCAACCAAAAGATAGTTTGGGATGCTCGCTAGGTTTCTTAGCATTTTAATCATCCCCTACTTATCTCCCTTTGGTTTCAATAATAACTCTTTCCTTTTAATTAATCCCACTTGATTTTACAAAAATAATAAATTGATTGATAGTCCTATCTTTGAAATCTTTGGAGACAATGATCATTTACCTTAATTGAGAGTATTCTTAAGGAATCACATTCCTTAGGATGTAATTAACTATGTGGGTTTGCCTCCATAGGGAACTTAACAAACCCGATTTAAAATAAATCTTAATTTACTTTTCCATGTAAAGTAGGGGAAGAATCTCTGGTACATTGGAAGACCCATTGTTCTTAGGAGTCCTTATTAGGTGTTTAGGTCCATTGTAAGATATGACTTCTGTCTCTCGAGGTAGTACATCATTTCTCAATGTCGTACTCGATTACCCTAATAAGTATATATGTGGATCTGCGTGGTGTCCAACTAGCATATTTTATTTTCATTACTCAAGATGAAAATAAAAACATCCCACATTTTTGAATATAATTTTTGGTTTAATAGTGATAATAGCCACTCATATTCTTAATTTAGCTAAAACATGCAATTTCACATAAAGGAAATATTTAATTTAATTGATTTTTCAAAAGAAATGAATGCATGATTTCATGTGGAAAATAATATTTAACATGCTTGGAAAGAAATAAAGGGATGTAAGCACATGACTTCATTCACCCTAATTACTTCCTAAGGACAATCATATAAAAAGGGATTATTTAAAATGAATCAAAATTTTTTAAAGAAATTTTTATTTTTGAATTTGATCTAACTTAAGAAATATGAAAAGGATTTGCTAGTCCTAACCCATTTCCCATATGTGTGAATTAAATTAGTTTAATTTTATAATAATTAATTTGATTTTTTGTTTTCTTTAGGTTAAGGTATGTATTAAATCCATTAATTATGCCTTACCTACACCACCTTAGCATAATTATTCAAACAATTATGAGCCAACATATGATATGCAACCACATAGAATTTAAATCAGCAATGCACCTAAGAAATAAATAGGCCTAATGTAATTGGCTCACAATTATTGATTAATTAAGCTAAAGGGTTTAATTAAGTACTTTCATAATCATCCTACACATGTAATTTGATTATAATTTCCTTTAAAGTCTCTTAGGTTATTGAACACCTAAGAATCTACCCAAGATTAAGTTCTGAAATGATTTAGTTTTGAGTTTGATTAGTTGAATTAATTAATGAGGTGATTAAAGCATTAATTAATTTGCAAATTAATTAAGTGTTTATCCAAATGAAATAAACTTAGGGGAAAAGATTGGAAAAGAAATCCTAATCTTATTCCCTAAGTCCATTCATTATTTTATGATGATTAGCAAGCTTAATTAATTAATTTATCATTATTTAATAGGTTAATTAATCATTTAATTAATTAAGAAAGTGATTAGGGGTGAAATAAGTAATTCTCCTAAATAATCTAATATAAATTCCAATAAAATCATAGGAGGTAGAGATCATCCCTCTAATCAACTTTAAGAAGTTTGGAATTAATTGTTGAAGTAATTAAGAAGTAATTAACTTAATTACATTTCCAATAAAACCCAAATTGGGTTAAAATCACTATTCAAAATTAATTAAATTAAAGTTTATATTATTCTCCTTTGAATTATCTTTAAAATGAACTTGAGTTTGTATTTTGTTTTGGATTTTTCTATAATTAGTTATGAATTTTGGAAGTTTCAACATTAAAAATGAATTAATTAAGCATAATTAATCCCCTAATCCCATCAGGCCACGTGGCGGCTGACACATCGCACTTTCCACGTAGCACGACATGATAGGTTATTTAAGTTGTCACATTCGATGCTGAGTCAGTCGGCGGCGGACGTGCATTCTCCAACGACCGTCCGATCTAAGATCATATGGCATTAATCCGCAATTTAATCGGAGGATCTGATTTAATCACAATCATCCGATCAATCGCGATGGATGGTGTGATCTATCACCTCGAGGTGGCGGATGTTGTCCATGATCTTCGATGAGCTCACCCCGAGGGAGTTCAAACTCACCCACACCGAAGCAATGTATCTCTCAAGATCTCAAGGGATGACACTTTTCTTCAAAAAGGACCAAGTAATTTTTCTTATAGCTATGGTTTCAATGACGTAGCTCGCCGAAGGCTATCACCGGTGCTTCCAACGGAGGAGGTAGCTTCATCTAGTAGAGATAAAGCCCTGTTGAAGGTATATGCTCTTGATTTGAAGTGGATGGTTTGGTTGACCAAGCTCCCCTTCAATGGCGATCGAGCTTGATCAAGGTGATGCTTCCTGTGGCTTGGAGACTTAGGAAATGACTTGGTTGAACTCGACAAAGTCCACTGATGGTGCTTGGAAGGTTAATTTGGTTTTGGTGGAAAATTTAGTGAGTTGAATCTTCAAGTGACCTCCCCTATTTCAACTTTTAGTAAAACCAAGAAGGAGAAATCAATGGAGCTTGGGAATGTCTTGGAAGAGCTTGGGGAGCTTGAATCACTCTCATTGGCTCTGATTGAGTTCTTGTGGTTTGAGTGGGAATGAGGGGGAGTATATATCCCCCTCCTTGGATCGGATGGTGGAAGCCTAAAATGCCATTTTTGATCAATGGTTGAGATTGGTTGATCAATTTTGGTTGTTTAGCATCCCATGTGAGTCATTTTTGGTAGAGGAGTGGAGGAGAGTGAGTGTCCATGTGCTAGCTGAATGCATTTGGTGATCCAAGTGCTCAATTTCTATTGGAGGGGTCAGTTTGGCCTTGGGTTGGGTCATGGCCGACCCAAGCTCATTGGGTCATGTTCACCACCCTCCTTGGTGCTCATGTGGACCACTAGCAGGGTGCCAAGTGGCCTTGAAAAAGAATTGGCCAAATTCCAAGTGAATTTGGCCATAGGATACCCTTTGACCTAAGTTAAAGTGGTCATTTGGTCATGATTTTGATTTGGGAATATTTGAAATGATTCAAAAATAGGTTGGGCCAAATTTCAAGTGATTTGGAGTTCATTTGATTTGAATTGGTTCAATTTGACCCATTTAGGTCAAGTTGGATCAATTTGGGTTAGGTTGACTAATTGGTCAAATTGGGTCAAACCATGGGCTAGGTCAAGTTCAAATGATTATTTGGAACCAATGGGTATCATTGATTTTGTTCAATTTGGTTTTGGTTCATTTAGGTTCATTTAGGTCAAATGGGTCAAGTTGACCAATTTGACCTATTTGACCTGATTGGGTTAGGTCATGGGTTGGTTTAGGCTTGGTTGATCATTTGAAAAATATTACAACCTTTGGTTTTAATCAATTTTGATTTAGTTTGATTACAAGTTGATTTGACCTTTTAGGTCAAGTTGGGTTCATGGTCAATTAGGCTAGGTTGGGTCTAGTTTGCCAATTGAGCTTTAGTCAAGTTCAACAATCAATTTAGAATGAATTTGACCCATTAGTTGCAACCAATTTGGCTTAGATCAAGATTTGACCCATTTTAACTTTTTAGGTAAACTTGGGTCAACTTAGGTCAAGTGGCCAATTAGGCTTGGTTTAGATCAATTGATGGCTTGGTCAAGTTCAATCATTGATTGTGGATTGGTTTAGATCAATGGTTTCAATCTATTTGGCTTATAGTAAATTTTATCCTGTTTAGGTTTGATTTTGGCTAAATGTTGACTTGGTCAAAGGCTAGGTTTGACTTGGTTTGACCCAATTTGAGTTATTGATCATCTTAGGATGATTGTTGAGCACAATGTGAGGCTTAGTTGGGCTTAGTTCAATCCAATTTGGGTTGGATTAAAAATTGGCTTAAAAAGGTACTTTAGATCACTTTGGTCAAGTGAGCCTAAATGGGTCAATTGCCTTGATCAGGGCTTGATTCAAGTTTGGTTGA
The DNA here is from genome assembly GCA_021442155.1 of Cymbidium sinense. Taxonomy (NCBI): domain Eukaryota; kingdom Viridiplantae; phylum Streptophyta; class Magnoliopsida; order Asparagales; family Orchidaceae; genus Cymbidium; species Cymbidium sinense. The sequence continues at coordinate 51,310,392 of CM038221.1, forward strand.
ACTCACATATGGACTTATGATGGAAATATAAATCCAATTGCAAGGGATTTGGAGTCAAATGAGTTTTGATTCATTCGATAATTTCAAGTCAAAAGGGAGAACATGGGTTTGACTTGGGTTAGTTTGATTTTGGTTTGGTTGTAGTTTTATGTTATATTTGATTATGATTTATTTGGTTGGGAATTTAATATTTCATTTATATTTGTGAATATAAATGAAATATAAATGATTTATGAAAACTTTGAGTTTAGGATTTATATTTGGTTTGAGCTAAGTCCATAAGATGAAATCAAAGAGCTTAGAAAGATTTTAGTTTTGAATTGAATCATGGGTTTCAATCATTTGATTTGGAATTGATTTATGATTTGGATTTTGGAATTGATTTATGATTTGAGAAAATCAATTGGGTTGGAATTAATTTAAGATTTGATTTGGAATTGATTCGTGAGTTAAGAAAATCAATTAAGTTGGAATTGACATAAGATTTGGTTTGGAATTGGTTTGATTTGAGAAAATCAATTGAGTTGGGATTGATTTAAGAATTGGTTTGGAATTGGTTTGATTTAAGAAAATCAATTGAGTTGGAATTGATTTAAGATTTGATTTGGAATTGGCTTGAAGGAGGGAAGCAAAGATTAGGTTTAAACTATAGGGTAGGAAAGTCTTCCTAGTACCCCAAAGGCATAACCTATTCCTATGACTAACTCTTCTAAGTTTCTAGGGTTAGGTTAAGTGTTCACCTAATCACTAGAGGTGTCTTAAGACTAAGGAATTCTTAGTGTTTAGAGGAGTCCTTATGTCTAAGATGGAGAAGGAAAGCTCTCAAAAGTGAGGTCAATAAAGGCCCAATAGTGTGTGTGATGAGGCACGCATGTATTGTTGGTGAGATGATCAATATTGTCGAACGATTACAAACACTAACATAAATGATCTACTCCCAAACCCAAGGTGCAGAAGGAATCTAAAGCTTAGTGCAATGTGACACCACTCATGGCAAGAACATAATAGAGTGAATGGGAATCCACTAGGGATGGAGTATGTGAACCTTCCACTTGGGAAGAAAGTTCAAGTCATCCACTAGGGGATGAGAGGTTGTGAAATCTGCTAGGGAATTAAAAGATGGAATCCATCAGGGATAAAAGATATGAACCTTCCACTATTTCGGGTTGGATTGAAATTGATTCCACTAAGGGAGCAAGTTTGGGTTGGATTGAATTGATTCTACTAGGGAGATTGGATGGATTTGCATCTCACTGAGGAGAAGCTAATCGATTTGATTATTTAATTTGACTCCACTATGGAGGAGGGTTGATTTTGTTTGAGATTTTAAATTTTGAATTTTGAGATGGACTCTGTCAGTTTGTGATGGACCACACAGAGTAGGGGCCATGTTGGCCGTGGCCTACTTCAGATTTACCAATCCAAAGGGGTAGTCTGCCAACCATATGGTAAGACTATCCAAATGGAGAGGTTACCTTTCAGTGTGCAGTGGTTGTACTAGGAAGAAAGTGTAGTAGACTTATATCCTCCAAAGTAAGAATCAGTCACTGGGGTGATCAGTTGACAAGGCAACGGGTTGAACCCAACCTTAGGCTGACTACTGAGTGAATGTCACTGGGGGACTTAAATCAGCTCAAAGATAGTTAAAATTAATTTCATTTTAATTATATTTGATGGATCTTGTCGGTTTGCAATGGATTGCACTGGGTAGGGGTCGTGTCAGCCTTGACCTACTTTAAATTTACTGATCCAAAAGGAGTAGCTTCCTGACCGAGGGAAAAACTATCCTACCAAAAGGGTGCCTTCTAGTTTGTAGTGACCAATTAAGGGAAGAAAGCATGGGGACTCACATCTTTCCTACATAAAAGACCACTAGGGAGACATATTAGCAAGGTAACGTGTCAACCCGACCGAAGGATGCCCATCGGTTTGTGACAGCCATGTTAGAAAGAATGTGTAGTAGACTTACATCTTCCAAAGTACAATGATTGTCGGGGCAACCTGTTTGTGGAAAAATAGATTGAACCTAACCTAAGGGAGACTACAGAGAGAGTACCGACTAGGGACTTATCTCAACTCAAGTGTAGTTAGGAAATTCCTATAGGGAGTTCTACTGACACTGCCCTAAAGATAGGATGCCTGCTTGGGAAAGGGGTCGTTAGAGGCTTAAATTTTTAATCCATAATATATATGTTTGTTTGTTTTTTTGTTTTTTTGTTTATCATGGACCCTGTTGGTTTGTGAGGGATCATAAGGAGAAGGAGCTTATATTAGCCTAGACCTATCTCAGATTTATTGGTCCGAGGGAGAATCTATGCATCCGCTGAATAAATTCCCTAACCGTAGGGGTGGGTACTAAGAAAGTGGGATTGTCCAATCCAAGAGTGACCTGGGTAGTGTCTAAATAGAGTCACCAAGGATGTGATCCAGGTAGAGTTCCCACAGGGGAGGGGCCACTAAGGGCTTTATCCAAAACCCTGAAGAAGATAATATCTATAGGTATTCGGTGGCCAACTCAAGGAGAAAGCGCGGGGACTCACATCTGCCAAAGAGTGTTGTATCCACCGAGTGAATCACTGTCAGCATAGCAAACATCAACCAACTTAAGATGCTCATCAGTTTGCAACAATCAACCTAAGAAGAAAGCATCAGGGACTCACATCCTCCTACAGCGGAATTGATTGTCGGGATAGTCTATCTTTGGCTCAACAGGTGCTATTCGACCTAGGAAGACTACTAAGTGAATGTTATTGGAGGACTTATATCAACTTAAGAATAGTCAAGAGAAAAGGAGCTGCTGGGGGACTTATCCTAAATCTCAAATATATTCGACCTAGTTAGTGCATGATGGCTAGTTCAACAAGAAAGCGTGTAGACTTACATCCTCTTAAACGAAGTCAACATGAGGTAGCTTACTGGCAGCGCAGTGAGGTCTACCAAACTAATAAGTTGCTCATCAATTTGTAATGGTCAAGTTAAGAAGAAAGCACAAGGATTCACATTTGCCAAACAATTGACCACTGGGGTGACACACTAGCAAGGTAGTATGCCAGCTTGACCTAGAGCAGCTAATGAGTAAGTGCCATATGGGGTTTACTCCCATATCAAAATAGCCCGAGATAAAAGATATGTGTTTGTGTTGTGTTGTGAAGGAGGGATAGGATGCCTCTCTGATTTTCTTATACTTACCCTAAACACGTCATGACAGATTTGTAAACAAGCAAAAAATGCTTCAAATGAAGAGAATATTTGGATGAATTGGAATATTTTTTTTTTTGAAGATAACTATTTTCAAACATGATTTTATGGGTAGTATTTCTTCAAATAGAGCTCATTAATTGAAAGCATCAAACATTCCCCTACACAATCAATAAGTTGAAAAGATCCTCCTTGGTAGGCCTTTTCTATGACAAAAGGGCCTTCCCAAGTGGGTTCAAACTTGCCTCCCATCTTTCGACGGGCAACAATTGGTCTCCTTAGAACTAAAATAATCTCTCCTACATGAAAAGCTCCAGGGTGGACCAGCTTGTTATGAGCTTGAATCATGTTGGCTTTGTATAACTTGAGGTTTTGGCATGCCCGTAGGTGTCTCTCCTCCAAACCTTCAAGCTCTTCTAACTGCAACTTTGCATTCTACTATGTAGTGATTTTTCTACCCATTGCTATTCTTAGTGATGGGAGATGAACTTCTAATAGTAGAATGGCTTTGGACTCGTACACTAAGGAGAACGGGGTAGATTTGCTTGGAGTTCTATATGTGATGCGGTATAACCACAAGGCTTCACCTACCTGCTCATGCCATCATTGCTTGTTATTGTCGAGTGTATTCTTTAGTATCTGGATGAGAGTTTTATTGAATGCTTCTACTAGACCATTTGACCTGGGATAGTAGATGGTGGAATATCTCTAATATATACTATGTCTCATGATGAAGTAGTTAGTGATTTTTGAATGCAGTACCATTATCAAATACAAATCATCAAGGCACCCCAAACCTATCTATGATAGGGTTCTTGAAAAATTGGGGCACATGCTAAACTGTGACCTCTCTGAGTGGGATTGCCTCAGCCCACTTGGAAAAGTAATCAGTGGAAGCAAAAATGAATCGATGACCCTTGGAAGAAGGAGGATCGATAGGGCCCACTATGTTGGTACCCAACACTTAAATGGCCATGAGGCCAATGTAGTATGTAGAATGTTGGGTGGTTGATGTAGGACCACACCATGTACTTGACATTGATGGCATCTCCTAGCTACATTCATGCAGTCTGTGATCATCGAAGGCCAGTAGTATCCTAGTCTCTTGATCTTTGCTTTCATCTTTGAACTAGATTGATGTACTCCGCATAGACCTAAATGTACCTCGATCACAATCTTTTGGGTTTCGTGTTTGCCTAAATAGCGTAACCACATTTGATCAAAAGACCAACGAAATAAGGTGCCATCCACGAGAGCATAGGTGAGAGCTCTCTGCTTCATCTGATGGGCTTGTGATTTCTCTTGAGGTAGTTTGCATGTGTTCAAGTAATCTTTGAATGGTTTCCTCCAATCTAGCTCCTCGTCTTTATTGGCAATGGTAATCTCTCCTTCAAGAGAAAGTCTCTTGACGAGTTCAACATTAATAAGAGATAGGACTTGTCTATTTTGACCCTTATTGTGAACTCATCTTCCAACCACGCTAATTCCTTGGCGAGTTTGGCCAAAGCATCTGCTACTATGTTCTCTCCTTGAGGGACCTTGTAGATGGGAACCTCAGGGATATGGGCCAACAGCTTCATGGTGTTTTTGTGGTAGTGACGAAGCTTAGGTTTTAGAACCTTATAGGACCCAACAATCTGGTTGATGACCAGCTGAGAATTTTCATAGATATTGATGCTTTTAACACACAGTATAATAGCTAACTCTAGACTAGCAATCAAAGCCTCATACTCAGCTTCATTGTTAGTGCATGGATTAGAGAGATAGTATGAGAATCTCATCTCATCACGGTCTAGAGTTAAGAGAATGATTTTTACTCCTGCCTTTCCTGGAAGAGTAGATCGTGGTTCTTCTCTTTTTCAAAAGGAAGCTTCACCATCAAAATACATCTCCAACAGTGATTGTCAACCTCCTATAAGTTCATGATTTGTTCATTGTGGAGATCACCACTAAGCAGAGAATCAATAGGAAGTGGGTGTGCTGCTAAGAAATTGCTAGTGCCTGTTCTTTCACAGCACGGAGGGGTACAAATGTGATGTCGAACTACAAGAGAATCATGGAGAAAGGTGGAAACTGTCCTAAATAACGTCGGCCATGGCATGAGATATTACCGTGGATTAATTCTTGAAATCAAGTTCACCTTATGACCAAGCATATAGTGCTATAACTTTTGAGATGCAAAGATAAGAGCTAGGTAATGTTTCTCAATAGGTGGGTATTTGCTTCAGCAGGGATCAGATGACGGCTGAGGTAGTAGAGAGCGTTCTCCTTCCCTTCATCATTGGTTTGGACAAACAATGTGCCAATGGAGTCGTCCAATGTAGTAGTGTAGAGGATAAGTGGCTTGCCAGGGATAGGGGATGCTAGAACTGCTGGCTTTACCAAATACTGTTTTATGTCTTCAAAAGCATGTTGACACTTATCATTGCACTTGAACTTAGTGTCCTTTTTGATAAGTGTTGAAAATGGCTTGCATCTCCTCGATAGATTAGAGATAAAGCGCCTTAGATATGCCAACCACCCTTGGAAAGGTCTGAGTTAAATTAGACTTTTAGGGGGTGTCATTTCGAAGATAGCTTTAATCTTTTTTGGGTCTATCTCTATTCCTCGGTGTTGGACAACAAACCCAAGGAACTTCCCTGAAGCTACTCCGAATGCATAGTTCAGGGGGTTCATTTTGAGATTAAATTGTCTTAACCATTCAAAAACTACTCTAAGTCAAAGAGATGGTCTTACTTTTCTTTGCTTTTGACTACTAGATCATCAACATAACATTCAACTTGATGATGAATGAGTTTGTTGAAGATCTGGGTCATGGCCCGCCAGTATGTAGCACTGACATTTTTAAGGCGAAAGGCATGACCTTATAACAATAGATTTTGATTGAGGCAATGTCCATCCATTAATTATTGTATAGGAAGTGAAAATTCATCCTCAGGGCATGCCTTATTTAAGTCCCTAAAATTAACGCATATGCAAATTTGGCCATTCTTTTTCTTAACTGGCACAACACTAGCTAACCAGGTAGGGTATTTTCTTCCCTGATAAAACCAGCATAGATCAATTTCTTGACTTCAAAAATGACCTATTATTCGATTTCTAATCGCATGCATCTAGGAGCTTGCTTGATAGGGTTAGCGTCAGGGTCTATTGCTAGTTTGTGGACTGCTACATTAGGAGATAATTTGGGCATCTCTTCATTGCTCCATGCAAAGTAGTCCTTAAACTCAATCAATAGCCTAACTAATTCATTGATTTCTTCTTCATTCAGTAGAGAATGGATGTATGTAGGATGTGGATCTTCTTCTATCCTGAGGTTAATTTCTTTGAGTTTGTCGATCATTGAATGGATTTTCTCTTCAAATTATGGAGGTGCATCATTGATTTGAAGATCATCTAGATGATCTAAAGTTTCTAAACACACCTCCTCATAAGAGTTAGTGTGGTTTGAGAAGAATTTATCAGACTCCAGTTGATTGGTGACAATTAGGCAGTAACCATCATTGTTGACTAGACCCACTATATTGAATCCTAGTCCTGGTCTTGATTGTGCATCCCTGCCTTTGTTGCTCCACAGCTTCTCAAAATACTCTGACTCGTGCTTCACCATGTATAAGTAATCAAACCATTTTTTACAAGATTATGAACACGAGGCGAGTACCAATCAAAAGGTAATTCCATTAAATCTTTAGATGAATTATCCTCAAGTTTTATATCAGCTTCTGGACTTGAGGATGATGATCCCAATAGAATTTTTGGTTTGACATTCATGGAATATCTAGGGGCTTTCTTAACTACTAAACCTTTAACTTTTTGAGAAGAAAGTGAGGTTAGAGCTAAAGTTCCCAACTACTGCCTAATAGTTTTACATAAACCTAATTCGAATACATTCATGCTTTGCTTGGAGGTTTGGTCTTCATCACTGTCTAGCTCAAGTGTCACCTCCAATGAAACCTACTGAGAGGGGTTGGTTGGTGTGCTAATCACATGAGAGTTATCCTCCGAGATGGATTCCAAGTCTATGTGAATAGCTGGAGTACTCCTGCAAACTGGAACATAACCCATATCGGTCAGCTACTAACCAAGGAGTCTTTCACCTCTGGAATTGCTTCTATATCTACATCTGCCTCTGTCTAGTGGAGGTTGAGTCATCCTACCCATATGTCCATATAGTTGAATGAACTATGGGTGGAATGTAACATGCAGCTCTACCTCTTCCTTGGTGTCCCTTTCTCTCTCACTTGTACTTTCCTTTTACTTTTCTTTTTCTTTTTCTTTTTTCCTTTTCTTCCACATTTCAATTTTGACCAAGTTCACAAGAATAAATATTTTTGATTTTGAGGAACTTAGTAGGTCGCATCTTCATATATCTCCACCTCTCTAACTAAAAATGGCTTTTCATCTCCTTTAACGCATTATTTGATTCCATCTCTTCGAAACTTGATGCACTGATGAAGGGAGGATGGAATCATCTTATTATAGTGTATCCAAGACCTGCCGAGCAGAGTCAATTATGCAGAACTTAGCTTCAGTCTTCCAGTCACCTATTTCCAAAGGTAACACTATGGACCCTAAAGCCCTCTCCCCCTGTTCATTGAATCCTTTCAACATCATTTGAACTCCTTGGAGCTTGGAGATGTGAATCCTCAAATAATTAAGGGTTTTCAGGCTCATAATATTCACCACCTGGATCAACTAAAACCTTATAAAGTTCAATGCCATCCACTGTGTGATGTAGGGGACTGCGTGTTTCATATCCCCAAGAAGGTCTTCAACAATGAATGACTCCTTAGGCTTCTTAATTTGTCCTCTCCAACATCGCCAGCTAAGAACATCTCTAGATCAAGAAGAGCATTGACTAATGATTCCCTCATCTCTTTGGATAAGACAAGGGCATCATATATGCTTAGTTTAGCTGGCAACTTTAGGTGAGCGAGGACATTGTAATCAACTTTGAGCTGATCCTCTACGAGCATATCTATAGGTGGAGCATCCTATGGAGGGGCTTCTTGCTTGCTGGTACCAATGAATTATTTACCCTTATCTTGAAGTGTTGCCCTAGGTGGTGAACCTTGCCACTATGGAGGTTAACTTCAGTGATCTCTTATGAGAGTAAGTGGAAGATTCTATCTGCTCATCAGGTATACATATAGCTTCTCCTATAGGACCCTCAAAATCGGAGGATTTCAAGTCTATCTCAAGAGATGAACCCAAAGTATTTAGAAAAGGAAAGTCTATTTCTGAATCAGAAAGATGATGATCAGAGTTGTTATGATTATTAAGACTTGAAGAATTTCCTAAAAGAGTAGAATCGACAACCCATCGTGGCATGATGTAATTAACTAGCTTTATTCTTGATTTCTTAGATTTAAAAGGAGGTACATAGTAGAAATCTAGTAAAGTAAGTGGGGTGAGAGATTTGATGCCCTCATCCACTAATACAAGATGTCTACAAGAACAAGAACAAGCTGAAGTAGGAATGCTGGCTGAAGTAGAAGCTGCAATGGTGGAATGGAGGTTGGACTCGGTCGGTGAAATTTTCCTTAAATCCTTTAAATTCCTTTTAATGGATTTAGCCTAAACCTTGATCAAACCATTTCAAAGTCATGGGATTTTCTCCAAACTCTTTTATATCCTCATTTATATTCACATATATAAATGAAATATAAATATAAATCAATCAAATCCAATTAAAAAAAATTAAATTTTAATTTAAAATTCCCTTAAATCCTTTAAATTATGTTTAATGGATTTAGCCAAAATCTTGATCAAACCTATTCAAACCCATGGGATTTTCTCAAAACTTATTTATATTCTCATTTATATTCTCATATATAAATGAAATATAAATATAAATCAATCAAATCAAAAGTAAAAATTAAACTCTAATTTAAAATTCCCTTAAATCCCTTAATTTTCCATTAATGGACTTAGCCAAAATCTTGATCAAACCAATTCAAACCCATGGGATTTTCTCAAAACTTATTTGTATTCTCATATATAAATGAAATATAAATATAAAGCAATCCAATCCAATTCAAAAATTAAATTTCAATTTATAAATTTCCTTAAATCCTTTAAATTTCCTTTAATGGATTTAACCTAAATCATGATAAACCATTTCAAATCCTTGAAATTTTCTAATGATCCATTTATATTCTCAATTAATTCACATATATAAATGAAATATAAATTTAAACAATCAAAACCTTTTCCAAAAAATCAAACTCAAATCCATTCAAAATTCAATCTAAGTCTTTCAAGTCAAAATCTTGAACTTAGCAAATCACTTTCAAATCAAGCCAAACCCTTGATTTTCTCTCATGATTCAATCAACCCTACAATCATGAGCTCATATATAAATCCAAACTTCAATCAGCCAATCAACATCAAACCCAAAACGTCTTTCATATTCTTCCTTTGAATATGAAATTTTCAAATGGATCAAACCTATTTGACTTCAAACCACTTGTAAATGGATTTATATTTCAATCATAAGTCCATATACGAGATCAACCAACTTCAAATGCAGCTTTGACCAAGCCATTTGACCCACTTAGGCTCACTTGACCCAAAGTGACCTAAAGTACCCTTATGAGCCAAATTTTAATCCTAACCAAATTGGATTGAACCAAACTCATATATCCCTCTTATCATGATCAATCAACCAAATTGGGTCAAGCCAAGTCAAACCTAAGGGTTGACCAAGTCAACACTTAACCTAAAATGAAACATAACAGCCAAATTCTACCATTGGCCAAATTGATTGAAACCATTGATCTAAGTTCACTCATGGCCTATGTTTGAACTTGACCAAGCCAACATTTGAGCCTAAGATAGCCCAATTGGCTCACTTGACCCAAGTTGACCCATTTTGATATAAAGGGTCAAAATATGTCAAAACTTGATCTAAGACAAATTGATTAGAACCAATGGGTCAAGTTCATTCCAAATCACTTGTAGAACTTGACCAAAGCCACAATTGGTCAACTAAACCCAACCTAGCCCAATTAACCTTAGACCCAACATGACCTAAAGGGTCATGTTGAGCCAAATTGAACTTAACCCAAATTGATTGGAAAAAAAGTTACCAATCCACTCCATATGACTAACCTAACCTAAACCTACCCTTGACCTTCGTCAAATAGGTCAACTTGACCCATTTGACCTAAATGAAGTCATATGAGCCAAAACCAAATCTATTCCAAATTGAACCAAACCAAAGCCACCAAAACATTCAAATGGTCATATGAACTTGTCCTAACCCTTGGTTTGACCTAATTTGACCTATTGGTCAACTTGACCCAAGTTGACCCATTTTGACCTAAATGGGTCAACATGAGCCAAACCCTACCAAATGAATTCTAAATCTCATGAAACTTGGTCAAACCTAGTTTCTCCACATACCCAACATGTCCAATTGCTACCCTTAATCCATAGAGCAAATTTTGGTTTGATCCATGGGTAATTTGGTCATACCCTCTTCACAATCACTTGAGACTTTCCTAAAAGCTCAAGGGGACTTAGTGATGAGTGGTGCACCCAACCAAATGGGTTTGGGTCACCCATTTGGTCCCTAGAATAAACCCACCCCTAACTCAAAATTGAAATTTTAAACTCCATCTTAAGCTCAAATTAAGGCACATGGAAGGTTGGCAATCCACTCCTTCGATCAAACCGACCATCTGCACACTCAAAATAGAACAAACAGCCCTCCCAATGTCATCAATTGGATCAAAATGGCAAGAACATTGCCAACCATCCGATCCTTCAAGGGGGAGATATACTCCCCATAATTCAATTCAATTCTCACTTGCCCTTTGTCGATTGAAGCTAAAGAACTTCAGAGCATCATTAGAGAGCACTCCCAAGCTTCTAAAGGATTAGAATTCCCTATTTCTCAATTTTGTACAGTGCTAAAATAGGGGAGGTAAAGTGAATTGCCAACTTCTTCCTCACTCAATTTCCTTCCAATTGCTCTTGCACACTTCATCTTGGAGCTAAGTCAAGTGCACCTAAGCTATTGAGTTCCCAAAGCAAGGAAGGATCCAATTCGATCAAAGCCGAAGCTCAAGCAAGGAGGAATTGGTCCATACATTGATCCACTCAACCTCAAGTGCTCCAAACTTCAGCAAGGCTTCGTCTCAACCAGACGAAGCTTCTCCAAGGGAATCAAGCACCGGTGATCACCTCCGACGAGGTATGAGATTTTATGATCACTAAACTCAATGTGGTGTGGAGCTTTGTGAAAGAAATTTTCACCCCATTGATTTTTGATCGTTGGATTTGCCGCTCTCTGTCTTTAGATGGTGTGGGTTGAATTTGGTTTAATTCCATGCTAGATCTAGCTTGGATCTTCCCCTTGATCATGGATGGCCTTTGTTGATCAAGGGAAAGAACTTGGATGATCTTAGCCATCCATCTGTGCATTTTAGATGGTTGGCTGAGATTATTTAGCACATTTAGATATCCATCTATTTTTTTTTTAAATGCAGGGGGGATCCTTAGTCATCCGATCTTTGATCGTCCATAGAAGATTAAAGCACGTGCGCCACCGCCACCATTTGTGAGGTGACAACTTAAGTTATCCCTCTTAGCACGATGCATGTAAAGCACCACCACCACACGCTAAAGGATGTGGATTAGAGATTAATAAAATGCATTAATTAAATCCTAATTCACTTAGAGAATTTCAAAAATTCATAACTCTTCCTAGAAAATTCAAAAAAAATATGAGATAAAATCTTATGGATAGATAATTAAACCTAGAACATTTTAAAATTAATTTTGATGAGTTTTGAATTATACTTTTTTTTTGAATTTAGGTTTTATTGGAAAGTGTATTTTGCTAATTACTCTTTAATTAGGCCTCTGATTAATTCCAAATTTCTAGCGTAAGTTACAGGGGATGACTTCTGCCTCCCCTAACTTCCTTAGGATTTATTGAAGGCTTGGTTAGAGTAACTGCATATGGTTTCTTTAATTACCCTTATGTAATTTAGCATAATTAGGCTATGATTAGTGATTTTAACCTATGATTCACGTTGATTAAGGTAAGATCCAATCAGTGGGAGGTTTATGGTATATGTTTGGGGCATTTCCCCTAAGCTATTCCTTAAACCCCTCTTCTCTTCTTAATCTCCTCTTAATTAAGGGTTAATTCATTAATTTCCCCTTAATCAATTTCTAAAAATTCTAAAAAGTTCCAGAACTTAATTAATCTACCTTGGATAGATGCTTATGTGTTTAATAGCCTAAGTTCAATTAAGGAAATCAAAACCCCATTCATAAGTATGAAAGGTTGTTTTAAAATTACTTAAGCTTAATTAACTTTTAATTGTGAGCCAAATTGCATTAGGCCTTTTCATTATTAGGTACATTGCAAATTAAAATTTCTTATGGGTTTTATGGCATCTCATTGGCTCATAATTATTTAGTTAATTCTTCTAAGGTGGTGTAGGTAATTAAGCCAATTCATACATTTTAACCTAATCAACACATAAAAATGGATATAATTACCTAAAAATTAAAAAAAAATATTAAACACATGTGGAATGGGTTAGAAAGAGCAAACTCATCTCACCTTTTTAAAATTAAATCAAACTTCAAACTAAACAAAAATTACTTTGAATTCACTTTGATTTATTCTAAATTTTCTTATTCTATAAGAATTTCTTTAGGATTTAAGTGAAGTGAGTTTGTTTACATGCTTTCATTACTTTGAATCTTTCCCCAACATGTTAAGTTGTATGCATGTGATCTCATGCATTCATAGTTTTGAAATTCAAATTTTAAAATGAAATTCTTTACTTTATGTCAAATTTATATGTGTTGGCTAAAGTAGAAATATGAATGACTATTATCACTACTAAATCCAAATTATTTTCAAAATACATAACCAAAATACCAAATCTGAAAGTGTGCTACTTATACTTTAATTATAAGCTTGCATGTGATATATTATAAAGTCATGCTTAGTATAGGTTTCCTTTCTTTCTTATGTTAGCATAGTTTTGAATAGAGTTGGTAAGATGTAGGGTTCATTTGAAAAGAACCCAACACCTACTTAATTATATACCCTATCTATCCCTATGCTATCATTTATGAAGGGTTACCTATACTTGCATACATAAATTGCATAAGATAAAATGAATCCATTAAACAATTTTTGCATTTTCCTTTTCTATTTCATTTATTTTATATACATGTTCGTATTTAAGAAAAGTGGAATATTAGTCTGGATAACCTTGAGGTTGTGAGGCTTTAAGTAGCCCTAAGTAGGTCTTATACCTTACACCTCTGGTTAACAATGACACTGTACTCACAAATGCCTTTCTTACTTTCATATATATATGTGAAAATTTGTATAAGGAAAATCCTTTCTACTTAAGAAAAATCATGCACATTCAACTTCTAAATTTTCTTAAATGGATTACTTAGCATGCATCATAAAGTGTGTTAAATACTCTCATTTACATGCATAGATATGATTAGAGTCCATCCATATGCGTGTTATATATGTTGGGAAAGAAATGAAGTAATGTGTGTTATGTGAATTTTGATTCATTTTATTTAATATTAGAATGCCTTTCTTTTTGAATAGGTTTTTTTTAGAGTTTATCTAAACTTAGGATTAATTGAAAGATCTAATCAAAACATTTACCTAAATGAAACTAAAATGTGAATCTACTTTAGAAATTACTTAGGTTAGGGAAGGAAAGAGAAGTTCTCTTCTCCTTCCCTCTCTTCATAACCTAGTAATTAATTATAGGATCTACTTAAACTAAATCAAAACATGAAATAAAATCAACCAATAATAATTAAACAACTTAAATGAAACCCTCCTTAAAGTTGAGCATGTTCTTCACACCTAGAAAATTTGAACCTAAAGCCCTAGCTAAGCATACCACACAAACCTTCAAGACACACACATTAGCCTAAGTCACCACTTCTAGCCTTAGGTTAGGTCAATGCATGGTTTGATGTTTGTTTTGTTTTGTGATATATGTTTTAGACTGGATGTTAGGGTGTATGCTCATAGAATGAATGGTAGGACGCTCTTAGTTTAACTATTCTTTTCTACAGGGGATTGTGCTTAAGGGGTGCTATCATAAATAAAAATATAAATGCTTTTTTTCTTGCAAGTGATTTTTTCCCTAAGCATAATCCATAGGCCACGTGGACTTAGTCATCCATGTGTGGTGTGATAAGTCCAATATATATGCTTGAGATTTGTGTGTGGTGTGTTTTAGCTAATCTTTATTTTACATGTGTTACTTAGTTTTCCACTTTTCCTTTTCATGTAAAAATTTAAATAATTAGGATTTTGGAATAATTATTATGGGGATTAGGATGAGCATTGGTCATAATATTCTATTTTATGCATCATGTGAAGCCTTGGAACATCTGTCATCCAACCATCCAAAAGAAGGTACCAAAAAAGAAAGAAGAAAAGAAAACAAGAAAGAAGAATGAAGCTTGAAGACCCCCGTAACAATGAATTCCTTGCTAAATTGTAATTTAATTCATTTGTAATCTGGGTTGTATAAGGGTAGTGCTCGGTTACCCACATTTGATATTTTCAGGTTTGTGTGGTGGTGCTTGACCACAACGACCATTTATTCTTTTTGCGATTAGCTTTATAAATTGATTGATGATTTGTTTAGCTTTTGCATTAAGTTGCATGATTTTCTTAGTTTCTTCCTTACTTTATGTATGGCCTCGATGTGGATTAGACTCTTTAGAGAAAAATAAATCTTTTACCTAACTTAATAATTCAAATTCAAATTAAACAACTCATAACCACACCTAAAACTTAGGTTTAAAATCAAGATAAAAGAATTAGCAACCCCTTAGTTGGATGAGCATTTCTTTATAATATCAAGCACAAATGCATCTTATTTCACTCTTGATTGGAGGGCTTCCACCTTTGCTAGAGAAACTAGCTTGACCTTTGAGAGCCGTGGTGGAAACTCACCTCCTCCCTTCTCATTGATTTTGGCCAATAATCTGATTTCTCATGCATTAGTCATATGAATCATATTTGCCTGAGTCAAAATAATTGTCCAAAAATAAAAATAAAATGAAATTTGAAATGCATTAGATTTAGGTCAATTGAAGCATGCCTTTACATGATCTTGTCTCTTTAGGGAGTGAGTTTAAGGACTTAGTCTCTTTCAAAAAATAACAGCTTAGCTATCTTGCATAAGCTTGAAGACTTGCCTACATGTATTTAAAATCGTAGGAGGAGTTAGTTAGCAGCCACCCCTAGGAGTTTGTAAGTCCAAGCTGTTGGGTGGTTTGTCCTCTCTTGTAGAGGCAAACTGATTACCCATTTTTGCCTTAGATTTAGGTTGTGTTTCCAGCCCATGCCGAAGCTCCCTAGATTTAGGTTCTGAGGTTGCTTCTCCACTTTGAATGCCATAAGCATAATTCCTCACCGCTTAGGCAATTCCTTAATCTTGTGTTAAGGAATATTAAGTCCTAAACTTCTAATGAACAAAGTAACTCAAACAAATTAAATCAATTTCAAAAATGTAAAGCCTAACTATGGGATAGTTTGAAATTCTTGCTAGGTTTCCTAGCTATCATGAGCATCTGCTACTTATCTTCCATTTTAGCTTCGATAATAACTCCCTCTTTTGATCAATCCCATTTGATCCCTCAAAATGAACAAATCGATTGATATTCCTTCCTATTGAAATCTTCAAAGATAACGATAATTTACTTTAATCAAGAGTTTTCCTAAGAGATCCCATCCCTTAGGATGTAATTAACTATGGGAGCTTGCCCCTGTAGGGAACTTAACGAACCTAGTTTAAAATAAACCCTCATTTACTTTTCTATATAAACTAGGGGAAGAATATCTGGTACATATGCAAACCCATCATCCTTAGGAGTCCTTATTGAGGTAATTAAGTCTATTAAAGGGTAGTGACTCCTATCTTTCGAGGTAGTACACTATTTCTTTGATTACGCACTCGATCACCTGAATAAGTACATCTACGAATCCATGTGGCATCCTAAAAAGATAAATTTTGATAGTGTCTTGCCTTTTCTTTCTCCCCATAGATTTGAATGCGACTCCCTATAAAAATTTTTCTCCATAATCCCCAAGGATTACACTAATAAAATTGGATGGTTGTTCCACTAGATATTCCTTAGGGATAACTATAGCACCTAACTTATAGCTATGCTCAAGCTAGTCCTTAAATGTAAAGCAATCCTCCAAAACATGGCCTAACATGCGGTGTTAGAGATAAAGTTAGGATCATTACTCTTGCCCACTTCCTCCAGCTTTCTAGGTTTGGGTAGCTGAAAATCAGGTTTCTTTAAGTGGTCCATAATATTTTTCTGACTGCCTCCCTCTTAAATGAATAAGTTTTATTTAATTTATTCAAAACAGTAGGTGGTTTATACTACCTGGAGTGGGGTATGTGTACTGCTACTGAGAATATGGCTGAGGAGGAGGCGGTGAAAGTCGTGGAGGCTATTGTGGTGGTTGGTAGGATGGCCTAGGTGGTGGTAAAGGAGGTGGAAGCGATGATTGTGGAGCTTGAGTCTCTCATACTGATCTCTAGATAATAGCTTCCCCTTATCCAATGTTGATACTACCCCTCGCCTCTTTTCATAGGCTTTCTACGGCTTTGACCTTGATGATTGATCTTGAAAAGGCAACTGTTTGGCCTCTCCTTGTAGACTAGCTGCCTTGTTGATTAACTTCTAAAATGTCTTGATGGTGAAACCTTTAAGCAAGAAGGTGACCGGTCCATGAATATTCTTTAGTAGAATTTCAATAGCATGTTGTTCGAATATGGCTCGCATTTCATGCTTAAATTATGTTATCTAAGAAAATAATCAATGAGTGACTCACTAGGGTGTTGTTGTGCTACAATGAGATCTCCCACCATTACCCTTTGTTGAGCTCCAGAAACATAACAAAGAGTTGCTCTAACTCAGCAAAAAGTCTTCATTGAATCATTGGGGAGTTCAGCATACCAATCAAAAGCTATGCCTACTAAACAACTGACAAAGAGATGAAATAATAGTGCATTGCTGCCACCAACATTGCAACATCTAGCCCTGAAGTGCGCTATGTATTGATGAGGGTTCCCATTGCCATCAAAACTCTTGAAAGACGGAGGCACAAAACCCTTAGGATATTAGATAGCATCAAATTCCTCTAGGTAGTGTCTACCCTTCGGAACTGATGAACCATCTCAAGCTTTCGCCAGTGCTTCTTTCACTTGTTATTCAACCATGAGTTTGATATCTTTTTCATGTATGGAGGTATTGTCCACTATCTTCCCATACAAGCTAGTGCTGCCCTACTCCATCGGAGGTGAACTCTTGGGTTGATCCAGGACATGCAATAACTCAGGCTGACCAGTCTCCATAATGGTAGGATGTGCTGATGGAGCTTTACTTTGAAGTGCTAGAACTACCGCTAGCAAATATTCAAGCCTCTTTCCCATCTTGTCAATCTTCTCAACCTTCTATTTGAGTTGTTGAAGGAGGTGTTGGGTCAAATAGGTTGTATCATCCTGTTCGGCTGTAATACCTTCTAAATTCTGATGATCTTGAAAGAGGGAACCCCTGGTATCAACCATATGCACCTCTGCTGAGTCTTCCAACAAATCATCTTCATTGGGATCGAATCTAACCTTCACTTCCTCGAGGTCAGACTAGTCATACCATAGGATTTCTCTCTTCTCAGTGAGATACTGCGCTATGATATCATCCAAGGAGCGATCCAACTATGTAGGAAAAAATGATCACGGCTGATCGGTGGTGGGATCAAGTTCATGAACAGAGATACATCTGACCTCCCTTACTGGAATAATGATCTTGTGAAGGCTACGCTCACTGGAGGATACATGCTCATGGTTATCAACTGCCATGGGTGGAGTGCTGCTCCTGGAAGAATCTATCGCCATGAGGACACCGGAACTGTCTCCTTCTCCCTCTACTACTGCTATATCCATGATTTGTTAAGGTGGTGGTGGTGATGGCATGACTACAATGCTATGAGGTCGCCAGTCCCTCTTCATCGCAAATGAAGTAAGAGGTCGAGCAGGAGAGCTCAACCTCACCTTAGTTAGTGGTGATGAAATGTGGTCTCTTGGCCATAGTCAGATCACCAGTGGGCTTTCTTTTCCCCTAATGTTGCCTTGTGGCTTTAGATAGAACTATAGAAGATAGAACCTGTACTGGCAATCGCAGACATGGAGTAGAGCAGTGAGATGGAGACAACACCGACTCCCTCTATGTGGAGTATCTCTTCCCATGATGGGTAGTACTAGTCAATAGAATACTATCAGTGTAACAGGCGCATGTAGCGCACCAATCAGGGAAATCTATAAGGGTGAAGGCTATTGACTGCCTGGCGCACCTTCGCCTCTCTCTGCTAGTAACATGAATTGATACACGGGCCTCTCTGGCCCTCTCCTGATAGATATGCTTTCCTACACTATAAGGAATAATTGATCATAAATCAAACTGGGCACCAAACTCTGACCATCCATAAGCCCCTCCAACTTGGCGTAGAACTACCCTGAGGCAAGCATACAACCTCCTCCAATCTCTGGTAGGTTCTTCATAATGAACTACAGGTGGAGGTGACACTATAATCCTCCTTACATCTTCCTCTCCATCAGATCTGGAAAGAGGATGGAACTTGTTATGTGTAATCAAAGGAGAAACTACCCTGGGTGACTCCTATACTGTAATGTGGAAGACTACTTCCATATCCTTAGTAATGTGCACATGATGCCACTTGATCTTCCAGCTCTTATTACGATGCTGAGTTCTACTGGGTGGAGTAATATGGGAATTAGACCCTATCTCAAAGGTAGGGGAGACTATCCCTGAAGCCATGGTAGCCTTCCCCTCAGAGGAAGCCAGTGATTGGGCACTAGCCCGTATTGGTGCAGTGATGGGAACAAATGAATGTAAGGGCACTGGAGCTATGGCTGTTATGGGAACCTCCACCGCCTTCCTCTTTAGTGAGGGATATTTAGAATCTGAAGGCATCTCAACATGGATGACTGTCTTATGCTGAGTCACCACATTCCTACTAACGATGGTGAGGGTTTCCCCCTCATAAGTGATCCTAGCCCCCTCGAATCCTCGGCCAAAGTGTAACAGATGAGCAAAATTAGTTTGTGGGAGGCTGGCCTGATCTAAGGCCAAATATTTCTGAAGGGGAAAGTGAACACATACTTCTAAGCATCCATTTGCACTGTACTAAACTTGAAAAAAAGTTGACTGAGACTGAACTAGAACTCTGCAATTGTTGGAAACAAACTCAAATCAAATTTTCTATTTTGATATTCTGTTGACTTTTTAAATTTGTTTTAGAATTTGAACCGACACTCAACAATTTGAATGTGTAAAGTGGGGCTCATTGAATTTATGGCAGAGATTTTGAATGAATTGGAGAAGAGATTTTGAGTTTAGAATCCACTTTCAACAAATTTGTGTATGTTGAAAATGGGTTCAAATATTTTGAAGAGATTTTTATGCTTCCATTGGTTCATATTTGAATTTTATTTTTATGTTTGGGACCCTTTATTTAACAAATTTGACTATGTTTAATAGAGGTCAATTGATTTTGTTTGGGATTACTCATTTAGCAATTTTGGGTATGCTAAATGAGATGTTCGAAAATAATTTTCTTCTTTTGCTTGTTTGCCCATGATGTGTATCATGTGTGAATTTATATATGAAATCTTTACTTAGCAAATTTGTGTTTGCTAAGTAAAGCCCAAATCTTTTTTTTTAGATTTTGAAAATGGGATCTTTACTTAGTGAATTTGTGTTTGCTAAACAAAAAATCCAAACATGTTTGATTTTTGTTTTGGTTTTGAAAAGAGGATCCTTACTTAGCAAAATTTGTGTAGGCTAAATAAAAATCCAAATGTGTTTAATTTTTTTTGTTTTGATTTTGAAAAGAGGATCTTTACTTAACAAATTTGAATATGCTAAATAAAGTCCAAATGTGTTTGATTTTTTTATTTTGATTTAGTGTTATTTTTTGAAAAGTGGGATTTCTATTTAACAAGCATAGTGTATAAAATGGAATCCAATTTATTTTTTCATTTTTTTTAAAATGAAACTCTCATTTGACAAATTTGGGTATGTCAAATGGAATTCCAATGTATTTTGATTCTCATGATTTTTATGAAGGAGATTTCCATTTAACAAATTTGGGTATGTAAAATGGAAGTCAAACATGTTTTATTTTTTAAAGATGAAATATTTGAGTGTGATTATTGCTCATTTTTTTTAAAGAAGGGAATTCCAACTTAACACATGTGGAATGTGTTGAGTGGAATTTCAAATTGTGTGATTTTGTTTGTAAATGGAACCTCCATCCAACATATTTTGATATATTGACTGAAGAGGCTTACCTTCAATTTTGTACTTTTTGAAAAGAAAAAATTCCAACTTCAACATATGTGAGATATATTGAAATGTAATTTCAATGATATGATTTTACTTGGAAATAAAATCTTTATTAAATAAATTTGGGTATATTGAATGAGGATGTTCATTTTCAAATATGTACTTTTGAAAGATGATTTTGATTATTTGGAAAGGAACTCTTCATCCAACAAATTTGGGTGTATTGAATGAGGGTGTTCATTTTAATTTTTTGCTTTTTGAAAGATGATCCTTAACTTTGATTTTTTTTTTTTTTGGAAAAGATCCTACATGTAACAATCTTGAAGATTATTAGATGAGGTTGAGTTATGAAAATTTTTGTGCAAGTATTTTATTATGTGAACGTGTTGGGAAGTGCTTTTGAAAAGTGATATTTTTATAAAGGATTTATTTTTCTTATTTGTAGAATGAACCTTACCTTACCATAGAAATGGTAAGGAGGTTCAATAAGATTTTTACTAATCTCTTTTTATTAAATTTTAATTTCACCTACTAGGGGACCCAATAGGGGTTTTAAGACTTACATGGAGTGAAGCCCTAAAATCTAAAGGGTGTTGGCTAGCTTAGACTAAGAATGAAATGAGCTAAGTGCCAACGGAAAAGAAGGATAGTCTCAGATTCATATAAAATACATATCCACTATTGACACTTGGAGACAATGATCATTTACCAAAGATGGAGAGTGGAACCTTCCCCAGTTGAGTCACCAGAAAAATCTATGATGTTTATTTTCTATTTGAATGAAAAATATTATTGGACACCACGTAGATCCACAAATGTACTCATTAGGGTGATCGGGTGCGATATTGAGGAATGATGTACAATCTCGAAGATAGAAGTCATCATCCTACAATGGACCTAATCACTTAATAAGGACTCCTAAGGATGATGGGTCTTCGAATGTACCACAGATCTTTCCCCTACTTTACATGTAAAAGTAAAATAGGGATTATTTTAAATTGGGTTCATTAAGTTCCCTATGCAGGCAAGCTCCCATAGTTAATTACATCCTAAGGAATAAAATTCCTTAAGAATACTCTCAATTGAGATAGAAGATCATTGTCACCAAAGATTTCAAAGATAGGACTATCAATAAATTGGTTTTTTTTTGAAAAGTCAAGTTGGATTGACCAAAAAGGAGGGAGTTATTATCAAAACCAAATAGGAATGAGTAGGGGATGCTCTTGATACTAGAAACCTAGTGAGCATCCCAAACTATCTTATGGTTGGGCTTTATATTTTTGAAATTTGAGAAGAATTATATGTTTGAGTTGAATTTTTATTAGAAATCTAAGGCTTACAATTCCACAATACAATATCATGAAAATGTCTAAGAGGTGAAGATTTATGCTTGTAGCCCACAAAGAGAAACATTACCCTTGGATCCTAAATCTAGGGAGCTTTGGCAAGGGCCAAGGCATGACCTAAATCTAAGGAGAAAATGGATATATATAGTTTATCTCCATAAGAGAGAATAAACCACCCGACTGTTGGACTTACAACCACCTGGGGGTGGCCACCAACTAACTCCTCTTATGATTTTAAATACATGTAGGCAAGTCTTTTTCTTTGCAATATAGCTAGGTTGTTGTTTATTTAGAAAGGAGACTAAGTCTTTAAACACACTCCCTAAGAGAGTATATCAAAAAGGGCATGAATAAATGACTTAGTCTAATGCAAATTTTGTTAAGTTTTATTTTTGATTCTTGGACATTTTTATTTTACACGGGCTATGGGATTTCATATGCCTAATGCATGAGAAAATTAGTTATGTGTCAAAATTAAAAAGAAAGAGGTATGTTTCCACCATGGCTCTCAAAGGTCAAGCCATTTTCACTGGCAAAGGTGAAAGCCCTCTATTAGCAAGAGTGAAGCAATATGATTTATACATGATGTGACAACATCCAACTAAGTGGTTGCTTAATATTTTATTATCTTAATTTATGTCATAGGCTTTAGGTGAGGTTATGATTTATTTAATTTAATTTTTGAGTTTATATATTGATAGAAAATTTATTTTTTCTAAGAGCCTAATCGTATCCATGCCATTAATCAAATAATGAAGAAACTAAAAAGATCATGACATCCTAATGGTGCAATCATAAACAAAATATCAATCAATTTATAAAATTAGCGCAAAAGAATAAGAGGTTAATGTGGTCTGGCTCCACCGCACAAACCCAAAAAGAAAAATGGATAGAAGCTCTACCCTTATACAACCCGGATCATAAATGAATAATTATAATTAAAAGGAATTCATGTTATGGGAGTTTTCATTCTTCATTTCTTCATTTCTTCATTTCTTTATTTCTTTCTTTTGGTTTGACTTGGGATCTAGTTTGCTCCACAACTTCATATGGTATATAAGGCATGGTCTTATAACCAATGTTCACCTTAATTCCCACCATAACATTCATCCAAATCTTAATTGTGAAATTTACATAAAAAAGAGAAAGATAAATCTAACTAAACCTGCAAAATAGAGGTTAGCTAAACATGCCACACAACCCAAGCATGTATATGAATAAATTTTAGACTTAGCACCCCACACATGGGTAACCAAGTCCATCTATCCTAATTTGGGTTATGCTTAGGGGTATAAGAAACCTGCACACCAAAAGAATTTATATTATTTATTACAGTGCCCCTTAAGCATAACCCTCTGTAGAAAGCATGATTAGACTAATATCATCCTAACATGCAAACTACGCACATACACCCTAACATTCAGTCTAAAAATATTAAATCATAAAATAAAATTAGGCATCAAACCATGCACCGTCCTAGCATAGAGCTAGAAATGGTGACTTAGCCTAATGTTCGTGCCATTTAAGGCTTGTGTGGCATGTCTTCGCTAGGCTTTAAGGTTGAAATTTTCTAAGTGTGAAAGATTCAATTTAGAGGGTGGTTTTAGTTTAAGTGATTTTAGTTGATTTATCAATTTTAGTTGGTGATTTAATTTTGTTTGAATGAACCTACTCTTAGTTACTAAATGTTGTAAAGGGAAGGAAAGAGAAGAGAACTTCTCTTTCATCCATAACTTAAGTAATTTTTAAGGTAGCTTCATTAATGATTTTTTTAGTGAATATTTTATTATGTGTTTTAATTAACTTAAATTTAGATTTACTCTAAATAGCCCTATTTAATAAGAAAGGCATCTTAGTATTAGTTAAAGTGGAATACTACCACATAACACACACCCATTTATTTCTTTCTATCATATATACCATGCATATGAATGATCCTAGGCATACTTATACATGCAATGCAAATTTTAGCACACTTTGATGATGAATGCTAAGAGATGACTTGAAAATTTGGATGTTTTATTGATGCATGTTTTTATTATGTATAAAATGGAGATTTCTTATCCATTAATAGAATGCACATCCGTATGTATAAAAGATATAGGTGAGTACGGTGCAATTATTTTCTACACCAAGGTCATAAGGTACAAGACCTACTTATGGCTACTTAAAGCCTCGCAGCCCCGGGGTATCCAGACTAACATACCACTTTTCTTAAATACATGTAGATGTACAAAGAGAAATAAATGGATGAAGAATCATGCAAAAGATTATGTTTGAATTGGTTGTATAATTTATATGTATAAATGTGAAGATCCTTCTTAAGTAATAACATAGAAATGCATAGGAATAGATTTAAGCAAGTGTTGTCTTTTTTTCAAAAGAAATTTACACTTTGCAAATCCTATTCAAATCTATGTTAAAAGAAGAGAAGAAAACAACATAAAACACATCTTATGCTATAATCACAAGAAAGCTTATAAGTACTTATAAGTAACATCACTTCAGTCATAATCTTTACTTTATAAGTTTTGGAAATATTTTTTGGTTTAATAGTGATAATATACACTCATATTCTTAACTTTAAACAACACATGCAATTTTTTGACATAAATGAAAACATTTAATTTAATAAGAAGACTTTGATCAAAGCTGATTGCCATTGAAGGAGAGCTTGGCCAATCGAGCCATCCACCCCAAACCAAGACTTGATACCTTTAATATGGCTTTATCTCTACTAGATGAAGCTACCTCCTCTGTTGAAAGTGCCGGTGATAGCCTCCAGCAAGGTATTGCTCAAAATCGATCTTAGGATAAAAATTGATTGGTCCTTTGTGAAGGAAATTTTAATCTCAGATCTTGACTGTTGGATACCTTGCTTGTACCTCCCCAAAGGTGTGGAGTGAGTTTGAACTCCATCCAAGCTTGGGTGAGGTTGGATTGAGTGACGATCAATGGATGGCATACGTCTTTCGCCGCTCGGGGAGATCACACACCGTCCATTCCGCAATTGGAATGGATGATTATGATTAAATCATGATAGATCTTCCTTTAATTTAAGCTTAAACTGTGAGATTAAACATAATAATCCGATCTTAGATCGGACGACCTGTGGTGAAAGCGCGTCCGTCGCTAGCTGACTCGGCAGTAGATGTGACAAATTAAATAACCTCTCCTGTCATGCCAGGTGGAAAGCACACCACGTCAGCCGCCATGTGGCATGATGGGATTAGAGGAATTAATTAGCTCTAATTAATTCATTTTTAATGTTGAAACTTTTAAAATTCATAACTAATTGTAAAAAAATCCAAAAAATATAAACTCAAGTTCATTTTAAAGCTAATTCGAGGAATAATATAAAATTAAAATCAATTGACTTTGAACAGTGACTTTCACTCAATTTGGGATTTATTGGAAATGTAATTAAGCTAATTACTCCTTAATTACTTTAGTAATTAATTCCAAACTTTCTAGGGTTAATTAGTGGAGGCCTCCCATGATTTTCTAGGAATTTATTGTTGGATTAATTAAGAGAATTAGTTATTTCATCCTTAATCCCTTCTTAATTAAATAAATAACTAATTAACCTATTAAATAATGATAAATTCATTAATTAAGTTTATTAATCATCATGAAATAATGAATGGACTTAGGGAATGAGATTATGATTTCTTTTCCAATCTTTCCCCTAAGATTATTTCATTTGGATAAAGACTTAATTAATTTGCAAATTGATTAATGATTTAATCACTTCATTAAATGGATTAATTAATTAAACTCAAAACTAAATTATTCTAGAACTTAATCACTTAATCTTGGGTAGATTCTTAGGTATTCAATAACCTAATGGAACTTCAAAGGAAATTATAATCAAACTATATGTGTAGTATGGTTATGAAAGTACTTAATTAAACCCTTAAGCTTAATTAATCAATAATTATGAGCTAATTGCATTAGACCCCCTTTATTTCTTAGGTGCATTACTGATTTAAATTCCATGTGGTTCCATATCATATGTTGGCTCACAATTACTTGGATAATTATATTAAGGAGGTGTAGATATGGCATATTTAATGGATTTAACTCATACCTTAACATAAACAAAAATATAAAATCAACCTAATTGTTCTAAAATTAAACTAAACCAATTCACACATGGGGAAATGGGTTAGGATCAGCAAACCTTTCTCACATTTTCTAAGTCAAGTCAAATTCAAAAATAAAAATTTCCTTAAAGAATTTTGATTCAATTTAAATAATCTTATTTTATAAGATTTTCTTTAGGAATTATTTAGGGTGAATGAAGTTGAATGCTTACATCACTTTATTTCTTTCCAAGCATGCTAAATGTTGTTTATCATTTGAAATGATGCATTCATCTCTTTTGAAAAATCAATTAGATAAAATATTTTCTTTTATGTCAAATTGCATGTGTTGGCTAAAGTTAAGAATATGAGTGGCTATTATCGCTATTAAACTAAAAATTATTTTCAAGACTTATAAACTAAAGATTATGAATGAAGTGATGCTACTTATAAGTACTTATAAGCTTACTTGTGATTATAGCATAAGATGTGTTTTTGTTGTTTCCTTCTCTTCTCTTAACATAGATTCGAATAGGATTTGCAAAGTGTATGACATTTGAAAAGAACACAACACTTACTTAAATCTTTTCTTATGCATTCCTATGTTATGACTTAAGATGAATCCTAACATTTACACATGTAAATTATACAACCAAATTAAACATGTATCCTTTGCATGATTCTTCATCCATTTATTTCCTTTTATACATTTACATATATTTAAGAAAAGTGCTATTTTAACATCCGGTCATGAGCTTTAAGTAGCCCTAAGTAGGTCTTGTACCTTATACCCCTGGCGTAGAAAATAATGGTGCTGCACTCACTTATTTCTTTTGTACATGTGAATGTGCATTTTATTAATGGCTGAGAAATCTCTCTTTTCTACATAATAAAGACATGCATTCATGGAATATCCAAATTCTCAAATCACATCTCTTAGCATTCATCATCAAGGTGTGCTAAAATTTGCATTACATGTACAGGTATGCTTAAGATTATTCATATGCATGGTATACATGGTAGAAAGAAATAAATGATTGTGTGTTATGTGATAGTAATTCACCATAATTAATCCTAAAATATCTTTCTTATTGAATAGGGCTATTTAAAGAAAATCTAAATTCAGGGTTAATTAAAACACATAATAAAACATTCACTAAAGAAAAATCATTAATGAATTTATCTGAGAAATTACTAAAGGTGGGGATGAAAGAGAAGTTTTCAACTCTTTTCTTCTCTTTACAATATTTAGTAACTGAATGTATGTTTATTTAAACTAAATTAAATTATCAAATGAAATTGACAAATCAACAAAATCACTCAAAATGAAACCACCCTCTAAATTGAACCTTTCACACTTAGAAAATTTCAACCTTAAAGCCTAGCTAAGACATGCCACACAAGCCTTAAATGGCACACACATTAGGCTAAGTCACTATTTGTAGCTCTATGTTAGGGTTGTGCATGGTTGATGCCTGATTTTATTTTGTAATGTAATATTTTTAGACTGGATGTTAGGGTGTATGTGCGCAGACTGGATGATAGGCCGATATAAGCCTAATCATGTCTTATGTAGGGGATTGTGCTTATTGGGAACTGTAATAAAAATATAAATATTTTTTTATTATGGTGAAATTATATATTTATGTGTATAAATAATTTCTAAAAGAAAATTTATATACTTCCATTTTCACTCTATACGGGATAAAATGAAGATAGAAATATACTTTCTTCTTTTATGCATTTTAACATCATGTAGATCCACAGATGTTCTTATTGAGGGTGATTGGGAATGATACTGAGGAGAGGTGTACTATCTCAAAAGATAGAAGTCACCACCCTACAATGGACCTGATCACCTCAATAAAGACTCCTAAGGATAATGGATTTGCATATGTACCAGAGATTCTTCCCATACTTTACATGGAAAAGTAAAGCAGGGTTTATTTTAAATCGAGTTCATTAAGTTCCCTACAGGAGCTAGCCCCCATAGTTAATTACATACTAAGGATGGGAATTCTTTAAGAATACTGTTGATTAAGGTAAATAATTATTATCTCTAAAAATTTCAATAGGTAGGACTATCAATTGATTAGTTTATTTTAGAAGATCAAATGGGATTGATCAAAGAGAGAGAGTTATTATTGAAGCTAAAGGAAGATAAATAGGAGATGCTCATGATGTTAGAAAACCTAGCAAGCATCTCAAACTATCTTATGGTTGGGCTTTATATTTTTGAAATTGATTTAATTTATTTGAGTTGAGTTTTTCATTAGAAATTTAGGGCTTATGATTCCACAACATAAGATTGTTGAAATGCCTAAGAGATGAGAATTTATACTTACGGCCCATAGAAGGGAGAAGCAACCTCAAAACTTAAATCTAGGGAGCTTTAGTGAGGGCCAAAAGCACAACCTAAATATAAGGTGAAAATGAGCATTTGGTTTGCCTCCACAAGAGAGGATAAACCACGCAACTGCTTGGACTTACAAACGCCTGAGGTTGGCCGCCAACTAACTCCTCCTTCAATTTTAAATTCATGTAGTAAAGTCATATTCTTCATGCAAGATATTTAGGCTATTATTTATTTAGAAAGAGATTAAGTCCTTAAACTCACTCCCTAAGAGACTAGATCATGTAAGGACATGAAAAAAGACCTAGATCTAATGCAATTCATATTACATTTTATTTTCACTTCTTAGGCAATCATTTTGATTCAAGCTTATAGGATCCATATGCCTAATGCATGAGAAATAATATTTTGGGCCAAAATCAGCGAGAAGGGAAGGAGGTGTGTTTCCACCATGACTCTCAAAGGTCAAGCCAAGTTTCTCTAGCAAAGGTGAAAGCTCTCCAATCAAGAGTGAAAATAATATGCTTTTATGCATGATGTTATAAAAGAAATACTCATTCAGCTAAAGGGTTACTAATTCTTTTATCTTGATTTTTAGCTTAGGCTATAAGTGAGGTTATGACTTATTTATTTTTAATTTTGAGTTGTTTAATTCAATAGAAGATCTATTTTTTCCTGAGAGCCCAATCATCATCCAGGCCACACATCAAGCAAGGAAGAAACTAGGAAAAAGATGACATCTTAATGCATAAGCTAAACAAGATATCACATATTTTATAAAGCTAACACAAAAGAATAGAAGGCCATTTATGGTCGGACACCACTACAAAAACCAGAAAATAAAATAGGTAACCGAGCTCTACCCTTGTACAACCTGGATTACAAATGAATTGATTTATAATTAAGCAAGGAATTTCATGTTATGGGGGTCTTCTTTCTTCTTTCTTAAGGTGAAGTCCATTCCAAATCACTTGTGGAACTTGACAAAAGCATCAATTGGCCAACTAGACCCAACCTAGCCCAATTGACCTTAGACCCAACATGACCTAAAGGGGCATGTTGAGCCAAAATTGAACCTAACTTAAATTGATTAGAAAAAAAGATACCAATCCACTCCATATGACTAACCAAACCTAAACCAACCCTTGACCTAACCCAAATATGACAAATTGGTCAACTTGACCCATTTAGCTTAAATGAGTTATATGAGCCAAACAAATTGAATTTCTTCTTTTGGTTCCTAATTTTGGATGGTTGGATGGTGGTTGTTCCAAAGGCTACACATATTGCATAAGATGAGATCTTATGACCAATGCTTATCTTAATCTCTCATAACATTCATTCCAAAATCATAATTGCAAAAATTACATGCAAAGAAAAAGTAAATATAACTAACACCTACAAAAATAGAGATTGGCTAAACAAATATACAAATCCCAAGCATGTATGTTGGACTTAGCACCCCACACATGGGTAACCAAGTTCATCTCACCTATTGGATCATGCATAGGGGTATAAGCACATGCACAGCAAAAATAGTTATATTTTTATTTATTATAGCGACCCTTAAGCATAATCTCCTACAGAAAATAATGGTTAGACTAAGATCGTCTTATCATTCATTCTACGTGCATTCACCCTAACATCCAGATTAGAAACAATATTCATAAAATAAAAGCAAACATCAAGCCATGCATCACCCTATCCTAAAGCTAGAAGTGGTGACTTAACCTAATGTGTGTGCTTTAGAAGGTCTGTGTGGTATGCTTAGTTATGGCTTTAAGGTTTGGATTTTCTAAGTGTGAAGATGTTAAACTTAGATGGGTGGTTTCATTTAAGTGTTTGGATAATTTGGATTGATTTTATTTTGTATTTTTATTTGGTTCAAATGAATCTTACAATTAATTACTATGTTTTAAAGATAGGGAAAAGAGAAGAGATCTTTCTTTCCCTACCTTAAGTAATTTTTAAAGTGGATTCATGTTTAGTTTTGTTTAGTGAATGTTTTATTATGTGCTTTAATTAATCCTAAGTTTAGATTTTCCCTAAACAAACTTATTAAAAAAGAAAGGCATTTTAAGATTAAGTAAAGTGAACTAAATTCACAAAACACACATCATTTCATTTCTTTCCCAACATATATAACATGAAAATGAATGTATCCTAAGCATATCTATACATACAAATAAGGAGAATTTTGGCACACTTATGATGAATGCATAATTGAGTATGGTAGAACATTTTAATCTTTCATGATGCAATATTTGCATAAGAGTGGTTGTCTAATATACCATTTTCTAAATACAAATAAAGAAAGAAAATGAAATGGAAAGAAGATGAAAAGATTTGTATGCAATTCCTTGGGATGTCCTTCTTTAAGTAATATCATGGAGTTGTGCTATGTTCTTTTCAAATGAACTATACACTTTGCCAAATCCTATTCAACTATGCTAAAAAAGAAGAGAAGGAAAGAGAAACACTATGCACATATTTATATTCACATGCAAGCTTATAATTACAAGTAGCACACTTTCAATTTTAGATGTTTGATTTATAGATTTTGAAAATAGTTTTGGGTTTAGTAGTGATAATAGCTGTTCATATTTTAATTTAGCCAAAACATGCAATTTGACATAAAGAAAATATTTCATTTTGAATTTGATCTTTGAAAAGCATGAATGTATGAAATTTTTTTAGCATACACATATATCAAGTTAGGAAAGAACTAAAGTGATGGAAGCATGTAAACACATCCACCCTAATTAATTCCTAAATACAATCTTATGAAATACGAAAGCTTAAAGCAAATCAAGTTATTTTTAAAGAAGGTTTGATTTTGTTTTGAGTTTGATTTAATTTGTGAAATGTGAGGTGATTTTGTTGTTCCTAACTCATTCCCACATATGTTGGTTATTTTATTTTAATTTTTAGGTGATTAGATGATTGTTATATGTTACTTAGGTTAAGGTATGAATTAAGCATGTTAATTACCCCTTACCTATACCACCTTAGCATAGTTAATCAAATAATTATGAGCCAATCAGATGACATAAAACTAGACAAATAATTTAAATCAGTAATGCACCTAGTAAGAAAATGGCCTAATGCATTTGGCCCTTGATTAATGATTAATTAAGCTAAGGGGTTTAAGCTAAGTATTTTTATAACTCCCCCTCACACATGTGAGTTGGATTTTAATTTCCTTAACTATACTTAGGCTCTTGAACACCTAAGCATCTATCCAAGATAAATTAATTGAGGTCAGGAAAGTTTTAGAATTTTATGAAATTAATTAAGCGGGTAATTAGTAAATTAACCTTTATTTAAGGATGGATTAAAGAAGAAAAGGGGGTTTAGGAAATATCTTAAGGAAAGTATACCAAAATTATTCCCTAAACCTCATATTCACTTAATCAAAAACTTAATTGGCACAATCATAAGGTTAAACCACTAATTATAACCTTAATTAAGCCTAATTACATTAAGGGAGTGATTAAGCAATGAACATGCAATTTCTCTGATTAAGCCACCAATAAATCCCAAGAAACTTAGGAGAGGTAGGGGTCATCCCACTAATTAAGCATAAGAAGTTTAGGATTAATCAGTAGAGTAATTAGAAGAGAATTAGCAAAATAATATTCCTAATAAAACCCAAATTCAAAGAAAATACTATTCAAAATTCATTGAAATCATTTTTAGAATATTTTGTATTCAATTATCTATCCAATGCAATTTATTTCATATTTTTCTAATTTTTCTAGGCTTATATATGAATTTAGAATTTTCCATAATTAATTAGAATGTTTAATAGCTTAATTAAGTTTTAATTAACGTGTTTGCGTCACGCCATTTGCTTTCCACATGGCATGATGGGATTGGATCTAACTTGTCACATTATAGCACCACGCCGCACGTGCCACCGCCTTCGATCAAGGTTGACGTGAGATTAAACTTGATCAAATGTGTTAAAATGTGAACTCTACGCATCTTAATCATAGTTGTCCATCCAAAATGCATGGATGGATAGCCAGAGATTCATCCCTGTATTTCCCTATGGAGAATGGACACCGTCCATTTTCTAGGGCATGATCTGAGCTCGATTGAGCTCAGATAGGATTGAAAACCAACCCACACCATCTAGGCACAATGGCAAGCACATCTATGGGATTAAAATTTCTTTCACAAAGCTCCAAACCACATTGAATTTAAGCTCAAAAAAATGGCTAACCTTGCCAGAGGTGATCACCATGCTTGATTCTATTGGAGAAGCTTCATCTAGTTAAGATGAAGCTTTGTTGAAGTTTGGAGGTCTTAAAATTGGGTAGATGCTTCTAGAGGCCAACTCCCCTTGCACTTGAGCTCAGTTTTGATTGAAGTAGATCCTCCCTTGCCTCAAGAGCTTGGATGAAGACTTCAATGAGTTTTATCGAGCTCCTTGAGGGTGCTTGCAAATGGAATTAGGTTAATTTTGAGTGTGGAGTAAGTTTGGTTTTCAGTGGAGCTCCCCTATTTGAAAATTGAGAATATGAGATTTCAAACTCTCTCTAAGAAGCATAAGAAGACCAGGGCTTGGTGAAGTTTCTCAATCGAGGAGAGTGTGGATTGAATTGAATTAGGGGGAGTATATCTCCCCCAAGGGAAATCGGATGGCCGCAAGCCTCATTTCCATTTTGATCCAGTTGACCACCTTGAGTTGGTTTGTTAGGCCGTTTAGGGTGTCCTTGGAATCAGTTTGGCCAGTGGAGTGGAATGGTGAAGCTCCCATGTGTCTAAATCAAGTGGAGGATGAATTCCATGTGGTCACTTTAAAGCACATGGTCAGTTTTGGGTTTGGGTTGGGTTTGGTTGACCCAAACCAATTGGGTCATCTGCACTAGGTCCATTAGTGACAATATGGTCCATTAAGAGGATGTCAAGTGTCCATGAAAGGGAATTGATCAAATTCCAAGTGGTTTTGATTTTGGGTTACCCTATGGCCTAGTGGTAAAATAGTTATTTGACCTTGATTTCAGTTTGGGCATGTTTGGTATGATGAGAAAAAAGTTTTGGCCAAGTTTCATTGAATTTGGAGTTGATTTGATATGATTTGGCTCATGTTGACCCATTTAGGTCAAAATGGGTCAACTTGGGACAAGTTGGCCAATTGGTCAAATTGACTCAAACCAAGGGTTGGGTCAAGCTCATATGACCAATTGAAATGTTTTGGAGGCTTTGGTTTGATTCAATTTGGTTTAGGATTGAATTTAGTTCAATTGATTTCATTTAGGTTAAATGGGTCAAGTTGACCAAATTGACCTATTTGACCTATTTGGGATAGGTCATGGGTTGGTTCATGTTTGGTTGGCCATATGAAATGGATTGGTATCTTTGTTTTGAATCAATTTGTGTTTAGTTAAATTGTCTCAATTTGACCATTTAGGTCAAGTTGGATTCAAGGTCAATTGGGCTAGGTTAGGTCTAGTTGGCCAATTGAGGCTTTGGTCAAGTTCAACAAGTGAGTTGGAATGAACTTGACCCATTTGTTTCAATCTATTTGGCTTAGATCAAGTTCTGACATATTTTAACTTTTTAGGTCAAGTTGGTTCAACTTGGGTCAAGTGGCCAATTAGGTTAGGTTAGGCTCAAATGTTGACTTAGTCAAGTTCAAACATTAATCATGAATGAATCTTGATCAATGGTTTCAATCAA
The DNA here is from genome assembly GCA_021442155.1 of Cymbidium sinense. Taxonomy (NCBI): domain Eukaryota; kingdom Viridiplantae; phylum Streptophyta; class Magnoliopsida; order Asparagales; family Orchidaceae; genus Cymbidium; species Cymbidium sinense. Next base: position 51,344,468 of record CM038221.1, read on the forward strand.
TTTAGCCTATGGTGGATTTTGGCTATGTTAAGTTTCATTTTGGCTAAGTGTTGACTTGGCCAAGCCTTAGGTTTGACTTGGTTTGACCCAATTTGATTGATTGATAATGATTATTGATCATGATGAGAGGATTAGGTGGGCTTAGTTCAATCCAATTTGGTTAGGATTATAATTTGGCTCATAAGGGGTACTTTAGGTCACTTTGAGTCAAGTGAGCCAAACTGGGTCAAATGCCTTGATCAAAGCATGATTTGAGTTTTATTGAACTCACATATGGACTTATGATTGAAATATAAATCCATTTGCAAGAGACTTGAAGTCAAATGGGTTTTGATTTATTTGAAAATTTCAAGTTCAAAGGGTGAACATGAAATGAATTTTGGCTTGATTTTTGAATTGAGTTTGGTTAAGTGATTGAAGTTTGTATTTTTTTTTTTTTTGGATTCATGATTGAAGGATTGATTGAATCATGATAAAAAAAAATCAAGATTTTGGGTTGATTTGAATTTGATTTGGCCAAGTTCAAGAATTTGACTTGAAAGGCTTAGGTTGAATTTTGAATGGGTTTAAGTTTGATTTTTGGAATTGGTTTTGCTAGTTTGAATTTATATTTCATTTATATATGTGAATATGAATGAGATTATAAATGGGTTATGAGAAAATTTCAAGGATTTGAAGTGATTTGAATCATGATCTAGCTAAGTCTTTAAGTGGGAATTAAAGGACTTAGGAAAGATTTTGAGAATTTGGATTTGATTTTTGGATTTAGTTTGATTTATTTAAATTTCTATTTTATTTATATATGTGAATATAAATGAGAATATAAATGAGTTGTGAGAAAATTTTAAGGATTTGAAGTGATTTGAATCATGATTTAGGCTAAGTCCTTAAGAGGGAATTAAAGGACTTAGGAAAGATTTTGAGAATTTAGATTTGATTTGTGGATTTAGTTTGATTGATTTGAATTTATATTTCATTTATATATGTGAATATAAATGAGTTGTGAGAAAATTTCAATGATTTGAAGTGATTTGTATTTGATTCAAGCTAGGTCCTTAAGAAGGGATCAAAGGACTTGGGAAATATTTTGAACTTGGAATTTCAATCATGGGCTTCAATCATTTGTTTCTATCATGGATTTCAATCATATGGAATTGATTTGAGTTTGGATAAAATCAATTAGGCTAATATTGATTTAGGTTTGATGTTGATTTGATTTAGAGTTTGACTTGAAGGAAGGAAGTGAGGAATGTTGTTCAAGCTATAGTGTAGGGAAAGTTTCCTAACACCCCTAAGGCATGACTTATTCCTATGGCTAACTCTTCTAAGTCTCTAGGGCTAGGTTGAGTGTTCTCCTAATCACTAGATGTGTCTTAAGACTAAGGATTTGTTAAAGTCTAAGAGGAGTCATATGTCTAAGATGGAGGGGTTGAGAGCTCATCCTAAAAATGAGGTCAACAAAGGGGGCCCAATAGCTGTGGTGTGACTAACAAGGTACACTACATGTATTGGTGTTGATCAAAATGATCAACAACACCAAATGATCACAAGCACTAACAGAGATGATCTACTCCTAAACCATGGTGTAGAAAGAATCCAGAGCTTAGTGCAATGTGGCTCTACTTATGTTAAAGACATAAGAGAGAAGGAGGAATCCACTAGGGAGAGAGTATTTGAACCTTCCACTAGGGAAGCAGGTTCAAGTCATCCACAAGGGGATGAGAGGTTTGATTTGATTTGAGTCTCACTGCAGAGAAATTTAATTTGTTTAAGTAAGTTCCACTAGGGAGGAGGGTTGAATTAGTTTGAATTTCTTGTTTGTTTAATTGTGTTTATTTTGACTCCACCCCATTGGGGAGGCAAGTTCAAGTCATCCACAAGGGAGGAGTTGGTGAAATCCACCAAGGGATTAGAATTCTGGATCCACTAGGGAATCAAGAAATATTTGCATCTTAATGAGGAGGAGCAAAAGATTTGATTTAGATTGATTGATTAGTTTATTTTGTTTATTTTAAATTTTTAGATTTTGGATTTTGAAATGGACCATGTTGGTTTGATGGATCGCACTGAGTGGGAGCCACAGAGGCCAAGACCTAACTCAAACTTACCAATCCAAAGCGGTAGTCTACTATACACATAGTAAGACAAGCCAACCAAAGGGATGCCTTTCGATATGCAGCAGCTATACTCGGAAGAAAGCATAGTAGACTTACATCCTCCAAAGTAAGGACCAGTTGTTGGGAAGAACTATTAGTAAGGCAATGGATCAGACCTAACATAGGGCTGACTATTGAGTGAATGCTGCTGGGGGACTTAGATCAATTCAAAGATAGTCAAGATTAATTTCATTTTTATATTTGCTTTGATGGGTCTCATCGGTTTACGATGGACTGCATTGAGTAAGGGCCATGGAGGCCTAGGTCTAACTCAGACTTACCAATCCAAAGGGAGTATTCTACCAACCACAAGGTAGGACTATGCAACCAAAGGGGTGCCTTTCGATTTGTAATGGTCAAGTTAGGAAGAAAGCACGGGGACTCACATCTTCCATAATAAGGAATTAGGGTGATTGGCACAACAAATCAAACCCGACACCGACTATTGAGTGAATGGGGACTTAGATCAAAGATAGTCAAGATTAATTTTATTTTTAGTTTATTTTGATGGATTCCATGGATGGAAAACACTGAAGGAGCTTAGACTATCAGATTTACTAAACCAAAGGGAGTAGCTTCCTCGCCTATGGGAGAGCTATCCGACCAAAGGAGTTCCTTTCAATTTTCAATGATCAATTTAAGGGAAGAAAGCTCAAGGACTCACATCTTCCACTACAAAAGACCATTAGGGTGATCGGTTGTTTTGGGCAACATTGAACCAATAGGCTGCCGCTTGGGATTTATGCTAGAAAGAGTGCATCATAGTCTCACATCTTCCAAATCAAAATGACTGCCAAGGTAACTTATTTGTGGCAAAATAGATTGAACTGATAAGGTGACTACGGAGTAGTACCACCTGGGATTTATCTCAACTCGTAGTGCAAATTCCTATAGGAGTTTTGTCGACACTACCCTAAAGATAGGATGCCCGCTGGGAAAAGGGGCCCTTTGGGGCTTGAATTCCTAATCCACAAGTAATTTGTTTGTTTATTTAGTTTGTTTTATCATGGACCCTATTAGTTTTAGAGATCAAACCGAGAAGGAGCTTATATCCTAGACCTATCTTAGATTTAACAACTAAAGGAGAATCTGTGCATCCAGAACAAATTCTCCAACCATGGGGTGGCTACTAGAAAGGGGACCGTCCAATCCAAGAGTAACCTGTGTCTAAATGGGATGTGATAAAATAGAATGCCCATGGGAAGGGGCCGCTAAAGGCTTGATCCGAAACCCTGGAGAAGATAACATGGCTAGTCATATATTGAATAGGTATTCGATGGCCAACTCAAGGAGAAAGCATGGAGACTCACATCTGCCAAGAGTGATGTATCCACTGGGTGAGTCATTTTCAGCATATCAAACATCAACCAACCTAAGGTGCCCATCGGTTTGTACAATCGCCTAGAAGAAAGCTCGGGACTCACATCCTCCTATATGAACCGATTGGATAGTCTGCTTCCACTGGCTGTGTCATCTGACCTACGGTGACTACTAAGTGAATGCCACTGAAGGACTTATATCAGCTCAAATGTAGTCAAGAGGAAAGGACCCTCTGGGGGACTTATCCTAAACCTTAAATATACTCGACCTAGTTAGATCATGATGATTAGTTCAACAAGAAAGCTCGGGGACTCACATCTTAAATAAAATCAGCATGAGGTAGCTTACTGGTTGGGAAGTGAAGTCTACCAAACTAACAAGGCACTCATTGGTTTACAATGGTCGAGTTAAGAAGAAAGCACGGGGACTCACATATTCCAAATAAGTGACCACTGGGATGACATACTAGCGAGGTAGCATGTAAACCTGACCTAGAGCAGCTGATGAGTGAGTGCCACAGGGGGCTTGCTCCCACATCAAAGTAGCCCAAGATAAAAGATTTATGTTTATTTTTTGTGCATATGTTAACAGGAATAGAATGCCTTTTGGGTTCTCTTACACCAACCTTAAACACACTCGGGAGTTTGATTAAGTGGTGCCATAGATGGTGACTCAAAATTCCAACTAAGAAAGGATGTTGCTCGGGTTCTATTACACCTAACTCAGTTGTGCTAATTGAAAATAGATGCCTCTGGTTCTCACACCTATTCTAATAGCTGAGATGTGTCATGAAAGAGGGATATGATACCCCTGGGGGACTCTTGCACCTATCATAAATGCGTCATGGCGGATTCACAAGATAAGCAAACAACGCTTCGAAAGAAGAAAAGATTTTGATGAAATAAAATTAGATTTTGTTCTTTGATAGAATTGTTTTCAAACATGATTTTTATGAACAATATTTCTTCAAATTGGGCCCATTAATTGGAAGCATTGAGTGTTCCCCTTTACAATCAATAAGCTGATAAGATCCTCCTTAGTAGGCCTTCTCTATGACATAGGGGCCTTCCCAAGTGGGTTCAAACTTGCCTCCCATCTTTCATGGGCAACATCTTGGGTTAGGACTAAAACAAGTTCTCCTACTTGGAAATAGAGGGATCCTTGTTATGAGCTAATCATTTTGGCCTTGTACAACTCGAGGTTGGCATGTCCATGTATTTCCTCCAAACCTTTGAGCTCTTTCTAACCAAAACTTTGCATTCTGCTCAGTAGGATCTTACCCAATGCTATCCTTAGTGATGGGAGTTGAACTTAAAGGTAGAATGACTTTGACCTACACCAGAAAAATGGGTAGATTGAGTTGGAGCGGTATGTGTGCGTAACAAAGGCTTCAACCAATACTGCCATTGCCGCTTTGTCATCAAGAGTCTTCTTTAATATTTGGATGATATTTTAGTTGAATGCTTTCGCTAAGTCACTTGGTCTAGGGTAGTAGATAGTGGAGTATCTCTAATCTATATCATGTCTTCTAGTGAAGTTGTTGATCTTTGTACTTTTGAATGCAATATCATTATCAAATATAATTCATTGAGGAACCTAAACCATATATGATATGCTTCAAAAAAACAAGCGTCGAAGTGACCTCTCGAGTGGATTGCCTCCACTTTGAAAAGTGGTAAGATGAAAAGAACCCTTGGAAGAAGGGATTGATCGACCCATAATGTCGGTACCCCCAACACTCAAATGTCCATGAGGCCAATGTAGGGTGTAGAATGCGGTGTACCAAGACTGACATGGAATCAGCCAAATCCATAATTCATCAAGGTCAATATCCCAATCTCTTGATCTTCATCTTCATCTTCGACGAATTGATGCACTCGATATAAATGGAATGTACCTCGCCATAATGCCATGGGCTTCATGTTTATCTAAACAATGTAATCACATTTGGTCAAAGGACTGGTGGTACTGGGTGCCATCAATGAGAGCATAAGAGAGAGCTCTCTATTTCACCTGATGGGCTTGTGACTTTTTTAGGTGGTTTGCCATTGTTCAAATAGTCTATAAATAGTTGCCTCCAATCCAGCTCCTAATCTTTTTTGGCAACGACAACCTCCCCTTCAAGAGAAAGTCTCTCAATGAGTTTAGCATCAATAAAGGATAGGACTTGTCTATTTTGGACCCTTATTGAAATGGACTCGTTATCTAGACATGTTAATTCTTTGGCAAGTTTGGCCAAAGCATCTGCTACTATGTTCTCTACTCGAGGAACTTTGTAGATTGTGAGTTCAGGAATTTGGGCCAATAACTTCATGGTATACTCATGGTAATGACGAAGCTTGGGTTTGAGAACCTTGTAGGAGCCAACAATCTGATTTATGACCAACTGAGAATCCCCAAAGATGTTGATGCTCTTGACACTGATTGTGATGGCTAATTCTAGATTGATAATCAAAGCCTCATATTCAGCTTCGTTGTTGGTGCAGGGGTTGGAAAGATAGTATGAGAATCTCATCACATCGTGGTCTACAGTTAGGAGAAATATTCCTACCCCTACCTTTCCTGGAAGAGTAGATTATGGTGCTCCCCTTTATGAAAAGAAGCTGCACCATCAAAATATATCTCACATCGGTGGTTGTCAACCTCCCCTAAGTTCGAGATTTATTCATCAGGCAGATCATCACAAAGTAGAGAATCAGCAAGAAGTGGGTGTGCTACTAAGATAATCATTAGAGCTTGTCCTTTTACCACATGGAGGGGTACGAATGTGATATCAAACTGCGAGAGAATCATGGACCATCATGCCAACCAACTGGATAGCGTTGGTCATGTTGTGATATACTACAGTGGATTGGTTTTGGAGATCAAGTTCACCTTTTGAGAAAGCATATAGTGTCATAGCTTTTGGGAGGCAAAGATCAAAGCTAGGCAATGTTTCTCAATCGATGAGTAGCTCATTTCATAGGATCAGATGACGGCTGAGGTAGTAGAGAGCACTCGCCTTCCCTTCATCATTGTCTTGGGCTAATAGAACACCGAGAGGGTCATCTAATGCAGCAGTGTAGAGGATGAGTGGCCTGCCTGGAATAGGGGCTGCTAGAACTGGCGGCTTCACCAAATATAGCTTGATATCTTTGAAGGCATGCTTGCACTTGTCATCCCACTTAAACTTGGCATCCTTTTTGGCAAGTGCTGAAAATGGATTGCATCTCCCCGATAGGTTGGAAAAAGAGCGTGTTAGATATTCCAGCCGTCCTTAGAACGATATGAGTTGAGTTAAACTTTTATGAGGTAGCTTTTATAAGATAGCTTTGATCTTTTTAGGATATTTCTATATTCCCCAGTGTCGGACAACAAACCCAAGGAATTTCTCTGAAGCTACTTTGAATGCACACTTCATGGGATTCATTTTAAGGTTATATTCTCTTAACCATTGTCAAAGAGATTATCTTCCTTTTCTCTGCTCTTGGCTAACCAGGTAGGGTATCTTTCTTCCCTGATGAAAGCAGCATCTATCAATTTCTTGACTTCAAAAATGACCCGTTATTCGATTTCTAATCGCATGCATCTAGGAGCTTGCTTGATAGGGTTAGCTAGGATCTATTGCTAGCTTGTGGACTGCTACGTTAGAAGATAATCTGGGCATCTCTTCATAACTCCATGTGAAGTAGTCTTTAAACTCAATCAATAGCCTAACTAAGTCATTGCTTGTTCTTCATTCAAAAATAAATTGATGTACATTGGGCGTGGGTTTTCTTCAGTCCTGATGTTGATTTCTTTAAGCTTTTCTATAGTTGAATGGATCTCCTCTTCAAATTATGGCAGTGCATCTTTGATTTGGAGATCATCTAAATCATCTGAGGTTTCTAAACATACATTCTCATAAGAGTTGGTGTTGTATGAAAAGAACCTATCAGACTCCAAATGATTGGTAACAACTAAGCAGTAATCATCATCATCGACTGGACCCACTATATTGAATTCTCATCCTGCTCTTAATTGTGCTTCCCTTTCTATGTTATTCCACAGCTTTTCAAAATACTCTGATCTGTGCTTGGAACATGTATGAGGAACCAAACCTTTCTATATAAGATTATGAACACAAGGTGAGTAAATTCAAATGGTAATTCCATTAATTCTTTAAATGAATCCTCCTCAAGTTCTACATCAGCTTCAGGACTTGAGAATGATGATCCCAAAAAGAATCTCTTCAACTTCATATCTTTAGAAGACTTAGGGGCTTCCTTAACTACTAAACCTTCAACTTTTTGAGATTAAAGTAAGGTCAAAGTTAAGGTTCCCAACTGTTGCCTAATAGTCTCACATAAACCTGATTCAAATTCTTTGCTTTGTCTAGAGGCCCGGTCTTCATCACTGTCTGGATCGAAAGTCACCTCCAATGGAAACAACTGAGAGGGGTTCGCTGGTATGCTAATCACATTAGACTTATTCTCCAAGCTAGATTCCAAGTCTATGTGAATAGTAAGAGTACTCCTACGAACTAGAACATAACTCCTATTAGCTGATGGCCAACCAGGGGGTTCTTCTACCTCTAGAACTGCCTCTATTTCTACCTCTGCCTCTACCCAGTGGAGGTTAACCCATCCTATTCACATGTCCATTTGATGGGATGAACTGTAGGTGGAATGAGATATGCGGATCTATTTCTTCTTCAATTCCTCTTTCTTGTTCACTTGGATTTTCATTTTTCTTTTCTTTTTCTTTTATTCTTTCTTTTTCTTCATTTTCTTTTTTTTTGGATTTGAATTTTATCCAAGTTCACAAGAAAGGGTGTTTTAAAGAAGATAGTAGGTCACATCCTCATAAATCTTAACCTCTTTGATTAAAAATTGCTTTTCATCCCCATTGACACGGTATTCAATCTCGTCCTTTCTGAACTTGATGCACTAATGGAGGGAGGATGGAATTATCTTATTTTGATGTATCCAAGGTCTACCGAGCAAAGCAGAGAATAAAGTATTCAAATCAATGATATAAAACTTGGCTTCAGTCTTGCAGTCACCTATTTCCAAAGGAAACATAATAGAACCTAAAGCCTGCTCACCTTGTTCATTGAATCCTCTCAACATCATTTGATCTCCTCGGAGTGTGGAGATGTCAGTCCTCAAATAGGTAAGGGTCTTTAGACTCATAGATGCACACTGGATCGACAAGAACTTTGCAAGTGACCGCCTGCCAACATGATGTAGGAGTTGTGCTCCATGTCCCCCAGAAGAAGGTCTTCATCTGAAAGTGATCCCCTGAGCTTCTTTTGTGTAATGTGCCTCCTCACCAATAGTAGTCAGTTGAGCTAAGCATATTTCAGGATAAAGGAGAGCCCATGATTAATGACTCCCTCAACTCTTTGGATAAGATGAGGGCATCGTATATACTTAGCTTAGATGGAAACTTTCTTAGATGAGAGAGGTCATTGTAGCCTTGGGATAATCCTCCACAAGCATATCCAAGGGTGGAGCATCTTGTGGAGGGGCATCTCGATCCTCTATACCAATGACTTATTTCCCTCTAGCATGAGGTGTTGCCCTAGGAGGTAGAACCTTGCCACTACGGAGGTTGACTTCGGTGATATCTTGTGGCAGGGTAATGAAAGGTTCTACCTGCATGTCGGGCTCACCTACAGCCCCTACTATTGGACCCTAAGAATTGGATGATTCCAAGTCTATCTCAAGGGTGAACATGTAGCATTCAGAGTAGGAAAATATAACTCTAAATTAGAAAGAGGAAGATCAAAATTGTTATTATTATTTTGACTTGAAGAGTTATCATTAGGAATAGAACTAGATAACCCATCAGATGTGACACGTATGTAATTCAAGCTAGCTTTATTCTACAATTTCTTGGATTTGATAGGAGATATAAAATAGAAATCAAGTAAAGTAAGAGGAGTGGGGGATTTGATGCCCTCATCGGCTGATAGAAGATGTCTACAAGAAGAAGAAGAAGAACTAGCTGAAGTTGTGGGAGTCACTGATATGGTAGCTACAACAGTGGATTGAAGGTGGACTGGGGATGGTTGCCTTAGACTATCTGTTTTCACATATTCTTGTTGAGCTCCCAAGTTATCCTGAACAACTTACAAACCTCCTTTGATGTTGGAAGTTTGAGCTGCCTCAGGCACCTGCAAAAAAATTTCTTGACCTTTTGAACAATCTTTTTAGAGGTTTTGGATAAGGAGATATCACAACCTTCTTTGGTTTTGGAGAGATCGCAAGTATCACCAAAGATTACCCTAATGGAACTGGAAGGTTGTTCCACAAGGTATTCCTTCGGGATAACTATAGCATCGGTCTTGAAGCTATGTTCAAGCTCATCCTTGAAGGTGAACTAATCTTCCAAAACATGACCTGGCATACGGTGGTAGGGCAAAAGTTAGGATCATGTCTTTTACCCACTTCCTCTATTCTCTTAGGTTCGGGTAGCTGAAAATTAGGCTTCTTTAAGAGATTCTTAAAGATCTTCCTAATTACCTCTCTCTTAAATGAATAAGGCTTGTTAAGCTTATTTGAAAGAGTAGGTGAACCATAGCTACCTGGTGGTCGGTATGTGTGCCCATCGATGATATGGTTACGGTGGTGTAGTGGAGGCGCTGAGGCCGCCTGGTGGTGGTAGGAGGTGTGGCTACCGAGGTGGTCTCTGGACTTATCCCTAGTGGTTGCTTCCCTTATCACTATATTCTGCCTTCTTCTTATACACCTTCTGCAACTTTGATTTGGGCAATTGGTCTTGAAAAGGCAACTGTTTGGCCTCTCCTTGTAGACTAGCCACCTTGTTGATTAACTTCTCAAGTTTTGAAAGGAGACCAGGCCATGGATATTCTTTAGAATAATCTCAATGGCATGTTATTTAGATTACTGCTGCATTTCATACTCAGGTTATGCCATCTGAGAATGTAGTCCACAAGGGACTCACCTAGATGTTGTTGTGCTACAATGAGATCGCCCACAGTAACCCTTTGCTGAGCTCGAGCAAACCTCTTGATGAAGAGTTGCTCCAACTCAACAAATGTCTTCACTGAACCATTGGGAAGTTCAGCATGCCAATCAAAAGCTATCCTCGCCAAGATACTGACAAAGAGGCAGAATAGTAAAGCATCGCTGCCACCAATGTTGCAATAATTAGCTCAAAAATGGGCGATGTCCGGGTTTCCACTGTCATCAAAACTCTTGAAGGAAGGTGGCATAAAACCCTTAGGATATTGGATTGCACCAAATTCCTCTGGGTAGGGTCTACCTTTGAACTGATGATCCTCCTCGGGCTTGAGCCAATGCTTCCTTCACCTACTGCTCAACCATGGGACTTGATGTCTTTTTCCCCTGTATGGAGGTACTTTCCACTACCTTCCTATACATGCTAGTGCTACCTTGCTCTAATGGAGGTAAAGTCTTGGCTGGGTCCAAGACATGCACCAACTCTGGCTAACTAGCCTCAACTGTGATAGGATGAACTGCTGGGGCTTATTTCTAAAGTACTGAGACTGCTGCTAACAACTCCTTTAGCCTTGCCATCCTATCTATTTACTCATCCTTCTATTTTAATTAATATTGAAGGTTTTGGGTTGATTGGGCTATGTCTTCCTGCTTAGTCTGAGAACCTTCCATGGTCTGCTGCTCTCTGAGGAGGGATCCTTTAGTATCTACCATGCAAACCCCTACTGAGTCTCCCAACAAATCATCTTTATTGGGATCGAAGTTGATCTTCTCCTCATCAGGCCAATCATACCCTAGAATTTTATTTTTTCATAAGATAATGTGCTATTATGTCCTCTAGAGAATAATCAATCAAGCATAAATGATTTTGATGGTGATCATTATCATGTACCAGAGGCACCGACCTCCCCGCTAGAGATAAGGATCATACCGCTAGATATACACTCCTGGATGTCTCTGACTCTAAGGGGTGACATTCCTAGGAGGTTACATGATCATGGGTGCAACGGGGCTATCATCTCCTCCCTTTGCAACTGCTCCAACCATCTCCATGTCTTAATTGGTGGTGTTGGTGAAGGGATGACCATTATGCTTCAGAATTGCCATTCCTTCCACACCACAACTGGGGAGAAAGTCGAGCAGGAGAGCTCGGCCTCGCCATAGTAGGCAGTGTAGATGGAATGGGATCTTTTGGCCATAACTAGATCACCAACGGGGTCCTCTTCTCCTAAGATGTGGCCTTCATTGCCTTCGGTGGAACCGAGATGAATGAATGGGTGATGGTAGACAGAGTGGGTGGTGGAGACACCACCAACTCTCTGAACAAGGACCTCCTCCATGATGGGTCCCCTAGCATAAATGTGATCGATAGTGCATCATAAGAAAATCAATGAGTGCGAGGCGCCGAAACCAAACCTCTCTTGGTATGAGGAACTCCCCTCTTCTATAGATGTTTCCCATGCGTGGGGGATAATGATCTCATGTCCATTGAGCCCTGACTAACGCCCAGATGCTCCACCAACGGCAGAATCAGAGCTGACATACCACCTCTACTCGCTAACATGGATGAAGAGAACTAGTGGAGGTGAAGGGGATCCTCCTAGCATCCTCTACCAAAGAGAGGATGAAATTTTATAACCGGGGAAAAGTGGGCAACTCCTCAACAACCCACTGTAGCCTCCATGTCCTAGCAGTATGGTACCGCTTAATCATGTGGTTTTTGTTCCTCCTCTGAGTCCTGGTAGGGCGATTGGAGTAAGAACTAAACCCAACCTCAAAAGTTAGGGAGACAATCTCTGCGATTAGAGGAGCCTTACCCTTGAGAGAGGTGCTACTGTGGCAGATGAAACAATCAAACGGCATTATCATGGCATTGACATTGGCTAGAGAAACTATCACTTCTTTCCTCTTGAGGGGATATCGAAGTCGAATAAATCAATCTGCCACTGACCGATGGTCCGCAATATGAGGGAATGCCTCTAATATCGCCCCTCAAAGCCTCGCTTGAATGAATGAGGTGCATAACCAGACGGAAGGCTAGCTAAGGGCCAAGTCCATGGAGTGAAGGTAAACACTAAGCCATAACAATCAAGAATAAAAAAAATGAATGACTATGCAACGAGAGTCTGAAATGTTGAAAACAAAGTTGGATCAAATTTCTTTCTTGTTGATTTCTGAATTTAAATTTAAAAAATGAACCCACATCCAACATCTTGGAAGTGTTAAGTGGGGTTCAAATGGATTTAGAGAAGATTTAGAGATTTGATTGGAAAGAGAAATTTTGAATATGAATCCACTTTCAACAAATTTGGGTATGTTGAAATGGGTCCAAATATGTTTAGAAAGATGCTTCCATAGGATCATGTTTGAAATTAGATTTTGATTTGAGGACCCTTTCCTTTAACAAATTTGAATATCTTAAAGTAAAGGTCAACTGGTTTTTTTTTTTTATTTGTATTTTTGGAATTTGTTCACTTAGCAAATTTGGGTGTGCTAAGTGAGATGTTTGAAAATAATTATTTCTTTTTCTTTCTTTGTTTTCTTTGCTTCATGAATCTTTTAGTGATTTGAAAAGAGAAATGGGATTCCCATTTAGCAAATTTGAGTATTCTAAATGAGTAAATCCAAATGTGTTTTGTCTTTTGGAAATGTTTGAAAATAGGATTTTTAGCAAATTTAAGTATGCTAAGAAAATCCTAATGTGTTTCTTTTTGGTTTTGATTTATTTTTGATTAAAAATAGAGACTTCACTTTAGCAAATATGGTACTAAAGAATGAAGTTCCACTTGATTTTCTGAAATGAAAATTTCACTTAGCAAATTTAAGTATGCTAAATGATATTCCAAAAGATGTGTTCAAAATTTGTGTTTTTGTTTTATTCAGAAAATGGAGGTTTCACTTTAGCAAATTTGGTATGCTAAGGAATGAAGTTCCGATAGTGTTTTTAGAAATTTTGTGAAATAAAAATTTCACTTAGAAAATTTGAGAATGCTAAATGAAATTTGAAAAAGCATGTTTCAGATTTTTGTTTTTGAAAAAGGAGACTTCACTTTAGCTAATGGGATATGCTAGAATGAAGTTCCAAATATATTTTGCAAAATTTTTGTTTTTATTGACTTTGAAAAGAGAGATTTCCACTCAACAAATTTGGGAATGTGAGATGGAAATCAATAAAGAGAAATCTCATAAATCATATATGGAATATGTTTGGGATTTCAAAGATTTATTTGAAATATTTCCAAACAAATTGGTCATATTGAATGTTCATAATTTTGAAAATTTTATTTTTTTTGTTTGAAAATAAAAGTTCCATTCAATAAATGTGGGTATATTGAATGGAGAGGTTTCATATGTGCTTTCAGAAAATTTATTTTTGATTTTGTTTGAAAATGAAATATACATTCAATTGATGTGGGTATGTTGAAAGGAGATGTTTCATATGTGCTTTTGAAAAAAATTATTTTTGATTTTGTTTGAAAATGAAACACCCATTTAATAAATGTGGGCATATTAAATGGAGATGTTTCATATGTGCTTTGAAAAATTTATTTTGATTTTGTTTGAAAATGAAACACCCATTCAATAAATGTGGGTATATTTAATGAAGATATTTCATATGTGCTTTTGAAAAATTTCTTTTTGATTTTGTTTGAAAAGGGTGAAAATTCCAACTTAACACATGTGGAATGTGTTGCATGGAATTTCAAAGTTGTAATTTTTGTTTGAAAATGTAATATCCATTCAACATATTTGGACGTATTGAATGGAAAGACCCATCTTCAAATTTTATGCTTTTGAAAACATAATTGTTGAAATTTTATTTTTGAAAATGAGGTCTTTACCAAGATGAATTGAGTGAAGAAGCTCATTGATGCTTTTAGAAAATGTGATTGTTGGAATCTTATTTTTGAAAATGAGGTCTTCACCAAAATGGATTGAGTGAAGAAGCTCACTTGTGCTTTTAGAAAATGTGATTATTGGAATCTTATATTTGAAAATGTGGTCTTCACCAAAATGGATTGAGTGAAGAAGCTCATTTGTGATTTTAAAAATGGGATTGTTGGAATTTTGCTTTTGTAAAGATGATCCTACACATAACAATCATGAAGATTGTTAGATGAGGGTGATTTAGGAAAATTTTTGTGGAAAATATTTTATTATGTGCCTTTTTTAAAAGACTAGTTTTTGAAAAGCAAGAATTTTTTATGAATGATTTATTTTGTCTTTATTATTTTAGAATGAACCTTTCCTTACCATACAAATGGTAAGAGGAAGTCTTTGATTAATTCTTTTTTATCAAGCTTTTATTTTCACCCATTGGGGAACTCAACGAGGGTTTTAAGACTAACACGGGGTGAGGTCCTAAAACCTAAAGATGTTGGCTAACTTAACTTAAGGATGAAATAAGCTAAGTGCCAATGGAAAGAAAGATAGTCTTGGATTCATAACAAAGTATGAACCCACTATGGAAGCTTGGAGATAATGATCATTTACCAAAGATGGAGAGAGGAACCATCCACGAGTCGAAAAATTTGGTATATTTAGAGTATATTCTAAAGAAAATTATATACTTCCATCTTCACTCTATGTGGAATAAAATGAAGATAGAAATATACTTTTCTTTTTATGCATTTTGACACCACGTAGATCCGCAGATGTTCTTATTGAAAGTGATCGGGCACGACATTGAGGAGAGGTATACTATCTCAAAAGATAGAAGTCCCCACCCTACAATGGACCTAATCACCTCTATAAGGACTCCTAAGGATAATGGGTTTGCATATGTACTAGAGATTCTTCCCCTACTTTACATGGAAAAATAAAGCAGGGTTTATTTTAAACTGAGTTCGTTAAGTTCCTTACAGGGGAAAACCTGCATAGTTAATTACATCCTAAGGAAGGGGATTCCTTAAGAATACTCTCAATTAAGGTAAATGATTATTGTCTCCAAAGATTTTGATAGGTAAGACTATCAATCGATTAGTTTATTTTAGAAGATCAAATGGAATTGATCAAAGAGAGGGAGTTATTATCGAAGCCAAAGAAGATAAATAGGAGATGCTCACGATGCTAGGATGCCTAAAGCATCTCAAACTATCCTATAGTTGGGTTTTACATTTTAAAATTGATTTAATTTTTTTGAGTTGAGTTTTACATTATAAATTTAGGACTTATGATTCCACAACCCAAGATTATGGAAATGCCTAAGAAGCAGGGATTTATACTTATGGCCCATAGAAGGGAGAAGCAACCTCAAAACCTAAATCTAGGGAGCTTTTGTGAGGGCCAAAAGCACAACCTAAATCAAAGGCAAAAATGGGCATTTAGTTTGCCTCCATAAGAGAGAACAAACCACTCGACTGCTTGGACTTACAACCGCATAGGAGTAGCCACCAACTAACTCCTCCTACAATTTTAAATTCATGTAGGCAAGTCATATGCTTTAAGCAAGATAGCTAGGCTGTTATTTATTCATAAAAAGACTAAGTCCTCAAACTCACTCCCTAAGAGACTAGATCATGTAAGGACATAAAAAATGACCTAGATCTAATGCAATTCATATGACATTTTATTTTTATTTTTTGGACAATCATTTTGACTCAAGCTTATAGGATTCATATGCCTAATACATGAGAAATAAGATTATGGGCCAAAATTAGCCAAAAGGGAGGAGGTGTGTTTCCACCAAGGCTCTCAAAGGCCAAGCCAAGTTTCTCTGGCAAAGGTGGAAGCCCTCCAATCGAGAGTGAAAATAATATGCTTTTATGCATGATGTTATACAAGAAATACTCATCCAACTAAGGGGTTGCTAATTCTTTTATCTTGATTTTTAGCTTAGGCTTTAAGTGAGGTTATGAGTTATTTATTTTTAATTTTGAGTTGATTAATTTGGTAGAAGATTTATTTTTCCCTAAGAGCCTAATCATCGTCCAGGCCACACATCAAGTAAGGAAGAAACTAGGAAAAAGATGTCATCTTAATGCACAAGCTAAATTAAACATCACACATTTTATGAAGCTAACGCAAAAGAATAAAATTCCATATGTGGTCGGGCACCATCGCACAAACACAAAATAAATTGGGTAGCCGAGCTTGACCCTTATACAACCCGGATTATAAATGAATTGATTTACAATTAAGCAAGGAAATTCATGTTATTGTCTTCTTTCATCTTTTCTTCTTTCTTCTTTTGGTTCCTCATTTTGGATGGTTAGAAGGTTGCTGCTCTAAAGGCTTCATATGGTGCATAAGATGAGATCTTATGACCAATGCTCATCCTAATCCCCCATAACATTCATTTCAAAATCTTAATTGCAAAAATTACATGAAAAGGAAAAGTAAATCTAACTAACACCTATAAAATAGAGATTAGCTAAACAAACCATACAAATCTCAAGCATGTATATTGGACTTAGCACCCCATATGGGTAACCAAGTCCATCTGATGTATTGGATTATGCTTAGGGGTATAAGCACCTGCACAACAAAAGCAATTATATTTTTATTTATTACAGTGCCCCTTAAGCATAATCCCCTACAAAAAATAATGGTTAGACTAAAACATCCTACCATTCATTCTACACACATTCACCTTAACATCCCAACTAGAAATAATGCATCACAAAATAAAAGCAAACATCAAGCCATGCACCTCCCTATCCTAAAGCTAGAAGTGTTGAGTTAGCCTAATGTGTGTGCTTTAGAAGGTTTATGTGGAATGCTTAGTTATGGCTTCAAGGTTTGAATTTTCTAAGTGTGAAGATGTTCAACTTAGATGGGCAATTTCATTTATGTTTTTAATTGATTTGGGTTGATTTTATTTTATATTTTGGTTTGGTTCAAATGAATCCTATAATTAATTACTAAGTTTTAAAGAGAGGAAGAAGAGAAGAGAACTTCTCTTTCTTTCCCTACCTTAAGTAATTTTTAAAGTGGATTCATGTTTAGTTTTGTTTAGTGAATGTTTTATTATGTGTTTTAATTAATCCTAAGTTTATATTTTCTCTAAACAAACCTATTAAAAAATAAAGGCATTTTAAGATTAAGTAAACTGAACTAAATTCACAAAACACACATCACTTCAGTTCTTTTCCAAATTGTATAACATGCATATGAATTTATCCTAAGCATATCTATACATAAAAATGAGAATTTTTAGCACACTTTATGATGAATGCTAAGTGAGTTACTTAAGAAAATTTGAATGCTTTATGATGCATGATTTTCATTAAGTAGAAAGGAGGCTATCTTATCTATTTTTCACATGCACACATGAATGTATGAAAGGCATAAGTGAGTAGGGTTCCATTATTAGGACTAGGGGTGTAAGGTACAAGACCTACTTTGGGCTATTTAATGACTCGCAACCTGGGGTTGTCCAGACTAATATACCACTTTCCTTAAATACAAGCATGTGTACAAAAGAAATGAATGGAAAAGAAAGATGCAAAAGTTTGTATTTGTTTGTTTGATTTGTTTATGCAATTCATATGTGTAAGTATGGATGTCCTTCTTTAAGTAATAGCATACGAATGAATAGGAATGGAGTTAGGAAAGTGATATGTTCTTTCAAATGAACTATACACTTTGCCAAATCCTATTCAAAATTATACTAAAAGAAGAGAGAAGGAAAACTACACTATGCACATCTTCATATTTATATCCACATACAAGCTTATTAATAATTATAAGTAGCACACTTTCAGTTTTAGATGTTTGATTTATAAATTTTGAAATTTTTTTTGGATTTAGTAGTGATAATAGCCATTCATATTTTACTTCAGCCAAAACATGCAATTTGACATAAAGAAAACATTTCATTTTGAATTTGATCTTTGAAAAGCATGAATGTATGAAATTCATATGACATACACATTTATCATGTTTGGAAAGAACTAAAGTAATGGAAATATGTAAACAAATCCACCCTAATTAATTTTTAAAGACAATCTTACGAAATTAGAAAGCTTAAAGCAAATCAAGTTATTTTTAAGGAAGGTTTGATTTTGTTTTGAGTTTGATTTAATTTGAGAAATGTGAGGAGAGTTTGTTATTCCTAACCCATTCTCACATATGTTGATTTTTTTAGTTTAATTTTTAGGTGATTAGATGATTTTTTATATGTTACTTAAGTTAAGGTATGAATTAAGCATGTTAATTACCCCTTACCTATACCACCTTAGCATAGTTAATCAAATAATTATGAGCCAATGAGATGACATAAAACCACACAAGAAATTTAAATCTGTAATGCACCTAGTAGGAAAAGGGCCTAATGCATTTGGCTCATGATTAATGATTAATTAAGCTAAGGGGTTTAACATAAGTACTTTCATAACTCCCCCTCACTCATGTGTATTGGATTTTGATTTCCAATTATACATAGGCTCTTGAACACCTAGCATCTACCCAAGATAGATTAATTGAGTTCTAAAAAGTTTTAGAATTTTATGAAATTAATTAAAATGGTAATTAGTGAATTAACCCTTAATTAAGGATGGATTAAAGAAGAAAAGGGGGTTTAGGGAATATCTTAAGAAAAGTATACCAAAAATATTCCCTAAACCTCATATTCCTTTATCAAAACCTAATTGACTCAATCATAAGGTTAAACCACTAATTATACCCTTAATTAAGCCTAATTATATTAAGGGAGTGATTAAGGAATGAACTAGCAATTCTTCTAATTAAACCACCAATAAATCCCAAGAAAATGGAGAGGGTCATCCCACAATTAAGCACAAGAAGTTTGGGAGGAGTAATTAAAGAAATTTGCAAAATAGCATTCCAATAAAACCCAAATTCAAAGAGAAAATACTATTCAAAATTCATTGAAATTATAATATTTATATTCAATTATCTATCCAATGCAATTTATTTCATATTTTTAAATTTTTCTAGGCTTATATGAATTTAGAAGTTTCATAATTAATTAGAACATTTAATAGCATTATATTTATAATTGTTAATGGGCCACGGACGCAGATGCACTTTCCATGTGTGATGGAATTGGATCTTTAACTTATCAAAAAGCTGATACGCTTTTCTCCCTCGATCACGAGATTAAAGTCGCGGATCAAATGGGTTAAAATGTGATTCTACGCATCTTGATCACGATCGTCCATCCAAAATGCACGGATGGAAGTCCAAAGATTCATCCTTGTATTTCCCTATGGAGAATGGACACCGTCTATCTTCTAGGGCATGATCCGAGCTCGATTGAGCTCAGATAGGATTGAAAATCAACCCACACCATCTAGGCACAATGGCAAGCACATCTAACAGTTAGAATTCTATGGGGTTAAAATTCCTTTCACATAGCTCCAAACCACATTAAATTTAACCTCAAAAAAATGGCTAACCTCACCGGCGCTCGATTCCCTTGGAGAAGCTTCATCTAGTTAAGATGAAACTTTGTTGAAGTTTGGAGGTCTTGAAATTGGGTAGATGCTTCTAGAGGCCAACTCCCCTTGCACTTGAGCTCAATTTTGATTGAAGTAGATCTTCCCTTGCCTCAAGAGCTTGGATGATGATTTGGGTGAGTTCGATTAAGCTCCCTGAGGGTTCTTGCAAAGGGAATTGGGTCAATTTTGAGTGTGGAGTAAGTTGGTTTTGGGATTTATTTTTAAGCTATGAAAATGAAGATTTTCAAACTCTCTAGGAAGCTTGGGGAAGACTAGGGGCTTTCTCTCGAGTTTCTATGCTTCAATCAATTGGGGAGAGTGTGAATTAAATTTAGGAGAGTATAGCGGGAATTGAGCGCAAGCCTCCTTGCCATTTTGATCCAATTGACCACCTTGAGTGGATTTGTTAGGCCATCTAGGGTGTCCTTGCAATTGATTTGGCTAGTGGAGTGGAATGGTGAAGCTCCCATGTGTCTAAATCAGGCAGAGGAGGAATTCCATGTGACCACTTTTAAGCACATAGTCAATTTTGGGTTTGGGTTTGGTTTGGCTAACCCAAACCCATTGGGTTATGTGCACTAGGTCCATTAGTAATCATTTGGTCCACTAAGAGGATGCCAAGTGTCCATGAAAAGGAATTGACCAAATTCCAAGTGGATTTGATTTTGGGTTACCCTATGGCTTAAGGGTAAAATGGCCATTTGACCTTCATTTTAGTTTGGGCATATTTTGTATGATGCAAAAAAAAGGTTTGGCCAAGTTTCATTAAATTTAGTTAGTTTGATATGATTTGGCTCATGTGGACCTATTTAGATCAAAATGGGTTAACTTGAGTCAAGTTGACCAACTGGTCAAATTGGGTCAAACCAAGGGTTGGGTCAAGTTCATATGACCATTTGAAATGTTTTGGTGGATTTGGTTTGCTACAATATAGTTTAGGTTTGAATTTGGTTCAATTGATTTCATTTATGTCAAATAGGTCAAGTTGACCAAATGACCTATTTGATCTATTTAGGATAGGTCATGGGTTGGTTCATGTTTGGTTGGTCATATGAAATGGATTAGTGTCTTTATTTCAAACCAATTTTGGTTAAGTTCAAATTTGGCTCAATTTGACCCTTTAGGTCAAGTTGGATTCAAGGTCAATTGGGCTAGGTTATGTCTAGTTGGCCAATTGAGGCTTTGGCTAAGTTCAACAAGTGATTCAGAATGATCTTGACACATTTGTTTCAATCAATTTGGCTTAGATAAAATTTTGATATATTTTGACTTTTTAGATCAAGTTGAGTCAACTTGGGTCAAGTGGCTAATTGGCTAGGTTAGGTTCAAATGTTGACTTGGTCAAGTTCAAACATTGATCATGAATGAGTCTTGATCAATGGTTTCAATCAATTTGGCCTTTGGTGAATTTTGGCTATGTTAGGTTTCATTTTGGCTAAGTGTTGACTTGGTCAACCCTTAGGTTTGACTTGGTTTGACCTAATTTGATTGATTGATCATCTCATAATGATTGTTGATCATGATGAGAGGTTCAGGTGGGCTTAGTTCAATCCAATTTGGTTAGAATTAAAATTTGGCTCATAAGGGATACTTTAGGTCACTTTGGGTCAAGTGAGCCTAAATGGGTCAAATGGCTTGATCAAAGCTTGATTTGAGTTTGATTGAACTCACATATGGACTTATGATTGAAATATAAATCCATTAGCAAGAGACTTGAAGTCGAATGGGTCTTGATTCATTTGACAATTTAAAGTTCAAAGGGTGAACATGAAATGGATTTTGGCTTGATTTTTAAATTGTGTTTTGGTTAAGTAATTAAAGTTTGTATTTATATTTGGATTAATGTTTGAAGGATTGATTGAATCATGATCAAAAATCAAGAGTTTGGCTTGCTTTGGATTTGATTTGGCTAAGTTCAAGAATTTCACTTGAAAGGCCTAGGTTGAATTTTGAATGGGTTTGAGTTTGACTTTTGGAATTAGTTTTAGTAGTTTAAGTTATATTTCATTTATATATGTGAATATACATGAGAATATAAAAGGGTTATGAGAAAGTTTAAGGATTTGAAGTGATTTGAATCATGATCTAAGCTAAGTCCTTAAGAGGGAATTAAAGGACTTAGGAAAGATTTTGAGAATTTGGATTTGATTTTTGGAATTAGTTTGATTGATTTGAATTTATATTTCATTTATATATGTGAATATAAATGGGAATATAAATGAGTTGTGAGAAAATTTCAAGGATTTGAAGTGATTTGAATCATGATTTGAGCTAAGTCCTTAAGAAGGAATTAAAGGATTTATGAAAGATTTTGAGAATTTGGATTTGATTTTTAGATTTAGTTTGATTGATTTGAATTTATATTTCATTTATATGTGTAAAAATAAATGAGAATATAAATGAGTTGTGAGAAAATTTCAAGGATTTGAAGTGATTTGGATTTGATTCAAGCTAAGTCCTTAAGAGGGGATCAAAGGACTTAGGAAATTTGTTGAACTTGGAATTTCAATCATGGGCTTTAATCATTTTTTTCAATCATGGATTTCAATCATATGGAGTTGATTTGAGTTTGGAGAAAATCAATTAGGCTGGAATTGATTTAGGTTTGATGTTGATTTGATTTGTAGTTTGACTTGAAGGAATGAAGTGAGGAATGTGGTTCCAGCTATAGGGTAGGGAAGTTTCCTAACACCCCTAAGACATGACCAATTCCGATGGCTAACTCTTCTAAGTCTTTAGGGCTAGGTTGAGTGTTCTCCAAATCACTAGATTTGTCTTAAGACTAAGGATCTCTTAAAGACTAAGAGGAGTCCTTTGTCTAAGGTGGAGGGATTGAGAGCTCATCCTAAAAATGAGGTCAACAGTTGTACAGGTTTTTTATACCCCTAAGCATGATCCAAACTAGGATAAGTGGACTTGTTACACTTGTGTGGGGTGCTAAGTCCAAATTATTCATATAACTACTCGGGTTGTGTGGTATGTTTAGCTAATCTCTATTTTGCAGGTTTTGTTAGATTTATCTTTCCCTTTTGATGTAAATTTTATAATTGAAACTTGGAATTCATGTTATAGGGGAATTAAGGTGAATATTGGTTATAAGACCATGTATTATATACCATGTAAAGCCTGGGAGAAAATTGCATCCCAAGTCAAGCCAAGATAAAGGAAGAAATGAATAAATGAAGAAATGAAGAGTTAAGACCCCATAACATGAATTCCTTTTAATTGAAATTATTCATTTGTAATCCAGGTTGTATAAGGGTAGAGCTCGGCTACCCATTCTTCTTATCGAGTTTATGCAGTGAAGCCCGACCATATCGGCCTCTTATTCTTTTACGCTAATTTTATAAATTGATTGATATTTTATTTATGATTGGGCAATTAGGAAGGCATGATCTTTCTGGTTTCTTCATTATTTGATGAATGGCCTGGATGTGATTAAGCTCTTGGAAGAAAACAAATTTTCTATCAATTAATCAACTCAAAATTAAATTAAACAACTCATAACCTCACCTACATCCTGGGACATAAATCAAGATAATAAAATATTTAGCAACCCCTTAGATGGATGATGTATGTCTCACATCATGCATAAATCATAATGCTTCACTCTTGCTAATGGAGGGCTTCCACCTTCGCTAGAGAAAATGGCTTGACCTTTGAGAGCCATGGTGGAAACACACCTCCTTCTTTTTGATTTTGGCCATAACCAATTTCTCATGCATTAGGCATATGTAAGCCCATAGCCTGTGTCAAATAAAAATTTCCAAAAATCAAAATAAAACTTAACAAAATTTGTATTAGATTTAGGTCATTATTCATACCCTTTATGATCTAGTCTCTTAAAGAGTGTGTTTAAGAACTTAGTCTCCTTTCTAAATAAACAACAGTCTAGCTATTTTATAAATCATAAGATTTGCCTACATGTATTTAAAATTGTAGGAGGAGTTAGTTGGCGGCCACCCCCAAGCGATTGTAAGTCCAACAGTCAGGTGGTCTATTCTCTCTTGTGGAGATAAACCATATACCCATTTTTGTCTTAAATTTAGGTCATGCTTTGGCCCTCCCCAAAGCTCCCTAGATTTAGGATCTGAAGTCACTGTTTCCCTTTACATGCTACAAGCATAAATCCTCGCCTCTTAGGCATTTCCACGATCTCGTGTTGTGAATTTGTAAGCCCTAGATTTCTAATAAAAGTTCAACTCAAACATATAATTCCTCCTCAAATTTTAGAAATATAAAGCTCAACCATAGGATAGTTTGGGATTCTCACTAAGTATCCTAGTATCATGAGCATCCCCTACTCATCTCCCCTTGGTTTCAATAATAACTCTCTCCTTTTGATCAATCCCACTTGATTTTTTTCAAAATAACCAATTTGTTGATAGTTCTATCTTTAAAATCTTTGGGAAAAATGTTCATTTACCTTAATCGAGAGTATTCTTAAGAAATATCATTCATTAAGATGTAATTAACTATGGGGGTTTGCCTCCATATGAACTTAACGAACTCGGATTAAATAAATTGTGCTTTACTTTTTCATGTAAAGTAGGAGAAAGATCTCTGGTATATTCGAAGACCCATTGTTCTTAAGAGTACTTGTTAAGTGATTAGGTCCATTGTAGGATGGTGACTTCTGTCTTTCGAGATAGTACATCATTTTTCAATGTCGCACCCAATCACTCTAATGAGTACATCTACAGATCTACGTGGTTTCCCAACAACAACTACTCATATTTTTTTCCATTCAAATGAAAAATAAACACCACATATTCTTTTTGGCGACTTTGCTGGGGAAGGTTCCTCTCTCCATCTTTGGTAAATGATTATTGTCTCCAAGTATCTATAGTATATTTGTATTTTTAAACAAATCCGAGACTATCCTTCTTTTTCATTGGCACTTAGTTTATTTCATTCTTAGGCTAAGCTACCCAACATCCTTTAAGTTTTAGGACTCACTCCATGTAGTCATAAATAATCTCAAGTGAAAATAAAATTTAAAAAAGAGATTACTAAACCCCATTGAACCTCACTATGGTAAGGTAAGGTTCATTCTACATGTAAGAAAAAATAAATCCTTCATAAAAATGTCACTTTTCAAAAGCATTTTTCCAAAATTCACATAATAAAATACTTGCACAAACAAAACTTTTATAACTCAACCTCATCTAACAATCTTAAAGATTATTACATGTAGGATCTTTTCAAAGTTAAAAATTATCTTTTAAAATGCACAAATGAATTCCCTCATTCAATATGCCCAAATTTATTGATTGAAGATTTCATTTTTAAATAAAATCAAAATCATCTTTCAAAAAGCACAAATGAATATTCTCATTCAATATACCCAAATTTATTGAATGGAGATTTGATTTCCAAACAAAATCAAAATTATCTTTCAAAAAAAAAAACACAAATGAACATCCTCATTCAATATACCCAAATTTATTGAATGAATATTTCATTTCCAAATAAAATTAAAAGCATCTTTCAAAAAATAGACATTTGAAAATTAGAATCCTCATTAAATATACCCAAATTTATTGAATGAAGATTTCATTTCCAAACAAAATCAAATTTATCTTTAAAAAAAAGCACAAATGAACATCCTTATTCAATATACCCAAATTTGTTGAATGAAGATTTCATTTCAAATAAAATTAAAAGCATCTTTCAAAAAACACACATTTGATAATGAGAATCCTCATTCAATATACACAAATTTATTGAATAAAGATTTCATTTTCAAATAAAATCATGTCATAAAAATTGAAATTCCATTCTCAACATACTTCACATATGTTGAAGTTGGAATTTCTTTCTTTTCAAAAAGTATAAATTTGAAGGTAGGACTCTTCATTAAATATATACAAATATGTTGGATGGAGGTTCCATTTTCAGAAAAAAAAAATCATGCCATTTGAAATTCCATTCAACACATTGCACATGTGTTAAGTTGGAACTCCATTTCATTTTCAAAAAGCAATAGTCACACACAAAAAATTCATCTTTGAAAAATAAAATATAATTGACTTCTATTTTACATACCTAAATTTGTTAAATGAAAATCTACCTTGCAAAAATCATGATCAAAAGACATTGAAATTCCATTTTGACATACCCAAATTGGTCAGATGAGAGCTTCAATTCTCAAAAAGAAAATTGAAAAAATAAATTGGATTCCATTTTACACACCATGTTTGTTAAATAGAAATCCTTCCTTTCAAAAATAACACAAAATAAAAATCAAATATCAAAAACATTTGGACTTTACTTAGCATGCACAAATTTGCTAAGTGAACATCCTCTTTTCAAAATCAAACATATTTGGATTTTCATTTAACATACCCAAATTTGCTAAGTAAATATCATCTTTTAAAAAAATCAAAACAAATACATTTGGACTTTATTTATCATACCCAAATTTGCTAAGTAAAGATACTCTTTTCAACAATCAAAACTAAAATATTTTGACTTTATTTAGCATATAAAAATTTGCTAAGTAAATATTTCATTTCTAAACTCACACATGATTCACATCATGGGCAAACAAGCAAAAGAAGAAAATTATTTTCAAACAACTCATTTAGCATATCCAAATTTGCGAGTGATCTAAAAAATCAATTGACCCTTTATTTAACATACTCAAATTTATTAAATAAAGGGTCCCCAAACATAAAAATCAAATTTAAATATAAACCAATGGAAGCATCAAAAATCTCTTCAGAATATTTGAACCCTATTGACCTCATTTTTAGAATGAGCTGTCAACTCATCCATCTTAGGCACAGGATTTCTCTTAGACTTTAAGAGTTCCTTAGTCTTAAGACACATCTAGTGATTACGTGGATACTCTCCCCTAGCCATAGAAGACTTATAAGAGTTAGCCATAGGAGTAGGTCATGCCTTAGGGGTGTTAGGAAAATTTCCTACTTTTTAGCCTAAGTCTTTCCTCACCTTTCTTCTTTCAAGTCAAACTCCAAATCAATTCTATGATTCAATTCCATGATTCAATTTCATGATTGGAATCCATGATTGAAACCCATGATCAAAATCCATCAAAATTCCTAAGTCAAAATTTTCGAAGTCCTTAACCCTTTCTTAAGGACTTAGCCAAAATCATAATTCAAACCTACTCAAATCTTTGAGATTTTCTCATGAGCCATTTATATTCTCATTTATATTCACATTTCTAAATGAAATATAAATTCAAACCCATAAAATCAAATTCAAAATTCAAAATCAATTCATGAAAATTTTCCTAAATTCCTTTAATTTTCCATTAAAGGACTTAGCCAAAATCAACACCAAACTTTGATCAAACCTATTCAAATCCTTTGGATTTTCTCATTTCTTGTTTATATACTCATTTATATTATCATATACAAATGAAATATAAATATAACTCAATCCAATCAAACTCAAAAATTAAAATTACAAATTAAAAATGTTTAAAATTCCCTTAAATCCCTTAATTTTTCATTAATGGATTTACCCTAAACTTTCATCAAACCACTTCAAACTCATGGAATTTTCTCAAAATATATTTGTATTATCATTTATGTTCTCATATATAAATGAAATATAAATATAAATCATTCAAATCTAATTCAAAAAATAAAATTCTAATTAAAAATTCCATTAAATCCTTTAAATTCCTTTAATGGATTTAACCTAAATCATGATTAAACTCTTTCAAACCCTAGAAATTTTCTCATGATCAAATTATATTCTCATTTATATTCACATATATAAATGAAATATAAATTCAAACAATCAAAACCAACTCCAAATATCAAACTCAAATCCATTCAAAGTCAAATCTAAGCCTTTCAAGTCAAAATCATGAACTTAGCCAAAATAAATTCAAATCAAGCCAAACTCTTGATTTTCTCTATGGTTCAATCAATCTTACAATCATGAGCTCATATATAAATCTAAACCTCAATCAAACAATCAAAACCCAAGTCAAAAAATCAAACCCAAAACTCCTTCATATTCTTCCTTTGAATATGAGATTTTCAAATGGATCAAAATTCATTTGACCTCAAATCTCTTGTAAACAGATTTATATTTCAATCATAAGTCCATACACAAGATCAATCAACTTCAAATCAAGCTTTGACCAAGCCATTTGACCCACTTAGGCTCACTTGACCTAAAGTGACCTAAAGTACCCTTATGAGCCAACTTTTGATCCTAACCAAATTGGATTAAACCAAACTCATATTTTTCTCTCATCATGATCAACAATCATCATGAGAATCAAATTGGGTCAAACCAAGTCAAACCTAAAGGTTGACCAAGTCAACACTTAACCTAAAATGAAACCTAACATAGCCAAAATCCTCTATAGGCCAAATTGATTGAAACCTTTTATCTAAGTTCACTCATGGCCTATGTTTGAACTTGACCAAGTCAACCTTTGAGCCTAACCTAGCCCATTTGGTCCACTTGACCCAAGTTGACCCAATTTGACCTAAAGTGTCAAAATATGTCAAAATTGATCTAAGCCAAATTGATTGAAACTAATGGGTCAAGTCCATCCCAAATCACTTATGGAACTTGACCAAAGCCTCAATTGGCCAACTAGACCCAATCTAGCCCAATTAACCTTATACCCAACATGACCTAAAGGGGTCATGTTGAGCCAAAATTGAACCTAACACAAATTGATTGGAAACAAAGATACCAATCCACTTCATATGACCAACCTGACATAAACCTACTCTTGACCTAACCCAAATAGGTCAAATGGGTCAAATGGGTCAACTTGACCCATTTGACCTAAATGAGTCATTTGAGCCAAAACCAAATATATACCAAATTGAACCAAACCAAAGGCACCAAAATATTTCAAATGGTCGTATGAACTTGACCCAACCCTTGGTTTGACCCAATTTAACCTATTGGTCAACTTGACCCAAGTTGACCCATTTTGACCTAAATGGGTCAACATAAGCCAAACCCTATCAAATGGATTTCAAATCCATTTAAACTTAGCCCAAACCTATTTTCTCAACATACCCAAATTAAGAAAATAACAAAATGACCAATATACCTGAAGGCCATAGATCAAATTTTGGCCTAGCCCTTGGGTATTTTGGTCATGCACTCATCACAAATACTTGAGGATGTCCTAAAACCTCAAGGGGACCTAGTGATGAGTGGTGCACCCAACCCAATGGGTTTGGGTCAACCCATTTGGCCCATGGATTAAACCCGACCACCCATGGCCAAATTGAATTTCTAAACTGCCCCCAAACCTCAATTGGAAGCACATGGGAGGTTGGCATCCACTCCTTGGCTCAAACCAACCATGTGCACACTCCTAACTGATCAAACAGCCCTCAACCTATGATCAATTGGATCAAAATGGCATGTCCATTGTCGGTCGTCCGATCCTTCAAGGGGGAGATATACTCCCCCTAATTCACTTATGTTTTGATTAGCTCAAGATTGATTGAAGAATAAGAAGCCAGAGGAGCCATTGGGGTTTGATCATAAGCATCCTAGATCTAATTCTATTCTCCCATTTCTCAATTTTCAAACAGTGAAAACAGGGGAAACCAATTAAATTACCAACTTCTTCCACACTCATTTCCTTCCAATTCCTTTTGCAAGCACACTTAGGTGACTAAGTCGAGCTCACCTAAGTTGATTCCCAATTTCTAAAGGCAAGGGAAGATTAAATTGGATCAAAGTCGAACACAAGCTAACGAGGAGGTGACCCATAGGAAGATCCACTCCATCTCAACTGCTCTAAGCCTCAACAAGGCTTCGTTTCAACCAAACGAAGCTTCTCCATGGGAATCGAGCACCGGTGATCACCTCCGATGAGGTTAGTGAATTTTTGACCACTAAGGCTAAGAGGTATTGGTCTTTTGTGAAGTGGATTTTAATCTCATAGGATCTTAGCCGTTGGATTGGCTGCTTTGGTCCTTTAGATGGTGTGGGTTTAGTCATGTTTGAATCCATGAAGGATAGGGCTCGGATCTCCCCTTCGATTATGAACGGCTCACATTCCTCCTCAGGGAAGAACTTAGCCTATCTCAGTCATCCATCCATGCATTTTTAGATGAACGGTTGAGATTATTAAGCACATTTTTAGTCCTTTTACCTGATTTAAAACCACTGGTGTATCCTCAGTCATCCGATCTTTGATCGGATGGCTAAGGGTAAAAGCGCATGTGTCGCCGCCATTCCCCTGATGTGATAAGTTAAATAGGTGGCCCACAGCATGATGTGTGTAATGCATGCTGACTGCTGCCTCCATGCATCGCGCCATGGGATGGATATTAAGTGGGGATAAGTTATTTAACTATTTAATTCTAATTAATCCCTATAGCTTCTAAAAATCATAACTCATAGAAAAATTAGAAAATTAAAAGGAAAAATGCCTTGGATAGATAATTCCATTTTAAACTTTCTAAAAATGTTTTCAATGTGTTTTAATTTCCCTTTTTCTCTGAATTTGAGTTTCTTTGGGAATATTAGTTATCTAATTATTCCTTAATTAAGTCACCAATTTTCTCAAACTTCTAGGGTTTATTTGAGGGGATGACCTCTACCTCCCCTAATTTTCTTAAGATTTATTGATGCTTCGATCAGGGAAATTGCTAGCTCATTCCCTAATTACCCCTTCACATAATTTAAGAGTAATTAAGGTATAATTAGTGGATTTTCCCTATGATTAAGTTAGATTAAGGTTAGATCCAGTGAATAAAGATTTTATGGAATAATTTTGGGATATTTCCCCTAAGCTAATCCCTAAATCACATTTTCTTTCCTTAATCCCCCTCTTAATTAAGGGCTAATTCATTCATTACCCTTTAAATAATTTTAAAAAATTCTAAAAATCTTCAAAACTTAATTATCTACCTTGGGTATATTCTTAGGTGTTCAATAGCCTAAGTCTAATTAAGGAAATTAAACTCCCTTTCATAAGTTTGAAGGGGTGTTTTAAAAGTGATTAAGCTAAACCCCTAGCTTAATTAACTTTTAATTATGAGCCAAATTATATTAGGCCTTTTCATTACTAGTTGCATTGCAAATTTACATACCTTGTACATTTTATGTCATCTCATTGGCTCATAATTACTTAAGTTAATTTTTTCTAAGGTGGTGTAGGTAAGGGTTAATTAAGCCATTTAATGTATACCCTAACCTAATCAATGCTTAAAATGGATTTAATTATCTAAAAATTAAACTAAAATACAAAACACATGTGGGAATGGGTTAGGAATAGGAAACTCATCTCACCTTTTCAAAATTAAATCAAACTTTAACAAACAAAAATCATTTTTAAATTCACTTTTATTTATTCTAAGTTTTATTATTCTTTAAGAATGTCTTTAGGAATTAACTAAAGTAAGTTTTTTCATGTGATTACATTGTTTTATATCTTTCCCAACATGTTAAATTTTATTCCATATGACTTATGCATCCATGATTTCTTGTTTTCAAAGTTTTAAAATGAAATTGTTTACTTTATGTCAAATGTGCATGTGTTGGCTAAAGTAAAATATGATTGGCTATTACCACTACTAAATCCAAAGTATTTTCAAAATCTATAAATGAAACATCAAATCTAAAAGTGTGATATTCATATATTAATTATTAGCTTGCATGTGATGAGTTATGAAGTCATGTTTAGTGTAGCCTTTCCTTCCTTTCTTATGTTAGCATAGTGTTGAATATGGGTTAGTAAGATGTAGGGTTCATTTGAAAAGAACCCAACACTTACTTAATTCTAAACCCTATTCATCCCTATGCTCTCAGTTAAGAAGTATTTCCTACACTTGCATGAATAAATCGCATAAATAAAATGAAACCATTAAGCAAACTTTTGCATATTCTTTTCCACTTTATTTCTTTTATATGCATGTTAGTTCTTAAGGAAAGTGGTATATTAGTTTGGACAACCCTGAGGTTGTAATGCTTTAAGTAGCCCTAAGTAGGTCTTGTACCTTACACCTCTAGTTAACAATGGTGTTGTACTCACTTATGCCTTTCCTATGTTCATGCATGTACCCTTTTCTACTTAAGAAAATTCATGCATCTAAATCTTCTAAATTTTCTTAAATGAATTACTTAGCATGCATCATAACATTTGTTAACTATTCTCATTTACATGTATAGATATGCTTAGGATCCATCCATATGCATGTTATATATGTTGGGAAAGAATTGAAGTAATGTATGTTATGTGAATTTTGATTCATTTTTCTTAATCTTAAAATGCCTTTTTTTTGGATAGGTTTGTTTAGAGTTGATCTAAACTTAGGATTAATTAAAATATTTACTCAAAATATTCACCTAAATAAAATTAAAATATGAACTTACTTTAGAAATTACTTAAAGTTTAGGGAAGAAAAGAGAAGATCTCTTCTCTTTCCCTCTCCTTATAACTTAGTAATTAATTGTAGGTTTCACTTAAACCAAACTTAAATATGAAATAAAAACTACCCAAAGTCACTAAACAACTTGAATGAAACCCTCCTCTAAGTTGAACATGTCTTTCACACTTAGAAAATTTAAACCTAAAGTCCTAAGCTAAGCATACCACACAAACCTTCAATACACACACATTAGCCTAAGTCACCACTTCTAGCCTGTGCAAGGTTTTATGTTATATTTTGTTTTGTGATGAATGTTTTAGACATAAGGTGTGCTTAGTATAACTATTCTTTCCTGAAGGGGATTGTGTTAAAGGAGCGCTATCATAAATAAAAATATAAATGCTTCTTGCTCGCATGTGCTTATACCCCTTAGCATAATCCATAGGCCAGGTGGACTTAGTCACCCATGTGTGTGGTGATAAGTCCAATATATATGCTTGGGATTTATGTGGTGTGATTTGATTAACCCTTTATTTTCAAGTGTTAGTTAGATTTATACTTTTCCTTTTCATGTAAAAATTTGTATATTTAGGATTTTGGAATAATTTGTTATTGGGGGTTAGGATAAGTATTGATCATAAGATCCCATTTTATGCACCATGTGAAGCCTTCAAACATCAACCATCCAACCATCCAAAGAAAGATCCAAAGAAGAAAAAAAGAAAGAAGAAAAGAAAGAAAGAAGAAAGAAGAACAAATCTTGAAGACCCCCATTACAATGAATTCCCTTGCTTAATTGTAATTCAATACATTTGTAATCCAGGTTGTATAAGGGTAGAGATTGGCTACCCACATTTGATATTTTTGAGTTTGTGCGGTGGTGCCCAACCATAAATAGCCATTTATTCTTCTTGGGATAGTTTTATAAATTGATTGATGTTTGTTTAACTTGCGCATTTAGTGGCATGCTTTTCCTAGTTTCTTTCTTGCTTTATGTATGGCCTGGATGTGGACTAGACCCTTTAGAGAAAAATAAATATTTTACACAACTTAAAAATTCAAATTAAAATTTAACAACTCATAACCTCACCTAAAGCTTAGGTTTAAATCAAGATAAAAGAATTAGAAACCCCTTAGCTGGATGAGTTCCACACTTGATTGGACTTCTATCTTTGACAGAGAACCCGGCTTGACTTTTGAGGGCGTGGTGGAAACTCACCTCCTAAAATTCTAGCTAATTTTGGTCAATAATCTTCTCTCATACATTAATCATAAAATTCCTATTAGCCTGAGTCAAAATAACTGTCCAAAATGAAATAAAATAAAATTTTAAATGCATTATATTTAGGTCATTTGAAGCATGTCCCTTTACATGATCTAGTCTCTTTAGGGAGTGAGTTTAAGGACTTAATTTTTTTTTCTAAATAAAAATAGCCTACCTATCTTGTATAAGCATAAAGACTTGCCTACATATATTTAAAATTGTAGGAAGAGTTAGTTGGCAGCCACCCCCAAGCGGTTGTAAGTCCAAGCTGTTGGGTGATTTGTCCTCTCTTGTCAAGGTAAACCAATTACTCATTTTCACCTTAGATTTAGGTAGTGCTTCCGGCCCTCACCGAAGCTCCCTAGATTTATGATCTGAGGTTGCTTCTCCCCTTTGTGGGCCATAAGCATAATTTCTCACCTCTTAGGTATTTCCTTAATCTTGTGTTAAGGAATTTTTAAGTCCTAAATTACTAATGAAGATACAATTCAAACAAACTAAATCAATTTCTAAAATATAAAGCCCAATTTTAGGATAGTTTGAGATGCTCTCTAAGTTTCCTAACATCGCGAGCATCTCCTACATATTTTCATTTGGGCTTCGATAATAACTCCCTCTTTTGATCAATCCCATTTGATCTTCAAAAATATAAACCAATTGATTGATAGTCCTTCCTATTGAAATCTTCAGAGACAATAATCATTTACCTTAATCAAGAGTTTTTCTAAAGGATCATGTCTTTTAGGATGTAATTAACTATGGGGCTCTCCCCTATAGGGAACTTAATGAACCCAGTTTAAAATAAACCCTACTTTACTTTTTTTTCATATAATGTAGGGGAAGAATCTCTGGTACATATGCAAACCCATCGTCCTTAGGAGTCCTTATTAAGGTGATTGGTTCCATTAAAGGGTAGTGACTTTTGTCTTTCGAGATAGTACATTATACCTTGATGATGTACCCGATTACTTGAATAAGTACATCTATACATCTGTGTGGCATCTTACTAAGATGAATTTCTATAAGGTCTCTTCTTTCTTTTCTCCAACAGATTTGAAAGGCAACTCCTTGTAAGATATCTATTCACCACAAACCCATTTTCAACATATACAAATTTATTGAAAGTAGATTCTAAAGTCAAAAGATCTTCTCCAATTCATTCAAAATATCTCTCATAAATTCAAAGAGCCCCACTTAACATATTCAAATTATTGAGTGTGGGTTCAAATTATAAATCAAAGTCAAAAAGTCAAATAGAATATCAAAATAGAAATTGATTTGAATTTATTTCCAACAATTGTAGAATTCCGTCCAATCTTAGTCAGCTTTTGTTGAAGTTCAGTTCAGTGCAACTGGATGCCCAGAAGTATGTGTTCACTTTTCCCTTTGGGATGGATTTGGCCTTGGATCAGACTAGCCTCCCACAAACTGATTTTGCTCATCTAATACACTTTGGTCGAGGATTCGAGGGGCCAGGATCACTTATGAGGGGACAACCCTCACCACCGTCAGTAGGAATGTGGTGACTGGGTAGAAGCCAGCCATTCATGTTGAGATGCCTACAGATTTTGAATTTCCCTCATTGAAGAGGAAGGCGGTGGAGGTTACCGCTGCAGCCATAACTATGGTCCCCGTGTGTTCAGTTGTTCTTATTACTACCCCAATGTGGCCTAGTACCCACTCACTAGCTTCCTCAAAGGGGAAGGATGCCTTGGCTTCAAAGATAGTCTCCCCTACCATTGAGATAGGGTCTATTTCTCGTACTGCTCCACCCAGTAGAACTCAACACTGCAATAAGAGCCACAAGATCAAGTGGCATCATGTGTGCATAGCTAAGGAGATGGAGGCAGTCTCTTATAGAGAGTCACCCAGGGTAGTTTCTCCTCTTATTACACAGAACAACTTTCATCCACTTTCCGGATATGATGGAGAGGAAAATGTTAGGAATATTATAGTGTCACCTCCACCTATAGATCAGTATGAGGCACCTACCAGAGATAGGAAGAGGTCATGCCGCCTCAGATAGTTTCTACCAGTTTGCAAGGCTTACATGGTGAGTCAGTGCCCAATTTGATTTGATAAGTTATTCCTCGGTGTGGAAAGCATATCCTTAGAGTGCAGAGGCCCGTGTATCAGTGCATGTTACTAGTAGAGAGAGGCAAAGGTATCCCAAGCAATCAACAGCCTCCGCCCTTATAGATTTTTTTGATCAGTGTGCTACCCACGCTGATCATACCGACAATACTCTATTGACTGGTACCACCCATCACAGGAGGGGACCCCCGCATAAAGAGAGTCAGTGTTGTCTCTATCACACCGCTCCACTCCACTTCCACCATCACCAGTATAAGTCCTATCTTCCACAATTCCATCTAAAACCATGAATGCAGTATTAGGGGAAAAGAAAGCCCTACTAATGATCCGGCTACATCAAGAGATCCCATTTCATCTACACCATCGAAGGGTGATGAGCTCCCCCGCCAACCTCCTACTGAGTGGTGAAGAGGGAGTGGCGACCTCATAGCATCATACTCATGCCATCACCACCACTACCTCAACAGATCTTGGATATAGCGTAGAGAGGGAGGAGAGATAGCATTGCCCCATGGATAGATCCTCTTGAGCGACTCCACCCATGGCGCATACCATGAGTGTATCCACCAGTGAAGGTAGCCCTCACAAGATTAGTATTCTAGTAACAGGGGAGGTCAGATGTATCTTTGTTCATGAGCATGATCCCACCACTGGTCAGTCACGAGCATTTGTTCCTGCATAGTTGGACCACTCCTTAGATAATATTGTAGCATAGTATCTCATTAAGAAGAAGGAAATCCTAGGGTATGACTGGTCTAATTTAGAGGAAGAGAAGTTTAACTTTGATCGCAATAAAGATGATTTGTTGGAAGACTTAGCATAGGTGCATAAGGTTGACACCAGGCGTTCCCTCCTTCAGGATCACCAGAGTTTGGAAGGTGTTATGGTCGAACAGGATGATACAGCCTATTTGACCCAACACCTCCTTCAACAACTCAAACAGAAGGATGAGTGGATTAACAAGATGGGAAAGAGGCCTGAAGATTTGTTAGCAGAAGCTCTAGCACTTAAGAATCAAGCCCCATAGCACATCCTACCACTGTAGAGACTGGTCAGCCAGAGTTGTTGCTTGTCCTGGATCAACCCAATAGTTCACCTTCAGCAGAGCAGGGCAGCATTAGCTTGCATAGGAAGGTAGTGGATAGCTTCCATATAATAAAAGGATATCAAACTCATGATTGAATAGCAAGTGAGGGAAGTGCTGGCGCAAGCTCGAGGTGGTTTATCAATTCCAAAGGGTAGAACCTACCTAGAGGAATTCGATGTTATCCAATAACCTAAGAGTTTTGGGCCCCCTTCTTTCAAGAGTTTTGATGGCAGTGAGAACCCTCATTAGGACATAGCACCAGGCCTATTGCAATGTGGTAGTGATGCACCATTGTTGTCTCTTTAGCGCAGCGTATATAGCCTTTGATTGGTTCATTGAACTCCCCAATAATTCAGTGAAGACTTTTATTGAGTTGGAGAAACTCTTTATTAAAAGGTTTTCTGGAGCTCAGCAAAGGGTATCTGTGGGCAATCTCGTTGTAGCACAACAACATCTTGATGAGTCCCTCGTTGATTATATTCTTAGATTACGTATTTTAAGCATCAAATGCAAACCACAACTATCCGAACAGTATGCTATTGAAATTTTACTAAAGAATATTCATGTCCCGATCGTCTTCATGCTTAAAGGCTTCACCATCAAGACATTTGAGAAGTTAATCAACAAGGCAGCTAGTCTACAAGGAGAGGCCAAACAGTTGTCTTTTCAAGATCAGTCATCAAAGCCAAAGCCACAGAAAGCTTATAAAGAAGCCAGGGGAAGTAGCAGCATTGGATAAGGGGAAGCAACGCCAAAGATCAATATGAGAGACCTTGAGCTCACAGCCATCGCTACCACCTCCTTTACCACCACCTAGGCCATCCATCTACCACTACAATTTCCATGGTCTTTGCCTCCTCCTCACCCATACTCATGATACACATATCCACTCCCTGCTATCATCCACTTACTCTTTTGGAAAAATTAAATAAACCTTATTCATTTAAGAGGGAGGTAGTCAGGAAAATTTTTAAGAACCTCTTAAAAAACTTATTTTAACCACCCGAGCCTAGGAAGCCAGACGAAGTGGGCAAGAGTAATGATCCTAACTATTGCCCCTACCACCGCATGTTAGGACATGTTTTGAAGGATTTCTTTACATTTAAGGACTAGCTTAAGCATAGCTACAAGTTAAATACTATAGTTATCCCGAAGGAATATCTAGTGGAACAACCATCCAATTTTGTCAAGGTAATCCTTGGGGATACATGTGATCCTCTCGAAATAAAAGAAGGTTGGGATATCTCTTTATTCTGAACCTCTAAAAAAGATTATTTCTAAAATAAAAAACTTTCCTTATAAATGCCTAAGGCAACTTGAACCTCCAACAACAAAGAAGGTTTGCAAGTTACCAAAGATAACTTGGAGAAAGTGGGAGCTCAGCAGCCCATACTAGCTCAGGATAGCCAAGTAGCGCAACCACCGACCGAGTTTAGCATTCATTCCACCATTGTAGCTACTACTTCAACTGACACTTCTACTTCAGCTAGCTCTTCTTCTAGTAGACATCTTATATTTGCGGATGAGGGCATCAAATCCTGCACCCCACTTACTTTACAAGATTTTTACTATGTAGCTCCTTCTAAATCTAAGAAATTGGGGAATAAAGCTAGTTTGAATTACATCTGTCTCACTTCTGATGGTTTTTCCAATTTTACTCTTTTAAAAAACTCTTCAAGTCTAAATAATTATAACAATTCTGATCATTCTCTTTCTGATTCAGAGATGGATTTTCCTTCTCTGGATACTATGGGTTCACATCTTGAGATAGACTTGGAATCAACTGATTCCGAGGGTACTATAGGAGAAACTATAGGTGAAGATGATGAGCAGGTAGAACTTTCCACTAAACCATCTCATGAAGTCAGCAAAGTTAACCTTCGTAGTGGCAAAGTTTGACCTCCTAGGGTAGCACTTCAAGATAAGGGAAAATAAGTCATTGGTATTAGTGAGCAAGAAGCCACACCATAGGATGCTCCACCTATGGATATGCTTATGGAGGATTAGAGTTGATTACAATGTACTCGCTCACCTAAGAAAGTTGTCGGCTAAACTAAACATATATATTATCCAAAAAGATAAGGGAATCATTAATCAAGGCTTTTCTTGATCCATATATATACTTAGCTCAACTGACTGAGGAGAGCACATTATTCAAGAGAAGCCTAG
This sequence comes from Cymbidium sinense, assembly GCA_021442155.1. Taxonomy (NCBI): domain Eukaryota; kingdom Viridiplantae; phylum Streptophyta; class Magnoliopsida; order Asparagales; family Orchidaceae; genus Cymbidium; species Cymbidium sinense. Next base: position 51,383,250 of record CM038221.1, read on the forward strand.
GGAGTAACATTCACTGACAAAGACCTTCTTCTGAGGAACATGGAGCACAACCTTCCCCTCTACATCACATATGGGAAGATTCAGACTTTCCAGGGTTTTGGTTGATCGAGGTGCATTGATGAACATTATGAGTCTAAAGACCCTTGCCTATTTGAGGATTGACATTTGTAAGCTCTGAGGAGATCGGATGATGTTGAGAGGATTCAATGAATAGGGTGAGAGGGCTTTAGGCTGCATAGTGTTACCTTTGGAAATAGGTGGCTTGAAGACGAAAGCCAAGTTCTATATAATTGATTCAAATACATCATTCACTGCTTTGCTCGATAGGCTTTAGATACACCAGAACAAGATGATTCCATCCTCTCTTCATCAGTGCATCAAGTTTCGAATAGATGGAATCGAATACAGTGTTATAGGAGATGAAAATCTATTTTTAGTAGAAGTCAAGATATATGAAGATGCGACCTACTATCTTCCTCAAAATCAAAATGTTTATTTTCATGAACTTGGTCAAAGTTCAAATGCAAAAAAAGAAGAAAAAAAGAAAGAAAAAGAAAAAGGAAAGTACAAGTGAGTGAGAAAGGGACACCAAGGAAGAAGTAGAGATGCATGTTACATTCCACCAACAATTCATTCCACCATACAAACATATGGGTAGGATGACTCGACCTCCACCAAGTAGAGGTAAGTACATAGAGGTCAGGTGGTGGAAGACCCCTATTTGGCTCACCAACAGGCTATGTTCCAATTCAGGAGTCTCTATTCACATAGACTTGGAATCCAACTCAGGATGAGTCTCATGTGATTAGCACCCCAACCCCTCTCGGGTTTCATTGAGGTGACACTGAATAAAGGATGAGCCTCCAAGCAAAGCACAAATATATTTGAATTAGGTTTATGTAAAACTATTAGGCAGCAGTTGGGAACTCTAGCTCTAACCTCACTTTCTTCTCAAAAAGTTGAAGGTTTAGTTAAGGAAGCCCTAGGTCTTCCATGAATGTCAAGCCATAAAGATTACTATTGGGATCATCATCCTCAAGTACAGAAGCTGATGTAGAACTTAAGGATAATTCATATATTGATTTAATGGAATTACCTTTTGATTGGTAATCGCCTTGTGTTCATAATCTTATAAAGAAAGGTTTGATTCCTTATACATGATCCAAGCACAAGTCATAGTATTTTGAGAAGCTGTGGAACAACAAAGGTAGGGATGCACAATCATGACTAGGATTATGATTTGGTATAGTGGGTCAAGTCAATGATGATAATTACTTTGTTGTCACCAATCATCTAGAGTCTGATAGGATCTTCTCAAACCACACTAAATCTCACGAGGATGTGTGTTTAGAAACTTTAGATGATCTTCATGATCTTAAATCAAAGATGCACCTCCAAAATTTGAAGAAGAAATCCATTCAACTATGGACAAGCTCAAAGAAATCAACCTCGGAATAGAAGAAGATCAATGTCCTACATACATCAGTTCTCTGCTAAACGAAGAAGAAACCAATGACTTAGTTAGGCTATTGATTGAGTTTAAGTACTTCTTGCATCAAGCGATAAAGAGATGCCTAGATTATCTCCTGATGTAGCAGTCCACAAACTAGCAATAGACCCTAACGCTAACCCTATCAAGCAAGCTCCTAGATGCATGCGATTAGAAATCGAATAATAGGTCATTTTTGATGTCAAGAAAACAATGCTGGTTTAATCATGAAGAAAATACCCTACCTGGTTAGCCAGAGCAGTCCAAATTAAGAAAAAGAATGGCCAAATTTGCATATGCGTCGACTTTAAGGACTTAAATAAGGCATGTTCTAAGGATGAAATTCCACTTTCTATACCAGAGTTAATGGTGCACATTGCCTCATCTCATGCAGTATTCTCCTTCATAGATGGGACATCTGGCTACAACCAAATTAAGATGGCCCATGAGGATGAAAGAAACGCTTCATTTCAAACCCCGATCAAAATCTATTGTTATAAGGTCACGCCTTCTGGCTTAGAAATGCCAGTGATACATACCAGTGGGCCATGACTCAAATCTTCAATGAACTCATTCATCATCAAGTTGAATGCTATGTTGACAATCTAGTAGTTAAAAATAAAGAAGAGGAAGACCATCTCTTTGATTTGAGAGTAGTTTTCGAACGGTTAAGATAATTCAACCTCAAAATGAACCCCCTGAAGTGTGCATTTGAAGTAACTTCAGGGAAGTTCCTTGGGTTTGTTGTCCGATACTAGGGAATAGAGATAGACCCAGAAAAGATCAAAGCTATCTTACAAATGACACCCCCTAAAAGTCTAACTCAACTCAGATCTTTCTAATGGAGATTGGCATATCTAAGCTTTATCTCTAATCTATCAAGGAGATGAAAGCCATTTTCAGCACTTGTCAAAATGGATGCTAAGTTTAAGTGGGATGATAAGTGCTAGATTTTGAAGACATTAAATAGTACTTGGTGATGCCGCCAATTTTAGTAGCCCTTTTCCCGAAAGCCACTTATCCTCAACTGCATTGGATGACTCCCTTGGTGCTTTGTTAACTCAAACTAATGACAAAGGGAAGGAGAATGCTCTCTACTCATCCATCATCTGATCCCTGCTGGAGCAAACTACCCACCTATTGAGAAGCATTGCCCAGCTTTAATCTTTGCATCCCAATAGCTACAACACTATATGCTTTCTCATAAAGTGGACTTGATTTGAAGAATCAATCCACCAAAGATCTCATTCATTATCACGACGCATGTTGGTCCATGATTCTCTCAATACATTCATTACCCCAGTGAAAGGAGCAATAGATTTCTTAGAAGACACCACTTCCCGCGCTTCCGATGACCTCCCATGAACAAATCATGAAAAGGACACTAGCATCCACCGGGAGATGTATTTTATTTCAAAGGATCCTCTCAAAAGAAGATTCAACCACTCCATAAGGAATCTCCATGCACCAATAATGAAGCCAAATATGAGGCTCTATTTTTGGGTATGGAGTTACTATTATAATATGTGTTAAAAGCATCAACATCTATAGGATTCTTAGCTAGTCATCAACTAGATTGTTGGGTCCTACAAGGTTCTAAAACTTAGGCTTCGTCATTACCATGAGTATACCATGAAGCTTTTGGCCCAAATCCTGAGGTCACCATCTACAAGGTCCTTCGAGGAGAGAATGCGGTAGCAGATGCTTTGGCCAAACTCACCAAGGAATTGGCATGTTCAGAAGATGAGCCCATTCCAATAAGGCTCCAAAATAGATAAGTTTATCCCTTATTGATGTTGAACTCGTCAAAAGACTCTCTTGAAGGGGAGGTTGTTGTTGCTAATAAAGCTGAGGAGTTGGATTAGAGGCAACCATTCATAGACTACTTGAACACAGGTAAACTACCTCAAGAGAAATCACAAGCCCATCAGATGGAGTAGAGAGCTCTCTCCTATGCTCTCGTGAATGCCACCTTATATCAATGGTCTTTTGATCAAATGTGGCTATGCTATTTATCCAAACACGATGCCCATAAGATCATGATCGAGGTACATTCAAGTCTATGTAGATCACATCAATCCAGTCTGAAGATGAAAGCAAAGATCAAGAGACTAGGATACAACTGACCTTCAATGATCATAGAATGCATGAACGCTGCTAGGAGATGCCATCAGTGTCAGGTACACAGTGTGGTCCTACATCAACCACCCAATATTCTACATCTTACATTGGCCTCATAGCCATTTGAGTGTTGGGTACTAACATAGTGGGTCCTATCGATCCTCCTTCTTCCAAGGGTCATCGGTTCATCCTAGCTACCACCGACTACTTTTCCAATTGGGTGGAGGCAATCCCACTCAGAGAGGTCACAGCTCAGTATGTGCTCTAATTTTTTAGAAACCATGTCGTATATAGGTTTAGGGTACCTCGATGAATTATATCCGATAATGATACTATATTCAAGAGCACCAAAATCAAAAGCTTCACCAAGAGACACTGTATAGATTGGAGATACTCCACTATCTATTACCCTAGGGCGAATGGCCTAGCAGAAGCATTCAACAAAACTCTCATCCATATACTAAAGAATACACTTGACGATAACAAGTGACAATGGCATAAGCAATTAGTTGAAGCTTTGTAGGCATACTGCACCACATACAGAACCCAACCCAATCTACCCCATTCTTCTTAGTGTATGGGTCTGAAACTATTCTACCTTTAGAAGTGTAACTCCCATCACTAAGGATAGCAATGGGTAGTCAAATCACTACAGAGATGAATGCAAAGTTGCGATTAGAAGAGCTCGATGGTTTAGAGAGATGCCTATGGGCGTGCCAGAACCTCAAGTTGTATAAAGCCAAGATGATTCAAGCTCACACAAGCTAGTCCATCGTAGAGCTTTTTAAGTAGGAGATCTTATTTTAGTTCTAAGGAGACCAATTATTGCCTGTCAAAAGATGGGAGGCAAGTTTGAACCCACTTGAGAAGTCCCTTTTGTCATAGAGAAGGCCTACCAAGGAGGATACTATCAACTTATTGATTGTAAAGGAGAACACCCGATGCTTCCATTTAATGGGCTCTATTTGAAGAAATAATACCCATAAAATCATGTTTGAAAATAAATATCACCAAAAATTTCAATCTAATTCATCAAAATATTCTCTACATATGAAACATTATTTGTTTGTTTGTGAATCTGCCATGACGTGTTTAGGGAAGGTATAAGAGAACCCGAGAGGCATCCTACCCATCTTTCTTAACACGAACATAAATTAAACATGATTCCCCAATGCTACTAGAATAGGTGTGAGAGAACCCAAGAGGCATCCTATTTTGACTAACATACCTAGGATAGGTGTAAGAGAACCTAAGCGGCATCCTATCCTCTTCAAACACAAACACAAACACAAATACATATCTTTTGTCTCGGGCTATTTTGATGTGGGAGCAATCCCCCTGTGGCACTCACTCATTAGTCCCTCTTAACATGCTACAAGATGTCCCTAGTGATCACTTGTCTGGTGGATGTGAGTCCTCACGCTTTCTTCTTGATTTGACCATTACAAATTGATGAGCGCCTTGTTAGTTTGGTAAACCTTAATGCACAGCCAGTAAGCTATCTCATGTTGATTTCATTTAAGATGATGTAAGCATATATGCTTTCTTCTTGAATTAGCCATCATGCATTGACTAAGTCGAGTATATTTGAGGTTTAAGATAATTCCTCTAGTGAATCCATTCCTCTTGACTACTCTAGAGTTGATATATGTCCCTCAATGGCATTCACTTAGAAGCATATACACTTTCTTCTAGAATTAGCCATCATGCATTGACTAAGTTGAGTATATTTGAGGTTTAGGATAAGTCCTCCAGTGGCTCCATTCCTCTTGACTACTCTAGAGTTGATATAAGTCCCCCAGTGGCATTCACTAAGTAGTCACCCTATGTCGGCTAGCACTTGTCAAGCCTAAGATAGACAATCCTGATAATCAGTTTTGCTATAGGAGGATGTAAGTCCCTAATGCTTTTTTCCTAGGCTAATTCTTGTAAATTGACGGGCACTTTAGGTTGGTTGATGTTCGATATGCTGACAGTGACTCACCCGGTAGATACACCACTCTTGGAAAATGTTAGTCCTCGTGCTTTCTCCTTGAGTTGGCCACTGAATACCTATAGATATTATCTTCGTGGTTTTAATAAAGCCCATCCTCCCCAAGCACTCTACTTGGATCATTTTGCATTTAGATTGAATTTAGATGGGGCAGTATCTTTATGGTTGGAGAATTATGATTCTTTAGTAGTAAATTAAGAAGTAGGTTGATATAAGCTTTTCGCAGATCCTCAGAACCAATATGGTCCACGATAAATAAACAAACATGGATTTTAATTTCAATGGCCTTTTTCCAAGGGCATCTATCTTTAGATGCAAAAAATTTCTATATGAATTGAATTCTAGGTTGAGCCTACAGGTTGAATCATTTTGACATTTTACATATATATTTTTTCTGTATATTTCTTCTTTCGTGAAGGATGTGAGTCCTCATGCTTTCTTCCATGAATTGGTCACAGTAAACTAAAAGGCACCCCTTTGGTTGGATAGTTCTCCCCTCAGCCAGGAAGCTACTCCCTTTGGATCGGTAAATCTAAAGTTAGGTCAAGACCAACACGGCCCCTACTCAGTGCAGTCCATCACAAATCGACAAGATTCATCAAATATAATTAAAATGAAATTAATTTTGACTATCTTTGAGCTGATCTAAGTCCCCCAGTGGTGTTCACTCAGTAGAAGGTTGGGTTTGATCCATTGCCTAGCCAACAGATCACCCCAGCGACTGATCCCTACTTTGGAAGATATAAGTCTACTACGATTTCTTCCTAGTACAGCTGCTGCATACCGAAAGGCAACCCCTTTGGTTGGATAATCCTACTATGTAGTTGGTAGACTACCCCTTTGGATTGGTAAATCTAAAGTAGGCCAAGACCGACATGGCCCCTACTTAATGCAATCCATCGCAAACCAATAAGGTCCATCTCAAAATTCAAAATTTAAAATCTGAAAAAAAAATCAACCCTCCTTCCCATGGGAGCCAAACTAAATAATCAAATCAATCAGTTTCTCCTCAATGAGATGCAAATCTTCCCAATCTCCCTAGTGGAGTTAATCCAATCCAACCCGAAACTATTCCCCTAGTGGAAGCTTCACATTCTTATCCCTAATGGATTTCACAACCTTTAATAACTTAGTGGATGACTTGAGCCCTTTCCCATAGTGGAAGGTTCACATACATCATCCCTAGTGGCTTCCCCCTTTGCTCTCTTATGTTTTTGACACGAGTAGAGTGACATTACACTAAGCTTTTGATTTCTCCTGCACCTTAGGGTTAGGATTAGATTATTTCTATTAGTGCTTATGATTGTTTGGCGTTGTTGATCATCTTGGTCAACACCAATACATCCGATGTACCTTGTCAGTGTTAGCACACCTATTGGGCGCCCTTTGTTGACCTCACTTTTGGAGTCAGCTTTCAACTTCTCCATCATAAACATAAGTACTCCACTAAACACTAAGAGTTCCTTAGTCTTAAGACACTTCTAGTGATTAGGTGAATACTTAATCTAACCCTAGGGACTTAGAAGAGTTAGCCATAGGAATAGGTTATGCCTTAGGAGTAGTAGGAAGACTTACCTACCCTATAGCTTAAACTCAATCCTTGCTTCCCTCTTTCAAACCAATTCCAAATCAAATCTTAAATCAATTTGAACTCAATTGATTTTCTCAAATCATGAATCAATTCCAAATCAAATCCTAAATCAATTCTAACTCAATTGATTTTTTCAAATCTTAAATCAATTCCAACTCAACTAATTTTCTCAAATCATAAATTAACTGTAAACCAAATAATTAAAACCCATGATTGAATTCAAATCCAAAATCTTTCCTAAGCTCTTTTAATTTCATCTTATGGACTTAGCTCAAATCAAATTCAAAGCACTCCCAATTCAAAAGATTTTCTCATAACCCATTTATATTCTAATTTATATTCACAAATATAAATGAAATATAAATTCAAATAACCAAAACTAAATTCAAGACTCAAGCCCAAGTTTCACCAAAATTCAACTTATATCCTTCAAGTCAAATCCTTGAACTTAGCCAAATCATCCTCAAATCAATACAAACCTTTTGGATTTTCTCTTCAAATAATCATTCTTTCAATCGCATGCCCAAATATAAACATAAACTGCAATCACCAAACCAAAATCAAACTAACCCAAGTCAAACCCATATTCACTCTTTTGACTTGAAATTGACAAATCAATCAAAACCCATTTAACTCCAAACCACTTACAATTGGATTTATATTTCAATCATAAGTCCATATGTGAGTTCAACCAAACTAGAATCAAGCCTTGATCAAGCCAATTGACCCACTTAGGCTCACTTGACCCAAAGTAACCTAAAGGACCTTTTTGAGCCAAATTCTAATCCAACCAAAATTGGATTGAACTAAGCCCATCTAAGCCTCACATTATGAGCAACAGTCATCCTAGGGTGGTCAATCACTCAAATTGGGTCAAACCAAGTCAAACCTAGCCTTTAATAAAGTCAACACTTAGCCAAATGAAACTTAAACAAGCTAAAATCCACTATAAGTCAAATTGATTGAAACTATTGATCTAAACCAATTCATAATCAATGATTGAACTTGACCAAGCTATCAATTAACCAAACCAAGCCTAATTGGCCACTTGACCCAAGTTGACCTAAAAGTCAAAATGGGTCAAATCTTGATCTAAGCAAATTGATTGCAACCAATTGGTCAAATTAATTCTAAATCACTTGTTGAACTTGACCAAAGTTTCAATTATCTAACTATACCCAACCTAGCCTAATTGACCATGAACCCAACTTGACCTAAAAGGTCAAATCAACTTGAGATCAAACCAAACCAAAATTGATTGAACCCAATACTTGCAATACATTTCAAATGATCAACCAAGCCTAAACCAACCCATGACCTAACTCAATTGGGTCAAATGGGTCAAATTAGTCAACTTAACCCATTTGACCTAAATGAACCTAAATGATCCAAACCAAATGTAAATAAATTTGAACCAAACCAATGATACCCATAGGCTCCAAATGATCATTTAAACTTGACCTAATCCATGGTTTAACCCAATTTGATCAATTGATCAACCTAACCCAAATTGACCAACTTGACCTAAATATATCAAATTGAACCAATTCAAACCAAATGAACTCCAAATCACTTAAAATTTGTCCCAACCCATTTTTGAATCATTTCAAATCCCCAAATCAAAATTAAGGCCAAATGACCATTTTACCCTAGGTCAAAGGGTATCATATGGCCAAATTCACTTGGAATTTGGACAATTCTTTCTCAAGGCCACTTGGCATCTTCCCAGTGGTCCACATGGACACCAAGGGAGGTGGTGAACATGACCCAATGGGCTTGGGTCGGCCATGACCCAACCCAAGGCCAAATTGACCCCTCCAATGGGAATTGAGCACTTTGATCACCCCATACACTCACCTAGCACATGGGTACTCACTCTCCTTCCCTCCACTACCTAAAATGAATCACATCAGATGTTAAACAACCCAAACTGATCAACCAATCTCCTCCATTGATTGAAAATAGAAAATTTGCTCTTCTCCATCCGATCTAAGGAGGGGGAGATATACTCCCCATCATTCCCACTCAAACCACATGGATTGAATTCGACTGAGCTCTAGGAATTAAAACCAAGCATTCCTAAGCTTCCCAAGGCCATTTCCAAGCTCCCTTGATTTCTCCTTCTCGGTTTTGTTCAAAGCCAAAATAGGAGAGGTCCATCCCATTTCCAAGTCACTCAATTCTCCACCAAAATAAAATTAAACTCACAAGCACCATTAGGGGACTTCATCAACCTCAATCAAGTTGTTTCCCAAGTCACCAAGCCATGGGAAGGAAGACTTTGATCAAAGCTGATTTCCATTGAACGAGAGCTTGGCCAACCGAGCCATCCACCCCAAATCAAGACTTGATACCTTCAACAGGGCTTCATCTCTACTAGACAAAGCTAGCTCTTTATTTGGAAGCGTCAGTGATAGCCTTCGGTGAGGTATTGCTCAAAATTGATCTTAGGATAAGGTCCTTTATGAAGAAATTATAATCTCATTAGATCTTGATCGTTGGATATCTTACTTGTACCTCTCCAAAGGTGTGGGGTGAGTTTGTTCCATCCGAAGCTGTGAAATAGTGAATCGAGAAGGCATCCATTTCATGCCGAGAGGATAGATCACATCGCCCATTTTACATTATTAGAATGAACAATTATGATTAAATCATGATAGATCTCCCATTAATTTAAGCCAAACCAGATTAATCTCATCCAATGTTGATGATGACGTGGAGAAAGCACGTCCGACCGACCGCCAGATGTGACAAATTAAATAACCATCCCAATGTGCCACATGGAAAGCACGATGCATCAGCCGCCACATGGCCCGACGGGATTAGGGGTTAATTAGCTCTAGTTAATTCATTTCTAATGCTGAAACTTCCAAAATTCATAACTAATTGTAGAAAAATCCAAAAAAATACAAACTCAAATTTATTTTAAAGATAATTCAGTGAGGAATAAAATAAATTAAAATCAATTAATTTTGAACAGAGACTTTCACTTAATTTAGGTTTTATTAGAAATATAATTAGGCTAATTACTCTTTAATTACTTTAGCAATTAATTTCAAACTTCTTAGGGTTAATTAGAGGGATGACCTCTGCCTCCCATGATTTTCTTAGAATTTATTGCTGGATTAATTAGAGAAATTACTTATTTTATCCTTAATCTCTCTCTTAACTAAATAAATGATTAATTAACCTATTAAATAGTGATAAATTCATTAATTAAGTTTGTTAATCATCATGAAATAGTGAATGGACTTAGGGAATGAGATCAGGATTTCTTTTCCAATCTTTTCCCCTAAGTTTATTTCATTTTGATAAATACTTAATTTATTTACAAATTAGATAATGATTTAATCACTTCATTAAATGGTTTAATTAATTAAACTCAAAAGTAAATTATTCCAACGAATCCACTTAATCTTGGGTAGATTCTTAGGTGTTCAATAACCTAAGAGAACTTTAAAGGAAATTATAATCAAACTACATGTGCAGGATGGTTATAAAAGTACTTAATTAAACTCTTTAACTTAATTAATCAATAATTGTGAGCTAATTGCATTAGGCCCCCTTTATTTCTTAGGCTCATAATTGTTTGGATAATTATGTTAAGGAGGTGTTGATAAGGCAAATTAATGGATTTAACTCATACCTTAACCTAAACAAAAATATAAAATCAACATAATTGTTCTAAAATTAAACTAAACCAATTCACACATGGGGAAATGGTTTAAATCCAACAAACCTTTCCTACATTTTCTAAGTAAAGTCAAATTCAAAAATAAAAATTTCCTTAAAGAATTTTGATTCACTTTAAATGATCTTATTTTATAGGATTGTCTTTAAGAATTAAATAGGCTGAATGAAGTCATATGCTTACATCACTTTATTTCTTTACAAGCATGCTAAATGTTATTTCCTGTATGAAATCATGCATTCATCTCCTTTGAAGAATCAATTAAATAAAATGTTTTCTTTTATGTCAAATTGCATGTGTTAGTTAAAGTTAAGAATATGAGTGGCTATTATCACTATTAAACCAAAAATTATTTTCAAAACTTATAAACAAAAGATTATGAATGAAGTGATGTTACTTATAAGTACTTATAAGCTCGCTTGTGATTATAGCATAATATGTGTTTTAAGTTGTTTCCTTCTCTTCTCTTAACATAGATTCAAATAGGATTTGCAAAGTGTATAGTTCATTTGAAAAGAATAGAACACTTGCTTAAATCTATTCTTATGCATTCCTATGTTATCACTTCAAAAGGATCCTCACATTTACACATGTAAATTATACAATCAAATTAAACATGAATCCTTTGCATGATTCTTCATCCATTTATTTTTTTTTGTACATTTACATGTATTTAAGAAAAGTGGTATATTAGTCTGGACATCCCAGGGCTGCAAGGCTTTAAGTAGCCTTGAGTAGGATTTGTACCTTACGCCCCTTGTATAGAAAATAATGGCATCGTACTCACTTATGTCTTTTATACATGTGGATGTCCATTTTATTAATGGATGAGAAATCCCCCTTTTCTATATAATAAAGACATGCATTCATGGAATATCCAAATTCTCAAATCACATCTATTAGCATTCATCATCAAGGTGTACTAAAATTTGCATTGCATGTATAGGTATGCTTAGCACTATTCATATGCATGGTATACATGGTGGAAAGAAATAAATGGTTGTGTGTTATGTGATAGTAATTCACTTTAATTAATCCTAAGATGCCTTTTATACATGTTAATTAAAACACATACTAAAACATTCTCTAAAGAAAAATTATTAATGAATCTACCTTAAAAATTACTTAAGGTAGAGATGAAAGAGAAGTTTTCTTCTCTTTTCTTCTCTTTAAAATATTTAGTAACTAAATGTAGTTCATTTAAACCAAATCAAATCATCAAATGAAATTGACAATTCAACTAAATCACTCAAAATGAAACCACCCTCTAAATTGAACCTTTCACACTTAGAAAATTTTAACCTTAAAGCCTAGCTAAGATATACCACACAAGCCTTAAATGGCACACACATTAGGCTAAGTCACCATTTCTAGCTCTATGTTATAGCGGTGCTTGGTTTGATGCCAGATTTTATTTTGTGATGTAATGTTTTTAGAATGGATATTAGGGTGTATGTGCGTAGACTAGATGATAGGCTAATATTAGTCTAATCAAATCTTCTATGGATTGTGTTTATGGGGCATTGTAATAAAAATATAAATGTTTTTGCTATGCAGGTTGTTTATACCTCTAAGCATGATCCAAACTAAGACAGGTAGACTTGGTTACCCATGCGTGGGGTGCTAAGTCTAAATTATTCATATAACTGTCTGGGTTATGTGATATGTTTAGCTAATCTCTATTTTATAGGTTTAGTTAGATTTATCTTTCCCTTTTGATGTAAATTATGCAATTGAAACTTGGAATTCATGTTATGGGGGAATTGAGGTGAATATTGGTTATAAGACCATGTTTTGTATACCATGTGAAGCCTGGAGAACACTACATCCTAAGTCAAAGAGAAATGAAGAGTGAAGACCCCCATAACATGAATTCCTTCTTTTGTAATCTGGGTTGTATAAGAGTAGAGCTCGACTACCCATTCTTCTTTTAAGATTTATGCGATGGAGCCCGACCACATCGGCCTCTTATTCTTTTACGCTAATTTTATAAATTGATTGATGTTTTGTTTATAATTGTGCAATTAGGATGACATGTTTTTCATTATTTGATGAATGGCCTGGATGCGATTAGGCTCTTAGAAAAATAATTTCTATCCAACTAATAAACTCAAAATTAAATTAAATAACTCATAACCTCATCTAAATCCTAGGACATAAGTCAAGATAATAAAAGATATAGCAACCTTTTAGCTGGATTTTGTATGTTCACATCATGCATAAATCATATTGCTTCACTCTTGCTAATGGAGGGCTTCTATGTTTGTCAAAGAAAATGGGTTGACCTTTGAGAGCCATCGTGAAAACACACCTCCTTCTTCCTGATTTTGTCCCATAACCAATTTCTCATGCATTAGGCATATGTAATCCCATAGCCTGTGTCAAATAAAAATTTCTAAAAATCAAAATAAAACTTAACAAAATTTGCATTAGATTTAAGTCATTATTCATGCCCTTCATGATCTAGTCTCTTAGGAAGTATGTTTAAGGACTTAGTCTCCTTTCTAAATAAACAACGGCCTAGCTATCATGCAAAGCATAAGACTTGCCTACATGTATTCAAAATCGTAGAGGAGTTAGTTAGCGGCCACCTTCAGGCGGTTGTAAGTCCAATAGTCGGGTGGTCTATTCTCTCTTGTGGAGATAAACCATATACACATTTTTATCTTAGATTTAGGCTGTGCTTTGGCCCTTGCCAAAGCTCCCTAGATTTAAGATCTCAGGTCGTTGTTTCCCTTTGTGGGCTACAAGCATAAATCCTCACCTCTTATGTTTTCCATGACCTCATGTTGTGGAATTGTAAGACCTAGATTTCTAATAAAAATTTAACTCAAACATATAATTCCTCTTCAAATTTCAAAAATATAAAGCACAACCATAGGATAGTTTGAGATACTCACTAAGTTTCGTATTATCATGAGCATCCCCTACTTATCTCCCATTGGTTTCAATAATTACTCCCTCCTTTTAATCAATCCCACTTGATTTTTTCAAAAATAACCAATTTATTGATAATCCTATCTTTGAAATCTTTGGAGACAACGATCATTTACCTTAATCGAGAGTATTCTTAAGGAATCTCATTCCTTAAGATGTAATTAACTATGGGGGCTTGCCTCCATAGGGAACTTAACGAACCCAATTTAAATAAACTCTGCTTTACTTTTTCCTATAAAGTAGGGGAAAGATCTCTGGTATATTCAAAGAGCCATTGTCCTTAGGAGTTCTTGTTATGTGATTAGGTCCATTGTAGGATGGTGACTTCTATCTTTCAAGATAGTGCATCATTCCTCAATGTCACACTCGATCACCCTAATGAGTATATCTGCAGATCTACGTGGTGTCCCTACAATAACTACACATATATTTTTCTATTCAAATGAAAAATAAACACCACAAGTATGTTAAGTGAGAATCAAATATGACATGATTATGTGATTCTCACTTAAAAAATTTGGTATGTTAGTGGAACTAAATTTGATATAATTTGAAAATGAGATTCTTACCTAACAAATTTGGTATGTTAAGTGGGAAACAAATATGATATGATTTGAGAATGGGATTCTCACTTAAAAAATTTGGTATGTTAAGTGCGAACCAAATGTAACAAGATTTAAAAATATGATCCTCACTTAACAAATTTGGTATGTTAAGTGAAACCAAATGCAATGTGATTTGAAAATTAGATTATCACTTAACAAATTTGTACATAAGTGTGAATCAAATATGGCATGATTATGTGATTCTCACTTAACAAATTTGGTATGTTAAGTGGATCCAAATGTGATATGATTTGAAAATAATATTCTCACCTAACAAATTTGGAATGTTAAGTGTTAACCAAATGTGATATGAATTGAGAAATGGATTCTTACATAATAAATTTGGTATGTTAAGTGGGAATCAAATGTAATATGATTTAAAAATATGATCCTTACTTAATAAATTTGGTATATTAAGTGGAACCAAATATGATATGATTTGAAAATAAGATTATCACTTAACAAATTTGGTCTGTTAAGTAGGAATCAAATATGGCATGATTTACTTTTGAAAGAGGGAAGCTTCAATTCTAACATATGTGAAATATGTTAAGTGAAGTCTCAATTTTATGCTATGATTTTATTTGAAAATGGACTCATCATTCAACAATTTTGACTATGTTGAATGAATATGGTCATTTTCAAGAATGTGCTTTTGAAAATATGGAAACCCCAACTCTAACAAATATGAAATATGTTAAGTGAAGTTTCAATTTTATGCTATAATTTTATTTGAAAATAGACTCCTCATTCAACAATTTTGAGTATGTTGAATGAATATGGTCATTTTCAAGAATATGTTTTTGAAAAGATGGAAACTCCAACTCTAATATATGTGAAATATGTTAAGTGAAGTTTCAATTTTATGGTATGATTTTATTTGAAAATAAACTCCTCATTCAACAATTTGAGTATGTTGAATGAATATGGTCATTTTCAAGAATGTGCTTTTGAAAGCAACCTCCATGTAACAATCATGGGGATTGTTAGGTGAGGTTTGGTTATATGAATTTTTTGCTCTTTTGAAAATTTTGTGCAAAAAATTATTTATTATGTGAGTTTAGAAAAATGTGCTTTTGGAAAGTGGCACTCTGTAAAAGAGTTTATTTTATTAATCATTAAGATGAACCTTGCCTCACCAAGCTAGTGGTAAGGAGGTTTTAAACTTTTTCCATTTCCTTTTATGAATTAAATTTATTTTTTGCCTATTGGGAAACACAGTAGGGGTTCCAGGACCTACAAGGAGTGAGGTCATAAAACCTAGAGGATGTTGGCTAGCTTTACTTAAGAATGCAATAACCTAAGTGCCAATGGAAGGAAAGATAGTATCAAACTCTTATGAAATACAAGTCCACTATCGATTCTTGAAGACAATAATTGTCTACTAGAGATGGAGAGAGGAAGCTAACGTTATGTGGAAAAAATATCAAGTAAAATTAAGCAAGTTGCTAAAGATGTGCTTGGAGAATCAAAAGGAAAAGCTTCTTTTAATAAGTATAGTTGGTGGTGGAGTCAAAGTGTGCAAGAAAAGATAAGAAATAAGAAGCATTGTTATAAAACTTAGTTTAGATGTAAAAACTCGAAGAATTGGGAAAGATATAAAGTGGCCTATAGAGATTCTAAGAAAGCAATATATGATGCAAAAAATTTAGCTTTTAGTGATTTATACAATAGATTAGATACCAAAGAAGGTGAAAGATGTATGTATAAGTTAGCCAACCAAAGAGATAGGAGAAGTAAAGACATAGTTCAAGTGAGGGGTATTAAAGATGAAAATAATAAAGTACTTTTCTTAGAAAAAGATATTGAAAATAGGTGGATGAGGTATTTTGATAAACTTTTCAATGAAGGATCTGAAAGTATGATTGATTTTAGCAACCTTAATACCCCAAAAAATAGAGAATTTCATTTTATTATCGATTAGTAAATCAAGTTAGTGAAGCTTTAAAGAAAATTAAATGTGGAAAAGCAGTAGGACCGGATAATATTCTAATAGATGTGTGGAAATGTTTAGGAGATCAAGTAATTTCTTGGCTTACAAATCTTTTTAATGTTATTTTAAAGGCTAAAAAGATGCAAGATGAGTGGAGAAAGAGTTTGTTGGTTCCTATATTTAAGAATAAAGGTGATGCACAAGAGTGTGCAAATTATAGAGGAATTAAGTTAATGTGTCATACATTAAAATTATGGGAGAGAGTAATTGAGCATAGGTTACGATGATATAGAAGTTTCTCACAATCGGGTTTCATGCCGTAGATCTACTATGGATGCTATACATTTGTTAAGAGGTTTGATGGAGAAGCATAGAGAAAGTAAGAAGGATCTACATATGATATTTATTGATTTAGAGAAAGCTTATGATAAAGTCTCAAGAGATGTTTTGTGGAGAGTTCTAGAACAGAAAGGAGTTAATATTGGTTATATTCAAGTCATTAAGGATATATATACTAGAGTTATTACTTGTGTCCAAACACAAGGAGGACTGACAAAAAAATTTCCTATTTTAGTTGGATTACATCATGGATCAACATTAAGCCATTATCTTTTTACTTTAGTTATGGATGTTCTTACGAGGCATTTACAAGAAGATGTACCTTGGTGTATGCTTTTTGCTGATGACATTCTTCTTGTTGATAAGACTAGAGAGGAGTCCAAGTAAAACTTGAATTATGGAGGTCAACTTTAGAGTCTAAAGATTTTCATTTAAGTAGATCTAAAACTGAATATATGGAGTGTAATTTTAGTCATAGAAGTTTTAGTAATAGTGTTGTGACTTTAGGTGATCAAGTCATTAATAAGAGTTAGCGATTCAGATATTTAGGCTCTATTGTTCAAAATGATGGTGAAATAGATGGAGATGTTATTAGTAGAATTCAAGTTGGATGGTTGAAGGGGAGGAATGCATCTGGCCTATTGTGTGATAGAAAGTATCACTTAAACATAAGTGAAAATTTTATAAGATGGTGGTAAGACCTGACTTTATGGTGAATGTTGGCCAAAAGAGAAGCATAAGACTAAGTTAAGTGTTATAGAGATGAGGATGCTCGTGGATGAGTGGCTTTACTCTTAGAGAATAGAATGCAAAATGAATATGTTGGAACAAGTTGGAGTAGCTCCAAAGGGTAGATAAGATTAGGGAGAGTCGCCTTAGATGGTTTGTCCACATAAAGCATCGATCGTCTCATGACGATTAGGAGAGTAGATGCATTAGATTTGCCTTATGTTAAGAAAGGTAGAGGTAGACCTAAAAGACGTTAAGATGTATAAAAATGATCTTAGTATACTTGAATTAAATGAGAATTTGACACATAATAGGACACAATGGAGACAAAGGATTCATGTATGACCCACCTAGTGGAATTAATTTGTTGTTGTTATTGTATGTCTTTTTCGTGTGTGTGTATGGGGGGAACACCACACTCTGAGGTATTAGGTGATGTACAACATCAAATAATAGTGTACTATCATGAAAGATAGAAACCACTACCCTACGATTAACCTAATCACCTAATAATGACTCCTAATGCATGATGGGTCTTCAAATGTACTAGAGATTTTTTTTCCTATTTTATATGGATGAATAAAGCAGGGTTTATTTAAACTATTTTCTAAAGTTCCTTATAGGGACAAGCTCCCATAGTTAATTACATCCTAAGGAAGGTGAGTTCCTTAGGAAACTCTCGATTAAAGTTGGCAATTGTTGTCTCAAAAGAATTCAAAGATAAGACTATCAATAAATTGGTTATATTTGGAAAATAAAATGAGATAGATCGAATGGAGAGATTTATTATCGAAGCCAAAAGGAGAAGAGTAGGGGATGCTCATGATACTAGGATGCCTAGTGAGCATCCCAAACTATCTCATAGTTGGGCTTTATATGTTTAAAAATGAGGAGAATTATATATTTGAGTTGAAATTTTATTAGAAATCTAGGACTTATAATTTCACAATACAAGATTATGGAAATTCTTAATAGGTGAGGATTTATGCTTGTAACCCCATAAGAAAATGACAGCCTCAAATCCTAAATCAAGGGATTTAGCAAAGGCCAAAGCACGACCTAAATCTAAGGCGAAAATGGGTATATTTTTTACCTCCATAAGAGAGAGTAAACCACCCAACTACTGGATGTATAACCTCCTAGAGTGGCAGCCAGCTAAGTCCTCATACATTTTAAAATCATATGGTCAAGTCATATGCTTTACAAGATGGCTAAGTTGTTATTATGTAGAAAAAAACTAAAGTCCTTAAACCCACTCCCTAAGAGATGAGAGCATGAGAGGTATAAATAATGACTTAGTCTAATACAAATCTAATCAAATTTTATTTGATTTTGGACTATTTATTTTGACATAAGCTATAGAATTTTATATGCCTAAATGCATGGTGAAGTTGATTATGGGCCAAATCAAAAGAGAAAGAGATGTTTTTCATCATAGGCTCTCAAAGGTCAAGCCTTTTTTTATCTAGCAAAGATGGAAAATCTCTCTTAGCAAGAGTGAAACAAAAGGGCATGCATGATATTAAGCATACAACATCCAGCTAAGGGGTTACTAAATATTTAATTATCTTGATTTAATGCCTAAGCTTTATATGAGATTATGAGTTATTTTAAGGAATT
This sequence comes from Cymbidium sinense, assembly GCA_021442155.1. Classification (NCBI taxonomy): domain Eukaryota; kingdom Viridiplantae; phylum Streptophyta; class Magnoliopsida; order Asparagales; family Orchidaceae; genus Cymbidium; species Cymbidium sinense. The sequence goes on from CM038221.1 coordinate 51,402,298, forward strand.
TAATTATGAATTGTAGTTGGGGTAGAAAATTCATTTTTCTCTAAGAGCCTAAATGGATCCAAGACACACATTAAATCATCATACATGAGGGTACTAGAAAAATACATGCCATTTCTATTGCATAATGTAAACAAATCATCAAACAATTTATAACTTCAACATGAAAGAATAATAGACCAGTGCAGTCGGGTATCGCCGTACAACCCGAAAAGAAAAATATGGGTAGTTGAGATCTACCCTTATACATCTTGATAATGTAAAAGAATAATTACAAATTATAAATGATAAGTGTTATGGGGGTCTTCAAGTCATCATGCTCCCTCCATCTCTTCATTTGATTTTCTCCATTTGATTTGGTAGGCTTCTAGGCATCACATGGCACCCCAGGATTAAACCTTCTGACCAATGTTCATCCTTAACCCTCATAACACTTAAGCAAATTCCTAATGCACAATTATATTAAAAGAATGGAAAAGTAAATCTAACTACACTTGTAAAAATAGTGTTATCTAAACACACCATACAACTCAAGCAGTTATATGAATAATTTAGACTTAGCACATGGGTAACCAAGTCCACCTGTCTTAATATAGATTATTGTTAAAGGTTGAGCAACGTGTAAAAGAGAGCATTTATATTAATTTTAAGTGCCCCTTGAGCATAATCTCTTACATAAAACATGATTATGCTAATCATGGCCTAACATCTAGTCTATGAAATATACACCTTAACATCCAGTCTACAACAATACCTCACAAAATAAGCATACATCAAACCATACACCACCCTAACATATAGCTAGAAGTGGCGACTTAATCTGATATGTGTGTTAGGGCTTGTGTTGTATGTCCTAACTAGGCTTTAAGGTTAAGATTTTCTAAGTATGAAGAACATTTAATTATAAATGGTGGTTTCACTTTAAATGGTTTACTTGATTTGCAAATTTTACTTAATATTTTCTTTTGTTTCATTTGACCTACACTTAACAACTAAGCGTTATGAAGAGAAAGAAAGAGAGGATCGCCCTCTTTTATTCCTACCTTAAGTCACATTTAAAATAAATTAATCAATACATGAATATGAGAAAGATACTTTACTTCATACACTAAATTTATATTCACTTGCATTTTTTATGTATATATAACTAAAGTTACAATATATATGTATATTCATTCATTAATAAACTTTTAAAAATATATTTGAGATTTAATAGTCTTATTAGCCACACATATATTTTTAATTAAGCCAACACATACAAATTAACATAAAGGAAATCATTTTTATTTGATTAATTTGAAAGACATGAATGCATGAATACAAGTGTCATACAACATTTTAGCATGATTGAAAAGAAACAAAAAAATACAAGCATGTGATTTCATTCAATTCCAACTAAGCCCTAAGGATAGTCATATTAAACAAATTCATTTAAGATAAACCAAAGTTTCTTAAAGCCATTTTGATCTTTATGTTTGATTTCAGTTAAGAAATGTGAAAGAGGTTTGCTAATCCTAATCCCATCCCCCATGTGTGAATTAATTTAGTTTAATGAAGAATAATTAGGTTGATTTTATGTCATAATTAGATTGAGGTATGAACTAAGTCCATTAATTAACCCTTACTTACATCCCCTTAAGCTAATTAACTAAATAATGATGAGCTAATATGAGATGAAACCACATAAAAAGTAAATTAATAATGCTCTTAAGAAATGAAAGGAGCCTAATGAAATGAGCTCATAATTAATTGTTAATTAAGCTTATGGAGCTCACTTAATTATTTTTATGGTTTTCTCACACATGTGAGCTAACCATAATTTTATTAGCTCTCTCTTTAGGTTATTAAACACCCAAAGAGCTACCCAAGATTGATTAAACAAAGTTAGGTTATGAATAAATGGATTTTAAAATTAATTTCATTGAGCTCATTAATCCATTTGGTTAAGCATTAAGCACATTCAATTAATGAAATTTACTTAAGGAAAGAGATCAAGAAAGAGGCCTTGATCTCAATCCCTAAGTCCTATATTTGATCACTTAAGCTCTAATTTTATATTGAATATTAATTAATTAATTAAGAAATTAATTACTTCATTAATCATTAATTAATTTGATTCCAAAAAGTAAAGAAAACTTAGAAAATGAATTAGGAAAAATATCCCAAACACATTCCCTAAGCTCCCTTATTGTCCAACAGAAGTAATTACATAAGTAATTATGCTTAAATAATTAAGTAAGTCAATGTTCATTCACTAATTATCACTAATTAAATTAAGAGAGTGATTAAGGCTTAATCAATTAATTTTACCAATTAAGCAACAAATAAAATCTCAAAAAAATAGGGGAGGCAAATGTCATCCCCCTAAACATCCACAAAAAATATGAGATTAATTATGTGGTTAATTAAGGAGAAATTTAGCTAATTAAATTTTTAATTGAACCTTATTTAAGCCAAAATTACTATTTAAAATTAATTAACAATAATTTTCCTAGATTCTACTCTGAGATATCTTCAAAATTAGCCTTCATTTGTATTTTTTGAATTTTCTAGGATTAGTTATGATTTTAGGAAGATTCAACCTTAAAAATTAATTAAAATAGCCCTAATTAACCCTTAATCCCATCGGTGCCATGTGGTGCATGCTTTCCATGTGGCGCGATGGGATTAGGTATGTAAGTTCTCACGTCGGGATGCTGACTCGGTTTGCAACAAAAATGCTTTCCCGTGGACCATCCGATCTGAGATCGAAAGGCCATAATTAGACTCACAGTTTCGAAGGATTTATCAAGGGGTCTATGCATGATTTGATCGAGATCGTCTATTCTAATTATGCAGAATGGATGGCCCATGATCTGTCTCCTTTGCAAGTGGCAAAAGACGGATGTTATCCATCTTTCTCTGTTCGATCCAAGCTCACCCGAGCTTATATTGCCTCCAAAATCATCCCACACCTTCGGGGAAGGAAGACGCACACATACAATGGCTAAGATTCACTCAAATGCACATTCACTTTACAAAGGACAAAACTATTTTCACTAGACAGCTTAGTTTTGTAAAATTACCTCATCGGAGCTAATGTTCAATGATGGGATCAACAGAGGTAGCTTCGTCTAGTAGAGATGAAGCTCTATTAAGAAGATTTAGATTTGATTTGGTGTAGAATGGTCAGTTGACCAATCCACGTGTGTAACAGCTTTGGGTCTGATCGAACTCTAGTCTTTGGTGGTCAAGAAGGCTTGAGGATGATTCGGTTGGCTTTGTCGAAGTATGAGGATGGTGTAAGTGTGAGGAATTGGTATTTGATCAAGTAGAAGGGAGTATTGCACAAGAAGGGGGTGTCCTATTTCAGTTTCGCATGCAGAGGAGAAATTTGATCGAGGGATGCTTTAGGAATGCTTGGAAAGGCTCTTTGGCATTTCGAAAAAGCTTAGGGAACTCTCACAATGCTATTTGATCAATTCCCACTCGAATTGGGGGTGTATACCTCAAAATCATGTGTGAAGGATGGATGGGATGGGCTGGCTTATTTTGACTGCGCACCATCGTGGCACCAGAGAGGTCGTCCAACCCATATGGCTGCCTTGAATGGAGGGAGTCGAGAGGTCGGCCAAGGGTCTCTGGGTCAATCCATGAGTTTTTGATTTTATCTTGTATGAGGAAGAGTTGAACTCCCATTGGTCCTTGGCCAACTTAGGGGGGATTAGGTGAGCTAGGTGGGTCAGGTGGAGCCTTACTTGAGTGCTTAGAGGCTGCCATGGTGATAGGGAAGTCAACTTTCCTTATTAGTGTGAAGATCCATTGGAAAGAAGGTTTGTCCAATGGCTCATCGCTTGGGTGGGGCCCACTATGGATTTGGGCTAGTTTGGGAATAAGTTAGGAGTGGTTTGGGTCGGGTTATGCCAAGTCCTAGGGTCCCATGAGTTGGTTTTGGGTGATTTGGCTTCATATGGTCAAAATAGGCTTATTTGGGTTAAGTTGGGTTAGGTTGACCAATTGGTCAAATTAGGTCAAACCAAGATTTGGGTTAAGTTTAAATGATGTTTTGAAGAGTTTTGGTTTAAGTGGTTTTGATTAATTTGGCTTAGGTATGATTTTGGCTCATTTGAATTCAAACAGGTCAAATGGGCTAAGTTGACCAATTTGACCAATTTAACCAAATTGGGTTGAGTTAAGTGTTGGATCATGTTCAATTGGTTAATTGAAAATGATTATAAGCTTTGGTTTGGTTTAATTTGAAATTAATTTGGATTTTGGCCAATTTGACCCTTTAGGTCAATTTGGGCTAGGTTGGGTCAAGTTGACCAATTTATCAAATTAGGCTCAATCATGGATTTGGTCAAGTTTAATAAGTGATTTGGAATGAGCTTGAGCCATTGGTTGCAATCAATTTGGATCAAATCATGATTTGACCCATTTTAGTTTTTTAGGGCAATTTAGGTCAACTTAGGTCAAATGACCAATTGGACTTGGTTTGGCTCAATTGATAGTTTGATCATGTTTAATCATTGATTATGCATTGGTTTTAATCAATGGATTCAATCAATTTGGTATATGGTGGGTTTTGGCTAGTTTAGGTTTCATTTAGGCTAAAGGTTGACTTGGTCAAAGGACCAAGTTGACTTGGTTTGACCAAATTCAAGGTAGTTGATCACCCTAGGATGATTGTTGATCATGCTATAGGGTTTGGATGGGCTTGGTTAAATCCAATTTAGGTTGAATTAGAACTTGGCTCAAAAAGGCCTTTTAGGTCACTTTGGGTCAAAGACCTAAATGGGTTAATTGGCTTGATTCAAGTTTAGTTGTACTCACATATGACCCTAAGATGAAAATATAAATCCAATTGCAATTAATTTGGAATCAAATGGATTTTGGTTCATATGAAAATTTCAAGTCAGAAGAGGTCAACATAGGCATGACTTGGGTTGGCTTGGATTGGTTTGATAATCGTAGTTGTGTTTATATTTGGAATAATGATTAAAAGACTGATTGGATCATGAGGAAATCCATGGGTTTTGAATTGATTTGAGTATCATTTAGCCAAGTTCTAGAATTTGGCTAAAAAGACAAAAATTGGAAATTTATTTGATTTAGGTTTGGTTTTAGCCACTTGGATTTATATTTCATTTATATTTATGAATATAAATGAAGATATAAATGATTTATGAGAATATCACTTGGGTTTGGAGTGATTTGGAAGTAAATTTGACCAAATTGAGGGATGTAGGTCAAAAGGGCTTAAGTAGATATTTGATTTTGTTTGACTTAGTTTGGTTTGAATTTAGATTTCATTTATGTTTGTGAATATAAATGAAAGAATGATTGATTTATAAATAAATTAACCAAATTTGATTTGGTTTGAAGGAGGTTTTGGCTAAGCATATGAAGGTGATTCATATGGTTGTTGACCTTATTTTTGGAATGAGCTATTAACTTCTCCATCTTAGACATAGGACTCCTCTTAGACATTAAGAGTTCCTTAGTATTAAGACAATTATAGTGATTAGGTGAACACTTAACCTTGCCCTCGAGACTTAGAAGAGTTAGACATTTGAATAGGTTATGCCTTAGGGGTGTTAGGAAAACTTGCCTACCCTATAGCTTGAACCAAATCCCTACTCCCTTCTTTCAAGTTAAACTTCAAACTCAAACCAATGCCAAATCAAAATTCAAACCAATTCCAAATCAAATCTCAAGTCAATTCCAACTTAATTGATTTTTCCAAACCTTAGATCAATCCCAATGGATTTTCTTGAATCATGAATCAATCCCAGATGATTGAAATCCATGAGCAACTTCAAACCCAAAATCTTTCGTAAGTCCTTTTGATTCCATCTTCTAGACTTAGCCAAATCAGTTCAAACTCAAGAAATTTTCTCATAATTCATTTATATTCTCATTTATATTCACAAATATAAATGATATAAATTCAAATAACCAAAATTAAATCCAAAACTAAAACCCAAATCCAACCTTGCTCCTTCAAGTCAAATTTTTGAACTTAGCCAAATCAAACTCAAATCAATCCAAACCCTTGGATTTTCTTCATGATTCAATCAATCCTTTAATCATGAATCCAAATATAAACACAAACTTCAATCATCAATTCAAATTCAAAAATCAACCTAACCCAAATCAAACCCATGTTCATCCTTTAAACTTGAAATTGTCAAATGAATCAAAACTCATTTGACTTCAAATCACTTGCAAATGGATTTATATTTCAATCATAAGTCCATATGTGAGTTCAACCAAACTTGAATCAAGCCTTGTATAAATTAGGCTCACTTGACCCAAAGTGACCTAAAGCACTCTTTTGAGCCAAATTCTAATCGTACCCAAATTGGATTGAACTAAGCCCACCTAAGCCTCACATTGTGAGCAACGATCATCATGAGATGATCAATCACTCAAATTGGGTCAAACTAAGTCAAACCTAGCCATTGACCAAGTAAACACTTAGCCCAAACTAAACCTAAACAAGTCAAAATCTATCATAGGCCAAATTAATTGAAATCATTGATCTAAACCAATCCAACATTAATGATTGAACATGATCAAGCCATTAATTGAGCCAAACCTAGCCAAATTGGCCACTTGACCTAAGTTGACCCAACTTGACCTAAAAAGTCAAAATGGGTCAAATCTTGATCTAAGCCAAATTGATTGCAACCAATGGGTTAAATTCATTCTAAATCACTTGTTGAACTTGACCAAAGCTCCAATTGGCCAACTAGACCCAACTTAGCATAATTGACCATAAACCCAACTTGACCTAAAAGGTCAAATTGACTTGAAACCAAACCAAACCAAAATTAATTGAAACCAAAGCTTGCAATACATTTCAAATATTCAACCAAGCCTAAACCAACCCATGACCTAACCCAATTAGGTCAAATGGGTCAAATTGGTCAACTTGACCCATTTGACCTAAATGAAATCAAATGAACCAAATCCAAATATAAATTAAATTGAACCAAACCAATGATTCCAAAACATTTCAAATGGTCATATGAACTTGACCTAACCCAAGGTTTGACCCAATTTGACCAATTGGTCAACTTGACCCAAGTTGACCCATTTTGACCTAAATGGGTCAACATGAGCCAAATGATATCAAATCAACACCAAATTTATTGAAAATTGCCACAACCCATTTTTCAATTATTCCAAATCTTCCCAAATTGAAATCAAAGCCAAATGACCATTTTACCCCTAGGTCAAAGGGTAACCTATGGTCAAATTCACTTAGAATTTGATCATATTTCAACTCAAGACTACTTGGCATCCTCTTAGTGGTCCATTTGGACACCAAGGGATGTGGTGCACATGACCCAATGGGTTTGGGTCAGCCAAACCCAACCCAATGGCCAAACTGACCACCCAATGGAAAATGAGCACATGGAATCACCCCATACCCTCATTTAATACATGGGAAACTCCTCCACTACTCCCCTCTGCCAAAACTGAACCCTGTTAAGCTCCTAACAACCTAACAAACCCATTCAATAGGATCAATTTGATCAAAATGGCAAAGGAGCCCACGCCTGATCCAAGTAGGGGGAGATATAGTCCCCCTAATTCCATTCCAATTCACATCACTTGCACTTGATTGAACCCTAGGAACTCAGATGAAGCTCCCCAAGCTCTCCCAAGCATTCCTAAATTCAATTAAATTTCTCCATTCTCGATTTAGCCTAAGCCAAAAATAGGGGAGGTGAGTGAGAGTGCCAACTTCTCCAATTCTCCATAGAAGTCAAATTCCTCTAGCAAGCACCATCAAGGGACCTAATTGAGCTCACCCAAATCAAATCCCCAATAGCCAAGCCACGGGAAGGAGGAGTTCGATCAAAGTCATAAGCTATTGAAGCCCATTTTGGCCAATAAGAAGATCCACTCCACCCCAAGCCTTCAAACCTTCAACAGGACTTTATCTCCACTAGAAAGCTACCTCAACATTTGAGAGCACCGGTGATAGCCTCCGGTAGGTATGCTTTAAAACCAAACTTAGGTATGGAATTATTTGGTTCTTTGTGCAGGGAAGTGTAATCACATTGCAATTCAACTGTTGGATGTCTTTCTTTTTGCCCTTAGATGGTGTGTGTTCAATCCTAGCTCAATCCAAGCTCAAGTGAGCTCAGATCAAGCCTTGGAGGATGGATGACCTCAGTCTCCCGCAGGAGAGGATAGGGATGAATCATGGAACGTCCATCCCACATGTTTTGGATGGACATTTCTGATTAATCCACATTAGATTCGCTGATTAACCCTTTAGAAACTGCGGGTTTAATCCTGACCGTATGATCTTTGACCAGATGGTCCAATAAGAAAAAGCATAGCACCGCCAGCTGATGCAGTATTTGATTTGACTACTTAAATAGCCAATCCTATCGTGTCATGTGGAAAGTGCCCGATGCGTCAGCGATCCACATGGCTCCGACGGGATTAATTATATAATTAGGAGATTTAATGACCTATTAATCACTAAAACTTCAAAAATATATAATTAAATGAAGAAAAATCAAAAAACATAAATGAGAGCTCATTTTAAAGATAATTTAGTGAGGAATAATATAAAATTATTTTAAATTGATTTTGAACAATGAATTTTCCTTTATTATGGTTTATTTGAAATCTTAATAATCCTAATTACTCCTTAATCATTTTATTGATTAATTTCAAACTTCTTAGGCATATTTTGGGGGATGACCTCTACCTCTCCTAATTTTCTTGGAATTTAATAATGAGTTAATTAAGAAAATTAATTAATGAATCTCTAATCACTCTCTTAAATGATGTGAATAAGATAATTAAACATTGTTTAAGTGAATAGGAGATTTATGGAATGGTTTTGAGGTATTTTTCCTAAGCAATTCCTTAAACACCCCCCTTCTTCCTTAATCCAAACATAATTAAGGATTAATCCACTAATGATTTTCTTAATTAGCTTAATCAAACTCCCAAAATCAATCTGAACTTAATCAATCCTTTGTTCGGTGGATCTTTTGGTGCTCAAAAGCCTAAGATAAATTTAAGAAATTATTTCCAACCCATATGTATGGGAATGTTATGAAAGTACTTAATTAAACCCTTTAGCTTAATTAATCAATAATTATGAGCCAATTGCATTAGGCCCCTTTCTTTCTTAAGTTCATTATTGATTTAAATTCAATGTTGTTGCATACCATATGTTGGCTCATAATTGTTAGGTTAATTATGTTACAGTGGTATAGGTAAGGTGTAATTAATGGACTTAATCTACACCTTAACCTAAAATTAACTTAATGGTTCTAAACATTAAACTAAAACAACACACACATAGGGAAAATGGGTTAGAACCAGCAAACTCTTTTCACATTTTCTAAATCAAATCAAACTCAAAACTAAAATAAATATCTCTTTAAGAAATATTGATTCTCTTTAAATGATCTTATTCCATAAGATTATCTTTAAGAATTAATTAGGGTGAATGAAATTACATGCTTACATAACTTCATCTCTTTCTAAGCATGTTAAATGGTGTATGTCATATGAACTCATGCATTCATGTCTTTTAAAAAATCAAATTAAAATGAAATGTTTCCTTTCTGTCAAATTGCATGCTTTGGCTAAAGTAAGAATATGAATGGCTATTATCACTACTAAATCAAAAATTATTTTTAAAACTTATAAAGCAAAGACTATAAATTAATGTATGCTACTTATAAGTATTTATAAGCTTACATGTGAATATAGCTTAAAATGTGTTATGTGGTTTTCTTCTCTTTTCTTAACATGGTTTGTATAGGATTTGCAAAGTGTATAGTTCCTTTGAAAATAACATAACACTTGCTTAAATTTATTCCTATGCACTCCCATGTAATGAATTAAGAAGGATCTTCATATTGCACATATAACTTAAACAACCAACAAATCAAACAAATAAATATAAACCTTTTGCGTGATTCTTTTTCCATTCATTTGCTTTTGTACATGCACATGTATTTAAGAAAAGTGGTATATTAGTCTGGACACCCCGAGATTGTAAGACTTTAAGTGGCCCCAAGTAGGCCTTGTACCTTACACCCATGGTGTAGAAAATAATGATGTGGTACTCACTTATATCTTTCATACATGTAAATGTTCATTTGATTAATGGATAGAAAAGTCACTCTTTTTATCTTAACAAAATCATGCATCATAAAAATATTCAAATTTTCTTAAGCAATATCTCTTTGCATTCATCATTAAGATATGTCAAGATTTGCATTTGTATGTGTAGCTATGCTTAGGATACATTCATATGCATGGTACACATGTTGGAAAGAAATAAAGTATTGTGTGTTATGTGATAGTAATTCATCTTAATTAATCTTAAAATACCTTTCTTATTAGATATGTTTATTTAGAGCAAATCTAAACTTAGGATTAAAACTTAAATTGAAACCACCCATCTAAATTGAATCTATCACACTTAGAAAACTTCAATCCTAAAGCCTAGCTAAGACATACCGCACAAGCCTTAAATGGCACACACATTAGGCTGTCACCATTTCTAGTCCTATGTTAGGGCGGTGCATGGTTTGATGCCTGATTTTGTTTTGTGATGTAATGTTTTTAGACTATGTTATGTGCAGAATGAATTACACGACGATCTTAGTTTAATCATTATCTTCTGCAGGGAATTATGCTTAAGGGGTGCTACGATAAAAATATAAATATTTTTGATGTGCATGTTACTTATACCCCTAAGCATAATCCAAAATAGGGCAGGTGGACTTGGTTACCTATGTGTGGGGTGCTAAGTTCAAATTAATTATATACATGCTTAGGATTGTGTGTTTGTTTAGCTAATCTCCTTTTTTCAGGTTTTAATTAGATTTACTTTTTTTCATTTTCATGTAATTTTGTAATTAGGATTTAGAATGAATGTTATGGGAGATTAGGATGAACATTAGTCATAAGACTATGTCTTATGTACCATGTGAAGCCTTTGGAGCATTTACATTCCAACCAACCAAAAGAAAGGAGAAAGAAGAAAGAAAGAAAGAAGTGAAGAAAAGAAGAAAGAAGAAATGGAGAATGAAGATCCCTATAACATGAATTCTTTCTAAACTGTAATTATTCATTTATAATCTAGGTTGTATAAGTAGAGCCCGGCTGCCCACATTTGTCTTTTCGGATTTGTGTTGTGGAGCATGATTATAAAGGCCTCTTATTCTTTTGCACTAGTTTTATAAAATTATTTGATATTTGTTTAGCTTGTGCATTAAGATGGCATATTTTTTCTAGTTTTTTCCTTTCTTTGCTGAATGGCCTAGATGCAATTAGGCTCTTAGGGAAAAATAAATTTTCTATTTAATTAAATAACTCAAAATTAAAAATTAATAACTCATAATCTCACTTAAAGCCTAGGTTATAAATCAAGATAAAAGATTTAGCAATCCCTTAACTGGATGTTGTATGTCTCACATCATGCATAGAAAATATCTTATTTCACTCTTGCTTATGGAGGGCTTCCACCTTTGTCAGGGAACTTGCTTGACCTTTGAGAGCCATGATGAAAACACACATCCATCTTGCTAATTTTGGCCTATAACCAATTTCTCATGCATTAAGCATATGAATCCCATAACTTGTCTCAAATAAATTGTCTGAAAATAAAAATAAAATATAACAAAAAAATTTGCATTACATTTAAGTCATTACTCATGCCCTACATGATCTAGTCTCTTAGGGAGTATGTTTAAGAACCTAGTCTCTTTCCTAAATAAATAACAATCTTGCTATCTTGCAAAAGCATAAGACTTGCCTACATGAATTTAAAATCGTAGGATGAGTTAGTTAGCCACCACCCCCAGGCGGTTGTAAATCCAATAGACAAGTGATTTATCCTCTCTTATGGAGGCAAATCATATGCCCATTTTCACCTTAGATTTGGGTCGTGCTTTGGGCCTCTCCAAAGCTCCCTAGATTTAGGTTCTGAGGTTGATTTTCCCTTTGTGGGCTACAGCATAAATCCTCACCTCTTAGGCATTTCCATGATCTTGTATCATGGAATTATAAGTCCTAAATTTCTAATAAAAATTCAACTCAAACAAATAACTTTCTTCAACCTCAAAAAATATAAAACCCAATCATAGGATAGTTTGAGATGCTTACTAGGCTTTCTAGTATCATAAGTATCCCCTACTTATCTCCCTTTGGTTTGGATAATAACTCTCTTCTTTTTATCAATCTTATTTGATCTTTCAAAAATAACCAATCGGTTGATAGTCCTATCTTTGAAATCTTTGGAGATAACAATCATTTACCTTAATCGAGAGTATTCCTAAGGAATCTTAACTATGGGAACTTCCCTCCATAGGGAACTTAATGAACTCGGTTTAAAATAAACCCTGCTTTACTTTTCCATATAAAGTAAGGGAAGAATCTCTGGTACATTCGAAGACTCATCGTCCTTAGAAGTCCTTATTCATGTGATTAGGTCCATTATAGGATGGTAACTTCTATCTCTCGAGATAGTACATCATTCATCAATGTCATGCCCGATCATCCTAATAAGAACATATGTGGATCTATGTGGTGTCCAACAAAGTGTGTATTTTTATTTTCATCTATTTTCCAAGATAGATGAAGATGAAGAAATTTAAACACCACAATGGCTTAGAAAGAGATTTTGGAGTTTGAATTTAATCATGGGTTTCAATCATTTGGAGTTGGATTTGATTTGAAATTTAGGTTGGGATTTGATTTGAGATTGAATTTCATATTTGAGAAAATTAATTGAATTAGAGTTGATTTGAATTTGGTTAAGGCTAAGTTGATAAGATAAATCAAAAGGCATAGGAAGGGATTTGAAATTTTAATTTAATCATGGGTTTCAATCATTTGATTTGGGATTGGATTTATGATCTTGGATTTGAATTTGAGGTTTGGTTTAGAAGAAGGAAGCAAGGATTGGGTTTAAGGCTATAGGGTAGGCAAGTCTTCCTAAATTCCTTAAGCATAACCTCTCCCTATGGCTAATCCTTCTAAGTCTCTAGGCTTAGGTTAAATATTCACCTAATCACTAGAAGTATTTTAAAACTAAGAAGCTCTTAGTGTCTACAAGAGTCCTAGATCTATGATGTGAAAGTTGAGAGCTCACTCCAAAAGTGAGGTCAACAGACTCCAAACTAATTTATTATCTAATGAAAAAAGGTTTAGCACATGAGGAAGTTAGAGGCAAATTAGTAAAGGAGAGAGAAGAGGATGACATAAAGAGATTTTAAATTTTTAAGTTTGTAAAATTTAATTTAATATAGGACAAGAGGTAGAAGAATTCATTATTTCATAAAATATATACAAAATCTCAAGTTTTTAGCTCTTGATCTCTCTCAAGCAATAAATTTAACATCTTAGCTCAACATAGAATCAAAAGTTCTTCTTGTAGGGAAATGAAAAAGTAATTGTAGCTATGAGACTATTTTGAGGAAGTATTGTAATGGAGAGGATCGTGTAAGCCTCAATGACTGAAAATAATTACAATAGAAGACATAATCCTTGTGGCTACCCTAGAGATGATCTATTTTTATCTAGTATGCCATATATGGTCAGAAGAATGACTGATCATTGATCAGTAATTGTGATATGGAGCCATTATGAAGAGTTATTTTGGTGTAGGAAAGGATGTATATGTTGTGGTGTTTTCTTTATATGAGAAATATTCACATACCATCTTTAGAGTGGGTGACAACGACTATAGGTGCATCATAACAAAAATAATTAAAATATTTTTATAATTTGAGTGAGTGTGTTTATTATTCCTATTATTGCTTGAAGATGAATGATTGACTTTGGGGTGGAGAGGTGAGTAAAGATCCTCGAGACTTGTTAGTAGGTCCTCTATAATTAGATTAATTTGATTTTGGTTGGCATTGATCATGTTTTAAATTTAATTTGCTAGACTAATCAAGTTTGAATTCAAATTTACTTTGACTTGTGTACAATTTTAATAAGATGCATAAGATAATATGTTACACTTGGTTTTTTTTTTTTTTATCTCTTACAATGGAATGACGAAGTCTTTTGCTATTATCTTCAGACTTGACATCCATCATTAACCTTTATCTGGTACTCATTGATAACTTAGTTTTCCTTAAACTACATCTGCATGACAAGTTTCAAATAGTTTAATTCTATTATATTATATGGTACTCATTGTTAGCATATCACAATGGTTATCATTAGACCTCCTAACTATTGTCACTCAATAATGATTTTCTACTATTATCATCTGCTAACAATGTCCTAACCATCGTCCCTAGTACAATTAGACTTCCATCTTTGGCTAACCACAGTCACCCATCCACTATTTGATCACAGTCGATGGAATATCATCTAATAAATATGATTGCTTATTATGGTCCCAAACCATAATCGATCAACTATAACCTTAATCTCTATCACTCGACTATATTGCACCATCACCATCACGAGACTATAACAGCCTCATCAACATTTATCGAATATCATTGCTTGATTATGATATCTTAATTATAGTTGTCTGACTACCATTACTTTACTATCATCGTCTAATTATGATTGTTCGACCACTATTAACTGACTACCTTCTCTCAAACATTGTTACTTTATAATGGTCGTTAACTATTATCGATTGACTACAATCAGTTATGTTTGCTCAAGTTTTGTTGGGTAATTATGATCACTTGATCACTATCAGTTGACTACAATCTACTAATTAGTATTTCTCGTTTACAATCTCCCAACAGTTGTCACTTGATAACAATTGCCTGAATAACGTCACTCAATCATTAATATTAACATATATTATTGCCTGTAAGATTAATGCATATTTTTTACACTAAGGTCAATATCTGCAACTTCATCACTTATCGTCACCAACAACATTGACCATATCATCATTATACTATCAATCCACACAATTGACATGCATTATCGCCTATAAATTTGATGCATGTCATTGCTAAGATCAAAGCATATCTTATCATATGTCGCACTCACTATGCCAATACAATGATTGATGCATTTTGTCAACATGAACGTTGATTCTCTATTAATATCATAATCATATTGGACTTCTTTTTATTTAACCTCCTCTCCTAGGATGAGTGAACAAACAATAGCATGAACTATTAAATAAGACTCCAATGTCTCTCAAAACTCATTCACTTTTTATAATGGAGTCCATCCTCTATAGTTTTCATATATATATCACATCATATCAACACCTTCCTCAATAATTATATAAAAGGACATCATTTGTAAAAGCCAATATATATTAGAAGAATTATTTTAACAAAGTTAAGCCTCAAGATTTTTTTTTTCTTTTCTAATTTTTTTATACATGTGTCTTTTTGCAACTCTTCTTTTATATATGTGTATAGATAACCCAATAGTTAAGCAAATGAGAGGATTGAAAATTTCTTTTAAGAAAAAAGTTTAGATTAAATAATCTAATTAACATATGATTGAAATAATTCTTAAAATAAATAAATTTATTTTAAAATAAGTGTAATAAGTTAATTACGCACCTAACGCTTCATAGCCCTAAATTTTCAAAGTAACCAAAATTTATTCCACATTTAATCATAAAAATATAAAAATATATTGATAGTTTATTTTTTTAGTTGGAGCGATTAAAACGTTATAGATGATATTTGTTGTATTTGAGAAATGTTTTTTTATTGACCGACTTAATTAAAAGTTGGTTTTAATTGAGTTTAAATAATTTTTTAAAGATTCTTCCATCAATCGAAGTCAGTCAACAATGCACTGGCACACCAACTTAATTCGCGGAAAGAGGGGAGGGTCAAATTACAGAACTGCGAGAACCGAAGTAGAAGACCACGTGGAATATCTATGGTAGATGTGGATTAAGTCCATCTACCACGCTTCCTCTTCCCATCCGCACTAATAATATTTTTTCCTCATATGAGAATATTACGTTAGGACTCCGCACGGTGCGCAGTCCGCATCACAGCCCTCCATTTTTTCTTTTTCTTTTAAAAAAAAAAACGGAACAATCTCATCCGGAGTTCGCACGCAATATTTTTTCCTTATATAAAGGCATCATCAGCCAGGTAAAGAACCAGGCCAAGAGCAAGCTAACTTCTAGTTCTTCGACCACACCAGAAAACTGTTATAGCAGCTAAGGCTTCACTTGTCCCATCTTGTGCCTACACCTCTCCTGAAAACCAAAATTATCAAAACCTCTCACCATGCCGAGCCTTGAATCCGTTAAGAAGGCGAATAGAGCAGACGGCTTCGCCTCCGTCTTGGCCATCGGGAGGGCGAACCCCGAAAACTTCATTGAACAGAGCACCTACCCAGACTTCTTCTTTCGAGTAACCAACAGCGAGCACTTGGTCGACCTCAAGAAGAAATTCCAACGCATATGTAAGTTAACTCAATTCTCCATTCTATAGTTTAACCGATCTCCTTAATTTGCAGCAAACATGTCACTAAGAATTTATCAATTTATATTCATCTTCAGGTGATAAGACGGCAATCAAAAAGCGCCATTTCGTCTGGAACGAGGAGCTTCTCAATGCAAATCCGTGCCTTGGCACTTTCATGGACAACTCTTTGAACGTAAGGCAAGAGTTTGCCATAAGGGAGATACCAAAGCTTGGCGCGGAGGCGGCCACTAAGGCCATTCAGGAGTGGGGGCAGCCTAAATCGCGTATAACTCACCTCATCTTCTGCACCACGAGCGGCATGGACCTACCTGGTGCTGACTATCAGCTCACCCAAATCCTTGGCCTCAACCCAAATATCGAGCGTGTCATGCTGTATCAGCAAGGCTGTTTCGCTGGCGGAACCACTCTTCGCCTTGCCAAGTGTCTTGCCGAAAGCCGCAAAGGCGCACGAGTTCTTGTGGTTTGCGCGGAGACCACCGCCGTGTTATTTCGTGCACCATCTGAGGAACACCAGGATGACCTTGTTACCCAAGCTTTATTTGCCGATGGTGCTTCCGCACTTATAGTGGGTGCCGATCCAGATGAGGCGGCTCACGAGCGGGCCAGCTTCGTCATAGTTTCAACATCTCAAGTCTTACTGCCGGACTCAGCGGGTGCTATTGGAGGCCATGTAAGTGAGGGAGGCCTCATAGCCACCCTCCATAGAGATGTCCCACAGATTGTTTCCAAGAATGTTGGAAAGTGCTTGGAAGAGGCGTTCACCCCACTTGGCATTTCGGATTGGAACTCTATCTTTTGGGTGCCGCACCCAGGTGGCCGAGCCATTCTAGATCAGGTGGAGGAGAGGGTAGGGTTAAAGCCTGAGAAGTTATTCGTTTCCAGGCATGTGCTCGCAGAATACGGTAATATGTCGAGCGTCTGCGTGCACTTCGCTCTTGATGAGATGCGCAAAAGGTCTAAAAAAGAAGGAAAGGCTACAACCGGCGAGGGCCTTGATTGGGGTGTGTTGTTTGGGTTCGGGCCAGGCCTCACCGTCGAAACTGTCGTTCTTCACAGTGTCCCTATTTAATGCTAAACCTTTGATGTCATTGTTATGCAAATTCATTGTTAAGTGCATGCATTACATATAAGGCTTGCAGCCATTTTTTATTTTGACCCCGATCTTCTTTTTCCTTGTTTCAAAGGCAACCTTTGTTAAAACTTATACTTTCAAAAATAGACTTCTGAAGAAAGAATGTATCCAGAGAGAGAGGGAGCTCCTTTCTCATTAATGCATACACTGTTCATCAAATTTAATCTGTTAATATTCGTTGGTTTTCCATAAGAAATTCACAGTTTATTAAACGAAACTTTTAAAACCACCGTCGAGTGCACAAAATGCTATCACAAAACAGAATCAACAGGTTTTTTAATAGTACAAGGAGAATTTGAACTTGATGGTCACTCGATAATAATAGCAATAAGAGAAAATCTAGATTATTTATTAACATCAAGAATTTTATAACCTTTTTGGATTATTTTACGATGAATGTCAAAAATATATTATCTTGAATTTGTAGCTACACTAGACTCAAAATATATCTAATGATTTAAAAATATATTATGACTACATTTTGATTCAAATATTTCTCACCCAAATTTTGTCTTAAAATAATTATTTCTAAGAATTTTATTATTTTTTAAATTTAAAATGTAGTGAAATATGACATCGGCAAAGACAAATACATACGATCAATCTATTATTAAGATAAATCTTGTTGATATCTATAATGAAAAAAAAATAATTGGATCATATTCTTCTGATAATGCATTATAAGTTTTTTAGAATATTTTTTGTTGGATGAATGATTGATGAAGAAGATAATTAATCCCAAGAAATTATTTTAAAATATAGGAAAATTCTGACTTTATATACCGCATAGTACATAAATTTATCAAATATTCTTTCTATTAGTTTATTTAGAGAAATATATTTAGAAGTTTCTTTAGACATGACAATATTATACATAGTTTTTAGTGATATTGTGAATATTCAAAGAAGATGATGGCTATTGAATCGATCACTTTCAAGTGCAGTTGTTATCTTTTGAGTAGCATTTTTCATCGTTTTTGAGTGGTCATCTTTCATAAAGCAACGCTATGAACTCTTTAAAATGAACAAAAATTAGTGTCAAATTTTAATAGTTGTATATGTTTAAATGCTATTATTAATCCATATTTATAATAAGAAAGATGAAGTAGGAAAATCCTATGTTCAAAAACAAACATGTTTTGAACATCATATTTAATATTTGGTTTTTAATTGAACTTTCTAACGTTTAATTTAGACTTAAGATTTTGATCATTAGTTACAAAATTAGGTTTGGAGCATTCCTCATACAAAGTTCAAATCTTATGATTATAACCATGTTTAACAAAGAATATGAGACCACAAAAATAGTTATTTGAACCATGCTCCAACAAGAGTTGAATATAATTCAAACAAATTTCTTTCTTTTTTTAAAAAAAATTTAGGATTTTTCATTTGCCAACTTTATCATTATACTTGCTTGAACCTTTTTGGAATTATGGTGAGTTTTGTTCAAATTTTGCTCGGATTTTGAGCAAATCATGCTAGGGTTTGAATCCTATTTGAACATGATTCAAAAAAAAAGTTCTTATAAGATTTGAATAAAATTTGACTTTTTCTTAAATATAATTTAAACTATAATCAAGACTTATTTAAATCACTATCTATTATGATAGAATTAAATTAAATATTCTATAATTAAGAAGCAAAGATATTTTAATTTAAAATAAACTAATAAATATATTTAAAAAAATAAAGTGGCATTTACATGCATAACATAGTTCTTATTGTTGGAAATATATGAAGATAAAATAACTTGTTGGAAACATATTAAGATAAAATAAATTTATCTTGTCCGAATCTCATGTCAAATCATCGAGAATATTTAATCGGAAGCATACATGAACCCAAAGCTAATACTGGAATTTTAGTCTTCCCCTTCTAAAGTGTTCTTGAGAGAGAGAGACATTTTCACTCAAGATGGGATGTGAGAAAAAATAAGACCAAGCTCTAAGAATGGGGACCATGACCCTACTTATACTTAAATACATCTCATTTTATTTCATCATATCATAAAAATAGAATAAAATATTCAATCTCTACATATGATAATTATAGACAAAATTAATAAGATACCTCGAAAGTCTAAAAAATTTATTAATTTTTATTTGATCACTAAAATTAATAGGCTTAAAAATAATATAGCACCTAATATATAATTAAATTCATATGTGACCTCACATTCAAATTCTCAACACTTATATATTTATATATCTAAAACGGAAACTTTTATATTTAGATAAATACCACAAAATTTTTAATTTTATATAAAAATAACATCTTCGTTAATTTTTTAAAGTAAAATATATCTTTTAAAGATAGAAAAAGTGTTGTCCTTGTAAATATCAATTTTTAGATGTTAAATAAATACATGCTAAGAATTATGTGCTATCTCCCAAAAATAAATGAGATATATTCTTCTAATTTTGTTTATTAATAGTCATATGTAATCAAATTTTTACGTATAAAATGAACTGTAATTTCTCTCCAAAAGAAAAAGAAAAAAAAAAATAAAGTAAACTCTGCACCTCACCTACTTTCACGGAAGCTGCCCAACCGGTACATGATTGCTGTTTATTATATTGTATACTTGAGTTCAATATAAGTATGTAACTCAACAAATCGGACGGTCTGGATTCTACACTTATTAATTTCTCCAACCGATAGAGATAGACAGGGAATGAAAATTATCTGATAAAATTTACCCGTTCAGTTGTGCATAAATTTATAATTAAATTAGGTCAAAGTTACGAAATAAAAAAAGTCCTACGCACGGGGTTTGTGCAAAAGGAATGCAGCGCAGTGCATCACGTCATTATGCCCAAAAAAACATTATGTGCGGATTCCGTGCATACGAATTTTATAAAAAATAAAGTTTAAAATGAAAATATTTTAATTTTTTTTCTATTCATAACATTTTAAAAAATATTATGAATATATTAAATAAAATATAACTAATATGGCACTAAAAATCCTACTAGTCGAAACACGAATCTTGATGTCAAAAGCAAGTTAATCCTAAGTCGAAACTAATCGAGATCAAGCACTTAAAATATCATTGAAAACTTTGGAATAACAGCTAAATTCCTAAATAGTTCCTAAACATAAAGTGTTTATGATCAAATCAAGTATCTTGACTAGCCGAATTTAACAAGCCCAAAATTTCTTGATTCTGACCTCAGTTGAGCATTCAAATACTCAAAATATATCAGATGATCAAGAGAATCATCTTGAGTCATCTGATGGAATGTTTTAGATTTTGCATATATTTACAGAAATTCCCTCCCTCTAATCTATAAATAGTTCATCATTCTTCATAAAGAGGAGAAGTTTAAGCTTGAAAATCCTCCAAGATAATCAGGCTACACTGCGGTGTTGCCACTGCTTGGCTGGCCCACGATCCGCCATTTGCCAATCACCGTTGTCATCACCGCTGCTTATTGCGCCGCCCACCGTTGCCGCTCATCACCAACCACTATCATCGCCACTGCTGACATATCGCTGCCGGCTATCATTAACTACCATCGTTTGCTATCACCACACCACCGCTGCCGCCACTGTTATCGATATATCGAACACCATGGTTTGCCATCTCATCGGGTTATAAGCATCGGTATCGTTACTGACCATCGCTGCCGACTACCACTATCGACATTGTTTATCAGCGCCGTTGCTGTATCACCACCACCGCGTCTATCGTAACCACCGGCCATCCTGGCCTTAATATCCGGCTATTTCCGCCATTATCACCACTAATACCGCATTATTGCGACACCCCGTTGTTCACCATCAATCTACCAACAACCGCTACAACCTAACTACTGCTACATAACTATTGTTGTCTGATTTTGGGATTCCTATTGACAGCTCTTCTCATATACAATTCTGTAATCTCGCTATCAGAAAAACTTTGTACTTCGAAACAAATACATAGTGGAAGATTTTTATTAGGCTAGGTCCCGTGATTTTTTTTCCCTCTACAGGGGTTTTTCCACATAAAAATTTTGGAGTTTTTTTGTTCATTTTTCAAACATCTATGTGTGTGCTGGATCCCACAACAAAGCTAAAGTAGAATTTTATTCTATCGAATCGGTTCTCTAACACGCAATTGGTGTCAGATATGAAGAGAGCACCTCAATCACAATTTATGTGAACACATGCATTATGGTTAATAGGCGCAATACTCGCAACAATGGAGTCTTCCACTCCAACTCCCGTCACTCTCGAAACCAATCAAGTAAATGGAAAAATACATAGACTTCGTGCACAAAAATCAAGACATCTTCGCTTGGAGTTCGATAGATATGTCAGGGATCGACCCCAATGTGATCATATACTCCCTCAAGATTGATCCAACATTGATCGACATCCAAAAAGGCGAGTTTTGCACCGACGCTTCTGGCTATTGAATAAGAAGTTAACAAGCTCTTAGAAGTAGGATTCATACGAGAAGTACATTACCCTACATGGCTAGTAAATGTTATCATGGTTAAGAAAGCAAATGGAACATGGAGAATGTGTATTGATTGCACTGATCTCAACAAAAGTTTGCCCAAATGATAGTTTTCCTCTCCCTCGGATTGATCAATTAGTCGATGCTACGTCTGGACATCAAATGCTCAGTTTTTTAGATGTTTATTCTGGTTATAATCAAATAAAATGGACCTAATAAATGAAGAAGCCATAACATTTCAAACATATAAAGGTTTATATTATTACCAAGTTATGTCGTTCGGGTTAAAAAATGATGGTGCTACTTATCAACGCCTTATGAATAAGGTTTTTAAACACCTCTTAGGCCGCACAATGGAGGTATATGTGGATGACATGTTAGTAAAAAGCTTGAAAGAATTACAACATATTTCTAACTTAGAAATATTCTTTAACCTTCTTCGACATTATAACATGCGACTTAACCCGACCAAGTGTGCTTTTGAGGTTACGTCGAGAAAATTTCTTGGGTTTATGGTAACCCACCATGGGATAGAGGTCAATCCTAAGAAAATCAAAGCCCTCAAAGATATGGCTATCAAAGAAGTTCAACATTGAATGGACTAATTGTCGCCTTATCCCGCTCTAGATCGCTCGGGATAAATACTTGTCATTCTTTAAAATAATAATTTTCAGTGGACTAATGAATGTCAGTCTGCTTTTGAGCAACTAAGGGAGTATTTAACATCTCCACCCTTATAATTCAAGCATATTCAAGGAAAGATGTTATACATATATCTTACAATCTCTTCCCACGCGATTAGCTCAATTTTAGTGCGAGAAGAAAATGGGATACAACGACCAATTTACTATGTTAGTAAAATTCTCTCTGATATAGAAAGTTGTTATCCACTGGCAGATAAGGTGGATCTGGCTTTAGTTTTCTTAACGCAAAAATTGTGTCCATACTTCCAAGCTCACACCATCGGTGTTTACACTCATTTACCATTAAGAGTCATTCTACAAAAATCAGAGGCATCTTGGAGGTTAATTAAATGGTCTGTAGAATTGTGAGAGTTTTATATCCATTTCCTACCCTGGCCAAATATAAAGTCTCAAGCACTCGTAAACTTTATAGTAAAATGCACTGCATCAACTCCAAATGAGCTATCTACTACACCACTTTCATCTCCTCACCCTCTATGTTAATAAAAAGCTCAAAATACGGTGCGAGTAGAATCTTACTTATTCCCCCAAGCAAGATACCTTAGAGAGTATGAACTTAGCCTAAAATTTTTGCAATAATATGGTCAATATGAGGTTCTCATCACTGTGGTTGAGACTTTCCATCGACATGAAGTTCAAGACTTAGTGATTCACCGACTCTTACTTCAGCCTCCCGTGTTTAGGGAAACTTTAATACTCATAATCCTCAACACAATACCTTGGTAAAGTCACTTCTGGCAATTTCAAGACACATTAAATCATTCACATCAGAAGAAGAATACTGAGTCGACACCTCGCTAAGCTCACTACATCCGCTAGAGAAGAGAAGTGTGGAAGAAATATATTTTCCTAAGTATCCAAGGGTCATGGGTAATACAAGCAATTAATGAGATAAAGGAACCTTTGTGAATGGACCCCATCCTTTCTTTTTTACAAGAAGGGACCCTTCCTGAAGACCCAATTGCTCCAACTCATCTCCGAAGGCAAGCTTCAAACTTTACTATTATCGGAGGTGAACTATACAAATGAGCTTTTTTTGGGCCATACCTTAAATGTCTCTCACCATCAAAGGCTGATTATGCATTAAGAGAGGTTCACTCGGGGATATGTGGAGAACACCTAGGAGGAAGAGCGATAACCTTTAAAATTATAAGATAAGTATTCTATTAGCCTACGATGAAGCAAGACGCCTTGAAGTTCACAAAAAATGTTGGGGCTTGCACTCTAACCTCTCACACCATACATGAGCTATCATCCCTTCAATGGGCCTTTTGCTCAATAGGGAATTGATATCATGGGACCTTTCCAGTGTCGGTAATGAAAGTTTATCATTTTAGTCATTAACTACTTCACTAAATGGGTGGAAGTCGAACCACTCACTAAAATCACGTAAATGCTAAATAATTTATTAAAATATATAGTATGTCGATTCCCGCAAAAGATCATCACCGACAATGGAACCCAATAAAAGTTTTACGCCTTTTGTAAAGATCTTCACATTCAGATGCTACATATGGTTGTAGCTCATCCTCAAACTAATAAACAGACTGAAGCTACCAACATGACTATACTCAAAGGGTTAAAATGCTTCGAGAAGGTCGAATGGATGAGGTCTCTAATGTTCTTTGGGCTTACCACACTACATCGGGAACTCTGATTGGTGAGACATCATATAACTTATGTTTCGGCATAAAAGCTATTATACTAGTAGATATTGGGATTCCAAGTCCAAGAGTTCAATCATTCGATCATGATAGTAATGAAGAAAAACTTAGACAGCACCTGGACCTACTCCCTAAAACTCGTGACATGGCTCTACTTCGGACTACTTTCTGCCACCAAAGTGTAGCTCGTCACTTCAATAGAAGAGTAAAATCTCATCTCATATCTGTTAGTGACTTGGTACTATGAAGTCTCGAAGCTGCGGGCAAAGGCCCTCAACGTAATAAACTCTCACCTCTTTGTATGGCCCTTATGTGGTTATATCTATGGTCAAGCCAGGAACATTCAAGCTTAAGGATCCAGAGGGAAAAACTTTACCTCGAACTTAGAACACTGAGAATCTCTAGAAATATGATCAGTAATTCCTACTGCATAATTATTGTAATTTTTATTTTGTCTTGTTTATCATTTTCTCTTCAAACTCATATCTGTATTAAAATCATCTTATGATTGTATCATAGACCTTATCAGGGTAATGAGTTTATAGCCTTTTCTTTCGAGCTTGTTGCATATAAACAATCTCCTTCACTTAATCCTCCCACTTGAGAAATGCGCAACTCACATTGTATCTTAGTCGGGGCATGATCAATCCTAAGTTGACTTGATCGCACCTCTTCGTAAGAAGTCAAGTAACACTTTGATTAATAAAAAGTCCTTGGTGGACATTCCGTGGCCTCTTCCATATAGGTAAGAAGTCAAGTAACACTTTGGCTAATACCTAAGATAGATAAAAAGGTCCTTGGTGGACATCCAACAGCTTCTTTCATACATGTAAGATGTCAAATAATATTTTGACTAATACCTAGGATAGGCCCAAAGGTCCTTGGACTTCCATGACCCCTGCATGTGCATCGTAATAATATTTCACCAATCACCTCGGATAGGTAAAAATAAAACAAGAGCAGATCACCCAAGATTTTTTTATATCTGACATCACTAACATGATGATATAAGAAAGAATCAAAATTCTAGTATAATAATAATAATAATAAATAACAATACATAGATAAAAGAAAAAATAATGCATCCTCAAGTGATACTACATGATATCGATGTCCTCCTCACCACTGGGAGATGCTTCCTTAAATTCTCTCTCAACCCCTTCATATCTTGAATCTGGTGAAGGGTCTTTAGACACTTGGCTGGAAGACAGATTCTCAATAATCGCTCCAGCCATGATACTACGGATTCCTTTAGAACTCTGATGAAGCCTTCATCTAAACATTGGTGCTCCAAGTCCTCCACTTCAACATCAAGAATATGATTACGAAGCTTCTGACATGGTCCTCGATAGTATCGCTGATAAGCTGGAGTTCTTAAAGTCTTTCACCGCATTCAAGGAGATTTCATTTGCTTCGCTTTTGACATTATAAACTCCTTCTAAAGATGATCCCTGTAATGCTTTCTCCGCTCGAGAGCTTTCTTCTCCGTAAGTGCCTTGAGTCTTTTCTCTTCTAGAGTCTCTCACCTCAATCAGCTCATCACGAGTGCACTCCACCTCCTAACGCTGGAGAGAAAGAGAAGTTGACATGTTCGTAGCTCGCCTACACCCTGCTAATGATCCTCTCGCCACTTCTTTGGCTTTAGCACTCACCTTTCGCTCATACTCACCTTACAGATATTTTACCTTCACAAATTCAGTATTTCACTCATCTAGAGCGACACCCAAATGAGCCAGCAGCCCTAATATTTGAGCTACCTATAATAAAAAAAATCATCTTAAATATTACACAAAGAAAAAAGGAAAAGGAGAAAAGAAGGAGGAGGAGAAGACAACGTACTAATTCCGCCATTGACGTCCAAAGATACGCTTTTAACACCACTGTGAATATGCGCTCAGAAATGAATTCCCCATTATGAGTTGAGATAGCTAAACTCGTGAGGAACATCTTCTCCTCAGATATTTTGACGTAGTCACTTATGTCTTCTTTTCTTTAAAGAAGAAACATCTATCACCGTGATTTTGTAACGCTTTTGAAAGAATCCTGAATATGAGGAGACTTTCATCACCTTTACTTGATCTCTTCAGTGAAAGAGCATGAGATCTCCCTGCTGAATGGAAAGGCTAACCTTGAACATTCTATCTTTGATTATATATTTGTCAATGTGACATAACTCATTCTGTAAGCTTCCTGCATCAGGAATATTAAGAGTCGTTAAGATTTCATTCTCTTTAATTAGTAATGGATCTGGAAGGTCATTCAATCTTCCCCATCTCTCAGGGAGGGCACACTCATTTTTCACAAAAAAGAATCCATTATACCAATTTCTAGATGGATCTCGTGCTGAAAATTCTATTCAATTCTTTATAGCCCGATAAAAAACACATCCATGAGCATCACATGTGAATCTACACATTCAATATAAGTATTTGATGTTCATAGTAACACCACGCTCTCTAAAGAAGATAGTCAAACCAACGATGATCACTAAAGCTCGAAATGAAAATTATGACAAAGCTACACTACATATTTTAAAGATCTCAATCAATTCAGGAGCCAAAGAAAATCGCAGTCCCGCACAAAGAATCATCTCAGAAATAGTAAAGTATCATGGTGGAGGTGAACGAGCTCGATCAAACTTTTTGGAAACAAAAGCCACCTACTTATTAGGTAAGTGAAATTTCCTGCGGAACATCATTAAACTATCTGTTGTGATAATGGATGATATATCATATGTAGCTATCACGCTATGGGTTTTCTTCCAGCCATCTTCCTGTGAAAAATACATAATAAATAAATAAAAATAAAGAGGAAAAGAAAAAAATTTGAGAATTTTGTGAAGCAACGCACTCACCCCAATACTTGGGTATATCTTTTCTTGACTCTTTCGCTTACGGACAACTTTGGATAAATATTTTCTCCTACGATCTGGTGAAAAGTACACGCATATATATGAGATCAAGAAAAAAAAGTTATTCCTCTCTAATAATGCTTTGAAATTACCTGCCAGACTTTCTGAGTCGTTCGAAGGATGGTTCCTAATTAACGCTTCTCCGCCATCTTAGTAGTTATCAACTGTTGAACCATCCATTGGAGTTCCAAGAAATCCAATTTCCTACAAGAAGAAGTAGAAACTACGCATCTTGATGGCCTCCAAACCCGATCAGTCCGACGAGGACAGTTGATGCCTCTTTCGAGGGAAAACTGGAGCCTCGTCGTATGAACTATGGGACTTGATCGCCTCCAAACTCGGTCGGTCCGACGATGATAGTTGATGTCTCTTTCGAGGGAAAACCGAGCCAGATGAATTACGCCTGATCGCTTCCAAACCCGACGGTCCGACGAGACTTGATGGCTCTTTGAGAGAAACCGAGCATCGTCAGATGAGCTACGGTCTTGATCAAGAACGCGGAATGACTTTTTCTTAAGAAGAAGTGAACTTTACGAAAAGGAAAGAATTTTTTTTATTTTTTTTACCCTAGCCCTTGAACTTCTGCTAGATGAATGCAGAAGAACACTAAAGCATATTAGAATTGTGACTCCTCACTTGACTCTAGGAGGGTTTTTATAGACCTCCTATAGGGGCAAAAAAGTAATAAATAAAAAACAAAAAAAAAAACAAAAAAGGGAGAAAACGGGAAAAAATGAAAAAAAAATGCTCATCGACTGGCATGACGCGGCAAGCGATCGTCACGACGCCCCCGCCAAGTAGCGCTCCAGCACCGCAGACTCATGGCGCCGTAGCACCCGTAGCATCCGGATGGGTCCATAACCTCAAACCTTGCCACAAGACATCCGCAACATCATCCCCGCATCCACTTTCGTGATCATAATCTTGTGCACCCATGAAGATCTGTTCTCTCAAACTGTATGATTAATGAACTCACAAATTTCATTGAAGAATTTACTATTTTCAATTATTTGACATATATATTTTTGGATGATTGAGATAATGTCATCCAAAAATAGAACCGATATGGCACTAAAAATCCGCTAATCAAAGCAATCTTGATGTCAAAAGCAGATCCTAAGTTGAAACTAGTAGATGCACTTAAAATATCATTGAAAACTTTGGGATATCAGCTAAATCCCTAAATAGTTCCTAAATATGGAGTGTTTATGATCAAATCAAACATCTTGAAGAGCCGGATTTAACAAGCCCAAGATCTCTTGATTCTAACATCATTTTAGCATTCAAATACTCAAAATACATTGATGATCAGAAATCATCTGAGCCATCCTAAGTGGTTTGGATTTTGCATGTATTTATAAAATGCCTCCTCTAATCTATAAATAACCCCTTATTCTTCACATGAAGGGGAGCCCAAGCTTAAGAGAAGAAAGAGCTCTAAAGCTTGAAAATCCTCCAATCGTAATAGTGCAACCACTCGACAGTCACCGACCACCGCCGCCGGCTGCCGCCGTTGGACGCCACCGTCGATCCCCATCATCGTTTGCCAATCATCACCGCTGACACCGCCACGGCCATCACTACCATCATCATCGCCATCGCTGCCGGCTATCGAACCCACTATCATCGCCATCACCGCTGACCACTTGCCGCCATCGCTACCGACATCGTTATTAACCATCGCTGCCATTATCCCCACCGACCACTGCTGCTGGTCGCCGGCGCCATCACCGAAGTCACCGCCATCGCCACCACCATCGACATCGTTGCGACACCGACCACCGCTGCCACACCGCTGGCTACCATCCATCAGCCGCTTCGGCTATTCGGTATCGTCATTACCATCTGACCAGAATCGTGTTTCGCCAGATAACCATCATCAATCTATTAATAACATTAAACAATCAGATAATTGTTGTTGTCGATTCTGATTCAATCGATTCTCATATACAATTTCAGTAATCTCGCTATCGGAATACTTTGTACTCTAAACAAATACATAGTGGAAGATTTTATCAAGCCTCTGATTTTTTTTCGCTCTTCGTGGGTTTTTCCACAAAAATTTTGGAGTTTTCTTGTTCATTCTTCAAACATCTGTGTGTGTGCTGGATCCTACAACAAAGCTAAAGCATAAACTTTTATTCTACCTCAATTGGTTCTCTAGCACGCAACAATAACATAGGTTTACAATGAGTACATAGAGTTCAATATATAATTTATTATAAAAAAAAGTAGATGATATTTAGTGCATATTTAATCTATAATTTAATTATTTAATTAAGAATATTTTAAATATAGCGAGAGTGTACTCCGTATACTCAAAATACACTCATATTCTTAAAATAATCTTAAGTTTCATCGAACTCAGCTTAAAATTATTATTGAGCCTGACTCGGATTCGTGACTCAAGATAATTTTCATAAAATCTTTATAATAGTATACAGCTCGTGATTTCTCTCCTCTACTTTTTTTTAATTATTTTTTTTGTTGTTAAAGTAACACTTTTTTAATCATATTTGGTGAAAAGTTCTAAACTAGGGAAAAATTGGAAGATTAAATAATCTAATTAACATATGATTGAAATAATTCTTAAAATAAATAAATTTATTTTGAAATAATTGTAATAAGTTAATTACGCACCTAACGCTTCTTAGCCCGAAATTTTCAAACCAAAATTTATTCCACATTTAATCATAAAAATATAAAAAAATATTGAGAATTTATTTTTTAGTTGAGGCGATTAAAACGTTATAGATGATATTTGTTGCATTTGAGAAATGTTTTTTATTGACCGACTTAATTAAAAGTTGGTTTTAATTGAGTTTAAATATTTTTTTAAAGATTCTTCCGTCAATCGAAATCAGTCAACAATGCACACCAACTTAATTCGCGGAAAGAGGGGAGGGTCAAATTACAGAACTGCGATGACCGAAGTAAAAGACCACGTGGAATATCTATGGTAGATGTGGATTAATCCATCTACCACGCTTCCTCTTCCCATCCGCACTTTATAAGGCGTCATCAACCAGGTAAACAACCAGGCCAAGAGAAAGCTGGTTCTAGTTCTTCGACCACACGAGAAAACTGTTATAGCAGCTAAGGCTTCACTTGTCCCATCTTGTGCCTACTCCTCTCCTGCAAACCAAAATTATCAAAACCTCTCACCATGCCGAGCCTTGAATCCGTTAAGAAGTCGAATAGAGCAGACGGCTTCGCCTCCGTCTTGGCCATCGGGAGGGCGAACCCCGAAAACTTCATTGAACAGAGTACCTACCCAGACTTCTTCTTTCGAGTAACCAACAGCGAGCACTTGGTCAACCTCAAGAAGAAATTCCAACGCATATGTAAGTTAACTCAATTCTCCATTCTATAGTATAACCGATCTCCTTAATTTGCAGCAAACATGTCACTAAGAATTTATCAATTTATATTCATCTTCAGGTGATAAGACGGCAATCAGAAAGCGCCATTTCGTCTGGAACGAGGAGCTTCTCAATGCAAATCCGTGCCTCGGCACTTTCATGGACAACTCTTTGAACGTAAGGCAAGAGTTTGCCATAAGGGAGATACCAAAGCTTGGCGCGGAAGCCGCCACTAAGGCCATTCAGGAGTGGGGGCAACCTAAATCGCGTATAACTCACCTCATCTTCTGCACCACGAGCGGTATGGACTTACCTGGTGCTGACTATCAGCTCACCCAAATCCTTGGCCTCAACCCAAATATCGAGCGTGTCATGCTGTATCAGCAGGGCTGTTTCGCTGGCGGAACCACTCTTCGCCTCGCCAAGTGCCTCGCTGAAAGCCGCAAAGGCGCACGAGTTCTTGTGGTTTGCGCGGAGACCACCGCCGTGCTATTTCGTGCACCATCTGAGGAGCACCAGGATGACCTTGTTACCCAAGCTTTATTTGCCGATGGTGCTTCCGCACTTATAGTGGGTGCCGATCCAGATGAGGCAGTTCACGAGCGGGCCAGCTTCGTCATAGTTTCTACATCTCAAGTCTTACTGCCGGACTCAGCGGGTGCTATTGGAGGCCATGTAAGTGAGGGAGGCCTCATAGCCACCCTCCATAGAGATGTCCCACAGATTGTTTCCAAGAATGTTGGAAAGTGCTTGGAAGAGGCGTTCACCCCACTTGGCATTTCAGATTGGAACTCTATCTTTTGGGTGCCGCACCCAGGTGGCCGAGCCATTCTAGATCAGGTGGAGGAGAGGGGTTGAAGCCTGAGAAGTTATTCGTTTCCAGGCATGTGCTCGCAGAATACGGTAATATGTCGAGCGTCTGCGTGCACTTCGCTCTTGATGAGATGCGCAAAAGGTCTAAAAAAGAAGGAAAGGCAACAACCGGCGAGGGCCTAGATTGGGGTGTGTTGTTTGGGTTCGGGCCAGGCCTCACCGTCGAAACTGTCGTTCTTCACAGTGTCCCTATTTAATACTAAACCTTTGATGTTATTGTTATGCAAATTCATTGTTGCGTGCATGTATTACTTATAAGGCTTGCAGCCATTTTTTATTATGACCCCGATCTTCTTTTTTCCTTGTTTCCAAAGGCAACCTTTGTTAAAACTTATACTTTCAAAAATAGACTTCTGAAGAAAGAATGTATCCAGAGAGAGAGGGAGCTCCTTTCTCATTAATGCATACACTGTTCATCAAATTTAATCTGTTAATATTCGTTGGTTTTTCATAAGGAATTCACAGTTTTAAATGAAACTTTAAAACCACCATCGAGTGCACAAAATGATTTCACAAAACAGAATCAACAGGATTTTAATAGTACAAGGAGAATTTGAACTTGATGATCACTCAATAATAATAATAAGAGAAAATTTTGATTATTTATGAACATCAAGAATTTTATAACTTTTAGGATTATTTTATGATGAATGTCAAACAGGGGCGGAACCAGCCACTTTTAGGATGGACAAATTAATTATCAAAATTTTAAATAAAAATTATTATTATTATTTATTAATTTTTAGGGTGGGCAAACTAATAAAATGAAAAAAAAAATTATTTTTATTGGGCAAGATTTTTTCTTAGGGGGGGAGGGAATTTATTTTTTAAAAAAAAGAAATTATAATATAAAAAAAAAATTGAGGGTGGGCAATTACCCACCTCACTTAAGGGTGGGTCCGCCCGTGATGTCAAATATATATTATCATTAATTTTTAGCTACACTAGACTCAAAATATATCTAATGATTTAAACACCTATTATGACTACATTTAATGGTAAATCTCACCCAAATTTTTTTTTCTCACTTATTATTATCTCAATCTATTATGACTATATTTTGATCCAAATATTTCTCACCCAAATTTTTTCCTAAATTATTATTGCTAAGAATTTTATTATTGTTTCAATTTAAAATGTAGTGAAATATGACATCAGCAAAGACAAATACATACAATCAATCTATTATTAAGATAAATCTCGTTGATATCTATACTGCTAAAAATAATAATTGGATCATATTCTTCTGATAATGCATTATAAGTTTTTTAGAATAATTTTGTTGGATGAATGATTGATGAAGAAGATAGTTAATCTCAATAAATTATTTTAAAAAAGGAAAATTCTGACTTTATATTCCTCATAATACATATAATTTATCAAATATTATTTCTATTAGTTTATTTAGAGAAATATATTTGGAAGTTACTTTAGACATGCCAATATAATACATAGCTTTTAGTGGTATTGTGAATATTCAAAGAATATGGCTATTGAACCATCATTTTCAAATGTAGTTGTTATCTTTGAGTAGTATTTTTCATCATTTTTGAGTGATCATCTTTCATAAAGCAACACTATGAACTCTTTAAAATGAACAAAAAATAGTGTTAAATTTTAACAGTTGTATATGTTTGAATGCTATTATTAATCCATATTTTTAATAAGAAAAATGAATTAGGAAAATCCTATGTTCAAAAACAAACATATTTTGAACATCATATTTAACATTTGGTTTTTAATTGAACTTTTGAACGTTTGATTTAGACTTAAGATTTTGACTATTATATGCAAAATTGGGTTTGGTGCATTCTCAAACAAGGTTCAAATCTTATGGTTCTAACCATGTTTAACAAAATATTTGAGACCACAAAAATAGTGATTTGAACCATGCTCCAACAAGAGTTGAATATAATTCAAACAAATTTCATTTTTAAATTTAAGATTGTTCATTTTCCAACTTTATCATTACACTTGCTCGAACCTTTTTCGAATTATGGTGAGTTTTGTTCAAATATTGCTCAATCCTTACTCAAATTTTGCTCGAATTTTGATCGAATCATGTTATGGTTTGAATCTTATTTGAACATGGTTCAAAAAAAAATTCCTATAAGATTTGAATAAAAATTGAAATTTTCTTAAATATAATTTAAACTATAATGAAGACTTATTTAAATCATTATCTATTATGATAAAATTAAATTAAATACTCTATAATTAAGAAGCATATTTTAATTTAAAATAAACTAATAAATATATATATATTTTTAAATAAAGTGACATTTACATACATAACATAGTTCTTACATATAAACTTTTATATTTAGATAAATAACACCTAAAATTTTTAATTTTATATAAAAATAGCATCTTCATTAATTTTTTTAAAGTAAATATATTTTTTTAAACATAGAAAAAGTGTTGTCCTTGTAAATATCAAATTTTTGATGTTAAATAAATATGTGCTATCTCCCAAAAATAAATACAGATATATTCTTCTAATTTTGTTTATTAATAGTCATAAGTAATCAAAATTTACGTATAAAATGAACTGTAATCTCTCTCCAAAAGAAAAGAAAAGAAAAAAAAGTAAAATCTGCACCTCACCCACTTTCACGGAATCTGCCCAACCGGTACATGACTGCTGTTTATTATATCGTATACTTGAGTTCAATATAACAATACAACAAATCGGACGGTCTGGATTCCACATTTATTAATTTCTCCAACCGATAGAGATAGAGATAGGGAATGAAAATTATCTGTTAAAATTTACCCGTTCAGTTGTGCATAAATTTATAATTAAATTAGGTCAAAGTTAAGAAATAAAAAAAGTCCTTACGCACGGAGTTTGTGCAAAAGGAATGCAGCGCAGTGCATCACGTCATTATTCCCAAAAAAAAAAAATATTATGTGCGGATTCCGTGCATACGAATTTTATAAAAAATAAAAAATAATGTTTAAAATGAGAAGATTTTAATTTTTTTTATTCATAATATTTTTAATATATTAAATATAATATAACATAGTTTTACAATGAGTACATAGAGTTTAAGCTTTATTTTAAAAGTTTAAGTATACTCCAATGAGACTTATTTAATATAAAAAAGTTGAAATAATTTTGACTTAATTAATTGTTATAACAAAATGATATAAAAAAAAAGAAAATATATAATAAAAAAATATTTGATACATAAAAATAAATTATAATTTTTAATATTTTAAAATATTTCATAACTAAATTAAAATATATTTTAAATATATCTTATATTAATATTTTTAATTGAACTGTCTCACAAAATAATGAGTAGAATTAGAGTTAATCAAGCTTAATTAATTAGCTCATCTAGGTTGGAGCTATTTATCCAAGCTTGAGCCTACTTATAAGTCGATTTTACTCCCTTACATCTCTATTTATGAGTATTGAAGAAAATTACTTTTAAAATCCAATAAATAACTTGACAATTTCGTCAATTAACGTAACCGCGTGATGACCATTGTAATTATACTTTCAGGAAGTGTACCAAAGGCCGTTGGCATAGCCGCATAAACGTGTAAACGAGCTGTGCTGAATCTTTATTTATATTTTACTCATATTCCAAATGACTCCTATAAATTTAAAATGACTCACATGACAAAAATTTTAACTATTAAGTTATGATAGTAACTATTATATATATATATATATATATATATAATAATATATATATATATATATATATATATATATATATATAAATACTATAATATAAAATAAATATATATAATAATAATAGAATATAAAATAAAATAAAATATTATAATAAATTTAAATCAGTTGAGCGATCAAACAAAAGATTGTTAATATTTATTTCGTTATATATTTGACACTGATTAACGAGCAATACAAATTTATGAATAACAGTATTTTTACAGCCCTAAAAGGCTTCACGGAGTGGAAATGCAATGACCTTTAAATTACAAGATAAGATCATATATTTAAAATTTCTTTTATCTTAAATTTATATCCTTGCACTAATTATTCTAAGAAATACACTGAATTCATACAAAAAAAAATTATACTGTGAGAGATACAAATAGAAAAGAATGGAAGCGAGGAAAAGCTTAAAAATCCGATTATTATGATGATACGTTGCATCAAAATTTTTTATGTCCGTAATCAAAATTTAAATTTTAAAGTAGGAATTAAGTAATGTAACAATATTATTGCCGAAAATAATTCCAGTAAATAGCAATATATATATAGATAAAGCAAACTATCTTCATAAAATAAACAACAATTCTGAGACATTTTTGTGTTCATGAATAAGCTGAGCAATTAAAAAGAATTAAAATGATTATTGAGTGAGAGTTTATCCTTTTAATATCGCAAAAATTTCAATAAAAATAGATTAGTGGGCGAAGGGTCGCAAAAGATAACTAATCATAGGAGATAACTTAGTTGAAATAATTACACTGCTTGGATGGATTGAGAGCTACAATAATCCCCCTTCTCCATCACCCAAAGTAACAATAAATTATAGAAGATCATTGATGGTTAATAAACAATAAAATATAGTAGATGTTTGTTCCGCAAGACATCACCACATCAAAAATTATAACAACTTCCTCAATTCAACTATATTCTGAATAACAAGATTGGTCAAATAAAAAAATGGGAGATGTGGTGATTTATTTTTACACCTAACTAGAATTAGGCGCCTAGGAAAGGATGTGACCACTCAATTTTAATTTGGGCCAAGATTGAAACTTTTATCTTATCTATTTTCTTAAGTTTCATGATCTAACAAAAGAAAAAAAACTTCTTTTTATATTAGGGCTTATGGAAGAAGAATGAAGGAAATAAATAAAGAAGGCACACCCTGGACTAGACTCCATAGATTCAGCTCCATAATCTTCTCTACTCTCTCTCTCTCTCACTTCAACTTTCAATTTCCACCAACACAAGTAAACTTTTTAATCTTATTCCTCTCTTTTGATTCATGAGAAAGATCTTAGCTTTAGCCTAGCCCAAGGTGAATAACACCCATTAATGAAATAAGAGAAAACGTCTAACAAAAGAGTTAAGCTTAGAGTTTATCAATAAGAGGTTGGCAATTGGGGTCTTATTGTTAATAGGTGATATATGAAGTTCGAGGTAGGTGTTAAAGAGAGAAGCTATAAGCAATTTGATAGAGGAAAGAACATCCTTGCATGAAATAAAATTAGAAAGATCGATAGATCTATTCTCAATATAAAAGCAAAGCCAAAATTATCTTGGAAGGTAAAAAAGATGGAGCTTATTTATTATTGATTATTAATTAAGACCATTCCAAAATTAACTCATCATCATTAAATACGATGTGAACGATTTTGGGAAAGATTAGTTAATACAAGAAAAAGCTACAAGAAGAACAAATTTGATTTAAATAATAAGATAAAGCATTGATGAAAATAAAAAAAATAAAAAAAGATAATATGGATCATATTTGGTGCAAACACGATGAAACTATAAAAGTGTCCTTTAATTGACTCATATATTTAGATGAAAAAAATGAACATATTTAAAACATGTAGCAAATCAATTAATGAATCTAGTGGGAAAATATTTTATATGCAATCAATGAAGAAGAGCATCTATTTAGAGTAGTAAAAGCCTTAGAGATATCAATCTTTGAGTTAAAAATTACTTTAATAATTAATTTGTTGATGTCTTCCAATAAGAATCTTGGCTATGATATTGTTAAAATACATACATGAGAAATAGGTCTTTAATCCTATATAGATTCATAAAATTTATGCTTAAAATTTCAACTAATAGTAGTAATCTTAACTTGATTATATTATTTTATAGTAGAAAAAAGTGGATGGCAGCATTAGTTAAATAAAGACTTAATATTCTCAAAGAGGTAAAGAACTCTGTAGTAAAATTATCAACACATAAAAATTAAATTATTCTTAGTATTAAAAAATATATTATAAATAATATCACTAAATAAAATGTCATCTTCAACATAAGAAGCCCATTCATCCAAAAAAAAAAAAAAAAAACGCTCCAACAAAAATGCTATTCAAAATAGGAATAATAGTTTTATAGTAAGGTTATTAAAGAAAGTAATAACATATTTAGCATTAAGATTCATGTGAATAATATTATTAAAGTAATTGTAGAGGGATCTAATGGTCTTAAAGTATTTTCTTTTGTTCTTTAAAAATAAGCTAAGAAATCTAACCTCTTTGTTGTGTAATAAAATGTCCAAGATTTGAATCTTTAAAAAAAAATTTTTTTTTTGATGAGAATTCTTTCTTCTTGATAATGCCATCAAATTTTTATCAAGAGTTGTATAATTTTAATTTAATCTAATATTCGTAGCAACATTTCAGAGCATGGAAGAAAGATTAGAGCTCTAATTTGTTTTGATTGTACTTGATAGCCTTAATTTTATTTTGGAGTATAGAGATTACAACTTCTTATAAAGAGGTTTTGCTTCCTCAACCACATTCAAAAAGCTAGAAACTCTATTTTTTTTTAGTTTTGTTGAGTGCTAGAAAATCAATTGTAGTAGAATAAAAATTTATGGCTTTGTTGTAAAATTAAGCAAATACATAGATGTTTGAAGAATGAACATAAAAATTTCAAAATTTTACGTGAAAAACCCCTCAAGAGGGGGAAAAAAATCATGAGGCCTAGCATAGTAAAAATTTTCCACTATATATCTATTTATGAGTACAAATTTTTTTAGATAAGGATTACGAATTGTATGAAGGTACGATAAGAATCGAATCAAGCAACAATAGCTATGCAACCGTCGTTTTGCAACAGTTATTAATGGCAGTTGATAATAGTGAATAAGGTATCGGCGGTGATGGATAACAGCTGCAGATGGTGGTTGATGGCGGCGATGATCGATAGTGCGATGGCCGTGGCGGTGGATGGCGGTGTACATGGCGACGGCGGTGGTCGGCAGTGGTGGTCGGCGGTCGGCGATGATCAACGGAGGATGACCAATAGCGGTGGTTCGGCGCGATACCTGACGGATCGAGCGATGATCGGCGGCAGTGGTAAGCGGTGATGGCCGGCGATAGTTGGCACACGGAAAGGATCGGTGGCGGCCCGGCTGGTTGGTGATGCGTCGGCCCGTGTGGTCGACGCCGTCAGTGGTACGATTTTTTGGATGATTTTCGCTTTTGCTCTCTTCTCTTTAGCTTGAACTCCCATCATGTGAAGAATGAGGGGCTATTTATAGATTAGAGAGATGATGTTTCTGTAAATACATGTAAAATCCAATCCACTCCATCGGATGGCTCAAAATGATTCTCTTGATCATTCGATGTATTTTAAGTATTTGAATGCTCAAATAAAGTCAGAATCAAGAGATCTTGGATTTGTTAGATCCGACTCGTCAAGACGCTTGGTTTGATCATAAACATTCCATATTTAGAAACTATTTAGGAATTTAATTGATATCCAAAGTTTCCAATGATATTTTAAGTGCTTGATCTAGACTAGTTTCGACTTAGGATTGAATTATTTTTGACATCAAGATTAGTGCTTCGACTAGTGAAATTTTTAATATCATATCAACTTTAAAACTAGTCATTTTTTTACATTAAATAATTGGAGATGGAAATATAAGTGCGGTTAAACTAAATTATTATGCTTAACAATATATAGATGACAACAAAAATCACAAAGAATGAAACCATGCTATACATCATTCTTTAGTTTTTTTCCTATTTCTTGTCTATGATATCTTAGGGTTTATTGATACATTTATTTTATGATTTGTACTCAGAACCAAAGTATCTTCTTTGCAAATATAAATTGATGATACATCACAATAACAGAATTATAAGCTAAAATGCTTCTATTTATCTTTGATCTATCAATAACAAATTAGTGATTCAAGTGGTGATATGAAAAACTAAGGTTATGTAGTTAATAAGAACAAAAGATTCACACATTGAGCTTGAGCTACATTCTTTAGCTAAGATTGTTCATATAAGCTAGTCTATATCTATTACAAGAAAGCTCTAAAAGCATAACTATTATTTTTTAATGAAGGAGACTACAAATTTATTAAAATTAAATGCAATTTAAAGGCAAAGCCATGAAGTAGCTTTCATTAGCATATAAAGTAGAATTATTAAAGATTGCAATTAATGATAGAAAATATAGATGATGGCATGTAAAAAAAATAAGCAAAGACACTGGAGTTACAAATTTAAATATTTTTCCAAAGAAAAAAAATAATATGGTGATTAATTTTCAACTAAGTCTTGTTTTTTATTATAAGATGAATATTTTGCTATAAGATTTGCATTGGCTCCTACATACCACTTTGCATGAATAAGTCGTTCATACATTGTGTCACTTTTATAATTATTTTTTATCTTTTAATAAGACTTAAAAAGAAATTTCAGAAAAAAAAATATATGCTCAATTTTTCTTTAAGAATTTCATATTTTGCAAATGTCAAATTTATGGGGGTTTCATTTGAAGAAATTTCATATTTTATTTTCTTTTATTTCATTACATAAGGCTCTAAACTTTGAACTGAAATTTGAAGATTTAAAACATGTTATTACTTATTTTTAAACAGGCTATTTTCTTATAAGTAGCTCTTAGATGAACCAAGTTTTAGGAATGAACCATAACATGAGTTGTGTTGTAACATTCTAAGGGATGTTGAAAAGTCATATTAAAATATTCTAATGCATTTTCTTGTGGTTGTTATAGATGACCAAAATTAGTATAGATAAAAGCATTAAAAAATAATTTTAATCAATATATATTTTTTTTTTGCTTTTACTTAAATAACATCTAATTTTGTGATTGTTTGTCTCTAATATTAACCATATGCTTTCACATCTTGACATAATATATTAGGATATTCTCGATACAATTTTTGCTTTTATAGGGTTAGATCGTTATGACTAATTATTTATTTTTTCCTTAATTAGAATGATTATTATTTAGTGGTAGCTCTCTCTCTCTCTCTCTCTCTCTCTGAACCTACAAAACATACTATTGAAAAATATCTCATAAAGCATGCTCATTAAATAATCTCATTCTTAATCTTGATGGGACCCATTTTCATTTACTGTACAGCCACAAAAGCCCATATAAAATAAAATAGGATCTGGGCTAAACTTGGAGCCCATATATTAATTTTAAGACGAAGCTCGCTATTTAGAATAATGTGAGGCCATATAACTTTTCCGTAAACAATTAATTGTCATATTTAATGTTGACATGTTAATTCTCATTTTTATTTTTATTTGATTTTTATAATCATTTGGCTTACACTATATATATTACATTAATTTTTTTATGTACAATAATAACATTTATAATTAAATCAAATAACCATTGATTTCAAAAACTCAACACGATCAAATTAGTTTTATTATTAAATGATATCTCATAATTAATTTTATATAAAAAAATATGAACTAGATGCTTTGGCTGCTTTAAAACTTTTCCAAAAAAAAAAAAAAATAAATAAACAAATTCACAATTTATCAGACGTTATTAGTTTGAACGATCTCCTTAAATGCCTTATGACAATCGGCAACTTTTACTGTCTACATTTATTGTGGTCCCCACAATGGACCTTAACACTTATCAACATTCTAATTGCTAGTTATATCCAGGATCCAGGCTGTATGAGACTCATACTCCGCGTTAACCAATCAGATCATTCTGAACTCATTTCTATGGGTGGTTCTCTTCTTTTCTGCATGGGCCCACCACTTAATAACCTTATTTAGATCATGAGCAACCAAACAATTAATTTTTTTATTTTTTTAAAAGATAAATATTATTATCCATCTATATAAAAATAATATTTATTTTGATGCCACGCAATCCTTTAATCTTTTTTTTAAGATTATTAGCAAAATAGTAAATTAATATAACTTAAAGTTCAAAATTACATATATTTTTTGCGAGTATTACTATATTTTTGTATGTAATTTCTAAATATTTATAAATACATTAAATAACATGATCTCATAAATATCGAATACATGAAAATAGTCGTTTTGCCAAAAAGCCTGTCGCAGTCCAGAGTTTTCTAGAGAGGTTACAAATATGAGTTAACAGCTCATATTCGATTCATTCGTTAACTAAATGAGTCGAACATGAATAAATATTTCGCTATATATAAACTAAATAAACAATCATTTGTTCGATCACGTCATAATTTAACTCAAATAAAAAAATTATATTATATTATAATAATAATAATAATAATAATATTATTATTATTATTATTGTATTACTATTATTATTATTTATTACTATTATTATTATTATTTTATTACTATTATTTTTATTTATTATTATTATTTACTATTATTATTATTATTATTATTATTATTATTATATACATACTAATACATTTATATATTACAAATGAGTATGAGCATTAAAACTTTGTTATGCAAAAGATTGCGCTCAATACTCCTCCAGAAAAAAAAACTTGTTGTTTGTGAACAGCCGATTACTTAGTTTAAACGAGCCAAACACCTAACAGACATTTCGCGATATAAACAGAAAACCTAACAAAATAAATTTCAAATGAACCGAACACGAACAAGAGTTATGTTCACTCAAGCTCGGCTCGTTTACACCCCTAGTTACAAAGACATTATTCCTCGTCGCTAACTGGTTCCAGCGGACCACTGCAATGCTTTCCATGCAAGCTTGCATTTCCTCCCGTCATAAGTGCTAGCGTCCAAGATCGTTACACGTTCGCCTAGACTAATATCAATTTATTACTGCGCTATTAAACTTCACTATAAGCGATGATTAAGTCTATGCTTATTCATTTTTCAGGGTTAATTAATCTTTTTAAATTAAGCGCTACTGACGACAAGTTTCGAGTTATTCTTCTTTATAAAGGGCTCACCAACAACCTCCTGGCTTCCTCACCATCCTCCTCTCTCTTCCACACACTTTCTTTCCTCTCTCTCTTATCATACCATACTACGCACCTAACTTTCTCTCTCTTCCGCCGACTCTGCCATGGTGGACGAGTCGAGCAACGCGGATAAGAGGATACACATTAACCAGGAGGCTGAGGTGAGGAAGGGGCCATGGACTATGGAAGAGGACCTCATCCTGATCAACTATATAGCCAATCATGGCGAGGGGGTGTGGAATAATCTTGCTCGATCTGCAGGTGAGTGATAAGTGTATATTTTTAACGATTTTTTGTTTTTTTTGAGTTGACGAATTAGATAAAGGTAACATGAATATTGGATGGGTCTTACGAGAAGGCCTGAAGAGAACAGGAAAGAGTTGCCGGCTTCGATGGCTAAATTATCTGAGGCCAGACGTGCGGAGGGGCAACATAACACCGGAGGAGCAGCTGCTGATCATGGAGCTGCATGCCAGGTGGGGAAATAGGTGAGCTTCTTTTTACATGCAACCGGATGCGTCCTCCTTGCTAAGCTGCCATAGAAGAAACTTTAATATCTGAATTACAGAAAATTTAATAAATGGATAAATATATATAATACAAATATTTTATACTTCTTAAAACAACTCAACACCAAAATTAATACATAAAAAATGCGAAAAATTACGCATATTCTTAGCATAATATATTTGAGATTTTTTTTTTGTTATTGGATAATGACTTGTCGTTGTGTTCTTAGATTAATATTATTGTGCTAGAGTAATCTTAAAAAATAATGCAGCCCAATTCTCGTGGGAGAGGATAAATTTTGTCCGAAGTAGAATTATTGCTCTCTCTCTCTAGCTCTCTATGTTTTTTATTTAATTGTCTGTTTATTTATTTATTAACTAATATTACTTAAAAATATTACTAATTAGCTAATAAATATAAACTACTGTCTCATGATTATTATAAATTAAAAACTTTTATTTTATTTTAGGATCGGCCATGATAAGAGTACAGATGATTTCAGATGGGCATTATAAAACGCATTAAAAATTTTTATTATGTAAATCTACATATTAAACTAACCAGCAGTGCTTGCTATGAAAGAATTTATGGATTATTATTTTAACGTATAAATTTGAGCCATATATACTTCTCATCAATAAAAAAGAAATCATATTCTCAACTCCTTGAAAATATAAGAATCTTTTTTTCTATTATTTTCTTTTTGATAAATTTCACATAAGCCAATCACACTTATGGCTATAAT
The DNA here is from genome assembly GCA_021442155.1 of Cymbidium sinense. NCBI lineage: Eukaryota > Viridiplantae > Streptophyta > Magnoliopsida > Asparagales > Orchidaceae > Cymbidium > Cymbidium sinense. The sequence continues at coordinate 51,445,977 of CM038221.1, forward strand.
TTTTATTATGATATTGTCCTATATTTTTTACTGTGTCGGTATAAAACATTAAAAAAAATTATATTCTCTGCAAAATTATTAATATATAACCTCTATAATTTCAGATAATTAGGGCTCTGGAATGATAATCAGCGTTGGAAAACATACAGAGTACTTTTAGTTTGCTTTGATAAATATATGATGTCGGATATTATCTGGCGGCACTTTTAGAACATCTATTCATGATAAGTTCAAATGAAGACAATGACTATCATGTCAATTATAGGAAGTAATTGAGCATATGGAATGAGGAAAAGGTGACGAAGCGCAGGTCTCCTTTTCTTTTTTTAATGTTAATTTCTTTTACAAATTCTAACTATTAACTTTTTCTTAAATTATTAGATTTGAATAAGAATATGTGAAAACATGTAAATAATTATAATTGTATAACAACTCTTGTAAAATCTCTGATTGATCCCCCATATATATGTATTTATGTATTTATGTATGTATATATGTATGTATATGTATATACTTTTTCCCTCAAGCATTAATTTTAAAAATCTATATACGTACATCCCTAAAAAAATCAAACAATAAGTAAAAAAGTGTTTTATTAGTAATTAATTTCTATTGAATGTAGCACATGACTTTCATGAAACATTTTACTATCTATAATACCGGCATTTTTTTTTTTTTTAGTTTCTAAAACTTCAGACTGCATGCATGAAAGGGGCAAAAAGTTTCGCTTGAAATTCTATGCATAATGCATGCTTTATGCCACAGCAATGAAAATAGATGGGAGGCTGTGAGCATCCAAATAAATAAATATATAAATAAAACACAGACATTTCGAGCTAGCAAATTTCTTTTCCATGAAATTCATATAAGAAAATAAAATGAGAATATAAAAAGCTCCCCATAACTCCATCTTTTCAGCACTACAGTGATTAGCAAAGAAGCATTACTTGAATAAAAGTCAATTGAGATCACCTGAGCTTGGATTAAGTTTACAAATAGTAGAAACATTCGAACAATGGAAGAAAAACTATAATATCAACTGCAACTTCTATTCTCAAAACTTATATCAGACTAACGCAGAAGAAAGAAATGCTTGACATATATATACACTTACAACCCTCTGCAGATTAACAGATATTTTCTACATGCCTAACTGTGAAATGAAATGTAGTCTGCAAATCCTACGCGAAGATAGATCACATTGACGAACTAAACCTTGGATATTTATTTCCCGAAGTCATAGCGTATTTGGAAAATATATTTTGTGATCGCCTAATTATTTGGCAAGGTTACTATTTAAGAATACGTTCACTCCAAGCTGTGAGAACAGAAGATATTTATGAAAGCATTCAACCTAACATGCTGTCATGTCGTTTAAATGCCTTAGATCTTTTATGAATCATGAGCCACTTCTTTTATTTAACACATAAAATGGACAAAGATATGAATAAAGGATTATAATCACCTTAAAACTACTTTGCTTTATATAATGTCATGTGAAGCATGTGCTTAAAATGGTTTTCCTAAGATATTATCCCTCATCAGTTTTGTCTAATAAAATTGAGAAAAAACTTGCTCAAGAAAATTTCCTTTTCTACTTCTAACTCAAGAGGTGAAAATATTTATTCTTAAGATATCTAGTTAGATTAATATAGGTATCACTTTTTATGATACAAGACGATAATTACGATAATTATAAAAGTAGTCTTATTAAATATAACCATTTTTACAGCTTAGAATGAGTTGAGTAGGATCTAAAGAACCAAGTTGATTCAAATGTTTAAGTATTAACACATTTGCATTAATTAATTCTACCCTTTATCAACTTCATGAACTGATTACATTTCAAATCCATTTTTTTCCATCGAGGTGGTCGAAAATTGCGAGGCAACTCCCTGGAAGGACTGATAATGAGATCAAGAACTACTGGAGGACTAGAATCCAAAAGAAGGTTAAAAATGGTGATGCCCCTGATTACTCGAGCCAGATGATCATCGACGAGGCTAGCACAAGCCATACAAGCAGCATTGAAGAAGGAATGGCACAGCAAAGTTATCCAATTCACCCTAATACGAATCCTGAAGCTTACCCTCCTTCATGCAACTCCGGTGAATTGGGTGAAAACTTTTGGAGTATGGAGGATTTCTGGCCCATCCAATCAGACCAATCTCTTAATGGCGATTAATAGAAGTAAGAAATCAATAAATCATCATGCTTATATGTAAGAGCTATTGATAAAGGAGGCTACTGCCTTATACTGTAAGATTCTCCTGGTTCGTAACGCTGAATGTCGCACTTGTATTTGTACAAAAGTAGTTAATTATTATGGTTAAATTTAATAAATCAAGTGGGATATAGCATGCGCTTGATTTGCTTGACTACATTGGGAATTATAGATTTTATAAAGCTCAAATAATTTTGTGTAAATTAATTCTTCAATGTTTAGTTTGTTTTTGTGTTCTTAATTAATAAGTCAAAATCTTATTGTGAGAACTTGTTAATTAAATATAAATACTCTTAACTAATAAACATGGTCAAGACTCCACTATTAGATTGCTAATATAAAATATCACTATGATGACCAGACCATCTCTTTTCCAATTATTATTTTCTTCAGCTTAGCCTTAATTAGCCCTTCTTATTAGGCATTCCAAACAATAAACCATGAATTTGATGAATGGGAAGACCGTGCTTTTGCACAGCCAAGCTATCTAATAGTTCAACTTGCCAACTGCCAAGGGAAGGTCCCTGATTAAGTTTGTCAGTTATATGTGCATTCCATAATATATACAAAGTTATCACTTATGGTGCATATTGATCATTTGTAAAGAATTATGTCTATTGTCTGCACATAATAATTTATTCATATAATAATCTTCTTTTTAATGATGAGTGATAGACTATAGAATATGTGTCTTAAATTTTGTGGATTTTAAGAAAGAACATTTGCTATCAACTAGTTGATTATAGGTACTTTCACTAATGCTTTTTAGCTACTTCTAGGAAGATACAAAAAAATAATAATTGCTTTCCCTAAGAATGTGTCACGCAATTATTTAGTGGCTTTACGATAACAAATAAAGGACAATTTTGAAAAATAAGTCATCTTCAAAAGAATAATGATGATTTTAATTTATACTAAAATCACAAACATAATTACAATGCAACATCAAACAATCTTAATATTTAAAATGATGATGATTACATCGAACAATCATTATATTTAACTGATGATAATTACAATATTCTTTAGCAAAAATATACACATTATTTTGTGGATCATATGCAATGCTTCTAATGATTGTACTCTATTGTCTTATATAAACTATCACAAATTTAAGCTCTACATAGTCCTACTTTATTTAAAATTTTGAGTAAATATCAATCTTTAGTTATGACTTCTATCTAAAGTGCCCCTTACCTTAGTAACCCTTTAGTCATACTTTTTATCTTTTAGTCATGTCATTTATGGAAGTGTTAGCATCATTAAAAGTTTTAATTAAGTTTTTTTAGGAAGAAAAAATTAGGTCAATATATTTCAAATAAATGTTTTGTTTATGATGTGATATAATTTTAAATGATTGAAAGTCATATTTTAATATTTTGCAAGATGAAAGACAATTATTTTTTATTGTACTAATTATTTATCTTATAAAATTAAAATAATTATCTTATAAATTATTTAAAATTATTTTATAAAATATTTGCAATTATCTTACATCTTTATCGAACACTTGTTCAAAATGTCTTGAGAGATTTTTTTTTTTTCATTTATAGAATGCTTTGACTAAAACTTCTCAATGGGGTAACAATAATTATAATTGTTTAACTGGAGTAGCCTAAATGGTACAAAAATGTGGCTAAAAGACTAATTTTATCATTTTCTAATTTGACACTAGCAACTTTTCTCCTCAACATTTAATTTTCAAAATCAATTTTGGTTTAAAAAAAATCTCAAAATTATCATACTACACATGCTCCTCCTATATTCTTTTTTTTAAACATGTGAACTAATTTATAAAATCTGATCACACATCTTTAAAAAAATATTATTAAGAATTGATATTATTTAGCACATCTATAATATACTTACAACTAAATTTCTAGTCTTGTCATGAACTCATCATCGACTCATCAATTTCTACCTAAATCTTCTCGGGCACGCAAGCATCTGCCTGCCACACCATGCTGGATGGGGCTGGCACGTGCAGACATCTCTCATTGTCCCCTGATCCAACTCAACCAAAGCCGAGTTGCCAACCATGGCAAATGTGGCATACCGAATGCCTTCTTTCTTGTGCTGCCTATTTCAGTGCATCATCATCAGCAATGGAAGAGTCCCAATGTCCTGTAATTATGCGCCCAGTGACCGTTGCCTAACTGTTTGGCGCAACCCATCTCATGCCCGTTTAGCTATAGCCGATCGCCTGCCTAATTTACCACGTGTTTGTCCGCCACAAGCTTTATAACGAATGGGGCAATCGCATCTGATTCATCGCAGCCGTTGATATGCATCACGTGGGTGAATCGAACGTACGTGGGAGATCACTCGATGGCACGTGCTGGTTCGGGAAATGGCTTGATCGGTCGAACGCTCAAAGGGTGATCAGAGGAATTAATTTATCTTGTAGGATGACGTGGAGTTTCTCTATTGGGGAAGATGGTTATAACTTATTAAATGTGGATTTTACCGTTATTATTAATCAATATTAGAATTAAAAAAAGGGTCGTACTTCTTTCGATTCGTCAGGCTTTCCATTGAAGAGAATGGGTACAGGGAATTAAAATTTGGGTCGACATAGCACGTGAGGAGCCTAACGGATTGTTGGAATTCGAACTAGCGATGCGTAATGATGAGGAATAAAGTTCATGTAAAGAATAACACACGAGAATTAAATAAGAATACCCGTAATCTTACCTCGGTTGATAGGCGAGCACGATCGAGAACCCTCTAATCTGTATTTGATTCCTCTTCAAGAAAGAGACGGATAACAGAAAGAAAGTGAGACCCAACATATATAAGTTATGAATGTGTCGTTAGGCTCCCGTATAATTAATCATAACGACATATCTACCTACAAGATAGGTGTTTGGTGAATACCCATTGCAAAATAAAAAAAAAATTAAATAAGAATTAAATTTGCTTCAACTTTTATAATTTTTTTAATTAAATATGATTATTTTTTTCTTTTATATAGTATGAAATTTTAATCATATAAAAAAATTAGAAAAAAAATTTTCTTAAACAGTTATTCAATTTTTATATGTTTATAAACATAAGTCTTTTATTTTTTAATTATTAAAATTAATTATTTGTGTATATCACGATAAAATGATTGAAAATTTTATAAGCATGACAAAAACGAGTTGGACTTTTGTGATGAATTTTAATATTTAGATAGGAAATTGAAACATTATGATAAAAGGATATTTTATTTATAAATATATAATAATCTAGTGTTACCAATCAAAGCTCCAAAGAATTATTTTAAGAAAAATTATTACAAGTAGAGGGATGTTTAGTTAAATTTCAATAACATAACGTTTAGATATATCTTGGTAATATATATATATATGTATTAATATGTATATTAATATATATATATATATATATATATATATATATATATATATATATATATATATATATAGATGATGTGTATTACTACAATTAATATTAAATTAATATATAATAGTTGTGCATTAGTTGAGTGACATATAGATTAATATTATTTGAATATAAAGATAGAGGTACATCCCTAATAATCTCTCTTATTTTAATTGTTATATTGTAAAACATAAAATATATTGTCTTGCAACCCATTATTGAAAATCATGATGCAAATTATATATATATATATATATATAGGAACTAGCTCATTATTTCAGGGTGGGCAAAATTTTAAATGTTTAAATAATATAAAATTAGATAAATAAATAATACTTAAATTTAATATTTTGAAAAAATATATAAATAATTAATAAAATAATATCACTAAATTTATAAGAAAAAATATGTGTGGGCAAGATTATTAAACTTATGAATTTTTATTTTAATTAATTATGTAGTCATTGGAGAGTAATAAGTTAAATTGATTTTTATGAAGAGGAGTTGATTGTATAAATTATAAATTGAGGGTGAGCAAAGGGTAAAAGTATTTTTTTTAAGAGAAAAAAAAATAATTTGCCACCCTCAACAAAAAGTAGGTCCGCTCTATATATATATATATATATATATATATATATATATATATATATATATATAATTTAGTATAGAATAGGTGACTATTTTTTTTATTTAAATGCAAAAGCCATGAACTTTTTTTATTTTATTTCAAGAAGAAGGGACGGGATTTTTGAATATATAATTCTATTTGCTGTATATATTATATATTAAGTTTATTTATCCAAATTTAAGTTGCATTTAGTTTTATAATATATAGTTTTAAAGTTAAAATTATTTATCCTTTCTCAAGTATATATAAATTGATTTATTAGTATGTATTATTCAACTTGTGAAATTATGAAAGAAATGATTTACTTGTAAGATAATCTTCACATAAAACAAAACAGAATAATTTAAGTCCTTATAACTCCAACCCACCCGGCTGTCTTCATGCAATTATTTGGAATACTAAAGATCACAATAAGTTAACCCAGAAGTTAGGAAGCGTGGACCCTTTAAATTATAATAATAAATTATATTGTAAATTAAAAAAAGTATTATAAATATTAATGACTTGATTGAGAGTGATAGTTGAACAGTTTGGGAATAAAAGATAAAATTACAAAAAGAAAGAGTAGAGTTTGTTGTTATTCATTCAATGGCTAAATCATTTTAACGACTTTTAAGTTTAATACTGATCATTAAAAAAAATTAAATATAATATAAACTAATAAATATTAAATATTTAAAATAGTTTTATTTACATTTTAATAGCTTCATGATAAAATTTAAAATGATATAATTGTATAAAGTATTCATGATTTATTATGAATTATATATCATATCAATATTTAATAAAATTCATATAATATTATACATTATAAATGATCTAGAATATTAAAATATAACAATTTGGGTGTAAATGAGTTGAGCCGAGCTCAATCACGGCTAATTCCATCTCGGCTTATTAACCTAATGGCAACCCCAAATTTGTGATCGAGCTCGAGTCACTCAACATGCCAATCTAATCGCCGGCTTATGCTTAAGATCGCTAGAGAAGCGTTGCGAGGAAGTCACAGTAGGAGCTTGTTGAAGTAAGTTTTGACAATAATGAGAAAATCATAATGAAAACTTGCTAGAGAAGTCATTTATGAGGCCAATAAAGTTTAAAGAAGAAAAATAAGCTGCAACAAGACTATCAACTTTTGAAGAAGAAACAAAATAAAAGAAAATTACTACATTCACATTGGTGCTTGAAGAAAAAGGAGAAGAAGAGGAAGTCACAACAGGACAAACCACTAGTGGCATTTGAGTAAGGATGAGAGGAAAGCATGATGGAACTAGCCCATATATCAAGCAATTGAGGAGGTAGCCTTCTTAGAATTTATAGCAAAATGGGTGAGATTTAGAATTCAAATATAATCAAGTTTACTTGCAAGACAATAAGTTGGATTTTGTCAAGTTTAAACTCAAGCTCATATAACATATGATTTGTATTTTGAGCTTGAGCTTGTGCCTCAATAAGTTCCCCTCATGAGCTAGTTAACAAGTTAGAGCCATACACATACATACCTACCTAAAAAATCCATCTAATCAAACATTAGATATTTTTTAAATTAAATTCAAGACCACAAATTCAAATTTCAACATAATTATAATCAAAATGAGAATTTCAATGAAATGAGCCAAACAACATAAAATAATATTATAATTTAAATCTAAATCTGAATGAATTCAAATTAAGCATTGAAGTGTGTTTATAAGAAAATTGAGTGCCATAACAAGAAGAATTCAACAAGGATAAGTCACTTAATTTTAATGTCACTAAGACATTTAAATATATAAAAATAATTTATGATTTAGAGAATAAATATAAGCTATCCAATAGAGTGTTTAGAAATTTCAGCTTAAATTATTAAAATGCTGGTCTCAAAATTATAAATAGATCATTTTTTTCACATAAAGGGAACACAAGCTTAGAGATGTGAAGAACCTTAGAGCTTTATAAAATAATCTTTGCCAATGATCATTGTCAATAATTGTCATTGTTTGAACACTATCACCCAACTACTATAAGATAGCCAACTTTGCCTGATTGTCATCGACTAATACCATTGCCCTACGATTATTACCAGACCATCATCATCCAAATGTTGTCTTTTCATCCGTGTATTATCACTTGATAACCATCTCCTAATTACTACCATTTGTGGATAATATTAACATTTATCAACTAATGTTAGCCTCTTATATATCATTGTCATTCATTCATTAATTATTTACTATTCTATGCTATATATATATTCACGATAGATTAAACCAAAAATCTATACTTTGTAATTTTATCTTTCTAAATGAAGGGACGAGTTGGCTTTTGTAATCTTACTACATTTCCATTTTTATATGTTTGTAAGTTCTATTTAAGTATATGCCTTTCACAAATAGTAACTTGCCAATTTATCTATTACAATGCATGCAACATTCTTCCAAAATCACTAAATGTTGTAGAAAGTTAAGTTGATTAATTGTCATTAAAAAAAACTCAATAGAGCACAGGATAAATTAAAGAATGTAGAATTTAGGACACAATGTAATAGACTAAATTATTAAACAAATGTTGTAATTTCATCATAAATCTAAAAAAGAAGTTAGTTCATAGTGAGTTGAATTATACAATCTATATAATTTATAATATGAAATGAAGAGAACAAAAAAGAAACGAATTGCTCTCACTTGACCCCTTTCTACTAATGACTTAAATATTACAATATAACTCTCACCAATAAACAACTAATTCTTATTTTTAAAAATGTCTCTAAAAATTTAAATGTTATTCTTATTGTGATTAAACATTGGTATTATGGTGTATAGCTGCTACTTGACATAACTTATAGTATTTTTTTTTTATTATAAAAAGTGATGCCTTGATGCTCATAGCACCAAAATGCCACCTGCTTTGTTATTCATTCTACATACAAGCACTTAAGTGCTAAAACAGGGTGATGCCTTATGCTTATCGATGAATTGCCTAGGTATTATAAGAGACAATGTCTAGGCATTTTCTTATGTATGAGTCTATTTTCACATAAAGCCTCCTCTTTCAATCCCTATATCCTTACTTGTTCCTCAATTCTCTATGAATACTATCTCTTTATTATGTACCTAACACATCAATCAAATTATCATAAAATTGATTTTAATTGTACCATATTACTTGAAAATATGTTAGATTAATATAAATTTCTAGTAAGTAAAAACTAACTAATTAGCTTTAAGACCATGTCTTGTAGTATATACGGCTTATTCTTTGGTATGACACTAATTTCTCATTTCTTATTTATTTTTCCTCTTTTCTTTATGAATAATCACATTGATGCACAACATATCATATTATCATCATATATGTACATTACTGTGATGTCAATCATAATGAAGGATTTTCATACATATTTACATGTCACCCATTTATATATTCATTACAAGTTGCATTAGCCGACTTTTCTTTGATTGTATAAATAATGATATCACTTTGTAAAATTTATCTTTATCCTATCATTTCCAATTAGTTTGTGGCCATTTGCAGAAATTTTGTGTAATCTAATACATGCTTTATCATGATGCCATGCCCAAAGATAGGGATAAGATAAATATGATCTAATACTATATTGTCCTATAAGAATTTAATGTTATCAATTACATTAAAAATCTCACATCTATGTGTAATCTAAAAGCATAGTAGAGACCTAATCTTACTTTAAAATATGCCGCAACATTCATTCTTACATTAATTAAAATACAACCTTCATTATATATAAATAAAAAATCATTAAAATACAACATTCATTATCTAGAAACTTTTGATCAGGACATCAAAATCCCAACCAAATTTATTTTAATGTTTTTCATACTTGGACATGTATCCTATTTTAATATATCAAAAGTAATAGGATTTATGATATTTTGATTTATAACACTTGTGTTTATTTATATAAGTTGTGTTTGGTGATTTATATTTATTTGTCTATCTAAAATGTTAAAAATCATAATGTGTAATATATATTCTTGAAATTTAATATCAAATAATACTTAGTTTTCATATATTATAATCAAATGAATACAACAACAAAACAACAACAACAAACCTTAATCCCACTAGGTGGGGTCGGCTACATGAATCCTTCGTCGCCATTACATCCTATTATGTGTCAAATTCTCATTTAAATCAAGTATACTAAGATCATTTTTTATACATCTTAACCAAGCCTTTTTAGGTCTACCTCTACCTTTCTTAACATAAGGCAAATCTAATGCATCTACTCTCCTAATCGGGTCGGCCGACGCTTTATGTGGCCAAACCATCTAAGGCGACTCTCCCTAATCTTATCTACCACTGGAGCTACTCCAACTTTTCATGAATATACTCATTTTCCATTCTATCTCTAAGAGTAAAGCCACTCATCCACCTAAGCATCCTTATCTCAGTAACACTTAACTTAGTCTTATGCTTCTCTTTTATTGGCCAACATTTTGCACCATAAGTCATTGCAGGTCTTACCACCATCTTATAAAATTTTTCCTTAAGTTTAAGTGGACCTTTTCTATCACATAATAGGCCAGATGCATTCCTCCACTTCAACCATCCAACTTAAATTCTACTAATAACATCTCCATCTATTTCACCATCATTTTGAACAATAGAGCCTAAATATCTGAAACGCTCACTCTTATTAATAACTTATTCACCTAATGTCACAACACTATCACTAGAACTTCTACAATTAAAATTACACTCCATATATTCGCTTTAGATCTACTTAAATGAAAACCTTTAGACTGTCAATTCCATAATCTGCTTTCGTTGGACTCCTCTCTAGTCTTATCAACAAGAAGAATGTCAAGAAAAAGCATACACCAAGGTACATCTTCTTGTAAATGCCTAGTAAGAACATCCATAACTAAAGTAAAAGATAAGATTTAAAGCTGATCCTTGATGTAATCCAACCAAATAGGAAAATATTTAATCAATCCTCCTTGTGTTTGGACACAAGTAACAGCTCTAGTATACATATCCTTAATGACTTGAATATAACCAATATTAACTCCTTTTATTCTAGAACTCTCCAAAGAACATCTCTTGAAACTTTGTCATAAGCTTTCTTGAAATCAATAAATATCATATGTAGATCCTCCTTACTTTCTATGCTTCTCCATCAAACCCTTAACAAATGTATATCATCCATAGTAGATCTACCTCGCATGAAACCAAACTGACAGAGAAACTTCAGATTACATCATAACCTATGCTCAATTACTTTCTCCCATAATTTTAATGTATGGCACATTAATTTAATTCCTCTATAATTTGCACACTCTTGTGCATCACCTTTATTCTTAAATATAGAACCAAAACAAACTTTTCTCCACTCATCTCATACATCTTTTAGTCTTTAAATGACATTAAAAAGATTTGTAAGCCAAGAAATTCCTTGATCTCCTAAACATTTCCACACTTCTATTGGAATATTATCCGTCCTATCGCTTCCACATTTCATTTTCTTTAAAGCTTCACTAACTTCATTTACTAACACGATGATAAAATGAAATTCTCTATTTTGTTTAGGTATTAAGGTTGCTAAAATCAATCGTACTTTCAGATTCTTCATTGAAAAGTTTATCAAAATACCTCATCCACCGATTTCCAATATCATTTTCTAAAAAAAGTATTTTATTATTTTCATCCTTAATACACCTCACTTGAACTATGTCTTTACTTCTCCTATCTCTTTGGTTGGCTAACTTATACATACATCTTTCACCTTCTTTGTTATCTAATCTATTGTATAAATCACTAAAAGCTAAATTTTTTGTATTATATACTGCTTTCTTAGAATCTCTACAGGCCACTTTATATCTTTCCCAATTCTCCGAGTTTTTACATATAAACCAAGTTTTATAATAATACTTCTTATTTTTTATCTTTTCTTGCACACTCTGACTCCACCAATTATTCTTATTAAAAGAAGCTTTTCCTTTTGATTCTCCAAGCACATCTTTAGCAACTTGTTTAATTTCACTTGCTATTTTTCCCACATAATGTTAGCTTCCTCATGAACATCCCAAATTCTAATCTCTTGTAGCTTGCTCTTAAAAATATTTTTATTTGTGCTCTTTAAGTGTCCTCACCTAATTCTAGGACAATAATTTGGTTTATTTTTTTCTCTTACAACCTTTAATCTTAAAATCTAAAACTAATAATCGATGTTGGGTACTTAAATTTTCACTTGGAATGACCTTACAATTTTTACAATCTAAATGATCTATTTTTCTTATCAGAAAATAATCAATCTGTGTTTTACTAGATCCATTTTTATAAGTAAGAATATGTTCATTTCTTTTCTTAAATAAAGTGTTAGCAACTACAAAATCATAAGCTAAAGCAAAATCTAATATAGTCCTACCTTCTTCATTAGTCACTCAAAATTCATAACCACCATGAATACTTTTAAAATCTTCTACCACTCTACCAACATGTCCATTTAAATCTCCTCCAATAAATATTTTTTCTTCAAGAGGTATTTTTTGTATTAATCCCTCTAATTCATTCCAAAATTTTTCTTTTGCACTTACCTACAAACCTACTTGAGGAGCATGGACACTTATAACATTGATAATCTTAGTATCAATAATAATCTTTAAAGCTATAATTCTATCTCCACATCTATTAATATTTATAACATTATCCTTCAAACTTTTATCTATAATCACATCTACACTATTTCTAGTTCGACTTTTACCTGAATACCAAAGTTTAAAATCTAAACTATCAATCTCCTTGGCCTTCTCCCCAACCCATTTAGTTTCTTGAACACATAAAATATTTATCTTTCTATGAACCATAATATCTATTAATTCCATTAATTTACCTGTAAGAGTACCTATATTTCAAGATCCTAACCATCTTTAGTATGTGCCAATAATTCTACATAAATTTACTTTAGGTGCAAGCTCATAATTCAAATGAAGTATAAATTTATAAAAAGAATTATCAAATACACTTAATTACATGTATGTCTTAAAGGAAGTTGATAGCATAATTAATTTGACCATAAACAAGTCATCATAAAATTAAACTTTAAGCTAAAAATAGTTTACTTATTATTGAGCCATAAAATTTATAAATTTAAGATACATAAAAACTTAAGATGACTAGTACATACTTCAAATTAATATTAAAAATTTAACTTAATCAAGTAAAATTATTATTTTAAAATCTAGGACTAATAAAATATTTTATAATGTTGGATCATGCAATAAAATCAAATTCAAGCTAAAGTTTAAACTATTTGAACATTTTAATCAATAAAGTAAACTTGATTTAATGTTATTTGAACTTTAGATCATATGATATAATACACATTGTATTGTAGTATATTCTTTATTTAAAATAAAAATGAGATATTCAATCAAGTATTAAATAATTTTCTACATATCATATTACATGATGAAAATAAGATAGTATGATATATGTCAAATTTAAATTTAATGACATATGTATTATTCAAGCCTAATTATAATTTAATTAAATATATATTAAAAGCATACTATATTATGTACATTATACATTACAACTTCGATCCAATATAAAAATTATTTTTAAATTTAAGAAGGGTATTTTGATCTTTATAAAAAATTATTCAATAATATTTTTTATTTGTATCTATAATAGATAAAGTGTATCTTGTCATTCATAGATAGCCCAAATATATGTCTACATTTGGATCAACTTAGGTAGATGATTGAGGAATGGTGAGGCACAAATGATGTGACACACAATAAAAAAAGAATAGTCAAAGAACTATAGAATTCAAGAAGACACTTTCTCTTGAAAGAGTCTTGGGAGCCAAAAAAAAGGGTAGGCATATTGTGATTACACTTAAAAAATTAAATGATTGATCTTATAACTCTAAGCCAATAAAACGATAACTGATTGAGGTACCCCCATTAGGTGATGACATAATAGGTGTAATAAAAGAATGATGAGACTCATACTCTACAATATCAAATAATATTAAATCATTAGATAAGCATATTAGATATGAATAATATATATATATATATATATATATATATATATATATATATATATATATATATATATATATATAAAAGATGTGTTGGAAATTATATTCTAAAACATCAAATAAATTTTAATCATCAAAGAGTAGGTTATAATTTATTGGGTTAAAACTTAAAAGCTAAAAGTGATAAAGGCACTTAAGATTGCTCTAAAGTGTCAAAAAGATGCTCATAAAAAGACTTATAATCCAACCATCAAACTATTCCTATATTTATGCATATAGTACATAATCCATATTGATATATAAGCTAATTTTGACTTTGTCCTTCAGTAGATTATTCTACTCTTTTGGCCTATAGATTGGACATTTTTATTTTGTATGTTGCAAAAAATTGGCTAAGTGGTAGAAGAATTCACATGACAATAATATATCAAATTTTTAATAAACATCATTCATAATGAAATACAAAATATCAATAACTAATGGTGTTTGGTGATGGATATTCAATAACTTATAATATATGTAATTCAATATTAGAATTGTTGATGATATGATGTAATAAATTCAAAATTTTATTTATAATTATAAAATTTTATCTATAAATTTGTTGTGTGCTAGAAAATCAGTTACGGTAGAGTAAAAGTTTAAGCCTTAGCCTCGTTGCGAAGTCCAACACACACATATGTTTGAAGAATTAATGATAAAACTTCAAAAATTTTATGTGAAAAAATCTCGAAAAGAGGGAAAAAACCACAGGGCCTAGCCCAGTATAAATCTTCCACTATGTATCTGTTTCAGAGTACAAAATTTTCCCGATAAAGGGATTACATAATTGTATATGAGAAGGGCTGATAATGGGAATCCCGAATCGTGCAACAATGTATATAGCCATTGTAAATAACAGATGTTATAGATTAGATGATGGTGAAGCAGGTCAATCGACGGCGATGCTGTCGCAGGTGACCGGCGAGATGGCTAATGGTCAATCGGCCGTCACGACCGCGGATCAGGTGGTCGGCATATGCAGCGGGCCGCAACGCGGGTTGGCAGCGGACCGATGACGCGTCACGAGATAAACCGTGATGATGGTTAGCACGAGAGATTTGGTGGCCGACGACGGCGGTAGTAGCGGTAGCGTAATGCGCCGCAGTGCAGTGTGTGTGACCGACGATGATGGGGACCGGCGGAGATGGTCGACATGCGGCGGTGACCGCCAGTAGTGGTGGTGATGACCGGTGATGGATGACCGGGGCGCGGCCGACGCTGGTTGGCCGCCGAGGTGGTCGCGATCATCGAGTATACAATTATGCTTGGAGGATTTTCGCTTTAGAGCTCTCCTCTTTATCTTGGTCTCCCTCATGTGAAGAATGAGGGCTATTTATAGATTGGAGGAGTGGCGTCTCAGAATATGCAAAATCGAACCACTCCATCTGACGGCTGATGATTCCTTGATCATATGATGTATTTTGTGTATTTGAATGCTCAAATGAAGTCAGAATTATGAGATCTTGGGCTTGTTAGATCCGGCTCGTCAAGACACTTGATTTGACTATAAATACTCCATATTTAAGAGTCGATTGATAATAAGAGCTTGATCTCGGTTAGTCTTGATTCAGAATCAGATTGCTTTCGACATCAAGATTCATGCTTCGACTAGTAGAATTTTTAAGGTCATATCAGTTGCCCCTATTTTTAGATGATATTATCTCAATCATCCAAAAATATATATGTCAAATACTTGAAAATAGCAAATTATTTAATAAAATTTACGGGTCCATTAACCATACATTTTGAGAGAACAGATTTTCATGTGAGCACAAGATTATGATCACGAAAGCGAAAAGCGATGTGAAAAGCGCGGCACAAGATTTCGGGTTATGGACCCATCCCACATTCTGGCCAGGATCTCTGGAGATCGGCGGCATGCTGGAGCGCGACGACGCCCATGGCCATCGCGGCAGGCGCGGGCACGCATAATGGCCTCGGGTTGGGTCGTCGAGACGCGCGGTCACGTGGTCGACGGTTGGATGCTCGGCAGTCCGTGTCATGGCACGCAGCGGGCAAGCTGGCGGCGGGTCAGAAGGAGCGCCATGGCGCGGTGAGCAAACAGCAGCTGGCTCTCTGGGTGAGTCAGGCGAAGCTGGTCCGCATGATGCGCAAGAACAAACGTCCATTTTTACCCATTTTGGCCCGTGCTTTATTTGTGAGTGCTTTAATTTTTACCTTTTTGCCCTTATATGAGGTCTATAAAAACCCCTTAGGGCCAAGGTAGAAGACACATTCCTCATATGCTCGAGTATTCCTCTTCTTCTTGAGAGAAGGTCATTCGAAGGCGATCAAGGCCCGTAGTTCATACGGCGAGGCTCCGATTTTCTCTCGAAAGATGCATCAACTGCCCTTGTTGGACCTACCGAGTTCGAAGGCGATCAAGGCCCGTAGTTCATACGACGAGGCTCCGATTTTCCCTTAAAAGAGACATCAACTGCCCTTGTTGGATCAACCGGGCCGGAGGCGATCTGATGAAACCGAGCGTTAACTGCGTGATGAGGATTTTGGTGCCGACGATGGTAAGGTGGTAGTACGGCAATTGGTAATGACGGTGGTGACCGCATCGTAGTGGGATGACCCGATGATGGTGACGCAAATGGCCACGGTCGGCTGCGATCTACAGAATCGGCGCACCGCGATGGTACGGTGGTGACCGACGACGGTGATGACCGGCAGTAATGAACGGTGGTGGCGACTGATGGTAGCGGCCGACGGCTTGGTACGCCGACGGGGTATTTCCAGAATCAACTAATGATAAGGGCGATAAGGCCCAGAATCTGGCGGCGACCTACAGGATGATCGATGGTAATGATCGGCGGGCGGCCGAGGCATGGCGTAAAGGGGTGGTCGCAATGGAAATCGGCATTAGTGAATGGCGATGCGTCAGAATGCGGGGATGACCGCGACGATGGTTGATGGTGATGACCGGTAAATAACATCACCCATATTTTCTACTTCTTTTTGTAAGAAATTGGATTTCTTGAAACTTCAATGGATGGTTCAACAATTGATAACTGCCAAGATGGCGGGGAAGCGTTAATTAGGAACTGTCATTCGAGTAACTCAGAAAGTCTAATAGATAATTTGAAAGTATCATTCTCCATGATATTACTTAATGCCGTTAACTTGCATGTGAGGGTAGAATGAATCAAGATTTTGACCCATCCAGTTATTTGTTAAAGTGTTACTTGATGACATTAACTTGCACAGAAGAGGTCAATTGAATCTACCGAGGTTTTGACCATCTCGAGGTTATTTGTGTTACCCGGCGACGTTAACTGTATGGAAGAGGTCAATTGGATCCGCTGAGGATTTTGACCTATCGAGGTTTGTCGAGTTACTCATGATGTTAACCTGTATGGAAGAGATTGAATTGGATCCGCTGAGAATTTTTGACCTATCCGAGGTTATTTGTCAGAGTGTTACCTGATGATGTTAACCTGTATAGAAGAGGTCGAATTGAATCTGGTGAGAATTTTTGACCTATCCGAGATGTTTGTCGAGTATTACTCAACGACGATGTATGTTATGAAGGTGAGGATTTTTGACCCATCCGGGTTATTTGTCGAGTGTTACCCGGCGACATTAACCTATATGGAAGAGGTCAATTGAATCCAGAATTTTTTGACCTATCCGAGGTTGTTTGTCAGAGTGTTACTCGATGATGTTAACTTGTATGGAAGAGGGAAGTCCACCAAGGACCTTTTGACCTATCCTAGGTATTAGCCAAAGTGTTATTTGACTTCTTACCTGTGTGGAGTAGGTGCGGAGTTTTGACCTATCCGAGGTTATTTGTCACTGTCTTTGCCCGATGACATTAACCTGTGTAGAGTAGGTACAAAGTTTTGATCTATCCGAGGTTGTTTGTCAGAGTCTTTGCTCAATGACGTTAACATGTATGGAAGAGATCGTATTGGATCCGCTGAGGATTTTTGACCTATCCGAGGTTATTTGTCAAAGTTATTGATGACGCGTTAACCGTGTGGAGTAGGTTTGATCTATCCGTTGGTTGTCGAAGTCTTTTCGACGCAACTGATAGAAGAGATCGAATTGAATTCGTTGAAAATTTTTGACCTATCCGAGGTTGTTTGTCAAAGTATTACTTGATGACGTTAACCTGTATGGAAGAGGTCGAATCAAAACATCCGTTTGTGGTTGTAGCCAAAGTTGCTCCTTAACCTTGGTCTTATTTTTCCATGAGTATGATTGAAAAATCATAATTTGCAAAGCTATATCTCCTCTTAATGTTGAAATATCTTCCAACTTTGACTTGTTTCTTGGGATGGTAATCTATTAGATGCTTAACATATTAACATGGACAATCTTGTGAGATTAAGAGTTGCCCCCCAGTTTTTAACAGAATGTGAAGGAACGAAGTTTGATGAATCTTCATTCTTCGCTTGCGCTCCTTAAAAGCTTGAAATGCTCCACCTCGATGGTGGTTTTGATCTTGTCGGAAAACTTGGTTGCCATACAAGATGAAATGATGGGAATCAGTTTCCCACAAACGACGCCAAACAGTTGCGTGCTAGAAAACCAGTTACGGTAGAATAAAAGTTTACGCCTTAGCTTCGTTGCGGAGTCCAGTACACACACAAATGTTTGAAAAATTAATGATAAAACTCCATAATTTTTACGTGGAAAAATCTCGAGAAGTGGAAAAAAAATCACGAGGCCTAGCCCAGTAAAAATCTTCTACTATGTATCTGTTTCAGAGTACAAAATTTTCCCGATAATGGGATTACATAATTGTATATGAGAAGGGCTGATAATGGGAATCCTGACCAGCAAATGATATAACCATGGTTAGAGTGTAACCGTTGCTAGTGGTATTAGATAATGGTGAACAGCAGGGGTCAGCGACCGACATTGACGGTCGTCGATGGTGGTGACCGGCGGAGATGGTTGGCGATGGTCGGTGATCGTCGCCGGTGACGGTAATCAGCGGCGGTGATCGGCGACGGTGGCCGGCGATAGTGGTCGGCGGCGGTGACCGATGATGGTGGTCGGCGAGGATAACCAACGATGATGGTTGACGACGACGAGGATTGATGGTGGTGGCCGATGACGCGCGGCGCGGTCGGTAGCAGAATCGGCGACGGTATGCATCGGCGGTAGTCGCAGGGATGCGAATGATGGTGGTGACTGGCGGAGATGGCTGATGATGTCGGCGGTGACCGGCGACAGTAGTCGGCGGCGATGACCGACGACGATGATGACCGGCGGTGGTGGCTGACGGTGGTTGTTTGCGGCCGTCGGGGGTGGTCGGCGACCGTCGAGTGGTGGCATGATTATGCTTGGAGGATTTTCAAGCTTTAGAGCTCTCTCCTCTCTTTAGCTTGGCCTCTCCTCATGTGAAGAATGAGGGGCTATTTATAGATTGGAGGAGTGGCGTCTTTGTAAATACATGCAAAATCCGAACCACTCCTCCATCAGATGGCTCATGATGATTCCCTTGATCATATGATGTATTTTGTGTATTTGAATGCTCAAATGAAGTCAGAATTATGAGATCTTGGGCTTGTTAGATCCGGCTCATCAAGACGCTTGATTTGACTATAAACACTCCATGTTTAAGAGTCGATTGATAATAAGCGCTTGATCTCGATTAGTCTTGATTCAGAATCAGATTGCTTTTGACATCAAGATTCGTGCTTCGACTAGTAGAATTTTCAGGATCATATCAAAATTATTATGATATAATACATGTTCATAAAAAAATATTCTTATTTGCTTCATTTAGGTCCTTCGGACCATTCACACATTCATAGAAATAAATAAACCATAAAAAAATATTAAATTTGAATATTGTGACAGCCGATGACTAGAGGAGATCTTGAAGAATGCACTTGATGTGATTGATTCAGCATATGAGGATCAAATATAAACCAAGTTTACTTAACCATAAGATAAGTTAAAATACTAAGTCTTATATTTGTTCTTAAATTTTAAGTTATAATATTAGTACTAAAATCCCTATAGATTGATGTATATCATATAAGACATAAACCTAAAGTACTATTAATACTCAAAGGCAAGCATTCTATCATACAAAGGTTGCAATTGCTCAATCTCATGTTAATAAAAGACAATATTGAAAACTACATATAAAATAGTGCTTTCAGATTATTTATCTGTCAAAACATCATTAGAAAATCTTTATATATATATATATATATATATATTCTCTGAGTTTGTGTAAGATTAATAAGGCTCATATAAATGGGACTTCATCAACTAAGTATGTTAGAGAAAACGCATAACATATTTAATACTTAAAATCTCGAATAAGAAGAATTATTTCTTTTTATATGTATTTTCGTTTTGATATTTTAATATACTATGTTGAAATGCTATTTGAAGAGGATCTAATGCTGTATTAGCCGTTGCAAAGCGTTTGGAGTAACCAATACTCGAGTAGTCCATTGGAATTCCTCTAGTTGAGGTACTGACAATACTCACTGTAGTAGCACAATGAGTATATATGGAAGGCATAAGAAGGAGAAGAGCCACTTGTGAGAAGGAATGATTCATATATTAGGCTAGCAATCTTCCCTTGTAAACTTAGATAGGGCAATAATATTTCATCTTCATTT
Organism: Cymbidium sinense; assembly: GCA_021442155.1. Taxonomy (NCBI): domain Eukaryota; kingdom Viridiplantae; phylum Streptophyta; class Magnoliopsida; order Asparagales; family Orchidaceae; genus Cymbidium; species Cymbidium sinense. Next base: position 51,466,865 of record CM038221.1, read on the forward strand.
GTGCAATAAGATTGTGGTGGCTCATGTATTTGGTGGAGGAAACTACAAAAGAGAGGATCAATTTTTTTATTTAAATTAAATATTATATGGATTGGCTTGCAATTCAATCCTTTAAATCTATTTATTTCATGAACTTTATTTGTGATGGTTTGGATTGTCTCTATGATTTCAATCTATTCAATTAATATCAACTTTTAATTTATCAAACCATTGTTTATATAAGAATTTATAACTAACACTTTACACTAAAATTTATTTGCGTGTAATTGTAATATAAAATTATTCCTTGGAAGGAGCAAACTAAACTTAAAAGCTGTTTATCACTTTGCAGTAGTTTAAATAACTACTTATTGAGAAAAGCTTAAATAAAATGGTTATTACAATTATAGCAATTTAAACATTTGCAATATTGATTGATATCATCAATATATATTATTGTATATTGATTGTGAACTACTATATATTGATGTGTTTGATGTATACAAATGATGTATATTATCGTACAGTTAATATTATATCAATACACATGAGATATAGTCAGTACAAAACAACTGTATATTAATTCAATGCCACATAAAGTTATGTTATTAGAGTCCCGGTGTAAAGCTACATCTGAACTTTGCACGTAATAATTTCTTCTCTACAAAACGTCAAAAGTCCATCTTGAAGGAATCAACCAACTTAATGAGCTAAACTTAGTCACATGCTTTCATGTGCAACGAAAAAGCAGGCTTCTTTACCAGTGGGAAATGAAGAAAGCTTCTCGTTAAGAACAATATCTTAGCTAGCAAGTTGGTTGATGACAACCGCTACTGATGTGACAGTAGATATCAACGAAGCTTTATATCCGAACAAGTTGCGTTAGGCTTGAAATTATCTTGAGAAACTTTTGAGGTTAAGTGTTAGCCTAAAAAATCTGACTTAAAAATAACTTCAATCGATTTTATTCTACTCAAATTTTGAATCAGTATCAAGTTTCGATTAAAATTGTCACTCCAAATTCCATTGTCAAAGTCGTTGAATAGGTTCGAAATAACCATTCAGGTGTTAAGATTCTTCCTCATAATTAAAGTCTTGAATATGTTACAAATTAATAACTGGTGGTCTTCTTTCATGAAGGATGGGAGAATACCGTTAAATGAATTTCTTTTAATTCTGAATTATATGTGCACATAAACAATTAAAGTAAGGAGTTTTTTTTTTCGTCTTGCTCAAAATTGAGTATTAAAGTCAAGAGAGGTCTCTAATATTTAAATTACTGATTAAACTAAGAGAAGATTGATTAGGTTCCCTCTAGTTTTATAAGAGTTGATGGAAATGAACTGTTCACTCTAGGTTGACTCAGATCAAATTGATTAAGTTCGATTGAAGTCAAGTGCACCTGAGAGGGGAGACCTTTCATTCAGATCAAGTCGCCAAGCAATCACAAAATTGAAACAAAAAACAGTTTAAAAAATAAAATCACATGAAGTGCATATTTTTAAACAAATAAAGTTTGCATTTTACTGACTATAATATCTTTGTAATGAAAATTTATAAATAGTATTGAACAAAATAATTGCATACTCAAAAAAATTCTTAAAATAAGTATGATAGACTTATGATCATCTTTGCTTGAAGATTTCGACAGAGAGTTAAGAAAATAGAGTTTTTTTTTAATAACATAAACTCAAACTTTTATTATTAATAAAAAATGAAGATAAGATTCATCCCTCTTTTTAGCACTTGGAGCCATATGGAGATATGTAGGCACCAACGTTAAAATTTTTTTTAAATCTACATGGTGGGGATGATATTATTGGAATTCATTGTTGATAATAATGAGAGTTAACATTGACATCATGATATATGTAGCTTTACTACTACAAATGTGTTAGGTCTAATACAATGATATTTAAGAATGATGATGAAGAAGAACATGTCGGCAATGATAATGAAAAATCTAAGAGATAAATCACAATAAGTTGGATGGCGATGGTTATCGAAGTTCCAAGAACTGTCTATGTTAAATATAATGACAAGTAACACAATAGATCTAACGATAGCTAGAGAAATAAGGTTAAAATTTGCGATAAAAAGCCGAAGGATACACATTGTGGTAGACCTCGGAGCTTTTACGTTAAATAACTCAAAGATAAAAATGATAGTAATCCCAATAAAAGAAGTTGTGATAAAACTAAAGGGAATGATTTTAACAAATATAAGAATGTTGGTTGTGATCAGCCTAAAGGTGTGGAGTTTGGGCACATCATATAGAGATGGGTATTCACTAGTACTTTCAACTTCTCTAAAAAAACATCTCAACTTAAAACCCTCAATCACAACTAAGTATGAGAAAATGAATATTTAATTTATAAAAAATTAATCAAAATACACAAAGTGTATAAAAATAGAAGATAAAATATATAATATGTGATAAATAACCATGAGTTATCAAATGTTAATCATAATTTATATGGTATCTCATTCAAGAATATTATTACACATTTATAATCAAAATTGAATCAACCTACAATTGTGATATCTCATAGTGATGATCATGTAGTTTATTTCATGAAGTAAGTGAATTATATGAGTATTAAAGTACAAAATGAATAAACAAATTACACTAGCTATGGTATTTAAATCACTAAACACCAATGCCACCAAACACAAATCTCCATAAGTAACATATAATAATGTAAGAATATTCACGTAACATATTAGAGTATTTATATTTAAGTGCAAAAAATAAATCTAATCTGCATAAGATAACAAAACTATATAATGAAACATTCATTACAAAACCTTTAAACTATAAATATGAAACAAGAATCCTATAAGAATTAATAAGAGAATATATTATTCTCAAAAGAATAGAACTTAATAAAACTTTGCTTGATGATCACTTATATTTTCTTATAATTTTTTTCTTGAAATAGTAAACACATTTAACCTTCTATTATTTGATTTTTCATTCCCCTTTTCCCTTTAATTTAGTTCTTTATTAATAACTCAAGGGATGATAAAATAATGCACTAAAAAAGGTAATAAAAGATCTACTAAAAATATTAATCTAATGGCTAAGGAATTAGTCATTATTGAACTAGAATGGGACTTCAGCATTGATAACATGGAGAAATTAGTGTATGAAATAAATAGTCATCTAATTTAATCATTAAAATGAATGATTAAAGAGAATTGGATCTTACTTAAGGATTTAAGAAAACTTTTGAAACAAAAATACCTCAATCCTTTGAAGAGATCTTTCTCAAATAAAGTTAGCCTATTTGCGAATAATACTTGAAGAATCAATTGACTTTATCATGAAGAAGCAAACAAGCGATTTTTCAAAACTTGAAATTGATTTTTTGGAAGCAAAGGCTAGATTTAAGTGGTTTTTGGAGTATGGTAGTCCAATAAAGAATTAGGTTTAGGTTTATACAAGTTTTAAGACACTATGGAGAGGAAGTAATGACTAGAGATAGATTATAAGGTAGGTTTTAAATGAAAAAAAAGAATTAACAATTGTTGTGGTCGACACCAATAGATTCATGCAAAAATTGGAAAACAATTAATGCTTCAAAATGGCCCTAAACAATTAGGAATCGATTTGAATTCAAATTGAAAAGAACTAATAAGAGATTTTAATAATAAAACTTGAAATTGAACTTGAAAAAGTAGGCTAAACATGAAGGGGTACTGAGATTGAGTTATTTTTGGAAAGTGGTATTTAATATATGTATATATAGAGAAATTGATCAATAATGCATAATTATATGATCAAATAATCTCAAATAACATGAAATAAAATAAAAGAAGAAATAAAAATATGCAGCCATAATTTTTTGATAAATTTATTTTTATTTATAGTTTCATTAGGAGAGATAAATTAGATGCAATTTATGTTAATTGAATAATTGTATAGATTGAAATTTTAATAATGAATGCACCCACTAAATTATGATAAATTAAATATTTTTTTGTATTCAAAATGAGATGAATGAATATATTTACATGATATAGATTAAACACAAGATAAATAAGTATTCAATTTAATTTTCATGAACAAATCTATATCTGAATGGATTTGGAAAAAAATTTGAAATTCAAGTTTTAATTTTTGCTGATTTAGCATAATGATTAATTTAATGCTTTGAAAAATGATTAAATTTTGCCAATTGACTTCTTGGTGAGCACATATATCAATTTTTTTGTAAAATATAATTGTTAACCTCACTTTTGGAGTGAGTTCTCAATCTCCTCATCATAGATCTAGGACTCTTCTAGACACTAAAAGCTCTTTAGTCTTAAGACACTTCTAGTGATTAGGTAAACACTTAACCAAAGCCTAAAGGCCTAGAAGGGTTAGTCATAGGAGTAGGCTTTGCCTTGGGGACTTAGGGAGACTTACCTACCCTATAGCCTAAACCCAATCCATGTTCACCTTCTCAAATCAAACCCCAAATTCAAATTCCAAAATTAGAATCAAAATCAATCCCAAATCCAATTTGCTAAAATCAGCAATCATACCAAATCCTACCTCCTAAGTCCTTTGAACTACTTTCATGAACTTAGCTAAAATCCCATCCAATTCAATTGATTTCTTCATGAATCAATCAAAGATTCAATTATCTTCACAAATATAAATGAAATCTACACTCCAATGATCATAATTAAATAAAACTAAATCAAATTTTCTTCTAAGCCCTTTGGACCTACCTTCATGAGCTTAGCCAAATTTTCCTTCAAATCACTTCAAACTCAATTGATTTTCTTATAAATTAATTATTCCTTCAATTATCATCCCAAATATAAATGAAATATACATTCAAATAGACATAACTAAATCCAAAATCAAATCAAAACCCAATCTTAGACCCTTTGAGCCAACTCTCTGGACTTAACCAAACCCCATCTAAATCAAGCCAAAACTAATAGATTTTCTCTTAAATCAATTACTCCTTCAATCATCTTTCCAAATACAAATGAAATCTACATCAAGCCAAACTAAGATCAACCTAAGTCAAACCCAACTTAGTCCTTTTTACTTGAAATTTTCAAATGAACTATAACCTATTAGAATCACAGTTAAATTTATATTTCAATCCTAAGCTTATATGTAAATTCAACTAAACCTAAATCAAATCAAGATTAAACCAACTAAGCCCAATTGGTCCACTTGACTCAAAGTGACCAATTTAACCTATTTGAGCCAAGTTCTAATCCTACCCAAATTGAATTGAACCAAGCCCATCAAAATCTTCCTCCATGATTGTTGATCACCCTAGGAAGAGCAATTGTCACAAATTGGGCCAAACCAAGTCAACTTGGTCATTTGACCAAGTCAACCCCCTTTGTCTATATGAACCAAACTAGCCAAAACCTATCCTACACCAAATCAATTGAAACCATGACTTCACACCAACCCACGATTAATGACTGAACATGACTTGACCATCAATTAAGCTAAACCAAACCTAATTGGCCCTTTGATCCAAGTTGACCCAAATTCCAAATTGGGTCAAATCATGATCTAACCCAAATTGATTGCAACTAATGGCTCAAGTTCATTCCAAATTGATTGTTGAACTTGACCAAGGCCATAATTGAACCCATTTGGCCAATTGAACCCAATTGACCCACTTAGCCTAAATTGACCTAAAGGGCTAATTTGGCCTAAATCAAAATTAAATCCAAATCAATTCAAACCAAAGCCTACAATCCCATCCAAATGATCAATTGAACATAAACCAACACCTAACCTAAGCCAATTTGGTCAATTTGATCAAATTGGTCAACTTGACCCATTTGACCCATTTGATTCCAAATGAGCCAAAATCAAACCTAAGCCAAATTGATTGAAACCACTTGAACCAAAATATTTTAAATCATCATTTGAACCTAACCCAAGCTTTGGTTTGACCCAAATTGACCAATTGGTCACCCTAACCCAACCTAACAACCCAATTTGCCCTATAAGAGCGAAATTGAACCAAAAACCTTGAACCAAGCCATGACCACTTGGAATTTGATGCAACTCAACCCAAACCCATCTTGGGTTAGCCCAAAGCTAGCCCAAACCCAAATGGACTCAAACCCAAGGCAAATCTCCTTTGGATTTGCCCCCCCTCCCCACATGGATTTTGCCAAAATTATCAAAGTCCACTCTTCCTTTCCACTTGGCAACACTCACACACCCCAAATGGGGTTTGACCTACTCACCTAGCCCAACCTAAGCGGGCTAGGTCTGCCATGGACCTAAGGGAGGTGAGTTAACTCACCTCCCTCTCTACCCGAATCCATTGGATCTAAGGAGAAGCCCAGTTTCCTTGACCCACCTCCCAAGCCTTCCTCCAACCCAATTGTGCCATGTGAAGGTGACAGTGATAACTTCGGCGCCCTAACGGCGGCTGGCCGGCCGGCAGAAAAATGGAAGCCAATTCTGTTTGTCCATGTCAATTGGAGAGGGGTATACCCCTCCCCCCGCCCCCTCAATTTGATAGAGGACACACACATTCGACCCTTGAGAGCTTCCTAGTGAGTTTTCAAATCCCCTAGTAAGCTCTTGAGCCTTCCCAAAGCCTCCCCTCGTCGGAACCCTTCTTCTCAAGCACACCCGAAATATGGCAAGCTTCCTTCAATACTAACTCCCTGATTCTCCACCTAAACCAAATTCACTCTACCCACACCTTCACCATGACCTGTCGAAGCCAACAAAATCTTCCCCGAGCTCCAAGCCCACTGGAGGTAGCATTTGATCAAAGTCGAGCCTCAAAGGATGAAATTTGGTCATATGAGCGGATGAAATAAAATCAACCAAATTGCAGCTAAACATGGCTTCATCTCTACCAGACGAAGCTACCTTAAGTGTGCTAACTGTGGTCATTAGCTCAGTGAGGTATGCCATTGAAACTGAGACTTTGCAAATATTCGTTGGAGCTTTTCAAAAGAAAGTTGAATGTCACGTGATCTTGTTCGTTGGATCCCCTCTGATCATTGTTGTGAAGGTGTTGGATCCATTTGGAGTGGATCCAAACTTAGGAGAGCTCATATCGCATGGGTAATGCTAGATAACTTCTATCCTTTATCGCCTGTGAGATGATAGGTCATGCGTCACCCGCTCTGCATGGTCGGAACGGACGACCGTGATTAAATCCGCTAGATCAAGTCATTTTAATCCCTTATTAACTACAAGATCGATCTGCATCATCCGATTTGAGATTGAACAGTGGAGATTGAAAGTGCGTCAATCGAAGCCATGTCAGCGCTGACTCGGATGCACTTTAATAGCCATTCTTGTGATGCCATGTGGAAAGCTCGCCGCATCAGCGCGCCATGTGGCATCGATGGGATCAGGCTTAATTACATCAAATTAATAGCTGAAATTTGCAAAAATTATAATAAATCATGGAAAAATCTAAAAATATAAATATATACTTATTTTAAAGGTATTTCAGAGAGGAAATTATTAAAATATCTTTAATTAATTTTGAATAGTAATTAGGGCTTATTTAAGGTTTAATTGGATAATTAATTAGTTAAGCCAAAATATTTTAGGATTATTTAAGAGGATGACCTCAGCCTCCCCTAATTTTTTTAGGATTTATTAGTTAATTACTTGGGGAAATTAATTAATTAAGCCATAATTACTTTCTTAATTTAATTAAGGGTTAATTAATAACATGAATAGTGACTAATTAATTGGGCTCATTAATCATTGCCTAATAGTGAGGGGACTTATGAAATAGGATTGAGACCTCTTTCTTAATCTCTTTCCCTAAGTTCATCCCATTTTTCAAGAAAAATTTATTAAGGATTAATTGGATAATTAATTACTTAATTAGTCTAATTAAAAATCTAAGATGTATCCAATCCTAATTAATTGAGGGTAAATCTAATAACCTAAAGATATTTAAGGAAATTATGTGGAAAACTATAAAAGTACTTAATCAAGTTCCTTAATCTAATTATTAATTACAAGTCAATTGCACATTTCATTAGGATCATTGCAAATTTATTTTCCATGCATATCATGTTGGCTCATAATTATTTAGTTAATTACTTTAAGGTAACATAGGTAAGGGTTAATTAATGGATTTAATGCATATTACAACTTAATTAATCCATAAATCAACTTAATCACATTTCATTAAACCAAATTAATCACAAACATAGGAATGAGTTAGGATCAGCAAACGTCTTCTCACATTCCTTAAATCAAATTAAACATGAAATTAAAAATGATACTAATAAAGCTTTGGTTTACTTAAAATGGCTTTATTTAATACGATTATCCTTAGGAATTAAAATCAAATAATTTTCCTTTATGTAAGCTTACATGTGTTGGATTAATGTATAATATGTGTGGCTATTATCACTAATAAATTTAAATTATTTTTCAAAGTTTGTGAATCAATTACATTGATTAGAGTGATTATAGTTATGAAAATATATAGGTTTGCATGTGCTTATAGCTTAGATATGTGAAGTAAAGCTTTCTTTTCCTTAATTCATATGTAGTTTTACATGTATTTGAATGTTAATAAGTATATAGTTTGGACATCCCAGGAATACGAGGCTTTAGGTGCCCCAAGGAGGTCATTTGATTACCTCACTTCCCTGGTTAGCAATGATATGTACTTATTTAATTTCATTTTTATGTGTCTCTACATCAAAATTTGGATAGAACTTTAATCCACATGTATAAATGTTTCAATCAAATAAAAATACAATCTTTGCATGGTTTTCCTTCTTTTATTTATGTATACATCCATATGTATTTGAGAAAAATAAGTGTTTAGTCCGGACATCCTGGGAATACGAGACTTTAAGTATCCCAAATGAGATCATTTGATTATCTCACTTCCCTGGTTAACAATGAAATGTACTTGCTTATGTCTCTTATACATGTATGTGTACATGTGAGTAAAGAATGAAAATCCCTCTTTTATATTAAAAATGCATGCATCCATAATTGTTCAAGTGATTTAATTATTTAATCATGTGATTTGGAGCTTTCTTTCCTATGTTCATGTATGCAAATTTACATATATTTGAATGCAAATGGGTATATAATTTGGACATCTCGGGATTACGAGACTTTAAGTAGCCCCAAGGAGGTCATTTGATTACCTCACTTCCCTAGTTAACAATGACATGCACTTATTTAATTTCATCCATATGTATCTTTGTATAAGAATTTAGATAGAGCTTTAAACTAGTATGATTAAATAATTCAATCATATGAAAGAATATAAACTTTAAATACATATGTATATATTCATTATATAAGGGTGCTAAAACATATTGTATGTATAGATACACTTATAATTAAATTATATGCATGTTACATGTGATGGAAAGGACTGATTGATATATGTCATGTGAAAATAATTCAATTAGATTAATCTTAAAAACTCTTTCATATTGAATAGGATTATTTAGAGTGAACCTAAACTTAAGATTAATTAAATCATTTAATAAGCCATTCACTAAAGAGAAATAAAACAAATTAATATGCTTTAGAAATGGCTTAAGGTAGGGATGAAAGAGAGCAATCATCTTTCTTCTATTTATAACACTTAGTTACTAAGTGTAATCATATGAAACAATAAAAGAAAACACAAATTAATTCTCAAATCAATTAAACAACTTCAAGTGAAATCAACCTTTCATATGAAATTGAATTCTTCTATACTTAGAAAATACAACACTAATGCCTAGCAAGTCTTACCACACAAAGCCTTAATACACACATTAGAACTAAGCCACCATTTATAGTTCCATATTAGGACGGTGCATGATGTCATGTATATTTTGTTTTATGATGTATTATTTCAGGCTGAATATTTCATAGGCTGGATGGAAGGCTGATATTTGTAGAGGATTATGCTTAAGGGATGCTTAAAAATAAATATAAATGCTCTCTTTGTAGGTTGCTCAAACCTTAAGCATAATCTAAGTTAGGACAGGGTGAGCTTGATTACCCATGTGCAAGGTGTTAAGTCTAAATCATACATATAACTACTTTGGGTGTATGTGTGTTTAGCTAACATGTATTTTGCAGGTATAGTTAGATTTATTTTTTTTATTTTTAATGTAATTTTGCATTAGGAATTAGGATTTGTGCTATGGTGGATTAGGAGAGCATTGGATAGAAGGCTTTGTCCTAGGGTGCCATGTGATGCCTTGAAGCCTACCAAATCAGGGAAGCAAAGAAGTAAAGTATGAAGAATGAGGAAATGAAGACCCCCGATAGCATTTATTCATTTGCAAATTGTAATTATTCTTTCATATTCTGCGTTGTATAAGGGTAGAGCTCGGCTACCCATCTTTCCTTTTCAGGTTGTATGACGGTACCAATTGACTGGCCTCTTATTATTTTAAGCTATTTTATAAAATGTTTGATGATTTGTTTAGTACATTAGAAATGACATGCTTTTCTAAGTTTCTTAATTGATTGAAGCTTTAATGTATGGCCTAGATGTGATTAGGCTCTTAGGATGAAATAAAGTTTCTACCAAATTAATCACTTATAATTAAAATTTTCTACAACTCATAACCTCACCATGAAGCCTAGGATGTAAATCAAGAAAATTATAAGATTTAGCAATCCATTAGCTGAATGTTGTATGCCTCACATCATGCATGCATATATCTTCTTCCTTGAAATTGGGGGATCTCCATCCTTGCACAATAAGGGAATGCTTGACCTATGAGGGCATCTCTTGTGGTGGAGAACACCCTCTTCTCGCTGATTTGGCCAATAATCTATTTCATCATGCATTTAGGCATATAAAAATCCCAAAGCCTTTGTCAAAATGATGTGTCAAAAATAAAATAAAATATGAAAAGATTTTGCATTTGTTGATTAAGTCATATGCTCATACCACTCATACTCTAGTCTCTTAAGGAGTGGGTTCGAGATTTTAGCCTATTTCTAAATAAATAACAACCCAACTATCTTGCAAATTCATATGATTGGACCACATTAATTTAAAACATAGGAGAAGTTAGCTGGTTGCTACTAGGCATTGTAAGTCCAATAGTTGGTAGTTTATCCTCTCTTGTGGAAGTAAATCTGATGCCCTTTTTTGCTTATATTTAGGTCATGTTCTAACTTGTGTTAGAGCTCTATAGATTTAGGATCTGAGATAGCTGTTTCTTTCGGGCTACAAGCATAAATGTTCACCTCTTAGGCATTTTCACAACCTTGTATTGGTAAATTATAAGCCCTAGTTAATCTAATAAAATTTATCTCAAATAAATAAAATCTCTTCAATTTCAAATATATAAAATCCAATCATAGGATAGATTGGAATGCTCACTAGGCATCTTAGTATCATGAGCATTTCCTACTTCTTCTCTTTTGATTCCAAAAAAAAGTCTTCTCCTTAAACTTTTCCAATTGATCTTCCAAATACAACCAATCATTTGATAGTCTAACCTTAAAATCTTTGAAGATAATAATTATCTACTTTAATCGAGAGTATTCTAAGAGAATTTCATTTCTAAGATATAATTAATTATGGAGGCTTTCCTCCATAGGGAACTGTTGACTACACTTCTGGAGTGAGTTCTCAATCTTCTCATCTTAGACTTAGGAGTCTTCTAGACACTAAGACTTCCCTTGTCATAAGACACTTCTAGCACTTAGGTGAACACTTAACCTAAACCTAGAGACTTAGAAGGGTTAGTCATAGGATTAGGCTATTTCCAATGGATAAGGAGACTCACCTACTCTATAGCCTAAATTTTACCTATATTCACCCACTCAAAACCAAACCTCTAATTCAAATACCAAATATCAAAATCCAAATTCAAATCCAAATCAAATGATTGAACTCCAAATCAAATCAAATCAACCTAAGCCTTATGATTTTATCCTATGGTCTTAGCCATAACAAAATTCAAATTAATGCAAACTCAATTGATTTTCTTAAATATCCATTTAACCCTTCAATCAAATTCAAATCAAAGCCCAATTTGCCAGAATTTGAATTCAAACCCAAAATTCTTCCTAAGTCCTATGAATAAATTCCATAGGCTTAGCTAAAATCCCATCCAAATCAATCCAAAATCAATTGATTTTCTCATAAATCATTTATATTATCAATAATATTCCTAAATATAAATGAAATCTACATTCAAATGATCAAAACTAAATCAAACTAAATTAAACTAAATCAAAATTCTTTCTAACCCCTATGACTTACCTTCATGAGCTTAGTTAAATTTGCCTTCAAATAACTTCAAATTCAAATGATTTTCTCATAAATCAATCATATCTTTAATTATATTCAAAAATATAAGTAAAATAGACATTCAAATGATCAAAACTAAATCAAGCTAAAGCAAAATCCAAGTCTAAACCCTTTAAGCCAACTTCATGGACTTAGCCAAATTCCATTCAAATTCAGACCAAATCTAATTGATTTTCTCATAAATCAATTATACCTTCAATCACCATCACAAATTTAAATGAAATATATAATCATCAAGCCAAACCAAAATCAACAGAAGTCTAACCCAACCTAGCCCTTTTGACTTGAAATTTTAAATGAACCAAAACTCAATTGAATTCAAACCAATTACAATTGAATTTATATATCAATCCCAAATTCATATATAACCTCAACTAAATCAAGCTCAACCCAAAATCAAGCCAACTAAACCCATTTGGCTTACTTGACCCCTAAATGACAAATTTGACCTATATGAACCAAAATCCATTTCAATCCAAACCAAAGTGAATTAAGCCAATCCAAACTTCATGACATGATTGTTGATCATCCTAGGTTGATTTATTATCATAAATTGGGTCAAACCAAGTCAACCTAACCCTTTGAACAAGTCAACCCCTTAACCCATATGAACCCAAACTAGCCAAATTGCAACCTAAGCCAAATCTCTTGAAACCAATGATTCATACCAATACAAAATCAACATATGAGCATGACTTGACCTTCAATTGAGCCAAACCAAACCCAATTGGACCCTCTTGACCCAAGTTGACCCAAATTGACCTAAATGGCCAAAATAGGTCAAATCAAAATCTAAATCAAATCGATTTTAAAACCAATGGCTCAAATTTATTTCAAATTGATCATTAAATTTGATCAAAGCCTCAATTGAGCCCAATTGACTCACTAGACGAAAATGACCTATTGAACCCAACTTGATCTAAATGGTCAAACCAACTTAAAACCCAATCAAATCTAAATTGAACTCAATCAAAGCTCATAACATATTCCAAATGATCAACCAAATCCAATCCAAGACATGACCCAAGCTAATTTGGTCAATTGGGTCAAATTAGTTAACTTGACCCATTTGACCCAAATGAACTCAAATGAACAAAACTAAATCTAAAGCAAATTGAACCAAACCAATGACACCAACACACTCCAAATGATCATATGAACTTGACTTAACCCTTGGTTTGACCCAATTTGACTAATTGGTCAACCTAACCAGTTTTGACCCAATTTGACCCAAACCTAACCAAATAAACTCCAAATCACATAAAATTTGACCGAACTCACTTTTGACTCATTTCAAATATACCCAAATCAAATTCAATGCTAAATGACCATTCTACTTTTAGTTTAGGGGTATCGCATGAGGAAAATCACTTAATGAAAGTAGTCATTTCCATTCCTTGACCACTTGACACCCTCTCATTTGTCCACTTAGGCTCCTAGACACTCAACTTGACCCAAGGATGGTTGGATCGACCATGACCCATGGGGAGGTGAAATCACCTCAGCTCCCTCATTGGAGCATTTGAAACCTCTAAGGACATCCACTACCTTCCTTAGCAGCCACCTCCACATCCTCACCAACCAACCAGCCACTTAATCCACTCTCAAGGACCTCCACAGAGGGGTGATCATACACCCCTCATTTCCACTCAATCCCACACACATGCATTCCTTAAAGCCCTAGCTACCCAAGATGAGCCGCCAAAAACCTTCCCTAAGCTCCAAAGCCCATTCCTCATTCCCCACTCTTGGATTCCTTCAAGCCAAAATAGGGGAGCCTCCCATTGGATCCAATTTTCTCAAGGCTTGATCAAAGTGCAATTAACTTTGCACACACCATCCTTGGAGGTACTGAGCAAGAATGAATTGCTTTCTGAGCTTCCCAATGGCCAAAGGGTGGACTTTGATCAACACTGACCACCTACGTGTCGTGTATTGGCCTCTCAAGCTATCCACCTCAAATTGGAGCTTGTGTTGATCAATAGGGCCTTGTCTCTACTAGATGAAGCTTCCTTAATCAGATTTTCCAGTCTTGAGCTCCAGTGAGGTATGCCATTGAAACTGAGCTTAGAGTAAAAATGAGTTGGTGCTTTTCAAAAGAAAGTTGCATCTCAAGCGATCTTGGCCGTTGGATCCCTTTGGATCATCCTTGTGAAGGTGTGAGATCAATTTGAGATCGATCCAAGCTTGAGTGAGCTCCGAATTGATCGAAGGAAGGAGGACGATGTTTGTCTTCCGTTGATCGATAGATGAGGGATCACGCACCATCCATTCTGAATGGACGGTCATGATTAAATCTGATAGAATTATCCATTTTAATCCCTTAGTGATGCAAGATTAATCATGACCATTTGCTGCCAGCTGACTCAGCATTGATGGTGATAACTTAAATAGCCAATCCAGTAACACCACATGGAAAGTGTGACGCGTCAACATGCCACGTGGTGCCAATGGGATAAGGGATAATTAGGCTTAATTAATGTGTTTTAATGGCTAAAACTTCCTAAAATCATAACTAATTGTAAAAAAATTATAAAAATATAAATAAATGCTCATTTTAAAGGTATTTCAGAGGATAATTTATTAAAAATATTCTTAATTGATTTCAAATAGTAATTATAGCTTAATGAAGGTTTAACTAAAAAAATATTTAGCTTAATTACTTATTAGTTACTTGTGTGATTAATCCCAAACTTTGTGGGCTAATTTAGTGAGATGATCTCTACCCCACATAATTTTCTTGAGGTTTATTGCTTAACTAATTAGAGAAATTAACTAATTATGCTTTAATTACCCTCTTAGGTTAATTAATTAATAATTAATTATATGAATAGTAAAATATCATTTAATTAAGTGGTTAATCACTATACAATAGTGAATGAGCCTATAGAATGGGATTGAGGCCTCCCCTCCAATTTATTTCCTTAAGTTCATTTCATTAATCAAATTCATTAAGGCTTAATTAACTAATTAAATTATTTGATTATTTAAATTGAGATCATATTCATATCAAAACTTAACTAATGAAATATGGGGTTGATCTTTAGGTGTTCAATAACCTAAATATATTTAAGGAAAGTATAATTAACCAACATGTGAGGAAATTATAAGAGTACTTAATTAAGTGCTTTAACTTAATTAACCCTTAATTGTGAGCCAATTCCATTAGGCCCCTTTATTTCTTAGGATCTTTGTTGATTTAATTTCCAATGTATGTGCATATTATGTTGGCTCACAATTATTTCCCTAATTATGCTAAAGAAACATAAGAAAGGTTAATTAATAAATTTAATGTATATTACAATCTAATTAACCCATAAAATCAACTTAATTACTTTTTCATTAAACTAAAATCAATTAACAAACATGGAATGGGTTAGGATCTACAATTCTCTTCTCACATCCTTAAATCAAATGAAAACATGAAATTTAAAAAAATGACATTAAAAGAAGCTTTGGTTTATCTTAAATGATCTTATCTGATATGGTTGTCCTTAGGAATTAATTTAATTGAATGAAATCATATATTTATGTTTATTTATTCCTTTCCAATCATGTTAAATGTTGCATGTCATTTGAAATCATGCATTCATCTTTTCAAAGTCAAATTAAATCAAATGGTATTTCCTTTATGCAAGCTTGTATGTGTTAGATTAATTTACAATATGTGTGGTTATTATCACTAATAAATTTAAATTACTTTTCCAAAAAAATTATAAATCAATTGCATTAATTAGTGATAGTAGTTATGGATACATATAGGTTTGCATGAGCTTATAGCTTAGATATGTGAAGTAAAGCTTTATTTTCCTTAACTTAAATATAGTTCCACATGTATTTAAATGTTAATAAGTATATAGTTCAGACATCCCAGAAATACGAGGCTTTAGTTAGCCTCAAGAGGTCATTTGATTACCTCACTTCTTTCATGAGCAGTGACATGTACTTATTTGATTTCTTTTACATGTATTCCTATATTAGAATTTGGATAGAACTTTACTCCACATGCATAAATGTTTCAATCAAATAAAAATGTAATTTTTACATGATTTTCCTTCATTTATTTATGTAATATTTTAGACTGGATGTTAGGGTGTATGTTTCGCAGACTGGTTGTTAGGATATTTTTAGCCAAATGTTATTTTTTGTATGGGATTGTACTTAAGGGGTTGCTTAAAAATAAATATAAATATTCTCTTTGCAAGTTGCTTAAATCCCTAAGCATAATCCAAGTTAGGACAACGGGCTTGGTTACCCATGTGCAAGGTGCTAAGTCCAAATTATACATAACTGCTTGGGATTGCATGTGTGTTTAGCTAACACTTATTTTAGAGGTGTAGTTAGATTTACTTTTCCTATTTAAAATGTAATTTTGCATTTGAATTTGGATTGATAGTATAAAGGTTTAGGATGAGATTTGGCCAAAGGTTTTGTCCTAGGGTGCCATGTGACCTACCAAATCAAAGAAGCAAGGAGAAAAGAAATGAAGATATGAAGAGCGAAGAATGAAGACCCCCCATAACATTCATTCATTATGAGTTGTAATTATTATTTTGTATTCTATGTTGTATAAGGGTAGAGCAGACTACCCATCCTTTTCTTAGGTTGTATAGCCATACCCAACCACACCGATCTTATTCTTTTACGATAATTATAAAATGTTTGATGTTATGTTTAAACTATGCATTAGGATGGCATATTCTTTATAGTTTCTTCAATGAATGATGCTTTAATGTGTGATGATATGATTAAGCTCTTAGGATAAAAAGAAGTTTTTATCCAACTACAACTCACAACTAAATTTTAAAAAATATATTCATAACCTCACCATAAAGCCTGGGTAATAAATAAGATAATTAAAAGATTTAACAATTCCTTTTCTGAATGGTTGAATATTTCACAACATGTATATCATATTATTTCACTCTTAAAAATAGGGGATTTTCATCCTTGCACGATAGAGGAATGCTTGACCTGTGAGGGCTTCCCTTGTGGTGGAAAACACCCCTTATCACTGATTTAGCCAATAACATCATTTCATCATGCGTATATGCATCAAAATCCTTAAGCCTTTATCAAAATGAAATGTCAAAATTGAAATAAAACTTAAAAAAGATTGCTACATTAGATTGAGTCATTACTCATACCACTCATGCTCTAGTCTCTTAGGGAGTGGGTTTAGGACTTTAGTCTCTTTTTAAATTAATAATATCCTAACTATCTTGCAATTTCATATGACCAAACCACATGGATTTAAAATGTTGAAGAGTTAGCTGGTGGCCACTCTAGGAAGTTATAAGTCTAGCAGTTGGGTGGTTTATCTTCTCTTGTGGAGGTAAACCTTATGCCCATTTTCACTTAGATTTAGGTTGTGCTTTAGCCCTTACTAAAGCTCCTTAGATTTAGGATTTGAGGTAGCTATTTCCTTTGGCTACAAGCATAAATCCTCATATCTTTGGCATTTCCACAATCTTATGTTGTTGGATTATAAGCCCTAGTAATGTAATAAAATTTCAACTAGAATAAATAAGTCTCTTTAATTTTAAATACATAAAGCCCAATTATAGGATAGATTGGAATGCTCACTAGGTTTCTAGTATCATGAACATTCATACTCATCTCCTTTGGCTTCCAAAATAAGTCTCTCCACTTGACCTATCCCCATTGATTTTCCAAATATATCCAATCCTTTGATAGTCTAACCTTGAAATCTTTAGATATAATAATTGCCTACTTTAATCCAGAGTATTCCTAAGGAATTTACCTTCCTTAAGATGTAATTAACTATGGAGGCTCACTATAGTGAACTTTAGAACCCATTTAATATGAACCCTGCTTTATTCATCCACATGAAGTAGGGAAAAAATCTTTGGTACATTCGAAGACCTATTATGCCTTAGAGTCCTTATTAGGTGATTAGGTCCATTATAGAGTGATGTCTCTATCGTTTGAGATAGTACATCATACCTCAATGTTGTACCTGATCACCTTAATAAGTACCTCATATGATATGCGTGGTGTCCCTCATACACATTCTAAAAATAAACACCATATTTTTCTGGCGACTTCACTTGGGATGGTTCATGTCTCCATCTTTAGTAGACAATTATGGTCTCAAATCATCAATAGTGAACTTATATTTTATATAAGCCCATGACTATCTTTCTTTCCATTGGTGCTTAGCTTATTTCATCCTTAAGCAAAGCTAGCCAACATCCTTTAAGTTTTAGGACCTCACTCATGTAGGTCTTGAAACCCCTATTGGGTCCCCCAATAGGTAAAAATAAATTAACTAATGAAAGGGGATGAGGAAACTTAAAACCTCTTTACCACTAGCTCGGTGAGGCGAGGTTCATCCCATATTCAGTAAAATTTCAATAAAATTCAAACTAAATAAATAAAGTTTTTTGTAAAATTTCCCAAAAGCACTTGTCTTAAATAAAATCATTTTTTTTTTGAAATGCACTTCATGTAACATAAAGTCTACAACTTATAAACCTTTCAAATCCATTTTCAAATAATAAAGATAATCAAGCCTCATTTAACATACCTAAATTTATTAAATGAGGATCCTTTTCAAAAATCAAAATCAAATATGCATAATCAAAACCCTTTTTATGAATTTTTAAAAGCACAATTTTCAAAATCAATCAATCAATCAACCAACTCAATTTAACATACCCAAATTTGTTAAATGAGAGTTTCTTCAAAATATTTCCAACACATTCTTCAAATTGAATGTCTTTTACCCATTTATTTGTTGAAAGTTCTCTTTTCAAAAGCAAATATCACACACAAAATCAAAACATATTTGAACTCCATTTGACATATCAAAATTTGTCAAATGAGAGTTCCATTTTTAAAAATCAAAATAAATTCTATTTAACATACCTAAATTTGTTAAATAGATTTTTCTTTTTCAAAATCATGAAAATCAAAACATATTTGGACTCCATTTGACATACCCAAATTTGTCAAATGAGAGTCTCATTTTTCAAAAACAAAATAAATTGAATTTTATTTAACATACTTACATTTGTTGAATAAGAGTTCCCTTTTTTCAAATCAAAATTAAACAAACATATGAAGCACATTTGGATTCTACTTAACGTACCTTAATTTAAGTAGGAGTCCCATTTTCAAAGCAAACATATCAAACACACTTGAACCCCACTTAACATACTTAAATTTGTTAAGTAAGGGTTTTTTTTTTCAAAACAAAATATCAAACACATTTGGGCCTTACTTATCATACCTAAAATTGTTAAGTAAGGATCCCATTTTCAAATTAAATGAAACAAATCAAACACATGACAAACATCATCGCAAACAAAAATGTTTCCCCAAAAGTTTTCAAACACATCTTAGAATCTCACTTAGAAAACCTAAATTTGCTAAGTAAAGATTCTAAAATCAAAATTCAAAATAAGAGACAAGATAAATTAATCTACAAAGTCTCTCCAAATGAACAAACCCCACTTAACATACCCAAATTTGTTGAATATGGGTTCCAAATCAAAATCAAAATTTTATGGCGAAGTCTCCCCTCAAATATCAAAATCTCTCCAATTCAATGAACCTGAATTAGCATACCTAAACTTGTTAAGTGTGGGTTCAAATTCCAAAGTCAAGAATCAATGATTGAAGGAAACTATTAAAGGAAGGGTCTGATTCAATTCTATTTTCAAAAAAATCCAGAGGTATCAGGACAATTAGCCTTTTCCCACCTTCAGTCTGTACAGTCAGTATGTCTTCTGGCAAGTTCATTTTCTTTTTTTGTCGGGTGTGGATCTGGCCTTGGATCAGGCCATACACACCATGACCACCACTCACCTGATTCAATTTGGCCATGGTTTTGAGGCCATCTGAGTTACCTATGAGGGGTTAGCCCTCACGACTGTTAGCATAGAGGAAGTGGTGGGGTAGAAGCCACCCTCATTTTGACCTACAGTTTGAGTTTGAGTTTTCCACTCTGAAGAGGAAGGATGTCAAGGTCCCTGCAACAACATCAATTCTAGTTCCTTCTAGCTAGCTGGGGTGGTTCCATGTTCAGGTCTATTTTTCCCCTCAGCCCGGTGTGAGCTAGCACCTCCTCACTAGTTTCTCCCACTTTGAAGGGGAAGGCTATCTTGGCTTCCAAGATAGTTTACCCTACTTTTGAGGTAGATTCTAGCTCTCATTCCGCCTCTCACCCACACTCAGCGTTGTAACAAGAACAGAAAGGTCAACACCATAAGCGAGAAGCCAGGGAGATCGATGTTGCCTCCCACATCCCTGAGGTGGGTTCTCCTCATGAGACCTCTCCACTCTTGAGTGGTAGCAGGTTCCACTCCCCCTCTCAGCCTCAGATGGAAAAGAAAATTGATGCATTTTCTCCACTACCAACTCAGTTTGATGTATCAGCTAGGGAGAGGAGGAATCCTTATGCTGGTCTCAAGATAGGTCTTCCTAGGTTGGCAGAGCCCACAGATGCTTGAGTTTGGCACATTATTTAATTTGAGGTCCTTAATCTAGAGAGTTAGTGATCAGATTCGTAGGGAGAGAGCTAATGAGGCTCAAATTGTAGCCTAAGCGGGCAAGAAGGAGAGGAGGAGGTATGTTAGACAGTCAGTGGCCTCCATTCTTATGGTTTTTTTTAGATCACTGCCCATGATCACACCAATAGTATAATCGTGCACCACTAGCAGCGGAGGAGAGTCCCAGAGGAGGCGGTCAGATCTTCACCACACCACTCCATTCCCCATCCACCATCACCCGTCCAAGTCCCTCCTTCCATAGTCCCTATGAAAGTCTAGAAGTCTGCATCTGGGGAGAGGGCATCCTCATTGGTGATCTGGTTATGGCCTAAGGATCCCACTCCATCTATTCTACCAATTGAGGTGAGGTCAAGCTCTCCCATTCGACCTCCCACTTCATCTATGGTAAAGAGGGAGTGGAAACCCAAAAGTGTCGTGTCGTGCCACCATCATAGCCATCAGTGTAGCAGAGGAAGGATTAGTGTAGTCCCTATGGTAGTTGATCCCCCTAGGGAGAGCATCCCATTAGTAGGCAGTATCCCATGTATAGATTCAGATGAGCCCAATCTTACAGTCAGCCATCAACGGATGTTTGTACTGGTTTATCCAGGCAGAGTAGGAGATCGTTCACTTGATGATATCATAGAAAACTACTTTTTAGAGAAAAAGCAACTTCTTGGGAGTGATCATTGTGATTAAGAAGAGGGTAGGGTAGCCTTCATCCTTGATGAGGATGACTTATTACAAGATTCAACATGAGTCCATATGGTCGATACCCAAGGATCCCTCCATAGGGACCATTAGAGTCAGGAAGGTATGATCGAGGAAGGTGACACTTCTCACTCAACCCAACACCTCCTTCAATAGATCAAGCACAAGAATGAGCAGATCAATAGAATGGAGAAGAGGCTTGGATTTTTAGCAATAGTTCTAGCACTTCAAACCAAGCTCTAGTTTCCCAGCCCAGTCCCATGGAGGCCGATGGCTCGATCTCTTACATGTCTTAGATTCACTTAAGAGTTCCTCTCCCATGGATCAACACAGTGGTAGTTTGCATAGGAAGGTCGTAGATAGTACCTCTATGCATGAAAAAAATACATCAAGGATATGGCAAAGCAACAAGTGAGGGAAGTGTTGGCACAAGCCCGAGGTGGCTCATCTATTCCAAAGAGTAGACCTTACCCGGATGAATTCGATGTTGTCCAATACCCCAAGGGGTTTGAGCCACCTTCCTTCAAGTGTTTTGATGGTAGTGGGAACCCACCGCACACGACACACTTCAGAGCAAGCTGTTGCAATGCCGGTGGCAACGATGCACTTCTCTTCCACTTGTTTGTTAGTAGTCTGTCAGGGGTTGCATTTGATTTGTATGCCAAACTATCTAATAGTTCGGTGAAGATTTTTGCTGAGTTGGAGCAACTCTTTGTCAAGAGATTTGCTGTAACTGTGGGTGACCTCATTGTAGAAAGACAAAATCCCTACGAGTCTCTTATTGATTACATTCTCATGTGGTGTAACCTAAGCATGAAATATGAACCATAGTTGTCCGAACATCATACCATTGAAATTCTTCTCAAAAATATCCATGGACCGGTCAGTTCCTTCATGTTCATGGGCTTCATAATCAAAATCTTTGAGAAATTAATCAACAAGGTAGTCTGTCTATAAGAAGAAGCCAAATAGTTACCTTTCCAAGACTAGTCTTTCAAGCCAAATCCACATAAAGTGTTTGAGAAGAGGCCATGGATAGTGGTATCAGTAGACAAAGGAAAGAAACTAGTCAAGGTTTAGTTTGAGAGACCACAAGCTCAACAGTCTCCTTTTCCACCTCATCTTTCACCACCTCGACCATCATATTGGCCACCACATCTACCATAATGGCCACCACCACCACCTCCATAGTAGTATGCACATCTGTGGTACTCATATCCATCTGCCAGGTAGCTACTATCCGTCTACTCTTCTAGACAAATTAAATAAGCCCTATTCATTCAAGAGGGAGGTAGTAAGGAAAATCTTTAAAAATCTCATAAAGAAACCTGATTTCCAACTACCAGAGCCTAAGAGTCCAGAGAAAGTGGGCAAGAGTGATGATCCTAACTTTTTCTCCTACCACTGCATGTTAGGCCATGTTTTAGAAGATTGCATCACTTTCAAGGACTGTCTTGAGCACAATTACAAGTCGGGTGCCATAATTGTCCCCAGGATTACTTGTTAGAATAACCATCTAGTTCTGTTAGAGTAATCCTTGGGGATACATATGATCCTCTCAAGATAAAAGAAGGTTGGGATATCTTCTTATCCCAAACCTCTAAAAAGATTATTTCTAAGATAAAAAAACTTTCAGGTGCAGGTAGCTCAAACCTCCATCATCATGGAAGGTTTGCAAGTTGCCAAAGACAACTCGGGGATGGTGGGAGCTGTAGCAGCATCAGTCCACACTTTCCTAGGATAGCCAAGTAGCGCAACCACCATCCTAGTCCAGCATTCCATCCACTATTACATCTACTACCACTTCATCCGACTCTTCTTCTACAAGCATAAATATTATATCTGCGGACGAGGACACTAAACCCCTCATTCTACTTTTTTTACTTGATTTTATCATATACCTCCACCTAAAAAGAAATCAATGAAGAAAGCCGGTTCACTTATATCTTCTTTACATTTGATAGTCTTGATGATCTCATTCCAATTGAAAACTCTCCAAGTCTAAATAACAATAATTGTAATCCTTTCTCTTATGATTCAAAATTAGACTTTTCTTTTCTGAATCAATTGGGTTCACCCATTGAGATTGATTTTGAGTTGACCAACTCTAAGGGTCCCATAGGAGAAGCTGAAGGTATACCCAATGAGCAGGTAACACTTTCCACCAACCTGGTACATGAAGTCACTAAAGTAAACCTATGCAGTGGCAAAGTTCTACTTCCTAAGGTAGAACCTCAGGATAAGAGTAAGCAAGTCATTAGTTTTAGTGAGCAGGTAGCCCCTCTATAGGATTCTCCACCTATGGATATGCTTATGGAGGACCAAGCCAGAGTTGACTACAACATCCTAGCTCACCTTAGAAAGTTGCCAGCTAAGTTAAGAATATATGACACCCTTGTCTTATCCAAAGAGATGAGGGAATATATAATCAAGGCTTTACTTGATCCTGAGATATGCTTAGCTCAGCTGACCAGCTAGAAGAGGCATGCCACTCGAAAGACATCCTAGAGGTTAATTTAATGATGAAGACTTACTTCTAGAGATGATTGAGCACAACTGTCCTCTCAACATTACAGTGGATGTTGGCAGATAAAGGCTATCTAGGGTTTTGATTGACCCAGGTACATTAATAAATATTATGAGTCTAATAACTCTTGCCTACTTGAGGTTCAACATCTCTAAACTCCAAAAAAAAGAATGATGTTGAAAGGATTCAATGAACAAGGTGAGAGGGCCTTAGGCTCCATAGTGTTGCCTTTGAGATGTATGATTGGAAGACTGAAGCTGAGTTTTACATTATAGACTCAAACACATCTTTTAATGCTTTTCTTGGGAGACCATAGATACATGAAAACAACATGGTTCCATCCTCTCTACATAAATGTATGAAGTTTATGAGAGGTGGGATCGCCTACTGTGTCATAGAGATCTCAAGCCATTTTCAGTTCACGAGATGAGCATATATGAGGATGTGGCCTACTACCTCCCTCAAAATCAATAAGTATATTCTCATGAACTTGGCCAAAGTTCAAAAATAAAAGAAAAAGAAAAAGAAAGATAAAAACAAAAAAAAATAAAAAATAAAGTGAAAGGGAGTTAGAAATAGACTTGGAGGAGGTAGTGGAGCTTGATATTAGATTCCATAGTTCATTACTCCATTCGAACACATGTGTAGGATGACCCAACCTCCACCAGGCAGAGGAAGAGGCTAGTTCAGGGTAGTCCTAGAGGTGGAAAACCTTCTTATTGGCCACCCAATAAGAGATATATCCCCACTACTAGGAGTACACCTACTATCCATATAGACTTAAAATCTAGTTTAGAGGATGAGTCTTAAATGGTTAGCACACCAGCTAGCTCTTCTCAGTAGTAGACTCCCTTAGAGGTGACACTTGAGCCAGTCAATGATGAAGATCAAGCTCCAAAGTAAAGTATAAGTGTATTCAAGTCTATTTGTGAAACAGTCAGGCATCAGTTGAGAACTTTAGCTCTAACCTCACTTTTCTCACAAAAAGTTGAGGGTTTGTTAGTTAAGGAAGCCCCCAAGGTATCTACAGATGTGAAGACTCAGAGGTTCTTTGGGAGCATCATACTCAAGTCAAGAAGTTAATGTGAAACTTGATGATGATTGATATAAAGATTTAATAGAATTACCTTTTGATTGGTACTTTTGTGTGTTCTAAATTTAGCAAAGAAAGGATTGATTCCACATGCATGGTCTAAACACATGTCACATTACTTCAAGAGGTTATGGGACAACAAATGCAAATATTCTCAATCAAGACCAACACTGAGATTTGGTATAGTGGGTCCAATCAATGATGATGATTACTGCTTAGTCATCACCAATCATTTGGAATCTGATAACTTTTTTAGATCACACTAACTCATATGAGAAGGTGTGCTTAGAAACTTTAAATGATCCAAATGATTTTGAAGTCAAAGATGCACCGCCAGAGTTCAAAGAGGAGATCAGGTCAATGATCAACAAGCTCAAGGAGATAAACTTAGAACTGAAGACAATCCACGTCCGATATACATAAGCTCTTTGTAGAATGAAACTGAAACCAATGACTTAGTTAGGCTATTGACTGAGTTTAAGGACTGCTTCGCATGGAGTTATGAAGAGATACCCAGTTTATCTCCTGATATAGTAGTCCCCAAACTAGTAATAGAGCCTAGTGCTAACTCTATTAAGCAAGCTTAGATGCAGACATTGAACAACATGTCATTTCTAAAATCAAGAAATTGATCGATGTTGGTTTCATCAGGGAAAAAAAGTATCCTACTTGGTTGGCCAATGTCATCCCAGTTAAGAAGAAGAATGGCTAAATTTGCATATGTGTCAATTTTAGGGACTTAAATAAGGCATGTCCAAAAGATGAATTTCCACTACCAATACTAAAATTGATGGTGGACATTGCCTCATCTCATGCAGTATTCTCCTTCATGGATGACTCATCTAGATACAACTAAATAAAGATATCCCCTGAAGATGAGAAGAACACTTCTTTTTGAACCCCAATTAGAATTTATTGCTATAAGGTCATGCCTTTCAGCCTTAAAAATACTTGTGCTACATACCAGCGGGCCATGACTCAAATCTTTGATGAACTCATTCATCATCAAGTTGAGTGCTATGTTGATGATCTGTAGTCAAAAGTAAAGAAAAGGAAGACCATCTCTTTGACTTGAGAGTAATTTTTGAACGATTAAGATAATTTAACATCAAAAAGAACCACCTGAAGTCTACATTCAAAGTAGCTTAGGGAAATTTCTTGGGTTTGTTGTCCGACACCATGGAGTTAAGATCTATCTAGAGAAGATCAAAGTGATATTAGAAATGCCACCCTAAAAGTTTAACTCAACTCAGATCATTCCAAGGGTGATTGGCGTATCTAAGATGCTTTATAACCAGCCTATTAGGAAGATGCCGACCATTCTTAACACTTGTAAAATAGGATGCCCAATTCAAGTGGGATGACAAGTGCGAGCATGCCTTTGAATATATCAAGCACTACCTGATGACACCACCAGTTCTAGCAGCCCCTATCCCGAGCAGGCTGCTCATATTCTACACTATTGCATTAGATGACTCCCTTGACACTTTGTTAGCTCAAATAAATGATGAAGGAAAGAAAATGCACTTTATTACCTCAATCATCATCTAATACTTGTTGAAGCAAACTATCCACCCATTGAGAAGCATTGCCTAGCTTTAATCTTTTCATTTCAAAAGCCATGACACTACATGCTTTCCCATAAGGTGAACTTGATCTCTAAGATCAATCCACTATAATATCTTATGACACAACCAATGCTATCTGGACGGTTGGAATGTTGGTCCATGATTTTGTTGTAGTTTGTTATTACTTTTACACTTCTCCGTGCGTGAAAGGACAAGTGCTAGATTACTTAGTACCACACCCACTCCCTGCTGATTCTCTGCTTAGTGATGATCTCCCTGATGAATAAATCATGAACTTAAGAGACACTAACATTCGCCACTGGGAGATGTACTTTGATAATGCATTATGGTGTTTTATTTTTGAGAAGTTGAGTTGAGGTTATTATTATTGGGTGTATGTTTATGTGAGGAGACACCTCATAGATCCAAGATATACTCATTAGGGTGATCATGTATGACATTAATGAATAATATACTATCTTGAGAGATAGAAGTCACTACCTATAATGGACCTAATCACCTAATAAGACTCTTAAGGCATGATGGCTCTTCGAATGAACCATAGATCTTTCCCTACTTAACATAGAAAATAAAGTAGGGTTTATTTTAAATGGGTTCATTAAGTTATTTTTAGAGGAAAGCCCCCATAGTTAATTACATCCTAAGAAATGGGGTTCCTTATGAACACTCGATTACGGTAAATGATCATTGTCTCCAAAGATTTCAAAGATAGACTATCAACAAATTGGTTATTTTTAGAAAATCAAGTGGGATTGATCAAAAGGAAAGAGTTATTATTGAAACCAAAAGGAGATTAGGGGATTCTCATGATGCTAGGAAACCTAATGAGCATCCCAAACTATCTTATGGTTGAGCTTTATATATTTGAAATGGAGGAGAATTATATGTTTGAGTTGAATTTTTATTAGAAATCTAGGGATTACAATTCCACAACACAAGATTGTAGAAATGCCAAATGTGAGGATTTATGCTTATAGCCAACAAAGAGAAACATCAACCTTAGATCCTAAATCTAGGGAACTTTGGTGAGGGCCAAAGCATGACCTAATCTAAGGCAAAAAATGTGTATATGATTTTCCTCCACAAGAGAGAATAATCCAATGTTAGCTTACAATCACATGGAGTGGCAGCCAACTAACTCATCCTATGATTTAAATACATGTGGGAAAGTCTTATGTTATGCAAGATGTCTAAGTTGTTGTTTATTTAGAAAGGAGACTAAGTCCTTAAACACACCCCCTAAGAGATTAGATCATAAAGGACATGAATAATGACTTAAATCTAATGTAAATTTTATCAAATTTTATTTTGATTTTTGGACATTTTTATTTGACACAAGCTATGGAATTTCATATGCCTAATGTATGAGAAATTGGGTATGGACCAAAATTAGAAAGAAGGAGGTGTGTTTTACCATGGCTCTCAATGGTCAAGCCATTTTCTCTGGCAAAGGTGGAAGCCCTCCATTAGCAAGAGTGAGACAATATGATTTATGCATGATATGAGAAATACAACTTCCAGTTAAGGAGTTGCCAAATCTTTTATTATCTTGATTTGTGCCTTAGGCTTTAAGTGAGATTATGCATTGTTTAATTTAATTTTGAGTTGATTAATTGGATAGAAAATTTATTTTTTTCTAAGAGCCTAATCGCATCCAGGCCATTCAACAACCATTAAACAATTAAGAAACTAGGAAAAATCATGCCATCATAATTGCACAATCATAAACATAATATCAATCAATTTATAAAATTAACACAAAAGGAATAAGAGGTGCCATCGGGTACCGTCGTACATTCTGAAAAGAAATGTGGGTAGCTGAGCTTTACCCTTATACAACCCGGATTATAAATGAATAATTATAATTAAAAGGAATTCATGCTATGGGGGTCTTCATTTCTTCCTTTCTTCATTTATTTTTTTTGTTCATTTCTTTCTTCCTTTTGATTTAACTTGGGGTGTGGTTTGCTCTAAGGTTTCACATGGTATATAAGACATGGTCTTAAAACCAATGTTCACCTTAATTTCCCCATAACATTCATTCCAAATTTCAATTGCAAAATTTAAAAATTGGAAAGAAAAATCAAACTAAACCTGCAAAATAGAGATTAGCTAAACACACCACACAACCCAAACAGTTATATGAATAATTTGGACGTAGCACCCCACACATGGGTAACCAAGTCCACCTATCCTAATTTGGGTTATGCTTAGGGATATAAGCAACTACACAGCAAAAAACATTTATATTTTTATTACAGTGCCCATTAAGCACAACCCCTTGCAAAAAGCATGATTAGGCTAATATAGGCCTAACATCTAGACTCTAACATGCATACATCTCTAAAAATGTTACATCAAAAAAATAAAATCGCATTAAACCATTTTTCTAAAATGTTACATCAAAAAAATAAAATCAGGCATTAAACCATGCACCGCCCTAACATAGAGCTAGAAATTTTAGTTAACCTAATGTGTGTGTGCTATTTTTGTCATGTGTGACATGTCTTAGCTAAGCTTTAGGGTTGGAATTTTCAAAATGTGAGAGATTCAACTTAGAGGGTGGTTTCATATCAAATGATTTAGTTGATTTGTCAATTTTAGTTGGTGATTTGATTTAATTTGAATGAACCTACACTTAGTTACTAAATGTTGTAAAGAGAAGAAAAGAGAGGGAACTTTTCTTTCATGCCTACCTTAAAGCATTTCTAAGATAGATTCATTAATGATTTTTCTTTAGTAAATATTTTATTATGTATTTTAATTAACCCTAAATTTAGATTTGCTCTAAATATTCCTATTTAATAAGAAAGGCATCTTAGGATTAGTTAAGATGGATTACTACCACATAACACACACCCATTTATTTCTTTCCACCATGTATATCATGCATATGAATTATCCTAAGCATACCTATACATGCAATGCAAATATTTAGGACACTTTGATGATGGATGCTAAGACATATGATTTGAAAATTTAGATATTCCATGAATGCATGTCTTTATTATGTAGAAAAGAGGGATTTTCATCCATTAACAAAATGCACATTCACATGAATAAAAGTTATAAGGGAGTATGACGCCATTATTTTCTACACCAGGGGTGTAAGGTACAAGACTTACTTAGGGATACTTAAAGCCTCGCAGCCCCGGGATGTCCAAACTAATATACCACTTTTATTAAATACATATAGATGTACAAAAAGAACCAAATGGATAAAGAATCATGCAAAAGATTATGTTTGATTTTGTTGTATATATTACATATGTAAATGTGAAGATCCTTCTTAAGTCATAACATAGAAATGCATAGGAATAGATTTAAGCAAGTGTTGTGTTCTTTTCAAATGAACTATACACTTTGCAAATCTGATTCAAATCCATGTTAAGAGAAGAAAAGAAAATAAATTAAAACACATCTTATGCTATAATCACATGCAAGATTATAAGTACTTATATGTAGCATCACTTCATTCATAATCTTTGATTTATTGGCTTTGAAAATAATTTTTGGTTTAATAATGATAAAGCCACTCATATTCTTAACTTTAGCCAAAACATGCAATTTGACATGAAAGGAAATATTTTATTTAATTGATTTTTTAAAAGAAATGAATGTATGATTTTATATGAAAAATAATATTTAACATGCTTGGAAAGAAATAAAGGGATATAAGCACATGACTTCATTCACCCTAATTACTTCCTAAGGACAATCATATGAAATAAGATTATTTAAAATGAATCAAAATTCTTTAAGGAGATTTTTATTTTTTGAATTTGATTTGACTTAGGAAATGTGAAAAGAGTTTGTTAGTCCTAACCCATTTCCCCATGTGTGAATTGGTTTAGTTTAATTTTAAAATAATTAGGTTGATTTTATGTTTTATTTAGGTTAAGGTATGAATTAAATCCATTAATTATCCCTTACCTATACCACTTTAACATAATTATTCAAGTAATTGAGAGGCAACATATGATATGCAACCATGTGGAAATTAAAGCAGCAATGCACCTAAGAAATGAAGGGGCCTTATGTAATTGGCTCACAATTATTGATTAATTAAGTACTTTTATAACCTTCCTACACATGTAGTTTGATTATAATTTCTTTTGGAATTCTTTTAGGTTATTGAACGCCTAAGAATCTACCCAAGATTAAGTGATTAAGTTCTGGAATGATTTGGTTTTAAGTTTGATTAATATTATTTAATGAAGTTATTAAGTCATAAATTAATTTGCAAATTAATTAAGTGTTTATCCAAATGAAATAAACTTGGGGGAAAAGATTGGAAAAAAGTCATAATCTCGTTCCCTAAGCCCATTCACTATTTCATGATGATTAGAAAGTTTAATTAATGAATTTATCATTGTTTAATAAGTTAATTAATCATTTAATTAATTGAGAAAGTGATTAGGGATGAAACAAGCAATTCCCCTAATTAATCAATCAATAAATTCCAAGAAAATCATGAGAGATAGAGGTCATCCCACTAATTAATCCTAGAAAGTTTGAGGTTAATTGTTAGATTAATTAGAGAGTAATTAACTTAATTACATTTCCAATAAAACCTAAATTGAGTTAAAATCACTAGTCAAAATAATTAATTTTAATTTTTTATTATTCTTCTCTGAATTATCTTTAAGATGAGTGCTTAATTATATTTTTAGATTTTTCTATAATTAGTTATGAATTTTGAAAGTTTCAGCATTAAAATTAGATTAATTAAGCCTAATTAACCCTAATCCCGTCGGACCATGTGGCGACTGACGCAGCGTGTTAATGCGGTGTGCTGACGTGACACGCTTTCCACATGGTATGGTAGGATAGGTTATTTAAGTTGTCACATCAGCTTGTTGAGTCAACCGGTGACTGACGTGCTTTCTCTACGGGCCGTCCGAGAATGGGCAAATCAATGGAGCTTGGGAATGGCTTGGAAAAGCTTGGGGAGGCTTCGATTGAATCTCTTTAGCTTTGTGACAAATGAGTGCTTGTTGTTTGAGTGGGAATGAGGGGGAGTATATCTCCCCCTTCTTGGATTGGATGGTGATGAGTAGTTTTTCCATTTTTGATTAATGGAAAATTTTGTTTAGCTCAAACATCCCATGCAGTCATTTTAGGTAGTGAAGGAGAGTGGATGTCCATGTGCTAGGTGAGTGCATTTGGTGATCCAAGTGTTTAATTTCCATTGGAGGTGTCAGTTTGGCCTTGACTTGGGTCATGGCCGACCCAAGCTCATTGGCTGATGTTCACCACCTTTCTTGGTGCCCATGTGGACCACTAGGAGGATGCTAAGTGTCCTTGAAAAGAAATGACCAAATTTCAAGTGAATTTGGTCATAGGATACCCTTTAACCTAAGGGTAAAAGGGTCATCTGGGCATGATTTTAATTTAGGTAGATTTGAAATGATTTAAAAATGGGTTGGGCCAAATTTCAAGTGATTTGGAGTTCATTTAGTTTGAATTGGTTCAATTTGACCATTTTAAGTCAAGTTGGGTCAAATTAGGTTAGGTTGACCAATTGGTCAAATCGGGTCAAACTATGGGTTAGGTCAAGTTCAAATGATCATTTGGAGCCTATGAGTGTCATTAGTTTGGTTCAATTTGATTTAGATTTGGTTTTTGTTCATTTAGGTTCATTTAGGTCAAATGGGTTAAGTTGACCAATTTGACCCATTTGACCCATTTGACCCAATTTGGTTAGGTCATGGGTTGGTTTAGGCTTGGTTGATCATTTAAAATGTTTTGCAAGCTTTGGTTCCAATCAAATTTTGGTTTGGTTAGAAGAGCTCAAAGGTTTAGAGGAGAGATTCCTACGGGCATGCTATAACCTGAAGTTGTACAAATCTAAAATGATACAAGCTCACAACAAGTTGGTCCATCCTAGAGCTTTTCAACAATGAGTGCTTGTTTTAGTTCTAAGTAGACCAATTGTTGCCCATCACAAGATCGGAGGCAAGTTTGAACCCACTTGGGAAGGCCCTTTTTCCATAGAAGGACAACCAAGGAGGATCTTATCAACTTATCAACTATAAAGGGGAGTGCTCAATGCTTCTAATCAATGGCTTTACCTAAAGAAATTTTATCCATAAATCATGTTTGAAAACAATCATCAATAAAAAATTCATTTCAAATTCAATCTCTTCCATGTTGAAAGGATTCTTTGTTTGAATCTGCCATCTGTATTTTGGATAGGTGTAAGAGAACCTAAGTGGCATCCTATTTTCTTTAACACAACACAAATACAAACTACACACAAACACATAAAACTAACACATATCTTTTGGTCTCAGGGTACTTCGAGTTAGAATAATGCCCCCAACGACACTCACTTAGTAGTTTCTCTAGGTCGGGCTGACATACTACTTTACTAGTGTGTTACCCTAGTTGTCTTCTTATTTTGGAGGATATACATCTACTACGCTTTCCATCCAGACTTGACCATTGCACATCGATGAGTTCCTTGTTAACATGGTAGGCTTTATTACATGGCCATTAAGCTACCTGATGTTGGCTTTGTTTAAGAGGATGTAAGTCTGCTACGCTTTCTTCTTGAACTCAATATTCCTTGGCCGTTATATTTGAGGATTAAATAAGTCCCGGTGGCTCCTCGCCCTCTTGACTACTTCAACTCTGGGTCCAGTCCTTCTTTGTGACTCCCTACTTAGTAGTCACCCTTAGGTCGAGTCGATCTATTGTGCCATTAATGGGTCACCCCAGTGGTTGTTCTTTGCTTTAGAGGATGTAAGTCTACTATGCTTTATTCTTAGCATAGCTGTTGCACAGTAGGCAACCCTAGGTCAGATAACACCTATCGAGCTGATGACAGACTATCCCAACTATCAGTTCTACTTTAGGGAGATGTAAGTCTACACGCCTTCTTTCTAGACAGATCATTACGCACTGATGTGCACCTTAGGTTGGTTGGTCCTTGCTATGCTGGCAGCGACCCACCCAGTGGATACACCACTCTTGGTAAATGTAAGTCTTTTATGCTTTCTCCTTGAGTTGGCCACCTTATACCTATAGGATTTCTTATTTACAGGGTCCAGGATAATGTCCCTAGTGGAACGTCCTCTATGGGCATTCTATTTGTATCACATTCTTTGTGACCCCATTTAGACACTAATCGGGTTACTCCTAGATTAGACCGTCCCCCTTTCTTAGTAACCACCCATGTGGTTGGAGATTCTATTCCGCGAAAGCGTAGATTCTCCCTTGGTCCAGTAAATCTGAGTTAGGTCAAGGCTGACATAGCCCCTTCTCAGTGTGATCCCTCGTACACCAACAGGATTGATGATAACAAATAAAATAAAATATATATTCACTTGTGGATTAGGAGAATGCCCCTCGTGGCACCTTTCCCAAGCAAGCACCATATTTTTAGGGTAGTGTTAGCAAAACTCCTTATAGGAATTGCTTGACTACTCTTGAGTTGAGATAAGTCCCCAGAGGCACTCTCTCAGCAGTCACCCTCAAGTCAGGTTTAACTTGTTGTGCCACCGACAGGTCACCCAGCGGTCATTATTTGATTTGGAAGATGTAAGTCTGCTATGTATTCTTTCCAGCACGACCGCTGCACACTGACGGGCAGTCCTAGGTTGGGTTCGATCTGTTGTCCATCAACAGGTCACCCCAACAATTGTTCCTTTTAAAAGATGTAAGTCTACTATGCTTTCTCCCTAGCACAACCATTGTACACCGAGAGGAACCCCTTAGGTTGAATAGTCCTACCTTACGGCTGATAGACAACCCATTTAGATCAGTAAATATGAGATAGGCCCGATACATAGCCCTTCTCCATTCCATCGCATGTGACAGTCCATCAAATTAAAATGATATTTATCCTGACTACTCTTTAGCTGACAAAAGACCCAAGCGGCATTCACTCAGTAGTCGCCGTAGGTTGGGTTTGATTTTTTGCATCATCAATAGGTCACCCTAGCGATTATTCCCCATTTTTTGAAGATGTAAATTCTTCACTTTCTCTGGATAGCAAATCAGGGAGGATATGATCTATCATGGAAAATACACATCAAATCAAATCAAATGAAAATGAAATTAATTTTGAATGAGATAAGATCTTTAGGTTAAGTTCTATTGTGCACATCCAAGATCATCCCCAACTATTTCTTGCTTTGAAGATGTAAGTCTATGCTTTCTTCTACTGCTTATTGCCGCACCCTTAGGTCGGATAACCCTACCCTATGGCAGGTGGACTACACTTTTGGACTGGTAAATCTAAGATAGGCTAAGGGCTCTGTGACTCCTTCTTAGTGTGGCCCATCGCACACCGACAAGGTGCATAACAAGCCAAATTCAAAATCAACTTCCCCAGTGGAGTGAAATTAAACATATCAGACAAACCAAGCTTCTCCCTAGCGAGGCAGAAATCAAATTAGTCTCCCTAGTGGAGTCTAAATCAAAATCATAATATAACAAATTCAACCAGGCCTATATCTCTAACGTATATGCCCTCAATTCAAAACCATCCGCCCAGTGGGGCTATAACAAATCAAATCAAATCAAATCAAAACCAACTTCCCTAGTGAAGTACAATTCAAAGAAATCCAACCAAGCTTTTATCCCCAGTGGATTCATCCCCAAAAGAATATATGAAATCAAACCCCTTTCCCCAGCAGATAACCCAAACCTTTTCTAGTGGAAGGTTCATATTCCCAATCTTTAGAGATTTGAACCCATATCCCTAGTGGGTATTCCTCCACACAAAAGCAAAAACAAATTAAAATTAACTCGATCTTGATCCCCAATGGATTATAGATCCTTATCCCTAGCGGATCTTCTTCCCATAAATCATATTAAAAATCAAACTCTACTCCTATCACCAATGGATAGCTTGAACTTGCTTCCCTAGTGGAAGGTTAATGTACCCAACCCAAATGGATTCTTCCTTTATGCCTCTTGGCATAAATCTCCCACATGTCATATCCAATGCATGTACGATCCCTTAGCGGATCTCTCTTCATGTCCTTGACATGAAATTCTCATCAAACCCTCTTCCTCCTCTTATGCCCTTAGCATGAGTTGAATTACATTGCACTAAGATCATGATTCTATCTACCTTCCAGGTTTAGGTATAGATCATTTTTGCTAGCGCTTGCAATCCTTTGGACATTATTGATCATCTTGGTCAACGCCAACATGTGCGGTGTGCCTTGTCAGTTACACGACACCTATTGGGGGTCCTTTTGTTGATCTCACTTTTGGAGTGAGTTTTGAATCTCCTCATCTTAGACTTGGGAGTCTTCTAGACATTATGACTTCTCTAGTCATAAGACACTTCTAGCACTTAGGTGAACACTTAACCTAAACCTAGAGACTTAGAAGGGTTAGTCATAGGTTGGATAAGAGAACTCACCTACTCTATAGCCTAAATCCAACCTATGTTCACCCACTCAAAACCAAACATCAAATTCAAATACCAAATATCAAAATCCAAATTCAAATCCAAATCAAATGATTGAACTCCAAACAAAATCAAATCAAATCAACCTAAGCCTTATGATTTTATGCTATGGACTTTGCCTTAGCCAAATTCAGATTAATCCAAACTCAGTGATTTTCTCAAATATCAATTCAACCCTTCAATCATTCTACTATTCTTATAATCAAATTCAAATTCAAGCCTAATTTTCCAAAATTTGAAATCAAAGCCAAAATCCTTCCTAAGTCCTATGAATCAATTCCATAGACTTAGCCAAAATCCAACCAAATAAATCCAAAATCAATTGATTTCCTCGTAAATCATTTATATTTTCAATCATCTTCTTAAATATAAATCAAATCTATATTCAAATGATCAAAACTAAATCAAACTAAATCAAAACCCTTTCAAACCCCTATTACTTACCTTCATGAACTTAGCCAAATTTTCCTTCAAATCACTTAAATTCAAATGATTTTCTCATAAATCAATCATATCTTTGATTATTCAAAAATATAAATAAAATAGACATTCAAATGATCCAAACTAAATCAAGTTAAATCAAAATCTAAATCTAAACCCATTAAGCCAACTTGATGGACTTAGCCAAATTCCATTCAAATTCAAACCAAATACAATTGATTTTCTTATAAATCAATTATACCTTCAATCACCATCATAAATATAAATGAAATCTATAATCATCAAGCTAAACTAAAATCAACACAAGTCAAACCCAACCTAGCACTTTTGACTTGAAATTTTCAAATGAACCAAAACTCAATTGAATTCAAACCAATTGCAATTAAATTTATATATCAATCCCAAATTCATATATAAACTCAACTAAATCAAGCTCAACCCAAAATCAAGCCAACTAAACTCAATTTGGTTACTTGACCCAACGTGACCAATTTGACCTATATGAACCATAATCTAATTCAATACAAACCAAAGTGAATTAAGCCAATCCAAACTTCAAGACTTGATTGTTGATCATCTTATGTGATTAATTATCATTAATTGGGTGAAACCAAGTCAACATAACCCTTTGACCAAGTCAACCCCTTAACCCTTATGAACCCAGACTAGCTAAATTATAACTTAAGCTAAATCTCTTGAAACTAATGATTCATACCAACCCAAAATCAATATTTGAACATGACTTGACTTTTAATTGAGCCAAATTAAACCCAATTAGCCCTCTTTATCCAAGTTGACCCAAATTGACCTAAATAGCCAAAATAGGTCATATCTAAATCTAAATCAAATTGATTGCAACCAATGGCAAGTTCATTCCAAATTGATCATTGAACTTGACCAAAATCTAAATGACATATTGAACCCAACTTGACCTAAAGGGTCAAACCGACCTAAAAATCAAATCAAATCCAAAATGAACTCAACCAAAGCCCATAACATATTCCAAATGATCAAGCAAATCCAAGAAAAGGCATGACCTAAGTCAATTTGGTCAATTGGGTCAAATTGGTCAACTTGACCCATTTGATCTAAATGAGCTCAAATGAACCAAAACAAAATCTAAAGAAAATTGAACCAAACCAATGGCACCAAAACACTCCAAATGGTCATATGAACTTGACCCAATCATTGGTTTGACCCAATTTGACCAATTGGTCAACCTAACTAATTTTGACCTAATTTGACCAAACTGAGTCAAATTGAGCCAAACCTGACCAAATGAGCTCTAAATCACATGAAATTTGCCCAACCCACTTTTGACTCATTTCAAATATGTCTAAATCAAATCCAATGCCAAATGACCATCCTACCCTTAGGCTATGGGTATCACATGAGGAAAATCACCCATGAAAGTGGTCATTTCCATTCATTGACCACTTGACACCCTCCCATTAGTCCACCTAGGCTCCTAGGACACTACCCAACTTGAACCAAGGGTGGTTGGGTCAGCCATGACCAATGGGGAGGTGAAATCACATCACCTCCCCTATTATAACATTTGAAACCACCAAGGATATCCACTACCTTCCTTGGCAACCACCTCCACACCCTCACCCAACCAAACCGAGCAACCTCATCCACTCAAAAACCTCAACAACCCTCTGAGGTGGCCAAATGATCAAAAAGAAGCCAAACTAGCCCAAGCCATCTGATCCAAGGGAAGTGGGAGGGGGTATACACCCCCTCATTTCCACTCAATCCCACACACTTGCATTCCTCAAAGCCCTAACTACCCAAGATGAGCTGCCAGAGACCTTCCCCAATGTCCCAAGTCCATTCCTCATTCCCCACTCTTGGATTCCTTCAAGCTAAAATAAGGGAGCCTCCCATTTGATCCCATTTGCTTAAGGCTTGATCAAAGTGTAATTAACTTTGCTCACACCATCCTTGGAGGTAGTCGAAAAAGAGAGAGACTCCAACTTTAACATACGTGAAATATGTTAAGTGGAGTTTCAACTTATGCTATGATTTTATTTGAAAATACAATTTTATTTAACAAATTTGGGTATATTGAATGAAGGTGGCCATTTTAAAAGTGTGCTTTTGAAAAAGAGAGAGACTCCAACTCTAACATATGTGAAATATGTTAAGTGGACTTCCAAATTTATGCTATGACTTCATTTGAAAATAGAATCTTCATTCAACAAATTTGGGTATATTGAATGAAGGTGGTCATTTTCAAAAGTGTGCTTTTGAAAAAGAGAGAGACTCGAACTCTGACATATGTGAAATATGTTAAGTGGAGTTTCAATTTTATGCTATGATTTTATTTGAAAATAGAATCTTCATTTAATAAATTTGGGTATGTTGAAAAAGATAACTATTTTCAAAAAGATGTTTTTAAAAAATGATTTTTAATTTGATTTTGAAAATAACCTCCATGTAAAAATCATGGGAATTATTAGATGAGGTTTGGTTACATGAGTTTCATGCTTTTTTTGTGAAAATTTCTTATGAATTTTGTGCAAATATTTTGTTATGTGAATTTTGAAAAAGTGCTTTTGGAAAGTGACATTTTGCAAAAGAGTTTTTTTCTTTAAATATTGAACTAAACCTTGCCTCACCAAGTTAGTAGTAAGGAGGTTCTAATATTTTTATCATCTTCTTTCATTAGTTGATTTTATCTTTCACCTATTGGGGGGACCCAATAGGGGTTTCAAGATCTACAAGGAGTGAGGTCCTAAAACCTAGAGGATATTGGCTAGCTTTGCTTAAGAATGAAATAAGCTAAGTTTGCCAACAGAAGGAAAGATAGTCTCAAACTCATATGAAATACAAGTCCACTATCGATGCTTGGAGACAACAATTGTCTATTAGAGATGGAGAGAGGAACTCTCCCTAGTGGAGTCACCAGAAAAATCTGTGGTGTTTATTTTTGATTATTTGTATGGGGGACACCACGTAGTTCTGAGGGTGTACTTATTGAGGTGATCGAGTATGACATCAAATTGAATGGTGTACTATCTTAAAAGATAGAAATAACCACCCTACAATGGACCTAATCACCTAATAAGAACTCCTAAGGCATGATGGGTCTTCGAATATATCAGAGATTTTTCCCCTACTTTACATGGATGAATAAAGCAAAGTTTCTTTAAACTGAGTTCTAAAGTTTCCTACAAGGGTAAGCCCCCATAGTTAATTACATCTTTGAAATACTCTCGATTAAAGTAGGCAATTATTGTCTCCAAAGATTTCAAAGACAGGATTATTAATAAATTGGTTATGTTTGGAAAATCAATAGGATAAATCAAAAGGAGACTTATTATAAAAGCCAAAGGGTGATAAATAGGGAATGCTCATGATACTAGGAAACCTAGTAAGCATTATAATCTATCTTGTGGTTGGGCTTTACATGTTTGAAATTAAACATAATTATGTATTTGAGTTGAAATTTATTAGAAGGCTAGAACTTATAATCCCATAATATAAGATTATGGAAATTCCTAAGAGATAAATTTATGCTTGTAGCCCAAAGAAAAGCTACCTCGGATCTTAAATCTAGGGAGCTTTAGTAAGAACCAAAGCGTGACCTAAATCTAAGTGAAGATGGGTTTATGGTTTACCTCCACAAGAGAGGATAAACCACCCGGCTGTTGAACTTATAACTGCTTGGAGTGGTAGCCATCTAACTTCTTCTATACTTTAAAATCATGTGGTCAAGTCATATATTTTTCAAGATAGTTGGTTGTTATTATTTAGAAAGAGACTAGAGCATGAGTGGTATGAATAATGACTTAGTTTGATGCAAATCTTTTCAAATTTTATTTATATTTGACACTTCATTTTGACAAAGGCTTTGGGATTTTTGTATGCCTAAATGCATGATGAAGTAGGTTATAGGCCAAATCCAGAAAGAAGAGGGTGAAGCCTCATTAGTAGGAGTTTCTCTCATAGGTCAACCGGTTTCCATGCGTGCAAGAATAGAGGCCCTCATTTCACAAGAGTGGTATAAGATGCATGTATGATATTAGACATACAACATTCAGCTAAGGGGTTGCCAAAATATTTTAATTATCTTGATTTAATTCCTCGGCTTTATGGTGAGGTTATGAGTAATTTAGAAATTAAATTATGAGTCGTAGTTGGGTAAAAGATTTATTTTTACCTAAGAGTTGAATCGTATCTAGTCCATACATTAAATCATCAATACAAAAAGAAATTATAAAGACATGCAATTTTTAGTGTGCAATATAAACAAATCATCAAAAAATTTATAAAGCTAGAGCAAAAGAATAAAAGGCTGGTGCGGTCGGGTGCCGCCGTACAACCCAAAGAGAAAAATGGATAGCCGAGCTCTACCATTACACACCCCATATTATAAAAGAATAATTACAATTAAGGATGAATACATGCTATGAGGGTCTTCATCTTCATTCTTCATGTCTCCTTCATTTCTTCATATCTCCATTTGATTTAATTTGCTTCACTTTAAAGGCATCACATGGCCTCCTAGGACAAAGCCTTCTAGCCAATGCTCATCCTTATCTTCCCATAAGACTAATACTATTTCTTAATTACAAAATTACATTTAAATGGAAAGAGTAAATCTAACTACACATGCAAAAGATATATTAGCTAAATAAACATTCCACCCAAATAATTATATTTATAATTTAGACTTAG
Organism: Cymbidium sinense; assembly: GCA_021442155.1. Lineage (NCBI taxonomy): Eukaryota > Viridiplantae > Streptophyta > Magnoliopsida > Asparagales > Orchidaceae > Cymbidium > Cymbidium sinense. Next base: position 51,508,103 of record CM038221.1, read on the forward strand.
CACCCTGCACATGGGTAACCAAGCCCACCTGTCCTAACTTGGATTATACTTAGGGGATTAAGCAACCCACAAAGAGAGCTTTTATATTTATTTTTGAGTGGCCCCTTAAGCACAATCTCCTGTAAAAAACAAAATTAGGCTAATAACGACTAACATCTAGTCTACAAAATATACGCCCTAACATCCAGTCTAAAATAATACATCACAAAACCAAACATACATCAAACCATGCACCTCCCTAACATAAGATTAGAAGTGGTGACTTGATCTAATGTGTGTGTATTAAGGCTTGTGTGGTATGTTGTAACTAGGCTTTAAGGTTATAGTTTCCTTAGTGTGAGTCGATTTGATTATGAAGGATGTTTTCACTTTAAGTGGTTTAATTGATTTGTAAGTTTTACTTAATGTTTTCTTTTATTTCATTTGATTTACACTTAACAACTAAGTGTTATAAAGAGAAGGAAAGAGAGGGTCACTCTCTTTATCCCTACCTTAAGTCTTTTCTAAAACCAATTAATTAAACAATTCTCTTTATTGAATGGCTTAATATATATTTTAATTAGTCCTAGGTTTACATCATTTTAAATAAACTCATTCAATAAGAAAGACATCTCAAGATTAATTGAAATGAACTACCATCATTTGACACATGCTTGTTTATTTCTTTCTATCATATATAACATGCATATGGTTAAGTCCTAAACATACCTATACATGCAATTTATATTTTTGCATACTTGAATGATGAACGTAAGCAAATGTATTTGGAATTGATGTTTCATGGTTGAATTATTTTGTCATATTATTTTAAATCTCTATCTAAATTCTTATACAAAAACATAAGAAAAGAACTTCAAATCATAAGATTAATCAATCCAACCACTTGAAAAAAATATGAATGCATGTCTTTTTTAATAAAAATAGGGATTTTCATTCATTAGTTAAATATACATTCAAATGTATAAAAGTTTTAAGCAAGTATGTTACCATTATTCTGCACTAAGGGAACGAGGTTGGAACCTCCTTGGGGCTACATAAAGCTGTGCATCCTTGGAATGTCTAGACTAATATATATGCTATTCTTAAATACATATGATGTATAAACAACTATAAGAAAAAAATTATGCAAAATTAGAGTTTGATTTGATTAAATTATTATTTTCAACCACTAGTTATATCACTTATACACATATATAAAAATTTTAAGTTATGCCATTATTCTACACCAGGGAGTGAGGAACCTCCTTGGGGCTACTTAAAGTCGTATCCCCGGATGTCCACTAATATACCCAATACTATATATATATATATATATATATATATATATATATATATATATATATATATATATATATATATATATATATATATATATATATATATATATATAATATATATATATATATATATATATATATATATATGTCAAGAAACTATATGAAGACTAAACAAAATTGGATTCAATTTGAATGAATTAATGCATAAATTCAATGTCAAAATGCATAAGTGTATGTCATCGATGTTCTGCACCGAGGGAGTGAGGTGGGAAACTTCTTTGGGCTACTTAAATCCATGCATCCATAGGATATCCAGACAAATATACCCACTAACATTCTTACTTATGCAAATCAACATATGAATATAAGAAAGAAACTTCACTTCATACACTAAGTATATATTCACATGCACTTCCTATACATATATAACTAAAGTCATTACACATATTCTTATTCAGTAAGAAGCTTTTAAAAATATATTTGCAATTTTAGTGATAATAGCCACACATATTCTTAATTAAGTCAACACATGCAAATTGGCATAAAGGAAATCATTTCTTACTTAATAATTAATTTTTGAAAAGAATGAATGCATAACTATAAGTGGCATACAACACTTTAATATGATTGGAAAGAAATAAAGAAACACAAGCAGACAATCTCATTCAATCCAACTAATTTCGAAGGACAATCACATTAAACAAGCTTATTTAAAATAAACCAAAGTTTGTTAAAGCCATTTTTGATTTCATATTTCATTTGATTTATGAAATGTGAAAGAGGTTTTCTAGTCCTAATCCCATTCCCATATGTGTGAGTTAATTTGATTCAATAAAAAGCAATTAGGTTGATTTTATGGATTCATTAAGTTAAGCATGAATTACATCAATTAATTAACCATTACCTATGTCACCTTAAGGTAATCAATTGAACAATTATGAGCTAATATAATATGCAACCACATGGAAAGTAAATGGCAATGCTTCTATGAAATGAAAGGGGCCTAATGCAATTAGCTCATAACTACTAATTAATTAAGCTTAAGGAGCTCACTTAATTACTCTTATGGTTTCCTCACACATGTGAACTAATCATTTCTCTCTTTAGGTTATTAAACACCCAAATAGCTACCCAAGAGTTAATCAAGGAAAATGAATTCAATCAAATTAATTAAGTTCATTAATTATCTAATTAAATCTTAATTACCTTAATCAACAATATGAAATGGACTTAGGGAAAAAGACAAAGAAGAAAGCCTAAGTATCAATCCCTAAATCCTTTTAAATAGTTAATTAAAGTTCAAATATGATTTGGTTAATTAATTAATTAATTATTTTTAATTAATTAATTTTTAAGGAAAGAATGAAGATGATTTAAGGAAAGGATTAGAAGAGGAGTCCCAATCCATTTCCCTAAGTTTCTCCATTATTAGAGATCATTAAGCTTAATTTAGTAATTAATCCACTATTAATTTGCTTAATTAAGATAAGAAAGTAATTAAAGCTTAATCCATTTATTTCCCTAATTAATTATCTAATAAATCCCAAGGAAAATAAGGAGGTCATCCCCAAAACATCTCTAAAAGTTTGAAATTAATTGGATAATTAATCGAGAGTAATTAGGCTAATTATTTTTTAATTAAATCTTAATTGAGCAAAAATTACTATTCAAAATTAATTAATAATAATTTTAATGGATTCCCTTTTAAAATACCTTTAAAATGAGGTCATTTGTATTTTTTTTGGAATTTCTATAACTAGTTTTGAATTTTGAAGTTTCAACATTAAAAATTGAATTAACCTAATTAACCCCCTAATCCTTCAATGCCACATGGCGGCTAATGTGACGTGATTTCCACGTGGTGCGACTGGATTAGTTATTTAAGTTGTGAAGTCGAATGCTGACGCGGACAACGGCAGAATTAGTTTTTGCATGGGCCTTTTGATCTAATATTGGATGGCCATGATTAAACAAGTGATTAAGATGGATGTAATGATCAACCGCTATTTCATCACGCAATGGACAACCGTGATCTATCTTCTCGAGATGAAGATCATCCATCGATTGTCTCTTGATCTGAGCTCACCCATGCGTGAATGGAGATCAAATCAATCCCACACCTTCGAGGAGGCACAAAAAACACATCCAATGGTGGAAATCACATGAAATAGAACTTTTCTTCACAAAGGACCAACCTATTTTAAGCTTAAGCTTGATTTCAATGGCATACATCACCAGAGCTTATGACCAGTGGTTCCAAAAATTGAGGAAGCTTCATTTGGTATAAATGAAGCCCTATTGAGCCGCACAAGCTTTGATTTGGTGTAGATCATTCAGAAGACCAATCCATGGCACATAGGTGATCGGCCTTGGTTGAAATCCCATTTTCGTGGTTGGAGGTGATGGGAGGCCATTCATTTTAACTCATCTAGGTCTAAGGATGGTGTGTGAAAAGTTGATTGTACTTTGGTTGTGAAATGGGGAAACATCAATCACTGGTATGCTCCCCTATTTAGGTTAAATGTAAAACTTAGAATAGGAATTTAGGGAGCTCAAGAAATAGTGGAAACAACTTTGGGAAGGAGAGGAGAGTGCGCTAGGGTTCAATTGAGTATGAGTGTGCTGGTTTGAGTGAGAATGAGGGGGGTATACCACCTCATTCCTTGGATTGGATGACCATGATTATTTTGGAATTTTTGGATCAATGGCTATGATGGGGAGGTCGAGGTTGGTAGAGAATCATTCCATTTGGCCTCTCATGAGTGGAGGAAGGGTGGGAGCTTTCACCATGCCAAAGGAAGTGGGTGTCCTTGATGCCAAGTGCTCCAATGAGAATGGGGAGATGATTTCACCTCCCCATGAATCATGGCCGAGCTAACCACCCTTGGGTGGTCTTGGTGATTAAGTAGACCAATGAATGGGTGCCAAGTGGCCAAGGGGAGAAAATAACCAAAAGTGTAAGTGTCTTCTCATGGGATGCCCTAGACCCAAGGGCAAAGTGGTCATTTGGCTAGAATTTGATTTGGCAGATTTAAAATGTGTCAAAAGTGGGTTAGCCTAAGTTTCAAGTGATTTGGAGTTTATTTGGTTTAATTTGGCTTGATTTGACCTATTTAAGTCAAATTGTTAGGTTGGCTCAAGTTGACCAAATTAGTCAAATTAAGTCAATCCAAGGGTTGGGTCAAGTTCACATGACTATTTGGAGTGTATTGGTGTCATTGGTTTGGTTCAATTTGCTTTCAATTTGATTTTGGCTCTTTTGTATTCATATAGGTCAAATAGTGACCAATTTTACCAAATTGGCCAAATTAGCTTGTTGGGTGTTGTTCAATTGGTTAATTGAAAATTATTGTAGGCTTTGGTTTGAATCAATTTGTATTTAATTTAGATTTTGTCCAATTTGATCCTTTAGGTCAATTTGGGCTAAGTTGGGTTAAGTTGACTAATGGGTCAAATTGGGCTCAATTATGGCTTTGGATAAGTTCAATAATCAATTTGGAATGAATTTGAGCCATTGGATGTAATCAATTTGGTTTATTGTGCAATTTGGCTAGTTTAAGTTTCATTTGGGCTAAAGGTTGACTTGGTCAAAGGACTAGGTTGACTTGGTTTGACCCAATTCAAGATAATTGATTAACCTATAATGATTGTTGATCATGATATGAGATTTGGATGGGCTAAGCTCAATCTAATTTGGGCTGGATTAGAACTTAGCTCAAAAAGGTCTTTTAGGTCAATTTGGGTCAAGTGGACCTAAATGGCTCAATTGGTTTGGTTTTGGCTTGATTCAAGTTTATTTGAACTCACATATGAACCTAAGATTGAAATATAAATCCAATTGCAATTGGTTTGGAGTTAAATAGATTTTGGTTCATATGAAAATTTTAAGTCGAAATGGGTCAACATGGGCTTGACTGGACTTGACTTGGATTTGATTTGATAATTATAGTTTATGTTTATATTTGGAATAATGATTGAAGGAATGATTGAATCATAAAGAAATCCATGGGTTTTGAGTTGATTTTGGTATCATTTAGCCAAGTTCAAGGAATTAGCTAAAGAAGGCTAAAATTGGAAATTTGATTTGATTTGGGTTTGATTTTGGCTATTTTTCTTTATATTTCATTCATATTTAGGAATATAAATATAAATAGTTCATGAGAAGATCACTTGAGTTTGGAGTGATTTGAAAGAAAATTTGACCAAGCTTATGGGTGTAGGTCAAAAGGGTTAAGAAATGAAACCTATTTAGTTTGATTTTGTTGGCTTAATGAGCCTCATGTTCAATCCGATCAATTTTGATGATAACAAATGATTGTTTGGATGTTCTAATGAATGTTTTTATGTATTTCAGATATATAAATTGCTAATTACATATCAAATACATCTCATAATATGTTTTAGGAAATTGCAAGAGTAGAAGAATGAAAGATAGATCAAATTGGATAATGTGAAGCTAAAAATATAATATTTTATGTTATATGCATTTATTCATCATTCAATATTATTTTAATGAGATTAATTTATATAAATCTATTTAACATTCAATTATATGTTTCATATATAACATTTGAAATGTCAAAATAATAAATGATAATGACTATTAAGTGTTATTATTTTATTTACTTAATAAAATTAAATATTTTAATTTAATTTGATGGTTATATGCTAACTAACATGTATATTATATATAAATTATATCATAATATTTAAATATCACATGTCAAATTTAACAAAAATATATGAAATTTTGTATTCATTTATAAGGTATTTATATATGATTTCATCTCCAATGGATTCATTAGAGTTTTTTTCTTTAATTTGATAGGTCACATGACCAAGGTTTGATTAAAAAATTTATTATGACTTTCAAATATTAGTTGATTTTAATGAATGCATGCTACATGCTTTGAATATATTAAGAGCCATATTTGATTATTTTTACTTGCCATGTAAATAGCCAAATTTTGGCGCTTTAATTTAATTTATTTAATATATATTATATTTTATTGAATATAAATTATCACATGATAGCATGGTTAGAATAATATATTTTTTTTTTCTTCGCCTTCTTCATGAAGCATTCCTCATTCAAAATTCAAATTCCTCCAAGCAAATCTAAGAGAAAATTTCTTAGATTTTCCTTTCAAGTGTTCTCCAATATTGCAAGATCAAATCCTTAGAAGCTTCAACATTTCAACTAAGCAAGCTTTCTCAAATTACTTGAGTTTTCTTGATCTTAATCTTTTTAGTTGTTCATGCTATTTTCACCATCTATTTTTCTAATTTATACTTTTGGATTAGTCTTTGGACATTGTTTTCATCAAAGTTTCAATCATCTTTTGTGAAAATTTTATGATAGTTTGTAGGATCTATTTCGACTTGTTGAAATTTTTAACTTCCTACAAATTTCTTTTGGTTTCTTGAAATATTTCTTCATTCATTTGAAAGATCATTTATTCTGATCTATTTTAGAAGTATATTTAAAATTAAATTATTATGAAATTATTTTATATTTGAAGATCTCTTTAAAAGCTTACTAGCCTACTTAGATCTATCATATACTCATTTTATTTAAGTATTTTGTGATCATTATGGCTTTAATTGTCTTTTTTGGTTAAAATCAAATTATCCCTTTGAAAAAAATTATGCTATTGTAAGAATATAAACATCATCACAAGATATTTATTTTATTATTTCATCAATATTAAGCATTTTATCTTGCCATTCTTTGATCATACAAGATCATTTTGAGATACTATATTTGTGAGATATTTATTTTATCAAAATTATTTTGTATTTTCTTTTCTACATAAATTATTTAGAAGAGACAATTATTTGAAAAATTCATATATGAGAAAGTTATTTTGAAGTAATTTCCATTTGGATTCTACTGTAACAATATAAAGCACAACCAATTTAATCAAAGTTTTCTCTCTTTTACTTCATGGTATTCTTTTCCATTAATTTTATCTTTATTATAAAATCAAAAATTATTTTCTACTACCAAAATTTAAGATTTAATTTTAAAATTTTTAATATCAATGTGCTATATATCACAAAAAGTGGCTTTTATTGGCTTAACATCCAAGAGTGATCTTTCACTGGACAAGGTTTCCAAAGGGTTCAAAGAGAGGGACAACCACCATAGATCAACTTTTAGATATAAAACTTAAATCTAAATTTTAATTTTTGTAAAAATTAATTTTGAATTTTATAATAATGGATATAATTTCTTAATGCAACAAAATAAAAGCGAAAAGTAAAGAGAGACAATATGTACAATTTTTTTTGGTTACCAAACTAAAGCCTACGTCAGCCCACCCACATAGGAATCCACTAAATGCAAAAATAGCTTACAAATAGTTCTCATAACAGGTGAGTATAACCTAAAGAATATGTACTCTCCCAAAAGGGGCAGTACAACCCCAATATAAATTTTACACAAAAGAAAAATATAAAATAATAAATTTTGATAAAATAAATTTCTCAAATATATGCTACCACCAAAAATGATCTCACAACTTACAAATGATCACTTAAAAATTTTGGCAAGATAAAATGCTCATTTAATATTGATAAGAAATAATAAAATAAATATCTTAAAGTGATCTTACTAAGATGTTTATGTTATTACAATTTGTAGACTAATATAAAAATTATTTCAAAATAAATTAATAATATTTTTTTGCACAATAAAATAAATTTCAGCAAGGAATAATTTATTTTATTTTTTACCAAAAAGATTCTTTCAATTAATGCTAATGATACAAAGTACTTAAATAAAATGAGTATATGATAGATCAAAGTATGCTAGTAAGCTTTTAATTAAGAAGAGAGATCGCAAATATAAAATAATTTCAGCAATTTATTTTAAATGCTTAAAAATATACTTCTAAAGTAGATCTAAGAATAAATGATCTTTCAAAATAAGACTAATGAAGAAACCAAAATAAATTTGTAGGAAGTTAAAATTTTCAGCAAGTTGAAATAGATCCTAGAAACTATCACAAGAGTTTATCACAAAAAAATGATTGAGAAACTTTGATGTGAAAAATAATGCCAAAGACTAATCCACCAAAAGTATATTGGAAAGAATAAATAGATGGTGAAAATAGCATGAACAACTAAAGAGGATTAAAATCAAGAAAACAAACTCAAGTAATTTGAGAAGGCTTGCTTAGTGAAGATGTTGAAGCTCCAAACCAAGGATTTGATCTTGCAATATTTGGAGAACTTGGAAGAAAAATCTAAGAATTTTTCTCTTAGATTTGCTGGAGGGATTTTGAATTTTGAATGAAAATACTTTCATGAAGAGAATGAGGGCTATTTATAAGCAAGAAGGTCATATTTTAAAAATATATCATGCAAACCTCATGTTATCATCTAATAATTTAATATTCAATAAAAATATAATTTATATTAAATAAATATTAAATTTAGCACCAAAATTTAGCTATTCACATGGGTAAGTCAAAAGTAATCAAATATGGTTCTTAATATATTCAAAGCATGTAGCATGCATTCATTATAAAAAGTAGCTAATGTTTAGAAAATAATAATAAATTCAATTTTAATCAAAAGTGGGTCATGTAACCTCTTAAATTAAAGAAAAAAAAATCCAAGGAATCCATTGGAATGAAATGAGATATGAATTCTTTGATTATAAAATGACTTTGGCTAAAATACAAAATTTTATATATTTTTGTTACGACATGTGACATTTAAAATTATGATATATTTTATATATAATCATAAATATGTTAGTTATCTTATAACCAAAAAATTAAATTAAAATACTTAATTATATTAAGTAAATAAAATAATTACACTTAATAGTCATTATCATTTATTATTTTGACAATTCAAATGCTATGTATGAAACATATAATTGAATGTTAATTAGATAGAGATTTACATAAATTAACCTCATTAAAATAATATGTTAAGTGAGCAAATTGATTCATGCCAATGAACTCATATGAATAGTCATAAACCCAAAATATTGTATCTGAGCTTCACATTATCCTTTTCATTCTTCTACTCTGCAATTTTCTCTAATCTATTAGATATGTAATTAACAATTGATATATCTGAAACACATAAAAATATTCATTAGAACATCCAAGCATTTGGTTGTTATCATCAAAATTAATTGAATTGAACATGAGGCTAATTAAGTCAACACTATCCTTAGTGATGGGAGTTGGACATTTAATGGTAGAACGACTTTGGATGCATACATTAAGGAGAAAGGAGTAGATTGAGTTGGAGTTCTGTTGGTGGTCCGATAAGGCCACAAAGCCTCAACTAACTGCTCATGCCATTATCACTTGCTGTCATTGAGTATCTTCTTGAGTATTTGAATGAGAGTTATGTTAAAAGCTTCTGTTAGACGATTCGCTCATGTGTAATAGATGTTAGAGTATCTCCAATCCATGTTGTGTCTCCGAATGAAGTTGTTGATCTTGGTGCTCTTGAATACAGTACCATTATTGGATATAATTTGTTGTGGTAACCCAAACCTATATACACTATGATTCTTGAAAAACTAGAGCACATGCTGGGCTTTGACCTCCCTGAGAGGGATCACCTCTGCCCACTTAGAAAAGTAATCAGTAGAGGAAAGGATGAATCGATGACCTTTGTAAGAAGGAGGATCAATCAAACCTCAATGTTAGTACCCCAACACTCGAATGGCTAAGAGGCCAATGTTTGATGTAGAATGTTGGGTGGTTGGTGGAGGACCACTCCATGCACCTGACATTGGTGACAATGCTTGGCAACATCCACATAGTCGGTAATCATCGTAGGCCAATAGTATCCCAACCTCTTGATCTTGGCTTTCATCTTTGGACTGAATTATTGAGCTCCATATAATCCTGAGTGTACCTCAGTCATGATCTTACATGCTTCGTGCTTGCCTTAACAACATGACCACATATGATTGAAGGACCATTGGTATAAGGTGCCATCAATGAGAGCATAGGAAAGGGCTCTCTGCTTTATCTGATGGGTTTGTAACTTCCCTTGAGGTAGTTTGCCTTTAGTTAGATAGTCTATGAATAGTTGCCTCCAATCCAGCACCTCAACCTTTTTGGCAATGACAACCTCCCCTTCAAGAGATAGTCTCTCGATGAGTTCAGTATCAATAAGAGATATGAGTTATCTATCTTGAATCTTTATTGATATGGACTCATCTTCCGGACATCCTAACTCCTTGGCAAGCTTAGCTAAAGCATTCGCTATGTCATTTTCTCCTTAAGGAATCTTATAAATGGTAACCTTTAGGATTTGGGCTAACTCCATAGTGTACTTGTGGTAGTGATGGAGCTTAGGCTTGAGACTTTATATGACCTAATGATTTGGTTGATGACCAGCTGAGAATCCCCAAAAGTGTCGATGTTCTGGATGCATAACATGTTAACTCACCAAAGAATCAAAGCCTCATACCGATTTGATGGTGCATGGATTGACAATGATATGAGAGAATCTATCACATCTGATGCTTGATTAGAAGGACAAAATCCTACCCCTACTTTTCCTAGAAGTGTAAATTATGGTTCTTCTCCTTTTTGAAAGGAAGCTGCACCATCAAAATATAATTCCCATACGTGATTGGTAGCATCCTCTAAGTTCATGATTTGTTCATCAGGGAGATCATCATTAAGTTAAGTGTCAGCAGGAAGTGGGTCTGCTGATAAGAAGTTGCCAATGCTTGTCCTTTCACTGCATGGAGAGGTACAAAAGTAATGTCAAATTGTGAGAGAATCATGGACCATCGTGTCAACCATCCAGATAGCGTCGATCATGTCATGAGATATTATAATGGATTGACTCTGGAGATCAAGTTGACTTTATGAGAAAGCATATAATTTTGTAGCTTTGGGATGCAAAGATTAAAGCTAGGAAATGATTTTCCAATGGGTGGATAATTAGCTTCAGCAGGGATTAGATGATGGATGAGATAGTACATAGCATTCTTTTTCCCTTCATCATTAGCTTGGGCCAACAAAGCTCCAAAGGAGTCGTCTAATGCAGCAGTGTAAAGGTTGAGCAAACTTTAGGGATTTGGTGGCATCATCGTAGTGCTTGATGTCTTCAAAGACATGCGACACTTGTCATCCCACCGAACTTATGCATCCTTTTTGAAAATGGCTGACACCTTCCTGATAGGTTGGATATGAAGCGTCTTAGATATGCCAACCGTCCTTGAAATGATCTGAGTTGAGTTAGACTTTTAGGGGGTGGAATTTTTAATATCAATTTGATCTTTTCTAAATCGATCTCAATTCCGTAGTGTCAGATAATAAACCTAAGGAACATCTCTAAAGCTACTCCTACTTCACACTTTCAGGGGGTTCATTTTGAGGTTAAATTATCTTAACCATTCAAAAATTTCTCTAAAGTTAAAGAGGTGGTTTTCCTTTTCTTTACTTTTGACTATGAGATCATCGACATAACACTCGACTTGATGATGAATGAGTTCATCAAAGATTCGAGTCATAGCCTTGTGTATACCATTTTAAAAGAAAATGACGTTATATAATAAATTTTGATCGGGGTTCAAAAGTAGTATTTTTCTCAAATTTAGGGGCCATCTTTATTTGAATATATCCATATGAGCCATCCATGAAAGAGAAGGCAACTGAGAAGACAATGTCCACCATTAGCTCTAATATTGGTAGTGGAAATTCATTTTTTAGACACGCCTTATTTAGATCCCTAAAATTGATGCATATGCAAATTTGGCCATTCTTCTTCTTAACTGGGATGACACTGGCTAACTAGGTAAGGTATTTTTCTTTCCTGATGAAGCCAGCATCGATCAGTTTCTTGACTTCATAAATGGCTTATTGTTTAATGTCTAATATCATGCATCTAGGAGCTTTCTTGATAGGGTTAACATTGGGTTATATTGCTAGTTTGTGGACTGCTATGATAGGAGACAATCAGGCATCTCTTCATAATGCCATATGAAGTCCTTAAACTCAATCAATAGGCTAACTAAGTCATTGGTTTTAGTTTGGTTCAACAAGGAACTGATGTATGATGGGCGTGAATCTTCTTTAGTCCTATGTTGATTTCTTTGAGCTCATCAATGGTTAACTTAATCTCCTTTTCAAACTTTGGTGGTGCATCTTTCACTTCAAAATCATCTGGAACATTTGAAGTTTCTAAGCATACCATCTCATATAGTTAATGTGATTTAAAAAGAAGCTATTAGATTCTAAATGATTAGTGATGACCAACAATAATCATCATTGATTGGACCTATTGTACCAAATCATAGTCATGGTCTTGATTGAGAATGTCTACATTTGTTGTCCCAAAACCTCTTGAAATAATCTGACATGTGTTTATACCAAGTATATGGGATTAATCCCTTCTTTGCTAGATTAAGAAAACAAGAAGAGTACCAATCATAATTATATTAAATCTTTATATGAATCATCCTCATGTTCTACATCAACTTCTTGACTTGACGATGATGCTCCTAGAAAGAACCTCTGAGTCTTCATATATGTGGATGACTTAGGGCATCCTTAACTACCAAACCCTCAACTTTTTGTGAGGAAAATGAGGTTAGAGCTAAGGTTCCCAACCAATGCCTAATTATTTCACATATAGACTTGGATACACTCGTGCTTTGCTTTGGACCCTGGTCTTCATCACAATCTGATTCAAGTGTCACCTCGAAAGGAATATGTTGCTAAGATGAGCTGGTTGGTGTGCTAACCATATAAAACTCATCCTCTGAACTAGATTCTAAGTCTATATGGATAACAAGTGTACTCTTGGTAGGACATATCTCCTATTGGGTGGCCAATAAAGAGGTCTTCCATCCTCGGGTTGTCTCTAAATCTACCTCTTCCTCTACCTGATGGAGGTCAAGTCATCATACACACATGTTAGAATGGAGTAACGAACTATGGGTGGAATATAATCTCAGGCTCTAGTTCCTCCTCCAAGTTTATTTCTTGCTCCCTTTTATTTTCAATCTTATTTTCTTATTTTCTTTCCATTTTCACTTTCCTTTTCTTTTATTTTTCTTCTTTTTCTTTTTATTTTATTTTTGAGTTTTAACCAAGTCACAAGAATAAATTTGTTGATTTTGAGGGAGGTAGTAGGCTGCATCCTCATATATGCCGACCTCATGAATTATAAATGACTTGAGATCTCATTTGACATAGTACTCAATACCACCTCTCATGAACTTAATCCACTAGTGCAAAGAAGGATGGGACCATGTTGTTCTCATATATCCATGGTCTACCGGGAAAAGCATTGAAAGATGTATCTGAATCTATAATATGAAACTTGTCTTCAGTCTTTCACTCATCAATCTCCACTGGCAACACTATGGAGCCTAAAGATCTCTCACCTTGCTCATTGAATCCTTTCAACATCATCCTTTTTGATTTGAGTTTAGAGATGTTAATTCTTAAGTAGTTAAGAGTCTTTAAACTCATAATGTTAACTGCTGCACCTCGGTCAACCAACATGCTTTATAGTCTGAATCTACCCATATCTACTGTGATATAGAGGGGATGGTTATGTATGATCATCCCTAAAAGAAAGTCTTTATAATTTGAAAGTGACTTCTGGGACATCCTCTAAATAGTGACCATCCTCTCAAGTAGCGGTCAGCTTAGCTAAGCATATCTCTGGATCAAGAAGAGCCTTGATTAGAGATTCTCTCATCTCTTTGGATAAGATAAGGGCGTCATATATGCTTAACTTAGCTGGCAACTTTCTAAGGTGAGCTAGGATGTTGTAATCAACTTGGGCTAGTCCTCATAAGCATGTCCATAGGTGGAACATCCTATGGAGGGACTATCTGCTCACTGAAACTAATGACTTGTTTACCCTTATCTTGAGGTGCTACCCTATGAGGTAGAACTTTGCCACTATGTAGGTTGACTTCAGTGACTTGATGTGGCTGGTTGGTGAAAAGTTATACCTGCTCATTGGGTATACCTACAGCTTCTCCTATGGTGCCCTCAGAGTTGGTTAACTCCAAGTCAATCTCAATGGGTGAAGCTGATTGATTCAAAAAAGGAAAGTCTGATTCTAAATCAGAAGAGAAAAGATCAAAATTATCAGAGCTATCATTATTTTCTAGACTTGGAGAGATTTCAATATGAATAAAATCAATAGCATCAAAATGGATAAGATGTAAGTTGAATCTATTATCTTCATTGATTTCTTTTTAGGTGGAGGTACATGATAGAAATCAAATAAAGTAAGTGGGGTAAGGGTTTTAGTGCCCTTATCTGTTGACACAACACTCCTGTTAGAAGAAGAACTGGATGAAGTAGTAACTACAATGGTGGAGGGAATGCTAGAGTCGGTGGTGGTTGTACTACTAAACTATCTTGTAAGTGTGGACTACTGCAGCTGTTGCTGAGCTCCCACTTTCTCCAAGTTGTCTTTGGCAACGTGCAAACCTTCCTTACTGTTGGAGGTTTGAACTACCTCAGAAACTTGTAAGGAGAGTTTCTTGATCTTAAAATAATATTTTTTAGAGGTTTGGGATAAGAAAATATCCCAACCTTCTTTTATTTTGAGAGGATCACAATTATCCTCAAGGATTACCTTAACAGAACTAGATGGTTATTCTAATAAGTAATCTTTAGGGATAATTATGACACTTGACTTATAGCTGTGCTCAAGCTAGTTCTTGAAAGTGATGCAATCTTCTAAGACATGGCTTAATATACGATGGTAGGGGCAAAAGTTAGGATCATCTCTCTTGCCCACTTCCTCTTAGGCTTTAAAAAATCGCTTTTAAGAGGTTCTTAAAGATTTTTGACTACCTCCCTCTTGAATGAATATGGCTTGTTTAATTTGTTCAGAAGAGTAGGTGGATAATAGCTACCTAGCGGTAGATAAAAGTACTACTGTTGAGTAAACTACTGAGGAGGTGGTGGTAATGGCCATTGAGGGTGATGTATGAGGTGGTGGATGTGGTGTGTTATAGGTCTCTCGACAACTCTTCTGCTTCCACATGTCAGCTGACGCCACTGCCACTGGCTTTATTTCAAAAGCTTTCTACAGTTTAGGCTTGAATGACTGGTCTTGGAAAGATAACTGTTTGGATTCTCCTTATAGACTAGCCATCTTATTGATTAGCTTCTCAAAAGTTTTGATAGTAAATCTCATGAGCATGAAAGCAATCAAGCCATGAATATTCTTAAGAAGAATTTCTATGACATGCTATTTAGATAGTTACGATTCATATTTCATACTCAAGTTTTTCCATCTAAGAATATAATCAATGAGGGACTCACCAGGGATTTGTTGTGCTAGAATGAGATCGCCCACAGTCACCCTTTGCTGAGCTCCAGCAAACCTCTTAATGAAGAGTTTCTCTAACTTAGCAAATATCTTTACCGAACCATTGGGAAGTTTGGCATACTAATCAAATGCAATTCCTAAAATATTGTTGATGAATAAGCAAAAGAGAAGTGCATCAATACCACCAGCATTGCAACAACCGGCTCAAAATTGCGCTATATGCTGCCGAGGGTTCCCACTGCCATCAAAAATCTTAAAAGAAGGTGTCACAAACCCTTTGGGATACTGAATTGTATCATTTTCAGTAGGGTCTACCCTTTGGAATGGATGAGGTACCTCGGCTTGTGCCAATGCTTCCCTCACTTGCTATTCCATCATTTATTTGAGGTGCCTCTCCTGCATGGAGGTGCTATTTATGACCATTTTATGTAGGCTACCACTATCTTGATATACTAGAGAGGTACTCTTGGGGGGTTGTAAGACATGTAGAAGCTCAGGCTGCTCAGCCTCCATAAGGATTGGATGTAATGGAGCTTGGTTCTAAAGTGCTAATACTATCGCTAACAAATCCTCAACCTCCTTCTCCATACTGTGGATTTGATCATCCTTCTATCTATGTTGTTGGAAGAGGTGTTGGGTTGAATGGATGGCATTGTCTTCTTCAACCATAATACTTTCCTAGCTTTGATGGTCTCAGTGGAGGGAGCTTCGAGTATCGACCATGTGGTCTTCAGCCGAATCCTCTAGAAGATCATCCTTCTACCCTCCCGTCCTCTGATTCTGAATGATCATTACCCGGAAGCCATCTCTTCTCAGCAAAGTAGTCCTCTAAGATGTCATTTAGTGAATGATCTCCTACTCTGCCATGTTGGACTAGAATAAAGACTCGCTGATAGCCTATTATGGAACTATGATCATCTGAATCTATGCAACAGATGCTGCCTACTGAGGGGACACCTTCATTAGGAGGATCGACTGCCATGGGAACTTCACTAGTGTCATCCTCTACCTCCTTTGTCATTGTCACTACTACTGGTAACTGCTGTGGCTGTTATGGTTGTGGTGGTGGCACGACCATGATGACTTTGGGTTGCCACATATTCTTCACCATAACTAAAGTGGGAGGTCAAATTGGAGAGCTTGACTTCACCTTAGTAGGTGGAGTAGATGGAGTGAGATCCTTAGGCCATAGTCGGATCACCAATGGAGACATCCTCTCCTTAGATATGATCTCTAAACTTTGGTAGGAACAGTGGAAGGATGGACCTAGACTGGTGATGGTGGATGAGAAATATAGCCTTATGATGGGGGTAACACCAACTGCCCTTCGTTGGAGCTCTCCTCTGATGGTTGGTGGTGCCGGTGAGTACTATACTATCTGCGCAATCGGCTCTGGTGGCCCACCGATTGGGGAAATCAACAAGGATGGAGGCCAGATGACTTGGCATACTTCTATATCTCCCTATTGGCTTCCTGGACTGCAACCTTGGCCTCGGTGGCTCTCTCTTTATGGTTTTGGGAACTGACATTCTCGGGGATCATAGATCTCAGATAAAATAGTGCACTAGACTCTGAGTGTCTATAGGCTCTGCCAACTTGGCGAAGGACTATCTTGAAGCCAGCATAGGGTTTCTTCCTCTACCTAGCTGGTACCTCATAGTATGTTGGTGATGGAGGAGGTGCAGTAATCCTCCTAGCATCCTCCTCTCCATCTGAACTGGAGAGGGGGTGGAATCTACTAACACCCAAGAAAGGGGAGACCTCTCGAGGAGAACCCTCCTCTATAATATATGATGCATCATCTACCTCCTTGGCCACTCTCTCGTGGTACCGCTTGATCTTCAACTTTTGTTGCGGGATTAGGTACGAGAGAGCAGTGCAGTGCGGGAGCTGGAACCTACCTTGAAGGTAGGGGACTATCTCAAATGCTAAGATAGTCTTCTCCTTTGAGAGGACCGAGGAGGAGGTAGCCACACCAAGTCGTAGTAGGAAAAAAAAAGTAGACTGAATTGGTTCTGGCACTGCAACATGGGCCTCCGCAACCTTCCTCTTTAGAGAGGGAAACACTTAAGTGACTCAACATTTCTCCCGCCACCTCCTCTGGGAGGGTCGGCCCCCCTCACGTGTGTGGCCTCGATCGTGGTGAGATTGGACTGATCCAAGGCCAAGTCTACACCAAAGGCGTAAAAGAAAATAAACTTGCTAGGAGCCATTGCAACTGTACTGACTGGAGATTGAACTGAACTGATTGCTCTAATATCTCTGCATGTGAAAAATATAACTGAATCAGACTTTGACCTTCTTATTTTTCTTCAATCACTGATTTTTGATTTGAATTTGGAATTTGAACCCACACTCAACAAGTTTGAGTATGCTAAGTGGGGTTCATTGATTTAGAGAGATTTAGAATTTTGAAGAGAGACTTTGCCATAAGAATTTGTTTGTTGATTTTGGAACATTCATCCAATAAATTAGGATATGTGGAATGAGGTTCCTCCATTTGGAGAGATTTTTGGAGATGATGTTATTTTGCTAATCCTTTATTTTGAGATTTTAATTTTAGAGCTTTCACTTAGCAAATTTGGATATGCTAAAAGAGATCCAAGTGCATGTTTGAAAATATTTTTGAAAATATCTTTATTGTTTGCAATGATTGTTTATCATATATTTGATTTATTTTGATTTGACAATGGGATCTTTACTCAACAAATTTAGGTATGCTAAGTGAAGCCCAATGTGTTTGATGCATTTTGATTTGATTTTGAAAAATGAGACCCTTACTTAACAAATTTGGTATATTAAGTAGGGCTCAAGTGTGTTTAATATTTTTGAAGGTGAGATTCTTACTAAATAAATGTGTTTTGATCTTGATTTGAAGAAGAGAACTCCACTTAGCAAATGTGGGTATGCTAAGTGGAGTCCAATTTGTTTTGATTTTGAAAAGGGGAATTCTCATTTAACAAGTTCAGGTGTGTCAAATGAAATTTAATTGTGTTTTGATTATTTATAATTTTGAAAAAAGGCACTCTACTTAGCAAATGTGAGTATGCTAAGTAGGATCCAATTTGTTTTAGTTTCTGAAAAAGGGGAGCTCCACTTAGCAATTTTAGGTATACTAAATGGAGTTCAATTATTTGTGTGTGGTTGCTTTTGAAAATAAAACTCTCATTTGGAAAATTTGGGTATGCCAAATGAGATTCAAAATATATATCTTGACTTTGTGTGTGATATTACTTTTGAAAGAGGGGAACTCTTACTTAACAATTTTGAGTATGTTAAGTGAGGCTCAATTATATGTTGATTTTAATTTTATTTTTTATTTTAATTTTAAAAATGGAACTCCATTTAACAAATTTGGGTATGTTAAATGGAGTTGGTTAATTGATTTTATTTTAAGAAATGCGCTTTTTGAAAATCTTTGAAAGGGATTTTGATGTTTATAAATTTGATTTTGATATTTGAAAGAGGACCGTCATTTAAAAAATTTAGGTATGTTAAATGAGGTTTGATTGTCTTTTATTTTAAAGAGATTTGAAAAAAAATTTATGTTTTTGCAAACTTTATGTGGAGTGAATTTAAAAATGATTTTGTTTAGAAAAAGTGCTTTTGAAAATATTTGGCGAAAGACTTTAATTATTTTAGTTTGAGTTTTCTTAAATATGGGATAAACCTTACCTCACCAAGCTAGTGGTAAAGAGGTTCAAAATTTTGTATTTTGTCATCTCCTTTATTTAGTTAGTTTTTTTACCTATTAAGGGATCCAATAGGGACCTACATGGAGTGAGGTCTTAAAACCTAAAGAATATTGGCTCCTTTTGCTCAAAGATGAAATAAGCTAAGTGCCAATCAAAAGAAAGATGATCTTGGGCTTATATAAAATATAAGTCAACTGTCGATGCTTGGAGATAATAATTATCTACTAAAGATGGAGAGAGGAACTAGTCCCTAGTGGAGTCACCCGCAAAATCTGTGGGGTTTATTTTTGGATGTGGGACACCACACATATCTTGGGGGGTGCTTATTGAAGTGATCGGGTACTACATTGAGAAATGATGCACTATCTAAAGATAGAAATCATCACCCTATAATGGACCTAATCACCTAATAAGGACTCCTAAGGCATGATGGGTCTTTGAATGTGCTGTAGATCTTTCCCCTACTTTACATGGAAAAGTAAAGGAAAGTTTATATTAAGCCCAGTTATATCATAATTTGGACCTAGCACTTTGCACATGGGTAGCCTAGCCCACCTGTTCTAACTTGGATTATTCTTAGGGGCATAAGCAACCTACAAAGAGAGCATTTATATTTATTTTTAAGCTTCAAGCATAATCCCCTATAGAAAATAAGATTAACCTAATCACAGCCTACCATCCAGTCTATGAAGCATACACCCTAACATCCAGTCTAAAACATTACATCATAAAACAAAACATACAACAAACATGCATCATTTTAACCTAGGAATAAAAGTGGTGACTTAATTCTAATGTGTGTGTTTAGGCTTGTGTGGTAAGTCCTAACTAGGCATTAAGGTTATGATTTGCTAAATATAAAAGGATGTTTAGTCATAAGAGGTTGATTTTACTTTAAGTGCTTTAATTGATTGTATTTTCTTTTATTTCATATGCCTTACACTTAGCAACTAAGTGTTATAAAGAGAGGAAAGAGAATTACTATCTTTCATCCCTACCCTAAGCCACTTTCTATAGCATGTTAATTTAATTTGTTCTCTTTAGTGAATGGTTATTACACATTTTAAATTAAACCTAAGTTTAGGTTCACTTTAAATGATTACATTCAATATGAAAGACATCTTAAGATTAATTTGAATGAACCAATAACACATGACATACATCACATTATTCCTTTCCATCACATGTAACATGCATATGATTGAATTCTGAGTATGACTAATACATGCAATATATTTCTTTTAACACACTTTAAATGAAAGATGCATATGTGTATTTTGAAGAAATTGGGATTTTCACTCATTAGCTAAATGCACACTTAAGTGTATAAAATTTTCAAGTAAGTATTTCACCATTGTTACCAAGGGAGTAAGGTAAAGACCTCCTTGGTGCTACTTAAAGCCGTGCATCCCCGAAATGTCCAGGCTAGATATACCCGCTATTCTTAAATACACATGAATGTACAAATGACTATAAGAATGGAAAATTACACAATATCTTTCTTAATTGAATTTATTTTTACATATGAGTTAAAGTTCTATCCAAATTCTAATATAGAAATGTGTAAGGATGATTTCAAATAAGTGTTGTGTCTTTTTAAATAGACTATACACTTATGAATGTTCAAACTTATGCAAATCTTTAAGTCAATTAATGAAAGAGAACTCCACATCATATGTTTGATCTAAAACACATGCAAGCTTACATATACTTATGATAAATATCACTCCAAATATTGTAATTGATTTACAAGCTTTTGAAAATAATTTTTGATTTAATAGTGATAATAGCCACACATATTATAAATTAAGTTCAGCACATGCAAGCTCAACATAAAGAAAATTTCATTTGAGTTTAAATATTTTAAAAGCATGAATGCATGGAACCACTTGACACACATCATTTAATATGATTGGAAAGGAATAATAAGACATAAAACACATATTTCATTCAATCAAACTAATTCTAACAATCATATCAATACAATCATTTAAAATAAAGCAAAGCTTCTTATTAAGTTATTTTTGGATGTTTGATTTGATTTAGAGAAAAAAGGAGATTTAATCATTTGTTGCTACTAACCCATTTCCATATTGGTTAATCAGTTTAGTTCAATTAAAAGAAATTAAGTTGATTTTATAGATTAATTAGGTTGCAATATGAGTTAAGTTCATTAATTATCCCGTACCTATGTTACCTTAAAGTGATTAACCAATTAATTATGAGCCAACATGACATGTACATGAATTAGAATTTAAATCAATAATGACCCTAAAATATAAAAGGCCTAATGCAATTCGCTCACAATTAGTGGTTAATTAGATTAAAGAACTTAATTAACTACTCTTCTGGCTTCCCCACGCATGTAGGTTAGACAAAATTTCCTTAAATAGCTTTAGGTTATTAAACATCTAAAGATCTACCTAAGAAGCTTAATTAGATGAGTTCTAGAATGATTATGAATTAGATTAATTAAGCCATTTTAATTAATGAATTAAACCACTAATCCAAAATTAATTAATTTCCATTCAAATGAAATGAACTTAGAGTAAAAAAAATTAGGAAAGAGGTCCCGACCTCTTTTCTATGCTCATTCACCATTATACAATGATTGGCAAGCTTAATTAATGGTTTCCTTACTATTTAGCATGTTAATTAATCATCTAATTAATTAAGAAAGTAATTACGGCAAAGACAATCAATTTCCCTAATTAATCAAACAATAAATCCCAAGAAAATTATGGGAGGCAGGGGTCATCCCATTAATCAACCTCAAAAAGTTTGGAATTAATTATTTGAGTAGTTAGAGAGTAATTAAGCAAATTAATTTAATTAAACCTAAATTAATCTTTAATTACTATTCAAAATTAATTGGTAATATTTTTATTAAATTATTCTCTAAACTACCTTCAAAATGAGTATTTATTTGTATTTTTTTAGATTTTTCTACAATTAGTTATAATTTTTCAAATTTTCAGTTGATTTAAGTGATTTTTCATGATTTTTATAAAACCAATTAATTCATTTTTACCATTTAAACATCACAGTGCAATATCTTCTAATCCAACGATCTTTTTAACTTGAACTTTTTTTGATAGGTGTATTTTAGCTTCAATTTCAATCTCTCAAAATTTCAAATCAATATGATGTGTATTTTTGTTTAATTATTGAAATTTGATTTTTGCTAAAACTCAAATTAAGCACAAAATATTTAGTAAAATTTGGGGATTCTAGGTTTGTTGGATTCCTCTCGTAAAGAAGAATCTAATAAGCCCTTGTTTGTACTTTTTTTGTTAAGTATTTTATTTTATATAAATTTTTGAAGTTTCATGTGATTTAGAAAATTTATAATCCCTAATTTCTTACTTAACACAGTCAGCACCGTGCATAGTGCTGATGCGGCAATGCGGTGCCATGCGACGCCACACGGTTGGTCAGGCACAATTATCTGGCATGGTGCCATGCCAGCAAAATAGTAAGAAAGCACTGATGAACAGGAAAATGGCTCATGGATCAGATCCTACCGTTCGATCACTGATTGGACGGTCCAAATCTGATCTGCGAGATTAGAAAGGCTGAAACGTGTAATTGGCTTGTGATCTGAGCCATTTGATCCCATGAATCGCGGGATCAGATGGCTGTTGTATGTCACGGCCGGCAGAATTATAAAGTGAGGGATTATTGCATTTTTTGCAATAAAATGAACAAAAAACTTCTTTTAGGCTCAATTTTCTGGCGATCTTCGCTGGAAATCACTTTAAAATGCATGGGGATGATGTAAAATAAGAAATGGCAGGGTAATTTAGGAAAATTCCTAAAATTGAACAAAATTTGTCACAAATAAAAACCCTTAAGGTCGGCTACAGTTTGATAAAATTACCTCGCAAGGGATGGTTTCCGGTGGCTAGGAAGATCCGAGCGAGCTCCTAGGTGTGAGAGGGAGCTTTGGAATAAGTTTGAACATTTGCCTCCCTTTGGAACATAATCTTCACCAATGACCACCGCCTACTCGCTGAAAAAGCTTTAGTTTGATGTTTTTTGCTCAAATCACGTGGGGGAAGGTTTCTCCTTATTTGGGGAAGCTCCTAGAATGTGTGTGAGCTCAGGAATTATTGGAATGAGGCATCCTTTTCTTCTTTCAAGGGGAAGGGCGAATTTTTCCATTAAGGGTGATGGGGAGGTAGTTGGGTGGTGATGGCTTGTTTGGGGACTTTGGATTTAGCTCCAAAATCTTCTTTTTCAGCTTTAGGATCAGCTCCATTGAATGCAAAAGATCAAGAGTGAACTTAGCTCTCTTTGGGTAAGATCACATATGGGATGTTATTTCTAAGAGGGATTACCTTGGGTTTGGGTTGATTTTGGGCTGATCCCAATTTGAATCGGTTTGATCAGTTCCCAATGGATCATGGCTTGGTTTCAAGGGATTTGGCTCAATTTAGGTCACATTGGGTCATGATAGGTTAGGTTGATCAATTGGTCAAATTGGGTTAAACTAAGGCTTAGGTTAGGTTTAAATGATGATTTGAAGTATTTTGGTATGATCAATTTGATTTACTTTGGCTTAGGATTGATTTTTGCTCATTTGGAATCAAATGGGTCAAATTGGTCAAGTTGACCAATTTGACCAAAAATGGCCAAATTGGCTTAGGTTATGGGTTAATTCATATTCAATTGGCTAATTGAAGATGAATGTAGTCTTTGGTTTGATTGAATTTGGAATTAATTTGAATTTAGGTGTCAATTTGGGCTAAATGGATTAATTGGGCCCAATTGATCAAATTGAGTTCAATTATAACTTTGGCTAAGGTTAATAATCAATTTGGAATGAACTCTAGTCATTGCTTATAATCAATTTTGGTTAGATCATGATTTGACCCAATTTGGTCCTTTAGGCTAATTTGGGTCAACTTGGATCAAATGACCAATTGGGCTTGGTTTGACTGAATTTATGGTCAAGTCATGATTAAATATTGATTTTGAGATGATTTGAATCATTGGTTCTAATTAATTTGATGTAGGATGGGTTTTGGTTAGTTTTGTTTCATTTGGGCTAAAGGGTTGACTTGGTTAGGTGATCAAGTTGACTTGGTTTGGCCTAATTGATTGCAATTGATCATCATAGGGTGATCAATAACTGGTTTCTTGGTAAAGTTGTCTCAAATGGGTCCTTTAGGTCACTTTGGGTCAAGTGGACCTAAGTTGATAAATTAGTTTGGTTTTGGCTTAATTTAGGTTTAGTTGGACTTATATGTCAGCCTAGGATTGAAATATAATTCCAACTACAATCAATTTGGAGTCCAATAGGTTTTAGCTCAATTGAAAATTTCAAGTCAAAAGGGCTAAGTTTGGCTTGACTTGAATTGGTTTGATGATTGTAGGCTTCATTCATATTTGGATAGATAATTGAAGGAATGATTGATTCAAGAGAAAATACATTAGTTTTGATTTGATTTGGATAGAATTTGGCTAAGTCCAAAGAATCAGCTCAAAGGGGTTAGATTAGGTTTTGATTTGATTTGCATTTAGTTTGGCTATTTGAATTTATATTTAATTTTTATTTATGAAAATAAATGAAGATATAAATAATTCATGAGAAAATCAATTGAATTTGAAATGATTTGGAAGTAGATTTGGCTAAGCTCATGAAGGTAAGTCATAAAACTTAGCTTGTATTTTGATTAAGTTTGATTTGGTTATGGAATTTTTTATATTTGTGAATATAAATGAAGGAATAATTGATTTATAGAAAAATTACTTGAATTTTATTTGATTTAAAAGAAGTTTTGGCTAAGCTTATGAAGGTGGTTCATATGGCTTAGGAAGGGTCTTGGGATTTGAATTTAATTTTGGGTTTCAGTCATTTGGATTCAAATTTAGAATTAGATTTGCAATTTGAATTTGAATTTGAAGTTTTTTTTTGAGATTTGAATCTGGGTTTGGTTTGAGAAGGTACATATGGATTGGGTTTAGGCTATAGGATAGGTGATTTCCTTAAGTTCAAAGGCATAGACGAATCCTATGATTAACCCTTCTAAGTCTCTAGGCTTAAGTTAAGTGTTCACCTAATCACTAGAAGTGTCTTATGACTAAGGAGCTCTTAGTGTCTAGAAGAGTCCTAAGTCTAAGAAGAAGAGGTTGAGAGCTCACTCCAAAGTGTGTTAATAAACTCATAATCAAATCCAAAATCAAAATCCTCCTTAAAACCTTATGATTGAATTCCATGAGCTTAACCAAATCTTAACCCAAATCCACCCAAAATCAATTGATTTCTTTATAAATCAATAATTCCTTCATTTATATTATCAAATATAAATGAAAATCCCATCCCAATGATCTAAACTAAATCAAACTAAATCAATTTTCTACTTAATCCCTTTTGACCTACCTCCGTGAGCTTAATCAATTTTACTTCCAAATCACTCCAAAGTCAAGTGATTTTCTCATAAATCATTTGTATCTTCATTTATATTCCCAAATATAAAAGAAATATAAATTCACATGACCAAAATGAAGTCCAAAATCAAGTCAAAACCCAATTCAAGCCATTTAAGCTAATTCCTTGAACTTGGACAAATCCTATCCAAATTAAATCAAAACCAATGAATTTTCTCTTGAATCAATCATTCATTCAATCATATATCCAAATATAAATGAAATCTATAATCATCAAGATAAATCAAACTCAACCCAAAACCAAGCCAACAGATCCTAATTGGCTCACTTGACCCAAAGTGACCAATTTAACCTACCTGAACTAAAATCCAATCCAATTCGAATCAAAGTGAATTAAGCCAGTACAAACTTCATGAGATGATTGTTGATCACCTTAGATTGATCGATTATCATAAATTGGGTCAAATTAAGTCAACCTAGTATATTGACCAACTCAATCCTTTAACATATATGAACCAAAACTAGCCAAATTGCAACCTAAGCCAAATCCATTGAAACCAATGATTCAAATCAACCCAAAATCACTACTTGAACATGACTTGACCTTCAATTGAGCTAAACCAAATCCAATTGGCCCTCTTGACCTAAGTTGGCCCAAATTGACTTAAATGGTCAAAATGGGTCAAATCAAAATCAAGCTAAATTGATTACAACTAATGGCTCAAGTTCATTCCAAATTGATTGTTAAACTTGACCAAAGCCACAATTGAATCCAGTTTGGCCAATTAAACCCAATTGACCCACTTAGGCCAAATTAACATAAAGGGTCAAATTAGACTAAACCCAAATTAAATCCAAATTAAACCAAACCAAAGAGACCAATGCACTCCAAATGGTCATATAAACTTGACCTAACCTTGGCTTCACCCAATTTGAACAATTGATCAACCTGAGCCCATTTTGACCTAATTTGACCCAAATGGGTCAAATTGAGCCAAACCTAACCAAATGAACTCCAAATGTTATGAAATTTGGCCCAACTCACTTTTGACTCATTTCAAATCTGCCCAAATCAAATTTAATGCAAATGACCACTTTGCCCTTAGATCAAGGGCACCCCATGAGAATAGACACTCAACTAAGTGGTCATTTCTCTTTCTTGGCCACTTGCCATTCATCCATTAGTCCACCTAAGCTCCAAGGACACCAACCCTAACCCAAGAGATGGTTGGGTTAGCCATTACTAATGGGGAGGTGAATTCACCTCATCTCCCCCATTGGAACACTTTACAAGCAAGGACTCCCACTCCCCTTGACTTGGCTACATTCTCACACCCTCCTCCACTCAAATGAAGCTACCTAGGATGATTCTTTGCCATTCCCGACCACCCCAAGCTATAGAAAATCCACTAGGGGCCAAAAATCATAATGAAAGTGGATTTTCGGCCAAAACCAAATACAAGGAAATAGAAGACTGCAAATTTAGCCTCATACCCTTATTTTCACTCCCCTTGAGCTCCCAAACCAACCAACAACCATTCTTACTTCATTTTGGAGTGAAAACCATCAAAAGCAAATTCCAGTGAGGAAGATGACCATTGGTGGATACATCGTTCCAAAGGGAGGCTAACGTCTAGATCCATTCCAAAGCTTCTTCTTGCATTTAGGAGCATACTCAGATCATCATCATCGAAAATCATCCCCGGTGAGATAATTCTAGAACCGTAGTCGGCTTTAGAAGCATTTTTTGTGATAATTCTTGCATGATTTTAGGCATTTACTTAAAAATCCCTTGCATTTAATATTGTATTTAGTCCCAACACGAAAATATAAGTTTTTCAGTGTGAATTGATGCGAAAATGAGCCCATTCGGATGACATTTCATTCAGATTTCATAAAAATCCCAAAATCTTGCATTGTTCTACATTAAGCGAATCATTCGATCCAACGACTGGGAAATGGACGACTATGATTTCATGCTAGATCCGCATTTTTAGCCCTCAAATCATGTGGATTTGATGCGATCAACAACGCACTCTTTCCCCGCCATTTGCGTGTGGCACCGTGCCCACCACGCGGTGCCGCGTGCGAAAAGGTGGACAATTACATGACACTCATGACACGCCGCATTGCCATGATGCGATCGGGTTAAGTAGAAAATTCTGGATTTTCTGCTTTTAAAATTTGTTTAAATCACCTGAAACTTTAAATTTTTATAGTAATAAAATACTTAACCAAAAATCATAAATAAGAGCTTGTTGGATTCATCTTTCTGAGAGGAATCCAACAAACCCAAAATTCTCAAATTTTATTGAATATTTTGAGCTTAATTAGTGAAAATAAAATTTTATTAATTAAAAAAAAAACACATCAGATTAATTTGAAATTTTCAGGGAATGAAATTGAAGTTAAGATACACCTATCATAAAAATTTCAAGTCATAAAGATTTCTACATTGGGAGATATTGCATTCTGAAGCTCAAATAGTTTAATTTAGTTAAAATAAATTAATAGACTTTATAAAAATCATGAAAAATTAGCTGAAACTTTGGACAATTATAACAAATCATAGAAAAATCATGAAAATTCAAATAAATAATCATTTTGAATGTACTTTAGAGAGGAATTTATCAAAAATATTGTTAATTGATTTTGAATAGTAATTAAAGCTTAACTAAAGTTTAATTGAAAAATTAATTACTTTGATTACTCCCTAATTAATTAATTAGTTACCCTAAATTTTTTTTAGATTATTTAGGCAGATGACCTCTGCCTCCCCTAATTTTCTTGGGATTTATTGCTTACTTAATTAGGAGAATTAGCTAATTGGGCCTTAACTACTCTCGTAACTTTATTAAGGGTTAATTAATCACATGAATAGTAATTTAATTAATTAATTAGGCTCATTTATCACTATTTAATAGTGAGGAGACTTAGGGATTAAATTTGGACCTCTTTCTTAATCTTTTCCCTTAGTCTACTTCATTTGGAGGATAGTTAACCCATGTTGCAATTAAGTTTAAATTTAATTAAGTGATTAATGATATCATTAATCTAATTAAAATATGGAACAAATTAGAACCTAATTAATCAATTAATGGGTAGATCTTTAGGTGTTCAATATCCTAAAGATATTTAAGGAAATTATGGTTAACCCACATGTGTGGGAAAATCATAAAAGTACTTAATTAAGTTCTTTAACCTAATTAATTATTAATTATGAGCTAATTGCATTAAGCCCTTTCATTTATTAGGATTATTGCAAGTTATTTTCCATGCATATCATGTTGGCTCATAATTAATTAATTATTTACTTTAAGGTAACATAGGCAAGTGTTAATTAATGGATTTAATGCATATCACACCTTAATTAACTCATAAAAGTAATTTCATTAAATTTTCATTAAATCAAATTAAAATAGAAATTGAGATGGCATTAACAAGATTTGGGATTATTTGATATGAATTAGTTTGATTGAATGAAACATGTGTTTTACGTCTTATTATTCCTTTCCAATCATATTAAATGATGTGTGTCATGTGGTCTCATACATTCATGTTTTCAAAATGTTTAAATTTAAATGAATTTCCTTTATGTCAAGCTTGCATGTGTTGATTAACATATAAATGTTTGTGGCTATTATCACTATTAAATCAAAGTTATTTTCAAAAGTTTATAAGTCAACTATAATATTTGGAGTGATAATAGTTATAAATATTTATAAGCTTGCATGTATATATGGCTTAGAACATGTGATATGGAGTTTTCTTTCTTTAGTCTATATAGATTTACATAAAGTTTGAATGTAAACAAGTGTATAGTCCATTTGAAAAGGACATAACATTTATTTGAATTCATTCATATGTATTTTTATGTTAGCATTTAGATAGAACCTTAGCTCACATGTATAAATAATTCAATTGAAAGAAATACAACTTTTGCATGATTTTTCATTCTTGTAGTCATTTGGGCATTCATGTGTATTCAAGAATAGTGGGTATATCTAGTCTGGACATTTCAGGGATGCAAAGAACATTCATGTGTATTAAAAAGTAGCCCAATGAGGTCTTTACCTCACTTGGTTAATAATGGCGAAGTATCCACTTAAAACTTTCATATACTTGTATGTGAATTTAGCTAATGAATGAAAATATTCTTCCCAACTTAATTAACATTTTGCATGATTTCCTATCATTGTAGTCTTTTGTATATTCATGTGTATTTAAGAGTAGTGGGTATATATAGTCTGGACATTCCATGGATGCAAGGTTTTAAGTAGCCCCAAGGAGGTATTTACCTCACTCCCCTGGTTAATAATGGTGAAGTATCCACTTAAAACTTTCATACACTTATATGTGCATTTAGCTAATGAATGAAAATCTTCTTTCCAACTTAATGAGCTTTTTGCATGATTTTCCATTCTTGTAGTCACTTGTACATTCATGTGTATCCAAGAATGGTGGGTATATCTAGTCTGGATATTCTGAGATGTGAGGCTTTAAGTAGCCCCAAGGAGGTCTTTACCTCACTCCCCAAGTTTAATAATGGTGAAGTACTTATTTAAAACTTTTATGCTCTTGAATGTGCATTTAGCTAATGAGTGAAAATCCCATTTTCTACAAAATACACATATGCATCTTTCATTTAAAGCATGCTAAAGGAAATATGTTGCATGTATAGTCATACTTAGAGTTAAGTCATATGCAGGCTACATGTGATGGAAAGGAATAAATTAATGTACATCATGTGTTAATAGTTCACTCAAATTAATCTTAAGAAGCTTTTCATGTTGAATGCAATCATTTAAGGTGAACCTAAACTTAGGATTAATTCAAAATGTCTAATAAGCCATTCACTAAAAGGAAATAAATTAAATTAACATGTATTAGGAAGTTGCTTAGGGTAGATATGAAAGAGTAATTCTATTTCTTCTCTTTATAACAC
The DNA here is from genome assembly GCA_021442155.1 of Cymbidium sinense. Lineage (NCBI taxonomy): Eukaryota > Viridiplantae > Streptophyta > Magnoliopsida > Asparagales > Orchidaceae > Cymbidium > Cymbidium sinense. The sequence goes on from CM038221.1 coordinate 51,538,714, forward strand.
TTAGTTGCTAAGTGTAGGTCACATTAAACTAAAAAAAAAATTAAAACTTGCCAATCAATTAAAACACTTGAGGTGAAACCACCCTTTAAATTAAATCTTTTTACACTTATAAAATCTTAACTCTAAAGCCTAGTTAGGACATACCACACAAGCCTTAACACACACTTTAGAACTAAGTCACCACTTCTAGTCTTAAGTTAGGGCGGTGCGTGGGTTGATGTATGTTTTATTTTGTGATATGATATTTTAGGCTTTATGTTAGGGTGTATATTTTGAAGACTGGATGGCAGGTCATGATTAGCCTAATCACATTTTATGCAAGGGATTATGCTTAAGGGGCTGGTGTAAAAATAAATATAAATGCTCTCGTTGCAGGTTGCTTAATCCCCTAAGCATAATCTATGTATGTTTAGCTAACATCTATTTTGCAGGTGTAGTTAGATTTACTTTTTCTATTTTTTAATATAATTTTGCATTAGGAATTAGGATTAGTGTTATGGGGGATAAGGATGAGCTTTGGCTATAAGGCTTTGTCTTGGGTGGCCATGTGATGCCTTTGAAGTTGAGCAAACCAAATCAAAGATGGAGGAAGATACATAAAGACATGAAGACTTGAAGACCCCTAATAGCATTTATTATTTGTAAATTGTAAATTATTCTTTTATATTCGGGTTGTATAAGGGTAGAGCTCGGCTACCCATTTTTCTTTTCGGTTAACGGCACGACCACCGACCTTTTTTTATTCTTTTATGCTAGTTATAAAATTGCTTGATGTTATGTTTAAGTGCATTAGAAATTACATGCCTTTTCATAGTTTCTTTATGATTGATGTTTATTGTATGAGCTGGATATGATTAGCCATTAGGAAAAAATAAATTTTCTACCCAACTACAACTCATAACTAAAATTTTCTACAATTCATAATCTCACCATAAAGCTTAAGCATTAAACAAGATAATTAAAAGATTTAGTAACCCCTTGGCTGAATGGTTAAATGTTTCACAACATGCATATCATATTATTTTACTCTTGAAAATAGAGGATTTCCATCCTTGCATGATAAGGGGATGCTTGACATGTGAGGGTATCCTTGTGGTGGAAAACACCCCTTTCTTATTGATTTAGCCAACAATCTAGTTTCATCATGTATATAGGCATACAAAATCCCAATGCCTTTATCAAAATGAAGCATAAAAAATCAAATAAAATTTGAAAAGATTTGCATTTGTAGATTAAGTCATTACTCATACCACTCATGCTCTAGTCTCTTAGGAGTGGGTTTAAGGACTTTAGCCTCTTTCTAAATAATAACAACCTAACTATCTTTCAAAATCATATGACTTTCCTACATGGTTTTAAATCATAGGAGGAGTTAGCTAACTGCCACTCGAGGTGGTTGTACATCTAGCAAATAGGTGATTTATCCTCTCTTGTGGAGGTAAACTATATACCCATTTTTGCTTAGATCTAGGTCATTCTTTAGCTTATGCCAAAGCTCCCTAGATTTAGGATCTTAAGTAGTTGTTTCCTTCAGGCTACTAGCATAAATTCTCACCTCTTAGGCATTTCCACAATGTTGTATTATTGGATTATAAGACCTAGCTTTCTAATAAAATGTCAATTTTAATAAAATAAATCCCTTCAACTTTCAAATATATAAAGCCCAATCATAGGATAGATTGGAATGCTAACTAGACTTCCTAGTATTAATACTATTTTCTACTTATTCCCTTTGGCTTCGAAAATAGGTCTTTCCTTGAGTTTTTCCACTTGATTTTCCAATACAAATAATCCTTTGATAGTCTAACTTTGAAATATTTGGAGACCTTAATTTATACTTTAATCGAGAGTATTCTTATGGGATTCCATCTCTTAGGATGTAATTAACTATGGGGGCTTACTCCATTGGGAACTTAACAAACCTGGCTTAAAATAAATCCTGCTTTACTTTTCCATGTAAAGTAGTGGAAAAATCTCTGGTAAATTTGAAGACCCATCATGTCTTAGGAGTCCTTATTAGGTGATTAGGTCCATTATAGGATGATAATTTCTATCTTTTGAGATAGTGAATCATCTTTAATGTCATACTCGATCACTTAAATAAGTACTCCCTAAGATCTGTGTGGTGCCCTACATCACAAAAATAAACATCACAGATTTTTCTAGCGACTCTGCTGGGGATTGTTGCTCTCTCCATCTCTAGTATACATTATTTTCTCCAAGCATTGATAGTGGACCTATATCTTATATAAGCCCAAGACTATCTTTCCATTGGCACTTAGCTCATTTCATCCTTAAGCAAAGCTAGCCAAATTCCTTTAGGTTTTAGGACCTCACCCATGTAGGTCTTAAAACTTGTCCCCAATAAAAAATAAATTAACTAAACTAAAGGACATGACTAAAATTTTTAGAACCTCTTTACCATCCTCCTAGTGAGGCAAGGTTCATCCCATAATAAATCCTTTGCAAAAATATAATTTTCAAAAAATTACCTTTCAAATTAATTAAAGCCACATGACAAAAGATTTGCATAAAATTTTTAAAAAGATTTAAAGATAACCAAACTCCATTTAACAATGTCTACAATTATTGCATGAGGTTCTTTTGAAAATCAAAATCAAATAATTTTAAAATCCTTTCTTTCAAAAAACACATTTTTTGAAAATAGCTCTCTCTATTTCAACATACCTAGGTTTGTTGGATGAAGATCCTATTTTCAAATGAAATCATGGCATAAAATTGAAATTCCATTTAGCACATTCCACATGTACTAAGTTGGAGTTTCCTTTTTTCAAAAGCAATATCACACACAAAAATCCCATTTTTGAAAATCAATAAATATAATCAAATTCAATTTAACATACCTAATTTTATTAAGTGGAACTCCCCTTTTATAAAAATCAAACAAATTGGACTTTACTTAACATACCCACATTTGCTAAGTAGAGTTCTCTTTTTCAAAATAAAATCAAAACACATTTGAATTCCATTTGACTTAACCAAATTTGTCAAATGAGAATTCCCTTTTTCAAACATCAAAACAAATTGGACTCTACTTAACATACCCACATTTGCTAAGTAGAGTTCCCTTTTTCAAAATAAAATCAAAACACATTTGAATTCCATTTGACATACCCAAAATTGTCAAATTAGAGTTCTCTTTTTTAAAAATAAAAACAAATTGGACTTTACTTAACATACCCACATTTGCTAAGTAGAGTTCCCTTTTCAAAATCACAAGAAAATGAAACACATTTGAACCCCATTTGACAAACCCAAATTTGTTAAATGAGTGTTCCATTTTCAAAATTGAAAACAAATTGAACTCTATTTAACATACCACATTTGTTAAATAGAAGTTCCCCTCTTTCAAGAATAAATAAAACAAACTCATCAAACACACTTGAGCCTTACTTAACATATCTAAATTTGTTAACTGAAGGTCTCACTTTTCAAAACAAAATAAATTCATCAAACACACTTGAGCCATACTTAACATATCTAAGTTTGTTTAGTAAAGGTCTCATTTTTCAAATTCAAATCAAAATACATCAAACAAATTTAGGCCCTACTTAGCATACTTAAATTTTCTAAGAAGGAGCCCCATTTTCAAAACAAATTAAACACATGAAACACATCATCGCAAACAAACCAAAATGTTGTCAAAAATATTTTTCGAACATACACTTGAGTCTCATTTAGCATATCCAAACTTGTTAAGTGAAGACTCCAAACATCAAATCAAAATTTTCAAACAAAGGATAAACAAAACAATTACATCTCCAAAGTCTCTCCAAAATGGAATGAACCTTATTCAACATACTCAAATTTGTTGAATGAAGGTTCTAAATCAAAATCAAAATTCAATGGCAAAAACTCTCTTCAAATTTCTCCAATTCAATTAACCTCACTTAGCATACTTAAATTTGTTAAGTGTGGGTTCAAAACTCCAAGATAATATCATAAATCAATTTTTGAAGATAAATATCAAAGCAAGGGTTTGACTCAATTATATTTTAACAAATGCATTGATATCAGAATAGTCAATTCTTTCACAGTCTTCAGTTAGTTTAGTTGTTATGGCTCCCAACAAGTTTGTTTTCTTCTTCCCCTCCAATATAGACCTAGCCTTGGATCAGGCCAATCTTACCTCGATCGATGCCACACATCTGGTTTACTTTGGCTATAGTTTTGACTGAGTCTGAGTTAGTTGTGAGGGGACATCCCTCACAACGGTCAGCAAGGAGGAGGTGGCGGGACAGACACCACTTATCCGCTTTGATATTCCGTCTGACTCTGAGTCCCCCTCATTGAAGAAGGCATGGCTCCCACCCCGATCAAGAGTGCACTGACATAGTTTTAGTCAGTTGCCCCTTCCATAGCTCTAGTGTGAGCTAGCACCTCCTCTTTGGTCCCCTCAAAGGGAAAGTTATCTTGGCATCTGAGATAGTTTTCCCTATCTTTGAGGTATGTTCCAGTTCTCACACCGCCACGCTCTCCCGCACCCAACAATGCAATAAGAGTTGGAAGATTAAGCAGCACCACGAGAGAGCACCCAGGAAGATCTATGATGCATCCCACATTATTGAGGAGGGCTCTCTACGGGAGGTATCCCCTATCTTGGGTAATAATAGATTCCACCCTCTCTCTGATTCAGATGGAGAGGAAGATGTTAAGAGGATTGTTGCATCACCTCCACCACCATCTCACTATGAGATATTAGCTAGGGATAAGAGGAGACCCTATGCCGATCTTAGGATAATAGCCAGGTCGAGAGCTTGGACACTGAGTCTGCATTATTTGATTTGCTCGTGATTTCCAGTGTCGTGGTGATGTAGGGAGAGGGCCGTTGAGGCTAGAGTAGCAGCCCAAGTGGGCAGTAGAGAGAGATGGAGGTATGGTCGGCAGTCGGTGGACTCCACCCTTATTGATTTTTTTGATCGATGAGCCACTAGGGCCGATCGTACTGATAGTATAGTTTTGACCGGTACCACCAGCCGTAGGAGGAGAGTTCCAGCGGAGAGGCAGTCGGTGTTGCCACCATCGCACTAGTCCACTCCATATCCACCATCACCCATTCAAGTTTCCATTTCCATAGTTCCTTCCAAGATTCAAAAATCTGCATCCGGGGAGAGGAGATCCCCATTGGTGATCCAGCTACGTCCTAAGCATCCAACTCCATTTTTTCCATTAGCTGATGTAAGGTCAAGCTCTCCTATTTGACCTTCCACTTCTGTTGTAGCAAAGAGGGAGTGGAGACCCAAAAACATCGTGGTCGTAGTAGTGAGGAAGGCGGATGAACATAGTCCATCAGGGTTGCCCTCCTAATGAGAGCACCCATTCAGTAGGCAATGTCAGATGCATAAAGTCAAACCAACATAACTTTACAATCAGTAGTCAGTGGATGTTTGTGCTTGTCCGGCCTGATTAAGTAGGAGACTATTCATTAATTGACATTCTAAAGGACCACTTTGCCGAAAAGAGAAAGATTCTTGGGATCAATCATTCAGATTAGGAAGAGAGTAGGGTAGCTTTCGACCCCAATGAGGATGATCTATTTGAGAACTCATCAGATGTCCATATGGTCGATATTCGAGGATCCCTTTTTAGAGACCATCATAGTCAGAAAGGTATTGTGGTTGAAGAGAATGACACTGCTCATTCAACCTAGCACTTCCTCCAACAGCTCAAGTAGAAGGACAAGTAGGTTAGTAGAATGGAGAAGAGGATTGGATACTTGTTAGTTGTAGTTATAACACTTCAAAACCAAGCTCCAACATCATAGCTTAGTTCTATGGAGGCCGAGCGGCCTAGACTTTTATATGTTTTAGATCTTCTCAAAGAGTGCATCTCCCATGGATCAGGATAGTGGTAGCCTGCATAGGAAGGTCATAGATTGTACCTCCGTGTGGAGAAGGACATCAAACAAATGGTGGAATAGCAAGTAAGGGAAGTGTTGGAGCAAGCTTGGGGTACTTCATCCATTCTAAAAGGTAGACCTTACCCAGAGGAATTTGACACAATCAATCCCAAAGGGTTTGTGCCACCTTCTTTCAAGATCTTTGATGGTTGTAGGAACCCTCTGTAGCATATAGCACACTTTAGAGCTGGTTGTTGCAACATTAGAGGCAGCGATGTGCTTCTTTTCTTGTTCATCAGTAGTTTATCAGGGATTGCATTTGATGGGTATGTCAAGCTGCTCAATAGTTTGGTAAAGACATTTTGAGTTTGATCAACTCTTCATTAAGAGGTCTGCTGGAGCTCAACAAAGGGTAACTATGGGTGACCTTGTTGTGGCACAATAAACTCCAATGAGTCTCTCATTGATTATATTCTCAGGCAATGAAACCTGAGTAAGAAATGTAAACCGTAGCTGTCTGAATAACATGCCATAAAAATTCTTCTTAAGAATATTCATGGCTCGATTGCTTTCATGCTCAAGGGATTTACTATCAAAACCTTTGAGAAACTAATCAACAAGGAAGCTCTATAAGGGAAAGTCAAATAGTTATATTTTCAAGACCAGTCATTCAAGTCCAAGCAGCATAAAGCTTTTGAGAAGGAGCGAAAAGTAGTAGTATTAGTTGATAAGGGGAACAACCGGCAAGAGTTCAGTTTGAGAGACCTCAAGCTTAGTAGCCTCGGCTTCCACATCATCTACCACCACCTCAGCCATCATATCGGCCACCACAACAGCCTCCACAGCCATTACCGCCACCTCCTCAACCATATACTCAACAATGGTACACATATTTGCCACCAGGTAGCTATTACCCACCTACTCTTTTGGATAAACTAAACAAGCCTTATTGATTTAAGAGGGAGGTAATCTAGAAGATCATTAAGAACCTCTTAAAGAAGTCTAATTTTTAGCTACCCGAGCCTAAGAAACTGATTGGAGGAAGTAGGCAAGAGTGATGATCCTAACTTTTTCCCCTATCATGGCATGTTAGGCCATGTCTCAGAGGATTGCTTCACTTTTAAGGACTAACTTGAGTGTTAGTCAGGTGCCATAATTATCCCTAAGGATTATCTATTGGAACAACCATCCAGTTCTGTTAGGGTAATCCTTGGGGATACATGTGACCCCCTGAAGACAAAAGAATGTTGGAATATTTTCTTATCCCTAACCTCTAAGAAAATTATTTCTAAAATCAAGAAACTCTCCTTGCAAGTGCCTGAGGTAGCTCAAACCTCCAACACCAAGGAAGGTTAGCAAGTTTCTAAAGACAACTTAAGAAAAGTGGGAGCTTAGCAATAGTCCTCACTTGTCCAGGATAGGCCAGTAGTGCAATTATTGACCGAGTCCAGCCTCCATTCTACCATTGCAGCTACTACCACTTCATTCCACTCTTCTTCTAGCATACATATTATATCTGCGGATGAGGGCACTAAACCCTTCACTCTGCTTACTTTACTTGATTTCTATCATGTACCTCCATTTAGAAAGAATTCAATGAAGAAGGCAAATTCCACTAACATCTTCTCTACTTTTGATAGTCTTGATGATATCATTTCAATTGAAAGCTCTCCAAGTCTAAATAATAATAATAATAATAGCACAAATAATACTGATCCTTTCTCTTATGATTCGGAATCAGACTTTCCTTTTATGAATTAATCAAGTTCACCCATTAAGATTGACTTGGAGTCGTCTGACTTCGAGGGTCCCATAGGAGAAGCTATAGGTATACCTGATGAGCAGGTAGGACTTTCTATCAACTCGTCACATGAAGTCACCGAAGTCAACCTACGTAGTGGCAAAGTTTTACCTCCTAGGGTAGCACCTCAGGATAAGGGTACACAAGTCATTGGTTCCAGTGAGCAGATAGCCTCTCCACAAGATGCTCCAACTATGAATATGCTTATGGAGGATTAGCCTCAAGTGGATTACAACATCCTTTCCCACCTGAGAAAGCTACCAGCTAAACTAAGCATATATGATGCCCTCATCTTATCCAAAGAGATGAGGGAATTGTCTAATCAAGGTTCTACTTGATCCTGAGATTTTCTTACCTCAGCTGACTACTACTAGAGAGGAGGCTCACTATTCAAAGGACATCCCAAGAGTCACATTCAGTGATGAAGACTTGCTTTTAGGGACGATCAGACACAACCGTCCCCTCTACATCATAGTGGACATGGGTAGATTTAAAGGTTATTGTTGGTGCATGGTCATATTATGAGTCTAAAAACCTTTGCCTACTTGAAAATCAACATCTATAAACTCAGTTTAGAAAGGATGATGTTGAGAGGATTCAATGAGCAAGGCGAGAGGGCTTTAGGCTCCATAGTATGGCCATTGGAGATAGATGACTAGAAGACTGAAGCTAAGTTTCACATTATAGACTTAGATACATCTTTTAATACTTTACTTGGGAGGTCATGGATACATGAAAATAACATGGTCCCATCCTCTCTACATCAGTGTATAAAGTTTGTAAGAGGTGGGATCGCCTACTATGTCAAATGAGATCTCAAGCCATTTACAGTTCATGGGGTTGGCATATATGAGATTGCGGCCTACTACCTCCCTCAAAATCTATAAGTCTATTCTCATGAACTTAGCCAAAGTTCAAAAATAAAAGAAAAGGAGAAAGAAAAAAGAAAAATAAAAAGAAAATATAAAAGAAAATGAAAAAGAAAGTAATAGAGAGCAAGAAATAAACTTGGAGGAGGTAGTGGAGCCCGACATTAGATTACACCTATAATTCGTTACTCCATTCAAACATATGCCAAACAGAGGAAGAGGATAGTTCAGAGGCAGCCCCAGAGGTGGAAAGCCTCCTTATTGGCCACCCAATAGGAGGTATGTTCTTGCCACCAAGAGTACACCTATTGTCCATATAGACTTGGAATCTAGTTCAGATGATGAGTCTTATATGGTTATTACGCTAGCTAACACTTCCAGATAGTAGATCCCCATGAAGGTGACACTTGAACCCAATAGCTATGAAGACTGGGTCCCCAAGCGAAGCATAAATATATCCAAGTCTATATGTGAAATAGTTAGACATCAGTTGGGAACCTTAGCTCTAACCTCACTTTCCTCATAAAAAGTTGAGGGTTTGGTAGTTAAGAAAACCCTAGATCTTCCACGGATGTGAAGGTGCAAAGGTTCTTTTTTGGGAGCATCATCCTCATGTCAGAAAGTTAATGTAGAACTTGAGGATTATTCATATAAAGATTTAATACAATTTTTTTTTATTGGTACTCTCCTTGTGTTCTTAATCTAGCAAAGAAGGGATTAATTCCACATACATGGTCTAAACACAAGTTAGATTACTTCAAGAGGTTATGGGACAACAAATGCAGACATTCTCAATTAAGACTAGGACTAAGATTCGGTACAGTGGGTTCAGTCAATGATGATGATTACTGCTTAGTCATCACTATTCATTTTGAATCTGATATGTTCTTTTTAAATCACATTAACTCATATGAGGAGGTGTGCTTAGAAACTTCGATGCTCCAAATGATTTTAAAGTCAAAGATGCACCGAGTTCAAAGAAGAGATCAGGTCAACCATCAATAAGCTCAAAAAAATCAACTTGGGCACTAAAGACAATCCACGTCCTACATACATCAGTTCCTTGTGGAATGAAACTAAAACCAATAACTTAGTTAGGCTATTGACCGAAGTTTAGACTTTGCATGAATTTAAAGAAATTTATCTCGACATAGTCCATAAACTAGCAATAAAACCTAATGCTAACTTTATTAAGCAAGCTCTTAGACGCATGCGATTAGACATTGAATAGCAGGTCATTTTTGAAGTCAAGAACTTGATCAATGTTAGTTTTATCAGAGAAGAAAAATATCCTACCTGGTTGGCCAGTGTCATTCTAATTAAGAAGGAGAATGACCAAATTCGCATATGCATCGATTTAGAGACTTAAATAAGGTATGTCCAAAAGATGAATTTTCACTACCAATCCCAAAGCTGATGGTGGACATTGCCTCATCTCATGCAGTTTTTTTCTTTATGGATGGTTCATCTAGTTACAACCAAATAAAGATGGCTTTTGAAGATGAGAAAAGCACTACTTTTCAGACCTGGATCAAAATTTATTGATATAAGGTCATTCCTTTCAACCTTAAAACCGGTGCTACCTACCAGCAGGCCATGACTCGAATCTTTGATGAACTCATTCATCATCAAGTTGAGTGCTATGTTGATGATCTCATAGTCAAAAGTAAAGAAAATGAAGATTGCCTCTTTGACTTGAAAGTAGTTTTCAAACGATTAAGATAATATAACCTCAAAATGAATCCCTTAAGTGTGCATTCAAAGTAGCTTCAAAGAAATTTCTTGGGTTTGTTGTCTGACACCGGGGAATAGAGATAGACCTAGAGAAGATCAAAGCTATCTTAGAAATACCACCCCCTAAAAATCTAACACAACTCAGATCATTCCAAGGGTAATTGGCGTATCTAAGACATATCCAACTTATCAAGGAGATGCCAACCATTTTCAACACTTATCAAAAGGACACCAAGTTCAAGTAGGATGATAGGAGCATTAAGACATCAAGCACCGATGATCACCGTTTTAGCCCCTATCCAGCAAGATGCTCATTCTCTACATTGCTATATTAAATGACTCTCTCAGTGCTTTATTGGCCCAAACCTAGAACGAGGGGGAAGAGAATGCTCTCTGCTATCTCAGCCGTTGTCTAATCCATACTAAAGCCAATTATCCACCTATTGAGAAGCACTACCAAGCTTTAATCTTTGCATCCGAAAAGCTACATCACTACATGCTTTCTCATAAGGTGAACTTGATCTCCATGATTAATCCACTACAATATCTCATGATATGACTAACGCTATTCGACGTTGATCCATGATTTTGTCACAGTTTGATATTACTTTCGTACCCCTCTGTGAGGTGAAAGGACAAGCAATGACGAATTTTTTAGCAGCACACCCACTTCCTACTGACTCTTCGCTTAGTGATGACCTCCCGATGAACGAAATCATGAACATAGGGGACACTAGCAATCATGGATGGGAGATGTATTTTGATGGTGTGACTTCTTATCAAAGAGAGAAGAACCACAATCTACTATCCCAAGAAAGGCAGGGGTATGAGTAGTTCTCTAACTCTAGACCGCGATGTGATGAGAATTCATATTGCCTATCCAAGTCATGCACTAACAACAAAGTCGAATATGAGGCATTGATTGCTAGTCTGGAGTTGGTAGTAAGGCTATGCATCCAGAACATCAACATCTTTGGGGATTCTCAGTTAGTCATCAACCAAATTGTTGGGTCCTACAGGTTCTAAAGCCTAAGCACCATCACTACCACATGTATACTATGGAGTTATTGGCCCAACTCCTAGAGGTTATCATTTACAAAATTTGTCAAGGAGAAAACACCGTAGTAGATGCTTTAGCCAAACTTTCCAAGAAATTAGCATGTTCGAAAATAGACATGTCGTATTCCTTATTGATACTGAACTCATTGAAAATTACTCTCTTAAAGGGGAGGTTGCCATTGCAAAAAAGAATGATGAGTTAGATTAGAGGCAACCATTCATGGATTACCTAAATGTAGGTAAACTACCTCAAGAGAAGTCGTTAGCACATCAGGTGAAGCAGAGAGCCCTTTCTTACGCTCTCGTGGATGGCACCTTGTACCGATGGTCCTTCGATCATATATGGTTATGTTGTTTGGACAAACATGAAGCTCATAAGATCATGACCTAGGTACACTCAGAATTATGAAAAACCCATCAATCCGATCCAAAGATGAAAGCCAAGATCAAGAGACTAAAATACTACTGGTCGTCAATGATTACAGATCGCATGGATGTAGCTAGACGATGCCACCAATGTCATGTACACGGTGTGGTCTTACATTGACCACCCAATATTCTACATCCAACATTGGCCTCATGGCCATTCGAGTGTTGGGGGGTACCGACATAGTGGGTCCGTTTGACCCTCCTTTTTCCAAGGGTCATTGGTTCATCCTAGCTGTCACTGACTACTTTTCTAAGTGGGAGGAGGCGATTCCACTCAGAGATGTCACAACTCAGTATGTGCTCCAGTTTTTCACAAACCATATCGTATATAGGTTTGGGGTGCCTCGATGAATTATATTTATTAATGGTACTGCATTCAAGAGCAACAAGATCAATAATTTTTCCCAGAGACACAACATAGATTGGAGATACTCTACCATCTACTACCCAAGGGAAATGACTTGGCAAAATCCTTCAACAAAACTCTCATCCAAAATATTAAAGAAAACACTCGATGATAAAAGACAGTGGTATGAGCAGTTAGTTGAAGCCTTGTCGGTGTACCACACCATATACAAAACTTCAACTCAGTCTACTCCTTTTTCCTTAATGTATGGGTCCGAAGCTATCCTACCATTAGAAGTTCAATTCCAATCACTAAGGATAGATGTGGGTAGCAAGATCATAATGGAGCAGAAAGCCAAGTTACGGTTAGTAGAGCTTGAAGGTTTGGAGGAGAGACGCCTACAAGCATGCCAAAATCTTGAGTTTTATAAAGTCAAAATGATTCAAGCTCACAACAAGTTGATCCATCCTAGAGCTTTTAAAGTATGAGAGCTTATTTTAGTTCTAAGGAGACCAATTGTTGCCTGTCATAAGATGGGAGACTAGTTTGAACACTCTTGGGAAGGCCCTTTTGTCATAGAAAAGGCATATTAAGGAGGATCATATCAGTTGATCAACCATAAAGGAGAGAGCCTGATGCTTCTAATCAATGGGCTTTATTTAAAGAAATAGTATCCTTAAAATAATGTTTGAAAATAATTATCATTAATAAAAATTCTATCTTTATTTGCTTGTTTGCAAATCTACCATGACGCATTTAGGATAGATATAAAAGAACCCAAGTGACATCCTATCCTCCATCAACACAAACAAAAACTACACACAATTCTCCAGTGCTATTAGGATAGGTGTAAGAGAATCTAAGAGGCATCCTATTTTGATTAGCACAACTAAGTTAGGTATTAGAGAACATGAGCAGCATTTTTTCTTAGTGGAGTCTCCATGCCTCTATGGCACCATTTAATCCATTATTCATTATGTTTAGGGTAGGTGTAAGATAACCATCCTATCCTTCATCAACACAACACAAACACATAAAGAAACACATATCTTTTATCTCGAGGTACTTTGATTTGGGATAACACCCCCTGTGACACTCACTCATTAGCTGCTCTAGGTCGGGCTGACGTGTTACCCTGCTAGTGTGTCACCCCAATGGTCTTCTTATTTTGGAGGATGTAAGTCTACTATGCTTTCTTCCCTTACCTGACCACTACAAATTGATGAGCACCTTGTCAGCATGGTAGGCCTTACTACGGTGGTGTAGCTACTATCATGTTGTCTTCGTTTAAGAGGATGTAAGTCTGTTATGCCTTCTTCTCAAACTAGCCATCGTGAACTGACTTGGTCGAGTAGAGGATTAGGGTAAGTCCCCCAATGGCTCCTTTCCTCTTGACTATTTTAAGTTTAGGTCCATTCCTTCTTGTGACTCCGTACTTAGTAGTTTCCCTTAGGTCGAGTTGATCTGTTGCATCATCAATGGGTCGCCTTAGCGGTTGATCCCTACTTTGGAAGATGTAAGTCTGCTACACTTTCTTTCTAAGTACAACCATTATAAACTGATGGGTAGCCCTAGGTCGGATAGCACCTATCAAGCCGATGATGAACTATCTCAGCAATCAGTTCTGCTTTAGGGAGATGTAAGACTACAAGCCCAATTTCTAGACTGATTATTGCAAACCTACGAACACCTTAGGTTGGTTGGGGTTAGCTATGTTGACAGCGACCCACCTGGTGGATACACCACTCTTAACAGATGTAAGACTGATATGCTTTCTCCTTAAGTTAGCCATTGTATACCTACAGGCATTATTTTCTTCAGGGATCAGGATAAAGCCCATAGCGACACCTCCCCTATGGGCACTCTACTTGGCTCACATCCTTTGTGATCCTATTTAGACACTACCCGAATTTATTTTGGATTGGATAGCCCTCCTTTCCTAGTAACTACCCCTGTGGTTGGAGAGTTTATTCTATTATGCACAGATTCTCCCTTGGTCCAATAAATCTGAGATAGGTCAAGGTCCCCGTGACCCCTTCTTAGTGTGGTCCCGCGCAAGCCAATAGGGTCCACAATAACAAACAAACAAAATGTCAATTCTCTTATGGATTAGGAATTAAAGCCCCTAGTGGCACCTTTCCCAAGCAGGCATCCTATCTTAAGGGCAGTGTCAGCAAAACTCCCTATATCAATCTCCTAACTACTCTTGAGTTAAGATAAGTCCCCCACGACACTCTCTCAGTAGTGCCCTTAGGTCAGGTTCAATCTATTTTTCCACTAATAGGTTACCCCAACAGTCATCCTTGCTTTGGGAGATGTAAGTCTACTATGCATTCTTTCCAGCATGAATGTTGCAAACTGACGGGCAGCCCTAGGTCGGTTTGATTTGTTGCACATCGAACAGGTCACCCAAGCAATTGTTCTTTACTTTGGAGATGTAAATCTTCTACACTTTCTCTAGCACATCCATCACAAATTGAAAGGCTAAGTCAGATAGTCCTACCCTTCGGCCAATAGACTACCCATTTAGATCGATAAATCTAAGATAGGCCAAGGATAACACAGCCCCTTCTCAGTGTATCCATCGCAAACCAACAGGATCCATCAAATGAAATTAAAAGAAATTAATCTTGACTACTTTTCAGTTGATATAAGTCCCCCAGTGACATTCACTCTGTAGCTGCCCTTAGGTTGGGTTGATTTGATGTGCCATCACGCCACCCAATTAATCCCTACTTTGGGTAATGTAAGTCTTCTATGCTTTCTTCCTGAGTATAGCCATTGCACACCGAAAGGAAACCCCTTAGGTTGGATAGTCCTACCATGTAGCTGGTAGACTACCCTTTTGGATCAAAAAATTTGAGATAGGTTGAGGCTGACCAAGCCCCTTTTCAGTGCGGTCCATTACAAACCAACAGGGTCCATCTCAAAATCTAAAATTTAAAATTTAAAACAAATCAAAACAACCTCCCCAGTGAAGTCAAATTAAACATATCAAACACACCAAATAATCATCCCCAATGGATTCATCCTTATGCCCTTGGCATAAACCTCTCACATGTCATGCCCAATGCATGTGTGATCACTTAGCGGATCTCCCTCCATATCCTTGATATGGAGTTCTTATCAAATTCATTATTTGCTCTCTTATGCCCTTGGCATGAGTTGAGTTGTATTGCACTAAGATCATGATTCTATTTACCTCTCGGGTTTAGGTATAGACATTTATATTAGTATTTACAATCTTCTAAATGTTGTTGATCCTTTCAGTCAACATCAATACGTGTGGTGTGCCTCGTCAATTACACCACACCTATTGGGCACCCTTTTGTTGACCCACTTTTGGATTGAGTTCTCAACCTCCTCTTCTTAGATCTTGAAACCTTCTAGACACTAAGATTTCCTTAGTCATAAGAAATTTCTAGAGATTATGTGAACACTTAGACTAAACTTAGAGACTTAGAATGGTTAATCATAGGATTAGGCCATGGCTTAGGGACTTAAGAAAATCACCCACCCTATAGCCTAAACCCAATCCATGTACACCTTCTTAAATTCATTTCAAGTACAAATTTCCAACCAAACCTCAAACTCAATTTCAAATCCAAATCCAAATCCAAATCCAAATTCTAAATCAAATGATTGAAGCCCTTGATCAAATCCTTCCTAAGTCCTATGATCTTATCCTATAGACTTAGCCATAGCCAAATTCAAATCAATCCAAATTCAATTTAGTTTCTCTAAGACCAATTCAACCACTCAATCATGTACCAAATCGAAATCCAAAACCCAAACAAAATGATTGCAACCCATAATCAAATCAAAAATCAAAATCCTCCTTAAAGCCTTATGATTGAATTCCATGAGCTTAACCAAATCTTAACCCAAAATAATCCAAAATAAATTAATTTATTTATAAATCAATTATTATTTCATTTATATTCATAAATATAAATGAAACCTCCATCTCAATGATCTAAATTAAATCAAACTAAATCAATTCCTACTTAAGCCCTTTTGACCTACCTCCATGAGCTTAGTCAAATTTGCCTCCAAATCACTCCAAACTCAAGTTATTTTCTCATAAATCATTTGTATCCTCATTTATATTCACAAAATAATTAAAATATAAATTCACATGACCAAAACTAAGTCCAAAATCAAATCAAACCACAATTCAAGCCCTTCAAGTCAATTCCTTGAACTTGGCCAAATCCTATCCAAATCAAATCAAGACCAGTGGATTTTCTCTTGAATCAATCATTCATTTAATCATCTATCCAAATCTAAATGAAATCTACAATCATCAAGCTAAATTGAACTCAACCTAAAATCAAGCTAATAAACCTAATTGGCTCACTTGACCTAAAGTGACCAATTTGACCTACATAAACCAAAATCCAATCCAGTCCAAATCACAGTGAATGAAGCTAGTCTAAACTTCATGACATCATTGCTGATCACCTTAGATTGATCAATTATCATAAATTAGTAGAAACCAAGTCAACCTAACCCACTGACCAAGTCAACCCTTTAACCTATATGAACCAAAACTAGCCCAATTGCAACTTAAGCCAATCCATTAAAACCAATGATTCAAATCAACCTAAAATTAGTACTTGAACATGACTTGACCTTCAATTAATCCAAACCAAACCAAATTGGATCTCTTGACCCACTCAAATTGACCTAAATGATCAAAATGGCTCAAATCAGAATCCAATCCAAATTGATTGTACTTATGGCTCAAGTTCATTCCAAATTGACTGTTAAACTTGACCAAGGCCACAATTGAATCCAATTTGGCCAATTGAACCCAATTGACCCACTTAGCACAAATTAACATAAGGCTCAAATTAAACTAAATTCAAATTAAATCCAAATTAAACCAAATCAAAGACATCAATACACTCCAAATGGTCATATGAACGTGACCCAACCCTTGGTTTCACCCAGTTTGACCAATTGGTCAACTTGACTTATTTTGACCCAATTTGACCTAAAAGGGTCAAATTGAGCCAAACCTAACCAAATGAACTCCAAATGACATGAAATTTGGCCCAACTCACTTTTGACTCATTTCAAATCTATCCATATCAAATCAAATGCCAAATGACCACTTTTTCTTGGGTCAAGGGCACCCCAAGAGAAAAGACACTCACCTAAGTGGTCATTTCTGTTTCTTGGCCACTTTCCACTCATACATTAGTCCACCTAGGCTCCAAGGACACTGACCAACATGACCCAAGAGGTGGTTGGGTCAGCCATGACTCATGGGGAGGTGAATTCACCTCACCTCCCCCCATTGGAACCCTTGAAAAGCAAGGACTCCCACTCCCCTTACCATGGTTGCATTCTCACACCCTCCTCCACTCAAATGAAGCCACCTAGGATGATTCCCTGCCATTCCCAACCACCCCAAGCCATAAGACATCCACTAGGAGCCAAAATCAAAATAAAAGGGGATTTTATGCCAAAACCAAGCACAAAGAAATAAAAGCCTAAAAAGTTCTCATACTGCCCTCATTTTCAATCCCCTAGAGCTCCCAAACCAACCAATAACCATTGCCACTTCATTTTGGAGGGAAAACCATCAAAATCAAGGAGATTCTGGCTAGGAAGCGGCGACCATTAGTGGATACATCATTTCAAGGGATGTAAAGGTCTAGATCCATTTCAAAGCTTCTTTTTGCATTTAGGAGCATGCTCGGATCAACATCACCACAAAAAATTATCCCCGGTGAGGTAATTTTCAAGAACCATAGCTGGTCTTATGAGCTTTTATTTGCAATGATTCTTGCATGACTTTAAGAATTTTCTTAGAAAACCCATGCATTTTTCATCGTATTTAGTCCCAATACGAAAATAAAAGTTTTTGGTGTGAATTGACATAAAAATAAGCCCATTCAGATGAGATCTCATTGAATTTCACAAAAATCTTGAAAATTTTATCAACTTGTACTGTTCCCATCACTTTCACCAACTAGGAAGTAGTATCGAATCTCCAGGGAAATGAACGCTATTAGATTCTATGCATGTTTTGACGCTCATATAATGTGGAATCAATTTGGATTGTCCAAATCGCACGTACGCATGCTCCTCTCCCTTTCCACTCATTTGTTTTTCTAGCCAATCACATTATGATGTGTGGCACGATTGCCACATGACTATGCAGCCGATTGGGTTAAGTAAGAAATTCTAGATTTTCTGCTTTTAAAAATTATTTAAATCACCTAGAACTTTAATAATTCATAGAAAATAAAATACTTAACCAAATATTACAAAAAAGGGCTTATTGGATTCTAATTTTCGAGAGGAATCCAAAAACCCAAAATCTTCAAATTTTATTGAATATTTTGAGGTTAATTTGAGTTTAAATGAAAATAATATTTTATTAATTAATTCAAAAATACACATTAGATTGATTTGAAATTAAATGGATGTTAAGATACACCTACCATAAAAATTTCAAGTCAAAAGGATTTATGGATTGGGAGATATGGCATTCTGAAGCTCAACTAGTTTAATATAATTAAAATAAATTAATAGACTTTATAAAAATCATGAAAAATCATTTAAATCAGTTGAAACTTTGGAAAATTATAACAAATAATAGAAAATCATAAAAATGCAAATAAAAATTTATTTTGAAGGTATTTTAGAGAGGAATTTATCAAAAATATCCTTAAGTGATTTGAAATAGTAATTAGAGATTAATTAGGGTTTAATCAAAAAGTTAATCACCTTATTTGCTCCTTAATTAATTATTTAACTAACTCCAAATTTTTTTAAATTGTTTAGGGGGGTGACCTCTACCTCCTTTAATTTTTCTGGGATTTATTAGTTAATTAATTAGGAGAATTAGCTAATTTACCCTTAATTACTCTTATAACTTGATTAAGGGTTAATTAATCACTTGAATGGTAAATTAATTAATTAATTGGGCTCATTTTTAACTATTTAATAGTGAAAAGACTTAGGGATTAAATTGGGACCTCTTTCCTAATCTTTTCCCTAAGTCTACTTCATTTGGAGGATAGTTAACCCATATGGAAATTAAGTTTAAGTTTAATTAAGTGATTAATGATTTCATTAATCTAATTAAAATCAAAATTAATCAGAACCTAACTAATCAATTCATGGGTAGATCTTTAGGTGTTCAATAAACTAAAGACATTTAAGAAAATTATGGTTATCCCACATGTGTGGAGAAAATAATAAAAGTACTTAATTAAGTTCTTTAACCTAATTAATTATTAATTATAAGCTAATTGCATTAGACTCTTTCATTTCTTAGGATCATTGAAAGTTATTTTCCATGCATATCATGTTAGCTCATAATTATGTAATGAATTACTTTAAAGTAACATAGTCAAGGGTTAATTAATGGATTTAATGCATATCATAACTTAGATAACCCATAAAATCAACTTAATTACTTTTCATTAAACCAAATTAAATCACAAACATGGGAATGGGTTAGGATCAACAAACTTTTTCTCATTTCATTAAATCAAAACAAAACATAAAATGAAATATGGCATTAATAAGATTTGGTTTTCCTTAAATGCTTTTATTTGATATGATTGTCCTTAGGAATGAGTTTGATTGAATGAAACATGTGTTTTATGTCTTATTATTCCTTTCTAATCATATTAAATGATGTGTCATATGGTTTCATTCATTCATGTTTTCAAAATGCTTAAATTTAAATGAATTTCCTTTATGTCAAGCTTGCATGTGTTGGTTAACCTATGAATATGTGTGGCTATTATCACTATTAAATCAAAGTTATTTTCAAAAGTTTATAAGTCAACTATAATATTTGGAGTGATAATAATTATAAATATTTATAAGCTTGCATGTTTCAATGGCTTAGAACATGTGATACGGAGTTCTCTTTCTTTAGTCATAGATTTACATAAAGTTTGAATATTAACAATTGTATAGTCCATTTGAAAAGAACATAACATTTGTTTGAATTCATTCAAGATAGAACTTTAGCTCACATGTATAAATATTTGAATTGAATGAAATACAACTTTTGCATGATTTTCCATTATTGTAGTCATTTGTACACTCATGTATTCAAGAATAGTGGGTATATCTAATCTGGACATTCAGGGATGCAAGGCTTTAAGCAACCCCAAGGAGGTCTTTACCTCACTCCCCTGGTTAACAATGGCAAAGTATCCACTTAAAACTTTCCTACACTTGTATATGCATTTAGTTAATGAATGAAATTCTTCTTCCCAACTTAATGAACTTTTTGTATGATTTCCTAATCTTGTAGTCATTTGTACATTCATGTGTATTTAAGTGTAGTATATCTAGTCCGACATTCGGGCATTCAAGGCTTTAAGTAGCCCCAAGTAGGTCTTTACCTCACTCCCCTGGTTAACAATGGTAAGTATTCACTTAAAACTTTCATACATTTCTATGTTCATTTAGCTAATGAATGAAAATCTTCTTTCCAACTTAATGAGATTTTTGCATGATTTTCCATTCTTGTAGTCACTTATACATTCATGTGTATCCAAGAATAGTGGGTATATCTAGTTTGAATATTGGGGATGCAAGGCTTTAAGTAGCCCCAAGGAAGTCTTTACCTCACTCCCCTAGTTTAACAATAGCAAAGTACTTGTTTAAAACTTTTATACACTTGAATATGCATTTAGCTAATGAGTGAAAATCCTATTTTCTATAAAATACACATATGCATCTTTCATTTAAAGCATGCTAAAAGAAATATGTTGCATGTATAGTCATGCTTAGAGTTAAGGTATATGCATGCTACATGTGATGAAAAGGAATAAATTGATGTATGTCGTGTGTTAGTAGTTCACTCAAATTAATCTCAAGAAGGCTTTCATGTTGGATGCAATCATTTATGGTGAACCTAAACTTAGGATTAATTTAAAATGTGTAATAAGCCATTCACTAAAGGAAATAAATTAAATTACCATGCTTTAGAAGTGGCTTAGGGTAGGGATGAAAGAGAAAAATTCTCTTTCTTCTCTTTATTACACTTAGTTGCTAAGTGTATGTCACATAAAACCAAAAAAAAAAAACACAAATTAAAACTTGCCAATCAATTAAAGCACTTGAAGTGAAACCACCCTTTAAATTGAATCTTTCTACACTTAGAAAATCTTAACTCTAAAGCCTAGTTATGACATACCACACAAGCATTAACACACATATTAGAACTAAGTTCCCACTTCTAGTCTTATATTAGGGTGGTGCATGGTTTGATGTATGTATTATTTTATGATGTAATGTTTTAGACTGGATGTTAGGGTGTATGTTTCGTAGACTAGATGGTAGGCCATGATTAGCCTAATCACATTTTTTGCAGGGGATTGTACTTAAGGGGCCGTTGTAAAAATAAATATAAATGCTCTCTTTGCAGGTTGCTTAAGCCCATAAGAATAACCTAAGTTAGGACAAGTGGGCTTGGTTATTCATGTGCAAGGTACTAAGTCCAAATTATAAGTATAACTGCTTGGATTGTATGTATGTTTATCTAACCTTTATTTTGCAAGTGTAGTTAGATTTACTTTTCCCATTTTTTAAATATAATTTTGCATTAGGATTAGGATTAGAGTTTTAGAGGGATAATGATGAGCATTGGCTAGTAAGCTTTGTTTTGGGAGGCCATGTGATGCCTTTGAAGTGGAGCAAATGAAATCAAAGAAGGAGGAAGATACATAAAGACATGAAGACTTGAAGACCCCCCATAACATTTATTATTTGTAAATTATAAATTATTCTTTTTTATTTTGGGATGTATAAGGGTAGAGCTTGGCTATCCATTATTCATTTTGTGCTAGTTATAAAATTTCTTGATGTTATGTTTAGCTTGTGCATTAGAAATTACATTCATTTTCATAGTTTGTTTATATCGTATGACCTGGATGCGATTAGGCTCTAAGGGAAAAATAAATTTTCTACCCAATTACAACTCATAACTAAAATTTTTTACAACTCATAGTCTCACCATAAAACTTAGGCATTAAACAAGATAATTAAAATATTTAGTAACCCCTTAGATGAATGGTTGAATGTTTCATAACATGCATATCATATTATTTCACTCTTAAAAATAGGGTCCATCCTTGCACGATAAGGGAATGCTTGACCTATGAGGGCATCCCTTGTGATGGAAAACACCCCTTTCTCACTGATTTAGCCAACAGTCTAATTTCATCATGCATATTGGCATACAAAATCCTAAAGCCTTTGTCAAAATGAAGCATCAAAAATCAAATAAAATTTAAAAATATTTGCATTTGTAGATTAAGTCATTACTCATACCACTCATGCTCTAGTCTCTTGAGGAGTGGGTTGAAGGACTTTAGTCTCTTTCTAAATAATAACAACCTAACTATCTTGTAAAATTATAAGACTTGCCTACATGATTTTAAAGCATAGGAGGAGTTAGTCTGCGCCACAGGCAGTAAATTCTGTCGGGTGGTTTATCTTCTTTTGTGGAGGTAATCCATATACCTATTTTTCTTAGATTTAAGTCATGCTTTGGCTTATGCCAAAGCTCTAGATTTAGGATCTGAGGTAGCTATTTTCTTTAAGCTACTAGCATAAATCCTCACCTCTTAGGCATTGTTACAATCTTGTATTGTTGGATTATAAGTCCTAACTTTCTATTAAAATGTCAATTTCAATAAAATTAATCTCTTCAACTTTAAATATATAAATCCCAAACCATAATATAAATTGGAATGCTAACTAGGCTTCCTTGTATCAATAGCATTTTCTACATTCCCATTGGCTTCGATAATAAGTCTTTTCCTTGAGTTTTCCCACTTGATTTTCCAATACAAACAATCCTTTGATAATCTAGCCTTGAAATATTTGGAGACCTTAATTTCTACTTTAAATGAGAGTATTCCTAATGGTTTCCATCTCTTAGGATGTAATTAATCATGAGTTGCCTACATAGGGAACTTAATAAACTCGACTTAAAATAAACCTTACTTTACTTTTTCATGTAAAGTAGTGGGGAAATCTCTGGTAAATTTGAAGACCCAACATGCCTTAAGAGTCTTTATTAGGTAATTAGGTCCATTATAGGGTGATGATTTCTATTTTTTAAGATAGTGCATCATTCCTTAATGTCGTACTCTATCACTTCAATATGTACCCCCTAAGATCTACGTGGTGTCTCTCATCTCAAAAATAAATACCACACACCTCCTCATTAATTTCCCCCACTTTGAAGGAAGGCTATCTTGGCTTTCGAGATAGTTTTCCCTGCCTTTGGGGTATGTTCTAGCTCTCGTTCTACCCCGTTCACCCGCACTCAGCATCATAACAAGAACAAGAAGGTCAAGTGACAACATGAATGAGGGTTCTCCTCATGAGACCTCTCCACTCTTGAGAGGTAGCAAGTTCCACCCCCTCTCAACCTCAGATGGATGAGGAGGATTACAGGAGGATTGTTGCATCACCTGACTACCAGTTCAATTTGAGGTATCCACTAGGGAGAGAAGGAAGCCCTATGTCAGTCTTAGGACAGTTATTCTCTAGGTTGGTATAGCCCATAAACGTTCGAGAGTCTGGCACATTATTTGATTTGAGGTCCTTAATCCTCAAGAGAGTCAGTGATCAGATCCATAAGGAGAGAGCCACTGAGGCTCGAGTTACAGTCCAAATAGATAAGAAGGAGAGGAGGAGGTACACCAGATAGTCGATGGCCTCTGCTCTTATGGATTTTCTGGATCGGTGGGCTGCCCATGCCGATCATATTGACAGTATAGTATTGACAGGAACCACCAGTGGCAGGAGGAGAGTCCCGACAGGAAAGTAGTCTTCACCATTGTCACACCACTGCATTCCCCATCCACCATCACCCATCCAAGTCCCTCCTTCCATAGTTCCTACCAAAGTAGAAGTCTACATACGAGTAGAGGACATCCCCATTGGTGATCTAGCTAAGGCCTAAGGATCCCACTACATCTATTCTACCAGTTGAGGTGAGGTTGAGCTCTCCCATTTGACCTCTGACTTCAGCCATTGTAAAGAGGGAGCCGTGACCCAAAAGTGTCATGGTTGCACACGAGTAGTATAGTAGTGAGGAAGGGGAGGATACTAGTGCAACCCCTATAGTAGTTGATCCCAGGGAGAGCATCCCATCAGTAGATAGTATTCATTGTATATATTCAGATGAGTGTAGTCTTATAGTCAACCATCAGTAGATGTTTGTACTAGTTTAGCTAAGCAGAGTAGAAGATCATTCACTAGATGATATCATAAAAAGTTTTTGAGAAGAAGCAACTTCTTGGGAGTGATCATTCGGATCAAGAAGAGGGAAGGGTAGCCTTCGACCTCGATGAGGATGACTTATTTGAGGATTCAATAGGAGTCCATATAGTCGATACTTGAGGATCCCTCCATAGGGATGATTAGAGTCAGAAAGGTGTTGTGAACAAGGAAGGTGACACTTCTCACTCAATGTAGCACCTCCTTCAGCAGCTTAGGCACAAGGATGAACAAATCAACAAGATGAAGAAGAGGGTTGAGGATTTATTAGCAGCAATTCTAGCACTTCAGAACCAAGCTCTAGTTTCATAGGCCAGTCCCATGGAGGTCGAGCCTGAGCTCTTACATGTCTTAGATCCTCTTAAGAGTACCTCTCCCATGGATTAATAGTGGTAGTTTGCATAGGAAGGTCATAGACAGTACCTTCATGCATGAAAAAGACATCAAGTAGATGGTGGAGCAATAAGTGAGGGAAGCATTGGCGCAAGCCCGGGGTGGCTCATCAATTCCAAAGGGTAGCCTTACCTAGAGGAATTCGATGTAATCCAATACCTCAAGGGGTTTGTGCCACATTCCTTCAAGAGTTTTTATTGTAATAGGAATCCATGGCAGCACATGACATAACACAGAGCCAACTGTTGCAATGCCGATGGTAGCAACACAATTATCTTCCTCTTGTTTATTTGAAGTCTGTAAGGGGTTGTATTCAATTGGTATATCGAACTGCCCAATGGTTCGGTGAAGACTTTTGCTGGGTTGGAGAAACTCTTTGTTAAGAGATTTGCTCGAGCTTAGTAAAGGGTAACTGTGGGTGACCTTGTTGTAGAAAGATAAAATCCTAACGAGTCTCTTATTGATTACATTCTTAGGTGGTGTAACCTAAGCATGAAGTACAAACCACAGCTGTCGAATAGCATGCCATTGAAATTCTTCTCAAGAATATCCATGGCCCGGTTAGTCACCTTCATGTTCAAGGGCTTCATAATCAAAACCTTTGATAAATTAATCAACAAGGTGACCAATTTATAAGAGGAAGCCAAATAGTTTCTTTTCCAAGACCAATCATCCAAGCCCAAGACATAGAAAGTGTTTGAGAAGAGACCAAGGATAGTGGTATCAATAGACAAAGGAGAGCAACCAGCCAGAGTTTAGTTTGAGAGACCATGAGCTCAGCAGCCTCCTTTTCCACCTCCTCTTCACCACCTCGGCTATCATATCGGCCACCACAGCTACCATAGTGGCCACCACTACCTCCACAGTAGTATGCACAGCAGTGGTACTCATATCCATTGCAAGTAACTACTATCCACCTACTTTTCTAGACAAATTAAACAAGCATTCATTCATTAAGAGGAAAGTAGTAAGAAAATCTTTAAAAATCTCATAAAGAAACTTGATTTCCAGCAACTAGAGGCTAAGAGGCCGGAAGAAGTGGGCAAGAGTGATGATCTTAAATTTTTCCCCTACCACCGCATGTTAGGCCATATCTTAGAAGATTACATCACTTTTAAGGACTGGCTTGAGCACAGCTATAAGTTGGGTGCCATAATTATCCATATGGATTACTTGTTAGAACAACCATCTAGCTTTATTAGAGTAATCCTTGGGGATACATGTGATCCTCTCAAGACAAAAGAAGGTTGGGATATCTCATCCGAACCTCTAAAAAGATTATTTCTAAGATCAAGAAACTTTCCTGTATGTGCCTGAGGTAGCTCAAACCTCCAACATCAAGGAAGGTTTGCAAGTTTTCAAAGACAATTTGGGGAGGGTGGGAGCTCAGCAGTAGCAGCGGTAGTCCACACTTGCTCGGGATAGCCAAGTAGCACAACCACCATCCTTGTCCAGTATTCCTTCCACTGTTGCCACCTCATCCAGGTCTTCTTCTACTAGTAGAAACATTGTATCTGCAGACAAGGGCACTAAACCCCTCGCTCCGCTTACTTTACTTGATTTTTATCATGTATCTCCGCCTAAAATAAAATCAATGAAGAAAGCTAGTTCCACTTATATCTTCTCTACTTTTTATAGTCTTGATGATCTCATTCCAATTGAATGCTCTCTAAGTCTAAATAATAATAATAACATAAATAATTTTGACCATTTCTCTTATGATTCAGAATTAGACTTTCCTTTTCTGAATCAATCGAGTTTACCCATTGAAATTGACATGGAGTTGACGAAGAAGGTCCCATAGGAGAAGCTGGAGGTATACCAGATGAGCAGGTAGAACTTTCCACTAACCCGCCACATGAAGTCACTGAAGTAAACCTACGCATTGGAAAAGTTCTACTAGGATAGCAACTTAGGATAAGGGTAAGCCTGTCATTTGTTTTAGTGAGCAGATAGCCCTTCCACAGGATGCTCCACCTATGGATATGCTTGTCGAAGACCAAGCAATAGTTGACCATGACATCCTAGCTCACCTTAGAAAGTTGCCAGATAAGTTAAGCATATACGATTCCTTGTCTTAATCAAAGAGATGAGAGTCTCTAATCAATGCTTAACTTCATCTAGAGATATGCTTAGCTCACTGACCTCTACTGAAGAAAAGGCATGCCACTCAAAAGACATCCTAAAGGTTACTTTCAGTGATGATGACATACTTCTATGGACGACTGAGCACAACCACCTTCTTTACATTATAGTGGATGTTAGCAGATACAAGCTATCCAGAGTTCTAGTTGACCTGTGCATTAGTCAACATTATGATTCTAAGAATTCTTTCCTACTTGAGGATCGACATCTCCAAACTCCAAAAATAAAGGATGATGTTGAGAGGATTCAATGAATAAGGTGAGAGGGCCTTAGGCTCCATAATGCTGCCTCTAGAGATAGATGATTAGAAGGTGAAGCTAAGTTTCACATTATAGACTATTGACCTCACTTTTGGAGTGAGTTCTCAATCCCCTCATCATAGATCTAAGACTCTGTGGTGAAAATTTTATATATATTCCTACCTTCATCTATCCAATTTTGAAATGAGGATAAATAAAAATAGAAATATAACACCTTATTGGGACACCACATAGATCGCATAGATATTCTTATTAGGGTGATAGGTTACAACATTGAGAAAAGCTATACTATCTCAAAAGATAGAAGTCACCATCCTATAATAGACCTAATCACCTTAATAAGGACTCCTAAGAACTATGGGTCTTCGAAATGTACTAGAGATTCTACCCTACTTTACATGGAAAAGTAAAGCAGAGTTTATTTTAAATCGGGTTCATTAAGTTCCATACAGCGGCAAACCCTCATAGTTAATTACATCCTAAGGAATAAGATTCCATAGGAATACTCTCGATTAAAGTAAATGATCATTGTCTCCAAAGATTTTGAAAGGTAGGACTATCAATCGATTGGTTTATTTTTAAAGATCAAGTGGGATCAATCAAGAGGAGGGAGTTCTTATTGATGCAAAATGAAGATAAGTAGGGGATGCTTAGGATACTAGGAAGCCTAATAAGCATCCCAAACTATCCTATGGTTGGGCTTTATATTTTTGAAATTGAATTGATTTATTTATTTGAGTTAAATTTTTATTAAAAATCTAGGTCTTATAATTCCATGATATAGGGCCATGGAAATGGATAAAAAGTGAGGATTTATTCTTATAGCCAACAAAGGGGAGAAAAACCTTATAACCTAAATTAGGAGCTTTGGCGAGGGCCAAAAGCATGACCTAAATCTAGGGAGCTTTGGTGGGGGCCAAAAGCATGCCCTAAATCTAAGGTGAAAAATGGGTATTTGGTTTACTTCCACAAGAGAGTATAAATCACCCGACTATTAGACTTACAACCGCTTGGGGGTGGCAACCAACTAACTTCACCTATGATTTTAAATACATATAGGCAAGTCATATGATTTTGCAAGATAGCTAGGTTGTTATTGATTTAGAGATATTAGATCCTTAAACACACTCCCTAACATACTAGATTATGTAGTGCATGATTTAATGACTTAAATCTAAATTTTGTTATATTTTATTTTCATTTTAGACAATCAATTTAACACAAGCTTTAGGATTCATATGCCTAATGCATTAGAAATTAGATTATGGACCAAAATAAACAAGATAAGGAGGTGTGTTTCCACCATAGCTCTCAAAGGTCAAGCCAAGTTCTCTAAAAAAGGTGGAAGCCCTCAAATCAAGAGTGAAATAATATATTTTTATGCATGATGTGAGAAAGAAAATACAACATCCAGCTAAAGGGTTGCTAATTCTTTTATCTTGATTTATAACCTAGGTTTTAGATGAGGTTCTGAGTTATTTTTTTAGTTTGAATTGATTAGTTGGATAGAAAATTTATTTTCTAAGAGCTTAATCATCATCCAAGCCATACATCAAAGTAAGGAATAAACAAGAAAAGATGTCATCTTAATGCACAAGCTAAATGAACATCAATCAATTTATAAAGCTCATGCAAAAGAATAAGAGGCCATTTATGGCTGGGCTCCATCACACAAACCCAAAAGTAAATTGGGTAGACGAGCTCTACCCTTATACAACCCAGATTACAAATGAATAAATTACAATAAAGAAGGAATTCATTGTTATAGGGGGGTCTTCATTCTTCATTTCTTCTTTCTTCTTTCTTCTTTCAACTAGTTGGAATGTGGTTGCCCCAAAGGATTCACATGGTACATAAGACATAGTCTTATAGCCAAACTTCATTGTAATCCCCCATAACAATCATTCCAAATCCTAATTACATAATTACATGAAAATGGGAAAAGAAAATCTAACTAAAACCTACAAAACAAAGATTAGCTAAACAAACCATACAATCCTAGACATATGTATATATATAAATTGGACTGAACACCCCACTTATGGGTAACTAAGTACACATGGCCTTTTTTGGATTATGCTTAGAGGTATAAGCACCTGCATAACAAAAGCAGTTATATTTTTATTACAACGCCCCTTAAACACAATCCCCTCCAGAAGATAATGGTTAGACTAAGATCACCCTACTATTCAGTCTACGCACATACACCCTAACATCTAGACTAAAACATTACACCATAAAATAAAAGCAACACATCAAATCTTGCACCGCCCTAACCTAAAGCTAGAAGTGGTGACTTAGCCTATTGTGTGTGTCCTTTAAAATTTGTGTGGTATTCTTAGCTAGGCTTTAAGGTTAGAGTGTTCTAAGTGTGAAAAATGTTCAACGTAGAGGGTGGTTTTATTTTAGTGATTTAGTTGATTTGGTTGATTTTTATTTTTATGATTTGTTTAGGTTTGAATGAACCTACAATTAATTACTAAGTGTTGTAAAGAGAGAAAAATAGAAGAGAACTTCACTTCTCTCCCTACCTTAAGTAATTTCTAAGATAGATTCATATGATTTTTGTTTAGTGAATGTTTTATTATGTGTTTTAATTAATCCTAAGTTTATATTTTTCCTAAAAAAATCTATTCAAAAAGAAAGGCATTTTAAGATTAAGTAAAGTGAATTATTTTCACAAAACTCAGTCAACACTTTATTTCTTTCACAACATATGTAGCATACATATGGATGAATCCTAAGCATATATATACATGCAAATGGAAGTGTTTAACACACCTTAATGATGAATGTTATGAGAGTTTGTTTAAGAAAATTTGGAATGTTTCATGTATGCATGATTTTGTTATGTAAAGAAGAGGGATTCTTTTATCCATTTTTCATATGCACATTTGCAAATATAAAAGACATAAGTGAGTACAATGTCATTGTTAGCACCAAGGGTGTAAGATACAAGACCTACTTAGGGCTACTTAAAGCCTCACAACCCCTGGGTTGTCCAAACTAAAATACCACTTTTCTTAAATACATGTGCATGTATAAAAAGAAATGCATGGAGAGAGAATCATGCAAAAGTTTATGTTTGATTTATTTGATTTGTTTATACAATTTACATGTGTAAATGTGGATGTCCTTCTTAATTGATAGCATAGGGATGAATAGGAATGGATTTAAGAAAATGTTATGCTCTTTTCAAATGAACTATACACTTTGCAAATCCTATTCAATACTATGTTAAAAGAGAAAACAAGGAAAGTCACATAATGCATATCTTTATATTATATTCACATGCAAGCTCATAAATAATTATAAGTAGTATACCTTTCAATTATAATATTTGATTCATAAACTTTGAAAATAATTTTGGATTTAATAGTGATAATAGCCATTCATATACTTACTTTAGCCAAAACATGCAATTTGACATAAAGGAAACATCCCATTTTTAATTTGATTTTAAAAGGCATGAATGTATGGTTTTCATATGACATACACATTTAGTATGTTAGGAAAGGAATAAAGTGAAGAAATCATGTAAATTCATTCACCCTAATTAATTCCTAAAGACAATCTTATGGAATAAGATTATTTAAAGTAAACCAAAATTATTTAAAGGAATTTTTAGTTTTGTTTCGAGTTTGATTTGAATTTAGGAAATGTGAAAAGGTTTGCTGGTCCTAACCTATCTCCCACATATGTATGATGTTTTGAGTTTAATTTTAAAACCATTAAGTGGAATTTATATTTTATTTAGATTAAGGTGTACATTAAGTCCATTAATTACCTCTTACCTACACCTCTTTAATATATTTAACCAAATAATTATGAGCCAATGTATGCCATAAAACTACCAAGAATTTAAATCAGTAATGCATCCTAGGAAAGAAAGGGTCTAATGCAATTAACTCACAATTAATGATTAATTAAGCTAAAAGGATTAGTTTAAGTACTTTCATAACCCTTCCCACACATGTAGGTTGGACTTTGATTTCCTTAAGCTACTTAGGTTATTGAACACCTAAGCACCTACCCAAGATGAATTGGTTAAGTTCTAGAATGTTTTGATTTTGATAAAGTTTGATTAATTAAGCCATTTAATTAAGTGATTAAACTATTTAATCAATTTTCCCTTTAATAAGATTTTTATCCAAATGAAATAAATTTAGGGGAAAAGATTTGGGAAAGAATTCCTAATCTCATTCCTAAGTCCATTCACTATTCTAAGATAATTATCAAACTTAATTAAATAATTTATTATTATTTAATAGGTTAATTAATCATTTAATTCATTAAGGGAGTGATTAAGAATGGATCAAGCAATTACCTAATTAAACCATTAATAAATTCCAAGAAAATCAAGGGAGGTAGAGGTCATCCCATTAATAAACCCAATAAAGTTCGTAATTAATCAGTAGGATAATGTGAGGTTTATTTTTGGGATGTGGGACACCACGCAGATCTTAGGGGGTACTTATTGAAGTAATCATGTATGACATTAAAGAATGATATACTATCTCAAAAGATAGAAA
Organism: Cymbidium sinense; assembly: GCA_021442155.1. Taxonomy (NCBI): domain Eukaryota; kingdom Viridiplantae; phylum Streptophyta; class Magnoliopsida; order Asparagales; family Orchidaceae; genus Cymbidium; species Cymbidium sinense. Next base: position 51,570,421 of record CM038221.1, read on the forward strand.
TCACCACCCTATAATGGACCTAATCCCCTAATAAGGACTCCTAAGGCATGATGGGTATTCAAATATACTAGAGATCTTTCCCTTACTTCACATGAAAAAGTAAGGTAGAGTTTATTTTAAGTGGGTTCGTTAAGTTCCCTATGGAGGCAAGCCCCCATAGTTAATTAACATCATAAGGAATGAGAAATCCTTAAGAATACTCTCAATTAAAGTAGACAATTAGGGTCTCCAAAGATTTCAAGGTTAAGACTAATAAATGATTGGCTATTTTAGAAAATCAAATGGGATAGATCAAGGAGAAGACTTACTTTTGGAATCCAAAGGGAGAAAGTAGGAAGTGCTCATGATACTAGGAAGCCTAATGAGCATTCCAATCTACCTTATAATTGGGCTTTATATTTTTGAAATTGAAGATAGTTAATTATTTGAGTTGACAATTTATTAGATTGCTAGGGCTTATAATTCCACAACATAAGATTATGAAAATGCCTAAGAGGTGAAGATTTATGCTTGAAGCCTAAAGAAAATAGCTACCTCAGATTCCTAAACTAAGGAGAGTTTGTACAAAATAAAGGCACGACCTAAATCTAAGGTGAAAATGGGTATATGACTTTCCTCCACAAGAGAAAATAAATCACCCCACTGCTGGACTCATTACCGCTTAGAGTGGCAGCCAGCTAACTCCTCTACACTTTAAAACCATGTAGGAAAGTCTTATGCTTCTGTAAGATGGCTAGGCTGTTATTTATTTAAAAAAAAAGACTAAGTCCTTAAACTCACTCCCTAAGAGACTAGAGCATGAGTGGTATGAATCCATGACTTAATCTAATGCAAATTTTATTAAATTTATTTGATTCTTTTGGACTCTTTGTTTTGACATATGGGATTTTTGTATGCCCTAAATGCATGAGAATTTGATTATGGGCTAAATAGAGAGAAAGGGGTGTTCTTCACCAAAGGCTCTCACGGTTAAGCCTTCATTCTCCAAAGATGGAAGTCCCCTCTTAACAAGAGTGAATATGACATGCATGATATTATACATTCATCCATCCAACTAAGGGTTGCTAAAATTTTCTTATCTAGATTTAATTCTAGGCTTTTATGTGAGGTTATGAGTTATTTTAAAATTTTAGTTATGAGTTATTAGTGGGATAGAAAATTTAATTTTATCTAAGTCCATCAGCCACACATTTAAGCATAAATCATAAAGAAATTATGAATAGCTTTCTATTCCAATGCAAAATATAGACACAACATCAAATAATTTTATAAACTACCATAAAAGAATAAAAGGCTAGTATAGTCGGGTTCTGTTGTACACCCCAAAAAGAGAAAAAAAGATGGATAGCTGAGGTCTACCCTTATACAATCCGTATTACAAAAACATAATACATGCTATGCGGGTCTTCTTATCTTCATTTCTTCATTCTCTTTCTTTTGATTTGATTTGCTCCAAAGGCATCACAGAGCACCCTAGGGACTAAGTCTTCTGGCCACTGCTCATCTTAATCTCCCATAACACTAATCCATATTCCTAATATAAAAATATATCAAAAATAGGAAAAGTAAATCTGGCTACACCTACAAAATAAATGTTAGCTCAACACACCATACAACCCAAGCAATTATATGAATAATTTGGACTTAGCACCCCATACATGGGTAATGAAGCCCACCTATCCTAACATGGGTTATGCTTAGGAAATAAGCAACCTGCACAGTAAAAGCATTTATATTTTTATTACAGGAGCCCCTTAAGCACAACCCCCTATAGAAAACATGATTAGGATAATAACGACCTAACATCCAGTCTATGAAACATACACTCTAACAATCAATCTAAAATATTACATCAAAAAATAAAACACATCATCATACATACAATGCCCTAACTTAGCACTAAAAGTGGTGACTTCGTATTCTAATGTGTGTGCTTAAGGCTTGTGTGGCAAGACTTTACTAGGCTTCTTTAGTTTAAGTTTCAATTTGGAGTTTGAATTTGTTTAAATTTTACCTTTGGATGATTTCAATTTAAATAATTTAATGATTTATTTTTCATTTTTATTTCACTTTTATTTGGTTAAAATGGTGTTTAGGTTTTCAAGAATGAAGAGTAGAATGAATCCTATTTGTAGATGGAACCCACCCTATTCTACATCCTAATTCCTAAAGATTCTAACTAAGGTCCTCAAGTTTCTTAATTAGCCAATTTAAATTTATGTAATTTATTATATTTGATTTAGAGCTTAGAATTTGAGTTTGTTTAAGTATTTGATTGGTTGATTTTGATTTGGATGTTTTGGTTTAATTATATCATGATAATTTAATATCCTTGATATCTAATGAAGTTTAAGTTTGTTTAAATTCATGTATTTTTGATTGGTTAATTAAATCTTGATTATTCAATATCCTTGATCTTTGATGAAGTTTAAGTTTGTTTAAGTTCATGTTCTTTTGATTGATTAATTTCAAATTAGATATTTTTGGTTTAATTAAATCTTGATAATTTAATATCCTTAATATCTAATGAAGTTTAAGTTTGTTTAAGTTCATGTATTGATTAATTTTAGATTACATTTCTTGGTTTAGTTAAATATTGATAATTCAATATCCTTTGAATTAATATTTAATTCTTTTCTTTGATTATGGTTATGTGACTTAATTTCATGCTTATTTGATTGTGGTTCATTTATTTGTAGTTTGATGATGATTAATTGAAATTTTATTTTGGTTTTAATTGAGTTTGATTCTTTGTAATTAGGATTTTATTTTTAATCACATCTATTTATCATGTTCATCAAAGTTTGGTTTGTATTTTGATTTTATATATTGGATAGTTGATTAGTTTATCTTATTTAAGTAGGAATGAGATTTGAGATTACATATTATATGATGAGATTTCTTAATTTAATTTAATTTAATTTTATTTTATTTTATTAGCTTTATTGGTCTATGGATTTGCTTAGTTCAATGTGATTATGTGATTTTAATTAAGAAGTGTATGTTAATTACAAATATTTATTTAATTTTCATTTGGTTTCATATTTGTTTAGACTAATGATTTAATTAATGACTTAATAATAGATTAATTTAGGTTTTATTAGTATTTAATTGCATTTATGTTTGATTAAGCTTTTTAACATGATTAGTTTAATTAACTAATTTATTTAAGATTAATTATTAAATTAAATAAAGATTTATTTAATTTTTAATTTGATTTCATATTTATTTCTGTTAATGATGTAATTAATGAGTTAACAATTTAAGTTTAAATTAGGATTTGATTAGCATTTAATCACATTTTATGTTTGATTAAGCTTAAGTTCAATATGATTAATTTAATTTACTTAATTATAATAACATGATTAAATTAATTAATAGATTAATTAAGTGTTTGATTTGAATTAATTTTAATGTAATTTATGAAATTATTAAGATGATGGATTAATTTATTAAGTTTGCATTTATTAGATGTTTGATTAATTAAGCTGATTAAGGGTAATTAAAATTTTAAATTATGAGATTAATTAAGAGTTTGTTTAATTAGAGATTAATGACTTAATGATTTAGGTTTAATTTAAGTTTTGATTAGTATTTAATTGCATTTTAATTATGTTTGATTAAACTTAGGTTTAATATGATTAATTTGATTAGCTTAATTAGTTTACTTGAGGGGTGTGATTAATTATTAATTTTAATTGAGGTTTTTAGAGGTTTTAATGTAACTTATTTAAATTAATTTGATTAATTAAGATGATGATTAATTCATGCATTAATTTGATGTTTGATTAATTAAGTTTGATTAAGGGAAATTAAATTTTTAAATCATTAGATTAATTAAGGGTTTATTTAATTGAAGATTAATGACTTAATTTCCCACATGTGAGTTATTTGGTTTAGTTAAGTGTTTTCCTTAAGTTTGATTTAATTAAAGGATTATTGCTATTACCATCATTATTATTAAGTGAATTAATTAATTATTTCATTACAATTAAGTTTTATTATTTATGGTTAGAGTTTTATTGATTTGATTCAATTATGTTTGTTTGATTTCATTAACATGTTTGATTATTAGGTTGAAATATTTAATGGTTAACTAATTATCTTATTCCAAATGGATGTGATTTAATTATCTTAATTAAGTTTACTTTAATTTTATTTGGTTTAATTCGATTAGTATCAAATGATTAAAGTTTCCTAAATTTATTGAATTTTGAGTTTGATTTAAGATTTAATCATTTAATTGAGCTTTATTAACTTAAATAGGTTTAATCATTTTCAATTTAATTTTCTTTAAAGATGATAATTTTCTCATTTGAAGTTTGATTAATGATTGCTTAAATGCTATTTCATTTTTTGATTTTTGATTTGATATTTAAATTATTTTAGATTATATTTAAATTAACTCCTTAATTGATTAAACTCTACTCTTAAGTGTTTGTTTAGGATTCATTAAGATTAGAAGTTCACATTATTTTCTTAAGAGTCTAGATGTCAATTGAAGTGATTTTATCCATTTTGAAGATTTTTATAAATTTCTAAGTTTTTATTTGATTTATTTTATTAAAATAGATAATATAAATTTTATAATTTAATTTCTCCCAATATATAAGTCCATTTCACTTGAAATTTTTATGGTAGGTGTGTTTTAACTATAATTTCAATACCTGAAAATTCCAACTTAATCTGCTATATATTTTGGTTTAATTAATGAAATTTGATTTTCACTCAAACTCAAATAAAGCTCAAAATACTTTGTAAAATTAGGTGTTTTTAGTTTGTTGGATTCTTCATGGAAAGATTAATCCAATGAGCCATTGTTTGCAATTTTTGGTTAAATATTTTATTTTTTATGAATTTTTAAAGTTTCAGGTGATTTAAATTATTTTTTTTATAAAAAAGAAAATAATATGATAACGTCGGGGCGAAGGGATAATAACCATGCGCTCGACCGTCCGATCAAGATCGAAGTCCGCATTAGATCGCAATCAAAGGCCTGATCACGATGAGCCGCCCAATCACGCAACCGTGCGGATCGCCGATGGCAGCGATCAAAAGGCCTGATCGCGATCCAGCTCGATCACGAAACCACGATCTACGATCCGGATCACATCGTGACGGTCGATCGGCGACCCATGCATGAGCCGTCAGGCCGAACCATGAATCAAATGGGTGCCAAGTGATGAATAGTATTTTCAAGATTTTTTTAAGGAAAAATGGGATTTCTAAGTGAAAACTTTTCCAAATGGACCCATTTTGCCAATTCATAAAAAAAAATTCTATTTTCTAATTGGGATGATTTAAAGTAAAAATGCGAGATTATCCATGAAAAATTCCTAAAATTGTAAGAAAATTAACACAAAATACGAGAAATCCTAAGGCCGGCTAATGTTTGGAAAAATTTATTTCGTCGGGGACGGTTTTTGATGGCGATGAAGATCCGAGAGAACTCCTAGGTATGTGAGGAAGCTTTGGAGTGATTTTTAACCCTTGCCTCCCTTCGACATGTTGCCTTCTCCAATGTCTACCGTTGTTTCGCCGGAAAAGCAATTATTTGTATTTCTGAGCTCAAAAATGGCTCAAAGAGGTGGGGGATTAGGGAGCTTTTGAGGGCTGAATGATGGTGGGAGCAAGAGATCTAAAGCTTCATTTCCCCCTCCTTTTATAATGGCCAAAAATTCATTATTTTTTTTTGAATTTTTTGGCTCCAAATTGATTGTCATCTTTCTTGGGTGGTTGTGATGGATGATGGATTGATTGAGGACTTTGGATTTAGCTCCAAAGTTCTCTCTTGCTATCATATGATCAGATCTATTCAATGCAAATATTGGGGAGGAATTAAGTGCATGTGATGGGGGGAATTAAATGAGATTGGGTGGAGTTTTATGTAGGGGAGGATCCATGAGAGATTTAAATGAGTTGGGTTGGTTTTGGGCTGATCCTAAATGAGTTTGGGTTAGGTTTTATCAACCCCCAATGGATCTTGGCTTAGTTTCAAGGGATTTGGCCCAATTTGGGCCATATGGGTCATATTGGGTCAAATTGACCCATTTGACCAAAATTGGCCAAATTAGCTTAGGTTATGGTTTGATTCATGTTCAATTGGCTAATTGAAGATGAATGTGGTCTTTAGTTTGAATTAATTTGGATTTAATTTGGATTTAGGCCAAATTGACCCTTTAGGCCAATTTGGGCTAGGTTTTGACCAATTGGGCTCGTTTTATCAAATTAATTATGACTTCGGTCAAGTTTAATAATCAATTTGGAATGAACTTGAGTCATTGGTTGCAATCAATTTGGGTTAGATCATGATTTGAACCGATTTGGTCTTTTAGGTCAATTTGGGTCAATTTGGATCAAATGGCCAATTGGGCTTGGTTTGGCCCAATTAATTGCAATTAATCATCCTAGGTGATCAAAAATCATGGTGAAATATTTTGGTTAGCTTGGTTCAATCCAATTTGTTGGATTAGAAGTTGCTCAAATGGGTCCTTTAAGTCACTTTGGGTCAAGTGGACCTAAGTAGGTCAGTTGATTTGGTTTTTGTTTGATTCAAATTTAGTTGAACTTATATATGAGCCCTAGATTGATATATAAATTCAACAAAAATCAATTTGGAGTCCAATGGGTTTTGGCTCAATTAAAACTTTTAAGTCAAAAGGGTTAAGTTAGGCTTGATTTGGGTTGACTTGAATTTGGTTTGATGAATGTAGATTTTGTTTATATTTGGATAAATGATCAAATGAATGATTGATTCAAGAGAAAATCCATTAGTTTTGACTTGATTTGGATATAATTTGGCTATGCAAAGAATTGACTTAAAGGGTTTAGATTGAGTTTGGATTTGATTTTTGATATAGTTTGGTCATTTCATTTATATTTGTGGATATAAATGAAGAAATAATTGATTTATAAAGAGATCAATTGAGTTTGATTTGATCTAAGGGAGTTTTGGCTAAGCTTATGAATGTGGTTCATATGGCTTAGGAAGGGTCTTAGGATTTGAATTTGATTTTGGATTTCAATCATTTGGAATCAAATTTGAACTTAGATTCAGAATTTCCCAAATCTTATGATTAACACTCCTAAGACTCTAGGCTTAGGTTAAGTGTTCACCTAATCACTAGAAGTGACTTATGACTAAGGAGTTATTAGTGTCTAGAAGAGTCCTAAGTCTATGAAGAGGAGATTAAGAGCTCACTCCAAAAGTGAGGTCAACAAAGAATGTTAGTGAGATTATGACCAACAGAAGATTGCAACAAATAGTATCTATACGAAAAGGTAGAGAATCATGATCTTAGAGCTCAAGGCATAAGAGAGCAAGCAAGAATTCATTGGGGATTGAGTACATGAACCTTCCTCTAGGGAAATAGGTTCAAGCTATCCTCTAGGGATATGGATCTAAGTTTGATTATGAGTATGATTTGTTTGGGTGTGTATCCGCTGGGGATAAGAATTTGATTAGATTTCTTTGATTTATCTGATTATACTCCACTAGGGAGGTTGGTTTAATTTTTTATGGCCCCACTGGGGAGAAGGATTCTAGATTGAGGCATATCACCAAGGATGTACTCGATTAAATTTATTTTATTTAGGTCTAAGCTCTACTAGGGAGGCCAATTTGATTACCACCACATTGGAGAGAAATTTGGTTTGTTCGATATATTTAATTTGACTCCACTGGGGAGGTTGGTTTTAATTTATTTTATTATGAACCCTATCGGTGTGTGATGGACCACACTAAGAATGGGCCACAGGGGCCTTGGCCTATCTTAGATTTATAATTCCAAAGGGGTAGTTCACTGCCATAAGGTAGGACTATCCAACCTAAGGGGTTGCCTTTCGGTGTGTAATGACTGTACTAAGAAGAAGGCATAGTAGACTTTGTTGGCTTAATGAGCCTCATGTTCAATCCGATCAATTTTGATGATAACAAATGAATGTTTGGATGTTCTAATGAATGTTTTTATATGTTTCAAATATATCAATTGCTAATTACATATCTAATACATCTCATAATATGTTTGAGGAAATTGCAAGTGGAGAAGAATGAAAGATAGATCAAATTGGATAATGTCAAGCTCAAAATATAATATGTTAGGTTATATGCATTTATTCATTGGCATGAATCAATTTACTCACAACTTAACATATTATTTTAATGAGGTTAATTTATATAAATCTCTATCAATTAACATTCAATTATATGTTTCATACATTTGAATCAAAAATAATAAATGATAATGACCATTAAGTATAATTATTTTATTTACATAATATAATTAAATAATTTAATTTTATTTGATGGTTATATAATAACTAACATATGTATGATTATATATAAATTATATCATAATATTTAAATGTCACATGTCAAAATTAATAAAAATAAATAAAATTTTGTATTTTAGCCAAAGTCATTTTATAGTCAAGGAATTTATATCTGATTTCATCTCCAATGGATTCCTTGGATTTTTTTTCCTTTAATTTGATAGGCCACATGACCCACTTTTGATTAAAATTTAATTTATTATGACTTTTCAAACATTAGCTGATTTTAATAATGAATGCATGCTACATGCTTTGAATATATTAAGAGTCATATTTGATTATTTTTTACTTGCCCATGTGAATAGCCAAATTTTGGCTGCTTTAATTTAATATTTATTTAATATAAATTATATTTTATTGAATATTAAATTATCACATGATAGCATGAGGTTAGAATAATATATTTTTTGAAATAATTCAAAATGACCTTCTTGCCTATAAATAGCCCTCATTCTCTTCATGAAAGCATTCCTCATTCAAAATTCAAAATCCTCCAACAAATATAAGAGAAAATTTCTTAGATTTTCCTTCCAAGTGTTCTCCAAATATTGCAAGATCAAATCCTTGGTTTGGAAGCTTCAACATCTTCAACTAAGCAAGCTTTCTCAAATTACTTGAGTTTGTTTTCTTGATCTTAATCCTTTTAGTTGTTCATGCTATTTTCACCATCTATTTATTCTTTCAATTTATACTTTGGTGGATTAGTCTTTGGACATTGTTTTCACATCAAAGTTTCTCAATCATCTTTTTGTGAAAAACTCTTGTGATAGTTTGTAGGATCTATTTCAACTTGTTGAAATTTTTAACTTCCTACAAATTTCTTTTGTTTTTTTGAAATATTTCTTCATTAATCTTATTTTGAAAGATCATTTATTCTTAGATCTATTTTAGAAGTATATTTTAAGCATTTTAAATTAAATTATTATGCTGAAATTATTTTCATATTTGCTAGATCTCTCTTTTTAATTAAAAGCTTACTAAATTTACTTAGATCATCATATACTCATTTTTTATTTAAGTATTTTGTGATCATTAGCTTTAATTGAAAGAATCTTTTTGGTTAAAATAAAATAAATTATTCCTTGCTGAAATTTATTTTATTGTGCAAAAGAATATTGTGAATTTATTTTGAAATAATTTTTATATTAGTCTACAAATTATAATAACATAAACATCTTAGTAAAATCACTTTAAGATATTTATTTTATTATTTCTTATCAATTAAGTGAGCATTTTATCTTGCCAAATTTTTTAAGTGATCATTTATAAGTTGTGAGATCATTTTTTGAATTGGATAGCTTGGTATATTTGTGAGAGATTTATTTTATCAAAATTTATTATCTTGTATTTTTCTTTTGTGCTGTAAAATTTATATTAGGGTTGTACTCGCCCCTTTGGAGGTATATTGTTAGGGGTTGTACTCACCCCTATAGGAGAGTACTATTTGTATGCTCTTTTTATTTAGTGGATTCCTAGCCGTGTATGCACGAGGCGTGTTTTGGGGTTTAACCACAAAAAAATTATGTGCCTATTGTCTCTCTTTACTTTCTTGTACTTTTTTTTGTTGCATTAAATTATATATCTTGTCATTATAAAATCAAAATTAATTTTCTACTAAAAATTAAAATTTAAGATTTAAGTTTTAAAATTTTAATATCACCCAATTCCCCCCCATCTTGGGTGCTATAGACTCATAATTGTATCGAGCTAGGCTCTTTATTGGCTTAACATCCAAGAGTAGATCTTTTCACTATGGCACAAGGTTTCCAAAGGGTTCACTATGAGGGATAATCCACTCATAGACCTCCACTTTTAGATAGTGTACCATTTGACTATTGGAAAAATAGAATTAGTACATTTTAAGAGGTCAAGATGCACGATATGGTATATGTTGACACATCAATATCATACACCCAGAGAAGTAAATGGCATTAAAGTAGAAAAACTTTTTTGAGGAATGGTCTAGAAAGAGAACTTGATGAATTAAATGCTAGGGCTTGTAATACTTTACATTGTGCTTTATTACGATGATTACATGAAAATTTCTATGTTAAGTACACAAAGAAATATGGGATAAACTCATTATAACTTATGAAGGAACCAATGAAGTTAAAGATGCTCACATAAATAGACTTGTTCATGAATATGAGTTATTTCATATGTCTCCTTTTGAATCTATTTCGATATGTATACTAGATTCATGAAAATAATTAACACATTGCATTCTCTTGGAAAACATATAGGAATCAAGACTTAGTTTATAAGATTCTTAGATGTCTTCCAAAAGAATGGGAAGCTAAAGTAACATCTATTAGTGAAGCTAAGGATTTATCTACTTATCCACTTGATCAGATTTTGGGTTCTTTGATAGCACATGAACAAGTTATTGCTCAAAGGGATAAGATGGATAACTCAGCAAAAAGGGAGAAGGACAAAGGAAAAGCCATTGCATTACAAGTTGATGATAGTGATGAGCATAACATCTCAAGATCGAATGACGATAGTGATGAGGTGGTCATGCTATCCAAAAGGCTTGGGAACTTGCTAAGGAAGAAGAATCAAAGGTATAAAAAAAATCTAAACACTATAAATTTCAAACTAAGAAATTTCCTACATGTGAAGGGATCATTTGTTACCATTGTAAAAAGCCTGGACACATAAGAGGTGATTGTCCAGAACTTACTGAATCAAAGAAGAAAGAGATTGATGTGGAAAGAAGAAAAAATATGAAGGAGAAAAAGTACCATAAGATGAAGAAGATGGCTTTATGGGCCAATCCAGATTCAAATGAATCAAGTACTTGCTCATCCGATGAAGAGGTCAACATATGTCTTATGGCAAATGGAGAATCGACTTAGATTCTCAAGAGGTATGTAATGATATATCTTATGATGAATTAGATGATGTTTTAATGATTTAGTTATTGAATATAAAAATTAAAAAGAAAATACAAAACCTAAGAAAAAGAACATAAAAAATTAGCTATGCAATTTTGTGATTTAAAAAATGAATGTGATAATTTAAAAAGTAAAAATACTTCTTTATTAAATTGTTCCATACTTGTATGTAAACTTGAAAGAGAGAATATCTTGTTAAAACCAAGATTATAATTATGTTTGAAATCACAAGTTCATTATAATACTTCATCAAGAAAAACATTTAATAAAATTATTTGCATCATACACATCCCACTCATATACCTTATAATTATCGTTAAGTCATATGCAAACACTAATGTTTGGTGCAACAATTATGATAGAAAAGGGCATATTTCATTTGATTGCTATGCATGTAAATTACAAAACACTAAGCAATCATCTTATGTATGGGTACCAAAAGGTACAAGCACTACACAAACCATGCATGCTAGATATCTTGCTTCAAATGTTGAATGTGGACCCAAACATGTTTGGGTTCCAAAAGTTAACATGTGAGTTTCTTTTGTAGGAATGCCTTCAAAGCAAAAATCAAAGAAGGCATGTGGTACTTGGACGGGATGTTCAAGACATATGATGAGATAAAGATAAATTCACAACTTTAGGATCAAGTGATGGAGGATTTGTTACATATGGAGATAATGTAAAGGGAAAGATCATTGGCATTAATTCTACTTGTAAGAATTCTATCACTTTCGATAAAGTTGTTCTAGAAGAAGGATAAAAACATAATTTAATTTTTATTAGTCAATTATGTGATAAAGGTTTGAATGTAGTATTCCATGCATCATATTGCATTATAAAAAATAATGAAAATGTTTTGTTAGTAGGAAAAAGATATAAAAATATTTATGTCATTGATTTAGATAGCTTTCATGATGTGAATTTGAATTTACTTTGTTTTAAAAGCACTCATGATGATATATGGTTATGGTATAGGTAACTATGTCATATTAACATGCACACACTTAATAAAATTGCCAAACTTGATTTAGTAGTTGGATTGCCTAAATTAAATTTTCATTCAAACTATGTTTGTGATGCATGTATTCATGGTAAGCATTCTAGAAGCTCATTTAAAAGTAAAATATTATTTCTACTTCTAGACCTCTAAAATTATTATTGCACATGGATTTATTTGGTCCTATTAGCACTAGCTTAGGTGGAAAAAATTATGGTTTTGTGATTGTTGATGATTTCTCTAGATATACTTGGGTTTTATTTGTAACTTACAAGGATGATGTTTTGGTGAGTTTAGAAAGTTTTCTAAATATATTCAAAGAGAACAAGGCCTTTTGATTAATAGGGTTCAAGCGATCATGGTGGCAAAATTTGAAAATAAATTATTTGAGGATTATGATGAACATGGGATTAGACATAATTTTTTTGCACCTAGAACTCCCCGACAAAAAATAGAATAGAGAGAGAAAAAATAGAATATTAATTGAATTAAGTAGATCTATGCTTGATGAGTATAAATTGCCAAAATATTTTTGGGCGTAGAAAGAACACATATTATGTGATGAATAGGATCTATTTTAGACCAATTTTAAAGAAGACACCCTATGAATTGTTTTTGGAAAGAAGCCTAAGATTGAACACTTTCATGTATTTGGATGTAAATGCTTTATTTTGAATAATGGAAAAGATCATTTAGGTAAGTTTGATTGTAAATCAGATGATGGTATTTTCTTAGGATACTCTCTTTCTAGTAGAGCTTATATAGTTTACAATAAGAGAAAAATGATTGTAGAAGAATCAATACATGTTATTTTTGATGAAAATTTAATTGATCCTATCAAAAATGAAGTGATTGATGAAGAGATTGATAATTTTAAGAAAATATCTTTAGAAGATAATATGGATGATTCATTGCCTAAAGAATGGAAATATAATAAAAATCATCCAAAGGAACTAATTATAGAGATCCTTCAAAAGGAGTTATGACTAGAAGACATAGTAGAGAAGTTGAGATCATTCAACATTTTATCGAGGTTGAACCTAAAAATTTAGAAGAAGCATTAAATGATAATTTTGGATTATTGCTATGGAAGAGGAGTGAATCAATTTGTAAGAAATGATGTTTGGGAATTAGTCCCAAGACCCCAAGATCAAAATGTCATTGGAACAAAATGGGTCTTTAGGAATAAGCTAGATGATTCAAGTTATATTGCTAGAAATAAAGCTAGGTTAGTTGTACAAGGGTACACACAAGTTGAAGGTATAGATTTTGAAGAATCTTTTGCACCCGTAACAAGACTAGAAGCTATCAGGTTACTCCTTGCTTATGCTTATTTTAGAAATTTTAAACTTTTTCAAATGGATGTTAAAAGTGCATTTCTGAATGGATTTATTGACCAAAATGTATTTGTAAAGCAACCACCTAGATTTGAGAGCTGTGATTGTCCAAATCATGTGTATAAATTAAAGAAAGCCTTATATGGTTTAAAAGGCTCTCGTGCTTGGTATGATAGGTTAAGTAACTTTTGATAGATCATGGATTTAGAAAGGGTAGAGTAGATACCACCTTATTCTTAAGAGCATAGATGATGATTTGATTGTGGTACAAGTGTATGTAGATGATATATTATTTGGAAGTACAAATGAATCTTTATGCCATGAGTTCTCATCTTTGATGTCTAAAGAGTTTGAAATGAGTATGATGGGAGAAACTTAATTTTCTTAGGTCTTCAAGTGAAGCAACAAGAAAATGGCACATTCATCTATCAAACCAAGTACAAATGAATTGCTTGAGAGGTTTGACATGAAAAGATTTAAATCTAGTAAAACTCCTATGAGCCCATCTACAAAATTGGATTTAGATGAATTAGGAAAATCTGTTGATCAAAACTTTATAGAGTATGATAGGTTCACTTTTACACCTTCTTTTAGGCGATATTATGTTTGATGTTTGTTTGTGTGCTCATTTTTAGGCCAACCCGAAAGAATCTCATTTAATAGCAGTCAAGCGTATCTTTTGATATTTGATAAGCACTACTAAGTTAGGTTTATGGTATCCTAAAAATTCTTTTTCATTTAATTTGGTTGCTTATCCTGATGATGATTTTGCAGGATGTAAAGTAGATAAAAAAACAACATCTAGCACATGTCATTTTTAGGATCATCAGTTGTGTCTTGGTCATCTAGGAAACAACATTCTGTAGCTTTATTCACTGTTAAGGCTGAGTACATAGTTGTCGGTAGTTGTGTTGCTCAGGTCCTTTGGTTAAAGAAATAATTAGAAGATTTTGGTATTAAGCAAGATCACATCTGTGACAATACTAGTGCTATTAGTTTGACTAAAAATCCTTACACTCACAACCAAGCATATAGAAATTAGACATCACTTTATTAGGGATTATGTTTTGAAAGGTCATGTTAATATTAATTTCATTAGTCCCGATATACAAATTGCATATTTTACAAAACCCTTACTAGAAGAACATTTTTGTACTTTAAGATGCATCTTGGAATGTTAGATCCTAATATTTAAAATTGTATGTAGTTTGTTCTCACTTTTTGATGTTGTCAAAAGGGGGAGAAGAGTAAATGTTGGTTAGTATTAAGTCTATTTTATGCATACATTTAGGGGGAGCAACATTATTCATCTCTTGTGCATAAATTTTTTTTAGAGAATTTCTTTTCAAAACTATGATGAAAGGTCAATTTGCACCTTCATCAAAATCAATACCAACATTAGTTTGTCATCATCAAAAGGGGAGATTGTTGGCTTAATGAGCCTCATGTTCAATCCGATCAATTTTGATGATAACAAATTAATGTTTGGATGTTCTAATGAATGTTTTTATGTGTTTTAGATATATCAATTGCTAATTACATATCTAATACATCTCATAATATGTTTGAGGAAATTGCAAGAGGAGAAGAATGAAAGATAGATCAAATTGGATAATGTCAAGCTCAAAATATAATATGTTAGGTTATATGCATTTATTCATTGGCATGAAGTAATTTGCTCACAACTTAACATATTATTTTAACAAGGTTAATTTATATAAATCTCTATCGAATTAACATATAATTATATGTTTCATACATAGCATTTGAATTGTCAAAATAATAAATGATAATGACTATTAAGTGTAATTATTTTATTTACATAATATAATTAAATATTTTAATTTAATTTGATGGTTATATGATAACTAACATATGTATGATTATATATAAATTATATCATAATATTTAAATGTCACATGTCAAAATTAACAAAATAAATGAAATTTTGTATTTTAGCAAAGTCATTTTATAATCAAGGAATTTATCGATTTCATCTCCAATGGATTCCTTGGATTTTTTTTCCTTTAATTTGATAGGTCACATGACCCCACTTTTGATTAAAATTTAATTTATTATGACTTTTCAAACATTAGATTTTAATAATGCATGCTACATGCTTTGAATATATTAAGAGTCATATTTGATTATTTTTTTACTTGCCCATGTGAATAGCCAAATTTTGGCTTTAATTTAATATTTATTTAATATAAATTATATTTTTATTGAATATTAAATTATCACATGATAACATGAGGTTAGAATAATATATATTTTTGAAATAATTCAAAATGACCTTCTTGCCTATAAATAGCCCTCATTCTCTTCATGAAAGCATTCCTCATTCAAAATTCAAAATCCCTCCAGCAAATCTAAGAGAAAATTTCTTAGATTTTCCTTCCAAGTGTTCTCCAAATATTGCAAGATCAAATCCTTGGTTTGGAAGCTTCAACATCTTCAAGCAAGCTTTCTCAAATTACTTGAGTTTGTTTTCTTGATCTTAATCCTTTTAGTTGTTCATGCTATTTTCACCATCTATTTATTCTTTCCAATTTATATTTTGGTGGATTAGTCTTTGGACATTGTTTTCACATCAAAGTTTCTCAATCATCTTTTTTGTGAAAACTCTTGTGATAGTTTGTAGGATCTATTTCAACTTGTTGAAATTTTTAACTTTACAAATTTCTTTTAGTTTTTTTATTTCTTCATTAATCTTATTTTGAAAGATCATTTATTCTTAGATCTATTTTAGAAGTATATTTTAAGCATTTTAAATTAAATTATTATGCTGAAATTATTTTCATATTTGCTAGATCTCTCTTTTAATTAAAACTTTACTTAGATCTATCATATATTCATTTTATTTAAGTATTTTGTGATCATTAGCTTTAATTGAAAGAATCTTTTTTGGTTAAAATAAAATAAATTATTCCTTGCTGAAATTTATTTTATGTGTGCAAAGAATATTGTGAATTTATTTTGAAATAATTTTATATTAGTGTACAAATTATAATAACATAAACATCTTAGTAAAATCACTTTAAGATATTTATTTTATTATTTCTTATCAACATTAAGTGAGCATTTTATCTTGACAAAATATTTTAAGTGATCATTTATAAGTTGTGCGATCATTTTGAATTGGATAGCTTGGTATTTGTGTGAGATTTATTTTATCAAAATTTATTTGTATTTTTTTTGTCTTTGTAAAATTTATATTGGGGTTGTACTCACCCCTTTGTAGGAGAGTACATATTATTGTAGGGTTGTACTCCCTAGTACTATTTGTATGCTCTTTTGCATTTAGTATTCTAGCCAGGGTGAATAGGCCTTTGGGGTTTTTGAAACACATAAAATTGTGTCTATTGTCTCTCTACTTTTCTTGTACTTTTATTTTCGTTAATTGTATCTTGTCATTATAAAATCAAAATTAATTTTCTACTAAAATTAAAATTTAAGATTTAAGTTTTAAAATTTTAATATCAATTCAAATTTTGCTATAGTGACTCACTTACATCTTTCAAAGTAGGGATGACCATTGGGGTGATCTATTGATGGTGCAATAAATTGAACCAGGTGACTATTTGAGTGAGTGATGTTGGGGTCTTACCTCAACTCAAGAAGTCGATGATTAATTTGATCTATATTGATTGTGAATTTATTTAATTTTGGTGTATTATATTATAGACCTGTTGCCATGGAAGAATATGAGCCTTGAGTATCTGATTTACAAGTCCAAAGGAGTAGTCTACTACCAGTGAACTATCCAGAAAGGTTGCCTTTTATTGTGCATGATACTAGGAAGAAAGCATAGCAGACATCTAAATGTAGATGACCATTGGGGTGATCTATCAATGGTACAACAGTCAATCACCTAGGATTAGAGTGGCAGCTATCTTCAAAGAGTAATCGATGATTAGATTTTTGATTTGATTTAATTTAATTTGGTGTGTTATATTGACTCTTGGCGCGATGGACCTCGAGAAGGGCTATGCCTGATCTCGATTTACAAATCCAAAGTCAACCATAGGACTATCCGCTGGGTTGCCTTTTAGTAGTCTTGAATAAATCATAGTAGATTCTTCCAAAGTAGGTATCAACTTTGATGTTGGTGTGCAATGTCAATAACCTAGGGTGACTATTTGAGTGAATGTCGTGGACTCATACTCAAGAAGTCAATTAATTAAATTTTAGATGGACCTTGGCATCTCATATGTCCATGCGATCATCAAAGGCTTAGTATCCTAGATCTTGGCCATCAATCCAATTAG
Organism: Cymbidium sinense; assembly: GCA_021442155.1. Classification (NCBI taxonomy): domain Eukaryota; kingdom Viridiplantae; phylum Streptophyta; class Magnoliopsida; order Asparagales; family Orchidaceae; genus Cymbidium; species Cymbidium sinense. The sequence continues at coordinate 51,588,257 of CM038221.1, forward strand.
TGCTCCATATGGCTTTTTTTCCATCTTCATTTTGTCAAACAACAACATATGATCGATGTTGTTGCATACATAGTATGAAAGGGCTCTCGCATTGTTGATTTCTCTTGAGGTAGTTTACCTACATTTAAATAATCTGAATGGTTTTCCCATCACTCCTCTTCATAATGGCCTCCCCTTGAGAGATAATCTGATGAGTTGACATGATACAGACTTTCTATTTTAGATCCTTATTGGAATGGGCTCATCTTCTGCTGCCAACTCTTGGCTTGCTAATTGTTTGCTTTCATTGTCTCTAGAAGAATCATGTAATCGAATTTGGGCCAATTCATAATTATATGGTAATGATGGAGCACCTTTAGAATGTTTAAGTTATTTGGTTGATGACTACTAGAATCCCAAAGATGTTGATACTCTAGACGCAGTGTCTACTCTCAGCAATGAGACTCATATAGCTTTTCTTGTTTGCATAGATGATGATGAGAATCTAATCACATCATGTTCCAAAGTTAGAACTATTCCCATTCCCTAGTAATTATGGTTCTTCTCCTCTTTGAGGAAGGTACATCATATATCCCATGAGCACTTATAAGTTCATGATTTGTTCATTGGAGAGATCATCATTAGAGGGAGAATCTAGGGTGATGCTAAGAGTATGTGTTTGTCCTTATGACATGGAATGAATGTTATATCAGCGAAAAAAAATCATGGACCAATGTTCCAAGCATCCAAAAGGTTCTGTCCTATTGTATGATTAAAGAGTTCACCTTATGAAGTATGTAATGTCATAGCTTTGGGATGCAAAGATTAAATGATTTTAGGTGGATAGTTTGCCTTATATACGATGATCAAGATAATAGAGTGTTCTCCTTAACTTCATCATTGGTTTAGCCAACAAAGTGCCAAGGTTTATTTATATAATATGAGCGGCTGGGATATCAAATGCATCGGTGTTGCTTGATGTCTTTGAAAGTATCGACACTTGTCATCCCATTTAAACTTGGCATTCAAGTGTTGAGAATGGTTGGCATCTTCATGATAAGTTGAAATGAAGCATCTTAGATCACAATGAAATGACCTGAGTTGTGTTAGGCTTTTAAGGGTGGCATTTCTAAGATAGCTTTGATATTCTCTAGATTTATTTCTATTCCACAGTGTAAAACAACAAACCCAAGGAATTTTTGAGCTACCGAATGCACACTTCTGGTTCATTTTGAGGTTATATTATCTTAACCATTCAAAACTACTCAAGTCAAATGGTCTTCCTTTTCTTTGATTTTGATAATGAGATCATTGGAGCATTCAACTTGATGATGAATGAGTTCATTGAAGATTTGAGTATGGTATGTGCACATTTTAACTTTGGCATGATTATTGGGTTCCATTAGTATTTATTTCATCCTGGGCCATCTTAATTTGGTTGTTGACCATCCATAAAGAGAATCATGAGATGAGGTGATATGTCATTATTAGTACATGAAGTGGAAATTCATCTTAGACATGCCTTATTTAGATCCCTAAAATCAAGCATACAAATTTGGCCATATTTCTTAATTGGATGACAAGAAAGGTATTTTCTTCTAATAAAATCGCTTTTGATTTTAGAGTGACTTGTTGTTTTATCTAATGCATGTCTAAAGCTGCTTAATGGATTAGAATTAGGTATATTGCTAGTTTATGGACATGTTGGGAATCTTCATAACTCATGCAAAGTAATCCTTAAACTTTCAATTGCTTCTAAATCATTGGTTTCTTTTCAATTCAAGAATTGATATATGTTGCATGGATCTTTTAGTTCCTAGGTTGATTTCTTTGAGCTCATCAATAGTTGATCTGATCTTCTCTTCAAACTCTAGCTGCATCCTTAGTCATTTGGTCATCTCAAGTTTCTAACTCTCATAAATAGCATGATTTGAAAAGAACCTATCATATTCTGGTTGATGACTAAGTAGTCGTCATCATCATGGACCCATATAGTCTTCTTGATTGTGAATCTACATTTGTCCATTCAAAGTCGACTTGTGTAGACCAAGCATGAGAATTAATCATTTCTTAAGAACACAAGGAGAGTACCATTCAAAAATATAATTCTATTAAATCTTTGTATAATCTCAAGTTCTACACTTCTTGACTTGGATGATGCTGAAAGAAACTTTTTTTTTGTAAGACTTTGGGCTACTTAACAAGTTTTTATGTGGAAATTAGAGCTAAAGTTCCCAACGATGCCACACATCACATATAGACTTGGATAAACCTTTTTGCTTAGAGCCCATCTTCATCACTGGCTCATGTCTTGCAGGATCTGGCCTAGCTAAATAAATATATGACTCATCATCTTAACTTTTCTAGCAGATAATAGTGTAGTCTGTAGGGGACATAGCTCTATTGGATGGCCAATAGAGGTCTTCCATCCCTAGGCATGTCTCTAGATCACCTCTTCCTCCCTGGAGGTCGAGTCATCCCACCATTGAATGGAGTAATATGGGTGGAATCTAATGAGCTCTACTTTCTCCTCCAAGTTATTTCTCCATTTATTTTCTTTCTCATTTCCTTTTTTCTTTTCTTTTTCTTTTTATTTTTTCTTTTTCTTTTTCTTTTTCCTTTTCCTTTTCTTTTATCTTTGAACTTTCACCAAGTTCACGAGAATATACTTGTTGATTTTGAGGGAGATCACATCCTTATATTCCAGATGAACTGAATGGATTAAGATCTCCTTTAACAATTCAATCCCACCTCATAAACTTCATGCACCGGTAGAGGGATGGAACCACTTGTTCTCATGTATCCACTTCCCAAGCAAGCATTGAAATATATATGAGTATAATATGAAACTTGGTGGTAGTCTTCTAATCATCTACTTCTAATGGCAACACTATAGAGCCAAAATCCCTCTCACATTGTTCATTGAATCCTCTCAACATCATCCTCTCTTTTAAAGTTTTAGATGTCAATCAAGTAAGCGAGGATTTTTACTCATATGCACAGGTCAAGAACTTTGGATATCCTATCTTTCAATATCCATGTAATGTAAAGAGGGTGGTATGTGTTGTCCAGAAAAGTCTTCATCACTTATGTAACTCCTAGGTGTCTCAACTGTAGCCTCTCTCATGGTTTTAAGCATATCTAAATCAAGAAGAGCCTTGATTAGATTCCCTCTTTGGATAAGATAAGGGCATATATGCTTAACTTAGTTGGCAACTTCTAAGATGTAGGACATTGTAGTCCAGCTTGATCCTCCAAAAGCATATCCATGGTGGAGCATCTTGTGGAGGGCTATGCTCTTAGAACTTGATTACTCATCAGGTGCCACCAGAAAGTAGAACTTTGCCACTGAGGTTAACTTGTGAACTCAGAATGATGAATTTGTGAAGTTCTACCTTCTCATCAGTGTAACCACTTCTCCTATGGATGGAGGATGACTCAATCTTAAGATGTGAACTGTGACTTAAAATGAAATCCATTTCTAAATTAGAAGAAGAATGATCAATTAAAGTTATCATTATTATTTTGTGACTTAGAGTATTCAGAATAAAATCTAGAGTATTAGAAATGGACAAGATAAGTCAATTCATTGATTTCTTCTTAGATGGAGGTACATGATAGAAATCTAATAAAGTGGGGAAAGGGGTATAGTGCCCTTGTCCGCTGATACAATGCTCCTATTGGTAAAAAAGGAGCTAGTGGAGGAAGAAGTAGTAGCTGTAATGGTGGATGGAGTGCTAGTCTCAGATGGTGGTTGTGCTGCTTTGTTATCCCGGGAAAGTAAGGTAGGCTGCTGCTGCTGGGCTGACACCTTCTTCAAGTTGTCTTTGGCAACTTGCATACCTTCCTTGGTGTTGGAGATTTGAGTTACTTTAGACACATGTAAAGAAATTTTCTTGATCTTAGAGACCACTTTTTTATAGGTTTAGGATAAGGCAATATCCCAACCTTATTTTGTCTTAAGAGGATCGCAAGTATCCCCAAGGATTACTCTAATAGGAGGGTTTATAAGTATTCCTAGATAACAACTCGACTTGTATGTAGGTCCTTAAAGGTGATATAATCCTCCAGACATGACTAACCATGCGGTAACAATAGTTAGGATCATTACTTGCCCACATCTTTTGTCTTAAGCTCAATGAAAGTCGGTTTCTTTAAAAACATTCTTAAAGATCTTCCTCTTCTCCCTCTTGATTGAATATGGCTTATTCAATCTATCTACAAGAAGTGGGTAATAATTTAGTGGTGGATATGAGTACCCGAGTATATTATGGAGGCGGTGCTGCTGGTATGGTGGTATCTTGAGGTGGTAGTAGAAGGTGGTGGAAATTTATTATGAGGTCTCTATTGAGCTCACTTTCCTTTGTCTCTTGACACTACTATAAATTCTCAAATGCTTTCTATAGCTTAGGCTTCAACAATTGGTCTAGAAAAGGTAACTGTTTGGCTTCTCCTTGTAGGCTAGCCACCTTGTTGATTAATTTCTCAAAGGTTTTGAGTATAAATCCATTGAGCATGAAATCAACCGGGCCATGAATATTCTTGAGAAGAATTTCTATAGCATGTTGTTCGAATAGCTATGGTTCGCATTTCATACTCAGGTTTTGCCACCTGAAAATATAATCAAGAAGGGACTCATTGAGATTTTGTTGTGCCATAATGAGGTCACCCATAATTATCCTTTGCTGGGCTCCTACAAACCTCTTGATGAATAGGTGCTCCAACTCAGCAAAAGTCTTCACTGAACTGTTGGGCAGTTCAACGTACCAATCAAATACAATCCCTGACAGATTGCTAATGAAGAGTCAGAAGAGAAGTGCATCACTACCCCCAACATTACAACAGCCAGCTCTAAAGTATGATATATACTGCCGAGGGTTTCCACTGTCATCAAAGATCTTGAAGGATGGTGGCACAAAACCCTTGGGATATTGAACTTCATTGAATTCCTCTAGGTAGGGTCTACCCTTTTAAACCGATGAGCCACCTCAGGCTTGCGCCAACACTTCCTTCACTTACTATTCCACCATATGCTTTATATCTCTTTCAGGCATGGAAGTACTATATGTGACCTTCCTATGCAAATTATCACTATCTTGGTCCATGGGAGATGTACTCTTGGGCTGATCTAGAACATGTAACAACCAGTGGTCATTTAAAGGAGTAGCTTTGAAAGCTTGGCCTTGAAGTGTTAGGGGTCATCTAAGTCTTCAACCATTTTCTAAGATATGCTTATCTCTACCTCACTGACAAGGTGTTCAATTGAATGAGCTATGTTTTCCTCTATGTCTTGGTCTCAAGATCCTTCTTATTTGGGAATTCTTACATCTTCATTGAGCTCACTCCAAGAGTTTCCTCAATGAAGATCATTTGATCATGTGGACAAAACTCCGGTGGAGGCTATGCTCAGATAGAAATCATCGAGCATTGCCTATTTGCTACTATCTCTAAGGGACTGCTTTGGATGTACTTACACTCACCGTGCTCGCTCTAGGAGGGTCATGACTGCTGGAAGAAAGATGCTTGTGGCTGCTCATGGGTAGAGTGGTGTCCCTAGGGAGATCTACTGCCATGGGGACTACATAACTGTCCCCTTCCCCTTGTATGACTATTACAATCACTACCTATGATGGTGGTGGTTGTGGTGGTACCACAATTGGTCGCCACTCCTTCTTCAAGACTAAAGTAGGAGGTGGGAACTCACCTCATAGGTGGAGAATGTCATAGTGGATCACCAATGAGGCTTTCTTTCTGATGTTGCTTATGTGCCTTTGTAGGCCGAAAAATTCTTGATGCGGTGATGGTGGCAAAGAGTGGATTGGTGTGGTGAGAACGTGGATAGTGCCATCGGAAAGTCCACGAGGAGCTGACTATTTGGCATACCTACGTCTCTTAGTAATCTATCTTAATACTGGGCCTCCCTGCCTCTCCTATCGATGTGTCCCTGCTATGAGGGATGAGAATGTAAATCAAAATAGATCCGTCTTTGATGTCCATAAGCTCATCAACTTAAAGCGTCGGGTGCATACAACTTTCTCCGTCACGATGAGACTCAAATGAATTATGGGAGTGAGATCCTCTGTCTTCCTCTCCATCAAAACCAGAGAGAGGGTGGAACTTATTCTCTGTGATAAGAGGAGACACTATCATAGGTAACTCTTCTACTGCAGACTGGGAAGCTACCTTTAGCTTCTTGGCTATGCGGTCATGATGCCGATTGATCTTGTGGCATCAGTTGTGGTGCTGAGTCCTATTAAGGGTAGCATAAAAACTAGACCCAACCTCATAGGTGGGGGAGACTATCCTTGAAGATAGGGTAGCCTTCCCCTTAGAAGGAGCCAACGAGTGGGTGCTAGCTCGTACTGGGGTAGAAAGGGGAACCATTGAGTGCATTGGCACCAATGCAACTGCCGCGCCTTCCTTTTCAGGGAAACTCAGTCGATGTCATCTCACGGATGATACCGGGTCATGGTTGTGAGGGTGGTCCCCTCACGTGATCTCCCCTTAAAACCAAAATGAATGAGGTGGGCAAAGTTGGTCTGCAGGAGGCTGGCCTGATCCAAGGCCAAATCCATCCTGAAGGAAAAAGTAAGCATGTACTTCTAAGCTACCATGTGTGAAAATTGAAAAGAATGCACTGGCTGATCTGAGCTGTATGTCTACATTTATGGAAATATAACTTGTATTAGATTTTTGCCTTGATATTTATTCCATGCAAGTAAGAGAAGTTTAGAGTTTTGAATCCACACTCGATGATTCAAATGTGTTAAGTGGGGTTCATTGGAGAGATTTGGATATTGAGGAGAGTCTTTTCCATTTGATTTCAATTTAGAACCCATACTCAACCGATTTAGGTAGATTGGGTGGGGTTCTTCAATTTGAGGAGAGATTTTCTTGGAGATATTTGTGTTTTATGCATCTTGTTTGAAAATATTGGTAGTTTGAAGGACCTCCACTTAGCAAATTTTGGAATGCTAAGAAGAGGTTGTGATTGTGTGTTCAAAATATTTTTGCTTGTGAAGATTTGATAGTGTGATATTTTGATTTAAAAATGGGGATTTTTTACTTAACAAATTTGATATGTTAAGTAGATACCACATGTGTTTGATTTGTGTTTGATGATGAGACTTTCATTTAAAAAATTTGGTATGTTAAGTGAAGTTAAGTGTGATTGTGAGATAGATTTGCTTTTCTTTAAAGATGGGAGTCCCACTTAACAAATTTATTATGTTAAGTGAAAGCCCTAAATTTGTTTTTCTTTAAGAATGAGACTCTCACTTAACAAATTTGGTATGTTAAGTGAAAGCTCAAGTGTGGTTTGACTTGAAAAATTGGATCCTTATTTAACAAATTTGGTATGTTAAAATAGGGATCAAATGTGTGTTGAAAAAGAGACCCTCACTTAACAAATTTAGTATGTTAAGTGAAAGTCAAATATGTTTATGATTTTGACAATGAAACTCTCGCTTAACAAATTTGGTATGTTAAGTGAAAGTCAAATGTGCTTATGATTTTTTTGAAAATGAAACTCTCACTTAATAAATTTGGTATGCTAAGTGAAATTCAAATGTGATTGTGATTTTGAAATGAAACTCTCACTTAACATATTCGGTATGTTAAGTGAAAGTCAAATCTGCTTATGATTTTTTGAAAATGAAACTCTCTCTTAACAAATTAGGTACATTAAGTGAAAGTCAAATGTGTTTATGTTTTTTTTTAAATGAAACTCTAAGTTAACAAATTTGGTATGTTAAGTGAAAGTAAAATTTGTTTATGATCTTTTTTGAAAATGAAACTCTCACTTAAAAAATTTGGTATGTTAAGTGAAAGTCAAATGTGTTTATGATTTTTTGAAAATGAAACTTTTACTTAACAAATTTGGTATGTTAAGTAAAAGTCAATGTTTATGATTTTTGAAAATGAAACACTCACTTAACAAATTTGGTATGTTAAGTGAAAGTAAAATGTGTTTATGATTTTTGAAAATGAAACTCTCACTTAACAAATTTGGTATGTTAACTGAAAGTCAAATGTGTTTATGATTTTTGAAAATGAAACTATCACTTAACATATTTGGTATATTAAGTGAATGTCAAGTGTGTTTATGATTTTGAAAATGAAACTCTCACTTAACAAATTTGGTATGTTAAGTGAAAGTCAAGTGTGTTTATGATTTTTGAAAGAAAATGAACTTATTTAACAAACTTAGGTATGTTAAATGGAGTTCAATTTGTTCTCATTTGATATACTTGGACATGTCAAATGAGCTCCCAATTTGTTTTGAAGTCCAAGACTTTGGCAAGAAGGAGTTTTACCATACAAATACAAATAGAATTCAATTTGCTCTACCTTCTCCAAGGGAAGGGGAACTCCCATTTGACAAATTTGGGTATGCCAAGTGGGGGGTTCAAATATGTCTTGACTTCTCTTTTGTGTGTATATGGTTTATTGCTTTTCAAAAAGAGAGAAAACTTCAACTCTGGCACATGTGAAGTATGCTAAGTGGAGTTTCAATTTTATATTATAATCTAATTCGAAAAATAGAATCTCTATATAACAAATTTGAGTGTGTGGGATGGGGATAATTATTTACAAAGAAATGTGCTTTTAAAAAAGACATCAAAAATGGTTGATTTTGATTATGAAAAGAACCTCCATGTAACAATCATAGGATTTGATAAACGAGGTTTGGTTATATGTATTTTGTGCCTTTTTGAAAAGTTGTCTTATTATGTGGATTTTGAAAAAAGTGCTTTTGGAAAGACATGTTATTTTATAGAAAGGGTTTTATTTTCTTATTGTTCAAAAGATGAACCTTGCCTCATAATCAGAATGGTGAAGAGGTTCTTAATTTTGGTCATCTCCTTTGTTTGATTAATTTTAATTTTCACCTATTAGGGGAACCCAATAGGGATTTTAAGACCTACACAGAGTGAGGTCCTAAAACATAAAGGATGTTGGCAAGCTTTGCTTAAGGATGAAATAAGCTAACTGCCAATGTAAAGAATGATAGTCTTAGGCCTATATAAAATATAAGTCCACTATGCTTGGAGATAATAATTACCAAGGTGGAGAGAGGAACCATCCCAGTGGTAGAAAATCTATGGTGTTTATTTTTTGGGATGTGGGACACCATGTAAATCTTAGGGGATACTTATTGAAGTGATGTATGAAAGGAATGATGTACTATCTCAAAAGATAAATCACCTATAATGGACTAATCATAAGGACTCTAAGGCATGATGGGTCTTGAATATACTAGAGATCTATTCACTACTTTACATGAAAAAGTAAAGTTCCCTATGGAGGCAAGCCCCCATTGTTAATTACATCCTAAAGAATGGAAATTCCTTAAGAATATTCTCGATTAAAGTAGATAATTAGGGTCTCCAAAGATTTCAAGGTTAAGACTAACAAAGGATTGACTATTTTAGAAAATCAAATGGGATAGATCAAGGAGAAGACTTAATTTTAGAATCCAAAGGGAAAAAGTAAGAAATGCTCATGATACTAGGAAGCTTAGTGAGCATTCCAATCTACGCCATAATTGGGCTTTATATTTTTGAAATTAAATAGAGCTAATTATTTGAGTTAACATTTTATTAGATTGTTAGGGCTTATAATTATATAACATAAGATGCCTAAGAGGTGAGAATTTATGCTTGAAGCCCAAAGGAAATAGCTACCTCAGATTCCTAAACTAAGGAGCCTTGGTATAAAATAAAAGACTAAATCTAAGGTGAAAATGGGTATATGGTTTACCTCCACAAGAGAGAATAAATCCATGGACTTATTACAACTGTGGCGAACTAACTCTCTGCTTTAAATCCATGTAGACAAGTCTTATGCTTTTGCAAGATGGCTAGGTTGTTATTTATTTAGAAAGAAGACTAAGTCCTTAAACTAACTCCCTAAGAGACTAGAGCATGAGTGGTATGAATCCATGACTTAATCTAATGCAATTTTTATCAAATTTATTTGATTCTTTTTGGACTCTTTATTTTGTGCACAGGCTATGGGATTTTATATTCCTAAATGCATGAGAATTTGATTATGGGTCAAATCAAAAGAGAAATAGGTGTTCTTCCACCAAAGGCTATCATAGGTTAAGCCTTCATTCTCTAGCAAAGATGGAAGTCCCCTCTTAACAAGAGTGAAATAATATGACTTGCATGATATTATACATTCATCCATCCAACTATGGGGTTGCTAAAAATTTTATTATCTTGATTTAATTCCTTGGATTTTATGGGAGGTTATGAGTTGTTTTAAAATTTTAGTTATGAGTTGTTAGTGGGATAAAAAATTAAATTTTATCCTAAGAGCCTACCGCATCCAGGCCACACATTCAAGCATCAATCATAAAGAAACTAAGAAAAGCATGTTGTTCTAATGCACAATCTAAACACAACATCAAATAATTTTATATACTACCATAAAGGAATAAAAGGCCAGTCTGTCGGGTTTACCCAAAAGAAAAAAAAGATGGTAGCACTACCCTAAACAAGGATTAAAAAAATAATAAATGCTATGGGGTCTTCTTCTTCATTTCTTCTTTCTTTTCTTTTGATTTGATTTTCTAAAGGCATCACAGGCACCCCAAGAGACTAACTAATTGCTCATCCTAATCCCCATAACACTAATCCTAATTCCTAATACAAAATTAGATCAAAAATAGGAAAAGTAAATCTAGCTACACCTGCAAAATAAATGTTAGCTAAACACACCATATAACCCAAGCAGTTATATGAATATTTTGGACTTAGCACCCCATACATGGGTAACCAAGCCCACCTGTCCTAACATGGGTTATGCTTAGGGAATAAGCAACCTGCACAGTAAAAGTATTTATATTTTTATTACAGCAGCCCCATAAGCACAACCCCTGTAGAAAATATGATTAGGCTAATAATGGCTGACATCCAGTGTATGAAACATACACCCTAACATCAAGTCTAAAACATTACATCATAAAATAAACACAATCATATAATACCTAAATTAGAACTAAGTGGTGACTTAGTATTCTAATGTGTGTGCTTAAGGCTTGTGTGTAAGACTTTACTAGCTTCTTTAGTTTAAGTTTCAATTTGAGTTTGAATTTGTTTAAATTTTACCTTTGGGTGATTTCAATTTAAATGATTTAATGATTTATTTTTCATTTTTATTTCACTTTTATTTGGTTAAAATGATGTTTAGGTTTTCAAATGAGGAGAATGAATTCCATTTGTAGATGGAACTCACCTTATTACATCCTAATTCTAAAGAATCTAACGGTCCTCAAGTATCTTAATTAGCCCATTTAAATTTATGTAATTTATTTGATTTGATTTAGAGCTTAGAATTTGAGTTTGTTTAAGTATTTGATTGATCGATTTTGATTTTGATATTTTGGTTTAATAATATCTTGATAATTCAATATCCTTGATATCTAATGAAGTTTAAGTTTGTTTAAATTCATGTGTTTTTGATTGGTTAATTAAATCTTGATAATTCAATATCCTTGATCTTTGATGAAGTTTAAGTTTGTTTAAGTTCATGTTCTTTTGATTGGTAAATTTTGTATTAGATATTTTTGGTTTAATTAAATCTTGATAATTCAATATCCTTAATATCTAATGAAGTTTAAGTTTATTTAAGTTCATGTTCTTTGATTGATTAATTTTAGATTAGATGTATTTGGTTTAGTTAAATCTTGATAATTCAATATCCATTTGAATTAATATTTAATTATTTTCTTTGATTATGGCTATGTGACTTAATTTCATGCTTATTTGATTGTGGTTCATTTATTTGTAGTTTGATCGAATTAGATTAATTGAATTTTTATTTTGGTTTTAATTGAGTTAGATTCTTTATAATTAGGATTATATTTTTAATCACATCCATTTGTCATGTTCATCAAAGTTTGGTTTGTATTTTGATTTCATACATTGGATTGTTGATTAGTTTATCTTATTTATTAGGTTGAATGAGATTTGATTTGATTATATATTAAATTGATGAGAGTCTTTCTAATTTAATTTAATTTGATTTAATTTGATTTGATTACCTTTATTGGTCTATGGGTTTGCTTAGGTTCAATGTGATTATGTGATTAGTTTAATTAAGAAGTGTATTTATGTTAATTATAAAAGTTTATTTAATTTTTAATTTGGCTTCATATTTGTTTAGACTAATGATGTAATTAATGACTTAATAATTTAGGATTAATTTAGGTTTTGATTAGTATTTAATTGCATTTATGTTTGATTATGCTTAGGTTAATATGATTAATTTAATTACTTAGTTTTTTAGAGGTATGATTAATTAAATTAAAATAAAGATTTGTTTAATTTTTTAATTTGATTTCATATTTATTTGGGTTAATGATGTAATTAATGGGTTAATGATTTAAGTTTAAATTAGGATTTGATTAGCATTTAATTTCATTTTATGTTTCATTAAGGTTAAGTTTAATATGATTAATTTAATTAACTTAATTAGTTTATTTAATAGATGTGATTAAATTAATTAGTAGATTAATTAAGTGTTTGATTTGAATTAATTTTAATGTTATGAAATTAATTTGGTTTATTAAGATGATGGATTAATTTATTAAGTTTGTATTAATTAGATGCTTGATTAATTAAGTTTGATTATATGAAATATTAGATTAATTAAGGGTTTGTTTAATTAGAGATTAATGACTTAATGATTTAGGTTTAATTTGGTTTTGGTATTTAATTTCATTTTAATTATGTTTGATTAAGAGGTTTAATATGATTAATTTGATTAACTTAATTAGTTAACTTGAGGGTGTGATTTATTAATTTAATTAAGTGGGGTTTGATTTAAGCTTAATTTTAGAGTTAGTTTTTTAACTTATTTAAATTAATTTGATTAATTAAGATGATGGATTAATTCATTAAGTTTGCATTAATTAGATGTTTGATTAATTAAGTTTGATTAAGAGTAATTAAATTTTAAATCATTTGATTAATTAGGTTTGTTTAATTAGAGATTAATGACTTAATTTCCCATGTGAGTGATTTGGTTTAGTTAAGTGTTTTCCTTAAGTTTGATTTAATTAAAGGATTATTACCATCATTGTTATTAAGTGAATTAATTTTTTTATTTCATTTCAATTAAGTTTGATTATTTATGGTTAGAGTTTTATTGTTTTGATTCACTATTATGTTTGTTTGATTTCATTAACATGTTTGATTTAGTTATTAGGTTGAAATATTTAATGGTTAATTAATTATCTTATTCCAAATGGATGTGATTTAATCATATGTTAATTAAGTTTACTTTTATTTTATTTGGTTTAATTCGATTAGCATCAAATGATTAAAGTTTCCTAAATTTGTTGAATTTTGAGTTTGATTTAAGATTCAATCATTTAATTTAGTTCTATTAACTTAAATATATTTAATCATATTTAATTTAATTTCCTTTAATGATGATATTTTTCTGATTTGAGGTTTTATTAATGATTGCTTAAGTGCTATTTCATTTTTTTTATTTTTGATTTGATATTTAAATTGTTTTAGATTATGTTTTAATAAACTCCTTAATTGATTAAACTCTACCCTTAAGTGTTCATTTAGGGTTCATTAAGATTCAAAAGATCACATTATTTTCTTAAGAGTCTTAGATGTCAATTAAAGTGATTTAAGCCATTTTGAAGATTTTGTAAATTTTTGAATTTTTATTTGATTTATTTTATTAAAATAGAAAATCTGAATTTCATAATTTAATTTCTCCTAATCCAGAAGTCATTTTCACTTAAAAGTTTTATTGTAGGTGGATTTAACTATAATTTCAATCCTTGAAAATTTCAACTTAATCTAATATATATTTTTGGTTTAATTTATGAAATTTTATTTTCACTAAAACTCAAATTAAGCTTAAAATACATAGTAAATTTTAAGTATTTTATTTTTGTTGGCTTCTTCTCAGAAAGATGGATCCAACGAGCCCTTGTTATAATTTTTGGTTAGATATTTTATTTTTTATAAATTTTTGAAGTTTTAGGTGAATTAAATTAATTTTTTTTTTTAAAAAAAAAAATGTGGTATAGCCATTAAGGAAAATGACCCACGCTAGATCATCCAATTGAAGCGGATGGTCGGTCGGCAGATGAGACGAGCCATCCGATCCGCGAACCACTTGATCGGGCGGTCCGGTCGCATTCGATCCGGCTTGATCATGCGATCCATGTGATCAAGCCATCGATCATCCGAGTCTATCGACAGATCACATTGCGATCGAAGGCGGATCGTGTGACGATGTGATCAGCCCTGAACCACATGATACGTATTTGAAGATGAGGCTTTTAGAAAAAATGGAATTCTAAGCAAAACTTGTCCAAATGGACTCTTTTAAGTCGATTGCACCAAAAAAATTCTATTTTCTAATTGGGATGATTTAAAGTAAAAAATATTATCTGGAAAATTCTAAAATCAAGAAAATTAATAAAATCAGAAATCGTAAGGTGACTAAAATTTGGCAAAATTTATCAGGATGGTTTGGCGTGATGAAGCGAACTCAGTATGTGAAGCTTTGGAGTGATCTTTATCCTTACCCTTTGATGCCTTCTCGATGTCACTATCTTGTGAAAAGTAATTATTTGTATTTTTGAGCTCAAAAATTGCTCAAAGAGGTGGGGGATGGATTCCTTTTTTTCTTTGGGGAGCTTTTAGGGGTCGAATGATGGTGGAAGCAAGAGATCTAAAGCTTCATTTCCCCCTTCATTAATAATGGTCAAAAATCCATTATTTTTTTTGAATTTTTTTGGCTCCAAATTCGTTGTCATCTTGCTTGGGTGGTTGGGATAGATGATGGATTGATTAAGAAAATTGGGTTTTTTCTCCAAAGTCCTCTCTCTAATGATCATTCAATGCAAATGTTGGGAGGAGTTAAGTGCATGTGATGGGGGAGAATTAAATGAGGTTGGGTGGAATCGTATGTGGGGGGAGGATCTATGAGGGATTTAAATGGGTTGGGTTAGTTTTGGCTGATCCCAAATGAGTTTGGGTGTTTGATCAGCTCCAATGTCTTGGCTTGGTTACAAGGATTTGGCCAATTTGAGTCATAGGTCATATTGTTTCAAATTATTTGACAATTAGCCAAATTAAGTTATGGGTTGATTCATGTTCAATTGGTTTTTGGAATGTGGTATTTGGCTTGAATTAATTTGGATTTAATTTGATTTAGGCCAAATTGACCCATTAGGCCAATTTGGGCTAGGTTGGGTCAACCAATTGCTTGATTGTCAAATTGGGTTTAATTATGGATTTTTCAAGTTCAATAATCAATTTGGAATGAACTTGAGCCATTGGTTTGCAATCAATTTGGGTTAGATCATTTTGACCGATTTGGTCTTTTGGCCAATTTGGGTCAATTTGGATCAAATGGCCAATTGGGTTTTTTTGGCCCAATTGATTGCAATTGATCATCCTAGTGATCAAAATCATGGTGGATTGTTTTGGTAGCTTGGTTCAATCCAATTTGGGTTGGATTAGAAGTTGGCTCAAATGGGTCTTTTAGGTCACTTTGGGTCAAGTGGACCTAAGTGGGTCAATTGGTTTGATTTTGGTTTGATTCGAGTTTAGTTGAACTTATATATGATCCCTAGAAATATAAATTCAACACAATCAATTTGGAGTCCAATGGGTTTTGGATTGAAAGTTTTAAGTTACTTCGTTTCAGTTACGTATTGCTACTTGAATTTGGTTTGATGATTATAGGTTTTATTTATATTTGGATAAATGATTCAATGAATGATTGAGAGAAAATCTATTGGTTTTGACTTGATTTGGATATAATTTCGCTAAGTCCAAAGAATTATCTTAAAGGGTTTAGATTGAGTTTGGATTTGATTTTTGATATAGTTTTGGTCATTTCATTTATATTTATGAATATAAATGATGGGATAATTGATTTATAAAGAGATCAATTGAGTTTGATTTGATCTAAGGGGAGTTTTGGCTAAGCTTATGAATGTGGTTCATATGGCTTAGGAAGGGTCTTAGGATTTGAATTTGATTTTGGGTTTCAATCATTTTGAATTAAATTTGAAATTAGATTCAGAATTTGAATTTGAATTTGAGATTTAGTTTGAGAATTGAATCTGGGTTTGATTTAAGAAAGTCTATCTAGATTGGGTTTAGGATATGGGATAGGTAACTTCCTTAAACCTTAAGGCATATCCTAATCTTATGATCAACACTTTGAAGTATCTAGGCTTAGGTTAAGTATTCACCTAATCACTAGAAGTGTCTTATGACTAAAAAGTTCTTAGTGTCTAGAAGAGTCCTAAGTCTAAGAAAAGGAGGTTAAGAACTCACTCCAAAAGTGAGGTCGACAAATAACTAGGGAGTAATTAATATAATTACATCCCAATAAAACCCTACTTGCATAAAATTCACTATTCAAAATGTATCAAACTTAATTTTAGATTATTCTCCTTTAAAATATCTTCACAATGCATTTATTTTATTTTTTTTTAATTTTTTTATATTTAGTTATGAATATTTAAAGATTCGATGATTAAAACTTAATTAAATAGTTAATCTCATTAGCACCATGTGGACCGCTGATGCGGCATGCGCTTTCCACATGATGTGATGGGATTCACTATTTAAGTAGTCACATCCCATGCCGCATCAGTGGTGGTGCTACGCACTTTCTCCTCGACCGTCCGATCAAATATCTGATGGTTAGGATTAAGCCCGCAGTTCTTGAGGGATAAATCCATTGATCCTACGTGGTTTGATCATGACTGTCCATCCAAAATGCAAAGGTGGATGGTCCATGATCCATCACTGAGCTTGCTTGCGAGAGAGGACATCCGTCTACTCTTTAGGGCAAGATCCAAGCTTGATTGAGCTTAAACTCAACCCACACCATCATCATGCAAGGGGCAAGACATCCAACAGTTAATTTGCAATGGGGTGAAAATTCTCTTCACAAAGGACCAAACGCTTCATATTCTAGGCTCAGTTTAAAAGCATACCTCACTGGAGGCTATCACCGGTGCTCTCAACCCTCAAGGTAGCTCCATCTAGTAGAGATAAAGCCCTGTTGAAAGTTTCAAGCCTTGGGTTGAAGTGGATCTTCCTATGGACCAAGGTGGGCTTTAATTGCTTGTGGCCTTGATCAAACTCCCCTCTCCCATTCCTTAAGAACTTGGATGAAGGTTTGAGTGAACTCGACTAGGTTCCCTCAAGGTGCTTGAAGGATGAATTAAGCTCTAGTTGAGTATTGAGTGAGATGGAAATTGCCTTGAGCTCCCATGTTTTTGATTTAAGGGAAACCAAAAATGGACAAATGGAAGTAGCTCTAGGAGGCTTGGAGGAGCTTGCAATTGCTTTTTCTGGCTTCCTTAGCTTCGATCGAGTGTGAGTGAGTTGAATTGAAATAAAATTAAGGGGAGTATATCTCCCCCTAGGTGGATCGGATGACTGCAAGCTATCCTTTTATTTTGGATCAATTGATCAGATGCAATGGGTTTATTAGACCATTTTAGCTTGCACATGGTTCGGTTTGGCCAGAGGGAGGTAGTGGAGAGGTTGCCATGTGCAAAATAAGGTGAAGGAATGATTCTCATGTGCTCATTTCCAAGTGGGTGGTCGGTTTGGCCATTGGGCTGGATTTGGCTTACCCAAACCCATTGGTTCATGTGCACCACTCTTACTAGTGTCCACAGTTCACTAAGATGGTGCCAAGTGTCCATGAAGAGGATTTGACCAAATTCCAAGTGAATTTGGCCAAGAATTACCCTTTGACCTAGGGTAAAATGGTCATTTGGCTTGGATTTCAATTTGAATATGTTTGGTATGATTGAAAAATGAGTTGGGCCATGTTTCAAAGAATTTGGAATTGATATGATGTGATTTGGCTCATGTTGACCCATTTAAGTCAAAATGGGTCAAGTTGACCAAATTATCAAATTGGGTCAAACCAAGGGTTGGGTCAAGTTCATATGACCATTTGAATTGTTTTGGCATCATTGGTTTGGTTCAATTTGATTTATATTTTGATTTAGTTCATTTGATTTCATTTAGATCAAATGGATTAAGTTGACCAATTTGACCCATTTGACCTATTTGGGTTAGGTCATGTGTTGGTTTATGTTTCATACGAAATTTATTAGTATCTTTGTTTCGAATTAATTTTGGTTTGATTTGATTTTGGCTCAATATGACCTTTTAGGTCAAGTTAGGATCATGGTTAATTGGGCTAGGTTGTGTCTAGTTGGCCAATTGAGGCTTTGGTTAAGTTCAACAAGTGATTAGGAATGAACTTGACCCATTGGTTTCAATCAATTTGGCTCAAATCAAGTTTTGACACTTTTTGACTTTTTAGGTCAAGTTGGATCAACTTGGGTCAAGTGGCCAATTCGGCTAGGTTAGGCTCAAATGATTACTTGGTCAAGTTCAAACATTGATTTAGAATGAGTCTTGAACAATGGTTTCAATCAATTTGGCCTATGGTAGATTTTGGCTAGTTTAGTTTCATTTTGGCTAAGTGTTGACTTGGTCAACCCTTAGGTATGACTTGGATTGACCCAATTTGAGTGACTTATCATCTCATGATGATTATTGCTCATAATGTGAGGCTTAGGTGGGCTTAGTTCAATCCAATTTGGGTAGGATTAGAATTTAGCTCATAGGGATACTTTAGGTCACTTTGGATCATGTGAGCCTAAGTGGTTTAATTGGCTTGATCAAAGTTTGAATCATGTTTGATTGAACTAACATATGGACTTATGATTGAAATATAAATCTATTTGCAAGTGATTTGGAGTCAAATGGGTTTTGATTCATTTGACAATTTCAAGTTCAAAGGGTGAACATGAGTTTGATTTGGGTTTGATTTTTGAATTTAGTTTTGGTTTGATGATTGAAGTTTATGTTTATATTTGGATTCATGATTGAAGGATTGATTGAATCATGAAGAAAATCAAGAGTTTGGCTTGATTTGAATTTGATTTGGCTAAGTTCAAGAATTTGACTTGAAAGGCTTAGGTTGAATTTTGGTTAAATTTATATTTGATTTTTGAATTGATTTTTGGATATTTGAATTTATAGTTCATTTATATTTATGAATATAAATGAGAATATAAATGGATTATGAGAAAATTTCTTGAATTTGAATTGATTTGGATTTGATTTAGGCTAAGTCCATAAGATAGAATCAAAGTGACTTAGGAAAGATTTTTGGAATTTGGAATTCAATCAGGGGTTTCAATGATTTGGAATTGATCCATGAGTTAAGAAAATCCATCAAGTTTGATTTGATTTGAGTTTGAAGTTGATTTGATTTGGAGTTTGATTTGAATTTTTGAATTTGACTTGAACGAAAGAAAGCGAGGATTTGGTTCAAGGCAAAGGGTAGGCTAATTTTCCTAACACCCTAAGGCATAACCTATTCTTATGGCTAACTCTTCTAAGTCTCTAGAGTTAGGTTATGTGTTCACCTAATCACTAGAAGTGTCTTAAGACTAAGAAACTCTTAGTGTCTAAGAGAAGTCCTATGCCTAAGATGGAGGGTTGAGAGCTCATCCTAAAATAAGGTCAACAAAGAGCTCCCAATAGGTGTGGTGTGATTGACAAAGTACACCACGCGTATTGGTGTTGAATGAAATGATCAACAACACCGAATGATCACAAGCACTACTGAAATGATCTATTCCTAACTTAAAATGTAGAAGGAATCCAGAGCTTAGTACAATTTGACTCTACTCATGTCATAGAGATAAGAGAGTGAAGGTGGAATCCACTAGGGAAACAGATTCAAGTAATCCACAAGGGGATGAGAGGTTTGATTTGACTTGAGTCTCACTGGGGAGAGAAATGATTTGATTTGTTTGATTGATTGTTTATTTTATTTGTTTTGACTCCACTTGGGAGATTGATTGAATTTGTTTTGTTTATTTTTTGTTTGACTCCACTGAAGGAGAAGGGTTGAATTTATTTCTGATTCTTAGATTTTTAATTTTTGAGATGGACCCTATCGGTTTGCGATGGATTGCACTGAGTAAGGGCCATGGAGGCCTAGACCTAGCTCAAATTTACCAATCCAAAGAGGTAGTCTACCAAACACATAATAGGACTAGCCAACCAAAAGATGACTTTCAATATGTAGCAGTTGTACTAGGAAGAAAGCGTAGTAGACTTACATCCTCCAAAGCAGGGACCAGTTGTTGGGGTGATCCATTGACAAGGCAATGAATTGAACCTAACCTAGGGCTGACTATTAAGTGAATGCCGTTGGGGGACTTAAATCAACTTAAGGATAGTCAAAAGATTGATTTCATTTTCTTTAGTTGTTTTGATGGATCCCATTAGTTTGCGATGGATTGCACTAAGTAGGAACCATGGTGGACTTAGACTAGCTCAGATTTACCAATCTAAAGGGGTAGTCTACCAACCATAACGTAGGACTATCCGACCAAAGAGATGCCTTTCAATTTGCAATGGTCAAGTTAGGAAGAAAGCACGGAGACTTACATCTTCTAAAATAAAGAACCACTAGTGGGTTGAGGCAACAAATCAATCGACTAGGACTATTGAGTGAATGTCGTTGGGGGACTTAAATTAGCTCAAAAATAGTCAATATTAGTTTCATTTTTTAGTTTATTTATTTTGATGGATTTTATTGGTTTGTGGATCACACTGAGAAGAAGCTTATATCCTAGACCTATCTCAAATTTATAGAATCAATGGGAGTAGCTTCTCAGCCGAGGGGAGAACTATCTAACCAAAGGAGTGCCTTTCGATTTTTCAATAGTCAATTCAAGGGAAGAAAGCACGGGGACTCACATCTTCCACTATAAAAAACCACTGGATTGATAGATTTCTTTGGTCAACCAATTGAACCTGACCTAGGGCTGCCCGTCGATTTGTGATAATCATGCTAGAAAGAATGCATCGTACACTTACATCTTCCATAGAAGAATGACTGCCAGGGTAACCTACTTGTGGCAAAATAGATTGAACCCAACCTAAGGGTGACTATGGAGAGAGTGTCGACAGGACTTATCTCAACTCATTCAGTGTTATAGAGTTCTTGACAGTAAAGATAGGATGCCTTGGAAAGGGGCCCTTTGGGGGATTGAATTCCTAATCCATAAGCGAATAATTTTTTGTTTATTGTTTAGTTTATTTATCATGGACTCTGTTGGTTTGTTGGAGATTAAAGTGAGAAGGAGCTCATATCATCCTATACCTATCTCAGATTTACTAAACCAAGGGAGAATCTACGCATCCACTAAATAAATTCTCCAATCATAAGGATGGCTACTAGGAAAGGGGGACTGTCCAATCCAAAAGTAACCCGGGTAGTGTCTAAATAGGGTCGCAAAGGACGTGATCCAAATAGAGTGCCTGCAAGGAGAGGGGGCGCTAAGGGCTTGATCCAAAACCCTAGAGATGATAAAATGCATAGGTATTCGGTGGCCACTCAAGGAGAAAGTGTGGGGACTCACATCTACCAAGAGTGGTGTATCCACTAGGTGAGTCGCTATCAGCATAGAGAACGTCAACCAACCTAAGGTGCCCATCAATTTGTAATAATCAGCCTAGGAAGAAAGCTTGGGGACTCACATCCTCATATAAAAAAATTGATTGCTGGGATAGTCTATTTTTGGCTAGACAGATGCTATCCGACCTAGGGTAACTATTGAGTGAATTCCACTCATGGACTTACATCAACTCAAGAGTAGTATGGAGGAAAGGAGCCTGTAGGGGACTTACCCTAAACCTCAAATATACTTAACCTAGTCAGTGCATGATGGCTAGTCCAAGAAGAAAGCCCGGGGACTCATATCTTCTTAAACAAAGTCAACATGAGGTAGCTTACTGGTTGTGTAGTGAAGCCTACCAAACTAATAAGGTGCTCATTGGTTTGCAATGGTCAAGCCAGGAAGAAAGCACGAGGACTCATATCTTCCCAAACAAGTGACCACTGGGGTGATAGATTAGTAAGGTAGTATGTCAACCCGACCTAGAGCAGCTAATGAGCGAGTGCCTTCATTAAATAGCCTGAGATAAAAGATTTGTGTTTATTTTTGTGTTGTTTCAAAGAGGATAGGACATTGCTTGGTTTATCTCACACCTACTCCAAACACACTTGGGGATTTGGATGAAATGGTGCCACGGGTGGTAACCAGAATTCCCACTGAGAAAGGATGTTGTTTGGGTTCTCTTACACTTAACTCAGTTACTCTAATCAAAATAGGATACCACTTGGGTTCTCTCACACCTATTCTAGTAGCACCAAGGAATTATCTTTGATTGTGTTTGTGTTGTAAAAGAGGGATAGGATGCCTCTTGGGTTCTCTTACACCTATCCTAGACATGTTATGGTGGATTCACAAGACAAGCAAACAATGCTTCGAAAGAAGAAAAGATTTTGATGAAATGGAATCAGATTTTTATTCTTTTGTTGATAATTATTTTTAAATATGTTTTATGGGTAATATTTCTTCAAATAGAGCCCATTAATTAGAAGCATCGGGTGTTCCCATTATAATTAATGAGCTGATAAGATCCTCCTTGGTAGGCCTTCTCTATGACATAGGGGCCTTCCCAAGTGGGTTCAAACTTGCCTCCCATCTTTCGATGGGCAACAATTGGTCTCCTTAGGACTAACACAAGTTCTCCTACTTGGAAAGACCTAGGGCAGACTTATTGTGAGCTTGAATCATTTTGGCCTTTGTATAACTCGAGGTTCTGCACCCGACTCTCCTCCAAACCTTGAGCTCTTCTAACTGCAACTTTGCATTCTGTTTTGTAGTGATCTTTCTACCCATTGCTATCCTTAGTAACGGGAGTTGAACTTCTAAAGGTAGAACGGCTTTGGACCCATACACTAAGGAAAATGGGTAGATTGAGTTGGAGTTATGTATGTCGTGTGGTATGCCCACAAGGCTTCAACTACATTCAACTATATTGTCATCAAGAGTCTTTTTTAGTATGGATGAGAGTTTTGTTGAATGCTTTACTAAGCCATTTTCCAGGGTAGTAGATGGTGGAGTATCTCCAATCTATACATGTCTTCGGTGAAAATTGTTGATCTTGGTGCTTTTGAATGTAGTACCATTATCATATATAATTTATCAAAACCTATATACGATATGGTTTGAAAATTGAAGCACATCTTTGGTATGACCTCTCAGTGGGATTGCCTCGCCACTTTAGAAAAGTAGTCGTGGCTAAGATGAACGATGACCCTTGGAAGAAGGAGGATCAATGGACCCAATATGTAACACTCAAATGGCCATGAGGCCAATGTAGGGTGTAGAATGTTGGGTGGTTGATGAAGACCACACCATGTACACATTGATGGCATCTCCTAGCTACATCCATCTATAATCATCGAAGGCGTAGTATCTAGTCTCTTGATCTTTGCTTCATCTTTGGACCATATTGATGTTATGCATAGACTGAATGTACCTCGTTACAATGCATGGGCTTCATGTTTATCTAAATAATAACAACCATTTGTTGGACTATGTACAAATGCCATGAGAGCATAGGAGAGCTCTCTATTTCACGATGGGCTTGTGACTTTTCTTGAGGTAGTTTGTCAGTGTTCAAATAATCTATGAATAGTTGCCTCCAATCCAGCTCTTTATCATTATAGGCAATAATAACCTCCCCTTCAAGAGAAAGTCTCTCAATGAGTTCTGCATCAATAAGAGATAGGACTTGTTTATTTTGGACCATTATTGGAATGGACTCATCTTCCAAACATGCCAATTCTTTGACAAGTTTGGCCAAAGCATATCTTCTTGCATTCTCTCTGCTCAGGAACCTTGTAGATGGTGACTTAGATTTGGGCCACTTTATACTCATGGTAATGATGAAGCTTGGGTTTGAGAACCTTGTAGGACCCATAATTTGGTTGATGACCAGAATCCCAGATATTGATGCTCTTGAAACACTATGATAGCTAACTCAGATCAATCAAAGCCTCATACTCGCATTGTTGGTGTTGGGATTGGAAAGATAGTATGAGAATCTCATCACATCATGGCAGAGTTAAGAGAACTATTCCCCTACCTTTCGGAAGAATAGATCATGGTGCTTCCCTTTATGAAAGAAGGCACCATCAAAATACATCTCCCATCGGTTGTCAACCTCCCTAAGTTCATGATTTGTTCATCGGAGATCATCACTAAGCGAGAATCAGAGGAAGTGGGTGTGCCTAAGAAATCACTAGTGCTTGTCCTTTTACCATGAGAGGTGTGATATCAAACTATGAGAGAATCATGGACCATCATGCTAAACATCCGGATAGTGTTGGCCATGTCATGAGATCTTTATGGATTGGTTCGAAATGTTCACCTTATGAGAAAGCATATAATGTCATAGCTTTTGGGATGCAAAGATCAAAGCTAGGCAATGTTTCTCAATAGGTGGGTAGTTCACTTTAGGATCGATAGGAGGTAGTAGAGTACTCTCTTCCCTTCATTCTTGGGCCAACAAAGCACGAGAGTCATCCAATGCAGTGTAGAGGATGAGTGGCACGGGATAGGGGCTGCTAGAACTCTTCACCAAATCTATTTAATATCTTCAAAGGCATCTTGGCACTTATCATCCCACTTGAACTTGGCATCCTTTTGACAAGTCTAATGGCTTGCATCTCTGATAGGTTGGAAATAAAGCATCTTAAATATGCTAACCATCCTTGGAAAGATCTAAGTTGAGTTAAACTTTTAGGAGGTGGCATTTCTAAGATAGCTTTGATCTTTTCTGGATCTATTTCTATTCCTTATGGACAATAAACCCAAGGAATTTCCTAAAACTCAATGCACACTTGAGGATTCATTTTGAGGTTATATTGTCTTAACCATTCAAAAACTACTCTCAAGTCAAATAGATGGTCTGCCTTTTCTCTACTTTTGACTACTAGATCATCAACATAGCACGCAACCTGATGATGGATGAGTTCATTGAAGATCTGAGTCATGGCCTGTTGGTATGTAGTACCAGCATTTTTAAGGCCGAAAGGCATGACCTTATAATAATAGATTCTAATCGAGGTTCAAAAATAAGTGTTTCTTTCATCCTTGGGGGCCATCTTGATTTGGTTATAGCTAGATGACCCATCCATGAAGGAGAATACTGCATGAGATTATGCAATGTCCATCATTAATTATGGTATAGGAAGAGAAAACTTATCTTTAGGGCATGCCTTATTTAAGTCCCTGAAATCAGTGCATATGGGAATTTGGCCATTCTTCTTCTTAACTGGGACAACACTAGCTAGGTATTTTTCTTCCCTGATGAAACCAGCATCGATCAATTTCTTGACTTCAAAAAATGACATGTTGTTCTAATAATCTAGGAGCTTGCTTGATAGGGTTTGCTAGGATATTGCTAGTTTGTAACTACATCAAGAGATAATGGGGCATTTCTTCATAACTCCATGCAAAGCACTCCTTAAACTTGTCAATAGCTAACTAAGTCATTGGTTTCTTCTTCATTCATGATGGCCGATGTATGTCGGGCATGGATTTTCTTCTCGAGGTTGATTTCTTTAAGCTTGTCAATTATTGAATGGATCTTCTCTTCAGATTCAGGCAGTGCATCTTTGATTTGGAGATCATCTAGATCATCTAAAGTTTCTAAACACACATCCTCATAAGGGTTGGTTTGGGGTGAAAAGAACCTATCAGACTTCATATGGTTGGTGACAACTAAGCATTAATCATCATCATTTGGACTCTGAATCTAGTCGATCTTGATTGTGCATCCCACCTCTGTTGTTCCATAGCTTTTTGAAGTACTCTGACATGTGCTTAGACCATGAATAAGAAATCAAACCCTTCTTTGCAAGATTAAGAATATAAGGGGAGTACCAATCAAAAGGCAATTCCATTAATTCTTTATATGAATCATCCTCAAGTTCAACATCAACTTCAAGACTTAAAGATGATGATCCCAAAAATAATCTCTTCAGCTTTGCATCAATGGAAGACTTAGGGGCTTCCTTAACTACTAAACCTTCAGCTTTTTGAGATGAAAGTGAGGTTAGAGCTAAGGTTCCTAGCTGCTGTCTGATAGTTTCACATATATTTGATTCGAATACATTCATGCTTTTTTGTCAGGAGGCATCTTCGTTTCGGCTCAGTGTCACCTCCAATGAAACCCGAGAGGGGTTGGTAGTATGTTAATCACATTAGACTCATCCTCCAGCTAGATTCCAAGTCTATGTGAATAGTAGGGTACTATGAACTGGAACATGATTGGCTGATGGCCAACCGGGGTCTTCCACCTGAATTGCCTCTATTTCCTCTCTCGCTGGTGGAGGTCAGTCATCCCCCACATGTCCATGATGATGGAATGTGGGTGGAATGTGATATGTGGCTCCACTTCTCAATTTCCTTTTCTTGTTCACTTGGACTTTCATTTTCTTTTCTTTTCTTTTTCTTTTCTTTTCTTCATTTTTTTGCATTTGAATTTGAATTTTGACCAAGTTCATGAGAAAAGGTGTTTTGAGGAAGATAGTAGGTCGCATCCTCATATATCTTAACCTCTCTAACTGAAAATGGCTTTTCATCTCCTTTGACATAGTATTCAATCCCATCCTTCTTGAACTTGATGCACTGATGGAGGGAGGATGGAATCATCTTGTTCTAATGTATCCAAGGCCTACCGAGCAAAGCGGTGAATGAAGTATTTGAATCAATGATATAAAACTTAATTTCAGTCTTCCAGTCACCTATCTCCAAAGGTAACACTATGGAACCTAAATCCCTCTCGCCTTGTTCATTGAATCCTCTCAACATCATCCGATATCTCCAGTGTATGTTGGCAGGGTGTGTGGAGAGTGGGTTTGGGTTCTCTAGAATAATGTGCCTCCATCCAATGGAGTGGAGCTGAAAAGCATATCTCTAGATCAAGGAGAGCCTTGATTAATGATTCCTCATCTCTTTGGATAAGATAAGGGCATCATATATGCTTAGCTTAGATGGCAACTTTCTTAGGTGAGAGAGGACATTGTAGTCCACCTTGGGTTGATCCTCCACAAGCATATCAAAGGGTGGAGCATCATATGGAGGGGCTTCTCGATCATCTACACCAATGACTTATTTCTCTCTATCTTGAGGTGCTTCCCTAGGAGGTAGAACCTTGCCACTACGGAGGTTGACTTTGGTGATCTTTTGTGGTGGGGTAATGGAAGATTCTACACACACATCACACCTACTTCTCCTATGGGACCCAGAATTGAATGATTCTAAGTCTATCTCGAGGTGAACCCAGTATTCAAGAAGGAATCCAACTCACGAATCAAAGAGGAAAATCAGAGTTATTATAATTGTATTTAGACTTGAAGAGTTATCATTAGGAATAGATTTAGACAACCCATCAGAAGTGACACGATATAATTCAAGCTAGCTTTATTCTTCAATTTCTTGGATTTTGAAGAAGGTACATAGTAGAAATCAAGTAAAGTAAGTGGGTGAGGGATTTGATGCCCTCATCCATCGATACAAGATGTCTACTAGAAGAAGAACTAGAAGTGATAGGGTAGTCACGATGTAGTAATATAATTGTGGGTGAGTGGGACTCAATCAGTGGTTGTGCTACTTGGCTATCCCGGGATGGCACATGCACATGCAAGGAAAGTTTCTTGATTTTTGAGATAATTTTCTTGGAGGTATGGGATAAGGAGATATCCCAACCTTCTTTTATTTTGGAAGGATCACAAGTATCTCCAAGGATTACCCTAATGGAACTGCATGGTTGTTCCACAAGGAATTCCTTTGGGATAACTATAACCGATCTTGAAGCTATGTTCAAGCGGTCCTTCAATATGAAACAATCTTCCAAAATATGACCTAGCATGCGGTAGGGGCAAAAGTTAGGATCATTGCTTTTTACACTTCCTCAGGTCTCCTAGGTTTGGGTAGCTGAAAATCAGCTTCTTTAAGATATTCTTAAGATCTTTTATTACCTCCCTCTTAAATGAATAAGGCTTAAGTTTATCCAAAGAGTAGGTGGACCATAGCTACTGGTATGTGTACCACACTATTCGATGATATGAGAGGAGGGTGCAGTCATGGAGGTATGGTGGCTAGGGGCCTCGGTGGTGATAGAGGAGGTGGAAGTGATGGTGAGCAGGTCTCTCAAACTACTCTCGGCTGATTATTTCCCCTTACCTATTGCTATCATTGCTCTAGGCTTCTTCTCAAAGCTTTATGTGGCTTCTTCTTTATTGATTAGTCCAAAAAAGGCTTCTCTTTGTAAGCTAGCCTCCTTGTTGAATAGCTTCTCAAATATTTTGATGGCAAAACCTTTGAGCATGAAGGCGACTGGGCCATGGATATTCTCAAGCAGAATCTCAATGGCATGCTGTTCAAATAGCTGTGGTTCACATTTCATACTCAAATTATGTCATCTGAGAATATAATCAATGAGGGACTCACCGGGATTTTGTTGAGTCACAATGAGATCACCTATAGCCACCCTTTGCTAAGCTCCATCAAACCTCTTAATGAAGAGTTGCTCCAACTCAGCAAAAGTCTTCACTAAATTGTTGGGAAGTTTAACATACTAATCAAAGGCTATACTACTAAACTTCTGACAAGAGAAAAGAAAAGCGTCACGCATTGCAATAACTAGCTCAAGTGCTCAATATGCTCGGTTCCCACTACCATCGAAGCTCTTGAAAGAAGGTGGCATGAAACCCTTAAGATATTGGATGGCATCAAATTCCACTAGGTAGGGTCTACCCTTTGGAACTGATGATACTCCTTGGGCTTTAGTCAATGCTTCTCTCACCTACTATTCAACCATGGTTTTGATATCCTTTTCCTGTATGGAGGCACTATCCACTACCTTTCTATCCCTACTCTACACGAGGTATAGTCTTGGCTGAATCCAATACATGCACTAACTTCGGATGAACTTGGTGCTTGTTTAAAGTGCTAAAATAGCTACTAGAAAATCCTCAAGCTGCTTCCCCATCCTATCTATTTATTCATCTTTTTGTTTTAATTGTTAACGGAGGTGTTGGGTTGTGTAGGCAGTGTTTTCCTGCTTGGCCTCAGCACCTTCCAAAGTCTGCTACTCATGGAGGAGGGAATCCTGGGTATCTACCATGTGTACCCCCCAGAATCTCTAATATCATCTTCATTGGATCAAAGCTAATTTTTAATCCTCATCGAAGCATATCCAAGATTTCCTTCTTCTCCACTGAATCTTGGCTATGTCATCTATGGATCAAATTGAATAGGCATGAAAGATCGGTCTCAGGTAGTGGATCATATCATGCACAAAGGCACCTAACCTCGATCTGAGCATCTTGTGAGGACTACTCACTAGAAAAGACACTCACATCTCTATCTATGGGTGAGTCCTAGGAGGATCTATGGCCATAGGGGTGACTGAAATGTCTTCTCCTCCCTCAACTACTGTTACTATCTCCATAGCCTATTATGGTGGTGGTGGTGATGGGATGACTACGATACTTCGATGTCACCATTCCTTCTTCACCACGACTAGAGGTCAGCGAGCTTCGACCACGGTAGGTGGGTGTAGATGGGGGATCTCTCTTGGTAGTGAGATCACCAATGGGGTTCTCTTCTCCCTCGATGTGGACTTCATGGCTTGGCTAGAACAGTAGATGCTAGAACATGTATGGGAGATGGTGGAAGAAGATGGGTGTGGAGGCACCACCACTCTCTTAGGATAGTCTCATGATGTATAGTCCCGTGAGTAAGATACTATCGGTGTGATGCAGGGGCGATTTGGAAATCCACAAGTATGGAGGCTGGCGGCTCGGTATACCTCTGTTCCCAAGTAAAATGAGCGGATGGGCCTCTCTAGCCCTTTCCACCTAAGGCCACTGCCCTATGGGGATAAGATCTCAAATCAAATTGAACCCCAGACTCCGATCATTTGTAGGCTCCACCTACTCAGTGTAAAGTTGATCAGAGGCCAATGTACAACCTCCTCCTCTCACAAATAGGTGCACAAATGAACGGAGGTGAAGCAATCCTCTAGCATCCTCTCTGTCGGAGAGAGGTGGAACTTTTCTATAACCGAAACCATCCTAAACTCCTCTACAATAGGTGAGTAGCTCCTCAACTCCCACATGCAGTGTGATATCACTTGATCATGCGATTCTTGTTTCTTCTCTAGGTCAGTGGGTGGCGGTAGACTAGACCCAACCTCAAAGGGGGAGACAATCCTAGGATGGGGAGCCTTCCTCTTGGAAGGTGCCAAGGAGTGGGTACTAGCCCTAACTGGGGTAACATGGAGAACAACTGGGCACACAAACACTACCACCTCTATTGTGGAATCGCACCTTCCTCTTCTGAGGGAATCTCAATCATATGGCATGTTGACGGATGGCTTCTACCATGGTCACCGCTAATTATCATGAGGGGGTTCCCTCACATGTAATCTTAGCCCCCTCAAAGCCTCGACCAAAGTGGATGAGGTGGGCATAGTCGGTCGTGGAAGGGCGGCGATCAAAATAAATCCATCCCATGAAAATGAACACATATACTTTGCCATTTACAATGAATTGATTGAACTGAAAAACTATTGGATTGAACGCAATGTTGAAAACAAACTTGAATCTTATTTTCTTACTTTGTTGAATTTGAATTTGAATTTAGAATTTGAACCACACTCAATAACTTGAAAGTGTTAAGTGTGGCTCAAATGAATTTAGAAGAGATTTTCAGATTGATTGGAAAGAGGATTTTTTGAATTTGAATCCACTTTCAACAACTTTGGGTAGAATTTCTTCAAATATTTTTGGAGAGATGCTTCCATAGGTTCATGTTTGAATTTTGATTTTTTGAGTTTGAGGATCCTTCAATTAACAAATTTGAGTATGTTAAAGTGAAGGGCCAATTGATTTTGTTTTGTGATTTGAGATTTTTTTGGAATTTACTCACTTAGCAAATTTGGGTATGCTAGGTGAGGTGTTTGAAAATAATTTCTTCTTTTTATTTTGTTTGCTTTTTTTGTGAATCATTTGTGATTTTGAAAATGGAATCCACATTTTAGCAAATTTGGGTATGCTAAATGAAGAATCCAAAATGTGTTTTATTTTTGAAGATTTTTTGAAAATAGGATTCTTAGCAAATTTAGGTATGCTAAAGAAATACTAATGTATTTTATTTTTGAAATTTTTTGAAAATAGGATTCTTAGCAAATTTAGGTATGCTAAGGAAGTCCTAATATGTTTCTTTTTTATTTTTTGATTTGTTTTGAAAATTGAGACTTCACTTAGGCAAATGTGGTATGCTAAAATGAAGTTCCAATGTATTTTGAATTCTGTGAAATGGAGATTTCACTTAGCAAATTTGAATATGCTAAATGAAATTCCAAAAATGTCTTTCAAATTTTGTTTTCAAAATGGAGACTTCAGTTTAGCAAATGTGGTATGCTAAAATGAAGTTCCAAATGTGTTTTGAATTTTGTGAAATAGAGATTTACTTAGCAAATTTGAGTATGCTAAATGAAATTCCAAAAGAGTGTTTCAAATTTTATTTTGAAAATGGAGACTTCTCTTTAGCAAATGTCGTATGCCAAAATGAAGTTCTAATGTGTCTTTGAATTTTGTGAAATGGAGATTTCACTTAGCAAAATTGAGTATGCTAAATGAAATTCCAAAAATGTGTTTTCAAAATAGTGTCATTTTATTTGGAAATGAAATCTTCATTCAATAAATTTGAGTATATTGAATGGAGATGTTCATATGTGTTTTTTGAAATTTTTTTTTTTGATTGGAAATGAAATCACCATTCAATAAATGTGGGTATATTGAATGGAGAGGTTTCATATGAGTTTTTTTTTTTTTTGAAAAGGTGAAAATTCTAACTTAACACATGTGGAATGTGTTGAGTGGAATTTCAAAGTTATGATTTTGCTTGAAGATGTAACATCCATCCAACACATTTTGATGTATTGAATGGAAAGGCCCATCTTCAAATTATGTTTTTTGAAAATATGATTGTTGGAATTTTATTTTTGGAAATGAAGTCTTCATCAAAATGAATTGAGTGAAAAAATTCATTTGTGCTTTTGGAAAATATGATTTTTTTTATTTTAATTTTTGAAATGATCCAACATATAATAATCATGAAGATTGTTAGATGAGGGTGATTTAGGAGAATTTTCGTGCAAAATATTTTATTATGTGCATTTTGAAAATATGCTTTTTGGAAATAGATATTTTTCAAAAAGGATTTATTTTTCTTTATTTTTAGAATGAACTTTTCCTTACCATAAAAATAGTAAGGAAGAAGTCTTTAATTATTTTCTTTTTTATTAAATTTTTATTTTCAACCATTGGGTAACCCAATGGGGGTTTTAAGACCAACATGGGGTGAGATCCTAAAACCTAAATATGTTGGCTAGCTTAACTTAGGGATGAAATAAGCTAAGTGCCAATGAAAAAGAAAGATAGTCTTGGATTCATACAAAATTACAAACTCATTATGATACTTGGAGACAATGATCATTTACCAAAGATGGAAGAGGGAACCAGAGTGAAAAAATATGTGGTGAAAATTTTATATATTCTCATTTGTCCCTTTGAAAAGAATAAATGAAAAGAAATATAACACTATTGGGACACCATGTAGATCCGTAGCTGTTCTTATTTGGGTGATCGGGTATGACATTGAGGAAAGATGTACTATCTCAAAAGATAGAAGTCACCACCCTACAATAGACCTAATCACCTTAATAAGGACTCCTAAAGACTATGGGTCTTCAAAATGTATCAGAGATTCTTCCCCTACTTTACATGGAAAAGTAAAGCAAGTTTTATTTTAAATCAGGTTCATTAAGTTCCCTATAGGGGCAAGCCCTCATAGTTAATTACATCCTAAGGAACAAGATTCCTTAGAATACTCAATTAAGATAAATGATCATTGTCCAAAGATTTTTTAAAGGTAGGACTATCAATCGATTGGTTTATTTTTTAAGATCAAGTGGGATCAATCAAGAAGAGGAGTTCTTATTGAAAATGAAGATAAGTAGTGGATGCTTAGGAACTAGAAGCTAGCATCCCAAACTATCTATGGTTGGGCTTTATATTTTTTGAAATTGAATTGATTTATTTATTTGAGTTAAATTTTAGAAATCTAGCTTACAATTCCATGATACAAGGTCATGGAAATTCCTAAGAGGTGAGGATTTATGTGCTTATGAGGGGAGAAGCAACCTGAACCTAAATCTAGGAGCTTTGGCAAGGGCCAAAAGCATGACCTAAATCTAAGGAGAAAATGGGTATTTGGTTTGCCTCCATAAGAGGATAAATCACCACTATTGGACTTACAATAATTGCGGGGGTAACTCCTCTATGATTTTAAATGCATGTAGGCAAGTCGTATATTTTTGCAAGATAGCTAAGTTGTTATTTATTTATAAAGAGACTAAGTCCTTAAACATACTCCCTAAGATACTAGATTATATAGAACATGATTTAATGACTTAAATCTAATGCAAATTTTGTTATATTTTATTTTCATTTTGGACAATCAATTTGACACAGGCTTTAGGATTCATATGTGCATGAAATTAGATTATGGGCCAAAATCAACAAGATAAGTGTGTTTCCACCATGGCTCTCAAAAGTCAAGCCAAGTTCTCTCGACAAGGTGGAAGCCCTCCAATCAAGTGAAATAATATGCTTTTTATGCATGATGTGAGAAAGAAAATCAACATAAGGGTTGCTAATTCTTTTATCTTGATTTATATATAAGCTTTATATGAGGTTATGAGTTATTTATTTTTAGTTTGAATTGATTAGTTTGGATAGAAAATTTATTTTCTAAGAGCCTAATCATCATCCAGCATACATCAAGCAAGGAATAAACTAGAAAAGATGTCATCTTAATGCACAAGCTAAACAAACATCAATCATATATAAAGCTAGTAAAAGAATAAGAGGCCATTTATGGTCCACCACACAAAAAAAATTGGGTGAGCTCTACCTTATACAACCCAGATTACAAATGAATAAATTACAATCAAGAAGGAATTCATTGTTTTGGGGGGTCTTCATTCTTCATTTCTTCTTTCTTCTTTCTTTTTTCTTCTTCTTTCTTTCTTCTTTCAGTTAGTTGGAATGTGATTGCTTCAAAGGCTTCACATGGTAAATAAGACATAGTCTTATAACCAATGTTCATCCTAGTTCCCCATAACAATCATTCCAAATCTTAATTATACAATTACATGAAAATGGGAAAAGAAAATCTAACTAAAACCTTCAAAATAGAGATTAGCTAAACAAACCATACAATCCCAAGCATGTATATATATAAATTGGACTTAGCACCCCACACATGGGTAACTAAGTCCACACGCCTATTTTGGATTATGCTTAGGGGTATAAGCACCACAAGTATTATATTTTTATTACACCCTTAAGCACAATCCCTAGATAATGGTTAGACTAAGATCACCTACCATTCATCTACACCTAGATATCTAGACTAAAATATTACATCACAAAATAAAAGCAAAGCATCAAACCATGCACTGCCCTAATCTAAAGCTAGAAGTAGTGACTTAGCCTAATGTGTGTGCCATTTATGATTTGTGTGGTATGCTTAGCTAGGCTTTAAGGTTAGAATTTTCTAAGTGTGAAAAATGTTCAACTTAGAGGGTGGTTTCATTTAAGTGATTTAGTTGATTTGGTTGATTTTTATTTTTATGATTTGTTTAGGTTTGAATGAACCTAATTAATTACTAATGTAAAGAGAAAAAAGAAGAGAACTTCTTTTCTCCCTACCTTAAGTAATTTCTAAGATAGATTCATATTTGATTTTTATTTAGTGAATGTTTTATTATGTGTTTTAATTAATCCTAAGTTTAGATTTTCTCTAAACTAACCTATTCAAAAAGAAAGGCATTTTAAGATTAAGTAAAGTGAATTATTTTCAAAACACATAACACTTTATTTGTTTCCCAACATATGTAGCATACATATGGATGAATCCTAAGCAAATCTATACATGCAAATGGAAGTGTTTAGCACATAATGATGAATGAGAGTTTGTTTAAGAAAATTTGGAATATTTCATGTATGCATGATTTTGTTAATTAAAAGAGATTCTTTTATCCATTTTTCTATGCACATTTGCAAGTATAAAGATATAAGTGAGTATTATTGTTATAGGTGTAAGGTACAAGACCTACTTAGAGCTACTTAAAGCCTCTCCAAATAGGGTCTAATATACCTTTTTAAATAAATACATGTGCATGTACAAAAAGAAATGCATGGAGAGAGAATCATGCAAAAATTTATGTTTGTTTATTTGATTTGTTTATGCAATTTACATGTGTAAATGTGGATGTCCTTCTTAATTAATAGCATAGGGGTGAATAAGAATGGATTTAAGCAAATGTTATGTTCTTTTCAAATGAACTATACACTTTTCAAATCCTATTCAAAACTATGTTAAAAGAGAAAATAAGGAAAGTCACACAATGCACATCTTTATATTATATTCACATGCAAGCTCATAAATAATTATAAGTAGCATACCTTTCAGTTGTAATATTTGATTCATAAACTTTGAAATTAATTTTGGATTTAATAGTGATAATAGCTATTCATATACTTACTTTTGCCAAAACATGCAATTTCACATAAAGGAAACATTTCATTTTTAATTTGATTTTTAAAAGGCATGAATGTATGGTTTTTATATGGCATACACATTTAGCATGTTAGGAAAGAAATAAAGTGATGAAATCATGTAAATTCATTCACCCTAATTAATTCCTAAAGATAATCTTATGGAATAAGGTTATTTAAAGTAAACCAAAATTGTTTAAAGGAATTTTTAGTTTTATTTTGAGTTTGATTTGAATTTAGGAAATGTGAAAAGGTTTGCTGGTCCTAACCTATCTCCCACATATGTATGATGTTTTGAGTTTAATTTTAGAACCATTAAGTGGATTTTATATTTTGTTTAGATTAAGGTGT
This sequence comes from Cymbidium sinense, assembly GCA_021442155.1. NCBI lineage: Eukaryota > Viridiplantae > Streptophyta > Magnoliopsida > Asparagales > Orchidaceae > Cymbidium > Cymbidium sinense. The sequence continues at coordinate 51,624,200 of CM038221.1, forward strand.
ACATTAAGTCCATTGATTACCCCTTACCTACACCTCTTTAACATATTTAACCAAATAATTATGAGCCAATGTATGACATAAAACCATAAGGAATTTAAATCAGTAATGCATCCTAGGAAATAAAGGGCCTAATGCAATTGGCTCATAATTAATGATTAATTAAGCTAAAATGAATAGTTTAAGTACTTTCATAACCCTAACCACTCATGTAGGTTGGACTTTGATTTCCTTAAGCTACTTAGGTTATTGAACACCTAAGCACCTACCCAAGCTGAATTGGTTAAGTTCTGGAATATTTTGATTTTAAAAAAGTTTGATTAATTAAGCCATTTAATTAAGTGATTAAACTATTTAATCAATTTGGCTTTTAATTAGATTTTTATCCAAATGAAATAAATTTAGGGGAAAAGATTTGGGATAGAATTCCTAATCTCATTCCCTAAGTCCATTCACTATTCTAAGGTAATTAGCAAACTTAATTAAATAATTTATTATTATTTAATAGGTTAATTAATCATTTAATTGATTAATGGAGTGACTAAGAATGGATCAATCAATTACCATAATTAAACCATTAATAAATTCCAAGAAAATCAAGGGAGGTAGAAGTCATCCCATTAATCAACCCTAGGAAGTTTGGAATTAATCAGTAGAATAATTAGGGAGCAATTAATATAATTACATTTCTAATAAAATCCTAATTACACAAACTTCACTATGTAAAATCCATCAAAATTAATTTTAGATTATTCCACTTTAAATATCTTCATAATGCATTTTATTTTTTATTTTTTTGATTTGTTTTCATTTAGTTATGAATATTTGAAGATTCCATCATTAAAACCTAATTAAATAGCTTAATTAAATAGTTAATCCCATCGGTGGCATATGGACCGCTGACGTGGCATCACTTTCCATGTGGCATGATGAAACTCTCTAATTAAGTAGTCATATCCCATGCCACGTCAGCAGCGGCACTACACACTTTCTCCTTGATTGTCCAATCGAAGATCGAACGATCAAGATTTAGCCCGCGGTTCTTAAAGGATAAATCCATGGATCCGACGTGGCTTGATCATGATCATCCATCCAAAATGCGATGGATGGGCATGATCCATCAGCTCACGGGGAGAATCGTCCACTCCTTAGGGCAAGATTTGAGCTTGGTGCTCAAACTCAACCCACACCATCATGCAAGGGAAAGACATCCAATGGCCAATTTGGGGGAAAATTCTCTCACAAGGACCAAACACTTCCTATTTTGCTAGTTTGAAAGCATACCTCTCGGAGGCTATCACCTGCTAACCATGAGGTAGCCGTCTAGTGGAGATGAAGCCCTGAAAGTTTGAGATTTGGGATGAGTGGATCTTCCTATGGACCAAGGTCTTCAATGCTTTGGGCCTTGATCAAACTCCCTCTCCTTGCCTTGAGAAAATGAAGCTTGGGTGAGCTGATTAGGTTCCCTAGGTGCTTGAAGGAGGAATTAAGCTCTGGTTGAGTGGTAATGAGATTGGAGCTCCCATGTTTTTTGGTTTATGGAATTCAAAATGGAGAAATGGAGTAGCTCTAGGAGGCTTGGAGGAGCTTGCTTTCTCCTTAGCTTCAATCGAGTGTGAGTGAGTTGAATTGAAATGAAATTAGGGAGTATATCTCCCCAGGAGTGAATCAGACGACAAGCTATCCTTCCATTTCGGATCAATTGATCAGATGCAATGGGTTTGTTAGGTCATTTTAGCTTGCACATAGTTTGGTTTGGCCAAAGAGAAGTAGTGGAGAGGGTGACATGTGCAAAATAAGGTGGAGGAATGATTCCCATGTGCTCATTTCCAAGTGGGTGGTTAGTTTGGCCATTGGGTTGGGTTTGGTGACCCAAACCCATTGGGTCATGTGCACCACTCCCACGAATATCCATGGAGTCCACTAAGACGGTGTCAATTGGCCATGAAGAGGATTTGAGCAAATTCCAAGTGAATTTGGCCAAGAATTACCCTTTGACCTAGGGGTAAAATGGTCATTTGGCTTGGTTATTAGTTTGAATATGTTTGGTATGATTGAAAAATGGGTTGGGCCAAGTTTCAATGAATTTGGAATTGATTTGGCTCATGTTGACCCATTTAGATCAAAATGGGTCAACTTGGGTCAAACCAAGGGGTTGGTCAAGTTCATTTGACCATTTGAAATGTTTTGGCATCATTGGTTTGGTTTAATTTGATTTATATTTGGATTTGGTTCATTTGATTTCATTTAGGTCAAATGGGTCAAGTTGACCAATTTGACCCATTTGACCTATTTGGGTTAGGTCATGGGTTGGTTTAGGTTTCATTGGTCATATGAAATGTACCGGTATCTTTGTTTCCAATTAGTTTTGGTTTGATTTGATTTTGGCTCAATATGACCTTTAGGTCGAGTTGGGTTCATGTTCAATTGGGCTAGGTTGGGTCTAGTTGGCCAATTGAGGCTTTGGTCAAGTTCAACAAGTGATTTGGAATGAACTTGACCCATTGGTTTCAATCAATTTGGCTTAGATCAAGTTTTGACACTTTTTGACTTTTTAGGTCAAGTTGGGTCAACTTGGGTCAAGTGGCCAATTGGGCTAGGTTAGACTCAAATGATGACTTGGTCAAGTTTAAGCATTGATTTAGAATGAGTCTTGATCAATAGTTTCATTCAATTTGGCCTATGATGGATTTTGGCTAGTTTAGGTTTCATTTTGGCTAAGTGTTGACTTGGTCAACCCATAGGTTTGACTTGGTTTGACCCAATTTGAGTGATTGATCATCTCATGATGATTATTGCTCACAATGTGAAGCTTAGGTGGGCTTAGTTCAATCTAATTTGGGTAGGATTAGAATTTGGCTCATAAGGGGTACTTTAGGTCACTTTGGGTCAAGTGAGCCTAAGTGGGTTCAATTGGCTTGATCAAGGCTTGAATCAAGTTTGATTGAACTAACATATGGATTTATGATTGAAATATAAATCCATTTGCAAGTGATTTGGAGTCAAATGAGTTTTGATTTATTTGACAATTTCAAGTTCAAAGGGTGAACATGAGTTTGATTTGGATTTGATTTTTGAATTTAGTTTAGGTTTGATGATTGAAGTTTGTGTTTATATTTGGATTCATGATTGAAGGATTGATTGAATCATGAAGAAAAATCAAGGGTTTGCTTGATTTGAATTTGATTTGGCTAAGTTCAAGAATTTGACTTGAAAGGCTTAGGTTGAATTTTGGTTGAATTTGGATTTGATTTTTGAATTGATTTTTGGATATTTAAATTTATATTTCATTTATATTTGTTAATATAAATGAGAATATAAATGGGTTATGAGAAAATTTCCTAAATTTGAATTGATTTGAATTTGATTTAGGCTAAGTCCATAAGATAGAATCAAAGTGACTTAAGAAAGATTTTTGGAATTTGGAATTCAATCATGTGTTTCAATGATTTGGAATCAATCCATGATTTGAGAAAATCCATCAAGTTGGAATTGATTTGAATTTGAAGTTGATTTCATTTGGAGTTTGATTTGAATTTTTGAATTTGACTTGAAGGAAGGAAGTGAGGATTTGGTTCAAGCTATAGGGTAGGCAAATTTTACTAACACCCCTAAGGCATAACCTATTCCTATGGATGACTCTTCTAAGTCTCTAGAGTTAGGTTAAGTGTTCACCTAATCACTAGAAGTGTCTTAAGACTAAGAAAACTCTTAGTGTCTAAGAGAAGTCCTATGCCTAAGATGGAGTGGTTGATAGCTCATCCTAAAATGGAGTGACTTAAGGTAGGGATGAAAGAGGGCAATCCTCATTTTTCTCTTTATAACACTTAGTTGCTAAGTGAAATCAAATGAAACAAAAGAAAACACAAATTAAAATTCTCAAATCAATTAAACAACTTCAAGCAAATTAACCCTTTATGTTAAACTAAACTCTTTCACATTTAGAAAACATAGCATTAATGCCTAGCAAGGCATACCATATAAGCCTTAACACACACATTAGAATTAAGTCACCACTTCTAGCTTTATGTTAGGGTGGTGCTTGGTATGATGTATTTTTTATTTTATGATGTATTGTTGTAGACTGGATGTTAGGATGTATGTTTTATAAAATTTATGGTACATTGATATGATCCTAATCATATTTTCTATAAGGTATTATGCTTAAGAGAGTGCTTAAAATAAATATAACTACTCTCTTTACAGGTTGCTTAAACCCCTAAGCATAATCCAAGTTAGGACAAGTGGGCTTGGTTACCCATGTGCGGGGTGCTAAGTCCAAATTATATATATATATAACTGCTTAGGATTGTATGTGTGTTTAGCTAACACTTATTTTGTAGGTGTAGTTATATTTACTTTTCCTACTTTAAATGTAATTTTGCAATAGGAATTAAGATTAGTGTTATGGGGGATTAGGATGAGCATTGGTTAGAAGGCTTTGTCCTAGGGTGCCATGTGATATCTTGAAGCCTACCAAAATCAAATGAAGAAATGAAGGAATAAAGAGATGAAGAGGCTTGAAGACTTGAATATCCCCTATAGCACTTATTCATTTGTAAATTATAATTATTCTTTCATATTCCAGGTTGTATAAGGGTAGAGCTCGGCTACCCATATTTTTCTCTTTTCAAGTTGTACGGTGGCACCCAACCACGCCGGCCTATTATTCTTTAATGTTAGATTTATAAAATTGATTGATATTATGTTTAAATTATGCAATAGAAACTACATGTTTTTTCTAGTTTCTTAAATGATTTATGTTTGTTGTATGGCCTGGATGGGATTAGGCTCTTAGGGAAAAATAAATATTTTACTTCTACAACTCATAACTAAAGTTTTAAATAACTCATAACCTCACAATAAAAGCCTAGCATGTTAAACAAGATAATTAAAAGATTTAGCATCCCTTTAGTTAAATGTTGTATGTATCACATCATGCATGCATGTTGTTTCACTCTTGCTAAGAGAGGGTTTCCATCCTTGAACTATAAGGGAAGGCTTGACCTTGAGGGCCTACTCTATGTTGGAAAACACCTCTTTCCTACTGAGTTAGCACATAATCCATTTTTATCATACATTTAGGCATAAAAAATTCTAAAGCCTTTAACAAAATGAAGTGTCAAATCAAATAAAATTTGAAAAGATTTGCATTTGTAGATTGAGTCATTAGTCATAACACTCATGCTCTAGTATCTTAGGGAGTGGGTTTAGACTTTAGTCTCATTCTAAGTTAATAATATCCCAACTATCTTGCAATTTCATATGACCGGACTACATGATTTTAAAATCATAGGAGGAGTTAGCTGGCTACCACTCTAGGTAGTTGAAAGTCCAACAGTCGGGGTTTACCCTATCTGGTGGAGGTAAACCTTATACTCATCTTCACTTAGATTTAGGTTGTGCTTTAGCTCTTACTAAAGCTCCCTAGATTTAGGATCTGAGGAGGTTGTTTTCTTCAGGCTACAAGCTTAAATCATCACCTCTTAGGTATTTCCCTAACCTTGTGTTAGTGGACTATAAGCCCTAGTAATCTAATAAAATTCAACTCAAATAAATAATTCACTTCACTTTCAAACATATAAACCCAACCATAGAATAGATTGGAATGCCCACTAGTCTTCCTATTATCATGAGTATTCCTTACTCATCTTCTTTAGCTTCCAAAATAAGTCTCTCTATTTGATTTATCTCGATTTTCCAACATAGCCAATCTTTTGATAGTATTACCCTTGAAATCTTAGGAGATAATAATTTCTACCTTAATTGAGAGTATTCTAAGTAACTCACCTTCCTTAGAATGTAATTAACTATAGAGGCTTGCCTCCATAGGGAACTTTAGAACCTAGTTTAATATTTACCCTACTTTATTCATCATGTAAAGTAGGAAAAATTCTCTGGTATATTCGAAGACCCATCATGCCTTAAGAGTCCTTATTATGTGAATAGGTCCATTGAAGGGTGATGTCTCTATCTTTTGAGATAGTATATGTACCCGATCACTTCAATAAGTACCCTCTCAGATCTACATGGTGTCCCCCACACACATCCGAAAATAAACACCACATAAAATCAGACATTTCTTTCAATGCTTTGCTCGGGAGATCATGGATGCATGAAAACAACACGGTTCCGTCCTCTCTACATCAGTGTATGAAGTTTATGAGAGGTGGGATCGCCTATTATGTCAAAGAGGATCTCAAACCATTTTCAGTTCATAAGGTCGGCTTATATGATGATGCGGCCTACTACCTCCTTTAAAATCAACAAGTCTACTCTCACGAACTTGGCCAAAGTTCAAAAATAAAAGATAAAGAAAAGAAAAAAGAAAATAAAAAAGAAAGTAAAAGGGAATGAGAAATAGACTTGGAGGAGGTAGTGGAGCCTGATATTAGATTCCAACCATGTTACCCCATTCGAACACTTGGGTAGGATGACCCGACCTCCACAAGGCAGAGGAGGAGGCTAGCTCAAAGGCAGTCATAGAGGTGGAAAACCTTCTTATTGGCCACCCAATAAGAGATATGTCCCCGCTACCAGGAGTACACCTGCTATCCATATAGACTTGGAATATTGTTCAGAAGATGAGTCTTATATGGTTAGCACGCCAGCCAGCTCTTCTCAACACCAGACTCCCTTAGAGTGACACTTGAGCCAGACAAAGATGAAGACTGGGCTCCAAAGAAAAGCATAAGTGTATCCAAGTCTGTGTGTGAAACAGTCAGGCATCAGTTGAGAACCTTAGCTCTAACCCATTTTTCTCACAAAAAGTTGAGGGTTCGGTAGTTAAGAAAGCCCCCAAGTCATCCACAGATGTGAAGACTTAGAGGTTCTTTCTAGGAGCATCATCATCAACTCAAGAAGTTGATGTAGAACTTTAGGATGATACATATAAAAATTTAATAGAATTATCTTTTGATTGGTATTCACCATGTATTCTAAATTTAGCAAAGAAAGGATTGATTCTACATGCTTAGTTTAAACACATGGTAGATTACTTTAAGAGGTCATGGACATCAAATGCAAACATTCTCAATCAAGTCTAGGACTAGGATTTGGTACAGTAGGTCCAGTCAATGATGATGATTATTGGTTAATCATCACTAATCATTTGGAATCTAATAGATTCTTTTTAGACCACACTAAGTCATATGAGGAGCTATGCTTAGAAACTTCAGATGATTCAAATGATTTTGAAGCCAAAGATGCACCTCCAGAGTTCAAAGAGGAGATCGGGTCAACCATCAATGAGCTCAAGTAGATCAACTTAGGAATTGAAGACAATCCACGTCTGACATACATCAGCTCCTTGTTGAATGAAACTGAAACTAATGACTTAGTTAGGCTATTGACTGAGTTTAAGGATTGGTTCACATGAAGTTATAAAGTGAGATGCCCAATTTATCTCCTAACGTAGCAATAAACTAGCAATAGAGCATAGTGTTAACCCCATCAAGCAAACTCCTAGATGCATGCGATTAAATAATAATCGCAGGTCATTTTTAAAATTAAGAAATTGATCAATGATGGTTTCATCTGGGAAGGAAAATATCCTACCTAGTTGGCCAATATCATCCCAGTTAAGAAAAAGAATGGCCAAATACCCTACCTAAAGGTATGTCTAAAATATGAATTTTCACTACCAATACCAAAACTAATGGTGGACATTGCCTCATCTCATGTAGTATTCTCCTTATGGATGTCTCATCTAGATAGAACTAAACAAAGATGGCCTCTGAAGATGAGAAGAACACTACTTTTTGAACCCCGATCAAAATGTATTGCTATAAGGTCATGCCTTTCGGCCTTAAAAATATCGGTGCTACATACCAGGAGGCCAAGACTCGAATCTTGATGAACGCATTCATCATCAAATCGAGTGCAATGTTGATGATCTTGTAGTTAAAAGTAAAGAAAAGGAAGGCCATCTCTTTGACTTGAGAGTAGTTTTCAAAGGATTAAAATAATTTAACCTTAAAATGAACCCCCTAAAGTGTGCATTCAGAGTAGCTTCAGGGAAAGTCCTTGGGTTTATTGTCCAACACCATGGAATTGAGATTGATCCAGAGAACATCAAAGCGATATTAAAAATGCCACCCCCTAAAAGTTTAACTTAACTCAGATCATTCCAATGGCAGTTGGCATATTTAAGATGGTTTATATCCAACCTATCAGAAAAATGCTGACCATTCTCAGCACTTATCAAAAAGGATGCTAAGTTTAAGTGGGATGATAAGTGTCAGCATGCCTTTGAAGATATCAAGCACTACCTGATGACGCTACCAATTCTAGCAGCCCCTATCCCGGGCAAGCCACGCATATTATACACTGCTGCATTAGATGACTCCCTTGGTGCTTTGTTGGCTCAAACCAATGATAAAGGGAAAGAAAATATGCTCTACTATTTTAGCCATCATCTAATCCTGTTAAAGCAAACTATCCACCCGTTGAGAAGCATTACCTAGCTTTAATCTTTACATCCCAAAAGCTACGATACTACATGCTTTCCTATAAGGTGAACTTGATCTCTAGGATCAATCCACTAAAATATCTCATGAGATGGATGACGCTATCCGAATGATTGGCACATTGGTCCATAATTTTATCATAATTTAACATTACTTTCATACCCCCCCCACCTCGTGTAAATGAAAGCACAAGTGCTAGTATACTTCTTAGAATACACCCACTCCCTGCTGACTCTCCGATTAGTCATGACCTCCCCGATGAACAAATCATGAACTTATGGGGCACTAGTATTCGATGCTGGGAGATATACTTTAATGGTGATGCTTCCTCTCAAAGAGGATAAGAACCACAGTCTATTACTCTAGGAAAGGCAGGGGTAGGAGTAGTTCTCCTAACATCGAACCGTGATATGATGAGATTCTCATTACACCAACAATGAAGCTTTGATTATCAGTTTAGAGTTAGTCATTACTCAAGCATCTAGAACATCAACATCTTTAGGGATTCTTAATTAGTCATTAATCAAATTATCTTACAAGGTTCTAAAGCCTAAGCTCCATCACCACTATAAGTACACTATGGAGTTATTGGCCTAAATCTCAGAGGTTACCATTTACAAGATTTCTCGAGAAGAAAATGCCATAACAGATGCTTTAGCCAAGCTTTCCAAGGAGTTGACATGTCCGGAAGATGAGGCCATATCAATAGGGTCCAAAAAGACAAGTCATATTCCTTATTAATATTGAACTTATCAAAAAATACACTCTTGAAGGGGAGGTTGTTGTTGCCAAAAAAATATGATGAGTTAGATTGAGGTAACCATTCATGGAATACCTAAATAGAGAAAACTACCTCAAGAGAAGTCACTACCACACCAGGTAAAGAGCACTTATCTATGCTCTCGTGGATGGCACCTTGTATCAGCAGCCCTTCGATTGTATGTGGTTACGTTGTTTTCACAAACATGAAGCCCGTAGGATAGTAACTGAGGTACACTCAGGATTATGTGGAGCTCATCAATCTGTTCTAAAGATGAAAGCCATGATCAAGAGACTAGGATACTACTAGCTGTCGATGATTACAGATTGCATGAACGTACCAAGGTGATGCCACCAGTGTCAGGTACATGATGTGGTCCTACACCAACAACCCAACATTCTATATCTTACATTGGCCTTATGGCTATTCGAGTGTTCGGGTACCGACATAGTGGGTTTGATTGGCCCTGCCTCTTCCAAATGTCATCGGTTCATCCTAGTTCATCGACTACTTCCTAAGTGGGCGGAGGTGATCCCACTCAGAGAGGTCACAACACAACATGAGCTCCATTGAAGAACCATATCATATATAGGTTTGAGGTGCCTCAATGAATTATATTTGATAAAGATATTGCATTCAAGAGAACCAAAATCAATAGTTTTGACCAAAGACACATCATAGATTGGAGATATTCTACCATATATTACCTGAGGGCAAATGGCTTGGTTGAAGCCTTCAACAAAACTCTCATCCAAATATTCAAGAAGACACTCTATGACAATAAGCGATAATGGCATGAGTAGTTAGTTGAAGCTTTATGCACCTACTGAATCACATACAAAACTCCAACTCAATCTACTCATTTCTCCTTAGTGAATGGGTTTGAAGTCGTTCTACCATTAAAACTCAGACTCCCATCACTAAGAATAGTAGTGGGTAGCAAGATCATAATGGAGTAGAATGCCAAGTTATGATTAGAAGAGCTCGAAGGTTTGGAGGAGAGATGCCTACAGGCATGCTAGAACCTCGAGTTGTACAAAACTAAACTGATTCAAGCTCACAACAAGTTGATCCGTCCTAGAGCTTTCAAGAAGGATAGCTTGTTTTAGTTTTAAGGAGACCAATTGTTGCCCGTCGTAAGATGGGAGGCAAGTTTGAACCCACTTGGGAAGGCCCTTTTGCCATAGATAAGGCCTACCAATGAGGATCTTATCAGCCTATTAACCAAAAAGGGGAGAGTCTGATGCTTCCAATCAATGAGATTTACCTAAATAAATATTATCCATAAATCCTGTTTGAAAATAATCATCAGTGAAAATTCTATTTCAAATTCAATCCCTTCCATGTTGTATGCATTCTTTGTTTGTGAATCCACCACGATGTGTTTAGGATAGGTGTAAGAGAACCCAAGCGGTATACTATTTCCTTTAACTCAACACAAACATAAACTACACACAAACATATGTCTTTTATCTCGGGCTGCTTCGAGTTGGGATAACACCCCATCGAACTTTCGGTAGCTCTCTAGGATGAGCTGGCGTCTTACCACTAGTGTGTCACCCCAATGGTCTTCTTATTTTGGAAGATATAAGTCTACTATGCTTTCCTTCCTGACTTGACCATTGCACACCGATGAGTGCCTTGTCAGCATGGTAGGCCTTACTGCGCAACTGGTAAGCTACCTCATGTTGACTTCTTTTAAGAGGATGTAAGTCTACTATGATTTCTTCTTGAACTAGCCATCATGCATGTGGTGAAATTTATATAGTTTCATTCTTCATCTATCTTTCTAAGAGGAAAAATAAATGAAGAATAAAAATAAAACATTTTCTTGTGTTGGAAACTACGTAGATCCGTAGATGTTCTTATTATGATGATCGTACATTGAGGAATGATGTACTATCTTGAAAGATAGAAGTCACCATCCTACAATGGACTTAATCACTTTAATAAGGACTCCTAAGGACAATGGGTCATTGGATGTACCAGAGATTCTTCTCTTACTTTACATGGAAAAGTAAAGCAAGGTTTATTTTAAACTGGGTTCATTAAGTTCCCTATGGAGACAAGCCCTCATAGTTAATTACACCCTAAGGAATGGGATTCCTTAAGAATACTCTTGATTAAGGTAAATGATCATTTTCTTCAAAGATTTCAAAGATAGGACTATCAATCAATTGGTTTATTTTTAGAGATCAAGTGGGATTGATCAAGAGGATGGAGTTATTAACGAAACCAAAGGAAGATAAGTAGGGGATGCTTATGATACCAGGAAGCTTAGTAAGCATCCCAAACTATCCTATGGTTGGGCTTTATATTTTGAAATTGAAGTGATTTATTAATTTGAGTTGACTTTTTATTAGAAATCTTGGACTTAAAATTCCACAACATAAGATCATGGAAATGTCTAAGAGGTGAGGATTTATGCTTGTAGCCCATAAAGGAAGTAGCAACCTCTGAACCTAAATCTATGGAGCTTTGGTGAGAGCCAAGGAACGACCTAAATCTAAGGCAAAAATGAATATTTAGTTTACCTCCATAAGAGAGGATAAACCACCCGACTGTTGGACTTACAACCGCTTGGGGGTGGCTGACAACTAAGTCCTCTTACGATTTAAATACATGTAGGTAAGTCATATGCTTTTGCAAGATAGCTAGGTTGTTATTTATTTAGAAAGAGACTAAGTCCTTAAACACACTCCTTAAGAGACTAGATCATGTAGGGCAAGATTAATGACTTAAATCTAATGCAAATTTTGTTATATTTTATTTTCATTTTTGGATAATTCATTTGACACGGGCTATGGGATTCATATGCCTAATGCATGAGAAATTTGATTTTGGGCCAAAATTAGCAAGAAGGAGGTGTATTTCCACCATGGCTCTCAAAATTCAAGCCAAGTTCCCTGGCAAAGGTGGAAGCCCTCCATAAGCAGAGTGAAGCAGGATGTTTTTTTATGCATGATGTGAAAACATACAACATCCAGCTATGGGTTGCTAAATCTTTTATCTTTATTTATAACCTAGGCTTTAGGTGAGGTTATGAGTTGTTAATTTTAAATTTTGAGTTGATTAATTTGATAGAAAATTTATTTTTCCTAAGAGCCTAATTGCATCCAGGCCATTCATCAAAGAAAGGAAGAAACTTTGAAAAAGATGTCATCTTAATGCATAAGCTAAACATACATCAAATAATTTATAAAGCTAGTGCAAAAGAATAAGAGGCCTTTTATGGTCGGGCTCCACCACATAAACTCGAAAAGAAATTGAGTAGCTGAGCTCGACCCTTATACAACCCGAATTACAAATGAATTAATTACAATCAAAAAGGAATTCATGTTATGGGGGTCTTCATTCTTCATTTCTTGTTTTCTTTCTTCTTTCTCTTTTAGGTTGGTTGGAATGTAGTTGCTCCAAAGGCTTCACATGATGCATAAGACACAATCTTATGACCAATTTTTATCCTAATCCCCCATAACATTCATCATAAATCTTAATTGCAAAAATTACACGAAAATGGAAAAAGTAAATCTAACTAAAACCTATAAAATAGAGATTAGCTAAACAAACCGCACAATCCCAAGCTTGTATATGAATAAATTGCACTTAGCATCTCACACATGGATAGCCAAGTCCAACTGGCCTATTTTGGATTATGCTTAGGGGTATAAGCAACCTGCACAGCAAAAGCATTTATTATTTTTATTACAGTGTCCCTTAAGCACAATCCCCTGCAGAATATAATTATTAGACTAAGATCATCCTGCCATCCAGTCTAAGCACATACACTCTAATATCCAGACTAAAATATCACATCACAAAATAAAATTAAGCATCAAACCATGCACCACCTTAACATATAGATGGAAAGCCTAATGTGTGTGTCATTTAAGGCTTGTGTGGTATGTCTTAGCTAGGCTTTAAGGTTGAAATTTTTAAGTGTGAAAGGGTTCAACTTAGAGGATGGTTTCATTTAAGTGATCTAGTTGATTTGTTAATTTTATTTAATGATTTTATTTAGTTTGAATCAACCTACATTTAATTACTAAGTGTTGTAAAGAGAGGAAAAGAGGAGAGAACTTCTCTTTTCTCCATACCTTAAGTAATTTCTAAGGTAGATTCATTAGTGATTTTTGTTTAGTGGATGTTTTATTAGGTGTTTTAGCTAATCCTAAGTTTATATTTATTCTAAATAAGCCCATTCAAATAAGAAAGGCAGTTTAAGATTAATTAAAGTGAATTACTATCACAAAACACACAACACTTTATTTCTTTCCAACATGTGTATCATGCATATGAATGTATCCTAAGCATAGTTATACATACAAATGTAAATATTTTGCATACCTTAATGATGAATGCTAAGGGATGTTGCTTAAGAAAATTTAGATGCTTCATGATGCATGATTTTATTATGTAGAAAAGAGAGACTCTTTTATCCATTAATCAAATGCACATTTACATGAATGAAAGACATAAGTGAGTATGGTGCCATTATTTTCTACACTAAGGGTATAAGGTACAAGACCTTCTTAGAGCTACTTAAAGCCTTGCAACCCCAGGATGTCCAGACTAATATACACCATTTCTTAAATACATGTGCATGTACAAAAAGAAATGAATGAAAAAAGAGTCATGCAAAAGATTTTTATGTTTGATTTAGGTTATGCAATTTACATGTGTAAATGTAGAAAATCCTTCTTAAATGATAACATAGGAATGAATAGGGATAGATTTAAGCAAGTGTTGTGTTCTTTTCAAGTGAACTATACACTTTACAAATCATATTCAAAACTGTGTTAAAAGAGAAGAAAAGGAAAAGTCACATAATGCACATCTTATGTTATACTCACATGCAAGCTTATAAGTAATTATAAGTAGCATACCATTCATTTGTAATATTTGATTTATAGGTTTTGAAAATAATTTTGGATTTAATAGTGATAATAGCCATTCATATTCTTACTTTAGCCAAAACATGCAATTTGACATAAAGGAAATATTTCATTTTAATTTGATTTTTTTCAAAAAATATGAATGCATGATTTCATATGACATATAACATTTAGCATACTAGAAAAGAAATAAAGTGATGTAAGCATGTAATTTTATTCACCCTAATTAATTCCTAAAGAAAATCCTATGGAATAAGATCATTTAAAGTGAATCAAAATTATTTAAAGAAATTTTGTTTTAATTTTTGAGTTTGATTTGATTTTAGGAAATGTAGAAAGGTTTGCTGGTCCTAACCAATCTCCCACATGTGTGTGTTATTTTAGTTTAATTTTTAGAGCCATTAGATTGATTTTTTATTTTCTTAGGTTAAGGTGTACATTAAGTTCATTAATTACCCCTAACTTACACCTCGTTAACATAATTAACCTAATAATTATGAGCCAGCATATGATATGCAATCACATTGAATTTAAATCAGTAATTCACCCAGGAAAGAAAGGGGTCTAATGCAATTGGCTCACAATTATTGATTAATTAAGTTAAAGGGTTTAATTAAGTACTTTCATAACCTTCCCGCACATGTGGGTTGGAAATGATTTCCTTAAATTTACCTTAGGCTTTTGAACACCTAAGGATCTACCCAGGAAAGGATTGATTAGGTTCAGATTGATTTTGAAACTTTAATTAAGCTAATTAAGAAGATCATCAGTGGATTAATCCTTAATTAGGTTTGGATTAAGGAAGAAAGGGAGTTTAGGGAATAGCTTGAGTAAAATATTGCAAAATTATTTCCAAAACTCTAATCACTTAAACAATATTTAATTACCTAATTAAATGATTAAACCATCGTTCACATGCTTAATTATTAAGAGAGTATTAGGGATTATTAATTGATTTTCCTAATAAACTTATTAAATTTCAAAATTAAAATAGAGGTCATCCCACTAAATATGCCTGCGAAGTTTTGAATTAATTAATGAAGTCATTAGGGAGTAATTAGTTATTAATATTTTAAATAAATCTTAATTAAAAAAATTCACTATTCAAAATCAATTAAGAACAATTTTATATTATTCCTCACTGAATTATCTTTAAAATGAGCCATCATTTATATTTTCTTGATTTTTCTACATTTAATTATGTATTTTTGAAGTTTATGTGATTAATAGGCCATTAAATCACCTAATTATATAACTAATTTTGTCGGCACCATATGGACTATTGACGCAGTTCGTGCTTTCCACATGACGCGGTGGGATTGATTATTTAAGTAGTCAAATCAAATGTCATGTTAGTCCGTGGTGCTATGCATTTTCCTTGACCGTAGATCATAAGACTCGGGATCGTGGATCAAAATTAATCATGAGATCTAATCGTCAGACGTCCAAAAACATCGGGATGGATGGTCCATGATTCATCACCCTAACGTGGGAGGCGGAGATCGTCTCCTCCATGGCTTGATAGCTCACTTGAGCTCGGTTGCATTGAACACACACCATCTAGAGGCGAGAAGAAACACATCCAATGATGGAATTCAATATGGATCACACTTCCCTTCATAAAGGACCAAAGAATTTTATACCTAAGCTCAGTTTTGATTCATACCTCACTGGAGGCTATCATCGGCACTTCCAACTATTGAGGTAGCTTCGTCTAGTGGAGATGAAGCCATATTGAAGGTTTGAAGGCTTGAGATGAAGCGATCTTCCTATTGGCCAAGCTCCTGTTCAAAGGCTTGCATCTTTAGTCTAACTCCTCCTTCCCATGGCTTGTTTGCTTGGGATTTACTTTAGATGAGCTTGACTTGATGCCTTGATGGTGCTTGCAAGAGGAATTGGGCTTTGGTGAAGTGTTGAGCAAAGTGGAATTCTCACTCACCTCCTATTTTTGGCTTAGGAAAATCGAGAAATGGAGAATTCAATCAAGCTTAGGAATGCTTGGGAGAGCTTAGAAATGCTTCCTTTGGGTTCCTAGGGTTCAATCGATAGCAAGTCATGTGAATTGAAATGAAATTAGGGGAGTATATCCCCCTACTTGGATCGGACGACTGTGAGTTCCTTTGCCATTTTGGATCAATTGATGATATGGAATGGGTTTGTTAGGCTGTTAGCGCTTCACATGGTTCGATTTTGGCAGAGGAGTGTAGTGGAGGAGTTGCCCATGTGCTAAAATGAGTGTGGGAGTGATTCCATGTGCTCATTTTCCATTGGGTGGTCAGTTTTGACTTCGGGTTGGGTTTGGCTGACCCAAACCCATTGTGTCCTGTGCACCACATCCCTTGGTGTCCAAATGGACCGCTAAGAGGATGCCAAGTGGCCATAAAAGGATTCGACCAAATTGCAAGTGGAATTGGACATAGGTTACCCTTTGGCTTTGATTTAGAGAATAGTTTGAGGTTGGGCCAAATTTTAAAGAATTTAGAGTTGATTTGATATCGTTTGGCTCTTGTTGACCCATTTAGGTCAAAATGGGTCAACTTGTCAAATTGGGTCAAACTTAGGGTTGGGTCAATTTCATATGACCATTTGGAGTGGTTTGGTATCATGGTTTGGATCAATTTGATTTGTATTTGGTTTTGGTTCATTTGGGTTCACTTAGGTCAAATGGGTCACTAATTTGACCCATTTGAATTGGTTAGTCATGGGTTGGTTTAGGTTTGGTTGGTCATTTAAAATGCTTTTCAAGCTTTGGTTTCAATCAATTTTGCTTTGATTTGATTTTGGCTTGATTTGACCTTTTAGGTCAAGTTGGGTTAATGGTCAATTGGGCTAGGTTGGGTCTAGTTGGCCAATTGAGGCTTTGGTAAAGTTCAATAAGTGATTTAGAAAGAATTTGACTCATTGGTTGCAATCAATTTAGCTTAGATCAAGATTTGACACATTTTGACTTTTTAGGTCAACTTGGGTCAACTTAGGTCAAGTGACCAATTGGGCTAGGTTTGGCTCAAATGTCAAGTCCAATCATTGATCATGAATTAGTTTTGATCAATGGTTTCAATCAATTTGGCCTATGGTGGATTTTGGCTAGTTTAGGTTTTATTTGGGTCAAATGTTGACTTGGTCAAAGGCTAGGTTTGACTCAATTTGAGTGATTGATCATCTTATGATGATTGTTGCTCACAATGTGAGACTTAGATGGGCTTAGTTCAATCCTTTGGGTAGGATTAAAATTTGAAAGGTGCTTTAGGTCACTTTGGGTCAAGTGAGCCTAAAGGGTCAATTGACTTGATCAAGGCTTGATTCAAGTTTGGTTGAGCTCACATATGGACTTATGATTGAAATAAAAATCCATTTCCAAGTGATTTGTAGTCAAATGGGTTTTGATTCATTTGACAAATTCAAGTTCAAAGAATGGACATATGTTTGATTTGGGTTTGAGTTTTGAATTTAGTTTTGCTTTGATGATTGAAGTTTATGTTTATATTTGATTTCATGATTGAAGGATTGATTGTTTGGAGAGAAAATCTAAAAGTTTGAATTGATTTGAGGTTGATTTGGCTAAGTTCAATAATTTTACTTAAAAGGGTATAGGTTGGTTTTAGGTCAGATTTAGGTTTGAGTTTTGAATTTGGTTTTAGTTATTTGAATTTATATTTCATTTATATTTGTGAATATAAATGAGAATATAAATGGGTTATGAGAAAATATTTTGAATTTGAATTGATTTGGATTTGATTTGAGCTAAGTCCATAAGATGAAATCAAAGTGACTTAGGAAAGATTTTTGGATTTGGAATTCAATCATGGATTTCAATCATTTGGAATTGATTTGAGTTTGAAGTTGGTTTGGATTTGGAGTTTGACTTGAAAGGAGAAAGTAAGCATTTGATGCAAGCTATGGTAGGCAAGTTTTCCTAAGGCATGACTTATTCCTATGGCTAACTCTTCTAAGTCTCTAGGGTTAGGTTAAGTGTTCACCTAATCACTAGAAGTGTCTTAAGACTAAGGAACTCTTAGTGTCTAAGAGGAATCCTATGTCTAAGATGGAGAGGTTGAGAGCTCATTCTAAAAATGAGATTGATAGTGCACTAACTGGGTCGAGTATATTTGAGGATTAGGGTAAGTCCCCTGGTGGCTCCTTTCCCTTCTAACTACTTCAAGTCTGGGTCTAGTATTTCTTCGTGACTCCCTAATTAGTAGTCACACTTAGCTTGAGTTGATCTATTGTGCCATCAATGGGTCACCCTAGTGGTTGTTCCTTGCTTTGGAGAATGTAAGTATGCTATGCTTTCTTAGCATAATCGTTGCACACCGACAGACAGCCCTAGGTCGGATAACACATGTCGAGCCGATGATAGATTATCCTAGTGATCAATTCTACTTTAGGGAGATGTAAGTCTACATGCCTTCTTCCTAGACTGATCGTCGCACACTGACGGGAACCTTAGGTTGGTTGGTCCTCGCTATGCTGATAGCGACCCTCCTAATGGATACACCACTCTTGGCAAATGTAAGTCTATTATGCTTTCTCCTTGAGTTGGCCACCATATACCTACAGGCTTTCTTATTTACAGGGTCCAAGATAATGCCCCTAGTGGCACCTCCTTTGTGGACACTCTATTTGGATCACATCATTTGTAACCCCATTTAGACACTACCCAGGTTACTCTTGGATTGGATAGTCCCCCTTTCATAGTAACCACCCCTGTGGTTAGAGATTTTATTCTGCGGATGCACAGATTCTCCCCTGGTCTAGTAAATCTGATATAGGTCAAGGCTGACATAGCCCCTTCTCAGTGTGGTCCCTCACACACCAACATGGTCTATGCATACAAACAAAACAAAATATATATTCACTTATGAATTAGAGAATGCCCCTCAATGGCACCTTTCCCAAGCAGGCATCCTATCCTTAGGGTAGTGTCAACAAAACTCCCAATAAGAATCACTTGACTACTCTTTATGTGAGATAAGTCCCCAGTGGCACTCTTCTGAAGTTGGTCGGTTCAACTTGTTGTGCCCACAGTCACCCTCGTGTCTTGCTTAAGAAGATGTAAGTCTGCTATGCATTCTTTTTAGCATGACCGCTGCACACCGACGGGCAGCCCTAGGTCGGGTTCAATTTGTTGTCCATTAATAGGTCACCCTAATGGTTATTTCCCACTTTGAAAGATATAAGTTTGCTACGCTTTCTCCCTAACATAGTCGTTGCACACCAAAAGGCACCTCTTAGGTCGGACAGTCCTACCTTGTGGCTGGTAGACTACCCCTTTGGACTTGTAAATCTGACATAGGTCAAGGCTAACATAGCCCCTTCTCTGTGGGTCCATCACACACCAATAGGGTCCACAACATAACACACAAATTAAATCAAATCAAATGAAATTAAATTAAATTATATTAAATCAAATCAAATTAAAATGAAATTAATTTTGATTGCTCTTGAGTTAAGATAAGATCAACATCGACACTCTCTCAGTAGTCGCCCTAGGTTGAGTTGATTTATTATGCATCCAACAAATCACCCCAGTGACTATTCCCTACTTTGGAAGATGTAAGTCTGCTATGCTTTCTTCTTAGTAGAGTTGTTGCACACAGAAAGGCAACCCTTAGGTTGGATAGACCTACCTTATGGCAGGTGGGCTACCCTTTTGGACTGGTAAATCTATGATAGGCCAAGGGCTCTGTGCCTCTTTCATAGTGCTGTCCATCATACACCAGAAAAAATAATAAACCAAATTCAAAACCAACTTTCCCAGTGGAGTCAAATTAAATATATCAAACAAACCAAACTTCTCCCCAGCGAGTTGAAAATCAAATTAGTCTCCATAGTGGATCCTAAATCAAAATCAAAATCTAACAAATTCAACCAAGCTTATATCCCCAATGGATATGCCCTCAATTCAAAACCATCTCCCCTAGTGGGACCATAATAAATCAAATCAAATCAAAACCAACTTCTCCAGAAGTACAAATCAAAGAAATCCAACCAAACTTTTCTCCCCAGATACATCCCTAAACGAATCTATAAAATCAAACCCCTATCCCCAACGGATAACCTGAACCTGCTTCTCTAGTGGAAGGTTCATATTCCCAATCTTTAGTTGATTCAAGCCCATATCCCTAGCAGGTATGCCTTCACAAAAAAAACAAATCAAAATTAACTAAATCTTGATCCCCAGTAGATTATAGATCCTTATCCAGCAAATCTGCTTCTCACAAATCATATTCAAAATCAAACTCAACTCCTATTCCTAGTGGATAGCTTGAACCTACTTCTCTATGGAAGGTTCATGTACCCAATCCCCGTGGATTTTTCCTTTATGCCTCTTAGCATAAATCTCCCACATGTCATATCCAACGCATGTGTGATCCCTTAACGGATCTCTCTTCATGTACTTGACATGAAATTCTCATCAAACCCTCTTCTCCTCTTATGCCTTTAGCATGAGTTGAGTTGCATTGCACTAAGATCATGATTCTATCTACCTTTCGGGTTTAGGTATAGATCATTTTTGTTAGCGCTTGCAATCCTTTGGAGATTGTTGATCGTCTCGGTCAACACTAATACGTGCGATGTGCCTTGTCAATTACACCACACTTATTGGGGGTCCTTTTGTTGACCTCACTTTTGGAGTGAGTTCTCAATCTCTTCATCTTAGACTTAGAAATGTTCTAGACACTAAGACTTCTCTAGTCATAAGACACTTTTAGCACTTAGGTGAACACTTAATCTAAACCTAGAGACATAGAAGGGTTAATCATAGGATTAGGCTATGCTTAATGGATAAGGAGACTCACCTACTCTATAGCATAAATCTGGCCTATGTTCACCCACACAAAACCAAGCCTCAAATTCAAATACCAAATATCAAAATCCAAATTAAAATACAAATCAAAAGATTGAACTCCAAACAAATAAAATCAAATCAACCTATGTCATATGATTTTATCATATGGACTTAGCCTTAGCCAAATTCAAATTAATCCAAACTCACTTGATTTTCTCAAATATCAATTCAACCCTTCAATCATTCTACCAATCTTATAATCAAACTTAAATCCAAGCCCAATTTACGAAAATTTGAAATCAAACCCAAAATCCTTCCTAAGTTCTATGAATCAATTCCATAGACTTAGCCAAAATCCCATCCAAATCAATCCAAAATCAATTGATTTTCTCATAAATCATTTATATTTTCAATAATCTTCCTAAATATAAATCAAAACTAAATCAAACTAAATGAGAACCCTTTCTAAGCCCTATGATCTACCTTCATGAGCTTAGCCAAATTTTCCTTCAAATCACTACAAATTCAAATGATTTTCACATAAATCAATCATATCTTCAATTATCTTCACAAATATAAATAAAATAGGCATTCAAATGATTAAAACTAAATCAAGCTAAATCAAAATCCAAATCTAAATTATTTAAGCCAACTTCATGGACTTAGCCAAATTTCATTCAAATTCAAACCAAATCCAATTGATTTTCTCATAAATCAATTATACCTTCAATTACCATCACAAATATAAATGAAATATACAATCATCAAGACAAACCAAAATCAACTCAAGTCAAACCCAACCTACCCATTTTGACTTAAAAATTTTAAATTAATCAAAACTCAGTTTCTCAAACCAATTGCAATTGAATTTATATATCAATCCCAAATTCATATATAAAATCAACTAAATCAAGCTCAACCTAAAATCAAGCCAAGTAAATCAATTGTCTCACTTGACCCAAGGTAACTAATTTAACCTATATGAACCAAAATCCAATTCAATCCAAACTTCATGACATGATTGTTGATTATCCTAGGTTGATCAATTATCATAAATTGGGTCAAACCAAGTCAACCTAACCCTTTGACCAAGTCAACCCCTTAACCCATATGAACCCAAACTAACCAAATTATATCCTAAGTCAAATCTCTTGAAACCAATGATTCATATCAACCCAAAATCAACATTTGAACATGACTTGACCTTCAATTGAGCCAAACCAAATCCAATTGGCCCTCTTGACCCAAGTTGACCCAAATTGACCTAAATGACTAAAATAGGTCAAATCAAAATCTAAATCAAATTGATTGCAACCAATGGCTCAACTTTATTCTAAGTTGATCATTGAACATGACCAAAGCCTCAATTGAACCCAATTGTCTCACTATACCCAAATGACCTATTGAACCAAACTTGACCTAAAGGGTCAAACCAACCTAAAATCCAATCAAATCCAAATTGAACTCAACCAAAGCCCACAACACTTTCCAAATGATCAACCAAACCCAAGCCAATCCATGACCCAAGCTAATTTGGTCAACTTGACCCATTTGATCCAAATAAACTCAAATGAACCAAAATCAAATCTAAAGCAAATTGAACAAAACCAATGACACTGACACACTCCAAATGATCATATGAACTTACCCAACCCTTGGTTTGACCTAATTTGACCAATTGGCCAACCTAACCCATTTTGACCCAAATTGAGGCAAACTTAGCCAAATGAACCTTCAAATCACATGAAATTTGGTCCAACCCACTTTTGACTCATTTTAAATTTGCCCAAATCAAATACAATGCTAAATGACCATCCTACCCTAGGCATAGGTGTATCACTTAAGGCAAATCACCCATGAAAGTGCTCATTTCCATTCCTTGACCTTCCCATTGGTCCATCTAGGCTCCTAGAACACTTCCCAACCTGACCCAAGGGTGGTTGGGTTGGCAATGACCCATGGGGAGGTGAAATCACCTCACCTCCCCCATTAGAACATTTGAACCCACCAAGGGCATCCACTACCTTCCTTGACAGCCACCTCCACACCCTCACCCAACCAAACTAAGCCACCTCATCCACTCAATGACCTCCATAACCCTCCAGTGGCCAAATGAATAAGAAGAAGCCAAACTAGCCCAAGCCATCCGATCCAAGGGAAGGGGGTATACACCCCCCTCATTTCCACTCAATCCTACACACTTGCATTCCTCAGAGCTCTATCTACCTAAGATGAGCCATCGGAGACCTTCCCAAGCTCCCAAGCCCATTCCTCATTCCCCATTCTCAGATTCCTTCAAGCCAAAATAAGGGAGCCTCCCATTAGATCCCATTTGCTCAAGGCTTGATCAAAGTGCAATTAACTTTGCACACACCATCCTTAGAGGTAGTTGAGAAAGAATGAATTGCTTCCTGAGCTTCCCAATGGTCGAAGGGTGGACTTCAATCAACACTGACACCTACATCTCGTGTGTTGGCCTCCCGAGCTATCTACCTCAAATTGGAGCTTTTGCTGATCAACAGGGCCATGTCTCTACTAGACGAAGCTTCCTCAATCGGATTTGGCACTGGTCTTGAGCTCTGGTGAGGTATGCCATTGAAAATGAGCTTAGAGTAAAAATGAGTTGGAGCTTTTCGAAGGAAATTTTCATCTCACACGATCTTGGCTGTTGGATCCCTTCGGATCCTCCTTGCGAAGGTGTAGGATCGATTTGAGATCAATCTAAGCTTGAGTGAGCTTGAATCGATCAAAGGAAGGCAAATGGTTTCATCTTCCATCGATCGATAGATGAGGGATCATGCACTGTCCATTTTATGTGATTGGAATGAATGATCGTGATTAAATCTGATAGAATTATCTATTTTAATCCTTTAGTACCGCTGGATTAATCGTAACTGTCTGATCTTAGATGAACGGTGCATGAGAAAGAGCATTCCGCCACCAGCTGACTTAGTATTGATGGTGACAACATAAATAGCCAATCCCACGGTGCCATGTGGAAAGCGTGCCACATGGCGTCGACAGGATTAAGGGCTAATTAGGCTTAATTAATGTGTTTAATGGCCGAAACATCCTAAAATCATAACTAATTATAGAAAAATCATAAAAATGCAAATAAATAGTCATTTTAAAGGTATTTTAGAGGGAATTTATTAAAAATATTCTTCGTTAATTTTAAATAGTAATTAGAGCTTAATTAAGGTTAAATTAAAAAATTAATTAGTATATTACTCATTAATTACTTAAGTGATTAATCCCAAACTTTGTGGGCTAATTTAGTGGGATGACCTCTAACCCCAATAATTTTCTTGAGGTTCATTGCTTGATTAATTAGAGAAATTAACTAATTAAACTTTAATTACTCTCTTAGGTTAATTAATTAATAATTAGTCATATGAATAATAAAATGCTAGTTAATTAAGTGGTTAATCTATCCAATAGTGAATGAGCCTATGTAATGAGATTGAGGCCTTCTCCCCAACTTATTTCCCTAAGTTCATTTCATTAATCAAATTCATTAAGGTTTAATTAGCTAATTAAATTACTTGATTAATTAAATTGAAATCATAATCATATCAAAACTTAACTAATAAAATCTGGGGTAGATCTTTAGGTGTTCAATAACCTAAAGACATTTAAGGAAATTATAATTAACCCACATGTGTGGGAAATTATAAGAGTACTTAATTAAGTGCCTTAACTTAATTAACCATTAATTGTGAGCCAATTGCATTAGGCCCTTTATTTCTTAGGATCATTGCTTATTTAATTTCCAATGTATTTGCATATCATGTTGGCTCATAATTATTTGGCTAATTATTCTAAGGCAACATAACAAAGGGTTAATTAATAAATTTAATGCATATTACAACCTAATTAACCCAAAAAATCAACTTAATTAATTTTTTCAATAAACTAAAATCAATTAACAAATATGGGAATGGGTTAGGATTAGCAAATCTCTTCTCATATCCTTAAATCAAATAAAAACATAAAATTAAAAAAATGACATTAAAAGATGCTTTGGTTTATCTTAAATGATCTTATTTGATATGATTGTCCTTAAGAATTAATTTAATTGAATGAAATCATTCTTATTTGATATGATTGTCCTTAGAATTAATTTAATTGAATGAAATCATATGTTTATATTTATTTATTCCTTTCCAATCATGTTAAATGTTGTATGTCATTTGAAATCACGCTTTCATCTTTTCAAAGTTAAATTAAATCAAATGGTTTTTTCTTTATGCAAGCTTGCATGTGTTAGATTAATTTACAATATGTGTGGCTATTATCTCTAATAAATTCAAATTACTTTTCCAAAAATTTATAAATCAATTGCATTGATTAGAGTGATAGTAGTTATGAATACATATAAGTTTGCATGAGCTTATAGCTTAGATATGTGAAGTAAAGCTTTCTTTTCCTTAACTCATATGTAGTTTCACATGTATTTTAATGTTAATAAGTATATACTACGGACATCCCAAGAATATGAGGCTTTAGTTAGCCCCAAGAAGGTCATTTGATTACCTCACTTCCCTAGTTAGCAGTGACACATACTTATTTGATTTCTTTTACATGTATTCTTGCATTAGAATTTGGATAAAACTTTACTCCACATGCATAAATGTTTCAATCAAATAAAATACAATTTTTGCATGGTTTTTCTTCCTTATTTATGTATACATCTATATGTATTCAAGAAAAAAGTGTTCAGTCTAGACATCCCAAGAATATGAGGCTTTAAGTAGCCCCAAGGAGGTCATTTAATTACCTCACTTCCCTGGTTAACAATGGCATGTACTAGCTTATATTTCTTTTACATGTATGTGTGTACTTAATTATGGAATTAGAACCCATTCTTTTTTATCAAGGATACATGCATTAATAATTGACTAAGTGATTGAATTAATTAATCTTGTGATTTAGAACTTTCTTTCCAATGTTCATGTATGCAAATTTACATATGTTTGAATGCAAATGGGTATATAGTTTAGACATCCCAAGAATACGAGGCTTTAGTTAGCCACAAGGAGGTCATCTGATTACCTCACTTCCCTGGTTAACAAAGACACATACCTATTTAATTTGTTCTTATATTTTTGTATAATAATTTAGATAAAGCTTTAAAATAATATGTTTAAATAATTCAATCAAATAAAAATATGAATTCTAAACATACACATACATTCATCATATAAGTGTGTTAAAATATATTATTTGTATAGATATGCTAAGGATTGAACCATATGTGTGCTACAAGTGATGGAAAAGAATGATTGATATATGTCATGTGAAAGTAATTCAATTAAATTAATCTTAAGAAGCCTCTAACATTGAATAAGATCATTTAGAGTGAACCTAAACTTTGGATTAAATAAATCGTTTAATAAGCCATTCTAAAGAGAACTAAATCAAATTAATTTACTTTAGAAAGTGACTTAAGGTAGGGATGAAGAGGGTAATCCTCTTCCTTCTCTTTATAACACTTAGTTCTATGTGTAAATCAAATGAAACAAAAGAAAACACAAAGTAAAATCTATAAATCAATTAAACCATTTCAAGTGAAATCAACCCTCCATATTAAATTAAATCCTTCTACACTTAGAAAATTATACCATTAATGCTTAGCAAGACTTACCACACAAGCCTTAACACACACATTATAATTAAGTCACCACTTCTAGTTCTATGTTAGGATGGTGCATGATGTGAAGTATGTTTTGTTTTATGATATTTTATTTTTGATTGGATGTTAAGGTGTATGTTTTGCAGACTAGATGTTAGGTCATTATTAGCCTAATGTTATTTTTTATAGGGGATTGTGCTTAAAGGATTGCTTAAAAATAAATATAAATGCTCTTTTTGCATGTTTCTTAAATCCCTAAACATAATCCAAGCTAAGATAAGTGGGCTTGGTTACCCATGTGGAGGGTGTTAAGTCCAAATTACAAATATAACTACTTCAGATTGTATGTATGTTCAGCTAACACTTGTTTTGCAGGTGTAGTTAGATTTACTTTTCTTATTTTCAATATAATTTTTCATTAAGAATTAAGATTGATTCTATAGGGGTTTAGGATGAGCATTGGCCAAAAAGCTTTGTCCTAGGGTGCCATGTGATGCCTTAAAACCTACCAAATCAAAGAAGCAAGGAGGAAAGAAATGAAGATATGAAGAATGAAGAATGAAGACCCCCCATAACATTCATTCATTATGAGTTGTAATTATGATTTTGTAATTTCAGGTTGTATAAGGGTAGAGCTAGGCTACCCATCCTTTCTTTTGGGTTATGCGATTAGACCCATCTTATTCTTTTACGATAATTATAAAATGTTTGATGTTATATTTAAATTACATTCATTCATTCATTCATTATGAGTTATAATTATGATTTTGTATCTTGTATAATGCTTTAAGTGACAAGATGGATCTTAGGATAAAATGTTTGATGTTATGTTTAAATTACACTTAGGATGACATATTCTTTATAATCAAAAATAATTTAATATCATAACTCATATAAATTATAACTCATAACTAAATTTAAAAAAAAATCATAACCTCACCATAAAGTATAGGCATTAAATAAGATAATTAAAAGATTTAACAACCCCTTAGATGAATGGTTGAATGTTTCATAACATGCATATCATATTTTTTTTCTCTTAAAAATAAGAGATTTCCATCCTTACATGATAGGGGAATGCTGACTTCTGATGGCATCCCTTGCGGTGAAAAACACCCTTCGTAGATTTAGCCAACAACTTCATTTCATCATGCATATAAGCATCAAAATCTAAAGACTTTATCAAAATGAAGTGTCAAAATTGAAATAAAACTTGAAAAGATTGCTACATTAGATTGAGTTATTACTCATACCACTCATGCTTTAGTTTCTTATGAAGTGAGTTTAGGACTTTAGTCTTTTTCTAAATTAATAACAGTCCAACTATCTTGAATTTCATATGAATAGACCGTAGATTTAAAATGTAGGAGGAGTTAGGCTGGCCACTCCATGTGATTATAAGTCAAGCAATCAGGTGGTTTATCCTCTCTTGTGGAGGTAAATCTTATGCCCATTTTCACTTAGATTTAGGTCGTGCTTGTGGTGTTTGTTTTCAATTTATGTATATGGGGGACACCACATAGATCTGAGGGTGTACTTATTGAGGTGATTGGGTATGACATTAAGGAATAGTGTACTATCTCAAAAGATAGAAATTACTATCCATAATGGACTAATCACCTAATAAGACTCTAAGGCATGATGGGTCTTCAAATATACTAGAGATTTTTCCCCTACTTTATATGGATGAATAAAAGGGGTTTATTTAAATTAGGTTTTAAAGTTTACTATGGGGGCAAGCCCCCATAGTTAATTACATCCTAAGGAAGGTGAGTTCCGTAAGAATACTCTCGATTAAAGTAGGCAATTATTATTTCCAAAGATTTCAAAGATCAAACCATCAATAAATTGGCTATGTTAGGAAAATCAATCGGGATATATCAAAAAGGAGAGACTTATTATTGAAGCCAAAGGGAGATGAGTAGGGAATGCTCATGATACTTGAAAACCTAGTGAGCATTCTAATATATCCTATGGTTGGACTTTATATATTTGAAATTGAAGAGAATTATGTATTTGAGTTGAAATTTATTAGAAAGATAGGACTTATAATCCCACAATATAAGATTAGAGATGCCTAAGAGGTTAGGATTTATGCTTGTAGCCTGATGAGAAACAACAACCTCAGATCCTAAATCTAGGGAGCTTTAGTGAAGGCCAAAGTGCTAAATCTAAGCGAGATGGGCATATGGCTCACCTCTACAAGAGAGGGTAAACAACTCAACTTCTAGACTTATAATTTCTTGGAGTGGCAGCTATCTAACTCCTCCTACATTTTAAAATCATGTGGTTAAGTCATATAATTTTTCAAGTTGGTTAGGTTGATTTTATTTAGAAAGAGACTAAAGTCCTTAAACCCACTCTAAGAGACTAGAGCATGAGTGGTATGAGTAATGACTTAATCTAATGCAAATTTTATCAATTTTTATTTAATTTTGGACTCTTTATTTTGATAAAGGCAATAGGATTTTTATATGTCTAAATGCATGATGAAATATGATTATTAGCTAAATTAGAGAGAAAGATGTGTTTTCCACCATGAGGAGACCCTCAAAGGTCAAGTCTTCCCCTATCGTGTAAGGATGGAATCCCTCTCTTAGCAAAAGTGAAACAAGATGACATGCATGATATTAAGCATACAACATCCAGGTAAGGGGTTGCTAAATCTTTTAATTATCTTAATTTAATACCTAGGCTTTAAATGAGGTTATGAGTTGTAGTTGGGGTAGAAAATTTATTTTTCTTTAAAAACCTAATCGGATCCAAGCCATACATTAAATCACCATATATGAAAAACTAGAAGATGACATGTCATTTCTATTGCATAATTGTAAACAAAATATCAAACAATTTATAAACACAACGTGAAAGAATAATAGGCCGATGCGTCAGTCGGGTACTATTGTATAACCCAAAAATAAGAAATGAGTGGCCGAGCTCTACCCTTATACAACCTGGTATATGAAAGAATAATTATAATTTTAAATAAATAAATGCATTGGGAGGGTCTTCATATTTTCTTTCTTCATTTCTCCTTCATTCCTCCTTTAGATTTGCTTGCTTCAAAGGCATCACAGGGGCCTCACAGGACAAAGCCTTCTAGCCTCCACTCATCCTAATCCCCCATAACATTAATCTTAATTCCTAATGCACAATTACATTAAAAATAGAAAAAGTAAATCTAACTACACCTGCATAACCAGTGTTAGCTAAACACACCATACAACCTAAGTTATATGTATAATTTATAATTCACACCCTGCACATGGGTAACCAAGTCCACTTTCTCTAATTTAGATTATGCTTAGGGGTTAAGCAACCTACAAAAGAGAGCATTTATATTTATTTTTAAGTACCCCCAAAGCACAATCTTCATAAATAACTAATCATGGCTAACATCTAATTCTGAAGCACACTAACATCATCTATACATACATAAAACCAAATATACATCAAACCATGCATCACCCTAACATAAGGCTAAAAGTGGTTACATAATTCTAAGATGTGTGTATTAAGGCTTGTGTAGTATGCCTAACTAGGCTTTGCTATAATTTTCTAAGTAAGGATTTAATTTGAAGGGTGATTTCTCTTTAAATGATTTAGTTAATTTAAGAATTTTTACTTAATGTTTTCTTTTGTATCATTTAGCTTACACTTAACAATTAAGTGTTATAAAGAGAAGAAAAGAGAGGATCACTCTCTTTTATCCCTATCTTAAGTCATATCTAAAGCAAATTAATTAAATGAATTCTTTTTAGTGAATGGCTTATTACATATTTTACTTAGTCCTAGGTTTAGGTTCACTTTCAATAAGAAATGCATCTTAAGATTAATTGGAGTTAACTACTATCACA
The DNA here is from genome assembly GCA_021442155.1 of Cymbidium sinense. NCBI lineage: Eukaryota > Viridiplantae > Streptophyta > Magnoliopsida > Asparagales > Orchidaceae > Cymbidium > Cymbidium sinense. The sequence continues at coordinate 51,654,602 of CM038221.1, forward strand.
CAACACATGTTTGTTCATTTCTTTCCATCATATGTAGCATGCATATGATTAAATCCTACACATACCTATACATGCAATATATATATTTTTAGCACACTTAAATACAGGATGCATAAATAAGTTTTATAGAAAAGAGGATTTTTATTCATTAGCTAAATACACATTCAAATGCTTTCAGCAAGTACTTTTCCATTATTTTGCACCAGGGGAGTGAGGTAGGAACCTCCTTAGGGCTACTTAAAGCTATGCATCCCCAGAATGTCTAGACTAATATACCCACTATTCTTAAATACATCTGGTCGTATAAGCAATTATAAGAATAGGAAATCATGCCAAAAATTGTATTTAATTTAATTAATTTATTTGTGTGAATGAATTAAAGCTCTATCCAAATTCTATTGTCAAAAGGCATAAGGATGAAATCAAATAGGTACGTCAACATTATTTTGCACCAGGGGAGTGAGGTAGGAACCTCCTTGGGACTACATAAAGACGTGCATCTCTGGAATGTCCAAACTAATATACCCACTAACATTCATACTTATGCAAATCAACATATGAATGAAAGAATGAAACTTCACTTCATATACTAAGCTTATATTCACATGCACCTCTTATATATGTATAGCTAATCTCACAACATGTATTATTATTTATTAATAAGCTTTTGAAAATATATTTGAGATTTAATAGTGATAATAGCCACACATATTCTTTATTTAAGCCAACACAAGCAACTTGACATAAAGGAAATTATTTTATTTAACTAATTTTTTTGGAAGAAATGAATGCATGGCTATAAGTGGCATACAACATTTTAATATGAATAGAAAGAAATAAAGAAACACAAGCATGTAATTTTATCCAATCCAACTAATTCTTATGGACAATCATATCAAACAAGTTTATTTAAAACAAACTAAAGCTTCTTAATGTCATTTTTTGATTTTATGTTTAGCTTGATTTAAGAGATGTGAGAAAAGTTTGCTAATCTTAATCCCATTCCCCATATGTGTGAGTTAATTTTATTTAATAAAAAGCAATTAGATAATTTTTATGGATTGATTAAATTAAGCATGGATTAAGTCACTTAATTAACCCTTACCTATGTTACCTTAAGGTAATCAATTAAACAATTATGAGCTAATATGATATGCAAATGAATTTAAAAGTAAATAGTAATGCTCCTATGAAATGAAAAGGGCCTAATGCAATTAGCTCGCAATCATTTAATAATTAAACTTAAGGAACCGTTTAATTACTTTTATGGTTTTCTCACATAAGTGAGCTAATCATAATTTCATTAAGCTACTTTAGGTTCTTGAACACCTAAAGATCTACCTAAGAATTAAAACAAGAAAATTAGATTCAATTAAGTTAATTAAGTTCACCAATTATCTAATTAAGTCCTAATTATCCTTAATAATATAAAATTGACCTAGGGAAAGTGACAAAGAAGGATGCCTAAGTCTCAATCCAGAAATCTTTTTAAATTGTTGATTAAATTCTGATATGAATTGGGTTTTGATTGATTTAATTAATTAATTAATTAATTAATGGGTTTTAACTAATTAATTTTAAAAAAGAATGAAGGACAAAGGAAAAGATTGTAAGAGGAGTCCCAATCCATTTCCCTAAGGTTTCTCACTATTAACAGAGGCTAATGAACTCAATTAAATGATCAATTCATTGTTCATTTGATTAATTATCATTAATTAAGCTAAGAGAGTAATTAAGGCTTAATCAATCAATTTCTCTAATTAACTAACCAATAAATCCCAAGAAAATTAGGAGAGGTAGAGATCACCACCCTAAATAACTTCTAAAAGTTTGGGATTAATTGAATAATTAATTCGAGTGCAATTAGGCTAATTAATTTTTTAATTAAACTTTAATTAAGAAAAAATTACTATTCAAAATTAATTTATAATAATTTTAATGGCTTCCTCTCTAAAACACCTTTAAAATGAGCCCGCATTTGTATTTTTGGATTTTTCTAAAGTTAGTTATGAATTTTAAAAGTTTCAGCCTTAAAAATAGATTAATTAACCCTAATTAAAGTCTTAATCCTTGGCACCATGATGGCTGTGCGCTTTCCACATGGGCCGGGATAGGTATTTAAGTTATCACATCGCATGGTGCAATTGGTGGCGGATGTGACTATGGACCACTCGATTTAAGATCGGACAGCCATGATTAATCCCTCATTTTAGAAAGAAAATCAGGGATTTAAGCGTGATCTAATCACGGCCATCCATTTTGATCACATGGAACGGATGACCCGTGATCTTTCTCCTTCGGAGGCGATGAAAGATGGATGTCATCCATCTTTCTCCATTTGATCTGAGGTCACTAAAGCTCAAATTGCTTCCAAAATGATCATACACCATCAAGGGAAGGAGAGGAACACATCCAATGGTCAAAATCACATGATATACAAATCTTCTTCAAAAAAGACCAACTATTTTTTCCTAAATCCATAGTTTTGAGGAATTACCTCACTGGAGCTCAAGATAGGAGATGGGATTGATGGAGGTAGCTTCACTAGTTGACGCGAAGCCCTGTTGAGAAGCTTGGGCCCTGATTTGAAGTACATCCCATGGATGACCAAGATAGGTGCTTTGGAGCTTGGATCTTGATCGAACTCCCCCCTCTGGTGGCTTAAAAGCTTGGGAAAGGGCTTGAACGGCTTCGATGACACACGAGGATGGTGTGTGCAATAGCAATCGAAGCTTGGTTATGTGGATGAAGAGAATTTCTTGAATGATGGATGCTCTATTTTGGTTGTGCATGGGAATGGGGAATTTCAATGAAGGGAAACTTGGGAAGGCTTGGGGAGGCTCTCTGGGATTTTGAAAATACTCAGAAAGCTCAGTGTGTTTGAATGATGTCAATCCCTATGAGAATTGAGGGAGTATACCCCTCAATTGAACTTGATGGACTGACAGGATCAGTCCCCATTTTTGGTAGTTCATGCTTGACCCAGAGGTCTCATCATGTGGCACTAGAGTGGAGAAAACTATGGTAGGAGGTCTAAGGCCAGATATGGGCATGTGGTGGTTGATTTCCTCCTCCCTTTGTCCATGGGGTTCATCTTTGAGTGAGGAGGAGGAGTTAGATTCCCTTCTGCCCATGGCTAGTCCTAAGCTTGCTTAGATTGGGAAATGGGGCAAATGATACTCCAAATAGCAAAGCTTAGGGCCATCAAGGAAAGGGGAGAGTGGACTTGCCTCTTTTGGATGGAATCCAATGCGAAGGTGTTTGTCCAATGGATAATCCCCTTGGATGGGTCCTACTTTGCTTATGGGTAGACTTTGGGCTGACCTAGGGTCAATTTGGGTTGGGTTTGGTCAACCACAAAGGTCCCATGGGTTGATTTTGGGTGCATTGGGTTCATAAGGGTTCATGTTGGATTGGGTTGAACAATTGGTCAAATTAGGTTAAACCAAAGTTTGGATTAGATTTAAATGAGTATTTGGAGAGTTTTGTTTCAAATGATTTGGGTTGGTTTGGCCTAGGTTTGAGTTTGGCTCATTTGAAATCAAATGGGTCAAATGGGTCAAGTTGACCAGTTTGACCATTTTACCAAATTGGGTTGGGTTGGGTTAGGTGTTGATTCATGTTCAATTGGTTAATTAAAAATGATTGTATGCTTTGGTTTGATTTGATTTAGGTTTAATTTGGATTTTGGCCAATTTGACCTTTTAGGTCAATTTGGGCTAGGTTGGGTCAAGTTGACCAATTTCAAATTGGGCATGGTTATACTTTGGTCAAGTTCAATAATTGATTTGGAAATGAACTTGATCCATTGGTTGCAATCAATTTGGGTTAGATCATGATTTGACCCATTTTGGCTTTTTAGGCCAATTTGGGTCAACTTAGGTCAAATTGTCAATTGGACTTGGTTTAGCTCAATTGAGGGTTTGGTCATATTCAAACATTGATTATGAGTTACTTTGGATCAATGGTTTCAATAAATTTGGTATATGGTGGGTTTTGGCTAGTTTAGGTTTCATTTGGGCTAAAGATTGACTTGGTCAAAGGACCAAGTTAACTTGGTTTGAACCAATTCAAGGTGGTTAAACATCCTAGGGTGATTGGTGATCACATTATGAGGTTTGGATGGGCTTAGTTCAATCTAATGGGTTGGCTTAGAACTTGGCTCAAAAGATCATTAGGTCACTTTGGGTCAAGTGGACCAAAATGGGTCAATTTATTTGGTTTTGGCTTTATTCAAGTTTAGTTGAACTTATATATGAACCTATGATTGAAATATAAATCCAACTATAATCAATTTAGAGACTAATGGATTTTGGCTCATTTGAAGTTTTCAAGTCAAAAAGGCTAACTTGGGCTTGACTTAGGTTGACTTGAGTTTGGTTTAATAATTGTAATGTATATTTATATTTGGATAAATGATTGAAGAAATGATTAATTCAAGAGAAAATTTATTATTTTTGGCATGATTTGGATAGGATTTGGCCAAGTTCAAGAAATTGGCTAAAAGGCTTGAATTGAGTCTTGGTTTGATTTTGGATTTGGTTTTGACTATTTAAATTTATATTTCATTTATATTTGGGGATATAAATGAAGATATAAATGATTCATGAGAAGATCACTTGAGTTTAGAGTGATTTGGAAGCAAATTTGACCAAGCTTATGGATGTAGGTCAAAAGGGCTTAAGTAGGGAATTGATTTATTTTGGTCATTGGAGGTGGCTTTATTTATATTTATTAATATAAATGTTGGAATAATTGGTTCATAATAAAACTAATTTATTTTGGGTTGATTTGGTTTAAGATTTGAGTAAACTTATGGAGGTAGGTCCATAAGGCTTAAGAGGGGATTTGGCTTGGCTTGATTTAGATTGATTTGGTTGGTTATTTTAGTATGGATTTCATTTATATTTTGAATATAAATGAAGTGATAATTAATTTATAAAAAATTAATCAAGTTTGGGATAATTTAGGTAGAGATTTGGCTAAGCTTATGAGAGTGGGTCATAAGGCTTAAGAAGGAATTTTGAGCTTAGATTTGATTTGTGATTGAATTATTTTATTTGGAATTTGGATTTGGTAAATGATCAAGAGATTGAATTGATATTTTAGAAAATCAATTGAATCAGGATTTATTTGAATTTGGTTAAGGCTAAGTCCATAAGATAAAATCAAAGGGCTTAGGAAGAATGTTGATCTTAGATTTGATTATGGGTTTCAATAATTTGATTTGGAATTTATATTTAGATTTGGTATTTGAGTTTGATTTGAAGTTTGGTTTAAGGAAGAAAGCATGGATTGGGTTTAGGCTATAGGATAAGAAAATCTTCCTAAGTCCCAAAGGCATAACCTATTCCTATGGCTAACCCTTCTAAATCTCTAAGCTTTAGGTTAATTGTTCACCTAATCATTAGAAGTGTCTTAATACTAAGGAGCTCTTAGTGTCTATAAGAGTCCTTGATCTATAGTGATGGAGTTTAGAACTCACTCCAAAAGTGAGGTCAACAAAAGGACCCCTAATAGGTGTGGTGTAACTAATAAGGCACCGACGTGGTGTTGGCCGATCAACAACATCCAAAGGATCAAGCTTGAAATGATATATCCCTAAACCCAAGATGTAGATGAAATCAAGATCTTAGTGCAATGCAACTCAACTCATTCCAAGGGCATAAGAGAGGAAGGAAGGACCCACTAAAGGATCAAGTATGTGAACCTTCCACTAGGGAAGCAGGTTCAGATTATCCACTAATGATAGGAATTTGATTTGGTTTGATCATAAACATTATTTATGGGAAAATATTTGCATGGGATTAAGATTTATATCCCACTGGGGATGAGTGCATGAACCTTCCACTAGGGCAGTTTGGATTATCCACTAGGGATAATTTGGTTTAACTTATGATCCACTAGAGATGAGAAATTGGTCTGGGGGATAAGGTGGATTTAATTTATGGTTTTCTTTGGTTTATTTCAGGGAAGCATCCACTAGGGATAAGACTGGATGGATTTAATTCAGATTCCACTAGGGAAAGATGGTGAATTTAATAAAATGGACCCTATCGGTGTGCGATGGATCCACTAAGAAGGGGCTATATCAGCCTAGGCCTATCTCAAATTTACAAATCCAAAGGAATAGTCGATTGGCCATCAGGTAGGACTATCCAACCTAAGGGTGTCTTTCTATGTGCAATGGTCAAGTCAGGAAGAAAGCTTGTAGACTTACATCCTCCTAAACAAGGAACCACTGGGGTGATCAGTTGATAGCACAACAAATTAAACCTGACTTAAGGTGACTATTGAGCGAATACCACTATGGACTCATATTGACTCAAAAATAGTCAAAATTAATTTCATTTTAATTTAACATGGACCATGTTGTGGTGCGATGGATCCACTAAGAAAGGCTAATATTAGCTTAGTCCTATCTTAGATTACAAATCCAAAGGGATAGTCTACCAACTGCGGGGTAGAGCTAATCAACCTAAGATGCCTTTCGTTGTGCAATGGTCAAGTCAAGAAAATCTTGTAAACTTACATCCTCCTAAACAATGCTTCGTTTCAGTTACGTATTGCTCATAACAAAATTGAACCTAACTGGTCATTTCTCTAGAGAATGCATAATAGAATTAAATCTTCTAAAGCAAGAATGATCACCTGACCTGTGGTGGCACAAAAGTCAAACACCTAAGGGCAACTAGAGTCGACCAGGGACTTATCTGACTCAAAAGTAGTCAATTCCTATAGGGAGTTTTGCTGACATTGCCCTAAAGATAGGATGTCTGCTTAGGAAAAGGTACCATTGGGGGTTTCCTCTTAATCCACAAGCAAAATTATACATTTGTTTTTTTATATGTTTACATGGACCCTGGTGAAGAGACCACCTAGAAGGGGCTTATATCGCTAATCATCTAGACCAAGGAGAATCTATATAAGATAAATTCTCCAACCATAAGGGCAGCTACTAGGAAAGGGGGCAATCTAATCCAAGAGTAACCCAGGTAGTGTCTAAATGGGGTCACTAAGGACGTGATCCAAATAGAGTTCCCACGGGGAGGTGTCACTAGAGGCATTATCCAAGACCTTATAAAAGAAAGCATATAGGTATATGGTGGCCAACTCCAGGAGAAATCTTATAGACTTACATCTACCATGAGTTGTGAATCCACAGGGTGGGTCACCTTCAGCATAGCGATAACCAACCAACCTAAGTTGTTCGTCGATTTGTGACGATCAATCTGAGTTGAAGACTTGTAGACTTACATCTTTATAAGCAAAAATGATCATCAGGATAGTCTGTCGTCGATGAGACAGATACTATCTGACCTAGGGTGATTACCAAGTGGGGAGTTTCGTGTAAAGATGAGACCCAGGCTTGAAGTAGTCAGGAGAAAAGGAGCCACTAGGGGACTTATCCTAAGCCTCAAATATACTCGACCCCGTGATGGCTAGTTCAAGAAGAAAGCGTGTAGGCTTACATCCTCTTAAATAAAGTCAACATGAGGTAGCTTACCGACTGTGTAATAAGGCCTACCAAATTAATAAGGTGCTCATCAGTTTGCAAAGGTCAAGGTAGAAGAAAGCTTGTGAACTTACATCCTCCCGACAAATAACTACTGGAGTAACACATTAGCAAGGTAACATGTTAGCGACTTAGTGCAGCTAATAAGTGAGTGTCACAGGGGGCTTCATCCCACATCAAAATAGCCCGAGATAAAAGATATATGTTTGTTTTATGTGATTGTGTGCAGTTTGTGTTGGTGCTGTGTTGCTAAAGGATAGGATGTTGCTTGGGTTCCTTACACCTACCCTAAACACATCATGGTAGATTTTCAAGCAAAGGTATTTCTAGCCAATTTTAAAGATGGAATTTGAGATGAAAGAAATTTCATTGATAATTATTTTCAAATAAGATTTATGGACAATATTTCTTTAGATAGAGCTTGTTGATTGGAAGCATCAGGTGCTCTCCCTTATAGTTTATAAGCTGATAAGATCCTCCTTGGTAAGCTTTCTCTATGGCAAAAGAGCCTTCCTAAGTGGGTTCAAACTTGCCTCCCATCTTTCGATGGGCAAAAATTGGTCTCCATAGAACTAAAACAAGCTCTCCTACTTGAAAGCTTTAGGGTGGACCAACTTGTTGTGAGCTTGAATCATTTGGTTTTATACAACTTGAGATTCTGGCATACCTAGAGGCATCTCTCCTCTAAACCTTCGAGCTCTTCTAACCACAACTTGACATTCTACTCCATTGTGATTTTACTATCCACAACTATCCTTAATGATGGGAGCTAGAATTCTAATAGTAGAACTGCTTCAGACCCATACACTAAAGAGAATGGGATAGATTGAGTTGGAGTTCTGTATGTGGTGTAGTAAGCGCACAAGGCTTCAATTAACTGCTCATGTCACTATCACTTGTTGTCATCTAGTGTCTTCTTTTATATTTAGATTAGAGTTTTGTTTAAGGCTTCTGCCAAGCCATTTGCCCTTGGGTAGTATATGGTAGAATATCTCCAATCTATGTTGTGTCTCTGGGCAAAGCTATTGATTTTAGTGCTCTTGAATGCAGTACTATTATTGGATATAATTCATCGAGGCACCCTGAATCTATATATAATATGGTTACTGAAAAATTGTAGCACATGCTGAGCTATAGCCTCTCTGAGTGGGATTGCCTCCACCCACTTGGAAAAGTAATGGCAGCTATAATGAATTGATTTCCTTGGAAGAAGGAGAATCGATTGGATCCACTATGTCAATATCCCGACACTCAAATGGCCATAAGGCCAATGTAGGATGTAGAATGTTGGGTGGTTGGTGTAAGAACACACCGTGTACTTGGCATTGGTGGCATCTCCTAGCTATGTCCATGCAGTATGTGATCATCGAAGGTTAGTAGTATCCTAATCTCTTGATCTTGGCTTTCATCTTCAGACCGAATTTGTGCACTCCACGTAAACCTAAATGTACCTCAGTCATGATCCTATGGGCCTCATGTTTGTCCAATCAACATAACCACATATGATCGAAGGACCGGCACAAGGTGCCATCCACAAGAGTGTAGGAAAGGGCTCTCTGCTTCACCTGATGTGCTAGTGACTTCTCTTGAGGTAGTTTATCTATATATGGATAATCCGTGAATGGTTGCCTCCAATCCAACTTCTCATCCTTTTTGGCAATGCAACCTCCCATTCAAGAGAGAATCTCACATTGAGTTCAGCATCACCAAGAGATAAGACATGTCTATTTTGGACCATTATTATTTTGGACTCATCTTTGAACATGCCAACTCTTTGGCAAGCCTGGCTAATGCATCTACTATGATGTTCTATCCTTAAGGAATCTCATAAATAGTAACCTCCAGATTTGGGGCAATAAGTCCATGGTGTACTTATTGTAATGATGGAACTTAGGCTTCAAAACCTTATAACCCAGCAGTTTGGTTGATAACTAATTGAGAATCCTCAAAGATGTTGATACTCTGGATGCATAGTATAATGGATAACTCCAGACTGACAATCAGAGCCTCATATTCAACTTTTTTGTTGGTGCATGGATTGGATAGATGATATGATAATCTCATCACATCACAGTCCAAAGTTAGGAGAACTATTCCTACCCCTGTCTTCCCTAGAAGAGTAGATCATGGTTCTTCTCCTTTAAGGAAGCCACACCATCAAAATATATCTCCAAATAGTGAATGCTAGTATCCCCTAAGTTCATGATTTATTCATCGGGGAGATCATCACTATGCGGGGAATCAGCAAGAAGTGGATGTACTGCTAAAAAATCTGCTAGTGCTTATCCTTTCATCACACAGAGGGGTATGAAAGTGATGTTAAATTGTGACAAAATCATGGACCAACGTGCCAACCATCTAGATAGTGTTGACCATGTCATGAGTTATTGCAGTGGATTGATCCTAGAGATCAATTTCACCTTATGAGAAAGCATGTAATGCCAAATATTTTGGGATGCAAAGATTAAAGCTATGTAGTGATTTTAATAGTTGGATAGTTTGCCTCAGTAGGGATTAGATGATGATTAAGATAGAAGAGTGCATTCTCTTTCCCTTCATCATTGATTTGGGCCAATAAAGTCCTAAGGGAGTCATCTAATATAGCAGTATATAGTATCAATGGCTTACCCGGGATAGGGGCTACTAGAACTAGTGGCATCATCAGGTAGTGTTTTTGATGTCTTAAAAAGCATGTTGGCACTTGTAATCCCACTTGAACTTGGCATCATTTTTGACAAGTGCTAAAAATGGTTGATATTTTCCTGATAGGTTGGAAATAAAGTGTCTTAGATATGCGAACTTCCCTTGAAATGATCTGAGTTGAGTTAGGCTTTTAGGGGCTGGCATTTTTAATATCGCCTTGATATTCTCCGAATTGATTTCTACTCCACGGTGCTCGACAACAAACCTAAGGAATTTCTCTGAAGCTACTCCGAATGCACATTTCAAGGGATTCATTTTAAGGTTAAATTATCTTAACCTTGAAAACTACTCTCAAGTTAAAGAGATGGTTTTCCTTTTCTATACTTTTGACTACAGGATCATCAACGTAACATTCAATCTAATGATGAATGAGTTCGTTGAAGATCCGAGTCATGGCCCGCTGGTATGTAGCACCTACATTTTAAAGCCAAAAGGCATGACCCTATAGCAAAATATTTTGATCGGGGTTCAAAATGCAGTGTTTCTTTCATCTTCATGAGTTATCTTTATTTTGTTATAACCAAATGAGCCATCCATGAAAGTGAAGACTACATGAGATGAGGCAATGTCCACCATCAATTCTGGTACTGGTAGTGAAAATTCATCTTTTGGACACGCTTTATTCAAATCCCTAAAATTGACGCATATGTAAATTTGGCAATTCCATTCTTTCTTAGTCGAATAAGCCAACCGTATGATATTTTTCTTCCCTAAAAAAACCAGCATCGATCAGTTTCTAGACTTCAGAAATGACCTGTTGTTCAATGTCTATTTGTGTGCATCTAGGAACTTGCTTGATAGGGTTAGCACTAGGCTCTATTTCTAGTTTGTGGACTACTACATCAAGAGATCAATCGGGCATCTCTTCATAACTCCATGTGAAGTAGTCCTTAAACTCAGTTAATAGCCTAACTAAGTCATCAATTTTATTATCATTCAATAATGAACTGATGTATGTCAGATGTGGATTCTCTTTAATTCTTAAGTTGATTTCTTTGAGCTCATCGATGGTTGGTCTGATCTCCTCTTGAACTCTGGCAATGCATCTCTGACTTCAAGATCATTTAGATCATCTAAAGTTTCTAAACACACCTCCTCATATGAGTTAGCATGATTTGAAAAGAACTTATCATATTCTAAATGATTGGTGATGACTAGACAATGATCTCATCATCTAGTCCTAGTATTGATTGAGGATTTCTTCTTTGATTATCTTATAACCTTTCAAAGTAGTATGATCTATGTTTATACTAAGTATGTTGGATTAACCCCTTCTTTGTTAAATTAATGACACAAGGCGAATACTAATCAAAAGGTAATAGTATTAAATCTTTATATGGATCATCCTCAAGTTCTACATCAGCTTCCTGACTTGAGGATGCTGCTCCCAAAAAGAACCTCTGAGTTCTCCCATTTGTGGATGACTTAGGGGCTTCCTTAAGTACCAAACCCTCAACTTTTTGGGAAGAAAGTGGATTAGAGCTAAGGTTCCCAACTGACTCCTGACTGTCTCATATGTAGACTTAGATACATTTATGCTTTTCTTTGGAGCCTGGCCTTCGTCACTATCATGCATGAATGTCACCTCAAAATGAATCTATTGCTAAGAAGAGCTGGCTGGTGTGCTAACCACATAAGACTCATCCTCTGAACTAGATTCTAAGTTTATATGGATAGTAGGTGTACTCCTGGTGGCTAGGGTATACCTTATATTAGATGGTCAATAAGGAGGCTTTCCACCTTAGGGGCTGCCTCTAAACTGTCCTCTGCCTCTGCATGGTGGAGGTCAGGTCATCCTACCCATGTGTTCAAATGGAATAATGAACTGTGGGTGGAATCTAATGGTAGGCTTTACATCTCCCCCTAAGTCCATGTCTTGCTCTCTTTTATTTCATTTTCTTTTTCTTTTTTCTTTTCATTTTAAAATTCTTTTTCTTTTTCTTTTCTTTCTTTTTTGTCCCTCTTGGGGATATTGACTAGATTCACGAGAATGGACTTGTTGGTTTTGGGAAAGAAAATAGGCTACATCCTCATATATCCTGACCTCATGAACTGTGAAGGGCTTAAGATCTCCTTTGACGCAGTACTCAATTCCACCTCTCATGAACTTCATGCACTAATGTAGAGAGAATGGAACTATGTTGTTCTTATGTATCCACGGTCTCCCAAGCAAGGCATTGCAAGATGTATCCAGTCTATGATATGAAACTTGGTATTAGTCTTCCAGTCATCTAATTCTAATGGCAACACTATAGAGCCTAAGGCCCTCTTGCCTTGTTCATTGAATCCTCTCAACATCATCCTCTCCTTTTGGATTTTAGAGATGTTAATCCTTGTGGGAGAAAAATTTCAATAGAGTCGCTTCAATATGTGGAGAAAAAGTAAGAATATAGAAATTCATCTTTTGGATGCCACGCAGATCCACATGTGCTTATTCAGGTGATCGGGTACATCATCAAGAAATAGTATACTATCTCTAGATAAAAGTCACTACCCTTTAATGGACCTAATCACCTCAATAAGGACTCCTAAAGATGATGGGTGTACATATGTAGCATAGATTCTTCCCCTACTTTACATGAAAAAGTAAACAGGATTTATTCTAAATCGGGTTCATTAAGTTCCCTACAGGGGCAAGCCCCCATAGTTAATTACATCCTAAGGAATGGGGATTCCTTAAGAAAACTCTTGATTAAGGTAAATGATCATTGTCTTCAAAGATTTTAATAGGAAAGGACTATCAATCGATTAGTTCATTTTTAAAGATCAAATGGGATTAATCAAAGGGAGGGAGTTATTATCAAAGCCAACATGGAAGATAAGTAGGAGATGCCCACGACGCTAGGAAACCTGAGCAATCTCAAACTATGCTATAGTTAGGCTTTATAATTTGAAATTGATTTAATTTATTTGAGTTGCATTTTTCATTGAAAATTTAGGACTTATAATTCCATGACACAATATTATAGAAATGCCTAAGAGGTGAGGAATTAAGCTTATGGCCCAAAAAGGGGAGAAGCAATCATAGAACCTAAATCTAGGGAGCTTTAGCGAGGGCCGAAAGCACAACCTAAATCTAAGGCAAAGTAAAAAAATGAGTATTTAGTTTGTCTCCACAATATAGGACAAACCACCCAACTTCTTGGACTTACAACTGCCTAGGGGTGGCGCCAACTAACTCCTCCTACAATTTTAAATACATATAGGCAAGTCTTATGCTTAAACAAGATAAGTTAGGCTATTATTTATTTAGAAAGAGATTGAGTCCTTAAACTCACTCCCTAAAGAGACTAGATCATTTAAAGACATGCTTTAAATGACCTAAATCTAAGGCAATTCAAATTTCATTTTATTTTCATTATTGGACAATTATTTTGACTCAGGCTAATAGGATTCAAATGCCTAATGCATGAAAAATAATGTTATTAGCCAAAATCAGCGAGAAGGGATGAGGTGTATTTCCACCATGGCTCTCAACGGTCAAGTCAAGTTTCTCTGGCAAAGGTGAAAGCCCTCCAATCAAGAGTGAAATAAGATGCATTTATGCATGATATTATAAAAGAAATACTCATCCAGCTAAGGGATTGCTAATTCTTTTATCTTAATTTTAAACATAAGCTTTAAGTGAGGTTATGAGTTCTTCATTTTTAGTTTTGAGTTGTTAGATTTGGTAAAGGATTTATTTTTTCCTAACAGCTTAATCCACATCCAGGCCATATATAAAGCAAGGAAGAAACTAGAAAAAATATGCCACTTAATGCAAAAGCTAAACAAATCAACAATCAATTTATAAAGCTATTCACTAAAAAGAATAAAAGGCTATGGTTGGGCACCACCGCACAAACACAAAAATTAGGTAACCGAGCTCTACCCTTATAACCTCAATTACAAATGAATTAAATTACAATTAAGTAAGGAATTCATTGTTATGGGGGTCTTCAAGCTTCATTTCTTCATTCTTCTTTTCTTCTTTCTTCTTATTTTCTTCTTTCTTCTTTGGTTCCTTCTTTTGGATGATTGGAAGGTAGATTATTCAAGTCTTTACATGGTGCATAGATAAGATCTTATGACCAATGCTCATCCTAATCCTCATAACAATCATTCCAAAATCCTAATTGCAAAATTTACATGAAAAGGAAAAGAATAGAAATCTAACAGCACCTGCAAAATAGAGATTAGCTTAAACAAATCACACAAATCCCAAGCATGTATATTGGACTTATCACCCCACACATGGGTGACTAAGTCCACTTGGCCTATTGGATTATGCTTAGGATAATAAGAAGCTGCAAGCAAAAGCATTTTATATCTTTATTTATGATAGCGCCCCTTAAGCACAATCCCCTGCAAAAAATAATTGTTAGACTATGATAGCCCTACCATTCATTCTATGCACAAACATCCTAACATTCAGTCTAAAATATATATCAGAAAACAAAACAAACATCAAACCATGTACTGCCTTAACTTAAAGCTAGAAGTAGTGACGTAGCCTAATGTGTGTGCTTTGAAGGTTTGTGTGGTATGCTTAGGTATGGCTATAAGTTAGAATTTTCTAAGTGTGAAGCACATTCAACTTAGAAGAGGGTTTTATTTAAGTTGTATAATTATTTTAGATTGATTTTATTTCATTTTTTGATTAGGTTCAAGTGAATCCTACAATTAATTACTAAGTTATAAAGAGAGGGAAAGAGAAGAGAACTTCTCTTTCCTTCCCTAACCTAAGAAATTTCTAAAGTAGATTCACATTTTAATTTTGTTTAATGAATATTTTGATTAAGTGTTTTAATTAATCCTAAGTTTAGATGAACTCTAAAAAAACCTATTCAAAAAGAAAGGCATTTTAAGATTAAATTAAAATGAACCAAATTCACAAAACATACATTACTTCATTTCTTTCGCAACATGTATAACATGAGAGTATTTAACACACTTTATGATGCATGCTAAGTAATTCATTTAAGGAAATTTGGAAGTTTAAGATGCATGATTTTCATTAAGTAGAAAAGGGTTTTCTTATCCAATTTTCACATGCACACATGAAAGTAAGAAAGGCATAAGTGAGTACAACGTCATTGTTACCCAGAGGTGTAAGGTACAAGACCTACTTATGGCTACTTAAAACCTCACAATCTCGGGGTTGTCCAGACTAATATACCACTTTCTTAAATACAAATATGTGTACAAAAGAAATGAAATGGAAAAGAAATAATGCAAAAGTTGTGTTAATTGATTCATTTTGTTTATGCAATTTATATGTGAAAGCATAGGTAACCCTTCTTAAGTAACAGCATAGAAATGAATAGGATATGGAATTAGGTAAGTGTTAAGTTCTTTTCAAATGAACTATACTCCTTACTAAATCTTATTCAAAACTATACTAAAAGAAAAGAGAAGAAAACCCTATACTATGCACATCTTTATATCCTTTCACATGCAAGCTTATAATTAAAGTATAAGTAGCACACTTTTAGTTTTGATAATATATTCATCTATTTTTATAAATAATTTGAATTTAGTAGTGATAATAGCCACTCATATTTCTATTTTAGCCAACACATACAAATTTGACACAAAGTAAACAATTTCATTTTTGAATTTAATTTTGAAAATGTAGATGCATGAAACCATATCACATACATATTTAATATGTTGGAAAAGAATCAAAGCAATAAAAGCATGTAAAAACATTCACTTCAACTAAATCCTAAAGACAATCTTATGAAATAAGAAAGCTTAAAATAAATCAAAGTGTATTCAATGTGATTTTTGTTTAGTTTTAAGTTTGATTTAATTTTGAAAATGTGAATTAATTTTGTTGTTCCTAACCCATTCCCACATTTGTTTGATATTTTTTTTAATTTTTGGATGATTAGATTCATTTTTATATATTAATTAGGTTAAGGTATGAATTAAGCAAGTTAATTAACCCTTACATACACCACCATAGCATAGCTAACCAAGTAATTATGAGCCAATCAGATGACATAAAAACTCACAAGGAATTTAAACTTGCAATGCACCTAGTAAAAAAAAGGTCCAATACAATTTGGCTCATAATTAATGGTTAAGAGATTTAACTTAAGTAATTTCAAAACACCCCTGCACCCATATGAATTGGGTTTTGATTTCCTTAATTCAACTTGGGCTTTTCAACACCTAAGCATCTACTCAAAGTAGATTAATTAAGTTCTAGAAGGCTTTGGAAGTTTTAGAAATTAATTAAGGGGATAATTAATGAATTAACCCCAATTAATAGAGAAAAAGAAAGGGGTTTAGGGAATATCTTAAGAAATACCCCAAGCATCCTATTTAGTGGATCTAACCTTAATCAACCTTATTGAAGGATTAAAACACTAATCCAAACCTTAATTATCCTTAATTATATTAAGGGAGTGATTAGGAAATATATTAGTAATTACCCCAATTAAGCCTTAAATAAATCCTAAGAAAATTAGGAGAGGTAGAGGTCATCCCCAAAATATACCCAAGAAGTTTGGGATTAATCAGAGGATTAATTAAGAAGCAAATAGCAAAATAAGATTTTCATTAAAACCCAAAATCAGAGAAAAGTATAACTCAAAATCAATTAAAATTATTTTTATAATATTTTAGGTTGAATTATCTTTCCATATAAATTTACCTCATTTTTTTTTGAATTTTATTGAGGAGATATTAATTTTGGAAGGTTAGGAGATTAATTAAAATTAATTAAATCCCAAACTAATCCCCTCAGCTCATAGCGTGACACACGGCGGTGACGGTCAACGTGCTTTACATGAATCATGCGGTGAGGGGATTACTTAAATGTCAGGGTGGAAGCGATGATGAGATGCAGTTTGATCCCTGTCATTCGATCAAGAATCGAATGGCCAGGAATCAACCCATGGTTTCTAAAGGGATAAATCATTTATAAAATGTGCATTTAATCTCGATCGTCCATCCAAAATGTGTGGATGGATGGCCAGGATTCTCCTAGTTCTTTCATGAGGATCAATGGGGACCGTCCATAATCTATGGAAGATCCGAGCTCGATTGAGCTAGGATTGGAATGAGATTGTACCCACACCATCTAAGCATAATTACAAACCTATCCAATGGATTTCACATGCCATGACAATTTCTTTAACAAAGGACCAACACTTCCTAAGCTAAGTGGTCAGAAAATTCCATACGAGGTGATCACGTTCTGAGGTAGCTTCAGTGGAGATGAATTATTGAAATTTCAGTTGAGTAGATCTCACCAACACCACTTCTCCTTGCTTGCGGCTTTGATCGAATTCACCTCCTCCATGCTTTGGAAATTTGAGGGAATGCTTTGGTGCACTCGACTTGATCCCCTGAGGGAGTGTGCAAAGGGAATTGGAGTGGATTTGAGTATGGAATGACTTGGGAATTGAGAAGATCTCCCCTATTTTCTAAGGAACAAAATCAAGAAAAGCAAGATTCAAATCCCTCTTAAAAAACTTAGGAATGCTCTCTGATGGTTCCTCACTCTCTCTAGTGCTCAATCGAATGTGAGGATGATCAATTCAAATTGAATTAGGGGGAGTATATCTCCCCCTATGGCAATCAGACGGCTTAACCTTGAGTTCTCATTTTGATCCAATTGACCATATGGGAGGGTTGTTTAAGTGTTAGATCTTTGCACATGGTGGTTGAGGTCTTGAGTGGATTGGTAACCTCCCATGTGTTTCAAATTGAGTGGAAGGAGGATTTTGAATTAGCCAATTTGAGCAAAGGGTTAGGTTTGGCCTTAGGTCCATTTGGGCTGACCCAAACCCATTGGGTTGGGTGCACCACTCTTCATTAGGTCCACTTGAGCTATTAAGAAGGTATCAAGTTGATATGAAGAGGGCATTGCCAAATTACCCATGGATTAGACCAAAATTTGTTCTATGGCCTAGGGGGTAGAAGGGTCATTTGGCTAATTTTTGCAATTTGGATATCTTGGGCATGTGGAGAAAATAGGTTTGGCCATGTTCCATTGGATTTGGAGTTCATTTGATAAGGTTTGGCTCTTGTTGACCCACTTAGGTCAAAATGGGTCAAGTTGATCAATTAGTCAAATTTGGTCAAACCAAGAGTTGGGTCAAGTTCATATGGCCATTTGAAATGTTTTGGTGGCTTTGGTTTGATTCAATTTGGTTTAGTTTTGAATTTGGCTCATATGACTTCATTTAGGTCAAATGGGTCAAGTTGATAAATTTGACCCATTTGACCTATTTGAGCTAGGTCAAGGGTAGGTTTAGGTTTGGTTAGTCATATGGAGTGGATTGGTATCTTTATTTTCAATCAATTTGGGTAAGTTTGAATTTGGCTCAACATGACCCCTTTAGGTCAAGTTGGGTCTAAGCTCAATTGGGCTAGGTTAAGTTTAGTTGGCGAGGCTTTGGTCAAGTTCAACAAGTGATGTGGAATGAACTTGACCCATTGGCTTCAATCAATTTGGCTTAGATCAAGTTTTGACACATTTTGACTTTTTAGGTCAAGTTGGGTCAACTTGGATCAAGTGGCCAATTGGGCTAGGTTAGGCTCAAATGTTCACTTGGTCAAGTTCAAACATAGGTCATGAATGAACTTAGATCAATGGTTTCAATCAATTTGTCCTATGATGGATGTTGGCTATGTTAGGTTTCATTTTGGCTAAGTATTGACTTGGTCAAACCTTAGGTTTGACTTGGTTTGACCCAATTTGGTTGATTGATCATCCCATGATGATTATTGATCATGATGAGAGGTATAGGTGAGTTTGGTTCAATCTAATTTGGTTTGGATTAGAATTTGGCTCATAAGGGTACTTTAGGTCACTTTGGGTCAAGTGAGCCTAAGTGGGTTAAAAGGCTTGGTCAATGCTTGATTTGAGTTTGATTGAACTTGTATATGGACTTATGATTGAAATATAATCCATTTTCAAGTGGTTTGAAGTCAAATGGGTTTTGATCTATTGACAATTTCATATTCAAAGGAAGAATATGAAGGAATTTTGGCTTTGATTTTTGAATTGATTTTTGATTTGGTGATTGAAGTTTGTATTTATATTTGGATTCATGATTGTAGGGTTGATTCAATCATGAAGTAAAATCAAGAGTTTGGCTTGATTTGTAGTTAATTTGGCTAAGTTCAAGATTTTGACTTGAAAGGCTTAGGTTGGATTTTTTAAGTGGATTTGAGTTTGATTTTTGGAATTGATTTTAATTGTTTGAATTTATATTTCATTTATATATGTGAATATACATGAGAATACAAATAGATCATGAGAAAATTTCAAGATTTGAAGTGATTTGATCATGATTTAGGCTAAGTCCATTAAAAGGATTTAAAGGACTTAGGAAAATTTTGGAGTTTGAAGCTTAAATTTTTGAATTTGGTTTGACTGATTTATATTTATATTTCATTTACATATGTGAATATAAATGAGAATATAAATGAGTTATGAGAAAATCCCATGAATTTGAATTGATTTGATCATGATTTTGGCTAAGTCCATTAAAAGGAATTTAAAGGACTTAGGAAATTTTGGATTTGGAATTTGATTTGAGGATTTGATTTGATTGATTTATATTAATATTTAATTTATATATGTGAATATAAATGAGAATATAAATGAGTTTTGAGAAAATCCCATGAGTTTGAATTGATTTAGAGTTGATTTTGGCTAAGTCCTTAAGAAGAAGATTAAGGGACTTAGAAAATTTCATGAATTGATTTTGAATTTTGAGTTTAGTTTGATTGGTTTGAATTTATATTTCATTTATATATGAGAATATAAATGAGAATATAAATGAATTATGAGGAAATCTCAAGTATTTGAATTGGTTTAGATCATGATTTTGGTTAAGTCCTTAAGAAGAGTTTAAGGATTTAAGGAGGATTTGGATTTAGGAATTTCATTCATGGGTTTCGATCATAGATTTCAATCATGGATTTCAATCCCAAGGATTTGATTTGATTTTGGTGAAAATCAAATAAGATTGACTTGGAGTTTGACTTGAAGGAAAGAAGGTGAGGAATGGTTGAAGCTAAGGGTAGGCAAGTTTTCCTAACACCCCTAAGGCATGACCTATTCCTATGGCTAACTCTTCTAAGCCTCTACGGCTAGGTTGAGTGTCCATCTAATCACTAGATTGTCTTAAGACTAAGGAACTCTTAAAGTCTAAGAGAAGTCATATGTCTAAGATGGAGAGGTTGAGAGCTCATTCTAAAAATGAGGTCAACAAAGGAATCACAAGTCCTAAATTTCTAATGAAAAATGCAACTCAAACAAATTAAATCAATTTCAAAATTATAAAGCCCAACTATAGGATAGTTTGAGATTGCTCGCTAGGTTTCCTAACATCGTGGGAATCTCCTACTTATCTTCCATTTTGGCTTCGATAATAACTCCATCTCTTTGATCAATCTCATTTGATCTTCAAAAATGAACCAATCGATTGATAGTCCTTTCTTATTGAAATCTTTGAAGATAACAATCATTTATCTTAATCGAGAGTTTTCCTAAGGAATCTTATTCCTTATGATGTAATTAACTATGGGGGCTTGCCTATAGGGAACTTAACGAACCCGATTTAAAATAAACCCTGCTTTACTTTTCCATGTAAAACAGGGGAAGAAATCTATGGTATATACACGGAGCCATCATTCTTAGGAGTCCTTATTGAGGTGATTAAGTCCATTAAAGGATAGTGACTTCTATCTCCTGAGATAGTACACTATTCCTTGATGATGTACCTGATCACCTGAATAAGCACATTTGTAGATCTACGTGGCATCTTAAAAAGATGAATTTCTATATTCTTGCTTTTTCTCCATGATTGATGGCGACTCTATAAAAATTTTTCTCCCATAGATTTTTCTAGCGACTAAGCTGGGGACAGTTCCTCTCTCCATCTTTGGTAAATGATCATTGTATTTGAGTATCGATAGTGGGTTTGTACTTTAGAATGAATGAGACTTCTTTCTTTGTTGGCACTAGCTTACTTCATTCTTAAGTTGAGTTAGCCAACATCTTTAGTTTTAGGACCTCACGTTAGTTTTAAAACCCTTTCCCCAATGGGTAAAAATAAGAAGATCTAAAAAAAAGCATTTAAATACATCCTCCTTATCATTTTATGATAAGGAAAGGTTATCCTAAAATGATAAAAACAAAATAAATTTTCCATAAGAACTTTGTTTTTCAAAAAGCACTCTTTCAAAAATGCACATAATAAAATATTTTCCACAAAATTTTATCACCCTCATTTAATAATTCTCATAATTGTTACATGTAGGAAATTTCAAAAATAAAACTTACAAAATTTTCCAAAAGCACAAATGAACATCTTCTTTTAATTCACTTTGATGAAGATTTCATTTTTCAAAATAAAATGAACAATCATCTTTCCAAAAATCATAATCATGAAATTTTCAAAAAGCATACATGAACCTTTCCATTCAATATACATACACATATTGAATGGAAGTTTCATTTTTCAAATAAAATTAAATTTTCCAAAAGCAAAAATGAACATCTTCTTTCAATTCACTTTGATGAAGATTTCATTTTTAAAATAAAATGAACAATCATCTTTTCAAAAATCAAAAATCAAAAATAAAGTTTTCAAAAAGCACACATGAACCTTTCCATTCAATACACTCACCCATATTGAGTGGAAGTTTCATTTTCAAATAAAATTAAATTTATCAAAAGTACGTATGAACATCTTCATTTAATATACTCAAATTTATTAAATTAAGATTTCATTTTTTTTAACTAAAAGTAATATCATTTGGAAATCCAACATGAACGTATCCCACATATGATTAAGTAGGAATTCCTTCTTTCAAAAAACAATAATCACATACAAAACAAAAATTTTCACATTTCAAAAATAAGATTGATTCCCATTCCTACATACCCAAATTTGTTCAATGGGAGTCCCCTTTTCAAAAATCTAAAACTTAACAATCATATTTTCAAAATTTAAAACACTATTTGGAATTTCATTTAGTTTACTCAAATTTGCTAAGTGAAGTCTCCAAATCAAAAATAAAAAATTAAACACTATTTGGAACTTCATTTAGCATACTCAAATTTGCTAAGTGAAGCTTCCAAACCCAAAATCAAAATTTTCAAACACACTTTGGAACTTCATTTATCATACTCAAATTTGCTAAGGGAAGTCTCCAAATTCAAAAACAAAATCTTCGAGTACGTTTTGGAACTTCATTCCTTAAGCACACCAAATTTGCTAAGGAGAAGTTTCCATTTTCAAAACCAAACTAAATCAAATTTTTTAACACATCTTTTGGGATTTCATTTAGCATACTCAAATTTGCTAAGTGAAATTTCCATCCCACAAAACTAAGTGGGACTTCATCTTTAGCATACCATATTTACTAAAGTAAAGTCTCCACTTTCAATAAAATCAAAACAAAAATGAAATACTTAGGATTTCCTTAGCATACCAAAATTTACTAAGGATCCTACTTTTTCAAAAAAAATCAAAACATCCAAAAATAAATGAAACACTTAGGATTTTCTTAGCATACCTAAATTTGCTAAGAATCTTATTTTCAAAAAAAAAAATACACTTGGGTTCTTCACTTAGCATACCTAAATTTGCAAAGTGGGAATTTCAAATTTTTAAAAAAAAATCAAAATGATAATTCACCAAAAAGAAACAATCACTTTCAAAAACACTTCACTTAGCATACCCAAATTTGCTAAGTAAAATTCCAAAATCACCAAACAAAAACAAAATCAATTTGATCCTTACTTTAACATACCCAAATTGGTTAAAGGAAAGGGTCATCCTCTAAATTCAAACAAACATGAAACTATGGAAGCATCTTTCTCAAAATATTTAAATCCATATTTCAACATACCAAAATCTGTTGAAGTTGGATTCATATTCAAAATTCCTCTTTCAATCAAATTCTCAAATCCATTTGAACCCCATTAACACTACCAAGTTGTTGGATGTGGGTTCAAATTTTCAATTCAAATTCAAAAAATCTATAAAGGTAGAAATTTGATACATACTCATTTCTATTGCAGATTCTTATAGTCTATTACAATACAATGATAGTTCAGTTTTCAGTCTTTTACAATTGTTATGAGATAGTCGATTCACAAAAGTTTGTTTTCACTTTCCCCTATGGTATGGACCTGGCTTTGGACCAAGCTAACTTCCCCCCTACTAGACCATACACATCTTATCCACTTTGGTAGGGGATTTGACGGAGCGAGGATTACATGTGAGGGCACACCCCTCAGTCGAAAGACCACGGATCAAGTGCGGCCATCCAGACACCTACCCTCACTATCTCCTCAAGAGGAAATAGGGTTGGCCAGATATCAGTACCAGTAGTGTTAGCCCCAGTTTCATTATGCCCCATGGTTTCTCAGGCTGCCCCAGTGAGAGCTAGTATCCTCTCATATGTACCCTTTAATGGTAAGGCTCCCCTAGACTTAGGGCTTGCCTCCCTTACTTTTGAGTATGGTTCTAGCTCTCACTCCTCCCATCCTACCAAGTCACAGCATAGAAACAACACATAAGCAAAGATATCACACCGATTGCTGGGAGATGGAGGAAGTACTGTGGTATTGGAGGAGTTCATTATCACTTCACCATTGGTTACAACAAACTAGTTTCATCCTCTCTTTAGGTCAGACAGAGAGGATGATAGGAGGATTCGCTCATTACCTCCTCCGCAGAGTGCCAAGAACTGGAGCAAGAGGTCACATTGGCCCCGATCTGCCTTACACTGTGAGCCACACGGAGTCCGAGTAGTTTGATCTTAGATCCATTATCTCCCACAGTGTGGGGAAGCATATCCACTAGGAGAGGGCTAGAGAGGCCCATACATCTCACATCACTAGTGAGAGAGGCGAGATCGCCGGGCCGAGCTTCCACACTTATCGATTTTCTAGCTCGATGCCACCGATCACCACACTGACACATCCTACTTATTGGGACCAGTCATCACAGGAGGATATCTCATGTGCATAGAGATTCTATGGTGTCTCCACCCCACCGCTCTACCCCCCGTCCTCCATCACCAGTCCAGGTCACAACATTTCAAGTTCCATCAAAGGCCATGAAGGCCATGTTCGGAGAGAACTGTACCCCTTTGGTCGAGGGATCCTACCCCTTCTACACCACCTATTATGGCTAGGTCAAGCTCTCCTGGTCAACCTTCTACCCCAGTAGTGGTGCGAAAGGAGTGGCAAGGCATCCATCCTTCACCAACTCACCAAGATAGCAGATGGAAATGGCGATAGTATGATATAGCAGATGTTACAGTGATGTGGAACATCCTAAGATTGTTACCCCTCTCATAGATAGTGGAAGTCAGGAGTGTCACTCATCTAGCGAGTATAATCCACATAGGATTGACTCTCCTGATAGAGCAGGTCCGGTGCTCTAGTAACGATAGGATCACACTACCAACCTAGATTATTAGTACTTGCTCAGATTGATCATTCTTTAGATAAGATAGTGGAACATTATTTCATGGAAAAGAAGGAGATTTTGGGGTATGATTGGTTAGATGAAGAGAAAGTTAGCTTTGATCCCAACAAAGATTACTTGTTGGGAGACTCAGCTGGAGTCTGCATGGTAGACACTAGAGGATCTTTTCTCAGGGAGCAACAAGCCATGGAAAGTAATGAGGTTGATCAGGAAGACACCACAGCATCAACCTAGCACCTTGACATCAGTTGAGGCATAAGGATGAGCAGATAGATAGGATGGCATGACAGTTAGAGGGCTTATTTGTAGCAGTTTTAGTGCTTCAGAAATAAGCCCCATTAGTTCATCCTACTACTTGACATCAGTCCGAGTTAGTGCATGTCGGACCCAAAGAAAGACTTTACCTCCCATTGAGCAAGGTAGCACTAGCATGTATAGGAAGGTAGTGGAAAGTACCTCCATACAAGAAAAAGACATAAAATCCATGGTTGAGTAGCAAGTGAAGGAAGCAATCACTCAAGCCCCGGGAGGATCATCGGTTCCAAAGGGTAGACCCTACCTAGAGGAGTTTGATGCTATCTAATATCCCAAGGGTTCCGTGCCACCTTCCTTCAAAAGCTTTGATGGCGAAAACCGGCCATAAGCACATTTCGGCCGAGTTGTAACCTGGTGGTGACACTGCTTTTTTGTCTCTTCATTATTAGCCTAATGGAGATTACTTTGGATTCGTATGCTTAACTGTTCAATGGTTCAGTAAATACATTTGTTGAGTTAGAGCAACTCTTCATCAAGAGAATTGTTGGAGCTCAGCAAAGGGTTATTGTTGGTGATCTCATTGTAGCACAACAACACCTGTTGAGTCCTCTGATGTAACGAGAAACCCAAACAACATGTCATTGAGATTCAAGAATATCCATGGCCGCCTTCATGCTTAAGGGCTTCACTATCAAGACATTTGAGAAGCTAATCAACAAGGTGGCTAAGAAGAAGCCAAACAAGTTGCTTTTCAAGATTAGTTGCCCAAGCGTAATCCACAAAAGGTCTATGAGGAAACTGAGCGAAGGATAAATAAAAGGAAGCTGCTAGCTAGAGATTAGTCCAGAGAGAGACCTCACTTTCCACCTCACCCAGGTGCCATGGCCTCCACGCAGCCTCCACGGCCACACAGCCACCGCCGCCTATAGCACCACCAAAGGACACTCATACCGCCGCTATGGTCCACCTACTCTTTTAGATAAGTTAAACAAACCTTATTCTTTTAAGAGGGAGGTAATCAGGAAGATATTTAAGAATCTCTTAAAGAAGTCTGATTTTCAGCTACCCGAGCCTAGGAGACCGGAGGAAGTAGGCAAAAGTCATGATCCAAACTTTTTCCCTACCACCGTATGCTAGGCCATGTTTTGGAGGATTGCTTCACATTCAAAAACTACCTTGAACACAGTTTCAAGACCGGTGCTGTAGTTATCTCAAAGGAATACCTTATAGAACAATCATCTAGCTCCATTAGAGCAATCCTTAAGGATACATGTGATCCTATCAATACTAAAGAAGGTTGGGATATTTCTTTATCCAAAACCTCTAAGAAGATCATCTAGAAGATCAAGAAGCTTTCATCGCAGGTGCCTAAGTCAGCTCAAACCTCCAACATAAAGAAAGGATTGCAAGTTGCTAGTGCAAACTCTAGGAAAAGGGGAGCTCAACGAAGAAGCAAAGATGTGTCGGCTGGGATAGCCCATTAGCCCAAGACCATGTCAGCCTCCGCCTTATAGTAGCTTCCACACCGGTGACTTCTTCTACTAGTAGAACTCTTATATCGATGGATAAGGGCATCAAATCCCTTACCCACTCACTTTACTTGATTTCTACTTTGTACATCCAAACTATTCCAAGAAATTGAAGAATAAAGCTAGTTTGAATTACATCTGTGTCACTTCTGATGGGTTATCTTCTTCTACTCCTAATGATAACTCTTCAAGTCAAAATAACTATAACAATTTTGATCTTCCTTATTCAGATTTAGAGTTGGACTTTCCTACTATGAATACTACGGGTTCACCTCTTGAGATAGACTTGGAATCATTGATTCTGAGGGTCCCATAGGATAAGCTATAGGTGAGCCTGATGTGCAGGTAGAACCTTCCCTTACCCTACCACATGAGATCACCGAAGAACCTCTATAGTGGCAAGGTTCTACCTCCTAGGGCAGCACCTCAAGATAGAGGGAAACAAGTCATTGGTACAGAAGATCAAGAAGCCCTTCCACAAGATGCTCCACCTTTGGATATGCTTATGGAGAACCATGGTACTACAACATCCTTTCTCATCTAAGAAAGTTTCATATAAGCATATAGATGCCCTTGTCTTATCCAAAGAGATGAGGGAATCACTAATCAAGGCTCTCCTTGATCTTGAAATATGCTTAGCTTACCGCCACCATGTGAGAAGCACATTATACAAAAGAAGCTGAGATCACCTTCACAGATGAAGATCTTCTTTTAGGGGACTTGGAGCATAACCGTCCCCTCTACATCGTAGTTGACATGAACAGGTTTAGACTTGCCAGAGTTCTCATGGATTCAGGTGCATCGGTGAACATTATGAGTCTAAAGACCCTTGCCTATTTGAGGATCTATATCTCCACACTCTGAGGAGATCTGATGATATTGAGAGGATTCAATGACCAAGGTGAGCAGGCTTTAGGTTCTATAGTGTTACCTTTGGAGATAGGTCACTAGAAGACTGAAGCCAAGTTTTACATCATTGATTTGAATACTTCATTCACTACTTTTCTTGATAGGCCTTGGATTCATCAGAATAAGATCATTCCATCCTACCTTTATGAGTGCATCAAGTTTAGAAAAGATGGGATTGAATATCATGTAAATGGAGATGAAAATCTACTTTTAGTTTGAGAGGTTGAGATTTATGAGGATGTGGCCTACTATCTTCCTCAAAACACCCTTTCTTGTGAACTTGGACAAAATTCAAATGCAAACATAAAGGAAAAAAAGAAAATGAAGAAAAAGAAAAGATAAAAGAAAATGAAAAGAAAATAAAAGTCCAAGTGAACAAGAAAGGGGAATTGAAGAAGAATTAGATCTACATATCACATTCTAACCATAGTTCATTTCATCATATGAACATGTGGGTATAATGGCTCAACCTCCACTAGGTAGAGGTAGAGGCAGAAATAGAAGCAATTTCAGAGGTGGGAGACCCCCTAGTTGGCCATCAACCAACATAGGTCATATTCTAGTTCATAAGAGTGCCCCAACTATTTACATAGACTTGGACTCCAGCTCAGAGGATGAGTCTAATGTGATTAGTATAGCCAACCCTCTGGATTCCATTGAGGTGACTTCGATCTGCAGAGATGAAGACTAGCCTCCAAGCAAAGCAAAGTACTGAATCTAGTTTATGTAAAAAAATATTAGAGCTAACCTTAGCTCTTACCTCACTTACATCTCAAAAGTTGAAGGTTTGATAGTTAAGGAAGTCCCTAAGTCTTCGTGACATGAAGTAGAACAGTCCTTTTGGGATCATCATCCTCAAGTCCAGTCGATGTAGAACTTAAAAGGATTCATTTAAAGAATTAATGGAATTACCATTTGACTTTACCGCCTTGTGTTCATAATCATACACAAAGGTTTAGTCCTCATACATGGTCCAAGCAAGTCGAGTATTTTGAAAAGCTATGAACAATACAAGTGGAAGCACAACCAAGAGCAACACTAGATTCAAAGGGTCCAATGATGATGGTGATACTAGTTATTAATAATCATTTGGAGTATGATAGGTTCTTCTCACACAACCCCAACTCTTATGAGAATGTTTGTTTAGAAATCTCAGATGATCCAGATGATCTTCAAATCAAAGAGGCATCGCCAGATTTTGAAGAGGAAATTCATTCAACAATAGACAAGCTTAAAGAAATCAACCTCATGATAGAAGAAAATCCATGCCTGACATACTTCAGTTTGTTGTTGAATTAAGAAGAAACCAATGACTTAGTTAGGCTATTGATTGAGTTTAAAGACTACTTCACATGGAGTTATGAAGAGATGCCCAGATTATCACCTGATGTAGTAGTCTACAAGCTTGCAATAGATCCTAACGCTACCCCTATTAAGAAATCTCCTAAACGCATGCGAATTGATATTGAACAACAGGTCATTTCTGAAGTCAAGAAATTGATCGAAACTAGTTTCATCAGAGAAGAAAAATATCCTACTTGGTTAGCTAGTGTCGTCCTAGTTAAGAAGAAGAATGACCAAATTTGCATATGCATCGATTTTAGGAACTTAAACAAGGCATGTCCTAAGGATGAGTTTCCTCTTCCTATATTAATGGTGGCATAGCCTCATCTCATGTAGTCTTCTTTCATGGATCATATCTGCTATAACCAAATCAAGATGTCTCTTAAATGAAAGAAAAACTCGCTTTTGAACCCGATTAGAATCTTCTATTATAGGGTCATGCCTTTAGCCATAAAATGCGATGTTACATACCACCATATGACTCGATCTTCAATGAACTCATCCATCATCGTTGAGTTACATTGATGATCTAGTAGTCAAGAGTAGAGAAAAGGAAGACCAACTGTTTGACTTGAGAGTAATTTTTGAACGATTAAGATAATATAACCTCAAAATGAATCCCCTAAAGTGTGCATTCGGAGTAGCTTCAGAAAAATTTCCTGAGTTTGTTGTTTGACACTGGGGAATAGAAATAGATCCAAAAAAGATCAAAGCTATCTTAAAAATACCACCTCCTAAGAGTTTAACTCAACTCAGATCCTTTCAAGGACAGCTGACATATCTAAGATGTTTTATTTCCAACTAATTGGGGAGATGCAAGCCATTTTCAGCACTTTTCAAAAAGGATGCCAAGTTCAAGTGGGATGATAAGTGCTAGCATGCTTTCAAAGATATCAAGCAGTATTTGATGAAGTTGCCAGTTCTAGTAGCCTCGATCCTGAGCAGGCCACTCATCCTCTACAATGTTAAATTAGATGACTCTCTCAGCGCTTTGTTGGCCCAAGCCAACGATGATGGGAAGGAGAGCACTCTCTACTACCTCATCGATTCTGTAAAATAAAACTATCCACCTATTGAGAAACATTACCTAGCTTTGATCTTTGCTTCCCAAAAGCTATGGCATTATATGCTTTCTCATAAGGTGAACTTGATCTCCAAAATAAATCCACTACAGTATCTCATGACACGACCAATGCTATCCGAACGTTTGGCATGCTAGTCCATGATTCTCTCACAGTTTGATATCATATTCATTCCTGCGTGGTAAAAGGACAAGCACTGATTTCTTAACAAGACCCACTTCCTGCTGATTCTCCGCTTAGTGCCGATCTCCCTGATGAATAATTCATGAACTTAGGGGAGGTCGACAACCATCAATGGGAGATGTATTTTGATGGTGCAGCTTCTTTTCTCAAAGGGGAAGCACCACGATCTATTCTCTGAGGAAAGGTACAGGTAGGAATAGTTCTTCTAACTCCAAACTGTGATGTGATGAGATTCTCATACTATCTTTCCAACCCCTACACTAACAATGAAGCTGAGTATGAGGTTTTGATTGTCAATCTAGAGTTAGCCATCACTATCAATGTCAAGAGCATCAACATCTTTGGGGATTCTCAATTGGTCATCAACCAGATTGTCGGGTCCTACCAGGTTCTCAAACCCAAGCTTCATCATTACTACGAGTATACCATGAAGTTGGCCCAAATTCCTGAAGTCACCATCTACAAGGTTCCCTGAGCGGAGATCATAGTAGCAGATGCTTTAGCCAAACTTGCCAAAGAATTAGCATGTCCGAAAGATGAGTCTATTTCAATAAGGGTCCAAAATAGACAAATCATATCCTTTATTGATGCTGAACTCATCAAGAGACTTTCTCTTGAAGGGGAGGTTGTCATTGCCAAAATGGACAAGGAACTGGATTGGAGGAAACCATTCATAGATTACTTGAACACCGGCAAACTACCTCAAGAAAAGTCACAAGATCGTGAAACAGAGCTCTCTATGCTCTCGCTTGATGGAACCCCTGACTCTCCCTTAACCAAATGTGGTTATGTTATTTAGACAAACATGAAACCCATGGCATTATAACTGAGGTACACTCAGCTCTATGCGGAGCACATCAATCTGGTCTTAAGATAAAGATGAATATCAAGTGACTTAGATACTATTGGCCTTCGATGATAACAGACTGCATGGATGTAGCTTGGAGATGCTACCAGTATCTGGTACACAGTGTGGTCCTCCCCAACCACCCAATATTCTACACCCTACATTGGCTTCATGGTCATTTGAGTGTTGGGGTACCGATATTGTGGGTCTGATCGATCCTCCTTCTTCCAAGGGGTAGCAATTCATCTTAGCTTCCACCGACTATTTTTCTAAATGGACGTAAGTCATCCCACTTAAAGAGGTCATAGCTCAGCATGTGCTTTAGTTTTTTAGAAATCATATCGTATATAGGTTCGGGGTGCCTTGATGAATTATATTCGATAATGGCACTGCATTCAAAAGCACAAAGATCAATAACTTTACCAGGAGACACGATATAGATTGGAGATACTCCACCATCTACTACCCTAGAGGAAATGGCTTAGCGAAAGCATTCAATAAAACTCTCATCCAGATACTGAAGAAGACTCTTGATGATAACAAATGATAGTGGAACGAGCAATTTGTTGAAGCCTTGTGGGCCTACTACACCACATACCAAACTCCAACTCAATTTATCCCATTTTCCATAGTGTATGGGTTTCAAGTCATTCTACCTTTAGAAGTTCAACTCCCATCACTAAGGATAGCATTGGGCAACAAGATCAGTATAGAGCAGAATGCAAAGTTGCAATTAGAAGAGCTCAATGGTTTGGAGGAAAGTCGTCTATGGGAATGCCAGCACCTCGAGTTGTATAAAGCCAAAATGATTCAAGCTCACAATAAGCTGGTCCACCTTAAGTCTTTCTAAGTAGGAGAACTTGTGTTAGTCCTAAGAAGACCAATTATTTCTCGTTGAAAGATGGGAGGCAAGTTTGAACCCACTTGGGAAGGCCCCTATATCATAGAGAAGGCCTACCAAGGAGGATCTTATCAGCTTATTGATAAAGGGGAACACCCAAGCTTCCAATTAATGGGCTCTATCTAAAGAAATATTACCCATGAAATAAATCATGTTTGAAAATAATCATTAATAAAAAGAATAAAATTTTGATTCCATTCATCAAATCTTCTCTTCTTTCGAAGCATTATTTGCTTGTCTTGTGAATTTGCCATGATGAGTCTAGGGTATGTGTAAGAGTCCCCAATGGCATCTTATCCCTCTTTCACAACACAAACATAATCTCCCGATGCTATTAGAATAGCTGTAAGAGAACCTGAGAGGCATCCTATTCTGATTAGCATAACTAAATTAGGTGTGAGAGAACCCAAGCGGCATCCTTTCTTAGTGAGAATCCTTTTTGCCATCTGTGGCACCATTTCATAAAACCCCTAGTGTGTTTAGGGTAAGTGTAAGAGTCCCCCAGAGGCATCCTATTCCTTTTAAAATATGCACAAAACATAAACATAAATCTTTTATCTCGAGCTATTTTGATGTGGGAGCAAGCCTCCTGTGGCACTCACTCACTAGCTGCACTAAGTCAGCTCTACATGCTACCTTATTAGTATGTCACCCCTAGTGGTCACTTGTTTGGAGGATGTGAGTCTCCTCACTTTCTTCCTAACTTAATCATTGCAAACCAACTAGGGCCTTGTTAGTATGGTAGTCTTTGTTGCCCAGCCAGTAAGCTACCTCATGTTGACTTTGCTTAAGAAGATGTGAGTCCCCATGCTTTCTTCTTGAACTAGCCATCATACTCTATCTAGGTCAAGTATATTTGAGGTTTCTTTCCTCTTGACTACCTTTAAGTTGATATAAGTCCCCCAATGGCATTCACTCAGTATTCACCCTAGGTCGGATAGCACCTGTAGCCGAAGATAGACTATCCCATCAATCAATTCTATAGAAAGATGTGAGTCCCTCAGCTTTCTTCATAAGTCAATTGTTAGAAACTGATGGCACCTTAGGTTGGTTGATGTTCTCTATGCTGACAGCAACTCACCTGGTGGATACACCACTCTTGGAAAATATGAGCCCCTGTGCTTTCTCCTTGAGTTGGATATTGAATACCTATTGGATATATGACTAGCCATGTCATCTTCTCCAGGGTGTTAGATTAAGCCTTAGAAGCCCCATCCCCTGTAAGCACTCTATTTGGATCAAGTCCTTTGCAACCCCATTTAGACATTAACTGAGTTACTTTTTAGATTGGACAGTCTCCTTTCTTGGTAACCTCCCTTGTGGTTGGAGAATTTATTAAGTGGATGCGCAGATTCTCCTTTGGTTCAATAAATTTGAGATAAGTCTAGACTGATATAAGCTCCTTCTTAGTTTGATCCCTCATAAACTAATAGGGTCCACGATAAATAAACCAACAAATAATCAAAACAAATAAATTAATTTGTTGGTGGATTAGGAATTCAAGCCCCCAAAGAGCCCTTTTTCCTAAGCAGGCATCCTATCTTTAGGGCAGTGTCAGCAGAACTCCCTATAGAAATTACCTAGCTACCTGAGTTGAGATAAGTCCCCGAGTCGGCACTCACTCTGTAGTTTCCCTTAGGTTGGGCTCAATCTATTTTTCCATAAGCAGTTACACCGACAATCATTCCACTTTGGAAGATATAAGACTATGTCGCATTCTTTCTAGCATGATTGCCGCAAACCAACAGGCAGCCCTAGGTCAGGTTCGATTTGTTGCCCAAAGCACTGATCACCCCAGTGGTCTTTTCTAGTGGGAGATATGAGTCCTTGAGCTTTCTTCCCTGAATTGATCATTGCAAACTGAAAGGTACTCTTTGGTTAGATAGTTTTCTCCCATCGATCGGGAAGCTACTCCCTTTGGTTTAGTAAATTTGAGATAGGCCTAGGCTGATATAAGCTCCTTCTCAGTTTAACTCATCGTAAACCAACTAAATCCATAAAAATAAACTAAAAATGAAATTAATCTTGACTATCTTTGAGTCGATCTAAGTCCCCCAACGGCATTCACTCAATAGTCAGTCCTAGGTCGGGTTTGACTTTGTTGCCCAAAGCAGCCAATCACCCCAATGGTTCCTTATTATGGAAGATGTGAGTCCTTGTACTTTCTTCCTAACTTGGTCATTATTTACCGAAAGGCACCCCTTTGGTTGGATAATCTTACCTTGTGGTTGGTAGACTACTCCCTTTAAATTGATAAATCTAAGTTAGGCCTAGGACTCCATGGACCCTACTCAGTGCAATTCATCATAAACTGATGGGATTCATCATAATCAAAATAAACAAATCTAAAAAATGAAAATTAATATTGACTATCTTTGAGTTGATCTAAGTCCCCCAATGGCATTCACTCATTAGTTAGCCCTAGGTTGGGTTCAATCTGTTCTCTTGCCAATAGATTACCCTAGCAACTGGTCCCTACTTTGGAGGATGTAAGTTTACTATGCTTTCTTTCTAATATAGCTGCTGCATACCAAAAGGTATGATTCTAGAAATTCTTCAAACTGAAGCACATGCTCTAGTGGTATGATTCTCGATAGAAAAATTTATGTGAGAAAATTTCTATAGAGTCACCTTCACTCTGTAAGCAAGAATATAGAAATCCATCTTTTGGGACATCATGTAGATCCACAAATGTGTTTATTTAGGTGATCGGGTATGTCATCAAGGAATAGTATACTATTTTAGGAGATAGAAGTCACTACCCTTTAATGGATCTAATCACCTCAATAAGGACTCCTAAGGATGATGAGTTTGCATATGTACCAGAGATTCTTCCCTTACTTTATATGGAAAAGTAAAGCAAGGTTTATTTTAAATTGGGTTCGTTAAGTTTCATATAGGGGCAAGCCCCCATAGTTAATTACATCCTAAGGAATGGGGATTCCTTAGAAAACTCTTGATTAAGGTAAATGATCGTTGTTTTCAAAGATTTAAATAGGAAAGGACTATCAATTGATTGGTTCAATTTTGAAGATCAAATGGGATTGATCAAAGAGAGCGAGTATTATCGAAGCCAAAATAGAAGATAAGTAGGAGATGCCCACGATGCTTCTTATAGTTAAGCTTTACATTTTTGAAATTGATTTAGTTTATTTGAGTTTTATTTTTCATTAAAAATTTAGGACTTATGATTCCATGACACAAGATTATGGAAATGCCTAAGAGGTGAGGAATTAAGCTTATGGCCCATAAAGAGGAGAAGCAACTTTAGAACCTAAATTTAGGGGTCTTTGGGGAGAGCTGAAAGCACAACCTAAATCTAAGGCTAAATAAAAAAAAATTGGTATTTGGTTTGCCTCCACAAGAGAGGACAAACCACACGACTGCTTGGACTTACAACAGGGTGGCTACAACTAACTCCTCCTACGATTTTAAATACATGTAGGCAAGTCTTATGCTTATGCAAGATAAGTTAGGTTGTTATTTATTTAGAAAGAGACTAAGTCCTTAAACTCACTCCCTAAAGAGACTAAATCATGTATAGACATGCTTCAAATGACCTAAATTTAATGTAATTCAAATTTCATTTTATTTTCATTTTTGGACAATTATTTTGACTCGGACTAATAGGATTCATATGCCTAATGCATGAGAAATAAAGTTATTGGCAAAATCGGGAGAGGTGTGTTTCCACAATGGATCTGAAAGGTCAAGACAAGTTTCTCTGGCAAAGGTGGAAACCCTCCAATCAAGAGTAAAATAAGATGCATTTGTGCATGATATTATAACAAAAAATACTCCTCTAGCTAAGGGGTTGCTAATTCTTTTATCTTGATTTTAAACCTAAGCTTTAATTGAGGTTATGAGTTCTTTATTTTTAGTTTTGAGTTGTTAGATTTGATAAAGATTTATTTTTCCCTAAGAGCCTCATCCACATCCAGCCATACATAAAGCAAAGGAAGAAACTAGGCAAAAGATGCCACTTAATGCAAAAGCTAAACAAATCAACAATCAATTTATAAAGCTATTCATAAAAAGAATGAAAAGCCGTTGTGGTTGGGCACCACCGCACAAACCCAAAAATTGGGTAGTCGGGCTCTACCCTTATACAACCTAGATTACAAATAAATTAAATTATAATTAAGCAAGGAATTCATTATTATGGGGGTCTTCAAGCTTCATTTTTTCTTTCTTCTACTTTTCTTTCTTTCTTTGGTTTCTTCTTCTTGGATGATTGGAAGGTAGATACTCCAAGGCTTCACATGGTGCATAAGATAAGATCTTATGACCAATGCTCATCCTAATCCCCATAATAATCATTCCAAAATCCTAATTACAAATTTACATGAAAATGAAAAGAATGGAAATCTAACTAACACCTACAAAATAGAGATTAGCTTAAACAAACCACACAAATCCCAAGCATGTATATTGGACTTATCACCCCACACATGGATGACTAAGTCCACCTGGCATATTGGATTATGCTAAGGGGTATAAGCAGCTGCAAGCAAAAGCATTTTATATCTTTATTTATGATAGCATCCCTTAAGCGCAATCCCCTACAAAAAATAATGGTTAGACTAAGATCACCCTACCATTCATTCTATGCACATACATCCTAACATCCAGTCTAAAATATATATCAGAAAACAAAACAAACATCAAACCATGCACCACCCTAACCTAAAGCTAGAAGTGGTGACTTATCCTAATGTGTGTGCTTTGAAGGTTTGTGTTGTATGCTTAGCTATGGCTTTAACGTTAGAATTTTCTAAGTGTGAAGCATGTTCAACTTAGATGAGGGTTTCATTTAAGTTGTTTAATTATTTTAGATTAATTTTATTTCATGTTTTGATTAGGTTCAAGTGAATCCTACAATTAATTACTATGTTATAAAGAGAGTAAAGAGAAGAGAACTTCTCTTTCCTTCCCTAACCTAAGTAATTTCTAAAATAGATTCACATTTTAGTTTTGCTTAATGAATGTTTTGATTAAGTTTTTTAATTAATCCTAAGTTTAGATGAACTCAAAACAAACTTATTCAAAAAGAAAGGCATTTTAAGATTAAATTAAAATGAACCAAATTTATAAAACGTACATTACTTCATTTCTTTCCCAACATGTATAACATGCATATGAATGATTCTTAAGCATATGTATACATACAAATGAGAATAGTTAACACACTTTATGATGCATGCTAAGTAATTAATTTAAGGAAATTTGGAAGTTTAAGATGCATGATTTTCAATAAGTAGAAAAGGGTTTTCTTATCCAATTTTCACATGCACATATGAAAGTAAGAAAGACATAAGTGAGTACAGCACCATTGTTAACCAGAGGTGTAAGGTACAAGACCTACTTAGGGATACTTAAAGCCTCGTAACCTCGGGTTGTCCATAATAATATATCACTTTTCTTAAATACAAACATGTGTACAAAAGAAATGAAATGGAAAAGAAAGAATGCAAAGTTGTGTTAATTGATTCATTTTGTTTATGAAATTTATATGTTGAAGCATAGGTAACCCTTCTTAAGTAATAGCATAGGAATGAATAGGATATAGAATTAAGTAAGTGTTAAGTTCATTTCAAATGAACTATACTCCTTACCAAATACTATTCAAAACTATACTAAAAGAAAAGAGAAGGAAAGCCTATACTAAGCACATCTTTATATTCTTTCACATGGAAGCTTATAATTAAAGCATAAGTAGCACACTTTCAGTTTTGATAATTGATTCATCTATTTTTGAAAATAATTTGAATTTAGTAGTGATAATAGCCACTCATATTTCTACTTTAGCAAACACAAGAAAATTTGACATAAAGTAAACAATTTCATTTTTGAATTTGATTTTGAAAAATATAGATGCATGAAACCATATGACATACATATTTAACATGTTGGGAAATAATCAAAGCAATAAAAGCATGTAAACACATTCACTTCAATTAAATCATAAATACAATCTTATGAAATAAGAAAGCTTAAAATAAATCAAAGTGTATTAATTGTGATTTTTGTTTGGTTTTATGTTTGATTTAATTTTAAAAATGTGGATTGAGTTTGATGTCCCTAACCCATTCCCACATGCGTTTGATATTTTTTTTAACTTTTAGATGATTAGATTCATTTTAATATATTAATTAGGTTAAGGAATGAATTAATCAAGTTAATTAACCCTTACCTACACCACCTTAGTATAGTTAACCAAGTAATTATGAGCCAATGAGATGACATAAAAACTCACAAGAAATTTAAACTTTCAATGCACCTAGTAAGAAAAGGGCCTAATGTAATTTGGCTCATAATTAATGATTAATTAAGCTAAGGGGTTTAACTTAAGTAATTTCAAAATACCCCTTCACACATATGAATTGGGTTTTGATTTCTTTAATTAAACTTAGGCTTTTCAACACCTAAGAATCTACCCAAAGTAGATTAATTAAGTTTTGGAAGATTTTGGATTTTAGAAATTAATTAAGGGATAATTAATGAATTAACCCTTAATTAAGGGAGGATTAAGAAAGAAAAAGTTGGGTTTAGGAATAGCTTAAGGGAAATACCCCAAAATTATTCCCTAATCCTCCTATTCATTGGATCAAACCTTAATCAAATTTATTAAGGGAATAAAACACTAATTCAATCTTAATTATCATTAATTATATTAAGGGAGTAATTAGGAAACATATTTGTAATTCCCCCAATTAAGCCTTAAATAAATCCCAAGAAAATTAGAGGAGGCAGAGGTCATCCCCTAAAACATACTAAAGAAGTTTGGGATTAATCAAAAGATTAATTAATAAGTAATTAGAAAATTAAGATTACCATTAAAACCCAAAATTAGAGAAAAGTATAATTAAAAATCCATTGAAATCATCTTTAAAATATTCTAGGTTGAATTATCTTTCCATAGAATTTACCTCATATTTTCTTGAATTTTATTGAGGGAGATTAATTTTTGAAGGTTAAGAGATTAATTAAAATTAATTAAATCCATAACTAATCCCCACTGCATCCGAAGGCACGACGCTTTACATGCATCGTGTGGTGAGGGGATTACTTAAACGTCGCATCAGGGTGGTCGCACGACGGCGGGACATGGTTTGATCCCTGTATTCAATTAAGGATCAAACGGCCAGGGATCATCCCGTGGTTCCTAAAGGGATAAATCAATTATAAAATGTGTATTTAATCATCCATCCATCCAAAATGAGCGGATGGATGGCCAGGATTCTCCCAATTCTTCCGTGAGGATCAATGGGGACTATCCATGATCTAAGGGAAAATCTGAGCTCGATTGAGCTCGGATTGGAATGAGATTATACCCACACCATCAAAGCACAATTACAAACCTATGCAATAGTGGATTGCACATGCCATGACAATTTCTTTCACAAAGGACCAACACCTCCTAAGCTAAGTGGTCAAAAAATTTCATACCTCACCGAAGGTGATCATCGGTGCTCAAGCTTGATGAGGTAGCTTCGTCTAGTGGAGACAAAGCCCTGTTGAAAGTTTCAAGCCTTGGGGTTGAGTAGATCTCTATGGACCAACACCACTTCAAGCTTTTTGATCAATTCACCTCCTCCTTGCTTTGGAAATTTGAGGGAATGCTTAGGTGCACTCGACTTGATCCCTTGAGGGAGTTTGCAAAGGGAATTGGAGTGGATTTGAGTATGGAAGGACTTGGGAATTGAGATGAGCTCCCCTATTTTCTAAGGAAGAAAACCAGAAAGGCAAGATTCAAATCCCTCTTAGAAAGCTTAGAAATACTCTCTGATGGCTCCTCACTCTCTCTAGTGCTCAATCGAATGTGAGGATTATCAATTCAAATTGAATTAAGGGGAGTAAATCTCTCCCTATGGAAATTAGATGGTTGAACCTTGAGTTGTCATTTTGATCCAATTGACCATATGGGAGGGGTTATTTAGGCTATTAGATCTTTTCACATGGTCAGTTTGAGGTCTTGAGTGGATTGGTAACCTCCCATGTGCTTCAAATTGAGTGGAAGAAGGATTTTGAATTAGTCAATTTGAGCTAGGGGGTCAGGTTTGATCTTGGGTCCATTTGGGCTGACCCAAACCCATTGGGTTGGGTGCACCACTCTTCATTGGGTCCACTTTAGCTATTCGCAAGGTATCAAGTTAATATGAAGAGGGCATGACCAAATTATGCATGAATTAGACCAAAATTTGTTCTATGGCCTAGGGGTAGAATGGTCATTTAGTTGATTTTTCAATTTGGATATGTTGGGTATGTGGAGAAAATAAGTTTCGCCAAGTTTCATTAGATTTGGAGTTCATTTGATAAGGTTTGGCTCATGTTGACCCATTTAGGTCAAATTGGGTCAAACGAAGGGTTGGGTCAAGTTCATATGACCATTTGAAATATTTTGGTGGCTTTGATTTGATTCAATTTGGTTTAGTTTTGAATTTGGCTGATATGACTTCATTTAGGTCAAATGAGTAAAGTTGACCAATTTGATCCATTTGACCTATTTGAGATAGGTCAATGGTAGGTTTAAGTTTGGTTAGTCATATGGAGTGGATTAGTATCTTTTTTTCCAATCAATTTGGGTTAAGTTTGAATTTTCCTCAACATGACCCTTTAAGTCAAGTTTGGTCTAAGGTCAATTGGGCTAGGTTAGGTCTAGTTGGCCAATTGAGGCTTTGGTCAAGTTCAACAAGTGATTTAGAATGAACTTGACCCATTGGTTTCAATCAATTTGGCTTAGATCAAGTTTTGACACATTGTAACTTTTAGGTCAAGTTGGGTCAACTTGGGTCAATTAGGTTAGGCTCAAATGTTGACTTGGTCAAGTTCAAACATAGGTCATGAATGAACTTAAATCAATGGTTTCAATAAATTTGGCCTATGGTGGATTCTGGCTATGTTAGGTTTCATTTTGGCTAAGTGTTGACTTGGTCAACCCCTAGGTTTACTTGGTTTGACCCAATTTGGTTGATTGATCATCTCATGAATTATTGATCATGATGAGACATTGAGTTTGGTTCAATCCAATTTGGTTAGGATTAATGTGGCTCATAGGATACTTTAGGTCACTTTGGTCAAGTGAGCCTAAGTTGATCAAATGGCTTGGTCAAAGTGCTATTTGAGTTTCATTGAACTTGTATATAGACTTATGATTCAAATATAAATCCATTTGCAAGTAGTTTGAAGTCAAATGGGTTTTGATCTATTTGACAATTTTATATTCAAAGGAAGAATATGAAGGGATTTTGGCTTTAATTTTTGAATTGATTTTTGATCTAGTGATTGAAGTTTGTATTTATATATGGATTCATGATTGTAGGGTTGATTCAATCATGAAGGAAAATCTAGAGTTTGGCTTGATTTGTAGTTAATTTGGCTAAGTTCAAGATTTTGGCTTGAAAGGCTTAGGTTGGATTTTGAGTGGATTTGAGTTAGATTTTTGGAATTGGTTTTGATTGTTTAAATTTATATGTCAATTATATGTGTGAATATAAATGAGAATATAAATGGCTCATGACAAAATTTCAAGGATTTGAAGTGATTTGATCATGATTTAGGCTAAGTCCATTAAAAGGGATTTAAAGGACTTAGGAAAATTTTAGAGTTTGAAGCTTGAATTTTTGAATTTGGTTTGATGATTTATATTTATATTTCATTTATATATGTGAATATAAATGAGAATATAAATGAGTTATGAGAAAATCCCATGAATTTGAATTGATTTGATCATGATTTTGGCTAAGTCCATTAAAAGGAATTTGAAGGACTTAAGAAATTTTAGATTTGGAATTTTATTTGAGTATTTGATTTGATTGATTTGTATTTATATTTCATTTATATATGTGAATATAAATGAGAATATAAATGAGTTTTGAGAAAATCCCATGAGTTTGAATTAGTTTAGAGTTGATTTTTGCTAAGTCCTCAAGAAGAAGATTAAGGGACTTAGGAAATTTCATGAATTGATTTTGAATTTTAAGTTTAATTTGATTGGTTTAAATTTAGATTTCATTTATATATGAGAATATAAATGAGAATATAAATGAATTATGAGAAAATCTCAAGGATTTGAATTGGTTTAGATCATGATTTTGGTTTAAGTCCTTAAGAAGAGTTTAAGGATTTAAGAAGGATTTGGATTTAGGAATTTCATTCATGGGTTTCAATCATAGATTTCAATCATGGATTTCAATCACATAGAGTTGATTTGAGTTTAGAGAAAATCAAATAAGATTGATTTAGAGTTTGACTTGAAGGAAGGAAAGTGAGGAATGGTTCAAGCTAAGGGTAGGCATGTTTTCCTAACTCCCCTAAGGCGTGACCTATTCCTATGGCTAACTCTTCTAAGTCTCTAGGGCTAGGTTAAGTGTCTACCTAATCACTAGATGTGTCTTAAGACTAAGAAACTCTTAAAGTCTAAGAGAAATCCTATGTCTGAGATGGAGAGGTTGAGAGCTCATTCTAAAAATGAGAT
Source organism: Cymbidium sinense (assembly GCA_021442155.1). Lineage (NCBI taxonomy): Eukaryota > Viridiplantae > Streptophyta > Magnoliopsida > Asparagales > Orchidaceae > Cymbidium > Cymbidium sinense. The sequence continues at coordinate 51,696,804 of CM038221.1, forward strand.
CAACAAACCTCAAGTAACCAAGGGTTCTTAAACTCATAATGTTGACTAATGCACCTTGCTCAACCAGAACCATTGATAACATGTATCTTCCAACACCCACTATAATGTAAAGAGGGCAATTGTGTTTGGTCATTCCTAGAAGCAAGTCTTCATCACTGAATGTAACTCCTAAGATGTCCTTTGTGTGCCTCCTCTTCGATAGTGGTTAGCTGAGCTAAGCATATCTCTAGGTTAAGAAGAGCCTTGACTAGAGATTCTCTCATCTATTTGAATAAGATAAGGGCATCATATATGCTTAATTTAGCTGAAAACTTTCTAAGATATGCTAGGATGTTGTAATCAACTTTGGCTTGGTCCTCGACAAGCATATCCATGGGTGAAGCATCCTGTGAAGGGGTTATCTACTCCATGGGTGGAGCATCTTGTTTGCCATTATCAAGAGGTGCTACCCTATAAGGTAGAACTTTGTCACTACGTAGGTTGACTTCAGTGACTTTTTGAAATGATAAACTTGTGGAGAGTTCTACCTTCTCATCAGGTATACCTACATATTCTCCTATGGGATCTTCGGAGTTAGTTGACTCCAAGTCAATCTCAAGAGGTCAACCCGATTGATTCAGAAAAGGAAAGTCTGACTCTGAATCAGAAGAGAGTGGATAAGAATGACTAGAGCTATTATTATTATTTTTTAGACTTGGAGAGTTTTCAAGAGGAATAAAATCTAAAGTATTATAAGTGGACAAGATGTAAGTGAAAGATTTCTTCATTAATTTCTTTTTAGGTGGAGTACATGATAGAAACCTAACAAAGTAAGTGGTTAGAGATTTAATGCCCTTGTCCCGATACACTGCTAGGAAGAGGTAGTGGATGAAAACTAGTAGCTACAATCAGATGGGGTGTGACTCGCAGTGGTTGCACTACCAACTATTCAGCAAGGTGGACTACTATTGTCCGCTAAGTCACCCTTCAAGTTGTCTTTAGAAACTTGCAAACCTTCCTTGGTGTTGGAGATTTAAGCTACCTCAGGCACCTATAGAGAGAGTTCCTTAATTTTAGAAACTACTTTTTTAGAGGTTCAGGATAAGGCAATATCTCAACCTTCTTTTGTCTTGAGAGGATCGCAGGTTTCCCCAAGAATTACCCTAATAGAACTAGAAAGTTGTTCTACTAAGTATTCCTTGGGGACAACTACAGCACCTGACTTATAGCTATGCTCAAGTCAGTCCTTAAAAGTAATACAATCCTCTAAGACATGACTAACCATGCAGTGGTAGGGGTAATAGTTAGGATTATTACTCTTGCCCACTTCCTCCAGCCTCTTGGGCTTTAGTAACTGAAAGTCAGGTTTCTTTAAGATATTCTTAAAAATTTTTTCTAACTACCTCCCTCTTGAATGAATATGGCTTATTCAATCTATCAACAAGAGTAGGTGGGTAATAGCTACATGGCGGGGGATAGGAATACCGCTGCTTGGTAGGCTGCTGATGTGGCAGGAATGGTCTTTGTGGTGGGTGGTGGCTGATATGACAATCAAGGTGGTGGCAGAGGAGTTGGAAAAGAGGGCTACTGAGCTTGAGGTCTCTCATATTATACTCTGGCTGGTTGCTTCCCTCTATCCACTAACACAATTATCCCTAGCTTCTTCTCGAACACCTTCTATAGCTTGGGCCAAGATGATTGGTCGGGAAAGGGTAACTGTTTGGCTTCCTCTTGCAAGCTAGCTTCCTTGTTAATTAGTTTCTCAAATGTTTAGATGGTAAAGCCCATGAAGACTATCAAGCCATGAATATTCTTAAGGAGAATCTTAATGGCATGTTGTTTGGACAGCTATATTTCACATTTCATGCTCACGTTATGCCACCTGAGAATATAATCAACAAGGGACTCATTGGGAACTTATGTCTCTACAACAAGATCACTTACAGACACTCTTTGATGAGCTCCAGGAAACCTCTTAATGAAGAGGTGCTCCAACTCAGCAAAAGTCCCAACTGAACTGTTGGGTAATTCGGCATACCAATCAAATGCAACCCCTGCTAAGTTGTTGATAAAAAGTCTAAACAATAGCATCATGGTCATCGTCATTGCAACAGCTGGCTCTAAAATGTACAATATATTGATGCGGGTTCCCACTGCCATCAAAGATTTTGAAGGAAGGTGGCACAAAACCCATGGGGTATTGAACTGCATCAAATTCCTCCAGGTATCATCTACCCTTTGGAATAGATGAGCTCCCCCAGGCTTGTGCCATCACTTCCCTCACCTACTGCTCTACCATATGCTTGATATCCTTCTTATGCATGGAGGTTCCATATGTAATCTTCTATGCAAGCTACCAATGCCATCCTCTACGGGAGTGCACTTAGGATGCTCTAAGGTATGTACCAACTCAGGACGATCGACTATCATAGGAGAAGGCTATGAAACTGGGGTTGAGTTCTGTAATGTTGAAACCATTGCCATCAACTCTTCAATCTTCTTCCCCATTTTGTCAATGTGATCATCCCTCTATCTGAGTTTATGGAGGAGGTGTTGAGTTGAGTGAGAAGTTTCACCTTCCTCAAGCACGACACCTTCCTAACTAATCTTATCCCAATATAAAGATCCCGAGTGTCAATCATATGGACCTCAACTGTATCATCCAGCATGTCATCCTCATCGAGATCGAAGCTGACTCTATCCTTATCCTGATCTGAGTGGCCCTCCCAAGAATTCACCTCTTCTTAGCAAAGAAGTCCGCTAATATGTCATCTATTGATAAATCTACTTTTCCTGGCTGGACTATAATGAATACTCATTGGCTGCTAGTTGTAGGATTGTGCTCCTCTTCCTCAATGCAACGGACACTGCCTATTGTCAAGACTTCCTTGCAGGGAGTATCAACTATCATGGGGATCGTGTCCACTCCCCTCTCTATCTTTATATTCTATGGTGGTGGTGCGATGATGATGCTCTTGGGTCGCCACTCCTTTCGGACTACAGTTGAAGTAGGAGATCATGCAGGGGAGCTCAATCTCACTCAAGAGGTGGAATGGATGGAGTGGGATCCTTGGGTCATAGTCGAATCATTAATGGGGATGGTCTCTCCCCGAATGGGGACTTCTAAACCTTGGCGGGAATGGTAGATGCTGTGAGCTGAACTGGTGATGGTGGACGGCTAGGGGAGCAGTGTGATGGCAACATCGACTGCCCCTCAACTGGAGATCTCCTCATGCGGTGGACTGTGCCAGTAAGAATAATGTTATCTGAGTGATCGGCCCTAATAAGGTGACAATTAGGAAATCCAGAAAGTGAGGTCACCGGCATACCTCCATTGCTCTCTCCGCTTGTCAGTATGAGCCTCCTCTCTCTCTCTCTCTCTCTCTCTCGAATGACCCTAACACTCCTAAGGATCATGGATCATAAGTCAAACAAGGTGCTTGGTATTCTGTAAGCTCAGTGACTAAAATAGTCAAGTCCAACGTAGAGCCTCATGCTCTCAGAAGGTATGGTATCGATGGAGGAGAAGCGGATCCTCGTAGTCTTCCTCTTTATTTGAGGTTGAGAGGGGGTGGAACCTACTACCACTCAGAAGTGAAGAGGTCTCACAAAGAGAACCCTTATTACATGGGAAGTAGCATCAAGCTCTCTGGCTACTCGCTCATGACCCCGTTTAATCTTTCAATTTTTATTGTGGTATTGGATGTGGGTGAGCAAAGTAGAGTGGGCGCTGGAACCTATCTCAAAGGTGGGGGAGACTATCTAAGAGGCTAAGACAGCCATCCCCTTTGGGGTGGCCAACGAGGAGGTAACATCTCTCATTGGAGCTATGGCAGGGGCAACTGAATGGGCATCCCGACATTAAACGTATTAGAACCACTGGCCTTCCTCTTGAGGGAAACGTGGTCGATGGGATATCCAAGTGGATGAGTGGCATGTCCCACCACCTCCTCCCTACTAATACAGTGCTACCCCTCATGGTAATACAAACCCCTCAAAGCCAAAATAGATCTGTGCAAGATTAGTCATGGTGATATTGGCTTGATCCAAGGCCAAATCTACACCATAAGGTAAAGAATAGGTGAACTTGCTAGGAGCCAAGATCACAGCATTGACTGGAAGCTAGGCTGACTGACTGTACTGAAATCACTGCATTTGTTGAAATATAATTGAGTCAAACCCATGCCTTGATGCTTGCCTTCGATCATTGACTTTTATACTTAATTTGGAATTTAAATCCACACTTAACAAATTTAGGTATGCTAAGTGGGGTTCATTGAATTTTGGAGAGATTTTGATATTTGGAGGAGAGACCTTGCCATGTGATTTTGATTTAGAACCCATACTCAACCAATTTGAGTAGGTTGGGCGGGGTTCAAATATTTGGAGAGACCTTTGAAGATATGTGTATTGTATGTCTTTTTTGTTTACAAATTTTGATTTAGAAAACCCTTGCTTAGCAAATTTAGGTATGCTAGAAAATTTTGATTATATGTTTAAAGATTTTGTGAAAGTATCTTTGCTTATGATTATTGGTTATCTTTGAGATATATGTTGATTTGATTTGAAAGTGGGGATTCTTACTTAACAAATTTATTATGTTAAGTAGAGGCCAAATGTGTTTGATATTTGCTTGAAAATGAGACTCTCACTTAACAAATTTGGTATGTTTGATAGGAGTCAAATGTGATTATGATTTATGTTTTAAAAATGAGACTCTCCCTTAACAAATTTGGTATGTTAAGTTGGAGTCAAATGTATTATAATTTGTGAGTGAGATTCTTACTTAGCAAATTTGGTATGTTAAGTAGGAATCAAATGTGATATGATTTGAAAATGAGACTCTTTCTTAATAAATTTGGTATGTTAAGTAGGAATCAAGTGTGATTATGATTTGAATTTGAAAAATGAGACTTTCACTTAACAAATTTGGTATGTTAAGTGGAAGTCAAATTTAATTTAATTTGTTTTTGAAAATGAGACTCTCACTTAACAAAGTTGGTATGTTAAGTGGAAGTCAAATGTGATTATGATTTGAAAATGAGGCTCTCACTTAACAAAATTGGTATGTTAAGTGGGAGCCAAATGTGATTTAAATTGCTTTTAAAATGAGACTCACTTAACAGATTTGATATGTTAAGTGGAAGTCAAATGTGATATGATTTGTGTTTTGTTTTCTTTTTAAAAAAAATGAGGTTTCTACTTAACAAATTTGGTATGTTAAGTAGGAAACCAAGTGTGTTTATGATTTGAAAATGAAACTCTTACTTAAAAAATTTGGTATGTTAAGTAGGAGTCAAGTGTATTTATGATTTGAAAATGGGGCTCTTACTTAACAAATTTGGCATGTTAAGTAGGAGTCAAGTATTTTATGATTTTTGAAAGATGGGAAACCTATTTAACAAATTTGGGTATGTTAAATAAAGTTTTTTTTTTTTTGTAAATTTTGGAAATGGGACTCTCATTTGACAAATTTGGGTATGTCAAATGGAGTCCAAAATATGTCTTAATTTCATGTGTGTGATTTCTTGCTTTTGAAAAAGAGGGAAACTCTAACTTTAGCATATGTGAAATATGTTAAGTAGAGTTTCAATTTCATGCTATGATTTTATTTGAAAATAGAATCTTTATTCAACAAATGTTTATTTATGTTATTGGAATTTCAACAACAAATTGAGAATGAATGAATGGGGATAACTATTTTAAAAGAGATGCTTTTGAAAAATTATTTTGATTTTGATTTTGAAAAGAACCTTCATGTAACAATCAAGGGGATTGTTATATGAGGTTTAGATATATGAGTTTTGTGCTTTTTGAAAGTTTCTTGTGAATTTTGTGCAAGATCTTTTGTTATGTGAATTTTGAAAAAGTGCTTTTGGAAAGTGACATTTTGCAAAAGAGTTTATTTTCTTAAATATAAGATGAATCTTGCCTCACCAACCTAATGGTGAGGGGGTTCTAAGTTTTTATTTTTTTCATCTCCTTTCATTAATTACTTTATCTTTCACCTATTGGGAGACCTAATAGAGGTTTAAAGACCTACAAGGAGTGAGGTCCTAAAACCCAAGGGGATGTCAACTAGCCTTTGCTTAAGAATGAAGTAAGCTAAGTGTCAATAGAAGAAAGTTAGTCTTGGACTCCTATGAAATACAAGTCCACTATCGATGCTTGGAGACAACAATTGTCTACTAGAGATGGAGAGAGAACCATCCCTAGCAGACTCACTAGAAGAATCTATGGTGTTTGTTTTTGATTTATGTATATGGGGGACACCATGATCTGAGGGTGTACTTATTGAGGTGATCGGGTATAATATTAAGAATAGTGCACTATCTCAAAAGATAGAAATCACTACCATATAATGGACCTAATCACCTAATAAGGACTCCTAAGGCATGATGGGTCTTCGAATATACTAGAGATTTTTCCCTAACTTTACATGGATGAATAAAGCAGGGTTTATTTAAACCGGGTTCTAAAGTTCTCTATGAGGGTATTCCCATAGTTAATTGCATCCTGAGGAAGGTGAGTTCCTCAAAAATACTCTTGCTTAAAGTAGGCAATGGTTGGCTCCAAAGATTTCAAAGATAGGACTATCAATAAATTGGCTATGTTTGGAAAATCAATGGGATAGATCAAAAAGGAGAGACTTATTATCGAAGCCAAAGGAGATGAGTAGGGAATGCTCATGATACTAAGAAACCTAGTGATCTTTCCAATCTATACTATGGTTGGGCTTTATATATTTGAAATTGAAGAGAATTATGTATTTGAGTTGAAATTTATTAGCTAGGACTTATAATCCCACAATACAAGATTGTTGAGATGCCTAAGAGATGAGAATTTATGCTTGTAGCTCAAGGAAAAATAGCAACCTCAGATTCTAAATCTAGGGAGCTTCATTGAAGGCCAAAGTGCATCCTAAATCTAAGTGGAGATGGGTATATGGTTTACCTCCATAATATAGGGTAAAATCAACTACTTGACTTATACACTTGGAGTGTGGTGACTAACTCCTCCTATTTTAAAACCATGTGTCAAGTCATATGATTTTCAAGATGGTTAGGTTATTTTTATTAAGAAAGAGACTAAATTTCTTAAACCCACTCCCTAAAAGACTAGAGCATGAGTGGTATGAGTAATGACTTAATCCAATGCAAATTTTATCAATTTTTATTTGATCAAAGGTCAAGTCTTCCCCTATCGTGTAAGGATGGAAACCCTCTCTTAGCAAAAGTGAAACAAGATGACATGCATGATATTAAGCATACAACATTCAGCTAAGGGGTTGCTAAATCTTTTAATTATCTTAATTTAATGCTAGGCTTTAAATGAGGTTCTAAGTTGTTTAGAAAATTGGTTATGAGTTGTAGTTGGCGTAGAAAATTTATTTTTCCCTAAGATCTTAATCGGATCTACGCCATACATTAAATCACCATATATGAAGAAACTAGAAAAATACATGCCATTTATATTGCACAATTATAAATAAAACATCAAACAATTTATAAACCCAACATGAAGGAATAATAGACCGGTGTGGTCGGGTACCACCGTACAACCCAAAAAGGAGAAATGGGTAGCCGAGCTCTACCCTTATATAACATGGTATATGAAAGAATAATTATAATTTTAAATAAATAAATGCTATGGGGGTCTTCATATCCTTTTTCTTTATTTCTCCTTCATTCCCATTTTGGATTTGCTTACTTCGAAGGTATCACGGGGGCCTCCCAGGACAAAGCTAGCCTCTATTCATCCTAATCTCCCATAACACTAATCATAATTCCTAATGTACAATTACATCAAAAATATGAAAAGTAAATCTAGCTACACCTACAAAATAAGTATTAGCTAAACACACCATACAACCCAAGCAGTTATATGTATAATTTGGACTTCGCACCCTACACATGCATAACCAAGTCTACCTGTCCTAATTTAGATTATGCTTAGAGGTTAAGTAACCTACAAAAGAGAGTATTTATATTTATTTTTAAGCACCCCTTAAGCACAATCTCTTATAGAAAATATAATTAGGCTAATCATAACCTAACATCCAGTCTATGAAGCATAAACCCTAACATCAGTATACAACAACACATCATAAAACCATACATACATTAAACCATGCACCACCTAATATAAGGCTAAAAGTGGTGACTTAATTCTAAGGTGTCTGTATTAAGTCTTGTGTGGTATGCCCTAACTAGGCTTTGTTATAATTTTCTAAGTAAGAAAGGATTTAATTTCAAGGGTGGTTTCACTTTAAATGATTTAGTTAATTTAAGAATTTTTACTTAATATTTTCTTTTATTTCATTTGGCTTACACTTAACAACTAAGTGTTATAAAGAGAAGAAAAGAGAGGATCGCTCTCTTTTATCCCTATCTTAAGTCATATCTAAAACAAATTAATTAAATGAATTCTCTTTAGTTAATGGCTTATTACATATTTTTCTTAGCTGCCCTAGGTTTAGGTTCACTTTAAATAGTCTCATTCAATAAGAAAGACATTTTAAGATTAATTACATTAATTACTATCAAACAATACATGTTAGTTCATTTCTTTCCATCATATGTAGCATGCAAATGATTAAATCCTAAACATACCTATACATGCAATATATATATATAGCACACTTAAATGAAGGATGCATAAATGAGTTTTATAGAAAAGAGGATTTTCATTCATTAGCTAAATACACATTCAAATGTATGAAAGTTCTAAGCAAGTACTTCACCATTATTTTGCACTAGAGAAGTGTGGTAGGAACCTCCTTGGGGCTACTTAAAGTCGTGTCCCCAAAATGTCCAGACTAATATACCCACTCTTCTTAAATACATATGGATGTATAAGTAACTATAAGAATAGAAAACCATGCAAAATTGTATTTAATTTAATTGATTTATTTGTGTGAATGAATTAAAGCACTATCCAAATTCTAATGTCAAAATGCATAAGAATGAAATCAAACAGGTATGTTGCCATTATTTTGCACCAGGGGAGTGAGGTAGGAACCTCCTTGGCTACTTAAAGTCGTGTGTCCCCAAAATGTCCAGACTAATATACCCACTAACATTCATACTTATGCAAATCAACATATGAATGAAAGAAAGAAACTTTACTTCATACACTAAGCTTATATTCACATGAACCTCTTATGTATGTATAACTAATGTCACAACATGTATTATTATTCATTAATAAGCTTTTGAAATTACATTTGAGATTTAGTAGTGATAATAGCCATACATATTTTAAATTTAAGCCAACACATGTAACTTGACATAAAAGAGATCATTTTTATTTAATTAATTTTTTTGAAAGAAATTAATGCATGACTACAAGTGTCATACAACATTTTAATATGATTGGAAAGAAATAAAGAAATAAAAGCATGTAATTTCATCCAATCCAACTAATTCTAAGAACAATCATATCAAACAAGTTTATTTAAAACAAACCAAAGCTTCTTAATGTCATTTTTTGATTTTATGTTTAGCTTGATTTAAGAAATGTGAGAAAAGTTTTCAAATCCTAATCTCATTCCCCATATGTGTGAGTTAATTTGATTTAATAAGAAGCAATTAGAAGATTTTTATGGATTGATTAAATTAAGCATGGATTAAGTCACTTAATTAACCCTTACCTATGTTACCTTAAGAAAATCAATTAAACAATTATGAGCTAATATGATATGCAAATGAATTGAAAAGTAAATAGTAATGCTCCTATGAAATGAAAGGGGTCTAATGCAATTAGCTCATAATCATTTAATAATTAAACTTAAGGAACCATTTAATTATTTTTATTATTTTTTCACACATATGAGCTAATCATAATTTCATTAAGCTACTTTAGGTTCTTGAATACCTAAAGTTCTACCTAAGAATTAAAATAAGAAAATGATATTCAATTAAGTTAATTAAGTTTATTAATTATCTAATTAAGTCCTAATTATCCTTAATCAACAATATGAAATGGACCTAGGGAACGAGACAAAGAAGGAAGCCTAAATATCAATCCCTAAATCTTTTCAAATAGTTAATTAAATTCTATTATGATTTAGGTTTTGATTGATTTAATTAATTAATTAACTATTGAGTTCTAATTAATTAATTTTAAAAAGGGAATGAAGAATGATTAAGGAAAAGATTAGAAGAGGAGTCCCAATCCATTTCCCAAAGTTTTCTCACTATTAATAGAGGCTAACGAACTCAATTAAATGATCAATTTACTATTCATTTGATTAATTATCATTAATTAAGCAAAGAGAGTAACTAAAGCTTAATCAATCAATTTTTCTAATTAACTAACCCCCAAGAAAAATAGGGGAAGTAGAGATCATCCCCCTAAATAACTTCTGAAAGTTTGGGATTAATTGGATAATTAATTCGAGAGCAATTAGGCTGTTTAAAATTTTAATTAAACTCTAATTAAGAAAAAATTACTATTTAAAATTAATTACTAATAATTTTAATGGATTCCACTCTGAAATATCTTTAATATGAGTCCTCATTTATATTTTTTGGATTTTTCTAAAATTAGTTATGAATTTTAGAAGTTTTAGCCTTAAAAGTAGATTAATTAACCCTAATTAAACTCCTAATCCTGTTAGAGCCACGTGGCTGCTGACGACGTGCTTTCCATGTGGCGTGATGGGATAGGTTATTTAAGTTGTCACATCATGCGGCTGAGTTAGCTAGTGGCAGACGAGCTTTCTCGTGGACTATCCGATCTAAGATTGGATGGCCATGATTAATCATGATTTAGAAGGAAAAATCAGGATTTAAGCATGATCTAATCACAACCGTCCATTCCAATCATGCCAAACAAATGGCCTGTGATCTCTCTCCTTCATGAGCGATGAAAGATGGATGTCGTCTATATTTCACTATTCGATTCGAGCTCACCAAAGCTCATATTGCTTCCAAAATGATCTCACACCATCAAAGGAAGGAGAGGAACATCCAACAGTCAAAATCGCATGATATACAAATTTTCTTCAAAAAAGACCAACCACTTTTTTCTAAATCCATAGTTTTGAGGAATTACCTCACTGGAGCTCAAGACCGGTGGTGGGATCAATGGAGGTAGCTTCTCTAATGGAGGTGAAGCCCTATTGAGAAGCTTGGGCCTTGATTTGAAGTAGATCCCTCAGACGACTAAGATAGGTGCTTTGGAGCTTTGGTCTTGATCGAACTCCCCCCTTTGACAGCTTAGAAGCTTGTGAAAGGGCTTGATTGGCTTCGACAACACACGAGGATGGTGTGTGTAAGAGGAATTGAAGCTTGGTTATGTGGAGGAAGAGAATTGCTTGAAGGATAGATGCCCTATTTTGGCTGTGCATGGGAATGGGGAATTCTGACGAAAGGGAAACTTGGGAAGGTTTGGGGAGGCTCTATGGGATTTTTAAAACACTCAGCTCAGTGTGTTCGAATGATGTCAATCCCTATGAGAATTGAGAGAGTATACCTCTCAATCGAGCTTGATGGACGGATGAGATCCATCCCTAATTTTTAGCCAGTTCACCACCATCAGCCTACCGAAGGGGTCTCAATCGAGTCCACATGGCATGACTGGAGTGGAGAAAACTGTGGCATGAGGTCCAAGGAAAGATATGGGCAAGTGGTGGCTAATTTCCTCCTCCCATTGTCCATGGGGTTCTTGAGTGAGGAGGAGGATTTGGATTCCCTTTGGTCCATGGTTGGTCCTAGGATTACTTATAGGGCTATGGGGTAGATGATACTCCAAATAGAAAAGTTTAGGGCTATCAAAAAAAGGGGAGAGTGGACTTTGCCTCTTTTGGATGGAATCCAATGCAAAGGTGTTTGTCCAATGGCTAATCCCCTTGGATGGGGCCCACTTTGCTTATGGATAGACTTAAGGCTGACTTAGGGTCAATTTGGTTTGGTTGGTTAGCCACAAAGGTCTTATGGGTTGGTTTTAGGTGATTTGGCTTCATTTGCTCAAATGAGTTCATATGGGTTCATGTTGGGTTGGGTTGACCACTTGGTCAAATTGGGTCAAACCAAAAGCTTGGGTTAGGTTCAAATGATGATTTGGAGAGTTTTGGTTCAAATAATTTGGGTTGGTTTGGTTTAGGTTCGAGTTTGGCTCATTTGAAATCAAATAGGTCAAATGGGTCAAGTTGACCAATTTGATTTGACCAATTTGACCAAACTAGGATGGGTTAGGTGTTGGTTCATGTTTAATTTGTTAATTAAAAATGATTGTAGGCTTTGGTTTGATTTTATTTGGGTTTAATTTAGATTTTGGCCAATTTGACCTTTTAAGTCAATTTGGGCTAGGTTGGGTCAAGTTGATCAATTTGTCAAATTAGGCTTAATTATGGCTTTGGTCAAGTTCAATAATTGATTTGGAATGAACTTGATCCATTGGTTATAATCAATTTGGGTTAGATCATGATTTGACCTATTTTGGCTTTTTAGGTTAATTTGGGTCAACTTAGGTCAAAAGGTCAATTGGACTTGGTTTGGCTCAGTTGAGGGTTTGGTTATGTTCAATCATTGATTATGAGTTTGTTTGGATCAATGGTTTCAATCATTTTGGTATATGGTGGGTTTTGGTTAGTTTAGGTTTCATTTGGGCTAAAGGTTGACTTGGTCAAAGGACCAAGTTGACTTAGTTTGATCCAATTCAAAGTGGTTGATCATCCGAGGGTGATTGTTGATCATGATATGTGATTTGGATGGGATTAGTTCAATCCAATTTGGGTTGGATTAGAACTTGGCTCAAAAAAGGTCTTTAGGTCACTTTGGTTCAAGTAGACCTAAATGGGTCAATTGATTTGGTTTTGGCTTGATTCAAGTTTAGTTGAACTCATATATGAGCCTAGGATTGAAATATAAATCCAACTACAATCAATTTGGAGTCTAATGGATTTTGGCTGTTTTGAAGTTTTCAAGTCAAAAGGCTAACTTGGGCTTGGGTTGACTTGAGTTTAGTTTGGTAATTATAGTTTATTTTATATTTGGATAAATGATTGAAGGAATGATTGATTCAAGAAAAAATTTATTAGTTTTGGCTTGATTTTGATAGATTTGGCCAAGTTCACTAAATTGGCTAAAAAGGCTTGAATCTAATCTTGGCTTGATTTTTGATTTGGTTTTGGCTATTTGAATTTATATTTCATTTATATTTGGAGATATAAATGATTCATGAGAAAATCACTTGAGTTTGGAGTGATTTGGAAGCAAATTTGACTAAGCTAATGGATGTTGGTTAAAAGGGCTTAAGTAGGGAATTGATTTAGTTTGATTTATTTTTGGTCATTGGAAGGTTGGTTTCATTTATATTTATGAATATAAATGAAGGAATAATTGATTCATAAAGAAACTAATTGATTTTGGGTTGATTTGGTTTAAGATTTGAGTAAGCTTATGGAGGTAGGTCCATAAGGCTTAAGAGGGATTCGGCTTGGCTTGATTTAGTTTGATTTGGTTTTGGCTATTTGAGTATGGATTTCATTTATATTTGTGAATCTAAATGAAGGAATAATTGATTTATAAAAAATCAATCAAGTTTGGGATAATTTAGGTTGAGATTTGGCTAAGCTTATGAGAGTGGGTCATAAGGCTTAACAAGGAATTTTGATCTTAGATTTGATTTAAGTTTGAATTATTTGGTTTGGAATTTGGATTTGGTAAATGATTGAGAGATTGAATTAATATTTGATAAAATCAATTGAATCGGGATTGGTTTGAATTTGGTTAAGGCTAAGTTCATAAGATAAAATCAAAGCGCTTAGGAAGAATGTTGATCTTGGATTTGATTATGGGTTTCAATAATTTGATTTGGAATTTGGATTTAGATTTAATATTTGAGTTTGATTTGAAGTTTGGTTTGAGGAAGAAAGCATGGATTGGGTTTATGCTATAGGGTATAAAAATCTTCCTAATTCAAAATGGGTCAACTTGGGTCAAGTTGACCAATTGGTCAAATTGGGTCAAACCAAGGTTAGGTCAAGTTCATATGACCATTTGAAATATTTTGGTTCCTTTTGTTTGGTTCAATTTGGATTATATTTGGTTTTGGCTCATATGACTCATTTAAGTCAAATGGGTCAAGTTGACCTATTTGACCCATTTGACCTATTTGGGTTATGTCAATGGTAGGTTTAAGTTTGGTTAGTCATATGGAGGGGATTAGTATCTTTGTTTCCAATCAATTTGGGTTAAGTTCAATTTTGGCTCAACATGACCTCTTTAGGTCATGTTGGGTCTAAGGCCAATTGGGCTAGGTTGGGTCTAGTTGGCCAATTGAGGCTTTGGTCAAGTTCCACAAGTGATTCAGGATGGACTTGATCCATTGATTTCAATCAATTTGGCTTAGATCAAGTTTTGACACATCTTGTCCATTTAGGTCAAAATGGGTCAACTTGGGTCAAGTGGGCTAATTGAGCTAAGCTAAGCTCAAATGTTGGTTTGGTCTAGTTCAAACATAGGTCATGAGTGAACTTGGATCAAGGGTTTCAATCAATTTATCCTATGGTGGATTTTGACTATGTTAGGTTTCATTTTGGGTTAAGTGTTGACTTGGTCAACCCTTAGGTTTGATTTGGTTTAACCCAGTTTGATTGATTGATCATCCCATGATGATTGTTGATCATGATGAGAGGGATATATGAGTTTGGTTCAATCCAATTTGGTTAGGATCAAAAGTTGGCTCATAAGGGTACTTTAGGTCACTTTAGGTCAAGTGAGCCTAAGTGGGTCAAATGGCTTGGTCAAACCTTGATTTGAAGCTGATTGATCTTGTATATGGACTTATGATTGAAATATAAATCCATTTACAAGTGGTTTGAAGTTAAATGGATTTTGATCCATTTGAAAATTTCATACTCAAAGGAAGAATATGAAGGAGTCTTGGGTTTGATTTTTTTTATTTGGGTTTAGGTTTAGATTTATATATGAGCTCATGATTATAGGATTGATTGAGCCATGAGAGAAAAATCAAGGATTTGGTTTGATTTGAAAGTGATTTGGCTAAGTTTAAGATTTTAGCTTGAAAGGCTTAGATTTGATTTTGAGTGGATTTGAGTTTGATTTTTTGAGTTGGTTTTGATTGTTTGAATTTATATTTCATTTATATATGTGAATATAAATGAGAATATAAATTGATCATGAGAAAATTTCAAAAATTTGAAGTGGTTTAATCATGATTTGGGTAAAATCCATTAAAAGGAATTTAAAAGATTTAAGAGAATTTTTAATTTTAATTTTAATTTTTGAATTGGATTTTATTGATTTATATTTATATTTCATTTATATATGAGAACATAAATTAGAATACAAATAAGTTTTGAGAAAATCCCATGAGTTTGAAATGGTTTGATTAAAGTTTGGAGTTGATTTTGGCTAAGTCCTTCAATGGAAAATTAAAGGGACTTAAGAAAATTTTCATGAATTGATTTTGAATTTTGAGTTTGATTTGATGGGTTTGAATTTATATTTCATTTATATATGTGAATATAAATGAGAATATAAATGGGTCATGAGAAAATCTCAAAGATTTGAATAGGTTTGAATCACAATTTTGGCTAAGTCCTTAAGGAAGGGTTAAGGACTTAGGAAATTTTAACTTAGGAATTTTTTATGGAATTTGGTCATGGGTTTCAATCAAGGATTTCAATCATGGATCTCAATTATGGTGGTGAATCATGGATTTAAATCATGGAATTGATTTGAGTTTGAGAAAATTAAATAGGATTGATTTGGAGTTTGACTTGAAAGAAAGAAAGTGAGGAATGGTTTAAGCTAAAGGACAAGAAATTTTCCTAACACCCCTAAGACATGGCATATTCCTATGGCTAACTCTTCTAAGTCTTCTATGGCTAGGGGAGTGTCCACCTAATCACTAGATGTGTCTTAAGACTAAGGAACTCTTAAAGTCTAAGAGAAATTCTAAGCCTAAGATGGAGGTGTTGGGAGCTCATTCTAAAAATGAGGTCAACAACATCCCGTGAATACGAGGCTTTAAGTAGCCCCAAGGAGGTCATTTGATTACCTCACTTCCCTGGTTAAAATGTCACGTTCCTATTTAATTTCATCCATATGTACCTTTGTATAAGAATTTAGATAGAACTTTAAACTAATATGATTAAATAATTCAATCAAATGAAAGAATATAAACTTTAAATACATATGTATATTCATTATATAAGTGTGCTAAAGCATATTATATGTATGGATACACTTAGAATTAAATCATATGCATATTACATGTGATGGAAAGGATTGATTGATATATGTCATGTGAAAGTAATTTAATTAGATTAATCTTAAGAAGCCTTTCATATTAAATATGATTATTTAGAGTGATCCTAAACTTAGGATTAATTAAATCATTTAATAAGAACTAAATCAAATTAATATGCTTTAAAAATGGCTTAAGGTAGGGATGAAAGAGGTCAATCCTCTTTCTTCTCTTTATAACACTTAGTTTCTAAGTGTAATCATATGAAACAAAATAAAATACAAATTAAAATTCTCAAATCAATTAAACAACTTCAAGTGAAATCAACCTTTCATATTAAATTGAATTCTTCTATATTAAAAAATACAACACTAATGCTTAGCAAGACTTACCACACAAAGCCTTAATACACATATCAGAACTACTTCACCATTTATAGCTCCATATTAGGTGGTGCATGATGTGATGTATATTTTATTTTATGATGTATTATTTCAAGATGGATGTTAAGGTGTATATTTCATAGACTGGATGGTAGACCAATATTAACCTAATCATATTTTTTGTAGGGGATTATGCTTAAGGGATGCTTAAAAATAAATATAAATGCTCTCTTTGCTGGTTGCTCAAACCTTAAGCATAATCCAAGTTTGGATAGGTGGGCTTGGTTACCCCTGTGCAGGGTGCTAAGTCCAAATTATACATATAACTGCTTGGGATTGTATGTATGTTTAGCTAACTTTATTTTGTAGTATAGTTAGATTTACTTTTCTTATTTTAAATATAATTTTGTATTAGGAATTAGGGTTGGTGCTATAGGGCATTAGGATGAGCATTAGCTAGAAGGCTTTGTCCTAGGATGCCATGTGATGCATTGAAGCCTACCAAATCAAGGGAGCAAAGAAGTAAAGTATGAAGAATGAGGAAACGAAGACCCACCATGGCATTTATTCATTTGTAAATTATAATTATTCTTTCATATTTTGGGTTATATAAGGGTAGAGCTCGGCTACCCATCTTTCTTTTTCGGGTTGTATGGTGGTACCACCGCACCAGTCTCTTATTCTTTTATGCTATTTTATAAAATATGTTTTGATTTGTTTAGTTTGCGCTTATAAATGGCATGCTTTTCTTAGTTTCTTAAATGCTTGATGCTTTAATGTGTGGCCTGAATGCGATTAGGCTCTTAGGATGAAATAAATTTTTACTTAATTAATCACTCGTAACTAAAATTTTTTATAACTCATAACCTCACCATAAAGCCTAAGATGTAAATCAAGATAATTAAAAGATTTAACAACCCCTAAGCTAAATGTTGTATGCCTCACATCATGCATGCATATTTCTTTTTCATTGATATTGGGGGATCTTCATCCTTGCACGATTGGGGAATTCTTGGCCTGTGAGGGCATCCCTTATGGTGGAGAACACCCTCTACTCATTGATTTGACCAATAATTCATTTCATCATGCATTTATGCATATAAAAATCCCAATGCCTTTGTCAAAATGATGTGTCAAAAATAAAATAAAATATAAAATGATTTTGTATTTGTAGATTAAGTCATATGCTCATACCACTCATGTTCTAGTCTCTTAGGGAGTGGGTTTAGATTTTAGCCTATTTCTAAATAAATAATAGCCCAACTATCTTGCAAATTCATATGACCGGACCACATAGATTTAAAATATAGCAGGAGTTAGCTGGCTGCCACTCCAGGCGGTTGTAAGTCCAACAATGGGTGATTTATCCTCTCTTGTGGAGATAAACCTTATGCCCATTTTCACTTAGATTTAGGTGTGTTCTAACTTGTGTTAGAGCTCCCTAGATTTAGGATCCAAGGTAGCTATTTCCTTTGGGCTACAAGCATAAATTCTCACTTCTTAGGCATTATTACAACCTATGTTGGTGATTATAAGCCCTAACAATCTAATAAAATTCAACTCAAATAAAAAAATATATTTACTTTCAAATATATAAAACCCAATCATAGAATAGATTATAATGCTCACTAGGCTTCCTAGTATCAAGAGCATTCCCTACTTTCTCCCTTTGGATTCCAAAAATAAGTCTTCTCTTTGAACTTTCTCAATTAATCTTCCAAATACAACCAATCCTTTAATAGTTTAACTTGAAATCTTTGGAGATAATAATTGTCTACTTTAATCAAGAGTATTCTTAGAATTTCATTTCTAAGATGTAATTAACTATAGAGGCTTGCCTCCATACAGAACTTTAGAACCCGATTTAATATAAATTATATTTTATCCATCCATGTAAAGTAGAGGAGAAATATGTGGTATATTCAAAGACCTATTATGCCTTAGGAGTTTATTAGGTGATTAGGTCCATTGAAGGGTGGTGTCTCTATCTTTGAGGTACATCATACCAATATCATCTGATCACTATAATTTCTACGATCTGTGTGGTTCTCCCTCCCCCTTGCTTCATTGATCAATGTAAAGCAGGGGAGAAATCTATAGTATATTCGAAGACCCATTATGCCTTAGGAGTCCTTATTAGGTGATTAAGTCCATTGAAAGGTGGTGTCTCTATCTTTTGAGATAGTACACCACCAACTTTATTCATCCATGTAAAGTGAGGAGAAATCGTGGTATATTCGAAGACCCATTATGCCTTAGGAGTCCTTATTTGGTGATTATGTCCATTGAAGGGTGGTGTCTCTATCTTTTGAGATAGTATACCATACCTCAATGTCGTATCGATCACTATAATAAGTACCCCTACGATCTGCGTGGTCCCCCCATGATATACATCCAAAAATAAACACCACAAACTTAAGGACCTCTTGAATATTACTCTTGATTTCTTTTCTTTTGCTTATTGAATTTGATAAAAAAAATTTTGAAATGCTCAAAAATAAATTGTTAGTAACTCCAAATATATGTTTGTATATATATATATATATATATGGTGTAAAAATATAAATATATTAATAAGCTATCATAACAATTTTAACTACAAATTAAAATATTAAAATTATAAATAATTTATAAAATATAAGTTAAATATTAGTTAACATTATTAAGATGAATTAATAAGGAATTTCGTAAACCAAGCAATAGTTAATAGATAATTTGGTATTTATATTAATAAGAGAGGAGACAAATGTTAGACATTTGTGGACCAAAAATTGTAATTTAAGGATGAGAAATGATGATTATAAATTTTAGTTGATGATGATGATTGCTAGCATTAGTTTATAATGAAAGTGGATGGCATTGTCAAAAGTTATGTGCTAAAAGGTGGTTATATTTTTTTTTCTTTAGCTTGAGGGAAGACCATGTGACTATAAAAGGTGCATGAGACTCTTGGATAATTAAAATCCCATGGGAAATTAGGCAAGATCAAAATGACAATCAAATCTCTCAAATTTTATTAGTTAAAAAATTTTCTTCAAAAAAATTCTTCAAATATGAAGGTATATAGCATATTTATAGATTTTTGGAGGTAATGTTTTGATCATTTCTATAAGAATTCTAGACCATCAACTAGAAGGCCTAAATAAGTTCTTCTTGATATTTTTAAACATTTATTAATAATAATGTAGTGATTTTTTTTGACTAGATTCATCTCATTGAGATGCTTATTGGATTATCATCATGCAAAATTTGTAAGGTATTTGAACCCAATATAGTTTCTAGATGCTTTTAATTATGTTTATTAGAGCTTAATTTAAGCTCATTTAGATTCTAATTTACAAGAATTTATCACATTGGTTGCTTCTCATTAAATCATCATCATAATTATAGATTTACTGAAATTAGAGTTCAAATGATCTCATAATTAATAACTGAAATTTGTAGCCCAAATAATTGATTCTTTAAGATAAAAAATTTATATCAAAATTTTTATTTAATTAGATCAAATTTATGGCCCATTCAATCTTATTTATAGGGGGTGGAACATCAATGGCTTAGCAAAATTTATAATCCAATTTAGAAGCACCTTACAAGAGACAAATTATAATGCACAATAAATAAGTACAAAAGAGATCAGGCCCACATAAAGAGATAAAGACACAAAGACTTATGTGGATTAATCTAAATAAAGTTTGCATCTATAAGAGAGAAAAGAAGATTTGATTCATTAATCACCAAAGCCACAATAAATTGAGAACAAAATTACACTCTTCAACGACTACTAAAATTCAAGAGCACCTCTCTCAACAATAAAAGAGCCCAAAAAAGCCTTCACATATATATTTACCTCTTGTTAAGATATATGATTACTAGTTGATGTTGTTGGCTATAAACCTTAGTTGATGCTACTTACACTCACTATATTATATTCATCATTGGATAATAGTTAAACCAAGAAACCATGATTAAAAGTGATTTTCTTCTATTAATTGCACTCTAAAAAAATATAATCTAATAGACTTGCTTTTATTATTTAGTCACTCATGCTACTCTAGCTCTGATGACATGAAAAAGGGTGTGAGCAAAGTCGGCTCATTGGCTAGCTCAAACTAAACTCACTAATGAGATCATGAGTCAAGCCTATTGAACCATAACGTATAGCTTAAATTACTACTCATATAATATGAGATAAAATTTGATGAGGGATCAACTTATTGGTTCTTCAAACTAGTAAATCCTATAAAGCCAAAACCATGTAACATGTTTCTTTCCCACATTAGACAAACTCTTGAATCTATAAATGTTGCAAATCTTAAAAACTTCTCTTCTTCACCAAATGCTATTGGTTTCATCAATGCCTTCTCAATGAGCTATCATTATGGCTCCCTTATTGTCTTGCCAACAATTCCTTCTTCAACAAAGTTTCATTGTGATTTCCTCAATGTCGTTGCCTTCTACAATGAGCTTCATTATGACTTCCTTCATCAATGCCTTCTCTAATAAGCTTATGTCATGAATTCCTTCTTTATTGTTAATAGATTTAAGAATTATGGGATGGAACATAAGCTCTTGAGTCAAGCTTCACCTTTTAGTTGATTTGACAAGTCGAGCTTGAGCTTCTATTTGAGCCTATAATAGATACATGATTCATGTTAGAGTTACTTATGACTTGACTTAAACTCTACTTTTACATTTTAGTCATGGAAGCCTTTTTTTTAAACCATTGATAAGAGGTCACCTCAAATGGCTATGCTTATTCATAAAAAACGGCATAAGAAATGTCGCAAATCTTGATGTCGATATTGTGACACACATGCATCTTGATGAAGTTTGATGAATATTTAACAACACATATATAAGCTATTGTTTCTCCTGTCAACATGGTAATAATAAATTTAACAATTCTAAAGGAAAGATCATTATAGATCATGAGAAATCTAATATATATCTAGTGGCTACACGTAAATTGAGATCATATTTTAATTTGACATTCAATTGATCTAACTTTATAATTAATTTTTATAAAGATAAAAATCTTGTGCAACGCTACTTAGATTTTGTATAATTCAAGCTACTCAAATATAAAGAAAGTATGAAATTAAAACAACAATTCTTTCTCTTTACCTAATAATATAACAAATACCTAAATTGTCTTTATGACACCTCTTTTATCTTAATATTGGGATTGATTTCTTTCACAACAGTAAAAAAACAAGATAATTAGTCGTGAACAAAGAAAGAATATAATGGAGATTTCATTAAGAGTGGAAGATATATACAACAAAAACAACATGCGATTTTATTAAAGTTGCAAGACAATAAAATTATCTTATGATAAATTATAATTTTGAGTCATCTTACAATACAAGAATAACAACAAGCTTTTATCGCACTACGTGAGGTCAATTATATAAATCCTTTTCTCCATTGTATTCTAGAAAGTGCCAAATTTTTATTTAATTCTAATAAAATAAAGTCATTTTTATACTTTTTAATCAAATATTTTTAGGTATTCCTCTACCTTTTTAACATAGGAAGAACCTATTAGATAGCTTTTACATACACTACCACACAATTCTTATATATTTACGAATTAACCATTTTTCACTCAAAATTTTAAAATGACATTTAAATATTGAAATTCATAACAAAAGCTCAAATAATATATATATATATTTATAAAAATCATGATTATAATGATGTAAAAAAATATAATTGATAGTAAAGAAATAGCAAATGTGGTTAATTTTAAAAATATATCTATAAGGAAGCTGGTTTGTTTGTGAATAAATGTGAATGGGGTGGTTAATTTGTAAAAATCTCAGGTATATGTTAATATAATTTTTTTATGAGTATGGTAAATTAACAATAATTTGATGCAAACTTTTTTGTATCAATTTCTTTCTTATGTTCCATGCCTCCGATCCAATTCCCCGCTGCGATCGGCAAATCGAGGAACTGTGCAATAACCTACGTCGTAACTCGCCGATGGTTGCAGACGAGCCTATGCAATCTCCGCTCAGGTTCGCCACAGTTTATATCTCCATTAAAAAATTAGTCTTTCCGTTAGCGAAATCAACCCTAGCTCCTCCACCTTCGAACCTATTTTCTTCAATTGACATTCTTTAAGAAAGAAAATCTATGCTTTGTTGACGATTATTGCGGAATGTTTAAGTGGTTCTAGGGTTTTAGCTAAACTTACCGCTGCTAATTTTTCTTTGATCCATCACTTGAGGAATATGCGGATCATGCTGTGAAGTTATGACGACGATTTGAAGTTGGACAAGGCAATGTTCGATTTAATGTACAATTAGTTGATTTTATTCGGTTGATTATGTTAGCATATTAAACATCAGATTTTGAATTCCTTTTGTCACCGAATCCTATCTGAGAACTGATGTCAACGAATTTCCAGTTACCGTAAGTTGACATGCGGATTTTAGTTTATGATTAGTCACTTCTATTTTTTTAAGAAAAAAAACTTTAAAACCTCATTAGCGTGCAATCTTTTAAACCTTCTAAAGGACTCTAATTTATATATATATATTTCAAATTGTGCGAGGCTATGAATTATATTTAGTTTCCACTATTTCCTCTAATGTTGTTAAGGTTTCGGGACTCCTATCTGTACAGTTAAACCTGCAGGACATAAATGGTCAAGACTATGAATAAGTCTCTCTGGCCATCCTTGGAGAATCTTTGAGCATGACTCGATCATTTGCAGGAATATTTATTGAGGCTAAATTTTTTATGACCCCAAAAAAGGTGATGATGAATCATCGGTACATCATCTCAAAAAGTTTCAGGTCAATATTGAATCTATTTATATGATATGTTTCTAGTAGATGCATGATAATAAATATCTAATTCATTAGCAAAGTATCATCATCATTAGCCTTATCTCAACTTTTTAGGTTGCTTTACGGATCTTTTTTTTCCATTCATTTTACTGAGTGCTGTATGAGATTTTTAAACATATTATGTGCAAAAACATTTGCAATGTCATTATCCTTGTTATAATCACTATTGTTTCCAAATCTGAATGAGAAAGTTTGAGGCAACATGCAATGTAAAACTTATGCTGAGATTTATGAAATGAGTTCAATGGAAAGATATCTGTTGGAGAGGGAAAACCACTTCTCTGACTTTGCAATTCCCTTCAGGTTTGCTTTCTAGAATTCTATTATACTTTTTTCTTGATTGTCACTATCATTTTGGTGCTCTCGTTGAGACTTTGCCCTCCCTACTTCATCACAAATGGCTAACAACAACAAATTCGCTAAGCTAATTGCTCACATTGCATGCAATGAAGACAAGCTTATTGAGGTTATAAAACTTATACAAAAAATTCAACTCTGCCTCATGCTCTTAGAAGTCAAGCAAGAGCAATTCAATCCATAGTCTGAGAACCTCCTAGCATCTCCAAATACACAACCCAATTTGCAAGACCTCGCTAACCCATTTCCTTTCAAATCAATGCGTATTAATATTCCTTGTTATAGTAGAGGCAATCCGAAAACATTGATTCAAAAAATGGAACATTACTATAGTTTCCATAAGCTCTCAGATGTAGACAAACTCACTCTTATTTTCATATGGACGGTCCTACTAAGGAATGGTACCTCTGGCTAACTAAAACTAAACGCATTGCTACCTGGATTGAATTTCTTCAAGCACTACAAAATATATTTGGTCCTTCCAAATACTGTGATTTGCATGAGCTAGCTAAACTAATGCAAATGTCAACTGTGCCAAAATATCAGTTACAATTTGAGAGTCTTTAATCAAATTTCAGGCATCGATGAATTATTCCTCCAAATTTGTTGAGTCTGGTTTGAAACCGGTGATTCCTCGTGAGGTACGTCTACACTGACCAAACTCTTTGATCAGGCAATAGAGATTGTCAAACTCATTGAAGATAAATTCAATGACAAACGACCAAAAACTTCTCCCCTTCTCAATTTGCTTTCAAATCCAAGTAAACCACCACTTCCTATCAAGAAATTAACTCTCACTGAAATTCTGGACAAAAGAAGAGAGATGGGATTATGTTACAATTGTGATGAAAAATTTATCAGGAATCATGTTTGTGAAGGGAAGTTGTTTGCTCTCTTAATCTATATTTCTGACAGTCATCCAGAGGACTCCAGTGACAACGGACAGGAATCCAATACAGAATTTCAACAGCCACTGACTCTAAACACATCATTTGAAATCAGTTATCATGCTCTAGATGGACAAACCACCCTTCACACATTCGGAATTATTGCTTACATCAATCGGCGACCAGTACAAGTCCTCATAGATAGTAGCTCATAATTTTATCCAATAGCGTTTGGTGGATTTTCTCAGACTTCCACTAGCAACAACTGAACAATTTCAGGTACTGGAGGGTAATGGTGACACACTAGCATGCACTTCATCCTTGATTTATTTGTCCTACCACAAGGAGCTGACTTGGTACTGGGAATTCAATGGTTACAACAACTCAGCAATATAACCACAAACTACACCCCACTCATAATGACTTTTACCTTCCACATTAAACCAATTATCCTGCGAGGTAACCAACACATACCAATTGATCAAATTCACGATAGTCAATTTATCAAGCTTTCTTGTAAAGGGACCATAGCCTTCTACTTAGTGTTGTAAATGAACCAAGCCGAGCTCAACATGTGTGTTTGAGTTCAAGCTTGCTTATCATTATCGAGCTCGAGCTTAATTCAAGCTTGTTTACCATTATTGAGGTCAAGCTTTCAAGTTTTTGAGCTTCATATTATCGAAATTAGATCGAATTTAATGCTTAATGAAATAAACAATCTTTAAGCAAACCTTAATCGAGCTTGTTCATGAATAATTTGTTTAGAAATATGCATGAGCTGTATCAATTAAAGCTTATTAAGCCTAAATTTTTTTTAATAATATTATTTAGAAACAAGCATTAATCAAGCCATAATCGAGCTCCTTAACGAGTTTTTTAACGAGCTTTAAATGATATTGTTTATGCATAAATAATGAAACGAAATTCAAACAAAGAATCGAATATTCAATAAATATTTTTTATTTTTGATTAGTTAATCAAACAAATCATATTTAATCAAGGCACAGCCCTTTGAATATTTATATAAATGTATTGCGTACAGCGCGATAATTGTTAAATAAGCAAGTTCTCATTATTAGGATGGTTGAAGTTAGTCCATTAAAGAATTAGGTTATGATCTTGGAATAAAGTACTCTTACATGTAAATTAATGGAATTAGTAAATATTATGGCTCATAGAAAGATAAATATTTTATATGTAAATTGAGAAGGAGATTGATAGTTTAGGTTTTAAACTTTGGTATCCGCGAAGTAATGAGATTATAGATAAAAGTTTGAAGGATAATGTTATAAATATTAATAGATGTCGAGATAATTGTATAAAGATTATCATGATAAGTTGATTATAAAGTGTTTATGTTCAAAAGTTAGATGCAGTGTTTCAAATGAATGAGGATTAAGACAAAGATTCTTGAAAAAAAATATTTATTGGAGGAGATATAAAGATTACATATGGTAGAGTGGTAGAAGATTTTAAAATTAAGGTATTATTTTGACTAGAGTGATATTGATATTAGATTTTCTTAATGATTTATGTTTGTCTTTATTTAAGAAAATAAATAGATTTAGTAAAACAGATTGATTATTCGATAAGAAAAATAGATCGTTTAGATCAGAAAGATTGCGTCATTCCAGTGAAAGTTTAAGATCAATATCGAGATTAGTTTTAGATTTTAAGATAAAGATAAAAATAAAAAATAAATTAATGAGATTTAAATACTTAAATAAAAATATTTTAAGAGCAAAATACAAAATAGAAAATTATGTTTATAAAGAAAAGTTATGGGAAAAGAGTTAAAATAGAAGGAAAAATTCTTTTAATAAAAATAGTTGGTGGTGGAGTCGGAAAGAAGATAAGAAATAAAAATATTTTAAATGAAAAACTGAGAATGGGAAATATAAAAATGGAGAGATTAAAGAAAGAAAAATATGACGAAAAATTCTTTATAGATACATAGAAAAGGTGGAATATGTAAGAGTAACCAAAGAGGTATAAGAAAGATCTAGAGATTAATGATGAAAATAATAAAGTATTTTTTCTTAGAAAAAAAAAATAGGTGGATAGATTTGATAAACTTTTCAATGATTGAAGAACAATTGATTTTGAACCTTAATAACATAAATAAAGAATGTTATTTTTATCGTCAGATAAAGAATCAGCTTAAGTTTTAAATGAAATGAAAAAACAGAGATGATATTCCAATTGAAGTGTGAAATGTTTAGGAGATCAAGGAATTTCTTACAAATCTTTTAATGTTGGCATGAGAGTGTTATATATAAGAAGGTGATGCACAAGAGTGCAAATTATAGAAATTAAGTTAATGTGTCATACATTAAGAGAATGAGTAATTGAGCATTACGATGATACAAAAGTTTCTCAATCATTGGTGATCTAATGGATGCTATACATTTGTTAAGAGGTTTGATGGAGATGTAGAAAGGAGGATCAAACATGATATTTATTGATTTAGAGAAAGCTTATGATAAAGTTTCAAGAGATGTTCTTTGGAGAGTTCTAGAATAGAAAGGAGTTAATATTGGTTATATTCAGATAAGTATATGTATACTAGAGTTGCCTTGTGTCAAACAAGAGGATTGACAAAATATTTTCTATTTTAGTTGGATTACATTAAGGATCAGCTTTAAGTGATCTTTTGCTTTAGTTATGGATGTTCTTACTAGACAGAAGATGTACCTTGGTGTATGCTTTTTTCGATGACATTCTTCTGTTGATAAGACTAGAGAGGAGTCCAAGAGAACTTGAATTTTGGAGGTCAACATTGAGTCTAAAGGTTTTCGCTAAGTAGATCTAAAACCGGAGCATATGGAATTTTAGTTGTAGAAGCTCTATGGCGTGTTGTGACTTTAGGTGAACAAGTCATTAATAAGAGTATTAAGATATTTATTTTGTTCAAAATGATGGTGAAATAGATGGAGATGTTATTAGAGAATGGATGGTTGAAGTGGAGGAATGATCATTAGTGAAGAAAGTCCACATTAAACTTAAGGAAAATTTTATAAGATGGTGGTAAGACACTTTAGTTAATAAATAAAGAAGACAAAATAAGAATGTTCTATTAAAGATGAGGATGAGTGGCACCTTCATAAAATGAAATGAGTATGTTGGGGAAAAGTCAGATAAGATTAGAGGATTTTAGATTTTGATAAAAAGCTTATCCAGATGGAGATGATATTGAACTTATGTTAAGAAAGGTAGATTAAAAAGACTTGGTTAAGATGTATAAAATGACCTTAATATACTTGAATTAAATGAATTTATCAAATAATACCTGAGACTTGGATTCATAAAAATTCCACTTAGTGGGATGAAGGCTTGTTGTTGTTGTTGTTGTTGTAGTTAATCAAACAATCATGAATTATTTGAAGCCCTACTGTTGCTTCACCTTTCATAATATCCATACCCAATCCACCGCTACCTCGACAACACACCCTCTTGAATTTAATCAACTACTACAACAATATGCCTCACTCTTCTTTGAACCAACAACACTCTCACCACACCGACTAGAAGATTATCACATCACTCTTAAACCAAGGACCCTGCCAATAAACATAAGGCCATACTGTTACCCCCACTTTCAAAAATCAACCATTAAACAATTGGTATCTAAAATGCTTCAAGTAGGGATTATTACCTTACAGTACTTTCCTCCTTGTATAGTCAAAAGAAAGATGGAATATGCACTTCTACATTGACATAGCTCTTAACCTCACAATTCCCCATAAATCAATACCATGGATTAAAATGTTAGAATTAAATGGCACTATTATTTTTTAAACAGACCTTCGCTCTCAATCACTTGATGATTTCATAAAAGAACTCACGACGGCCTTTCTAATGCACCATCCACCTTCCATAATCTTATGAACACCATTCTTAAACTTTTCCTGCAAATTTGTCATCATATTATTTAATGACATTTTAGTCTACATCCACACTCTACGAGAGCACCTCCTTCATTTGCATCATATTTTGGATTGCCTTAAAACAAATCATCTTCATTTATGACATTCCAAGTGTTCATTTGGTCAACTTTCGATTGAATATCTTGGCCACATTATATCAGCAGAGAGTGTCCAATCCAATCCAGATAAGATTAATACTTTTGAAATGGAATCTAATAGGCTAAATTTCCTGCTAGCCAGATACCGTCGATTTGTGAAAGGTTTCGCTTCTATTGCAGCCTCACTTATTGATCTCTTACAAAAAGATGCTTTCCATTGGTCAAACACAGCTCAACAAGATTATTATTAAAAATTGAATTGGCATCATTATTGTTAGCCCTCAAAACCTTCACAATTGAAATTGATGCTTTGGCTTATTAGAATGCATTTATAATCAGCAATAGCCTTTTTCATAAGAAACTTTCTCCCTGTATGTAGCAAGCATTCACCTATGTTCGATAACTATTTGTCACTCAAGCGAGCTAAATGGCACAATATTTATTAAAATTTACAATTATATTTTCAAGAGAATAAGAACTTGTCATAAGTCAAAAACACCTCAACATCTTAATGTTACTAGGTTATGATTTATATTGAATATAAGACAGGAAAATCAAATACAATGATGGATGCTCTATCCAAGTACATGAGGTAGAGATTAAACCGAACAATCCTGCTTATGTTTACATGATTATGTCCTACCATTTCCAATTTGTTGGAACATCTCTGTCAGGAAGTCCAAACAAACATTGAGCTTCTCTAAGTCCGAGAGCAAATGGAGAAATGCTTGTTTGGTCAGTCATAATCAAGATTATTATATAAAAATGGCAAATTATTGTTACTTTTCGACTTACAAAACTAAAACTTTACAACAATATTCTTTTTTTTAAGAATTGCACTTTTGTCAAAGAATACAAAATTTTTTGGCATTAATAAAAATGTATTCTCCCAATATATACATTAAATAAATTATGTTAACGACTATGAATTATAAAATGTATTTGGGCAAAAATTATTACATTTTAAAAAAAATAATTAATATTAAAATGAACATATATTGTTTTATAATTGATTTAAATTTAAATATAGTCACCAATCATTTAAATTTAAAATGATATTTTTGATCATATGGTTGTAGTGACGAAACTTATTAACTGGCTTTTTTTTGATGGACGGTGGGATTCATTACTTCAATCTATACAAATCTTCTTCAATTCTTAACATGATTTGAGACTTTCCAAGAGGTTGAGTTGTGAATTGATTTATCCTTTTGAATTATATACATGAATTAACTTTAAAATGAAAATTTATTAAAATATCATCTTTTTTTAGGTTTTATTAACAAGATCTAAGACCCAACCGTATTCAACCCATATCAAGTTTTAATTTGAATTTGCAACATATGTGTGAGGGCATATGTGGGTGATTAATTGATTTTGAATGACTGTAGGTATATGTTCTCTTATTTTGCATATGATTTGCATATTTTTTTAAGTGTTTGATCTTAAACAATACATTCAAGTCCATTTTTTATTTTTGTATGTGGTTTTATCAAAGTTGAAGAATTGTCTTAGACAAATATTTAAAAGTAGCATTTTTCAATACCTTCAAACATAGATCAAGTATAAATTCTATAAAGATATATGTCTGATCTTTTTTTAAAATATTTATTATGAATTAAATGTAAGCATTTGTTCAATGAGGTATGAGTTTGACATTCCCAAATACTTGTAGTAACTCAAGCATATATTTGTTCTAAGGAGGTATAAAGCATTGGTTACAATTCAAATGCATATATTTTAAAGCATACAATTTTAACTCTTTCGAACACTTGTAGTAAATTAGGTGTGCATCTGTTCTGAGGGAATGTAAATTTTGGTTCTCTTTTTTTGACATTTGTCAGAAATCAAGTGTAGTATCCATCTTATTAATATTCTAATTAACTTTTCTTCTAGGTGTCAATTTTTGCTCTCTTTTTTTTTTATGAGCCCACATATAGATTTGGGCCCAACAGACTTTTGAACTAAAAAGAGTGTGAGCTTGAGGGTTCAAGTGGGCTAAATCATTTTTTATAAGCTCACTTAAGAATTTCAAATGGGCCATAAATGAAGGAAAGAAAATCTTAAGCCCTCATGACATTATTACTTTTTTTATCATGACACTCCTCTTTCTTATAATGATATTTTTCTTTCTTTTTTTTTTTGTCACGACAAGATAATGTAAAGAGGGAGAGCCCTCCTTTCATTTTATGCCCATTTATGGGTATTTATGGAGAAGGGGAAGGATCCAAATTATAATGTATTTTCTCCCTACTCCTTATTTCCTCTTTTTACACCCTCTTTCTTTTCTTCTTTTCTTTTTTTTTTTACTTTTCTTCTTTTCCTTGAAATCATGCCCATTTCATGAGTAGTTTGAAAAGAAATGACAAAATTAAAGGATGATGAACTCCTCCTTCTACCATGTATATATATATATATAGCATGGCATGATCTTAAGAGAAAGAATACAAACAACAAAGTTCTTAATCCCACTAGGTTTACATGAATCCTTCGTCCATTGGTCCTATTATGTGTCAAATTCTCATTTAATTCAAGTACTAAAGATCATTTTATACATCTTAACCAAGTCTTTTTAGTACTCTACCTTTCTTAACATAAGAAATCTAATGCATCTACTCTCCTAATCCATCATCTACCGACGCTTTATGTGGCCAAACCATCTAAGGCGACTCTCCTAATCTTATCTACCTGGAGTTACTTAACTTTTTCCCAATACATACTCATTTTGCATTCTATCTCTAAGGTAAAAGCCACTCATCCACCCGAGCATCCTCATCTCTCAGAACACTTAACTTAGTCTTATCTTTTATTGGCCAACATTCATTCATTAGTGTCTTACCACCATCTTATAAAATTTTCCTTAAGTTTAAGTTAACTTCTATCACATAATAGCCGATGCATTCCTCCACTTCAACCATCCAACTTGAATTCTACTAATAATATCTCCATCTATTTCACCATCATTTTGAACAATAGAGCCTAAATATTCAATCGCCACTCACTTGATCACCTAAAGTCACAACACTACCACTAAAACTTCTACAACTAAAATTACATATATTCGCTTTAGATCTGCTTAAACGAAAAACCTTTAGACTCTAAAGTTGACCTCCATAATTCAAGTTGTTGGACTCTCTAGTCTTATCAACAAGAAGAATGTCATCAAGAAAAAAGCATACACCAAGGTACATCTTCTTGTAAATGCCTCGTAAGAACATCCATAACTAAAGTAAAAAGATGGCTTAATGTTGATCCTTGATGTAATCCAACCTAAATAGGAAAATAGTTGTCAATCCTCACATGAGTTTCAAGTATACATATCCTTAATGACTTGAATATAACCAATATTAACTTCTTTCTCGTTTCTAACTCTAAAGAACATCTCGAGACTTTATCATAAGCTTTCAAAATCAATAAATATCATATGTAGATCCTTTTATTTTCTCTATGCTTCCATCAAACCTCTTAACAAATGTATAGCATCCATAGTAGATCTACTGCATGAAACCAAACTGACAGAGAAACTTCAGTATCACATCGTAACCTATGCTCACATTCTCCCATAATTTTAATGTACACATTAACTTAATTTCTATAATTTGCACACTCTTGTGCATCACCTTTATTCTTAAATATGGGAACCAACAAACTCTTTCTCCACTCATCCGATCTTTTAGTCTTAAAATAACATTAAAAAAGATTTGTAAGCCAAGAAATTCCTTGATCTCCTAAACATTTCCACACTTCTATTGAATATTATCCTGTTTCCACATTTCTTTCTTTAAAGTTCTTCACTAACTTCGTGATTTGTTAATACGATAAAAATGAAATTCTCTATTTTTGTTATGTATTAAGGTTCCAAAAATCAATCGTATTTCTCGCATCCTTCATTGAAAGTTTATTAAAAATACATCATCCACCTATTTTCAATATCTTTTCTAAGAAAAAACACTTTATTATTTTCATCCCATTTCCTCACTGAACTACGCTCTTTACTTCTCCTAACTCTTGTCATTAACTTATACATACATCTTTCACCTTCAGATCTAATCTATCAGATAAATCACTAAAGTTAAATTTTTCAGATCATATATCGCTTTCTTAATCTCTACAAGCCCATTTTATATCTTTCCCACTGAAGTTTTTACATCTAAACCAAGTTTTATAACAACGCTTTATTTTTATCTTTTTTGATACTCACCATCAACTATTCTTATTAAGAAGTTTTCCTTTGATTCTCCTCCTTAAAATTATGCCAAAATTCATGAGCATTAATGTGATGACATAAATTCCTTTTATTCATTTTGTCATCCATAATTTAAAATATTTTTGGCTTCATGCAAAAGACTTGGATGACATTTTGCTTAGGAAGAAAGCTTGAGATCAAGCTAAGATTTATTATAAGTAGGAGAGCACCTCACTTTCATGAGGAATTCCTCTCCTTCTCCCCTCTCTTATCTTCTCCCATATCTACAAAGAAGTTCTTGATACACAATTGGTATCAAACTTTATTGTATCACCCGTAAGTAACATTTTAGCTTGATGTGTTAAGTTTAATTTTACTTATCAACTCATGGTTGTACTTCTTATATGAGTAATTGATTTGAATTTTCTCTTTCTTTCCCTTCCTTTTTTTTTATTTGCTTTTTCAATCATGTATATTTGATATTTCAAAGAGTTATGAGAAAACAGATGAGAATTTCTCACATCCCCATTAGGTGTATAGTCAAATGGTTATTTAAAATGTTATTAAGCATCCCATAAAGATTCAAATACTCAAAACAAGTCATGTTAAATTGGAGCTTAGATATTATGATTTATAAAATTTTGGCAACCTCCCGGTGTCATCCACATGTAGAGGGCTACTTCAGGAGACTGAGCCTTCCCATCACTCCAAGAAAGACATGTATGGTAGGTGTCGTTAGACACCGCGGTCGAAATATGATTTACCCACCACGTCATGAAAGACGTGCATGAGTTTTTTTAAGCTTAACTGGTATGTCACAGTATTTTCTTGCCGCATTGGAACAACGTGTATAAGTATTTATATTACAACAGGTTTCTCCGCCACATTAGAACAACGTGAACGGATACTATATTACAAAAAATTTTTTCGCCACATTGAAAATATAATGGGTACTTATATTACATCTTTTCAAATCTATATCTGCATATGCATGTCATATGATCTTCTTATTTACAAATAGAATTTGCTTGACATGAAGTAAAATCATTAACTTCATCTATTTCATGCCACACATCAACATAATATTGGGTAGCCTCATGAATAAGCATTTACTCTATTTTCATTCTTCTCCAAAAAAAAAAAAAAAAAGAAGGCATCACATATTAGTGGTTAAAGTTGAATTGATTTTCACATGTCATAATAGAATTCTAAAATTACAAATTGTCTTGAAATCAATTTTTTCATTTCACATGAATTTCATAATAAAGTGGTGGCTTAGCAATCGTTTCATAACATATGAAGATAACATACTCAAATGAATCACAACATAAGACAAAAGAACCTCAAACAATATAAAGAGGATTTTGAATTGATGTCAAGCTCATATATTCTTCACCTTATATTAGTTCAGCAAATTTGTTCAAATGATTCAACTTGCAATCAATTAAGGAGTATGTCATACTACTTATCTTAATCAATCAAAGAAAAATCATTTTGGATTGCATGCAAATAAAATTTTGTTTTGCCTTTCATTTGAAAAGCCTATTGGTTTGGTAATAAACATAGTAAAGCAAGATAAAATCAAAGCCCAAGACTCATCCTATTTCATATCTTTTTTTTTTTTTTTGATAACTCTACTTGCATGTGGCACATAATCATCTTAAGCTCAACAAAGTAGAGATTAGAAATTCGATTTAATCAAAAGAGTTGCATGTGGCACATAATCATCTTAGGCTCAATAAAGTAGAGATTAGAAATTCTAGATTTAATCAAAAGAGACTTGTATAGTCAATGAGATTCAAATAAGAATCAAATCTAATATGAACAATTGATGCAAAATAATTATTTCAAATCGAATTTGATAGGGCATAAATTTAAGGTTGTGAAAATCGCACTGAGAACCCAAGAAAAAAGAAGTTTCAATTGCTAAACCTAGGTTGAACCTGGATTATGTAATAAATATTCAAATTATTAAAAATAATCTAAATGATGAAATAACATAATGATATGATAAACATAAAATAAAATAAATAATATATAAGTAATATTTTAATAATTATAAATTTAAAAATCAAATTAAAATTTATTAAGATATAATTATACATGTATTATATATCTAAATATATGTATATTAAATATATTTAAAAATTAAGAATAAGTTTTATATAGATTTATAAATATTAATATAATTTATAATAAAAATTAAAGTTTTTAATGTAAAAAAATTATTTTAAATTTTATAAAACATAAATAATTATATAATATATAATATGTAAAATCTTTATAATATATTCTTTTTAATTTTATATTCCTAAAATAATTTATTTATATTATAAAAAAATTTATAATAAGAGTATAAAGTTAAAAAATTAAAATGTTATTTTTTTTATTCTTAGATTTAAAAGCTCATTTAATATTTTAAAAGCTCATTTTCTTAGTTTAATTTTTTATTCTTATAGTCCAAGTCAAGTTTCAACATATTTCTAAACTCTTTTGTCCCACATCATAAAAGAAGTTAGTGTTATACTCTTTATATAGAAGAAAAGAGCTTTCTAAGAAAAACTTTGGACCAACCTAAGTGGTGTCTTGACATGATGGCTTGATATTTATATTATAAATTAATTTGACTAAATTTATATTAATAATAATAAAGCTTTTAAGATGTATTAAATTTATTTTAAAAACATTTAATTAAAATATTATGTTTAATTATTAGTTAAAAAATTCTAATCATTTCATTAAAAAAATTAAAAGAAATTAAATGAGATTCATTTGAACTGGTTTTATATTAATCGAGACCGATTGACCGGTTAATCGGTGGTTTAAGCCGGTTCTCACCGGTCCAATGCAAAAGGGGTTTTTATAATTAACCGGATTGGCCCTTTGGCCAGTTCACGGTTAAACCGATTGAACCGGCCAGTCCTGTCCGGTTTTTAAAATAGCACATAAATTTGAAATCTCATATTTGACTAAACATATGCTTATATGATAATAAAATTCTAGTAGAATCCAAACCAAATATTTTTCGAAGAATAGATATATGAAACGAAGGAAAAATGATTAAACTCAATCCTTCAATTTTCTTTTCTATCTTTCCCAAACCAGGTAAATAAGATAATCAAATCAAAAAGCAAAATTAGACTTCAAGAAATGACAATTAATGTCCAAAATTTGAAAATCTCACCATATCACATTTCAAATTCATTTAAATATGAGATTGAATATTAAACACCTAGGTTCCAATAATTTTTAGCATGAATCATATTGTGGACGGCAATGTGAACTTCTTTTAAGGATTAACACTTAGTCATTTTATTTGCCACTAGGAGAACATTCAACTTGATGCATAAAAATAGAAAAATTTACATAAGAATCAAATTCCAACATGTGAAGCACTAAAGATAATTGCATCAAGTCATAGGGAGCTTTCTAATTTCATACTAACATAAAAATAGATTTAAAACTTGAAGCCAATCATGATTGGATAAAGGAAAGCAAAGCTAAAGAGGATTTCATTTCATTATATTCTCTTTATCCTTTTTTTTTATAACTTTACTCACAAGAATCACATAACAATGTCAAATCCAATAGAGTGAGCTTCTAAAATTTCAAATTTGACTAAGAAGATACTTGCATGCCAATAAAATCAAATGAAAGCAAAATCCATCATTAGCAACTAGTGGTAAGAGAGCAAATGGCATGCTAAACTCACATGTGTGGGTTTAAAATTTTAGATTTAGCTAAGCATGTCAATTAATAGCACATCATCAAATAATACAAGAGAGCTAATGCTAAGCTCATATAGGGATTTCATATTTAACCAAGAGGGATGTTTGCATGTTATCTAGGCAAATTTCAAACCACAGAGTAAACGATCATGTTAGGTCTTGACAAAAGTAAAAATATGAAATTTCATCTTAACTAAACAATCACTTTCATGATAGCAAGCAAGCATTATAAAGAGGTATGAATGTAAAGCTACAAGCAATAACTCTTATGGAGTAAGAGTTATTGCTACTAATTTAAAATTTTAGATTTGATTAAGAGAGCACTTGCATGTCAATGAAATATAGTGAAAGTAAAATCCATCATTAACAACTAGTGTAAAAGAGTCAATGTCATACTAAACTCACATGCATAGATTTATAATTTCAGATTTAGCTAAGAGGAATACTTGCATATTAATAGAACCCATTAAAAGCAAAATCTACTATTAGCTAAGTAGTGGCAAAGAAGCAGCAACCACCAAGCTCTCACTGAAAAGATCTGAAATTTTTTTGTTTTAACTGAATAATAACTTGCATGATGGTCAAAATAAGTCCCTACTCATATAGGATAATCAACCACATTAGATTTTGACAAAAAGACACAAATCTGAAATTTTTTACATTTTCCTATTTCAGTTGGATTACATCAAGGACCAGCTTTAAGCCTTATCTTTTTTACTTTAGTTATGGATGTTCTTACTAGGCATTTACAGGAAGATGTACTTTGGTGTATGCTTTTTGCTGATGACATTCTTCTTGTTGATAAGACTAGAGGAGTCCAAGAGAAACTTTGAATTATGGAGGTCAACTTTAGAGTCTAAAGGTTTTCGTTTAAGTAGATCTAAAACTGAATATATGGAGTGTAATTTTAGTTGTAGAAGTTCTAGGTAGTGTTGTGACATTAGTGAACAAGTCATTAATAAGGGGGAGCGATTTAGATATTTAAGCTCTATTGTTCAAAATGATGGTGAAATAGATAGAGATGTTATTAGTAGAATCCAAGTTGGATGGTTGAAGTGGAGGAATGCATGTGGCCTGTTATGTGATAGAAAACTTCCACTTAAACTTAAGAGAAAATTTTATAAGATGGTAGTAAGACCTGCAATGACTTATGATGCAGAATGTTGGCCAATAAAAGAGAAGTATAAGACTAAGTTAAGTGTTACAAAGATGAGGATGCTCAGGTGGATGAGTGGCTTTACTAGAGATAAAATCAAAGAGTATGTTTGGGAAAAAGTTGAGTAGCTCCAGATAAGATTAGAGAGAGTCGACTTAAATGGTTTGTCCACATAAAGCGCCTCGTCCAATGACCTCTGGAGAGTAGATACATTAGATTTGCCTTATGTTAAGAAAGGTAGAGACCTAAAAAAGACTTGGTTAAGATGTATAAAAATGACCCGATGAATTAAATGAGAATTTGACATAATACACACAATGGAATAAGGATTCATATAAATTACCACTGGGATAAAGGCTGTTGTTGTTGGCTAAAAAATCATTTGTATGATGATAAATAACCAAGCGATGGAAGGAGGCAAGGATATAGCAAGGTGAACAATCTTGCCAACTTAACATCATAAAACATGAAATTTTCAGCCAACCAAAAATAACTATTTGCATGATAACAAGTTGGCAAATGCTAGGAAGAGACCAAAACAAAGCTAGGCAACTCTATATGGATGATAGCCCTTACACATTCCTCTTTTTCTTTGTTTAGTAACCCAAGGAAACAACATATATAAATTTGAAACTTCAGATTTGATTAAGCAACTATTTGCATAATATTATGATACTAAACAATAGCAAGAGACAAAAAAGAGTTAGGACAACCTCATGCAAGTGATATCCCTACTATTTCCCTTTTATTTTGCTTAACGACCCAAGCATATGTGTTATGGTGGAGCATGAGTGAGTTTTGGATAATAAAAAGAGAAGAAGCCAAGCAATTCATAAGCACTTCATCTTGTACCATAAATCCAACCCCACATTTTCATCTCATAGCAAATCCATAGAAGAAATCCAGCCATATAACATAAATAAAAGAAAGATTTGCAATCATCATCTCCTCTAAGAAAAGAGAAAATCAAATGGCAAGAAGGAATGTAACTTAGGGTTGAATAGAAACGACCTGGAAGTCTTGGTTGCTGAGGGTAAAGGAAGAGGGAGCTGAGTATTGCTACTAGTCGGATGGGAAGGGAGCTCGGTCTCTCCCTGATGACTGGAAGAGGGGAGATCGAGAGAGAGGACAGAGTGGTGCCTCGAGAGGGATGACGAGGAGCCGCACGAGAGGGAGCCCTGAGGGAGGTTGAGAGTCACACGAGAGAGGGAGAACTTTTTTTCTGCATGAATGGGTACAAGGCAATTAATTTGATTGGTGGGCTAAGCCACCAATGGGATTAATTGCAAGCCGATGGGGAGTTGAGTGGCTAGTTTAATTGAGCATATGAGCAGCTAATTCTGATTGGGAGCTTGGGTGGCTGATTAGGCAGGTATAAGAGGTTTTAAGGTGCCATTAGTCACTTAATTGCAATTTAACATAATAATGATATTATTATTAACATTTTCTCGCGAAAATTTTTAGGAAATTATTTTGTGCAATGAACCCTAACAATATGGGTATCAATCTTAGGATGAGGTTTCGACGAACGCGATATCCGCGATCGGTCATTTAGATCACGTCGGCGATAGCGTGAAATTGAGCTTAAATTATGCGACGTCAGATAATCGCCGACGCTCACGAACTTTGAATCGACGAAGGTGTCGCTTGATAGATTTACGCTTTCGACAACGACGTAATAATTTCGCGAACGGGCCGTTTACGCCGAGGCCTCCCGACCTCCATATGCGTGTAATTTCATTAAAAATTGTTTTAACTAATTGATCGGTTATTAATTGACCCGATATTTTTTATTTAATTAATTTTGATACTTTAAACATATTTATGAAGCCAAATTTTAAATCGAGATAATTTTGATTAATTTTGGTTGGGATTAGGGCATTTTAAACCCGATTCATGCGATGTTGCTTTCGTTAATTATTGATTTTAACTTTCGTCCTTCTTTTGATTTGTGAACCATATGTGGAGATCACAGCTGCATGGGACGATCTCACCATGGACGTCATCACACATCTTCTGCTAGCGTTGGGAGAATCTACTATCATGGTTGTTGTTGACCGTCTTATTAAATACACCCGTTTCACAGCCTTACAATCGAACTTTATAGGCAATTCAGTAGCATCTATATTCATTACTGAGTTCTGTCGGCTCCATGGCATTCCCTTTGGAAGACTTTATTCTGCAAAATGGGGACGCAACTGCATTACAACACTGCAACATCCTGAAACGGATGGTCAAACAGAAGTCACCAACCGTGGACTAGAACAATACCGTCGCTGTTATGTCATGGACAACCCCAAAAATTGGCTTAAATTTTTATCCTAGCTGAACTTTCATGCAATACTTCTCTTCATTCCTCAATTGGAATGATCCCGTTTCAAGCATTGTATGGTCGTATCCCTTCAGATCTCAAACCTTACACTGGCCGAGCCACAGCAATTGATGAAGTTCATGATTGGTTTATTCAACGTGATGAAATCTTGAGAAATCTGTGACGCAACTTAGAATGTACCCAATAACGTTTGAAGTCGCAAGCTAATAAACATCAACGTGATTTGCAATTCATGCCTGACGATTTGGTCCTATAACAAGCTTACTGAACGATACTTGGAACCATTTCAGAGTTATCGAACCAATTGGGCAGGTTGCTTACAAACTAGATTTATCACCACATTCTCTTTTGCATTCAATCTTTCCATATATCTCTCCTTAAACCCTTTAAAGAAAACACGGCGTTACATCCTACCCCATTACCTCCTGACAATTACTTCAGCCACCCAATTGTACAACCCAAAGCAATATTAGCCACTAGAAACCTCCTTCATGGCCAATCTATGATTCGTCAACACTTAGTACAGTGGCAGACACTTCCCTCTTAGCTTCCATTTTGGGTCGATGAAATTGAATTGCAAAAAGCCTACCCAAATTTTGACCTTAACAGACAAGGTCACTCTTTCAAGGGATACATGAATTGATACGACTTCACCGGAAATTTACTTTCAACAGCTCCACAGGCAGAGGTGGACACCCACGGCATAGCACCAAGATCTAAACAGTCTCACCGAGCTCCTAGGATGATGGAATACTATGTGGACAAAGGCTAAAAAGGGTGTTAACGGGTCTAGTAATTATATAGTATTCGTATAACTCGTATTTTCATGAGTGTTAGTGGTCGTGTGGC
Organism: Cymbidium sinense; assembly: GCA_021442155.1. NCBI lineage: Eukaryota > Viridiplantae > Streptophyta > Magnoliopsida > Asparagales > Orchidaceae > Cymbidium > Cymbidium sinense. Next base: position 51,737,766 of record CM038221.1, read on the forward strand.
ATTTTCCTATTAGTTCAGTTTGTTATGATAGTTGAGGCTGTAGTTTAGACCGCTCCTGCAGTAATACAAATATAATACTATAAGGAATAGGTAAAAAGGGGATAACAGAGTTTGATTATTCTTCTTCCTGAATTTCTCTCCTCTCTGAACTTCCTTTCTGTAGCGTGGGTTTTTCTTGAGGGAAAACCACTTCTCTGACTTTGTAATTTCCTTCAGGTTTGCTATCTGGAATTCTATTATACTTTTTTCTTGATTGTCACTATCAAGTTTCTTGTTCTGTGTCCGAGCTGTTTATTTATTTTTTTATAATTTGCACTGCAACACATACTAGATCTTACTTATTGTTGTCGTTTTACACATGCTTCTTCATTATGAATTATAGCAGAAATTGAATCCCTACTATTTTTTTTCTCTTCATGACTTTTTTAATGTTGTTAGAATCTAATGATTGGTTGATTTTCTTTTGTGGCTTTCTTACCATAGTTGGATTTTGATGGATGACTAGTTTCTTTTTTGCATCTTTTCTATTATAGCTAGAATTTTGGCTATCTATTTCTTTTCTTAAAGACTGAACATTTTTATTTAATTAGTTAAATTAAAATTAGGGAAATATGTAAATAAGTGCACTCTATAAATAACTTGATACTTATTCATATAAGACTCTTTTATTTTATTTATTTACATAGTTGAATAAACTTTTAAAAGCTTGGCATTTAAATGAACAACCTTTTGAATGTTGACTCTCTTGTTCATGTATGTTTTTGAACCCCCTAGCAGTGGGCATATTACCCCCTTGCAACTCCTCAACAAACTCACTGTTGAGCTCAAACGACAAAATTAAGGGTTGAGTTAATAGTACAATCTCGATTGATCAATACAATCAAGCTCCACAAAATAACAATCTCCCACTTGGGGATGCGAGTAATTCTCCACTTAACTTTCATGAAGACTAGCTGAAGCTAAACATAGCTTCAATTTCTCAATTGCCACTATCTTCGTTAACATGTCTATTGAATTTTGAGCTATGTATATCTTCGCCAAAGATAATTTACTTTCTTCTTGGAGTGAATGAATGAAATGATATCTTAGTTGGATGTGCTTTATCTTGGCATGAAATGCAGTAATCTTGGCTAGTGCAATAACACTCATGCTGTCATTGAATAGCTTGTCATTCCCTTGTTCCTTGTCAAGTTTTGCCACATAACTTTGCAGTCATATCATTTTCTTGTTAACTTCAGTGATAATAATATACTCAACTTTTCTGGTTGAGAGAGCAATAATCTACCGCAACTTAAAAATCCAACTCACTGTTGTATTTTTTGAAGTGAAAATGTAATCTATTGTGTTTCTCCGATCATTAACATTTTTTATAAGATTAGAATCTACATTTCTTTGTAGTTTAATCTTTGCACTTCCAAAATGCAATGCTTTGTCAACTGTCCCTCTTAAATATTTAAGAATCTATTTAACCGCCTCTCAATAATATTTGCTGAATTACTCATGTATCTACTAACTACTCTCACTGCATATGCTATATCTGGTCTTATACAAATCATGACATTCATTAAATCTCTAACAACTGAAGCATATGGGGCTCTTCTCATTTGTTTTTGCTCTGCTTAAGTCTTAGGCGATTATTCCTTGGATAGAACTTCAAAGCATGAAGAATTGAAGTGACACATTGTCCTAATCAAGTGACTAAGTGGTCAATATTGATGAGTTTGAAGGAGTTTCAAGAGAACTTGATGTTTGATGCATGAAGACCACTAAAAAAACTTTATATATATGTTTTATGTGTTGTAATTAGTATTAGATATGTGTTTTATCATGTTTAAGTATTGAATGTGTGTTGTGGTTGAAATTATATAAGTTCATGTGTTAATATGTATAGGTGTCAATCTAACGACTAGTCTTCTAGCACCATAGTGCTGCATTTTGAGCTATTTAATGTTTGGGGACAGAGAGGACAACACCTAGGCACTGGTTTATGACGCCTAGGTGCCGTGAAATAATAGGTTTCGATTTTTTTTCAGTTTTCAATGACTTTCTTGAAGGGACACATCCTTTGAGTTGTTGTAACTTATATAAACATTTTATTCTATGTAATGAAGGACTTTAGACTGGTTCTATGTGAAAATTTTGAGTGAAAACTTCTTAGGTTGGAGCTTGGTGGCTTACCGTTGAGGGTTTCGATGATCTATCGCTACCATTCTACTTGGGTTAGTTGACCTTTCTCACATCTCTTCATTTTGGTGAGTGGAAGATCCTGAAGCACTCATTTTTTCTCCATTCGCTGTGACATTCTCTCTGTGATCACTCCATTTTTCTGGTATCAGAGCCCAAGATTTGAAGGCTTGGAGAAAGTGCTTACAAAGAGTTGTAATAAATCATTATTTATATTTATGTTATTGAGCATTCATATTTGCATTTGACCATTTCACGTTGTCATAAACTTAATTATCAGGTATGATTTAAAATGCTTTCATTAGACACCCTAATAATAATTCAAGATATGTTAGATTAGTTGCATAATATAATAGAAGTTATTGATGATGCAGAAAGGTGCCATGAGAACTTTAGAAGTGACTTAAAATCTATTAGGAAGAAATATAATATCTTGTGAGCCAATTGAAAATGATATCACTATTAAATTAACAGAAAGTAAACTTAATGATACTTTTATAGTTGAGTCACAAGAAAGTAACTTTAATGATACTGTTATAGTTGAGTTATAAGGAGTAACCTTAATTATATTAACAAAGTTGATAGAGTTAATATCACTTTCTCAATTGTATATCTATCATATGATTCTAATGTTCTTTCTGTATACCTTGGATTTTACTTTACTAGTTTTAAATGGTCAATTTGCTAGTTTAAAACTTCAATAATCATAAGTATTAGTAAATGGTTTCAAGCTAATTCCTTTGGAGAAAGTAAAGCACATCTTTTGTGTAGAATCATATGATGATCTTCCTACACCTACAGATACTCCACCACCAATTACATTCCACTCTAACTTTTCTAAAGAAAAGTTCTTTGAGATCCAAGGGAATTGATGTGGCACAAGGTGCCAATCAATTGAGAAAATGGACCAATTTCATAACATGAAGAATTGAAGTGGCACAAGGTCTCGATCAAGTGACTAAATAAACTATGTTCACAAGCTTGGAGAATGAGTTTTAAGAGGTCTTGATGTTTGATGCATGAAGACCACTAAGGAGACTTTATATATGTGTTTTATGTGTTGTAATTAGTATTAGATTATGTGTTTTATCATATTTAAGAGTTATATGTGTGTTGTGGTTGAAAGCATGTAAGTTCATGTGTTAAAAAAAAAACTTCATGTTAATATGTATAGGTGTCAATGATGCCTAAGCGTTAGTCTTCTAGCACCATGTCATTGTATTTTGAGATATTTAATGTTTGGGGATAGAGGACAGCGCCTAGGCTTCGCGAAACATGTTTTGATTTTTTTCAAATTTTCAGTAGTTTTTTCGAAGGGACATATCCCTTGGGTTGTTGTAAGATATATAAACATTTTATTCTGTGTAATGGAGGACTTTAGATTGATTTTATGTGAAAAACTTGAGTGAAAATTTTTTAGGTTGGAGCTTGGTGGCCGACCATTGAGGGGTTCGGTGATCTCTTACTGCCGTTCTACTTGAGTGAGTAGAACTTTCTCGTATCTCTTTCACTTTGGTGAGTGGAAGATCTTGAAGCACTCATTCTTCCTCCATCCACTATGACATTCTCTCCGTGGCCGCTCCATCACTTTGTGTGCCCACTGTGACATAAACCTATCAAATCTTTAGTACCACTATCACGATGACTTCTTCAATTCATGCACGTTTTTTTTTGGGCTTAACATCATTTTCTTCTTTTTCTGTTACCTATCAAATCTTCTCTACTGATTTAGTACTTAACCTATTGTGAGTAGTCTTTAAGATGGCGCGCCTCCGTGTTACAAGCTAGGAGTATCTAGAATCACTTCCATATTTTGATGGTTGAATTTCTATGTTATAAGTTGATGAGACATATTTAGCTCATAGTTATAATAATTAAATTTATATTTTGTTTGATGGATAAACTGTATGGATGTTGTTTGGGTTTAACCAACTCCTATGTGCCTGCTATATATTTATTGAATATGTAATTGTACTGATGATTTTGAATTTGTAAAGATCCCACTTCTAGTTGTTATTTTCTCAAAATTTTTGGAGGTGGTTGAGTGGGGTGTGATAGATATTCGTCTGGAAAATTTATTTAGTGGAAATGCATTTAATATAGTATCACCTCGTCTATTGCAATATTTTAAGTCAGATACAATGTTGAGCATGCAACATGGTTTATTTGATACCCAAGTGCATGCAGGCGTTCTAATTTATAAGATGTGACCATCGGGCTACGTGATCTACTGGACCAGTGGTATTTATCCCTCTAAAGAAACGGTCAAAGGTTTGAATCCCCTTCTTTCTTCCTTTTTTTTTTCTGAGACTTGGATGTGCATGTAACAATCGTTTAGAAGAAATCTACTTCATTGGGTATCATCTGGCAATTGCCTCTTGTTAATGAATGTAGAAAGCTTCCTGCATGAGACAAGCTCTTTTCATTTTATGCTTAACCTCAGTATTCAATTGTGAATTAGAATTGGTGCCTTAATGGTCGTTCGGTGGAAACAAAATTCTATATAGCTTGCCAGCTTTTCTCAGTGATGGGTGAGTGCCGATTGATGAAAATTTTCCCAATCATTTTGTAAACTGAGTCGGTAATTGGGCATCAGACTGTTTGCTATCTGACCCATGATTACAAAATGGCTTTGTTCAGTAATCAAGATTTTTCTATTTGGAAGATTTTAGAACTCACTGTGTGCTCGGAGCCACTATAGTTTTAACAGTATATATATCAGCAAGAAGAAAGAATAACGAATGGTTAAGTTATCAGTGAAAGATGGGAGCTTGGGATGTTATTTCTGCACGAGTGCCCTTGCATTTTTTTCCTGCCATCAAAAGCTAGATGAAAATATTCAAAACTGCTGATATAGGAAGCATAAATGATTGTTAAACTTTGTTGTGACAGATGGCTTTCTTTGGATGAATTAACAACTAAGATTTGACAAGATGAAACCTTCCTATGTTAGATGTTATTTGTTTCTACTGGTTGCATCTTCTTTCAAGTTCTTTTTTTTTTCTCCAAGTTCTTTCAGGTTTATTTTCTCAAATTTTCTAGGTAGACTCAAGCTTAGCCATTTACCACTTTCAATATTTCAATTTTGCTGGAGCTCTTCTGCTGAATTTTGAACATTAAATCCTAAAATGGTCACTCGATTATTTCTGTGTGACCAATTTAATCACACAGTATCACATTTCACCAACTTAGTTCTTCAACTATGCAAAATTGATTCAAAATGTTCTTGGGACTAATTTAGAATCATTTTGTATAGTCAAGGGACTAATTAGGATCAATTTTGTATCGTTATTTCTATATGAGGGGCTGTTGACCTCCATACATGCGCCATAAATCGAGTCGAGCCTACAAACCAAATTTGAATTTTGATGTAATAAAGGCGCAAATCGAAGTCAAAATATACCGGATGTCAAACTAAATGAAATGATCTCCGATCGATGAACGAACTTCGACATCACATTCAGAACATCAAAATTGATCAAAATATACATTTTGCATAATCCGGACGTCGCTAATCAAGAGCCGAGCCGCCAAAAGCGCTCGCGATATCGGCGGGAGCGACAACGCCGATGATCTTCGTTTGTAAAATTGATCGCGTTGTTCCGTAACATCAAAATCATCAATGACCGCGCGATTCTGGACGAGTCATGCAAACGCCGAGGCCGATGTGATAATGTGCATTTTTGATTTGAAAGTGAGTCAATTCATCGCCGAATTGATCAAACGACCTCTGATCGTAAAACGAATTGCGCTGTTGCATCCAGAACATCAAAATTACCTAGAATAGACATTCAATTTGATTAAAGTTGTCGAAATTAATACGCATTTCGAGATAAATCCACTAATTATCTCTTTATTGTGACCAGTCAATGCTTCGGAACTCGCAGCCACCCATCACCATTCCTCCACCTCCCATTCGACCAATAATAAGCCGCCACATCATCCCTCCCGTATCCCATTTAATTAAGCTGATCTTGTCAGGCCAAAACGAGCACATCCCGATCTCCTTCACTGCTCGCCAGAGAGTTCTATCTCTCAGTTCGAACTCCACAGCCAAAGCCGAACAAGCCACTTTCCGTCTGCTCAAGCAACAGCCCGAACGAACAGAAAATTCGAATCTTCGCCCATCCGTTGCCACTACAAGCCGCAGTTCCTCTGGACCGAACGAAATCATCCCCTTTCGATTGTCCCTGCTGCAGGCCGAACGAGCACATCCCGGTCTCCTTGCCCTTCTTCTCAGATTACTCTTTTACGATTTTCTCAATTTTACTGGGCGATTCCTCGTCCAAGCTATCTTCATTCTCACCATATGGTTTACCAACAAATAGAAGCCCTCCAAAGGCCTCACAGCAGGAAACAGTGGGTTGCCTCTTATTGGAGAAACCTTCTCTTTCTCCAAGCCTTATCCAGCCAACTCCATGGGAGATTTCATGTAAGATTGCATCTCTAGAATAAGGATGTGAAACAATTCATGACGTCTTGGCTGCCGGCCTTTCGAGAGATCTTTGGCAAAGAATCATTGTTATTTGCTGTTGGAGAAACGCATAAGAGATTAAGATTTGCTTATTTTGACTTTCTAAGCATAAAGAGGCTGCAGACTTCCTTCTTAGAAGCGGCGGATCTTTTGGCTTCTGGTATTGTGGGATCTTGGAAGGATGGCTCCGTTATCTCCGCAAAAGACGAATCAATCAAGTATTCCATGCAACTAATGGCCAAGAGCACATTAAGCATACTGGTTGATTATTCAAGGATGGAGCTTCTTATCAGAGATTTCTCACATTTTACTTATGTGCTTTGTTCCATTCCTATTAATTTTCCCGGAATGAATTATTGGAAGGCTCTTAAGATGTAAATTCCATTTGTTTGGAGCCAAGAATCAACTAATGTGATTAATCCCCAAGGGGTGTTTGGCAACGGATTTATTCGATTTAAGCAACTTAAATCCGGTAAATGCTCGGATAAATCGATTTGATTTCCATTTGGATTTAACGGATTTACTGATCAGCAGTTAGTGTGAATTGCACCTTGTCAACTCCTTGAACTCCTATTTCTTCACAACAAACGCGTTTCTTCCTTCCCAAGATTCGCCTCTAGCAAATGCAGCATGTGGATTGTTCTGTTCTTCTTTGACAAAGCTATTGTAAAATCAATAAAATCTTCAGCCGCCGTCTCCATCTGCACATTCCTCTCCAATTCACCGCTCTATCACCAACAATCCCAACTCCGCCTCCATCTCAACCCTAGGGACGAAAAACACAAAACCAAAAAAATTAATAAATAAACTCCGCTCGATAACTGATCGTAAATCAAACACTCATTAAATAGAAACAAGGAACAATGGAAGGTTACGGCGCTTCCTTATCAGGTTTCAAACACGGATAAGTCGAGGAAGATTCAAAATGACCTTAAAAAAGAAGAAATTCCCAAACACGACCATCGTTGATCGTCGTCGCTTCCTTCCAATAGCAAGAAGGTGGAGATGACCAAACCGCCGCTTCTACACTGCTGGAAGAATAAGAAGAGAGGAGTAAAAAGAAAATGGATTTCTTAGGAGCACTATTACTATAAATTTTATATATATATATATATATTAAAAATAAAATAAAAATAATTATTGTATATAATAATATATAATTAATGGATTTCTTAGAGCACTATTTGAGAATCAATGAATTCAATCTTTTCATCAATGCTAGATGACACGTTAAATTTGTATGTATCGTAGATCATGTTGAAAACGCAGAACCATTGTTTCCAATAAACATTGGTTCTCAAATTTTGGATTCAATCTTTTTCATCAATGTTGCTAAATGAATTCAAGATCGTAGATCACGTTTGAAAAACGCTAGATTACTCCATGATTATAATTTATGAGATTTCAAAACATCTCTTGCATATAACTTACCTTTAATTAGCTTACTATTTTGAATTTGTTTATTTATTTTCATATTTTTTAAAATATTATTATTTAATTATAAATTCGTGATAACACCAAACATCTTTCATTTAGCATTTAATAAATTGACAAACACTTTCCGATGAGATCGATTTACTAAATCCAGATATATTGGATTTACTAAATCCTACTTGAAATAAATCCAATCCGTTGCCAAACACCCCTCAAGTGTTCCTCAACTGAAATTGACAACTTGAAATCAAAACTTGCAAATAAGGACGCAGATCTTAGAATCATATCATACATGAATAAAAAGTTGAATGATGAGATAAGGGCACAACCGTACAGATGAACCAAGTAGAAGTTGAATTCAGTTCAAAGATTACACAGGCAGCCATTAATGTCTCGGAATTGAAGGTGAGGTTTGCAGATAAGGATGTTGAGCTCCAGAACTGTCAGAGGAGAGCAATCTGATCAAAATAGAGATGGAAAAGAAAGAAATGGAAGTTATCAAAAGTTATGAGGCTGAAATGGAGGCTAAGTTGAGAAAAGTGAAGCTGCACTCAAGCCAATGGACGCTTGATCTTCCAAAATTTCATCACTTTGCTAATTCAGTTCTCTTTTCACATGAGATAAAGATGCAATAATAGATCTCTAAATTATTAAGAATTATACCATGCTTTTTGCACGTGGGAAAACTTGTATCTCTTTTGTAAACATTTGAAGACCTATGCAAGAGCGTGGAGGTTTAAAGACACGGCCACTGAGACCACAAAGCTCAAGAAGCGTGAAAGCCAACCAGACTCCTGAGCTCTCATGTTTAAAGATCCCGGACGAAATTGATTGACGAAAATTTAATTAATTTAACCCAAAATGAACTCTAAGCTCAAAATTAAAATATGAATTGAAATTGCAGGGATTTGAAGACTCAGCAGTAGAAATATGCTAAGAGGCCATATGAAAGCAAAGAATTTGTAATGAAGAGGTAAAAAGCCAGACTCGCTTCATTACAACGTCGAATTTAATTTTTCAATGAATTAAATCTCCAAAGAATTTTATGTTGGTATAATCAAAATGAACTTGCAAGTCTTGGTGCAACACAAAATGAAATGAATTGGAACTTGACTCATAAAAAAATGAAGATATGAAATTGTGATGAATAACATTGTAATTGATCACATATAAAAGTTCAAGTAGCCTCAGATTGAGTTATAAAATAGTTAATAGTTTTATTTTAAGGAAGTGTAAGGTTCGAACAAAAATTTCAAGGGGCTTGTAATGAACTTAAACACAAGAATTCCGAAGTCTTAAAATGAAGATGAGATTGCAAAATTTGAACTTGTGGTACTCATGAGGGCTCAATAGCTCGCTAACGAGCATGAGTTAAACCTATAATATACTTGAAGGTTTAATCTCATATGAAAATAAATTCAATTATATATATGTTAAAGATTTCAATCAGACTCCCAATGACCTAAAAGTCTACATGCAGATAAGAACAAAATTTAAATATGACTCATAAAAGACTTTCAAATGAACTCGAGTGATTTTGATGTTCACTTGTGAGTACAAACATGGCTTCGTAATTGGCATTTAGACAATTTTATATCTTATATCAGAAGAACTAAAATGTACTTAGGTTCACACAAGCAAGCTTGTAGGGGATTTAATGACTCACCTATGACCAAGAATAAACATTTAATGCGTTGAACTCATAAGGTTTGAAAGCTCATCAATGAGCATAAAACATATTCATTATTGAACAATCAAATTTTATTAATTGGGTTGTGCTATATACCACATCAAAATCGTCAAGAGCAAAAAGAATTCGAATGAGACTTGTGATGAGCCTATGAACTTCTCATCGATCACGAGCTAAGTTTCATTGAAATTTAAAGAACTCAATGAGCTATGAATTAAATGCAAACAAATGAATATTAATCTAAATAATTGAACAAGAGCTGAAACGCATAACGTCACCAGATTCGCAACACATCGTACAAGCGAACAAAATATGATGCTAAATTAATTTTGCATAAATTATGGAGCTAACTATCACTCAATTTAAGTGCTTCAAAATTTATGCAATCATTTGAAAGAGATGAATTCTTGTACAAATTATAAAGAAATCATCAATTCAATTTGATATTTTCAAATTCATACAAGTATTTTAACAGATCCTCCACTACGCTTTGAACGCTTAAACTTGCTGCGACGCCGCGTCGGCTGATCTGGGTCTTGTGACCGGGGAAGTAAAAAGTTCTAAAAAATCCAATAATATATAATAATATTATAAGAATTTAATTCAATAAGATATCTGAAAAGTTAATTCTGTGATATGACAGTAGATATGATATTTTATTATTAAATTAATAGAGTCGACAGGATCTAGAACAACTAAATAATACATTTACCCTAGTGATGATTATGCTGATTGTAGATTTTAATCGGAGAGATTAAATCTCAAAATAAAATTATCAAATTATAGTATGAATGCTCAAATTATTCATACCCTAATGATGACTGAGTTGATTGAAGATATCAACTGGATGGGTCATTATTATCAAAAATATCTATGATATTTATATTCAATATTCTTAAATTTAAAATTCTCAAAATACAAATCTAGATTTGATCTTTTATTATTAAATTAATAGAGTCGACAGGATCTGGAATAACAAAATGAATGATCAATACTTCGATGATGACTGTGTTGAATGAAGATTGCACGCAAGCAGTCATGGGACTATCTTAGAATTTATTTTAAATTCAAGATCTTTTGCAAGCATTTAGATATTGTCCTTCTTGTTTGTACTTGAAGAATAAAGTATTTACTTAATTCCAAATAAAATTTAAGGTTCCTGTAGTATAAGCTTTAAAACTTATTTTTATATGATGGTACAAGATAGTAGTGATACTTATTTGATATCTTTGTATACAACAGACAAACTGGCAGAAAACAACAATATTTAAACCTGAAAGACATCCACAGATCTTTCAAATGAGCACTAGCAAGCAACCTTCTGTGCGTCACCTTAGAGATACTGGAACCATATAAATGATTCAATCTCATGGGTACAACCATGCCAGAAGGCATAGTTGTCCTCTTGTAAATAATATATTGTAGCTATTTTTCTTGGGACGTGGTGTAAAGGGGGTTGGAAGCATCACAGCCACACCTCATATGCACCATGTTCTCAGGCACTTCAGCAGATATCATGATCAGAAAGGATGCGATTGCTTGTTGGCTTTCCATTCTGCAGGCATAAAATTGGAGGGACGGTTGGTGTATACAGTTCTCCAAAAGCCTGCCAGCAGAATGGATCGTACATATGATAATGCTCTTGCATGGGTTGGAGCTCTATCTCAGTCAGGCTGATGTCAGAGCAAGGAGTGTCATCACTGCACGCTAGGTGCACAGGCTTGACAGTATATGTTCCTTTGATGCTCTCATATGCAATACTTGATAATGCTACTGCAGTTGTCTGATTCTTGCAGGAACTTCTGTCACAGTAGAACTGATCAATTACTATAGGTGTTTGCACCTCTGAAACTCTGATATTTGAGAATCTTATGCTTTGTACTGAACCTGAACCACCCTGCAATGAATATTTTTGGAAGTGGTGTTGGTCATTAGGTTATTTTAGTGTTCAGTGAGTAATGCTGCATGTTACCTGCCAGGTCTTGATCCTGACACCTGTCATGGTTCCATACATGTTGACATCCTGCACTGTAATATTGGAGACGCATGCTTTTGTATTGTCTCTTCCAAGACCTCCGATGCTGATCCCATGCCCAGGCCCACAGTTTACATTATGTATTTTCACACCATTGCATCCTGTCTGAATTGATACGCAATCATCACCTACAACAGGAAAATACAATGAATAATTCTTATGTTTGTAATGTGTTTATCGAAGAGATGTTTGTAATTACAATATTTTATGTTATGCTTATTTTTCTGATGGGTAGCAAGGTCAGCCTGCTGAATTATGTCATTAGGCAATGTTTGTATTGTTTTTATCATATATCTTTATTAAACTTCGTTCTGTAGGTTGGGAGATGCACAGTAAAGCCAAAAAATGGCAACCGACCAACATAATGCATTGAAAGTTTAGACATCTCATTATTGTCCAGGAAGGCTATGGGATTACCACAGGATAAATTGCAGTGGTGGATTGCAACATCTTTCGAGTTCTGAAGATGAATTCCATCCGTGTTGAGGCTGTCGCCTGGGGATGCAACGGACATATTGTAGACTTGAACAGCTTCGCAATTGTCGAACTTGAGGTGACACTGAGGACTGTTTTGGATGGTTATTCCCGTGACCGTTACATTGTAACTGCCGTAAAACCTTAATGCCTGAAGAAGAATGTATTTCAGGTCATGCACTTGATAGAAGATAACACAAAAAAAATGAGTTTGGGTTTCCATTGCTTACTGTTGGTTTGATGCTGGGCATCTTCGTGCTTAGTTCTTCACTTATCTGCAGCAGGAATTGATAAGAATTTTGTGAATGGAATTCAGAAGAGCTACCTACTGCAAATCAAAAGGCAATAATCTTGTGCTTCAGGCTTACAGGTTCATCTGCGGGCTCTGGTTGGCTCCACCAGACACTGCCCCTGCCCTCTATAATGCCGCGACCTTGAATTGTGATTCCCTTCAGCTTTGTAAACTCTATCCACCAAAGCAGTCCTGAGCTCCAAATTTTTGAATTTGTAGGTGCAACAATCGTCCCATCCAGCTGCAACAAAGAACATATTCGATCATCAATTATGATCACCGAATATTTATTTATTTATTTATAATTGTTAGATCGGTAATAACTACTTTTACGTTGGGAAAGACTATGTATATTTCTCTGACGGCCTCATGAAAAACATTTTTGCCAGATAGTATTCTTCACTCAGATGCTGTGTGGTCCCACTTGTTGACAGCGGCTATAGCTACTCATTTTAAAATCATTCCACATCAGAAATCAGTTACCAGTTGGCAGTCACATGTTTAACGGCGGTCTTTCCTATAAAAAATTCCAAATAACTGGTACTTTGTTTTCCCTGGCTTATATAATCGTAGGATAGCTTTGTTTCTTACCAAGCATTGGAAAGTTAATCACCTGTATTTTTTAACGTTGAACTGCTTTTCCAATCCACCATACATCATAGTTTACAAGAATTTTAGTTTCCGATAATATTTTGGCATATATATGCATACCAAAGAATTCTTAATGTATATATACAGCTAATGCCAATATCTTTATATTTGCTTATGAACACTAATCTCTAAAACACAAAAAATATCTCAAACTTGAAACACACATTTTCATGCATATGTTTTAATGTGATTTATATACTATGATATTATTTAAGTAAATATAAAGATTTAATTATTTTAGATATAAATGAATAAGAATTTGTAGCGTGGTTGTAAATCCTTTTTTTTCTTTATGGGTGGCTATTAATGCCCAGCTCTTTTTATTTGCCTCTTTTATTTTATGCCATCTTTACCTTTTCTTTTTTCATTTCTGTTTCTTGTTATATCGAAATCTATTGACTTTGAATAGAGTAAAACTATTATTATTTTTATATAAAAAATGATATATTCTTTCTTTCTTGTCAAATTTGAATTTCTTTAAAATGTGAAATCTCCTTTTGCCTCTCAGGTCATTGTTTCCATATCTCAGTCCAAGGCTAACAATCATCCACTCGGCATGGCTTGCTTTATCCGAATTTGCCATTTCTTTGATCTGAAGGATAAGCTGTTGTGTTATATTGCCCTCTCTCTCTTATTTAAATGGATATAAACCTGCTGTTGTTCTCTTTTTTAGCTATATGTTTTTGCAGCAGCAGTAGTATATACCTGGAATACGATGTTAGGCTTGCAATAAGGACCCGAGAATGAGATCGGACCGACGAGGAATGTATAATCCGATGGAATCTTCACCGTCGACGCCTCCACCTGGCAGGCTGCCATCCAAGCGTCTTCAAATGCCTGCACTGTCAATTTTCAGTGAATGATATATAGTAGCACTCTTCTACTGCTATTATATTTATAGGTACTTCAGAATTACCACTTTTTGAAAGATAGTGATGCGCAGAAGAGAGATAGTTATGGGAACTTGAATTAAAGGCTTGAAAGCTCTGCACTGATTTAATTGCAAGAATTGTTGCAAAGACTTTATAGGTTTATGGGTTTCTCTAGTTGCCCTCGGTTGAGGGGAAAATTTTCCATGCATGCATAAGTGAAGGTTTTTGTCGGTTTAACCAATAATTTGTTTAGTATTATTCAATATTCATGAAACTATAACACTAATTTAAAATAATATAAAAAAAAGAAAGAAAAGAAAACTCTAATTCATATAAAATTGAGACTAAAAAGCAATCCCTGTTGAGATGGGCAACTGATGTTGACATTTTTGAAAAGCTAACCGGGAAGAAGAGGGTGAAATGTGAAATCAAATATGATTAAGAGAGTAATTATGATAGTGACTATTATGATAGTGGCAAAGAGCAAGTACTCATCTGACATTTCTATTCCCGTTAATTTAATTTTGTCCATTTAAAGTGAGTTGATGGGATGGATATGCATGATTGCACTCGTGTTGATGAGGTTAAACCCTCTTGTTAGAAATGGGCTTCGTGTTTGAAGCTTTGAACTGGTAAATTTTTTAAAAGGTGATTGTTTTCATGTAATAGATAGTGCGATTTAAAAATATAATTTCAATAAAAATATAATTTCAATAAATATATATATATAAACTTATTTAATGAAACCTAAATAAATATAAGGTGAAAAAAATTCGCATGGACGTTCTAATAATACTTCTCGTGAAATTGTGACGAAAACAAATAATGTGACCTTTTTTCAAAAATTTAATTTTTTTATTATTTTTGGAAGTATCAAATGAGAAGGGAAGAAACAAATGGTTTAAGTGCGCATACTATGTTTCCAACTCCGTATCATTAAATTTTGCTTACACTACGATGAGTACTCCCTTCCTAAGAGTTTTTTTTTTTTAATTTTGTTTTGTTTGTTGTTTTTTTTTTTACTCTTTTCCTAAGAGTTATTGAGCTTGGAACGCTTTATTGGCTATCATATTAATAATTATTTTAACGTTCTAAGCGTCCAGCATTACAATCACATGCACGCAAACAAAATTTCCTGTCTCCGATGATAAACAAACAAAAACCAACAGAACAAAATGAAAAAAGTGCAAAAAATAATGGAATATATGGCGCGGCGTCATGGAAAAGAAATTATTGAAGAATGCCGAAACGATTCAGATTAAAAGAACTCGCATGTTGTCCACCTTAGTGTCATCAGTCACCCCATCGCCTTTCGCCCCGAAATCAAGAACGTTGTGCATGGAATTGTGGCTTGAGTTCGGGCACGGGCTCGGCATAGGAGCTGGGTTAGTCCCGCCGCCGCCGCCACCACCACCACCGTGGTGGTTGTTGTGATTACCTCCGCCAGCTTTTCCCTTTCCTTTCTTTTTAGTCAAAGAAGACGGAATCCTCCTCTGCTTCCAATGCTTGCCTCTTCTTGCCTCGCAGACCTCAAAGTCGAAGCAGAGCAGGAGAAGAATGAGGAGAAGCATTGCCACAAAGCCTTTAAAGCTGAATCCAGCCATGCCTTTCTTCATGTTTTCTTGGGATAATTGATTTAATGGTGTTTGTTGTATTGAGAAGCAATGTATGGATAAAGAAAGAAGGGCGAGAAGGAGGAGGGTGAGTTGGTAGCAGAGGAGGGAATTGTTGACAGTTTAAATAGCCCTCATCGCTGTGAAGGGATAAAACTATCGCGTTGTGGCCGGACACTCGAATATTTTAGTACATTATATTGGATCATTTAACAGTGTCTTTTTTTTTCAGAATTAAATATAATCACATTGATTTAAAAATCTTATTAGATAATAAGTGTACAAATTTTCAGGTCTCAAAGAAATGCTTTTTTTTAATAACATGGCTAATAAATTTTAATTATGTATTTCGTGCTATGTTTTTTAAAATATATAACATCCATATTTATATTCCAGCATCATAATTCTCATGCCTGCAGAAATAAACAAGACACTCTTTAAAAGATGTCGTTCACATGATGCCCTACTATTCCTAAAGCTGTTTTTGTTCTTTTTTTTTTTTTTCCCCCTTTTATAGTTGCCATTGATTTTGCTCATACTCCTTTAATTCCTTTTGGTTTTTGTACTTGGATATAAATATGTTACCAATGGCAACGGACAACGGTTAGGCCCATATTATTAGTGTAACTTATTCCCTTCAGAAAATGTTAACACAAAGCAGTTGTGACAACAGTAGAATAGATTAATTTAATTTTTGTTTTTATTTTACAATCAAAGACGACACAGCAAGCAGCGCGTGTCTGAACAAAATGCTCAATTGCTTAATTTATTTATTATTTTTTCACTATTCTTTTAAAGAAAGTGTTGGCACCAACCAATACTATAGTAAATAATAATTTGTAATGCACTTATCTCAATTCTTTAACCTCTTATATGGAGAGTCTAGGCCGTTATTTTAACAATTTTTATACTAAACAATTATTTAACAATTTAAGATCTCGTGGTGATGCTCCTCAACTTTATTTCTCTTTCCATCTATCTAGATCCTTCACATGCTAAGTGGAGAATAGCGATTGGCCCATTGCAGCAGATAGTTCACCTTGATAGTTAACCTTTACCTGGCAAGGTTCACAAGCAGCTTGAACTCGTTCTGTCTTATTCAATAGCATCATAATTGCGCAGAAGCGAAGCAAGCTAACAAATGGAAAGCCCAAATTACGAAGTGGAGAAAGGAGTTAATTTAATATAAAATATGATTTGAATTAACAAAATTTTTAAGGAAGAGAGATGAAATGGGAAGGAAGACGACACGTGAGTGGGGGCTTGTGGGAGCTGTGAGACTAAAACGTCCTCTTCTCGTCACATGCAATGGTCACGGGCGAGCTTCGCTTCTTTGTCCGCTCCATAGCCCAATCTGCAAGAGAGAGAGCGAGAGAGAGAGAGAGGGACTGCTAGAGAAAGGACGGAGGGAGAGAGAGAGAGAGGTGAAGAGAGATGTGAGAGTACCGTGTACGTTTTCTTTATTTTTTTTTTTTTTATTAAGTGATGAATAATAATTTGCTCATAATCTTAAAATAATAAATTTTCTCATTAGTGAGGTCTTGTTCAATATTTTATTTTTAAATTTTTTTTGTTTGAAAAATATAATACTCTTTTAATTAAATATGTCATATATTTTATTTTATATTTGATATTAATAATATTCATCATTTTTTATATATATTATCAATTCTTCATTGATTGACATTAAAGTATACTATTGATCATCATCAAGATCATCATTGACTGCCACCAATGCGCTTCACTAATTATTGATAACATCCAACTTATATTATTTTTATTGTTGAACAATGTTGACATTTGTCATCCTCTATTTTTCATGTCGTTAATTGAAATTAACACTAGTTATCTTATCATATAATCTAGCTTTCTGGGTAATTTAGTAGGACAATTTATCATAATATTGAACATATGTAGTGGAATTATTTTAATTGAATAAAATCTATATTTTTTTTATTTTATTGTTTTCTCGTGAAAAAATTATGCTTCTCACGAGTCGCAATATACTAATTTGAGTGTATGCTTAATTTGTGCATATACAAAGATAATAAAATAACTTGACTTTATCTGTTTGTGGGAAATAATTTCACTTGTGAATTCTTTGAATGCCCATCCAATGGGCAATAATTATAACATCTTCGGCAAAGGCCTTTCTTGGTCATCTCTAAAAAATTGCAATCACAAAATATAGGAATCCCAATATCAAATCATCCAGTTCTTATATGGGATATGTCAACTAAAGCTTTTCTAAATAATAATTTTTTAGAAAAAAAAAACTCAAATAGTGTGACTGAATTTTTTGAAAAATAATAATTTATTTTCAATAACAAAAAAAATTAAAAGCTACTCAAATTTCTGTAAACAACCAACAGCACAAAAAAAAAAACAAAATTATAGCCAAATCAGTGTATTTTTTCGTCGTAAAGACGATGTAATTTATGTGAAAAGTTATTGAATAATAATTTATTCATAAAAAATTTCAATATCAAGTTAACATCCACATAAGAAAGAATAAAAACTTTGGAATTATAATGCACTAGGATTGCTCGTATTAGCATAAAAATTGTCTTTATTTCTTACTAAAAAAATTGACATTTTGTACTTAAATATTTTGCGTTTGGATAAATAAATAAATAAAAGAGCGAGTTGTCGTCAGGACAATTTTTTTTTTTTTAATCTCAGATTCTTAGAATAATTTTCACTTTTGGGTGATGCTAAAAATTCGCCATTAAAATATGCCCCGTAGTGGAGACCATGAAGCGGAGTGCGCCATTGTTCTGATAACCAAACAAGGGAAGTCGATGCCGTGTGGTTAACGGCACATGGGAGAAATACTATAATTAATAAAGGGCACACTGCAGTGCCTGTCCTATACTAAGAGCTCAAAAAGGTTGGAAGGCGACCTTGCGCTTTTATAGTGCAGATTCTTAGGCTCAGCTTATTTTGATGGAGAGTGGGGAAGCTCAGTGAGATTATTTTCTTATTTAAATTGGGTCTTTGTGCTTAATCATAATTCTAAGCTCATACCTAATTGAAGGAAGGAAAATAGTATAACTTTTAAATTTTTTATGGGCTAATTAAACTAATCGTTAACTTAAACCTTTTTTTTGTTGTAATTTCTGATTAGTCTCGTACAATCATAATAGTGTGATTACTTATAATATATCTCAAGATCACTTATTAGTTACAACATGATGTAAACAACAAGATGTGAGTGAGTCCTTACTGTAGCTCTGGGTCATTAGGTTAATGATGGATAATTTAGAATGAGTTTGACATATAAAGCTCTAAGATATATTAGAGGTTGAGTTGATCTAAAAGAGAGTTCAATAATTACCTATCTTGAGAATGTTCCATTATAAGTTCATTCAACTATGGTGTTTCTAAGAATAAGTTGTCTATTATATTGAAAGATTCCTTCAATATTATAGCTCAATTATCTCCTTATACAACAACAACAAGCCTTTATCCCACTATGTGGGGTCGGCAACATGAATCCTTCTTCTCCATTGTGTCCGATTATGTGTCAAAATCTCATTTAATTCAAGTATGCTATGATCATTTTTTACATCTTAACCAAGTCTTTTAGGTCTACCTCTACCTTTCTTAACATAAGGTAAATATAATACATCTACTCTCCTAACTAGGACTCTCTCTAATCTTATTTGCCACTGGAGCTACTCCAACTTTTTTTGAACATACACATTTCACATTTTATCTCTAAGAGTAAAGTCACTCATCCACCTAGGCATCCTCATCTCTGCAACATTTAACTTAATCTTATGCTTTCATTTTATTGACCGACATTTTGCACAATAAATTATTGCAGGTCTTACCACCATCTTATAAAAATTTTTCTTAAATTTAAGCGGTACTCTTTTATCATACAACAGGCCAGATGCATTCCTCCACTTCAACCATCCAACTTGAATTCTACTAATAACATCTCTATCTATTTCACCATAATTTTGAACAATAGAGCCTAGATATCTGAATCGCTCATACTTTTAATGACTTGTTCACCCAATGTCACAACACTACTGTTGACCTCCATATATGCTACATGAGTCGAGTCAAGCCTATAAGTCAAATTTGAAGAACTTCAGATATAATAGTGCGTAAATTGGAGCTAAAATACATTGGACTTCATTGAAGTCAGTTGAAATGACATTTGATTGGCGAACGAACTTTGTCATTGCATTCATAACGTCGAAATTGATCAAAATATAAATATTGCACAATCTAACGATAAATCGATCAAGAGATCGAGCAGTCAATGAACCAACACGCATATCGGAGTAGAAAAGTTGTGACGATATCCAAACAACCTCTATTTATAAAATTGATTGCGTCGTTACAGCATTGGCTTAAAATGAGGCATTCGCTCAATTCAGATAAGTATATGGGAATGTCGAGCGATTGGAGCGCCAATACACATTTTGAGCGAAATTGATCCAATTGCGTTCAACCAACTACGGTCTCCTCACGTAAATCGCTTATCGTTCAAAATATCAAAATTAGTTAAATTGATATTTCATATCGATTATTATCCGATGAAAGAAAATAAATAGAATAGTTAATTTCAATAAAAGTCAAGAATAGCTCTCTCAATAAGCTCCTTTCGAAACAGGCGTATTGTTAAAACATCAAAACTATTAACAAGATATTTATCTATTGGTCAGTATGAAGAAATGGTGGCCCAGACGAAGACATTTAAATTAGCCTTATATTTGCCTCAATCGACCTCAACGTCGCCTGAAAATCTCCAACTGTGAAATGATATATATATATCCAAAATTCCCTCGTATCTTTCCCTCAGCCGCATGATCCCACACAGGGGTTCAGTTGTTTCATCCAAAAAAAAAAACATCTCCATCTAATCCGGATTCCTAAAACCGCAAGCTCTCTCGTTCCGATCGATTATTCGCTTCCACACTCGGTTTTCCTCCTCCCTTAATCGCACGCAGATGCTCCATCCAAAAAATTGCTCTTTCTTCCATCTCCCTCTCTCTCTCGGTCACTTCGGGAAGCCGAACTCCCTCCATTCTCCTCTCTCTTGGTTCGGTTACGTGAACACTGGCAGATCCTCCTCTCTCTCGCGATACTGAGCCGAACAGGTGATCCTCGCTGCCCCTCTCTGCTCCAATTTTCCTTTCGTAACCAGCCTGGCAATACAAACCGAACGGCCTCTCAGCCACTCTCGTTTGTTCGATCGAACTCCCAGCTGAACCGTGCCGAGGCACATCGACCTCCCTTTCCCGCGGGTTCGCTCGTCTCTCTTCTAGCCGAAACCCTCTCTTCCTCCCCTGCTCTCTGCCAGGAAATCCTCTCGGGTGATTCTTGTCGCGTTATATTTATTATTTCTTTAATCATGTATATCGTGCGTATAAATAATCCAGCGTATATATACATGATATAAATTTTAGCATACTTTGATGATGAATGCAAAGAAGTATATTTTGAAACTTAAATATTTCATTTGTTAATTAAACTATGAATACATGTCTTTGTTATAGAAAAGTGAGATTTTTTATCCATTAGCTAAATACACATTCACATGTATAAAAGTTATAAGTGAGTATGGTAGTTATTTTTTTTACAGGTGCGTAAGGTGCGACATCTTAGAATTTACTTAAAGCTCGGAGGATGTCCAATATACTTCTTTAGATATATGTAAATGTATGAATAACTATAAGGATAAGAAAATTCATACAAAAGTTATATTTTATTTATTTGATTTTTTATTTCTATTCATTGGCCACATCACACATGCATATGTATAAGAGTTTTAAGTGAGTACGGCATCATTATTTTCTACACCAGGGGCGTAAGGTACATGACCTACTTAGGATTATTTATAGCCTCGCAACCCCTGGATGTCTAAACTGATATATCACTTTTCTCAAATACATATGAATGTACAAAAAGAACCAAATGGATAAGGAATTATGCAATAAATTATGTTTGATTTGGTTTTATGATTTACATGTGTAATATGAAAACCCTTCCTAAGTTTTAACATAGAGATGCATAAGAATAGATTTAGGCAAGTGTTGTATTCTTTTCAAATAAACTAGACACTTGCAAATCCTATGTGAATCCATGTTAGGAGAAGGAAAGAGGGCTTCATAGCACACATTTTATACTATCATCATATGCAAGCTTATAAGTATTTGTAATGAGCATTACTTCATTTGTAATAATTGATTTATAGATTTTGAAAATAATTTTTGATTTAATAGTGATAATAGCCACATATTCTTAATTTTAGCCAACACAAGTAATTTAACATAAAACAAAATATTTTATTTAATTAATTTTTAAAAGATATGAATGCATGATTTCATATGGCAAATAATGTTTAGCATGATTGGAAAGAAATAAAGGAATGTTAACACATGATTTCATTCACCCTAATTATATCATAAGGACAATAATATCAAATAAGGTTATTTAAAATGAATCAAAATTCTTTAAGGACATTTTTATCTTTGAATTTGATTTAATTTAAGAAATATGAGAAATGTTTGTTAATCCTAACCCATTTCCCCATGTGTGAATTAGTTTGGTTTAATGAGAAATATTTAAGTTAATTTTATGTCTTGATTAGGTTAAGGTATGAATTAAATGAATTAATTATCCGTTACTTATATCACTTTAAGTTAATTAACTAATTAATAATAAACTAATATGATATGCAAGTACATGAAAAGTAAATTTTTAATGCTCCTAAGAAATGAAAAGGGCTTAATGCAATTGGCTTATGATTAATAGTTAATTAAGCTTAAGGGATCTCACTTAATTACTCAAATGATTTTCTCACATATGTAAGCCAATCATAATTTTACTACCTCTCACCTTGGGTTATTGAACACCCAAGGAGCTACCCAAGATCAATTTAAGGTTGCTTAGGTGAGGATGAATTGGTTTTCTTAATTTTAATTTCATTAGGCTTTTAATGAATTAATTAAATATTTTGGTTATGTTTTGATTTAAATGATGAAATTAACTTAAGGGAAATGATCAAGAGCAATGTCTCAATCCTAATCCCTAAATAATTTAAACATTCAATTAAGTTTTGATTTTCTTATTTTGAAGATTTAATCACTTAATTAATTAAATAATCATTCCATTAACCCATTAATTAATTTGATTTTTAAAGATAAAGAAGACTTAGGAAATGAATTAGAAAAAATATCCTTAATCATATTCCCTAAGTGATCTTACTATTTAACAGGGATAATTATGTTCAAATGATTAATCAAGTTACTGTTCATTAATTAATTACAATTAATTAGATTAATAGAGTGATTAGAGCTTGCTTAAATGATTTTCTTAATTAAGTAATCAATTAAAATCCAAAAAAATAAGGGAGACAGAGGTCATCCCCCTAAACATCCACAAAAAATTGAGATTAATTGAGTGCTAAATTAAGGTGCAATTAACCTAATTATATTTTTAATAAAACCTTGATTAATCCAAAATTACTATTTAAAATCAATTAATTATAATGTTTCTAGATTCTCCTCTAAAATATCTTCAAAACGAGCATAAGTTTGTATTTTTTTGGATATTTTTACAATTAGTTATGATTTTATGAAGTGTCAGGATTATAAATTAATTAATTAACCCTAATTAAGCCCTTAATCTTGTTGGGCCACATGGCTGCTGACGTGGTGCGCTTTTCATGTGGCACAACAACATTGACTATTTAATAGTCACATTTGCACGCTGACTCAGCGGTGGTGGACATGCTTTCTTTATGGGCCATATGATCTAAGATCGAACGACCACGATTTAATCCGTGAGTAAAGGGGGAAATCAAAGGATCTTCCATGGGATTTGATCAAAGCCGTTCATCTCGATCATGCGAGATGGATGGCTCATGATTTATCTCCGCCGTGAGGATGAAAACGAGCAGTCCATCTTTCTCGACCGATCGCTCAGAGTTGATTGAGATCAAATGGATCCTTCGCCATCTAAGGGAGCACACAACCAACGGCTAAAATCTCTTGACATGAAGATTTCTTTCACAAAAGACCAACACACAGAGGCCTAAAGCTACAGTTTTAAGGAATTACCTCACCGGAGCTAATGTTTGGCGGTGTAACGCCGGACGTAGCTTCGCCTAGTTGAGGCCAGGCCCTGTTGAAGAAGTCCAAGCTCAATTTGGCATAGGGTGCTCAGTTGACCAATCCACGCACTTGCATGCCTCAGCTTCGATCGAACTCACACCTCTGATGCTTTGGAAGGCTTGGAAATGGTTTGGTTGGCTTCGATTGGGTATGAGGATGGTGTGGGTGCAAGGAATTTGGATTTGGTTTAGTGGAGAGGGAGTATTGCTTGAGGGAAGGGTGTTTTGTTTCATCTTGCGCATGGGAATGACAATGGCCGAATGGAGAGGGCTTGGGGATCCTTGGATTTGCTCTGAGGGAGTTCAAAATGTGCTTTAAGACTCACAGGAACTGATTGTGTGTGAAATTGGCTTCAAATAGAGGGGGTATACCTCTCAATATTCCATCATTGATGGACGAGAGTGTGTGCACACTTTATCCTGGCTCACCGCCATTTGGCTACCGGAGTTGTCTCCATCAAGATCAGGCTGCACGCTAGGGATGGAAGGAGTCATGGGGAGCTGCCATGGATCCATTATGCCAAGTTCCCATGGGCTTGATCCAATGTTTGCTCGATTTGGATTGGAGGTGAGTCAACTCACCTCCCAAGGGTCCTTGGCCAACCTAAGGTGGATCAGGTGGGCTAGGTGAGTCATGGGAAAGTTCTTTGAGTGAAAAGGGGCTCCCATGGGGATGGGCAAGTTGACTTTAGCTTTGTTCCATTGGGTTTAAGGTTCAAATCCTATGGTTTGTTGGCTAATTCACTTGGTGGGGTCCACTTTGCTTTTAGGCTAACTTGGGAATGAAGTAGGGCATGCTTGGGTCGAGTTTGGCTAAGCCTTAGGGTCCCATAAGTTGGTTTGGAGGGATTTGGCTTCATTTGGTCAAAATGGGTTCATTTGGGTTAAGTTAGGTTGGGTTGACCAATTGGTAAAATTGGGTCAAACCAAGGCTTGGGTTAGGATCATATGATGATTTGAGATATTTTTGTATAATTAATTTGGATTGGTTTGGCTTAGGTTTGACTTTAACACATTTGGATTCAAAAGGGTCAAATTGGTCAATTTGACCAATTTGACCAAATTAGGTTGGGTTGAGCCAAGTTAAATTGGTTGATTAAAAATGATTGTATGCTTTGGTTTGGTTTAATCTGGAATTAATTTGAATTTTAGTCGGTTTGACCTTTTAGGTCAATTTGGGCTAGGTTTGGTCAAGTTGACCAATTGGTCGACTTGGGCTTAATCATGGCTTTGGTCAAGTTCAACAAGTGATTTGGAATGAAATTGAGCCATTGGATGTAATCAATTTGGATTAAATCATGATTTGACTCATTTAGGCTTTTTAGGATAATTTGGGTCAACTTAGGTCAAGTGGCTAATTAGGCTTGGTTTGGCTCAATTAATGACTTGATCATGTTCAATCATTAATTATGAATCGGTTTAGGTCAATGGTTTCAATCAATTTGGCATATTGTAAATTTTGGCTAGTTTGTGTTTTATTTGGGCTAAATATTGACTTGCTCAAAGGGTTGGTTTGACTTGGTTTGACCCAATTCAAGGAGGTTGATCACCCCATGGTGATTGTTGGTCATGATTGAGGTTTAGATGGGCTTAGTTCAATCCAAATTGGGTTGGATTAAAATTTGGCTCAAAAAAGGTCATTTTGGTCACTTTGGGTCAAGTGAGCCTAAATGGGTCAATTGGTTTGATCAAGGCTTGATTCAAGTTTGTTTGAACCCACATATGAGCTTAGGATTAAAATATAAATCCAATTATAATTGGTTTGGAGCCAAATGGGTTTTAGTTCATATGATAATTTCAAGTCATAAGGGTTAACTTGGGCTTGATTTGGGTTGACTTGGTTTTGGTTTGATAATGGTGGTTTATGTTTATATTTGGATCCATGATTGAAGGAATCATTGAATCATGAAGAAATCCAGGAGTTTTGAGTTTATTTGTGTTTCATTTAGCCATGTTCAAAAGCTTGGCTTAATGGGCTAAAATTGAGAATTTGATTTGATTTGTGCTTGGTTTGTTCATTTGAATTTATATTTCATTTATATTTTGAATATAAATGAAGATATAAATGGGTCATGGAAAAATCACTTGAGTTTGGAGTGATTTGTACGAAAATTGATTAAGCCTAGGGATGTAGGTTGAAAGGGCTAGCTTGGATTTTTTATTTGGTTTGATTTATTTTGACTTGATTTGAAAGGTTTGAATTTGGGTTTCATTTATATTTGTGAACATAAATGAAGGAATGATTGATTTATAAAGAAATCAACCAAGTTTGAGTTAGTTTGGATCAAAATTTGATTATGTTTATTGAGGTAGGTTGAAAGGGCTAATTTGGTTTGATTTGATTTGATTTGATTTGTAAGGTTTGAGTTCAGATTTCATTTATGTTTATGAACATAAATGAAGGAATGATTTATTTATAAAGGAATCAACCAAGTTTGAGTTGGTTTGAAGGAGTTTTGGTTAAGTTTATGGAAGTAGGTATATATGGCTTAAGAAGGGTCTTGATTTGGTTTGACTTATTTTGATTTGAAAGGTTTGAATTTGGATTTCATTTGTATTTGCAAACATAAATGAAGGAATGATTGATTTATAAAGGAATCAACCAAGTTTGAGTTGGTTTAATGGAGTTTTGGCTAAGCACATGAAGGTGGTTCATATGGCTTAGGAAAAGATTTTGGAATTTGGAATTTGGAGTTAATCATGGATCTCAATCATTTGGAATTGATTTATGATTTGGAGTTTGATTTGAGATTGGATTTGATAATTGAAAAATTAATTGGATTAGGGTTGATTTGGATTTGGTTAAGGCTAAGTCCATGTGGTGAAATATTTTTATATTCATCTATCTTGAAATAAATTAAAATAAAAATATTACACTAGGTTAGACACTGCGTAGATCCACGGATGTTTTTATTAAGATGATCGGGTATGACATTGAGGAATGTTATACTATCTCAAGAGACAGAAGTCACCATCCTACAATGGACCTAATAACCTAATAAGGACTCTTAAAGATGATGGGTCTTCTAATGTATCAGAGAATATTCCCCTACTTTACATGAAAAAGTAAAATAGGATTTATTTTAAATTGGGTTTGTTAAGCTCCTTATGGAGGCAAGCCCCCATAGTTAATTACATCCTAAGGAATGAGATTCCTTAAGAATATTCTTGATTAAGGTAAATGATCATTTTTCCCAAATATTTCAAAGATAGTACTATCAATCAATTGGTTATTTTTAGAAGATCAAGTGAGATTGATCAAGAGGAAAGAGTTCTTATCGAAATCAAAGGGGGATGAGTATGGAAAGCTCATGATACTATGAAACCTAGTAAGCATCCCAAACTATCATATGGTTGGGTTTTGTATTATTGAAATTGAGGAGAATTATTAGTTTAAGTTGAATTTTTTTATTAGAAATCTAAGACTTACAATTCCACAACACAAGGTTGTGAAAATGTCTAAGAGGTGAGGATTTATGCTTGTCAACCTTGTCAACCTTGAATCCAAATCATGACTTAAATCTAAGGTGAAAATGGGCATATAGTTTACCTCCATAAGAGAGGATAAACCACTCGGCTGCTGGACTTATAATCGCCTGGGGGTGGTCGCCAACTAATTCTTCCTACGATTTTAAATACATGTAGGCAAGTCTTATGCTTTTGCAAGATAGCTAAGCTGTTGTTTATTTAGAAAAGAGACTAAGTCCTTAAACATACTACCTAAGAGACTAGATTATGAAGGGCATGAGTAATGACTTAAATCTAATGCAACTTTTTGTTAAATTTTATTTTAATTTTTGGATAATTTATTTGACACAAGATATGGGATTCATATACTTAATGCATGAGAAATTGGTTATGGGCCTATTGGTAGAAAAATTTCTATTAGAGGGAGTCACCTTTCAAATCTGTCTCATTAAAAAGAAAGATAATACCCTTTATAGAAATTCATCTTTTTAGGATGCCACGTAGATCTGCAGATGTACTTATTCAGGTGATCCAGTACGTCATCAAGGAAATAGTGTACTATCTCAAAAGATAGAAGTCACTATCCTTTAATGGACCTAATCACCTCAATAAAGACTCCTAAGGATGATGGGTTTGCATATGTACTAGAGATTCTTCCCCTACTTTACATGAAAACTTTATTTTAAATTAGGTTCATTAAGTTCCCTACATGAGCAAGCCCCCATAGTTAATTACATTATAAGGAATGGGGATTCTTTAGGAAAACTCTCGATTAAGATAAATGATCATTGTCTCTGAAGATTTTAATAGAAAAAACTATCAATCGATTGGTTTGTTTTTGAAGATCAAATGGGATTGATCAAAGAGAGATTTATTTTCTAAGCCAAATGGAAATAAGTAGGAGATGCTCACGATGCTAAGAAACTTAGCAAACATCTCAAACTATCCTATGGTTGGGCTTTACATTTTTAAAATTGATTTAGTTTGTTTGAGTTGCAATTTTTATTAAAAATTTAGGACTTATAATTCCTTGACACAAGATTAAAAAAATGTCTAAGAGGTAAGGAATTAAGCTTATGGCCCACAAAGGGGAAAAGTAATCTTGAAACCTAAATCTAGGGAGCTTGGTGAGGGCCCCTAAATCTAAAAAAAATGGGTTTGCCTTTCTGAGAACAAAACTCAGCTTAGACTTACAAACCTGGGGTGGCCAACTAACTCCTCCTATAATTTTAAATACATGTAGGCAAGTCTTTATGCTTATGTAAGATAGTTAGGCTGTTATTATTTAGAAAGAGACTAAGTCCTTAAACTCAATTGCTAAAGAGACTAGATCATGTAAATGTATGCTTCAAATGACCTAAATCTAATGCATTTCAAATTTCATTTTATTTTCATTTTGGACAATCATTTTGACTCAGGCAAATAGGATTTTTATTCTTAATGTAGGAGAAATAGAGTTATTGGCCAAAATCTGTGAGAAGGAGGAGATGAGTTTCCACCATGGTTCTCACAGGTCAAGCGAAGTTTCTCTAGAAAATGTGGAAGCCCTCCAATCAAGAGTGAAATAAGATACATTTGTGCATGATATTATAAAAGAAATACTCATCCAGCTAAGGAATTGCTAATTCTTTTATCTTGATTTTAAAGCTAAGCTTTAGGTGAGGTTATGAGTTATTTATTTTTATTTTGAGTTGTTAAGTTGGGTAAAAGATTTATTTTTCCCTAAAGAGCCTAATCCACATCCAAGCTATACATAAAGTAAGGAAGAAACTAAGAAAAATATAATGCATAATAAAGCTTGTTTACCAACTCCATCAATTTTAAAATAAGCATAAAATTAAAAATTTATGGGGTCTTAAAATTCTCTTCTTTCTTTTCTTCTTTTCTTCTTCTTCTTTTGGTTCTTCCTTTTGGATGGTTGGAAGATGGATGCTCCAAGGCTTCACATGGTGCATAAGATAGGATCTTATGACCAATTCTCATCCTAATCCCCATAACAATCATTCCAATATCTTAATTATGCAAATTTTTACATGAAAAGGAAAAGTGAAAATCTAACTAACACTTGTAAAATAAAGGTTAGCTAAAACAAACCACATAAATCCCAAGCATGTATATTGAACTTATAACCCCACACATGGGTGACTAAGTCCACCTGGCCTATGAATTATGCTTAGGGGTATAAAGCACTTGCAAGCAAAAGTATTTATATTTTTATTTATGATAGTGCCCCTTAAGCACAATCCCTCAGAAAAGAATAGTTAAACTAACAATGTCCTATCATTCATTCTATGAGCTTACACTCTAACATCCAATCTAAAATGCATCACCAAACAAAACAAACATCAAACCATGCACCGACAAAGCTAGAAGTGGGGACTTAGGCTAATGTATGTGCTTTGAAGGCATGTGTGGTATGCTTAACCATGGCTTTAGGTTCAAATTTTTTAAGTGTGAAGGACATGTTCAACTTAGAGGAGGGTTTCATTTAAGTTATTTAGAAGTTTTGGATTGATTTTATTTTATGTTTTCATTTAGTTCAAGTGGATCCTACAATTAATTACTAAGTTATGAAGAGAAGGAAAGAGAAGGAGACTTCTCTTTCCTTCCCTAACCTAAGTAATTCCTAAGTAGATTCACATTTTTTTAGTTTTATTTAGGTGAATGTTTGATTAGATCTTTTAATTAATCCTAATTTTATATAAACTCTAAACAAACCTATTCAAAAAGAAAGGCATTTTAAGATTAAATAAAATGAATCAAAATTCACATAACACACATTACTTCTTTTCTTTCCCAACATATATAATAGGCATATGGATGGACCCTAAGCATATATATATATATATATATATATATATATATATATATATATCTATATAAATGAGAATATTTAACACACTTTATGATGCATGCTAAGTAATCCATTTAAGAAAATTTAGAAGTTGAATGTGCATGATTTTCTTAAGTAGAAAAGGTTTTTCTTATCCAAAATTTCACATACACATATGAAAGTAAGAAAGACATAAGTGAGTACAACACCATTATTAACCAGAGGTGTAAGATATAAAACCTACTTAGGGATACTTAAAGCCTCGCAGCCTCGGGGTTGTCCAGACTAATATACCACTTTCCTTAAATACAAACACATGTGTAAAAGAAATGAAATGGAAAAGAAGAATGCAAAAATTATTTAATGGATTCATTCTTGTTTATGCAATTTAAGTATGCAAGTATAGAAAACCCTTCTTAGGTGATAACATAGGAATGAATAGGGTATGGAATTAAGTAAGTGTTGAGTTCTTTTCAAAGGAACCCTACATCTTACTAATTCCTATTCAAAACCATGCTAACTTAAGAAAGAAAAGAAACCTATGCTAAGCATACCTTTATAATCTATCACATGCTAGCTTATAATTAAAATATAACTTTCAGATTTGGTATCTGATTTATATATTTTAAAAATAATTTGGATTTAATAGTGACAATAGCCATTCATATTTTTTACTTTAGCCAACACATACAAATTTGACATAAAGTAAACAATTTCATTTTAAAATTTGAATTTCAAAACTATGAATGCATGAAATCACATGGCATACAACTTAACATGTTGGGGAAAGATCCAAAGTAATGAAAGCATGTAAACAAATTCACTTCACTTAAATCCTAAAGACATTCTTATAGAATAAGAAAATTTAGAATAAATCAAAGTGAATTTCAAAGTGATTTTTGTTTAATTTGAAGTTTGATTTAATTTTGAAAAGGTGAGATGAGTTTGCTATTCCTAACCCATTCCACAGTGTTTAATA
This sequence comes from Cymbidium sinense, assembly GCA_021442155.1. Classification (NCBI taxonomy): domain Eukaryota; kingdom Viridiplantae; phylum Streptophyta; class Magnoliopsida; order Asparagales; family Orchidaceae; genus Cymbidium; species Cymbidium sinense. Next base: position 51,768,899 of record CM038221.1, read on the forward strand.
TTTTGTTTAATTTTATAATTAGATCCATTTTTATGTGTTGATTAGGTTAAGGTATGAATTAAGTAGCTTAATTAATCCTTACCTACACCACCTTAGAAGAATTAACTAAATAATTATGCACTAATGAGATGACATAAAACACACAAGGAATTTAAATCTATAATACACCTAATAATGAAAAGTCCTAATGCAATTTGGCTCATAATTAAAAGTTAATTAAAATAAGGGTTTAGCTTAAGTAATTTCAAAACACCCTTTCATACCTATGAATTGGGTTTTGATTTTCTTAATTGAACTTAAGTTATTAAACACCTAAGCATCTACCCAAAGTAGATTAATTAAGTTATGAAACTTTTTAAAAATGTTAGAAATTGATTAAGGGGATAATTAATGTATTAACCCTTAATTAAGAGGAGATTAAGGAGAGGAGAGGGGGTTTAGGGAATAGCTTAGGGAAAATGCCCCAAAAATATTCCATAAACCTCTTACTTACTTGATCTAACCTAATCAACCTTAATCAAAGGGTAAACCACTAATCACACCCTTATTATGCTTAATTACATGAGAAGGGTAATTAAGGAAATCATATGCAACTACTCTAATCAAGCCTTCAATAAATCCCAAAAAAATTAGGAGAGGAAAAAGGTCATCCCCTAAAATATACCCAAGAAATTTAGGATTAATCAGAGGCCTAATTAAAGAATATTTCAGAAAATATACTTTCTAATAAAACCCAAATTCAGAGAAACGCATATCTCAAAACTCATCAAAATTAATTTTAAAATGTTCTAGGTCTAATTATCTATCCATAGGATTTTGTTTCATATTTTTCTGAATTTTCTATGAAGAGTTATAAATTTTTGAATTTCTCTAGATTAATTAGGAATTAATTAATGTACTTAACTAATCCCTGGCTTATCCCTAGGTCACGGCGTGACCCATGGCGACGTCGGTCTGCGTGCTTTACACGCATCACGCTGTGAAGGGATAACTTAAGTTGTCACCTCATAAATAGCGGAAGCGGTGCATGCGCTTAAATTCTCTACCGTCTCATCAAAGATTAGACTGCTAAGGATTCCCCAGCAGTTTAGAAAGGATAAATAAATTTCTAAACATGCTGAATAATCTCAGTCGTCCATCTAAAATACGTGGATGGATGACTGAGATGATCCAAGTTCTTCCCCTTGATCAAGAGAGACCATCCATGATCAAGGGGAAGATCCAAGCTAAATCTAACATGGGATCACACCAAATTCAACCCACACCATCTAAAGATAAAGAGCGGAAAATCCAATTGTCAAAAATCGATGAGGTGAAAATTTATTTCATAAAGCTCCCCACCACATTGAGTTTAGTGATTAGAAAATTCCATACCACGAGGTGATCACCGACTCCATTCCCGGAAGCATTGTCTGTTGAGATGAAGCCTCGTTTGAGTACTTGAGGTTGAGTGGATCAATGGATGGACCAACTCCTCCTTGCTTGAGCTTTGGCTTTGATCCAATTGGACTCTTCCTTGTTATGGGAACTTCAATAGAAGCTTAGGTGCACTTGACTTAGCTCCTAGGTGAAGTGTACAAGAGCAATTAGAAGGAGATCAAGTGTGGAAGAAGTTGACAATTCACTATACCTCCCCTATTTTTGCAGTATGCAAAATTGAAAAAATAGAAAATGGGAAGGACTCTAAGAGGCTTAAGATCAATCTCCAATGGTTCCTCTGGCTTCCTATTCTTCAATCAACCTTGAGTGAATGAAAACAAAAGTGAATTAGGAGGAGTATATCTCCCCTTGAAGGATCAACGGACATTGTCCATGTTATTTTGATCCAATTGTTGAGATTAGGAGGGCTATTAGATCTATTTTGGGTGTGCACATGGTCGGTTTGATCCAAGGAATTGATTGCCAACCTCCCATGTGCCTTAATTTAGTTTAAGAGGGAGTTTGAAATTTTATTTTTGAGCTAGGGGGTTGGGTTTGGTCTAAGGACCAAATGGTCTGACCCAAATCCATTGGGTTGGTTGCACCACTCATCACTAAGTCCCCTTGAGCTTTTAGGAAAGTCTCAAGTGAATGTGAAGAAGGTATGGCCAAATTACTCATGGGTTAAGCCAAAATTTATTCTATGACCTAGAGGTAGAATGGTCATTTTGCTATGTTTCCTCTTTGGACATGTTGGGTATGTGGAGAAACTAGGTTTGGCCAAGTTTCATTGGATTTGGAATCCATTTTATAGGGTTTGGCTCATGTTGACCCATTTAGGTCAAAAATGGGTCAAGTTGACCAATAAGTCAAATTTGGTCAAACCAAGGGTTGGGTCAAGATCATATGACCATTTGAAATGTTTCGGGGCTTTGGTTTGGTTCAATTTGGATTAGTTTTGAATTTGGCTCATATGATTTTATTTAGGTCAAATGTGTCAAGTTGACCTATTTGAGGTAGGTCAAGGGTAGATTTAGGTTAGGTTAGTCATATGGAGTGGATTGGTATCTTTATTTTCAATCAATTTGGGTTAAGTTCAATTTTGGCTTAACATGACCCCTTTAGGTCATGTTGGGTCTAAGGTCAATTGGGCTAGGTTAGGTCTAGTTGGCCAATTGAGGCTTTGGTCAAGTTCAACAAGTGATTTGGAATGAACTTGACCCATTGGTTTGGATCAATTTGGCTTAGATCAAGTTTTGACACATTTTGGCCCTTTAGGTCAAAATGGGTCAACTTTGGTCAAGTGGGCCAATTGGGTTAGGTTAGGCTCAAATGTTGGCTTGGTCAAGTTCAAACATAGGTCATGAGTGAACTTAAATCAATGGTTCAATCAATTTGACCTATGGTGGAATTTGGCTCTATAATGTTTCAATTTAAGTTAAGTGTTGACTTAGTCAACCCTTAGGTTTGACTTGGTTTGACCCAATTTAATTGATTGATCATCCCATGATGATTGTTGATCATGATGAGAGGGATATATGAGTTTGGTTCAATCCAATTTGGTTAGGATCAAAGTTGGCTCATAAGGGTACTTTAGGTCACTTTAGGTCAAGTGAGCCTAAGTGGGTCAAATGGTCAAATCTTGATTTGAAGTTTCATTAAACTTATTTATGATTTACGATTTAAATATAAATTCATTTGCAAGTGGTTTGAAGTCAAATGAGTTTTGATCCATTTGAAATTTTTATATTCAAAGAAAGAATATGAAGAGGTTTTGGGTTTGATTTTTGACTTGGGTTTTGATTGAGTGATGAAGTTTGGATTTATATATGAGTTCATGATTGTAAGATTGATTGAATCATCAGATAAAATAAAGGGTTTGGCTTGATTTAAAGTTGATTTGGCTATGCTCAAGATTTTGGCTTGAAAGACTTGGATTAGATTTTTAGTTGATTTGAGTTTGATTTTTTTTGGAATTTTGATTGTTTGAATTTATATTTATATATGTAAATATAAATAATAATATAAATGGATCATGAGAAAATTTCAAGGGTTTGAAGTGGTTTGATCATGATTTGGGTTAAATCCATTAAAAGGGGATTTAAAGGATTTAAGAGAATTTTTAAATTGGAATTTAATTTTTGGATTGGATTTGATTGATTTATATTTATATTCATTTATATGAGAATATAAATGAGAATAAATGTAGAAAATGGCTTCCTCTAGTTTGAATAAGTTTTGAGAAAATCCCATGAGTTTGAATAGATTTGATCATGATTTGGGTTAAATCTATTAATGGGAATTTTAAATTAGAATTTAATTTTTGGATTGGATTTGATTGATTTATATTTATATTTCATTTATATATAAGAATATAAATGAGAATATAAATAATTTTTGAGAAAATTCCATGAGTTTGAATAGGTTTGATCATGATTTGGGTTAAATCCATTAACGAGAATTTAAGGGATTTAAGGAAAATTTCATGAATTGATTTTGATTTTTAAGTTTGATTTGATTGGTTTGATTTTATATTTCAGGTTAAGTCCTTATGGGAGGTTTAAGGACTTAGAAAAAATTTGGACTTAGGAATTTTTGAGGGATTTTGATCATGGGCTTCAATCATAGATTTGGATTTGGAGAAAATCAATTAGAATTGATTTGGAGTTTGATTTAAAGGAAGGAAGATGAGGAGTGGTTCAAGCTAAGGGTAGGCAAGTTTTTCTAACACTCTTAAAGCATGACCTATTCTTATGTCTAACCCTTCTAAGTCTCTAGGGCTAGGTTGGAGTGTCCACCTAACCACTAGATGTGTCTTAAGACTATGGAACTCTTATAGTCTAAGAGGAATCCTGCATCTAAGAGGGAGGTGTTGAGAGCACATTCTAAAAATGAGGTCAACAAAGGGCACCTATTAGGTGTGGTGTGAGTGATCAGGTACACCGTACGTTTGGTGTTGATCAAAACGATCAACAACACCGAAGGATCACAAACATTAGTAGAAACAATCTATTCTTAATCCAAGGAGTAGAAAGAATCCAGAGCCTAATGCAATGTAGCTCTACTTATGTCCAAGACATAAGAGAGAGGAAAAAATCCACTAAGGGATAAAGTGTGAACCTTCTACTAGAGAAGCAGGTTTAAGTCATCTACAAGGGGATGAGAGATTTGATTTGAGTTCCACTAGGGAAGAGGGTTGAATTTGTGTTAATTTTGTTGTTTGTTTAATTTATTTTTTGTTTGTTGTTTAGACTCCACGGGGGATAGAAAAATGAACTCTCCACTAGGGAAACAAGCTCAAATCATACACAAGGGAGGGGTTGAGAAATCCATTGAGGGATAAGAATTCTAGATCCGCTGGGGGAACTAGAAATATTTGCATCTCACTGTGGAGAAGCAAAAGGAGTTTGATTTATATTGATTGTTTGTTTATTTTATTCCTTTATTTATTTCATTGGATTTGTTTATTTCAAATTGTTATATTTTGGATTTTGATATGAACCCTGTTGGTTTACGATGTATCGCACTAAGTAGAAGCCATGGAGGCTTAGAACTAACTCAGATTTAGCAATCTAAATGGGTAGTCTACTAAACACACAGTAGAACTAGCCAACCAAAGGGATGTCTTTCGGTATACAGTCGATGCACTAGGTAGAAAGCGTAGTGGACTTACATCCTCCAAAGTAAGGACCAGTTATTAGGGTGATCTATTGGCAAGGCAACAGATTAAACCCAACCTAGGGATGACTATTGAGTGAATGCCACTGGGGGACTTAGATCAACTCAAGATAGCCAAAGATAGATTTCATTTTTAGATTTGTTTATTTTGATTATGATGAATCCTATTGGTTTGCAATAAACTACACTGAGTAGGGGCCATGGAGGCTGACTAACAGATTTACCAATTCTAAAGGGAGTAGTCTACCATAGGAACTATCCAACCAAAGGAGTGCCTTTGGTTTTGCAATGGTCAAGTTTTAAGAAGAAAGCAGGAGACTCACATCTTAACAAGGAACCGGGGTGATCTTTGGCAGATCAAACTCAACCTAGGGCTGATTATTGAGTGAAAGCCATTGGGGGACTTAAATCAACTCAAGATAGTCAAGATTAATTTCATTTTTGTAGGTTTATTTTAATGAATCCTATTAGTTTGTGATGAATTGCACTGAATAGGGGCCATGGAGGCCTATACCTAACTCTGATTTACCAATCTAAAGGGAGTAGTCTACCAACCACAAGGTAGGACTATCCAACCAAAGGAGTAACTTTCGATTTACAATGGTCAATTTTTAAGAAGAAAGCACGGGGAATCACATATTCTAGAAATAAGGAACCACTGGGGTGATCGGTTACTTTGGGCAACAAATCGAACCTGACCTAGGGCTGACTGTTGAGTGAATGCCGCTGGGGGACTTAAATAAACTCAAAGATAATCAAAGATTAATTTTATTTTTAGGTTTGTTTTAGTGAATCCTATTGGTTTGTGATGAATTACACTGAATAGGAGGCCTAGACCCAGTTTCTCCAAATGGAGTAGTCTACCAACCACAAGGTAGGACTATCCAACTAAAGGAGTGCCTTTCAGTTTGCAATGGTCAAGTTTTAAGAGGAAAGTGTGGGGCCTCACATCTTCTAGAAATAAGAAACCACTAGGGTGATCGATTTCTTTGGGCAACAAATCGAACCCGACTTAGGGCTGACTATTGAGTGAACTGGGGGACTTAAATCAACTCAAAGATAGTCAATGATTAATTTCATTTTTTAGATTTTTATTTGTTTTGATGGATTCTGTTGGTTTTTGATGGATCACACTGAGAAGAAGCTTATATTTGCTTAGACCTATCTCAAATTTATTGAACCAAAGGGTAGCTTCAGAGAGCTATCACCAAAAGTGCCTTCAGTTTGCAATGATCAATAGAAGAAAGCTCGGGGACTCACTCACTATAAAATATCAGTGATGTTTGGGAAACAAATCAAACCCAACCTAGGGCTACCCATCGGTTTGCGATAAACATGCTTGAAAGTATGCGTCATAGTATTATATCTTCCAAAGCGGAATGACTATCGTGGTAACTTGCCTGTGAAAAAATAGATTGGAGACTGGGTGACAGTGAGTCAGGGATTTATCTCAGTAGTCAAGCAATTCTTATAAGGAGTTACGATTCCTAAATATAGATACTTGGGAGAAGGGGCCCTTGGGGCTTGAATTCCTAATCCACAAGTGAATTAATTTTTTTATTTATTTTAGTTGTTTTAATGTAGACCTGTTAGTTTGAGGGATCAAGCAGAAGGAACATATAAGCTAAACCTACGAGATTCTTGAACTAAGGAGAATGCATATCCGTTGAACAAATGCTCCAATCATATGGGTGGCTACTTAGAAAGGGGGACTGTCTAATCCAAAAGTAACTCGGATAGTATCTAAATGGGGTTGTGAAGGACTTGATCCAAATAGAGTGCCCATAGGGATGGGGCCGCTAAGGGCTTAATCCAACACCCTGGAGAAAATGGCATGGCTAGTAATATATCCAATAGGTATTTGGTGTCCAACTCTAGGAGAAAGCATGGGGACTCACATCTGCCAAGAGTGGTGTACTCACCGATTGAGCCACTGTCAATATAGCAAACATCAACCTAAGGTTCACATGATTATCGAAGAAAGCTTGGGACTCACATCTCATAGCGAAATTGAGTTGGGATAGTCATCTTTGGCTCGACTAATACTAGGGACTATTAAGTGAATATCGTTGGGGGACTTATATCAACTCAAAAGTAGTTAAGAGGAAAAGAGCCTCTGGGAACTTACCCTAAACCTCAAAATATACTCAACCTAGTTAGAGCATAATGGCTAGTTCAAGAAGAAAGTAGAGGGACTCACATCTTCTTAAATGAAGTCAACATGAGATAGCTTACTGGCTGGGCAGTGAAGACTACCATACTAACAATGCGCTCATTGGTTTGCAATGATCAAGTTAGGAAGAAAGCACAGAGGCTCACATCCTCTAACAAATGATCACTGTGATGACATACTAGCGGTAGCCCGCAGACCCGACCTAGAGCAACTAATGAGTGAGTGTCCCATAGGACTTGCTCCCACATCAAAATAGCGAGATAAAAGATTTTGTTTGATGTGCATATGTTAAAGGAATAGGATGCCTGGGTTCTCTCTACATAAAACATTAAGGAATTTGATGAAATAAATGATGGCGATTCTACTAATAAAGGATGTCTTGGGTTCTCACCTTTAATGCTAATCAAAATAGGATGCCACTTGGGTTCTCTCACACCTATTCTAATCACGTCGGAGGATTGTGTTTGTGTATGAAACATGGATAGGATGCCACTGGGGGACTCTTCCACCTACCCTAAACACGTAATGGTGGATTCGCAAGACAAGCAAACAATACTTCAAAAGAAGAGAATATTTGATGAATGTAATTAGATTTTTTTGTTCTATTTATTAATGATTATTTTTGAACATGATTTGTTTCATGGGTAATATTTCTTTAGATAGAGCCCATTAATTGGAAGCATCGAGTGTTCCCCTTTACAATCAATAAGCTGATAAGATCTTCCTTGGTAGGCCTTCTCTGTAGCATAGGGGCCTTCCCAAGTGGGTTCAAACTTGCCTCCCATATTTCAACAAGCAATAATAGGTCTTCTTAGGACTAACACAAGTTCTCCTACTTGAAAGACCGGACCAGACTTGAATCATTTTGGTCTTGTACAACTCGAGGTTTTTTGCACAAGTGACTCTCCTCAAACCTTGAGCTCTTCTAACCCAACTTTGCATTGTTATGTAGTGATCTTGTTACCCAATGCTATCCTTAGTGATGAGTTGAACTTTTAAAGGTAGAATGGCTTGGACCCATACACTAAAAGCGGGGTAGATTGAATTGAGTCAGTATGTGGTGTGGTAGGCCCACAAACCTTCAACCAAGCTCATGCCATTGTCGTTTGTTATCATCAAAGTTTTCTTCAATATGGATGAGTTTTGTTTAAATGCTTCTAAGCCATTTTCTAGGGTAGTAGATGGTGAGTATTCCATCTATGTCTTAGCAAAGCTATTGATCTTTTGCTTTTGAATGCGATATCGGTATAATTTATCGAGGCACTCAAACCTATATACGATATGGTTCTGAAAAAGAAGCACATCTGACTGTGACCTCTCGAGTGGGATGGCTTGCCCACTTGGAAAAAGTCGATGGCCCTAAATGATGACCCTTGGAAGAAGGAGGATTGATCGGACCTAAAATGTCGATAACCCAACACTCAAATGGCCATGAGGCCAATGTAGGGTGTAGAATGTTGGGTGGTTGGTGGGGACAACACCGTGCACCTGACACTGATGACATCTTCTAGCTACATGCATGCAGTCTGTGATCATCGAAGGCCAGTAATATCCAAGTCTTTTGATCTTCATCTTCATCTTCAAACTGGATTGATGAGCTCCACATGGACCTACATGTACCTCAGTTATAATGCCATGGGCTTCATTTTTGTCTAAATAACATAACCACAATTGGTCAGAGGACCGACGGTATAGTGAGAGCTCTCTATTTTCCTTGACAGGCTTGTGATTTTTCTTGAGGTAGTTTGGCGGTGTTCAAGTAATCTATGAACGGTTGCCTCCAATTCAACTCCCCTTTTTGGTGACGAAAACCTCACCTTCAAGAAAAATTCTCTCGATGAGTTCAACATCAATAAGGGACAAAACTTATCTATTTTAGACCTTTATTGGAATGGACTCATCTTCCGGACATGCCAATTCTTTGGCAAGTTTGGCCAAAGCATCTATGCTCTCTACTGGGAACCTTGTAGATGGTAACTTGAATCTAAAGCTTCATGGTATACTCATGGTAGTGACGAAGCTTGCGTTTGAGAATCTTATATGACTCGGTGATCTGGTTGATAACCAACTGAGATTCCCCAAAGATATTGAAGGTTTTGACACTGATAGTGATGACTAACTCCAGACCAATAATTAAAGCCTCATACTCAGCTTTGATGTTGGTGCAGGGGTTGGAAAAATAATATGAGAATCTCATCACATTATAGTTTGGAGTTAGTAGAACTATTCTTACCCCTGCCTTACCTAGGAGAATAGATCATGGTGCTTCACCTTTAAGAAAAGAAGCAGCACCATCAAAATACATCTCCCATCGGTGGTTGCTGGCCTCCCCTAAGTTCATGATTTGTTCATCGAGGAGATCATCACTAAGCGGAGAATCAGCAGAAGTGGGTGTGTTGCTAAGAAATTCACTAGTGCACACCTTTACGCAGAGGGTATGGAAGTGATATCAAACGAGTATCATGGACCAGTGAGCCAAACATCTGATAACATTGGTCATGTCATGAAATACTACAGTGGATTCATTATTGAGATCAAGTTCACCTTGTGAGAATGCATGTAGTGTCATAGCTTGTAGGAGGCAAAGATTAAAGCTAGGCAATGTTTCTCAATAGGTGGATAATTTGTTTCAGCAGAGATCAGATGATGGTTGAGGTAGTAGAGCGCTCTCTCCTTTCCTTCATCATTGGCTTGGGTTAATAGAGCATTGAGCGAGTCATCTAATGTAGCAGGGTAAAAGATGAGTGGCCTGCTTGGGATAGGGGCTGCGAGAACTGGCAATTTCACCAAGTACCACTTGATGTCTTCGAATGCATGCTAGCACTTGTCATCCCACTTGAACTTAGCATCCTTTTTGATAAGTGCAGAGAATGGCTTGCATCTCCCCGATAGGTTTGAGATAAAACATCTTAGATATGCCAGCCATCCTTGAAAGGATTTGAGTTGAGTTAAACTCTTAGTAGGTGGCATTTCTAAGATAGCTTTAAACTTTTCAGAATATATTTCTATTCCCTAGTGTCGAACAATAAACCCAAGGAATTTCCCTAAGCTACTCCGAATGCACACTTCATGGGATTCATTTTTTAGGTTATATTATCTTAATCATTCAAAAACTACTCTCAATCAAAGAGGTGGTCTTCCTTTTCTTTGCTTTTGACTACTAGATCATCAATGTATCACTCAACCTGATGATGGATGAGTTTGTTGAAGATCTGAGTCATGGCTGTTATATAGCACCACATTTTTAAAGGCATGACCTATATGAAGATTTTGATCAGGGATTGGAAAGGAGTGTTTCTTTCATCTTCATGAGACATTTTGATTTGGTTATAGCCAGATGATTCATCCATGAAAGAGAAGACAACATGAGATGAGGCAATGTCCACCATTAATTCTGGTATAGGAAGAGGAAACTTATCCTAAGGGCATGCCTTATTTAAGTCCCTAAAATCGATGCAAATTTGAATTTGGCCATTCTTCTTCGTGACTTGGACAACACTGGCTAACCAGGTAGGATATTTTTCTTCCCTGATGAAACCAGCATCGATTTCTTAACTTTAGAACTGACTTGTTGTTCAATTTCTAATCGCATGCATAGGAGCTTGCTTAATATGGCGTTAGGGTCTATTGCTAGCTTGTAATCGTCAAGAGATAATGCATTTCTTCATAACTCCATGCGATCTTTAAACTCTCAATTTTAACTAAGTCATTGGTTTCTTCTTCATTCAAGAATGAACGATGTATGTCAGCGAGATTTTCTTCTGTCCTGAGGTTGATTTCTTTGAGCTTGTTTATTATTGAATGGATTTCTTTATCAAATTTTAGAGGTGCATCCTTGACTTGAAGATCATTTGGATCATAAACACACATTTTCATAAGAGTTGGGGATGTGTGAGAAGAACTTATCAGAATCTAAATGGTTGGTAACAACCAAATAATAATTCATCGATAGACTACTTTAATGAATCCTAGTCCTCTTGATTGTGCTTCCCACCGTATTGTTCCATAATTTTCAAAGTACTCTGACCTATGCTTGAACCAAGTGTGAGGAACCAAACCTTTCTATATAAGATTTTGAACCCAAAGAGAGTAAAAATCAATTGATAATTCCATTAATTCTTTAAAAGTATCCCTCTTCTTCATCCACTTTAGGACTTAAGGAAGATGAACCCAAAGAGAACCTCTTCTGCTTCATGTCACTAGAAGACTCAGGGACTTCCTTAACTACTAAATCTTTAACTTTTTGAGATGAAAGTGAGGTTAGATCTAGGGTTCCCAATTGTTGTGTAATAGTTCTATATAAACCAGATTTGAATGCTTTGCTTTGCTTGAAGGTCCGATCTTCGTCACAGTCTGGAACTAAAGTCACCTCCAATGGAACCCACTAAGAGGGGCTAGCTGATATACTAATCACATTAGACTCATCCTCCGAGCTAGATTCCAAGTCAATGTGAATAGTAGGGGCACTCCTGTGAACTGGAACACAACCTTTATTAGTTGAAGGCTAACTAGGCTGACTCTGTTTCTATCTCTGCCTCTACCTGATGGAGGGTGAGCCATTCTACCCACATGTCTATATGATAGAATGGACTATGGGTGGAATGTAAGATGTGGCTCTATTTCTTTCTCATTTCTCCTTTCTTGTGAACTTGGACTTTTCATTTTCTCTTCATTTTCTTTTATCTTTTCTTTTTATTTTCATTTTGCATTTGAATTTTATCCAAGTTCACGAGAAAGGGTGTGTTGAGAGAGATAGTAAGTCACATCCTCATAAATCTCAACCTCTCTAACTGAAAATGGCTTTTTGTCACCGTTGACCCGATATTTAATTCCATATTTTTTGAACTTTATGCACTGATAAAGGGAGGATGGAACGATCTTATTCTGATGTATCCAAGGCCTACTGAGCAAAGCAGTGAACGAAGTATTTGAATTAATGATGTAGAACTTGGCTCTTTAATCCGATCTCCAAAGATATAGAACCTAAAACTACCTTGATCATTGAATCCTCTCAACATCATCCATCTCCTTGGAGAGTAGAGATGTCGATCTTCAAATAGGCAAGGGTCTTTAGACTCATAATGTTCACCAATGCACCTGCATCCATGAGAACCTTGGTGAGTGAACTTTGTCCATGTCAAGATGTAGAGAGGTTGTGCTCCAAGTCCTCCAGAAAGTCTTCATATGTGAAGGTAATCCCTTGGGCTTCTTTTGTATAGTGCGCTTCCTCACTTATAGTGGCCAGCTGAGCTAATCATCTCTCGGGGTCAAGGAGAGTCTTGATTAGTGATTCCCTTATCTCTTTAGATAAGACAAGGGCATCATATATGCTTAGCTAGATGATAACTTTCTTAAATGAAAAAGGACATTGTAGTCCACCTTCAGCTGGTCTTCCACAAGCATATCTAAGGGTGGAGCATCCTGTGGAAGGGCTTTTCGATCTTCAGTACCAATGACTTATTTTCTTCTATCTTGAGATGCTACCCTATGAGGTAGAACATTGCCACTATGGAGGTTGACTTCGGTGATCTCTTGAGGCAAGGTGGTGGAAGGTTCACTTTCAGGCTCACCTACGCTTCTCCTATGGGACCCTCAAAATGGATGATTCCAAGTCTATCTCGAGGTGAACCCATAGTATTTGAGTTGGAAAGTCAACTCACGAATCAAAAAGGAAGATCAAATTATTATAGTTAGACTTGAAGAGTTATCATTAGGAATAGAAGATAACCCATCAAGTGACACAGATATAATTCAAAATAGCTTTATTCTTCAATTTCTTGGAATTGTTTGAGGTACAAAGTAGAAAGTCAAGTAGGTGAGTAAGGGATTTGATGCCCTTATCTGATACAAGTTCTACTAGTAGAAAAAATAGAAGAACTAGGAATGGAAGAAGTCACGGTGGAAGGCTTGAAGGGTGGAGGCTGGACGGTCATTGTGCTAAAGCTATCTCAGTGACATCTTCTTCACTGCTGAGCTCCCCTTTCTAGAGTTGGCAGCGCAACTTGCAAACCTTCCTTGGTGGTTGAGGTTTGAGTGACTCAGCACCAAGAAAGCTTCTTGATCTTGAATTATTTTCTTAGAGGTTTGGATAAAGAGATATCCCAAACTTCTTTAGTTTTGGTAGGATCATATGTATGCACAAGAATTACCCTAATGGAATTGGAAGGTTGTTACATAAGGCATTCCTTTGGGATAACTACAGCGCCGGTCTTGAAACTGTGTTCAAGCTAGTCCTTGAATGTAAAGCAACCCTCCAAAATATGGCATAGCATATGGTGGAAAGGGTAAAAGTTTGGATCATGACTTTTGCTTACTTCCTCCGGTCTCTAGGCTCGGGTAACTAGAAATCAGGTTTCTTTAAGAGATTCTTAAAGATTTTTTTGATTACCTCCCTCTTAAAAGAATAAGATATATTTAACTTATCTAAAAGAGTAGGTGGTTCATAGCTACTGGTGGTATATGCATGTCTTGGTGGTGGTGTGGTATGGGCGGTGTGGTGCTGTGATGGAGGCTACATTGGAGGCTGGTATGGCTACCTCAGTGGTGGCAAAGGAGGTGGAGGCTACTGAGGTTGTGGTCTCTCGGACAGATCTCTAGCTGGTTACTTCCCCTTATCAATCACTGCTACTGCTCTTGGCTTCTTCTCATAAACCTTTTGGAGCTTCTGCTTGGGCAATTGATCTTGAAAAGATAATAGTTTGGCCTCTCATTGTAGACTAGCCACCTTATTGATTAGTTTCTCAAATATCTTGATAGTGAAGCCCTTAAGCATGAAGGTGACCAGTCCATGGATATTCTTCAAGAGAATCTCAATGGCATGTTGATAGGCTTGATTCACACTTCATTCAGTTAGCCATCAGAATATAATCAACAAGGGACTCACCGGTGTTGTTATGCTACAATGAGATCACCTACAACCCTTTCTTGAGCTCCAAATAAACCTCTTGATGAAGAGTTGCTCTAACTTAGCAAATGTCTTTACTGAACCATTGAGCAGTTCAACATATCATTCAAAAGTAATACCCGCTATGCTACTAAGAAAGAGTCTAAAGAGTAAAGTGTTGTTGCCACCTGCATTGGAACAACTAACTTTGAAATGAGCTATATATTGCCTCGAGTTTCCACTGTCATTAAAGCTTTTGAAGGAAGGAGACACGAAACCCTTGGGATATTGGATAACATCAAATTCTTCTGGGTAGAGTCTATCCTTTGGAACTGATGATCCTCCCTAGGCTTGAGCCAAAGCTTCCTTCACCTGCTGCTCAACCATGGATTTGATATCTTTTTCATATGTGGAGGTACTTTCCACTACCATCCTATATAGGCTAATGCTACCTTGCTCAACTGGAGGTAGAGTCTTGGCTGGGTCCATGACATGCACTAACTGAGGTTGGCTGACATCGATTGTAATAGGATGAACTGGAGGGGTTTATTTTTGAAGAACTGACACTACTGCTAACAAGTCCTGTAACTGATGTGCCATCCTATCAATCTTCTTCTTTGTGAGTTGGTGTTGGGCTAATTTTGAGTGTCTTCACAACCTCATCACCTTATGGCTTGTTGTTCCCCAAGAAGAGATCTCATTATGTCCATGCATGCTTGTTTGAATCCCCATCAAGTCTCTTCATGGATGTTCATGTCATCTGATTTCTACATCCCCATAATAGAGATCAATCATCAGGATGATTTATTTTGTTATTGTATCTGATCCCCGAAATATAACTCATTTGTTTGATCACCATCTCCACAATTGGTTGTATGGGTGAAGTTGGTGAAGGAACGACCATGATGCTTGGGATACTTCACGCCACCACTAAGGTAAAGGTCGAAGCGGAGTTGGGCCTACCACAAGTGGTGTAGGGGAGGTAGGATCCCTTGGTTGTGGCCAGGATCATACATTTTTTTCCCGGATCGGCCTTCATGGCCTTGGAATGGGAGATGCTACACAACTGTGTGGATGAGGGGTAGGCGGTGGGGTGGAGACCACCAACTCTGTTACCACGAGGCGCCCTCCGTGGTGGATGGTCTCAATCATAAGAGTACTATCGGTGGTAGCGGGGCTAGAAAATCAACCAAAGTAGGCATGGTGAACCTCCCCTCCCTACTAGTAATGTGGTTGTATGGGCCTCATGGGCCTCTCTAGAATGCCTCCCTATCTTTGCGGGATATGGGTCGAGATTGAGCCAGGTACCTTTGAGGGTATAATACTTGAGTGAGGAGGCGGCGCGACCTCTGCTCTTACTACTTGGAGGAGGTGATGAAGGATCCTATCCTCTGATCAGAGAGAGGATGAAATGGACTAGTGTGAGTGATGATGGAGACTCGGCTGATTCTAGCTCTATCCAGTGTGAAACCATTTGATCATATAGTTCTTCTTCCTATGTTAAGTATGGGTAGGATGAGAGGAGTGTGAGCTAGACCCATACTCAAATGTTGAGGAGGCAAGCCTTGAAACTAGGAGCCTTACCCGGAGGTGGGTGGTAGGTCTTGTGCTTGCTTGAGAAACATGAGAAACTCTAGGATGAACTCCAAGGGTGGTCATACTATTGGGCTAGAACAATAAAGTTTGTGGTACTACCAAAACTTTCCTCTTTAGTGAGGAGACATCAGAATCAGAAGGTGAGTCTATCCTGATGACCGGCTTCTGCCCGGTCACCTTCATCCTACTAACTGTGGTGAGGAAAATGCCCTCACAAGTGATCTTGGCCCCCTCAAATCCCCGACCAAAGTGAATTAGGTGGGTATGGTTCAAGCGGGGGAGGTTAGCCTGATCTAAAGCTAGATCCATACCATGGAAGAAGGTGAAGACAAACTTCTGGGAACTAGCCATTTCCAAAACTATAGTAAACTGAAACTGAACTGTACTGCATTGATTGAAAAGAACCTGCAATGAGTAATCAACTTGTATCAATTTTCTTTCTCCATAGACTTTTTTTAAATTTTGAATTTTAAAAATTTGAACCCACATCCAACAACTTGGAAGTGTTAAGTGGGGTTAAAATAGATTTGATAAGGTTGATTGAAAGAGGAATTTGAATATGAATCAACAAATTTGATGAAATATGGATTCAAAATTTTTAAGAAGGATGCTTCCAAAGGTTCATGTTTGTTTTGAATTTTGAATTTTTACTTTGTGGACCTTTCCCTTTAACAAATTTGGGTATGTTAAAGTAAGGGTCAAATGATTTTATTTTTGATTGATTGATTTGGAATTTCATTACCAAATTTATATAAGTGAAGTGTTTGAAATGATTGTTCTTTTTTTTATTTTTTTTTGATTTTGAAATTTTTTGGAATTCTCACTTAGCAAATAATTTTTGAAAATAGGATTCTTAGCAAATTTAATCATTTTGTTTTGATGTTTTGAAAGTGGAGACTTTACTTTAGCAAATTTGGTATGCTAAAGATGAAGTCCCACTTGGTTTTGTGAAATGAAAATTTTATTTAGAAAATTTAGGTATGTTAAATGAAATTCAAAATGGTGTGTTCAAAATTTTTGATTTTATGTTTGGTTTTGAAAATGGAAAGTTCTCCTTAGCAAATTTGGTATGCTTAGGAAAGAAGTTGCAAAGGTGTTTGAAGATTTTTGTTTTGGATTTGGCAGCTTCACTTAGCAAATTTGAGTATGCTAGGTGAGGTTCCAAATGGTGTTTGAAATTTTTTGAATTTTGGATTTGGAGACTTCACTTAACAAATTTGGGTATGTTAGGTGAGGTTCCAAATGGTGTTTGAAAATTTTTTAGATTTTGGATTTGGAAACTTCACTTAACAAATTTGTGTATCTTAAATGAAATTCCAAAAGTGTTTTGAAAATTTTTTGAATTTTGGAATTTGGAAACTTCACTTAACAAATTTGAGTATGCTAAATGAAGCCCCAAATGTGTTGTTGAAGATTTTGAAATTTTGGGTTTGGGAACTTCACATAACAAATTTGGGTATTAAGTGAAATTCCAAAATGTTGTTTGAAAATTTTTAAATTATGATTGTTGATTTTTGATTTTGGATTTTGGAAGCTAGACTTAGTAAATTTGAGTATGCTAAATGAAGTTCAAAAATGTGTTTTGAAAAATTTTGGATTTTGAATTTTGAGACTTCACTTAACAAATTTGGATATGTTAAATGAAGTTCCAAATGGTGTTTTAAAAAAGTTTTTGAAAATTGATTGTTTAGTTTTATTTATTTATTTATTTTATTTTTTGAAAAGAGGGCTTCCATTCAAAAAATTTGGGCATGTTGGAATAGAAGTTAATCTCATTTTTGAAATGTGAGATTTTTTATTTTGTGTGTGATTATTGCTTTTGAAAGAGGGATTTCCAGCTTAATCATATGTGGGATATGTTTAAGTTGGATTTCCAAATTTTATTTTTATTTGAGAATGAAATCTCCATTCAATAAATTTGGGTATATTGGATGTTCATATGTGCTTTTGAAAAGTTTAATATTGTTTTGGAAATGAAACTTCCATTCAATAAGTGTGAGTATATTGAGTGAAAGGATTCACATGTGCTTTTGAAAATTTTATTTTTGTTTTGGAAATGAAACTCCGATTCAATAAGTGTGAATGTATTGAATGGAAAGGTTCATATGTGTTTTTTTGAAATTTTTTTATTTTGATTTTAAAAAGATGATTGTTCATTTTACTTGAAAATGAGATCTTCATCAAAATGAATTTGTGGAAAATGTTCATTTGTGCTTTTGGAAATGGTTGTTATTTTTATTTTTGAAAATCCCTAAATGTAACAATTATTGGAATTGTTAAAAGAGGGTGATAAATGTCTTGTGGAAAATATTTTATTAAGTGCATTTTTGAAAAGGTGCTTTTGAAAAGAAAAATTTTTATGGAAGATTTATTTTTTTTGTCTTTATTATTTTAGAATGAACCTTTCCTTATCATGAACATGATAAGGAGGAAGTCTTAAAAATGTTTTCTTTTTTATTTTAGATCTTTTCATTTTACCCATTAGAGGACCCATGGGGGTTTTAAGACCAACGAGGAATGCAGTCCTAAAACCTAAAGATGTTGGCTAACTCAACTCAAGAATAAAATGAGTTAAGTGCCAACGAAAAGAAGGATAGTCTTGGATTCATACCAAAGTACAAATCCACTATCGATACTCAAAGACAATGATCATTTACCAAAGATGGAGAGAGGAACCATCCCCAGCGGAGTCGCTAGAAAAATCTATTGGTAGAAAAATCTCTATTAGAGGGATTGGCCTTTCAAATCTGTATGGTTGAAAAGAAAGACAATACCTTTTATAGAAATTCATCTTTTTAGGATGCCACATAGATCTGCAAATGTACTTATTCAGGTGATCGAGTACGTCATCAAGGATTCTTCCCCTACTTTACATGAAAAAATAAAGCAGGATTTATTTTAAATCAGGTTCATTAAGTTCCCTACAAGGGCAAGCCCCCATAGTTAATTATATCATAAGGAATGAAGATTCTTTAGGAAAACTCTCGATTAAGATAAATGATCGTTGTCTCTAAATATTTCAATAGGAAGGACTATCAATCGATTGATTTATTTTTAAAGATCAAATGGGATTGATCAAAGAGAGATTTATTATCGAAGCCAAACGGGAATAAGTAGGAGATGCTCACGATGCTAGGAAACTTAGCGAACATCTCAAACTATCCTATGGTTAGGATTTACATTTGAAATTGATTTAGTTTGTTTCTGTTGCAATTTTCACTAAAAATTTAGGACTTGTGATTACTTAATACAAGATTAAAGAAATGCCTAAGATGTGAGGAATTAATCTTATGGCCTGCAAAGGGGAAAAGCAATCTCAGAACCTAAATCTAGGGAGCTTCGGTGAGGGCCAGAAGCATAACCTAAATCTAAGCTAAAAAATGGGTAATTGGTTTGCCTCCACAAGAGAGGACAAACCACCCGATAACTTAGACTTACAACTGCCTGGGGGTAGACGAAACTAACTCCTCCTACAATTTTAAATACATATAGGTAAGTATTTATGTTTATGCAAGATAGTTAGGCTGTTATTATTTAGAAAGAGACTAAGTCCTTAAACACTCCCTAAAAAGGCTAGATCATGTAAAGGTATGCTTCAAATGACCTAAATTTAATGCATTTTAAATTTCATTTTATTTTTATTTTGGACAATAATTTTGATTGAAGCTAATAGGATTCTTATGCTTAATGCATGAGAAATAGAGTTATTGGCCAAAATCAGTGAGAAGGGAGGAGGTGAGTTTTCACCATGGCTCTTACATTCAAGCCAAGTTTCTCTGGCAAAGGTAAAAGCCCTCCAATCAAGAGTGAAATAAGATGCATTTGTGTATGAAATTATAAAAGAAATGCTCATCCAGCTAAGGGTTTGCTAATTCTTTTATCTTGATTTTAAACCTAAGCTTTAGGTGAGTTTATGAGTTGTTAAGTTGGGTAAAAGATTTATTTTTTCCTAAAGAGCCTAATCCACATCTAGGCCATACATAAAGCATGGAAGAAACTAGGAAAAGTATGCCACTTAATACACAAGCTAAATAAATCAACAATCAATTTTTAAAGGTAAGCACAAAAAGAATAAAAGGCTTTTGTGCTCGGGCACCACCACACATACCCGAAAAATATCAATTATGGGTAACCAAGCTCTACCCTTATACAACCCGGATTACAAATGATTTAAATTATAGTTAAGCAAAGGAATTCATTATTATGGGGTTCTTCAAGCTTTCTTTCTTCTTTTCTTCTTTCTTCTTTTGGTTCTTCCCTTTGGATGGTTGGAAGGTGGATGCTCTAAGGCTTCACATGGTGCATAAGATAGGATCTTATGCCCAATGCTCATCCTAATCCCCATAATAATCATTCCCAAATCCTAATTATAGAAATTTTTTCTTGAAAAGGAAAAGTGGAAATCTAACTAACACTTGCAAAATAAAGGTTAGCCAAAACAAATCACGCAAATCCCAAGCATGTATATTGGACTTATCAGCCCACACATGGGTGACTAAGTACACCTAGCCTATGGATTATGCTTAAGAGTATAAAGCACTTGCAAGCAAAATCATTTATATTTCTATTTATGATAGGGCCACTTAAGCACAATGCACTACAAAAAAGAAAAGTTAAACTAAGAACGTCCTACCATTCATTCTACGAGCATACAGCCTAACATCCAATCTAAAATATACATCACCAAATAAAACAAACATCAAATCATGCACCGACCTAACCTAAAGCTAGAAGTGTTGACTTAGGCTAATGTGTGTGCTTTGAAAGCTTATGTGGTATACTTAGCTATGGATTTAGGTTCAAATTTTCTAAGTGTGAATGACATGTTGAACTTAGAGGAGTGTTTCATTTAAGTTATTTAGAAGTTTTGGATTGATTTTATTTTGTGTTTTCATTTGGTTCAAGTGGATCCTACAATTAATTACTAAGTTATGAAGAGAGGGAAAGAGAAGGAGACTTCTCTTTCCTTCCCTAACCTAAGTAATTTCTAAAGTAGATTCACATTTTTTTTAATTTCATTTAGGTGAATGTTTTGATTAGATCTTTTAATTAATCTTAAACCTATTCTAAAAGAAAAACATTTTAATATTAAATAAAATGAATCAAAATTCACATAACACACATTACTTCATTTCTTTCACAACATATATATCAAGCATATGGATGGACCCTAAGCATACCTATACATGCAAATCAGAATATTTAACACACTTTATGATGCATGCTAAGTAATCCATTTAAGAAAATTTAGAAGTTGAATATGCATGATTTTCTTAAGTATAAAAGGTTTTTCTTATCCAAAATTGCACATACACATATGAAAGTAAGAAAGGCATAAGTGAGTACAGTGCTATTGTTAACCAGAGGTGTAAGGTATAAAACCTACTTAGGGATACTTAAAGCCTCACAAACTCGGGGTTGTTCAGACTAATATACCACTTTCCTTAAATATAAACACAAGTATAAAAGAAATTAAATGGAAAAGAAGAATGCAAAAATTATTTAATGGATTCATTCTTGTTTATGTAATTTAAGTATGCAAGTATAGGCAACCCTTCTTAGGTGATAGCATAGGAATGAGTAGGGTATGAAATTAAGTAAGTGTTGGGTTCTTTTCAAAGGAACCCTACATCTTACCAACTACTATTCAAAACCATACTAACATAAGAAAGAAAAGAAACCTATGCTAAGCATACCATTATAATCTATCACATGCAAGCTTATAATTAAAATACAAGTAGCACACTTTCACATTTGGTATTTGATTTATATATTTTAAAAATAATTTGAATTTAGTAGTGATAATAGCCACTCATATTTTTACTTTAGCCAACACATGAAAATTTGATATAAAGCAAACAATTTCATTTTAAAATTTGAATTTCAAAACTACGAATGCATGAAATCACATGGAATACAACTTAAAATGTTGGGGAAAGATCCAAAGTAATGAAAGCATGTAAATAAATTCACTTCACTTAAATCCTAAATACATTCTTATAGAATAAGAAAATTTAGAATAAATCAAAGTGAATTTCAAAATGATTTTTTTTAAATTTGAAGTTTGATTTAATTTTGAAAAAGGTGAGATGAGTTTTCTATTCCTAACCCATTCCCACATGTTTTTAATATTTCTTTTTTAATTTTTAGGTACTTAGATCCATTTTTATGTGTTGATTTAAGGTATGAATTAAGTAGCTTAATTAATCCTTACCTACACCACCTTAGAAGAATTAACTAAATAATTATGAGCCAATGAGATGACATAAAACCCACAAGGAATTTAAATTTGTAATGCAAATAAATAGGCCTAATGCAATTTGACTCAATTAAAAATTAATTAAGTTTTTAAGTAAATTTCAAAACACCCTTTCATACCTATGAATTGAGTTTTGATTTTCTTAATTGAACTTAAGCTATTAAACAACTAAGCATCTACCCAAAGTAGATTAATTAAGTTATCAAACTTTTTAAAATTTTTAGAAATTGATTAAGGGGATAATTAATTTATTTGCCCTTAATTAAGAAGAGATTAAGGAGAGGAGAGGAGGTTTAGGGAATAGCTTAGGGAAAATGCCCCTGAAATATTTCATAAACCTTCTACTTACTGGATCTAACCTTCACCAACCCTAATCATAGGGTAAACCACTAATCACACCCTTATTATGATTAATTACCTGAGAAGGGTAATTAAGAAAATCATATACTATTACTCTAATCAAGCCTTCAATAAATTCCAAGCAAATTAGGGGAGGTAGAGGTCATCCCCTAAAACATACCCAAGAAATTTGGGATTAATCAGAGGCCTAATCAAAAGGAATTAGCCAAATACACTTTCCAATAAAACCCAAATTTAGAGAAAAGGATAATTTAAAACTTATCAAAATTAATTTTAAAATGTTCTAGGATTAATTATCAATCCATAGAATTCTTATATTTTTTTTGAATTTTTTATGAAGAGTTATGAATTTTTGAAGTTCTCTAGATTAATTAGGAATTAATTAATGCACTTAACTAATCCCTGGCTAATCCCTAGCTCACGGTGACGTGTTCGTGGTGACGCTTTACACGCATCATGCGTGAAGGATAACTTAAGTTGTCACCTTTCAAATGATGGTGGTGGCACATGCGCTTAAATTCTCTAACGTTCGATCAAAGATCGGATGGCTAAGGATTCCCCCGCGGTTTAAAAAGGATAAATAGATTTCTAAACGTGTTGAATAATATCAGCCGTCCATTTAAAATGCACTGATGACGACTGAGATGATCTAAGTTTCTCCTCTTGATCAACAGAGACCATCCATGATCAAGGGGAAGATCCAAGCTAGATCTAGCATAGAATCACACCAAATTCAACACACACCATCTAAAGACAGAGAGCGGCAAATCCAATGATAAAAATTGATGAAGTAAAAATTTATTTCACAAAGCTCCACACCACATTGAGTTTAGTGATTGAAAAATTCCATACCTTATCGGAGGTGATCACCGATGCTCAATCCCCTTGGAGAAGCTTCGTCTGGTTGAGTCAAAGCCTTGCTGAAATTTGGAGCACTTGAGGTTGAGTGAATCAATGGATGGACCAACTCCTCCTTGCTTGAGCTTCAGCTTTGATCCAATTGGACTCTTCCTTGCTATGGAAACTTCAATAGAAGCTTAGGTGCACTTGACTTAGCTCCTAGGTGAAGTGTGCAAGAGAAATTGGAAGGAGATCAAGTGTGGAAGAAGTTGGCAATTCACTCTACCTCCCTTATTTTTGTACTATGCAAAACTGAGAAAATAGAAAATGGGAAGGGCTCTAGGAGGCTTAGGATCAATCTCCAATGGCTCCTCTGGCTTCCTATTCTTCAATCAACCTTGAGTGAATGAAAATATAAGTGAATTATGGGGAGTATATCTCCCCCTTAAAGGATTGGATGGTCAGCATTATCCATGCCATTTTGATCCAATTTATGAGATTGGGAGAGCTATATGATCTATTTTTGGTGTGCACATCATTATTTTGACCCGAGGAATGGATTGCCAACCTCCCATGTGCCTTAATTTGAGTTTAAGAGGGAGTTTGAAATTTCATTTTTGAGCTAGGGGGTCGGGTTTGGTCGAGGGACAAAATGGGCTGACCCAAACCCATTGGGTTGGGTCCACCACTCATCACTAAGTTCCCATGAGCTTTTGGAAAACCTCAAGTGAATGTGAAGAGGGTATGACCAAATTACCCATGGGTTAAGCCAAAATTTGTTCTATGACCTAGGGGTAGGATGACCATTTTGCTATTTTTCTACTTTGAACATGTTGTGTATGTGGAGAAACTAGGTTTGGCCAAGTTTCATTGGATTTGGAATCCATTCGGTAGAGTTTGGCTCATGTTGACCCATTTAGGTCAAAATGTGTCAACTTGGGTCAAGTTGACCAATAGGTCAAATTGGGTCAAAGCAAGGGTAGGGTCAAATTCATATGACCATTTGAAATTTTTTGGGCCCTTTGGTTTGGTTCAATTTGGATTAGTTTTGAATTTGGCTCATATGACTTCATTTAGGTCAAATGTGTCAAGTTGACCTATTTGACCCATTTGACCTATTTGAGGTAGGTCAAGGGCAGGTTTAGGTTTGGTTAGTCATATTGAGTGGATTGGTATCTTTATTTTCAATCAATTTAGGTTAAGTTCAATTTTGGCTCAAGATGACCCCTTTAGGTCATGTTGGGTCTAAGATCAATTGGGCTAGGTTAGATCTAGTTGGCCAATAGAGGCTTTGGTCAAGTTTCACAAGTGATTTGGAATGAACTTGACCCAATGGTTTGGATCAATTTGGCTTAGATCAAGTTTTGACACATTTTGGCCCTTTAGGTCAAAATGGATCAAGTTGGGTCAAGTGGGCCAACTGGGCTAGGTTAGGCTCAAATGTTGGCTTGGTCAAGTTCAAACATAGGTCATGAGTGAACTTAGGTCAATGGTTTCAATCAATTTGGCCTATGGTGAAATTTGGCTATGCACGGTTTCATTTTAGGTTAAGTGTTGACTTGGTGAACTCTTAGGTTTGACATGGTTTGACCCAATTTGATTGATTTATCATCCCATGATGATTGTTGATCATGATGAGAGGGATATATGAGTTTGGTTCAATCCAATTTGGTTAGGATCAAAAGTTGGCTCATAAGGGTACTTTAGTTCACTTTGGGTCAAGTGAGTCGAAGTGGGTCAAATGGCTTGGTCAAAGCTTGATTTGAAGTTTAATTGAACTTGTTTATGTATTTATGATTCAAATATAATCCATTTGCAAGTGGTTTGAAGTCAAATGGGTTTTGATCCATTTGAAAATTGCATATTCAAAGGAAGAATATGAAGAGGTTTTGGGTTCAATTTTTGACTTGGGTTTTGACTGAGTGATTGAATTTTGGATTTAAATATGAGCTCATGGTTGTACGATTGATTGAATCATGAGAAAAAATCATGGGTTTGGCTTGATTTAAAGTTGATTTGGCAAAGTTCAAGATTTTGACTTGAAAGGCTTAGATTGGATTTTGATTTGATTTGAGTTTGATTTTTGGAAGTGGTTTTGATTGTTTGAATTTATATTTCTTTCATATGTGTGACTATAAACGAGAATATAAATGGATCAGGAGAAAATTTCAAGGGCTTGAAGTGTGGTTTAATCATGATTTGGGTTAAATCCATTAAAAGGGGATTTAAAGGATTTAAGGGAATTTTTAAATTGAAATTTAATTTTTGGATTGGATTTGATTGATTTATATTTATATTTCATTTATATATACGAATATAAATGAGAATACAAATAAGTTTTGAGAAAATCCAATGAGTTTGAATTGATTTGATCATGATTTGGTTTAAATCCATTAAAGAAAATTTAAAGGATTTAAGGGAATTTTAAATTGTAATTTAATTTTAGGATTGGATTTGATTCATTTATATTTATATTTCATTTATATATGAGAATATAAATACGTTTTGAGAAAATCCCATGAGTTTGAATAGGTTCGATCATGATTTGGGTTAAATCCATTAAAGGGAATTTAAGGGATTTAAGGAATATTTCATGAATTGATTTTGATTTTTGAGTTTGATTGGTTTGGTTTGATTTTATATTTCATTTATATATGTGCATATAAATGAGATTACAAATGAATCATGAGAAGAGCTCAAAGATTTGGTTAGGTTTTGATTGCTTTAGGTTAAGTCCTTAAGGGAGGTTAGGACTTGGACTCTTAGAAATTTTTGATGGATTTTGATCATGGGCTTCAATCATAGATTTGGATGTGGAAAAAATCAATTAGAAGTGATTTGGAGTTTGACTTGAAGGAAGGAAGGCGAGGAGTGGTTCAAGCTAAGGGTAGGCAAGTTTTTCTAACACTCCTAAGGCATGACTTATTCCTATGGCCAACCCTTCTAAGTTTATAGGGCTAGGTTGGAGTATCCACCTAATCACTAGATGTGTCTTAAGAATAAGGAACTCTTAAAGTCTAAGAGGAGCCTATGTCTAAGTGGGAGGTGTTGAGAGAGCTCATTCTAAAAATGAGGCCAACAGGGCCAAAATCAACAAGGAGGATATATGTTTTCACCATGGCTCTCAAAGGTCAAGCCATATTCTTTGGCAAAGGTGAAAGTCCTCCATAAGCAAGAGTGATGCAAGATGATTTTTATGCATAATGTGAGACATACGACATCCAGCTAAGAGGTTGCTAAATCTTTTATTATCTTGATTTATGTCCTAGGCTTTAGGTGAGGTTATGAGTTGTTAATTTTAATTTTGTGTTCATTAATTGGATATAAAATTTATTTTTCCCTAAGAACTAATTGCATCTAAGCCATTCATCAATCAATGAAGAAATTAGGAAAATCATGCTTTCTTAATGCATTAGCTAAACAAACATCAAATGATTTTTTAAAACTAGTGCAAAATAATAAAAGGCCGATGTGGTCGAGCTCCACCGCACAAACCCGAAAAGAAATAGGAAGTCAAGCTCTACCCTTATACAACCCAAATTACAAATGAATAATTATAATTAAAATGAATTCATGTTATAGGGATCTTCATTCTTCATTTTTCTTTCTTCATTTCTTCATTTCTTTCTTTCTTTCTTTTCTTTTCTTCTTTTGGTTAGTTGGGATGTAGTTTGCTCCAAGGCTTCACATGGTGCATAAGACTTAGTCTTATGACCAATGTTCATCCTAATCCCCCATAACATTCATTCCAAATCTTAATTGTAGAATTACATGAAAATGAGAAAAGTAAATCTAACTAAAACCTACAAAATAGATATTAGCTAAGCATACCACACAACCCAAGCATGTATATGAAAAATTTGGACTTACACCCCACACATGGGTAACCAAGTCCACCTGTCCTAGTTTGGATTATGCTTAGGGGTATAAGCAACCAGCATACAAAAGCATTTATATTTTTATTACAGCGCCTCTTAAGCACAATCCCTACAGAAGATTAAATAAGATACCACCATCATCACATTATGCACCCTAACATCTAGTCTAAAACATTACATCACAAAATAAAACCAAGCATCAAACCATGCACCGCCCTAACATAGAGCTAAAAATGGTTACTTAGCCTAATAATGTGTCATTTAAAGCTTGTGTGGCATGTCTTAGCTAGGCTTTAAGGTTGAAGTTTTCTGAGTGTGAGAGATTTAACTTAGAAGGGTGATTTCATTTTAAGTGATTTAGTTGATTTCTCAATTTTATTTGATGATTTGATTTAGTTTAAATGAACCTACACTTAATTACTAAGTGTTATAAAGAGAAGAAACTAGAAGAGAACTTCTCTTTCATCCCCACCTTAAGTAATTTCTAAAGTAAATTCATTAATGATTTTTTTTCTTTAGTGAATATTTTATTTGTGTTTTAATTAACCCTAAGTTTATATTTGCTCTAAATAAACCTATCCAATAAGAAAGGCATCTTAGGATTAATTAAGGTGAATTACTATCGCATAACACACAACCCTTTATTTCTTTCCAACATGTATACCATGCATATGAATGATCCTAAGCATAGCTATACATGCAATGTAATTCTTAACACACCTTGATGATGAATGCTAAGAGATGTTGTTTAGGAAAATTTAGATATTCCATGAATGCATGTTTATTAGGTAGAAAAGAAAAAAGAGGGACTCTTTTATCCATGAATCAAATGCACATTTACATGTATAAAAGACATAAGTGAGTATGACGCCATTATTTTCTATAGGGGTGTAAGGTATAAGACCTACTTGGGGTTACTTAAATCCTCGCAACCCCAGAAAGTCCATACTATTATTCCAATTTTCTTAAATACATGTGCATGTAAAATAAAGAAAGCAAATGGATGAAGAATCATGCAAAAGATTTTTATTTGATTTGGTTGTGCAATTTATATGTGTAAATATGAAGATCCTTCTTAAGTCATAACATGGAAATGCATAGGAATAGATTTAAACAAGTGTTATGTTCTTCTCAAATGAACTATACACTTTACAAATTCTATACACAAGTCCATGTTAAGAGAGGAGAAGAAAGTCACACAAAATACACATCTTATATTATAATCACATGCAAGCTTATAAATATTTATAAGTAGCATACCTTCACTTGTAATCTTTAATTGATAGGTTTTGAAAATAATTTTTGGTTTAATAGTGATAATAGCCACTAATATTCTTAACTTTAGCCAAAACATGCAATTTGACATAAAAGAAATATTTTATTTAATTTGATTTTTCAAAAGATATGAATGCATGATTTCATATGGCATACAACATTTAGAATTTCTTGCAAAGAAATAAAGTGATGTAAGTATATGACTTCATTCACCATAATTAATTCCTAAGGACAATCCTATAAGATAAGATTATTCAAAGTGAATCAAAATTCTTTAAAGAGATTTTTTTTAGTTTTGAATTTGATTTGACTTAGGAAATGTGAAAAGAGTGTGCTCATCATAACTCATTTCCCACATGTGTGAATTAGTTTAGTTTAATTTTAGAACAATTAGATTGATTTTATATTTTATTTAGGTTAAGGTGTAAATTAAATCCATTAACTACCCCTTACCTACACCACTTTAACATAATTATCCTAACAATTATGAGCCAACATATGATATGAAACCACATAAAATTTAAATAAGCAATGCTCCTAAGAAAGAAAGGGGCTTAATGTATTTGGCTCACAATTATTGATTAACTAAGCTAAAGGGTTTAATTAAGTACTTTTATAACCTTCCCACACATGTGAGTTGGATTATGATTTCCTTAAACTTACCATACGCTTTTGAACACCTAAGGATCTACCCAAGATTGAGATTGATTAAGTTCATATTGATTTTAAAAATTATATTAGATTAATTAAGTAGATCATTAGTGGAGTTATCCTTAATTAGGTTTGGATTAAAGAAGAAAGGGGGTTTAGGGAATAACTTAGAGAAAATATCCCAAACCCATTCCATAAGCCTCATTTTCAATTAAACAATGTTTAATTATATCAATTAAGGGATTAAATCATTGTTCACATGCTTAATTGCTTAATTACATTAAGAGAGTGATTAAGGGTTCATTAATTAACTTCTCTAATTAACTCATTAACAAATCTCAAGAAAATTAAGAGAGGAAAAAGTAATCCCACTGAACATACCCAAGAAATTTGAAATTAATTAATGAAGTCATTAGGGAGTAATTATGGTTATTATATTTTTAATTAAACTCTAATTAAAGAAAAACCACTACTCAAAATCAATTAGAAATAATTTTATTGGATCCCACTCTGAATTATCTTTAAAATGAACTTGAGTTTGTATTTTTTGAATTTTTCTATATTTAGTTATGAATTTATGAAGTTTCTATGATTATATAGTAATTAAATGGCCTAATTAATTAACTAATTCCAACGGAGAAGGTAGATTCATCTAGTGGAGATGAAGCTCTATTGAAAGTTTCAAGCTTCAATTTGAAGTGAATTGCTCAATTGACCTAGGCTCCCTCCAATGGCTTGCATCTTTGGTCTAGGTCTCCCTTCCCGTGGCTTGGATGCTTGGGAAAAAGCTTTCAGTGAGCTTGACTTGCCTCCTTGATGGTTCTTTCTAAGTGAATTGGGATTTGATTGAGGATTGAGCAAGTTGGAAATCCTCCCACCTCCCCTATTTCGGCTATGAAGAAAACTGAGAGAGGAAAATCCAAAGGAGCTTAGGAATGCTTGGGAATGCTTGGGAAACTTGGAGAAGCTTTCCTTTGATCCTCTGAGCTCAATCGAATGCAAGGAAGGTGGTTTGAGTGGGAATGAGGGAGAGTATATCTCCCCGTCCTTAGATCGGACGGTCGAGGCTTGCCTTGCCATTTTGGTCAAATTAAGGAGGTTGAATGGAATGTTTAGGTTGTTAGGAGCACCATGTGCTTCAATTTTGGAAGAGGAGTAGAATGGAGGAGGTGCACATGTGCTAGGTGAGTAGGAGGTGATCCAAGTGGAGAAATTCCATTGGAGGTGTTGGTTTGGCCTTGGGTTGGGTCATGGCTAACCCAAACCCATTGGGTCATGTGTACCACCTCCCTTGGTGTCCATATGGTCCATTAGAAGGATGTCAACTGGCCATGAAAAGGAATTGACCAAATTCTAAGTGGATTTGGCCATAAGTTACCCTTTGACCCAAGGGTAAAATGATTATTTGGCCTTGATTTTGTTTTGGGTAGGTTTGAGATGTTTGAAAATGGGTTGTGCCAATTTTCAATGAATTTGGAGTTGATTTGATATGATTTGGCTCAAGTTGACCCATTTAGGTCAAAATTAGTTAACTTGGGTCAAGTTAACCAATTATCAAATTGGGTCAAACCATATGTTAGGTTAAGTTCATATGACCATTTGAAGTATTTGGTATCATTGGTTTGGTTCAATTTGGTTTAGATTTCATTTTGGTTCATTTGAGTTCACATAGGTCAAATGGGTCAAGTTGACCAATTTGACCCATTTGACCCAATTGGGTTAGGTCATGGGTTGGTTTAGGCTTGGTTGATCATTTGAAATATATTGCAAGCTTTGATTTCAATCAATTTTGGTTTGGTTTGATTTCAAGTTGATTTGACCTTTTAGGTCAAGTTGGGTTCATGATCAATTAGGCTAGGTTGGGTCTAGTTGGCCAATTGAAGTTTTGGTCAAGTTCAACAAGTGATTTAGAATGAATTTGACCCATTGGTCGCAATCAATTTGGCTTAGATCAAGATTTGACCCATTTTGACTTTTTAGGTCAACTTTGGGTCAAGTGGCTAATTTGGCTATGTTTAGCTCAATTGATGGCTTGATAATGTTCAATTATTAATGATGGATTGGTTTAGAATAATGGTTTTAGTCAATTTGGCCTATGATAGATTTTGGCTAGTTTGAGTTTCATTTGAGCTAAGTGTTGACTTGGTCGAAGGCTAGGTTTGACTTGGTTTGACCCAATTTAAGTGATTGATCATCCTAGGATGATTGTTGCTCATAATGTTAGGCTTATGTGGGCTTAGTTCAATCCAATTTGAGTTGAATTAGAATTTGGCTCAAAAAGGTGCTTTAAGTCACTTTAGGTCAAATAGCCTAAGTGAGTGCTTGATCAAGGCTTGATTCAAGTTTGGTTGAACTCACATATGGACTTATAATTGAAATATAAATTCATTTGTAAGTGATTTGGAGTCAAATGAGTTTTTGATTCATTTGACAATTTCAAGTTCAAAGGATAAACATGGGTTTGATGTGAGTTAGTTTGATTTTGGTTTGATGATTGAAATTTGTGTTTATATTTGGGCTTGTTATTAAAGGATTGATTGTTTGAAGAGAAAATCCAAATGTTTGAATTTATTTGAGTTTGATTTAGCTAAGTTCAAGAATTTGACTTGAAAGGGTGTAAGTTGGATTTAGGTTAGATTTGGGATTGAGTTTTGAATTTAGTTTTGGTTATTTGAATTCATATTTCATTTATATCTGTGAACATAAATGAGAATATAAATGTGTTGTGAGAAAATCTTTTGAGTTTGAATTGATTTTGGATTTGGTTTGGTTAAGTCCATAAGATGAAATCAAAATGGCTTAAGAAAGATTTTGGATTTAGAATTGAGTTTTGAGTTTAGTTTTGGTTATTTGAATTTATATTTCATTTATATATGTGAATATAAATGAATATATAAATGGGTTGTGAGAAAATATTTTGAGTTTGAATTGATTTGGATTTAGTTTGGCTAAGTCCATAAGATGAAATCAAAGGCTTAAGAAAGATTTGGATTTGGAATTGAGTTTTAAATTTAATTTTGGTTTGAATTTGAAGTTAATTTGAATTTGAGGTTGATTTGAATTTTAAAGTTTGACTTTAAAGAAGAAAGTAAGGATTTTGTTCAAGCTAAAGAGTAGGCAAATTTTCCTAATACCCCTAAAGTATAACCCATTCCTATGGCTAACTCTTCTAAGTCTTTAGGGTTAGGTTAAGTGTTCATCTAATCACTAGAAGTGTCTTAAGACTAAGGAACTCTTAATGTCTGGAGGAGTCCTTATGCCTAGGATGGAGAAGTTGAAAGCTCACTCCAAAAGTGAGGTCAACATTCCATAAGATAAAATCAAAGGACCTAGGAAGGGATTTTGAGTTTGAATTTGGTGATGGATTTCAATCATTGGATAGTTGGATTTGATTTTGAAATTTGAATTTGAATTTGAGTTTGGTTTGAAAGAATGAAGCAAGGATTGGGTTTGGGGATAAGCAAGTCCCTCCTAAATCCTAGGCACAACATATCCTTATGACTAACTCTTCTAAGTCTCTAAGGTTAGGTTAAGTGTTCACCTAATCACTAGAAGTGTCTTAAGGCTAAGGAACTCTTAGTGTCTATAAGAGTCCTAGACCTATGATGAGAAAGTTGGGAGCTCACTCCGAAAGGTCAACACTAGGGTCGAAGGAAATCCAACTCCATAAAGGCACAAAAAAAGAGATCTTCGGTAAATTCATTGAAGCATAATAGATGGTAGAAGAAGCTCTTAATCTGACAAGTCAATAGACAAATTGATCAGTCTCGCTATTTAGCTCATCTAAACATAAGGCATCACATTGATGATAAATTCCGTTAAAGCTCCATAAGCTATTGAAATTGAAGCTGCAATGATTCAAGATCTTTGGTCAACTCAAAAGCTCAACCAGTTTTCAACAAATATGATCCTCATCGCGTCACATTTATTGGGGCATTTTTGTCCTCCAAATATCTTTTATGAGTCTAAGTCAAATCTGAAGAACTTCAGATGTAATAGTGCGTAAATCAGAGCTGAAATGCACTGGACTTCATTTAAGTCAGTCGAAATGACACTCAGTCGATGAACAGACTTTGTCATTGTGTTTAGAACATCAAAACTAACCAGAATATAAATATTGCACAATCTAACGGTAAATCGATCAAGAGATCGAGTAGTCAATGTGTCGATGCGCGTATCAAAGTAGGGAAGCTGCGACGATGTCCAAACGACTTCCGTTCATAAAATTGATTGCGTCGTTAGCTTCAAAATATCAAAATCTATCAAATGAGACTGTCCGCACTCAATTTAGACAAGTCTATGCGAATGTCGAGTGGTTAGAAGCGACAATGTCATATTTAAACTGAAATTAATCCAATTTAATGTCGACTTAAACTAAACGACCTCCGATCATGAAATCAGTTTCACCATTGTGTTTAGAATATCAAAATTAATTAAAATTGATATTTTATATCGATCAATTATTATCCAATGAAGGAAAATAAATAGAATAGGCAATTTCACGCATATTGAAGTCAAGAGGCTTCAGTGATATCCGAATGAGCTCCTTTCGTGAAACGAACTATGTCGTTGTTGTCGAAACATCTAAATATATTGAACAGGCGGCTTTGATGATTTGAGGTGTGGAAGCAAATGGAGGCCTTAGAGTGTGGCGATGTTTAAATTAACCTTAAATTTTTTCTTGATAGACATCGCGAAAATCTCCAATTGTGAAATAATTCATTGTTGAACTCAAATATATATATATATATATATATATATATATATATATATATATATATATATATATATATATATATATATATATATATATATATATATAGTAATAAGAAAGAGAGAGTGAAAATAAATAGGAATTGGGTTTAATTAAGATAAAATTAATTGCATATGTATAAAATCTATGCAAATTTTAAAATAAAAATATTAAAATTTTAATCCAAAATTTCCACGTATCTTTCCCTCAGCCGCACGATCTCACACAAGGGTTCGATTGTTTCATCCGAAAAAAAAGAATCATCTCCATCTCATCCTGTATTCCTTAAACCGCAAGCTCTCTCGTTTGGATCGGTTATTCGTTCCTTCACGCTCGGTTTTCCTCCTCCCTTCACCGCACGCAGACGCTCCATCCAAAAAATCGCTCTTTCTCCCATCTCCCTCTCTCTCTCGATCACTACGAGAAGCCGAACTCCCTCCGTTCTCCCTCTCTCTTGCGATACCGAGCCACACAACAGCCCCTCCGTCCTCCCTCCCTCTCGCGATATCGACCCGCACAGGTGATCTTCGCCAACCCTCTCGAGCTCCCCTCTCTGCTCCGATTTTCCTTCCCGTGCGACCTGCTCCTGTCCTCCCACAATCACACAAACCGAATGAAGAGCTGGCCTCCCTCTCTCAGGCACTCCTGTTCGTCCGACCGAACTCCCAACTAAACTGAGCCGAGGTACATTGACCTTCCTTCCCCTAGGGTTCGCTTGCCTCTCTTCTAGCCGAAACCCTCTCTTCCTCCCTTGCCGTCCGCATGCCAGGAAAGCCAAGCGTGGGCTGAAGCACCTTCCCCTCGGTTTTGACGTTTCCCCCATCTAATTCTCTTCTTCTCCGACTTCCCTTCCACACAACGATGGCTGCCAAGAGGCAACTCTATTATCAAACAAATTCCTCTCGGTCACCGACCTTTTCCCATTCCATTCTTTCCTATCGGTTTACTACTCCAGCAAACTTCCTACATAATTGAGTTTAGATGCTAAGGTCTATCTTTGTGGTTGGTGATAGATGCATAAAGAAATATGTGAAAATTATATGCATATATATATATATATATATATATATATATATATATATATATATATATATATATATATATATATATATATATATATATATATATATATATATATATATATAAGATGCCTCGCATATCAAAGGGTGATGAGATGAAAATCGGAGATGTTTAGCTTGTCCGTCAAATCATCGTGATCGAAGTCAGAATAGTTAGATGTAACATCAAAATTTAGATTGAAATTCGAGACTTAAATAGATTTAAATGGAAATCAACTAAACTTAAATTAAATAAAAGATGCATAATAAATATGAAGATAAACATTAAATCAAAGAGAATTAGAAAGAGAACGCTTAAAGGAAAACTTTTAAAGAATAAAACACTTACTTCAAATGCAGACAAATTTCCTTCCTTGCTTCAAAATCCCTAAAGACCACAAAATATTTTCAAGCAAATGACATGAAATGTAAGGCCCTCTCTTAGCCTTATTTATAGAGAAGGAAAGAATCAATATAGGACCTACTCTTATTAAAAATTAATAAGTATAATGATAAGTATGACATATAAAAATGTGAAAGAGCTACACTTAAAAGCTATGGCAAGATGTAATGATTCGTTGGCTAACATGGATTAATTGAACCTTTTAGCTCGTATTATATAATACCTGAAATGGTTGAAAGAGAATAAGATAAATGCAATGCAATCATGACTTTGAATTCATGTTATACTTATAGGAAGGTTGCAAGAAGATAGAAGGATAATTTTCAAATGAGATAGAGCTCAAATCAAGCTCTAGAGTGAGATTCACAAAGAATAAGCCTTTTTATTTAATCCAATATCAAAATATCTAATTTAAGATAGACTAAAGAAGGCTTAAATTAAACATAAAGTTGATACATATGAGATTTGTTGAGTGCTATTTTCAGGTTAAAGTGAAAATCAAATGAATTTAAAAATAAAAAAGATTTTCACTAAAGACGGGCAACTTGTTGGCAAGTATAACTAAGGCTCATTAAAGATTACAAGGTAATTAATATTTGAAAATTAAAAATTTTAATAAGCAAGCTAATTATGAGCAAAAGTACGATGTTTTGGATTTCAATCTAAATTATCGCCACTAGATGTGCAATTCTTCATACAAGCAGATAGAAGATGACACTAAATTAAATTCTGCACGAATGAAGGAGCTTCCTTCAATCCAAAAATTAGAAATTTTTTATTCTAATTATGATTTTCAAAATTAATGATTTCATTGATTATATGAAATTATCTAAGCTAAAAAAATACATGCATGTGCTTTTAGAGATTCAAAGTCTGAATTTTAATGCAAAAGGCATCTAAGTTGAGATTAAATAAATATGAAATTAATCTCATTTATAAATAAAATTATCTAAATTATAAAATATCGGTATAGGCCCCGACACTACACTAAATTCTTAAACTTAGTGTTTGAGAATGTTGTACGAGTTGCTTCTCAGTTTGGTCTTAGGATCGGGTCAAGTTAACACAACTTAAAAATTCAATTATTTAACATTAAAAATATAAATTTAATTACTCATATGATAGTAGATCTAATCCTCTATTATCAAACTAATAGAGTCCACAAGATCTGAAAAAATAAATTAAATGATCAAACAATACATCCACTCCGATGATGGCTGTGTTGAATAGATGTTTCAATCGAAGGGGATACTTCCATCAAAATGTGATTCTAATTTTAGATTAAATTAGCTTAAATTGAGTACCAATCCAAATGTGAAATCTAATATATCACTAAGCTATTAATGATTAAATGAAATTCAATCTTTAAATATTTAAAACAAACTTCATTCAATCCACCTTCCCAACTGTTTGTTAAAGGTGACGAATTAAGAAAACTCTAGCTCACGAAGGAGCCAATGTCAAATCAAATATATTTTTTTTATTCACTATCAATCAATCTCATGACAATAAAGACGTGGCTCATGTCCTCTGTCTATGTAGTTTGGTCATTAGGCTCCGCATATGATACAGTTACGATTAGAGTCCTCTGATTAGATAGTTGCCGCCAAATGACACCATTATATTACGATCACGACTGTAGCTCGTATGCTCCCCAATGGCTTTGTATCTAGAGAGCTGAATCATAGGGCATATCTGATAGGGCAAAAAGTCATCTGTCAGCTAAGGTAGACTTAAGCTTATCTCCTTATACAAACACCACCCCAAGTCTACAAGGATTACTTGGACGACACAATCCATGGCTGGTGACAGAAATCCTTCGGTCAAGTTGGGTCGACTACCTCCTCTAACTAAGTAGACTAGGGACCACGATAGCC
The DNA here is from genome assembly GCA_021442155.1 of Cymbidium sinense. Classification (NCBI taxonomy): domain Eukaryota; kingdom Viridiplantae; phylum Streptophyta; class Magnoliopsida; order Asparagales; family Orchidaceae; genus Cymbidium; species Cymbidium sinense. The sequence continues at coordinate 51,806,002 of CM038221.1, forward strand.
CGGGATGACAGAATCATGGAATCTAGATCAGACGCATCATCATTCCTCCAACCATTCGCTTTAAGCTAAAGGAGGAGGATTTTCATAAACCTAAATTCTCAAACTCCACATGCTGCTACTATATGCTAAATAATTAGCGATATAATGACTAGCCTTAATCGAAAGTTCTCTCTCAGCATTGAGAGGGGTAATTAACTATAGGTGCTTGAGCCTATAGGAAACCTGGAACCCAAATCTAAAGTCTTCACAAAATGAGGGCGAAATCTCTGGGTAGTGTCTTATTTACTATTCCATCCACCTTCTGAAAATTTCATCGACACGTAATTCAAACTCTCTTAATTTAGAAATCAGTGGTGAATTTTCAGAGCCCACAACTACCACTAGAACTTCTACAACTAAAATTATACTCTATATATTTAGTTTTAGATCTACTTAAACGAAAATCTTTAAACTCTAAGGTTGCCCTCCATAAACAAAAACCTTTACATCTACTTGTTCACCTCAATTATCTCCTTATAGTCTTACATTATTTTCTCCACTTTTGCTGTGAGGTTAAGGTCATATTTCCCTCCTTGATGATGGCTACTCACAAGGCTGATTCCCATCTGCAAATTTATGCGTATTATTTCGTTGCCTTCTACCAAGCATGTTAAAATTAAATGCTCTTACTGCTCAAACATAATTTATTAATCCAAAAATGCTCTTTAATCACCTCTTTGGAGTTGATAATGTCGGTGGAAAGAGTCCTGGATCTTCCAAAAGATACGGAACAAACTTAAAAAAAGCATATGTGATGAGAGAAAAGTTACAGCCTACTTATTATGTTAATGCATCAATTTATACAGAATTGATCGAACCACTTTAATAAAAAATAAACAAGTTAGATTGAGCAATTGGCAGAATTCAAAGTAAACAAATCCTCAATCTATCACCAACCATCTTCGAGGATCGAGAATAGACTTATGTCAGGTCTAAAGTTTTTAGGTGTAGGCATAATTTTCTTTCATGTACACAACAGCTATATACAAATTATTATGTACATAATAGTTGTATACAAATTAATGTGTGCACCAACAAATGAATTTTTTTTAACATGAAAAATATTATATTAATTAAATGAATTTTTTTAAAATATAATACTTTTTTAATCATAAAATATATTATATAAATATCCCGTCACTTAAATATTTATAAAATCATCAAGGCTCTATTATTATTTTTGAAGTAAAATATCTTTCACATATCACAATTTCGAAACATCTCATCTCAAAATCATAATAAATATCAAGATTAATTAAATTGAATGCAAAAACATTATTCAGACTATTTTACATCAAACATCACATATCAAGAGAAAATATTCTTAAACAACACTTTCAAATATATTATGAATAAAAAAGGTAAATAAATTTTAAGATTAATACATCTAAATATCAACTCTTTATAGCATCACCATATATTTTGTACCTCATTAATAGCTCAATCATTTTTTTTTTCATCAATACAAACAACTCTCACAAGTCAATGTTATCCTGGACTATAAAAATTAAAAATACATCAAAATACCATTGCTTAGTTATAAAGCTGAAAGGAGAACCTTCATGTGCTGGATATAGTCATGGAGAACTTTCTTGTGCGCCGCTTTGTTTCGCCCTTGCCTAACCCCCTCCCTCCCTTTCCTTCTCCTCTTTCAATATATATATATATATATATATATATATATATATATATATATAACTTCATTGAAGTCAAAGCCATAATATTTAAAGCATCCCGTTTTTTTTTCCCTCTCAAATTTGTACTGTGCAGGTCGGGCCGGGCAATATAATAATTTTTAAGAAAATTTACATATATATTACACAATTCTTATCTATTTATATATTAAATATCTAAATTTTAATTTTTACATATATAACATTCCAATCTTCAATATCATATAAAAAAATATCATCATCACTTACTTTTAAAAGTGAAATATACCTTTTTAAGTATAAGAAAGTATTAGATAAATAAATATCTAATTTTAAATATTAGATATGTAAATATATTAGAATTGTGTGATATGTACGTAAATTTTTCTAATTTTTAAGTTATCTCCATCTCCATCACATTATTGGAGTCGGCATAGAGTTAGGTCTGGACTCGGACTTTGCAAGTAATAATTTTTTTTGATAAAGCGGGATGAGAGGTATAAAAAATGAATGATCATAAATTTATCTGGCAATAAATTTTTTATTTTTTATTCACTGATAAGTGTTTTTTGTAAATGAATTTTCTTTTGTTGGAAAGAGTGGTTTTTGATGAATTTTCCTCAACTTATGAAATATAGTAATATAACAAGATTCGACTTAAAATAGTAGCATAAATGAAGCTTTCATTTGTTGACTCGGGAATCGACTTGGAGAGACAACAACCGTGGAATTATTAGGAAACGAATGGCTAGACTTCGTGTAATCTCACAAATCTCACAAGAGTCACTAGCGCTTTCACTGTTGGATCAACTTTTCTGAAGGACAAGCCTTGACGTAATTTAGCCGAAAAGGGCATGTCTACACGAAGAATTACAAGGGGAGAGTAGAGTTGAATTCTACTAGGAGTAGCAGTTACTCTCCTGCTCTTTTTATACTTTGTTGGCAGGAAGCTCAAGGGCCTGGACCCTGTGGAGTAAGAATTCTAGATTTCAACCCCCTCTTATGCGCCAATGGTCTTCCTGAATAAAATATGTCGTTTTTGGTTGTGCATTCTTTTAATATTCTTAGTTGCTCTGTCATGTAGATGTTATCAGTTTTCCGTAACTGCATGGGTGGTCGTTGCTCATGAAAAAGGCTTTGTTAGTTTCTTCACGTCCTCTATAGCAACGTTAACCTTTCTGCCAGGCTGAAAAGAATAATTAAACTTAAAAAAAAAGTAAGAAAAGAATGAACTTCAACTTGTCTTCGCGAAAGTTGAAATCATAATGGTTTTACAAACTTGATTCTATCATTAGTTACAAATTCCAGATGAGTACAAAGAAGAAGAAAATTTTTTTAAGAAATATTAAAAAGAGTCACGGACCGTTCTAGAATTCCCATCAAGGAGGAAATGGCCACATCCGATCAGAAATTAAGGTTGTCCTCATCCCATTCACTGTTTCCTGTAATATTCTTTCAATAATAGTTTATGGCGTCTCCATTGTCAGCAATGTGTGGCTATTTATCATTGTCTAATAAACGGAATTAAAAAAAGACAATGTGGTATTATTTCTGATGTAATAAATCAGATATGCAAATTATTTTTTGGGATTTTATGGCTGCCAACTTTGTTGGTCCCAATCCCAGTTTCTGATGAAATAGGGAAAGAAGGGTCGTGGTCTAGCAGTCACGGGTCGAGGAGCTGTGCTTCTTTTGGTTGAGCTGGCTTTCCGATGAAACAGATCCCAATCATGCATGCATGGCTGCTTCATTTTTTCGCCTGATACAAACATCAAAAGAAGCCCATGCATATTGATGGGAGTCTGTGACATATCACGTTAATCGATTTAACAAAGCCAAAACAAAAAATTCTCAGACCTGCCAGAAGTCTCTCTCTCTCGCTCGCTCGCTCACTCTCTCACTCGATTCCTTGTTCTCAACTTGCTCTTCTTCCCCTGATGTTGAATGGGGGGAAGATTTGAGTTACTGCCCACATTGATTTGTTCTCATTAGGACGAGAAATTATCGGACGTAAAATTATATCCAAATTTTTACTGTGTATTAGTGTACATGTATTGTGTATATCAAATTTTCTTTTCTTCTTAGAATTCAGGGGTATTTTAAATAATTACACAGTGCATGTGCATATATATTTTGAACACAATTTTTAAATAATAGAAAAAAATAGCAAAAATAATTATTTTTTAGCTTTTTTTCTATTTTTTTAATTGGGCTCAAAATATCCATGTGCACATATTATGTAGTGCTTTAAAAGTGTTTAAAATATTCTTTAATTTTTTTTAAAAAAAAGAAAAACTAATGTACATATTATATGTATTGTACTCAAGAAAATCTAGATGTAGTTTCTTGAGACTTAATAATTTCTCAAAAGGACGCTTTTCAAAGCATGACAAACATGGAAAACTTTATTTTTAAATTAGATGAGATTAATTTGGTTGATAAAAAATTTTAAATATTTTGGAAATAGATCAAAGTTCTCCTATATTACATATTTATTTCTGCACTCAAATATTTTTCAAAGAAAAAATTAGTTGAAAAAATTATTTAAGCTAATATTTCAGTTTTTCTTATTTTTATTTAGGTTTTTATTTATAAAAAATAAAAATATCATTATTTGATAAAAATAATTGTTAAACCACTTGAGATACGAGCACCTTAGTTTATAATAATTTAAAAGTCTAATGAGAATAGTGTACGAAAATTGTATTCGTGCAGGGTTCCTAAGAGTTATCAAATAATAGAAGGTGTTTAAAGAGTGTTAAAAGATAGAAGGTAGGTTCAAATAAATTATCTTGCACCTACTTAACATGTGTGACTAAATCTTCTTCTATCAATCAAAAGAACTTTAAAATATACTTTGGCATGGAGTGCTAGTGTCATTTATTGAAGGCAAGTTAAATTAAATAGACTTAATAATTTGGGCATAAAAATGAAGGGTAAAAAAGTATACACAATAGAGTAGATAAAATTATCTTAAAAGATTACGAAAGATAAGAGATAACCTAATATAATATTGATAGAAATTCAAACTAATTTATAAAGAACAAATGTAACATTTTAAGCAACACTCAATAAGAATGGTTAAAAAATGAATATTAATAAAGACAAATCCCAATAGTTGGAATAAGGCTAGACATGAAGATATAGCACTAATGGGTTGATAACTTTGAGGAAAATATCAATTCATCATCTCGATGATTAACTCTGCACTTAAAAATGAGAAGGTACTAAAATTATTAGATGTAGTATGGCTAACACCATCTAAGAATTAATCGAACATTTAGGCTCATGTTAGTTTTAATTCAATATTTTATGAGAGATTATCTAAAATAATTCTATTTGATTCAGCAAAAATCTAACGTGCCATGTAATAATATTTTTACCTCAATTTGAATGATATCTTGGGATACATATATGAAAAAAAATTATTACATTTTTTGTATATTGTATATGATGATTTCTTCATTTTTTAAACCATTGAAGATGTAAGACATATCTCAAGACAAAAGCTTATTATATGAAGATCTCTTAGACTTTTTTTTAGCCAAAATAATTGTAGAAATATAATAAGAGTTATAGCAAAGTTTATATTGGTAGTAAATAATTTGGTGAGACATAATTATCATATAAGTTATAGATTATTAGGACTTTTTCTTTGATTATTTTAAGGTGAACTCAAAAATTGTAGAAAGAATGGTGAATTCACTTAATTAATACACCGATATCATGACTTTCATATTTTATGATGGATTAAATTCTCTATCATTTCTTATCTATAAAGCTTTGTTGAAATATAACCATATAAATTTGATATTTCTATATTATGTACTCTCTCCTTTGTTTTCTCACTCTAGAAACATATTATTTTGAATCCTAATGATGCTTTTGCTTCAAATCATGTTATTTCATTATTACAGTAAAATCATATCATCTTGCAATTTTGTGATTCAAATAATTTGGATCATAAATTTATTTTCTTCTTTAGCCTAGTACATCATATGGTATGATAAATCACATGGATTTACAATTAGTTTTTTTTTAATCTCAAGAGATAAGTTATCTTAAGAGTACTTTAGTTTGAAAATGATATTTAGTTAATTCACCAAGGAAATGTATCTATTATATCAAAAGGTGATTTATGCATAATGACTTAACTATTTACTTGTATTGCCTAATACCCATTCTTCTCTTTTTAATATGGGATTTAATTCAGTAATGTCCTTTTGGACATTATAAGTTTGTTAACTTTCACTGAATTTTATTGCTTCCATATGATTCATTTGTGGATTATATTATTTTGTTAATACTAAATTTTTATATGATGTCATATAATAATGTATTAAGCATTTTATATTAGATTTTCATTTTAGTAAACATCAAAGTGAAAATTGATTACAGTAAAATTTTGAAGGATTGGTCATTTGGAGAGAAGCTCAATTGTATAAGACTTAAAGGCTAAATTGAAGATTTAAAGTATCGAAAAAATAGGTAGTTTAATATATGGATTATTATAATTCAATGTAATATGATTGATTTGATTTAAGAATGATCTCAAGGATGATGAACTAAGAACTAAAATGAATTAGTTTTTATCTATATCTATCCAAAATGTATTTTAAAACTCATTAGAAACTATTTAACAGTTTATAATGGTTATTTAAGTTAATTTTTATTATGATTAATTGATATTTAAATGCTTTAATATGAGTTCATTCATATCATATGTCTTAAATCATTTAATAATACATGCATTTAGATGATAGATATGACTTCTTATTTATCGTGCCCAGTCAAGACATCAGACCAACAGCTGATATCATCCATTGAGCAACACTGGATTATGTAGAATTACCTATCCTAATTGTTTCCCACTTCATGTCATAGAACGCTTAGTAGATATCTTCTAAGATCATCATTATATGACCTCTCTGCATGATTGTATAGCAATTGATGGATGTGTTAACCACAAAGCCCAATGACTAAGGATGCAACATTAATAAATCTAATAAAAGTGAGAGAGATAAAGTAACTTAGTCTGAAAATTATTTTCAAAATATACTCGGTTTTCTGACTACGAATTAGGAGGATCAAATCTACATTCCAATTAAACTTATGTTAACTAAGTTGTCCATTCACATGAAGGGAATAGTTATTCAATTATAATCACATTTAATATTTTAACATAGTATTTTATCAAGTTTTTATTTAAGGTTTCACCCTTATTCTTGTTTTCATCTGGTACAATTTCTTTCTTTGATGTTATCTAGAAAATGTATAATCTTTGATTGAATGTGCATCAAAAATGGACTGATCATGAGTTCCTCAAAAGGGTATTGAGGTTATTATATATGTTTTATTATTAAGCGGTTGTTTGAGTTTTATTTTTTTGTAATTTTATTTAAAATTTTATGCTATTTTTTTAAAATATATATGTTTGATATATTTTTATGTATTTTTTTTCCAAAATAAATAATATTATTTTTAAAAATATTCAAAATAACTTTTAGATGCTTTGAGTATTTTAAAAACAACAATAACCATCAATAGTCACAAAATATGTTTTATGAAATAAAACTATATATATATATATATATATATATATATATATAGTATATAGTATATATATATATATATATATATATATAAGTGATCATAAGTAGATCCTAAGCATTATTTATGATGTTAAGACTAGTATTTTTTATAGTTGATAGAAATTATTGTATGTTAAAAAATTATAATGATAAAGATAATATTTATAATTTAAACAAAGATCCCAGAAACAGATAGATGAAGACAAAAATTGTATTACTAAAAAACATATAAGTTAAGTATCATGTAAAGCATTAGGTTATTGTTGATTGTGTTCTAAGATCATAGTTGAGGGTGTTGAATAATAATAATATCGATAACTGATAAAATGTTGTAGACTGATGAACATTAATAATGATCAATGAAAGGTGTCTAAAGTTGAACATTATCAAATGTCTATAGTTGAATAGTGTATAAAAAAAAATTAGAGCTCTCTTTGAATATCAAATTTCACTATATTTAAAATAAAAAATGTTGAGAATTAAAGTCTATTTATAAAATTTTTGATAAATAATGTAGCCATTTAAACTAAAATCCTAGAAAGTCCATCAAACAATTTGATTAGACCTCCTAATCATTTCATAGTTTTTGAAAATTTTCAATACTTCAATAAATTTGATATTCCACAATCTTGAATTATTTGATTAATCTCATTGAAACTCTCATTTTTATGACAAAAAATAAAATTAGTAGAATATTTAACCTCTTAAAATGGTATCGATAAAGTTTTTAATTATAATTTTAAGTATTTGATTTGATTTGTTTGAAGTCAAATTAAAAAAATTGTTGGTGTCATTATGTATGTTTTATCAAGATAGACTATCTTAATTATAAATTTATTAAAAATAATGCCCAAATATTTATAAAATTTTTTTTTAATTTTTCTCTAAAAATTTAAATGTTTTGACATCTAAGGTTGCATTAAAATGTAATGGTTCTAAACGATCTCGAGCATCCAACCGTTGATGATCAAAACCAGGCCTTATGTGGTTGTCTTCTTCAGTCGGCCCATTGGACTTTAGTTTTTGCCAAAGTCTAGTGTAAGGAGGAAAAAAAAACCGATTCAAATCAGACGGGCGGAATTAACAGATGAAGTTGACCAATCAAAATTTATATTTAAAAATATTACCTTAAATATTGTATCTCTCTCTCTCTCTCTCTCTCTCTCTCTTTCTCTCTCTCTCACACACACACACACACAGCTGAAATTTAACCTGACATCAGGACAACTACTATATTTATAAGGCAGGATTAAAAGCCTCCTCTCAATGAACTAGCATTTGATGTTGAGAGATGTTAGTATCAAAGTCCAGGTTGTGATAGCTTCTATTTGGTGGACATGGGATTTGATTTTACCTATGAGCTTAGGTGTGAGATCACAACTAGAGATCGACCTAGATGTCAAGTAAGTCCACAGCCATAACTAAGGAGTCTATTTAGTTTTCGCACCAATTTAGTTACTGCTACGTAAAGCCAGCACAGGTTGATCTACCTGTTTCAGGTTTGGATCAATGAATGGGTTCCATGGCCGGTGGCTCGATGTGTGAAGAGGAAGATTGTGGGGATTTAGTCTCACATTCATAGTAGAATGATCAATTATTATGTTTATAAGGCAAAAAGCTTAAATACTAACAACCAAACTAGATAAACAACATGAATTTGTAATTAGTACATTTTATAAAGCCAACTTATTGATAGGAATGAAATTAAAATATCTATAAGAATAGACAATTCATGCAATTTGAAAACCAGAAAGGGGGATTTACGTACATAACACTTAAAAACTATGGATATTATACATTCCACACTTAAAATTATATTTTTTATATTTATAGCACGTTAAACTCATTAATAAAACAAAAATAACTCTCTTTGTTTTCCCACATTATCTCTCTACTGTCTCCCACCTCTCTTAGCTCCGGCAACCCCAAAGCTTTTGTTTTCCCTCAAATAGCAAAAAGCCTTCGACTTTCCTACTTAAAAAAATTGAACAAGGAACTTCGGTGAAGGTTGTTCTTATTACGTGCAAGTTCTGCAATCTTCTATACTCCAATTGGTGGTTTAGCTTCTTTGGTTGGGCAGAGTTCCAACTTCTTCTTGGAGAGAGGAGGAGAGAAGAAGGCGGTCCATTGAAGAGATGGGAAGAAGTTCGCAGCACATCAAATCGAAATCATACCAGAGCCGAGAGGGAAGATGCTGCAGGGGAGGGATGAAACGGGGAAGAAGGTGGTGCAGGTCTCTGAGGCGAAGAGGTGCGGGGGACGGGGGAAGAGAAGTAACGGCAGAGATAATATAAAGTGTTATTTTTGTTTTATTAATGATTTTAAGGTGCTATAAATGCATATTCTACTAATGATTTTAATTAAGTATTTAGATTTAAGGGTTAATAGACTGATTACAATGTTTAATAAAACTCCTACTTATGATCTAGTAATCTACATTTTTAACAAATATATGATTTTATTATATGCCATTAATATAAATTAGTTTTTATCAAACTCTAAATGTGTGTGAGAGTGAGAACCAAAGATAGAGAAGAGGGAGGTATTTCTTTATTTTTTTATTTTTTTTATTTTACTTTTATTTTAGAGACTCTTTGAGCCTTCATTATCAAAGCTTAGAAGGAGAGTTTTTATTACAAGTTGTGTCATTTAGTTACCTCTTTTCTTTGTATCTTATAATCCTCAAGATTGAAGATATGTCTTTACGAGCGCTATAGCTTTATATTTGTGAGAAATTCATAGATATCAAAAAGCTCTTGTAAATCTTGATGTACTTTCCAGTGGGCTAGAGTATCATTCTTCTTATTTTTAATAAAAATAATATTCAATTTCTTTATTATTCATGAAGGGGAGAAGCTTTCGCCTTATGATGAGAAAGGAGAAATTAGTGAAAATCTTGGAGAAGACTTAGAGAGTGGATGTAGGCCATTAGAGTTGAACCATTATATATTTATTTCCCTATTTTCATTTTTTTTTTACTTTTATTTACGGCAAATTTACTTACATGCATTACTTTCTTTTATTATTTTGTGCTATAATGAAAATATTATAATATCAATCATGTAAGATGGTTTGAATGACCAATCATTTTTTTTTAATTTCTTAAAGCATATTTTGTAATAACTAGTTTAGAAAGAACAAAGTTAACTGCTTATGTCCTCTTGAACATTTTTGCATGTTCAAATCATTCATTAATTTTTTTTTTTTAAATAAAAGTTATATATATATATATATATATATATTAAAAATTATAAATAAAATTTAAGGATTAAATTTATTTATTTTTTAAATCACACATAAATTTATCCCTCGCCTTGAGTGTGCTATTGTGGGCTCCAAAAATTCGCCATCGACCTCTTATAATGAGAGAGTTTGATTTAAGTGTTAATTTTTAGATGGAATAGTAGATAAGTCACTACCTGAGATTTCACTCTCATTTGGCAGAACTTTAGATCTAGTTCTAGTTTCTAGGTGCAAGCACCTATAGCACTAGTCTCAATGAGAGAGAACTTTTTGATTAATGTATAGCGTATAGTAGCTGCATGTGGAGTTTTAGATTTATGAAATCCATTATATTAAATTAAATAGGATGGTTGGGGGAATGCTGACGTGCCCGATCTAGATTCCATAATTCCGTCATCCCGGGCTATCGTGGTCCCTAGTCTACTTAGTAAGAGGAGGTAGTCGACCCAACCTGACCGAAGGATCCTTGTCAGCATCCATGGGTTGTATCGTCCAAGAAATCCTTGTAGACCTAAGGTGTTGATTGTCTAAGGAGATAGACTTAAGTTTACCTTAGCTAATAGAGGGCTTTTTGCCCTATCAAATATACCCTATGATTCACATTTCTAGGTACAAAACTATTGGGAAGCATACGGGCTATAGTCGTGATCGTAATATAATGATGCTATTTGGTGGTAGTAACCCGATTAGAGGACTCTGGTCATAACTACATCATATGTAGAGCCTACTGGCTAAAGCACACAGACAGAGGACATGAGTCACGTCCTTACTAGCATGAGATTGATTGAGAGTGAATACAAAAATAAACTTGATTTGACATTAGCTCCTTTTTGAGCTAGAGTTTTCTTAATTTGTCATATTTAACAAACTATTACGAAGGTGGATTGAGTTAGATTTTGCTTTAAGTTTTTTTTAGATTGAATTTCATTTAAGCATTTAACACTTAATGAAATATTAGATTTTGCATTTGGATTGATATTTAATTTACATTAATTTGATCTAAAATTGCAATCACATTTTGAAGAAAATATCCTATCAGTTGAAATCTTCATTAACACAACCATCATCGGGTAAATATATTGTTTGATCATTTAATTTGTTATTTGATCAGCTCTATTAGTTTAATAATGAGGATCGATCTACTATCATATGAGAGAATTAACTTCTATATTTTACTAAGTTGAAATCTTATAATAGATTTTTTAGATTTTGTTAACTTAACGCCCTAAGACCAAATTGGGAAGCAACCCGCTCAGCATCCTCAGACACTAAGTTTAAGCATTCAACGTCGTCAAGCCCATGCAGGTGTTTGATAATTCAAATTATTTTATTTTTAATTATGAGATTAAATTTTTATTTTATTTAATCGCAACATAGCCTGCACAGCCTTTTTAGGCATTAAAATTTGCACTTTAAATCTCTATGTTCGAGCACATGCGGGTATTTATAGCTTAGATAATTTCTTCTAATTAATGAAATCATTGATTTTAAAAATCATATTTAGAATGAAATTCTTTAATTTTTGTATTGAAAGAAGCTCCATAATTCATAGAGAATTTAATTTAGCATCGCAATCTATCTGCTTGTATGAAGAATTGCAGATCCGGTGGCATAAATTTCAACTTTATATTTTGATTCAAAGTAGTGTAACTTTGCTTATACTTAACTTGATAGCAAAAATAGAACGGTTATTTAGCTTATACATATTGATAAGATTTTATATCTTTCTAATCATCATATTCAACTTTCATTCTCATCCATAGATAAGCTATTATGCCTCTTTCAACTTAGCTTATTAAATATAAGCCTTGTTACTTAAGTCATGCTTAAATTGCATTTGTATTTGAATGCTAGCTTTCAATCTTACTATAATCATCTTGTGATTTTCATTATAAATCTAATTAGATTTTCTCTTAGATCACTTAAAGTGACACATTATAAGAATTATATTCAAAGTTATTGATTATGTATCAAATTCTTTGTGTGACTTACTTAAACTTTCTCGACACTTCTCACCTTGCTTAGTGTGAATTAAGTCATAATTCATTTGTTAATTGAGCAACTTTGTAATGCTTGTTATTATTCAAGAACTTGATATTTGGAATAATCAATGATAAATCTTATTCATATTAGCTTATGAAATATCAAAATCCACATTTGCTTATAGATGAGTTATCAAGCTGAGCATAATCTCATTTAAAGTTTAATATGGATTCTATTATCATTTGAAAGCTAACACTTTATAACTCAATATATTTGGCTTAAACTACTTCTATTACTCAAACACATGATATAACACAATTCAAATATTCATTAAAAAGGTTATGAAACATGTTCATTGATGAGTTGTTAAGTTTATCACTGTGGTGTTTAGTTTTAGTTTCATTTATATGGGGGGGGGGGACCATGCAGATCGATGGTGAACTTATTGAGGTGATCACGTACGACATTGAAGAATAGTGTGCTATCTCGAAAGATAGAAGTCACTACCTTATAATTGACCTAATCACCTAATAAGGACACCTAAGACATGATGGGTCTTTGAATATACCAGAGATTTTTCCCCTACTTTAAATGGATGAATAAAGTTGAGTTTATTTAAACTGGGTTCTAAAGTTTCCTATAGGGACAAGTCCCCATAGTTAATTACATCTTAAGGAAAAGTGAATCCCTTAAGAATACTCTCGATTAAAGTAGGCGATTATTATCTCCAAAGAATTCAAAGATAAGACTATCAATAAATTGGTTTTAGAAAATCAAGTGGGATGGATAAAAAAGGAAGAGTTATTATCGGAACCAAAGGAGATGAGTAAGAAGTGTTCATGATACTAGGAAGTCTAGTAAGCACTCTAATTTATCCTATGGTTGAGTTTTATATATTTGAAATTGAGGAGATTTATTTATTTGATTTGAAATTTTATTAGAAATCTAGGACTTATAATTTCATAATGCAAGATTGTGGAAAATGCATAAGAGGTGTGGATTTATGCTTATAGCCCGCAAAGAGAAACAACAACCTCAGATTCTAAATCTAGGAGCTTTGGAGAGGGCTAAAGCACGACCTAAATCTAAGGTGAAAGTGGGTATATGGTATACCTCCACAAGAGAGAGTAAACCATCCGACTGCTGGACTTATTACCGCCTGGAGTGGCAGCCAGCTAACTCCTCTTACGCTTAAAATCCATATAGTCAAGTCATATATTTTTGCAAGATGGCTAGGCTATTATTATTTAGAAAGAAAATAAAATCCTTAAACCCACTCCCTAAGAGTCTAGAGCATGAGGGATATGAATAATGACTTAAATATAATGCAAATTTTTATCAAATTTCATTTAATTTGGGACTATTAATTTTGATATAGGCTATCGGATTTTGTATGCCTAAATGCATGAGAAGTTGATTATGGGCTGATCAAAAGTGAAAGAAGTATTCTTCCATCATAGGCTCTCAAAGGTTAAGCCCTTACTATCTGCCAAAGATGGAAGCCCTCTTAACTAGAGTGAAATAAGATGATTATGCATGATATTAAACATACAACATCCAGCTAAGGGGTTGCTAAATATTTTATTATCTTGATTTAATGCATAGGCTTTTATATGATATTACGAGTTATTTTAAAGGTTTAATTATGAGTTTTTAGTTTGGGCTAAAAAATTAATTTTTATCCTAGGAGCCTAATCGCATCCACACCATACAACAAACACCAATCATAAAGAAACTATGAAGAGGCATGCCATTTCTAATGCACAAGCTAAACATAACATCAAACAATTTTATAAAGCTATCGTAAATGAATAAAAGATCGATGCGATCATGTACCATCGTACAACTGAAAAGAAACATGTGGAGCTCTACCCTTATACAACCTGGATTACAAGAGAATAATTACAATTACAAATGATGAATGTTATTGGGGTCTTCATTCTTCATTCTTCATTTCTTCATCTTTCATTTATCCATTTGAATTGCTTTATTTCTTTATTCCTTTTGACTTGATTTGGATGTGCTTGCTCCAAAGGTATCACATGGTACATAAGACTTGGTCTTATAACCAACTCTCATCCTCATCCCTCATAACACTCATCCTAATCCTAATGCAAAATTATATTAAAAGAAGAAAGTAAATCAGTTACACCTGCAAAACAAATATTAACTAAACATACCATACAACCCAAGAAGTTATATGAATAATTTGGACTTACACCCCACACATGGGTAAGCAAGCCCACCTGTCCTAACTTGGATTATGCTTAGGGCTAAGCAACCTGCATAACAAAAACATTTATATTTTTAGGATTAGGATGGGATTAATATTTGTCCTTACTCCAAAGGTATCACATGGTACATAAGACTTGGTCTTATAACCAATGCTCATCCTCATCCCTCATAACACTCATCCTAATTCTAATGCAAAATTACATTAAAAGAAGAAAAGTAAATCAGTTACACCTGCAAAAAAATATTAACTAAACACACCATACAACCCAAGAAGTTATATGAATAATTTGGACTTACACCCCACCAAGCCCACGTAACTTGGATTATGCTTAGGGGCTAAGCATCCTAACAACAAAAGCATTTATATTTTTATTTAGAGGCCTCTTAAGCACAAACTCTATAGAAAATATAATTAATATTGGCCTAACATCCAGACTATGCACATACACTCTAACATTCAATCTACAATAATACATCATAAAATAAGCATATATCAAATCATATCCTACCCTAACAAAAAGCTAAAAATAATGAATTAGTCTAATGTGTGTGAATTAAAGCTTGTGTGGTATGTCTCAATTAGGCTTTGGAGTTAGCTAAGTCCATAAGATAAAATGAAAGGGCCTAGGAAGGGATTTGGAGTTTGAATTTGATTATGGGTTTCAATCATTTGATAGTTGGATTTGATTTCAGAATTTGGATTTGAATTTGATATTTGATTTAGGAGAAGGAAGCAAGGATTTGGTTTGGGCTATAGGGTAGGCAAGTCTTCTAAATTCCTCAGGCACAACCTATCCCTATAACTAACTCTTCTAAGTCTCTAGCGTTAGGTTAAGTGTTCACCTAATCACTAAAAGTGTCTTAAGACTAAGGAACACTTAAAAACCATGAGAGTCCTAGATCTATGATAAGGAAGTTGAGAGCTCACTCCAAAAGTGATGTCAACAGTCATGAATCTCCTATAAGCTTTATTTGATTTCATCATATTTGAAGCTGATTATTAATTTTACTATAAATCTCTTATGATCCAATTATATGCTTAATGAGGTTTTTTTTATCATTTAACTGAGAGATCACAAATTTAAATTTATATTCGTTGTCGGACTATCAAATTCTTTGCATTTGCTTTGCAATCAAGCACCCATATATCTCATAAGCCTCTTTGCACTTCAATAATATAGCCAATTGAAATTTCTTCAATTATTTTAATGTGAATTAAAAAAAATGATCCAAAAATCTAGTAAACAATTTTGTCTATATTCATTGTAAGCATTCAGCTTATTTTAATCTCAATTAAGTTCAATTTTTGCTAACTATCTATCTCAAATGTTGATAGTTTCAAATTCAATTGATATTATTTTAATTTTCAATTTGAAACTTAAATTTTTTATTTGAATTTATTTTGTTTTAGGACTTTAAGTTTCATAATTAATTTGATATCTAATGAATTTTAAGTTTAAGCCCCAAAATTTTGTTAAAATTTGGTCAACATTTTGACAGTATTCTGGTGTCATCCCCGCGTAGGGGGCTACATCAGAACTATTTTGGCTTACTCGATACGCTCTATTGAGCATAGTGGATGGTGTCTTGCGACACCACAGTCGAGTCTTCATGCACACAAAGCCATATTGAGCATCAGTGGGATCTTCGATCACCTACATATAGCAAATATATATAATTTTCACATATTTAAGCCCCCTCCCCTTTTTTTAAGTCTAAAATTCAGTCCAAATTTCAACAACATTTCAGCATGGGGGTGACACATCTAATAATTTTGGCTTACTGGGTACGCCTTATTGAGCATAGAGAGCGATGTCTTGTGACACCACAATCATCTCTTTGCACCCACTATGCCCTATTGGGCATTAGTAGGGTCTTAAAACTTGCAAAAGGACACAAACATATATGCAGAAATTTCCACACACTCACAAATTACTTCTTGCAATCTTATTTCATAATTTGAATGAGAAAAAAAGAGGGAGGGAGAAAATGGGGGCTCGATTTGGGTTACAAAAAAAATTATTACATAAAAGGTAGACTTCTGTGATTGGGTTGATCTTGGTGTGAAGGGCAAAGGATACTTGGGTGCTGAACACCAGGGGAGCCTTTACAGGATCATCAAATTCAAAAGAGGGTTTGGGAATGTGGAGAAGAATCGGAGAAGAGGAGTTCAAATTGGGTGCGGGAAAAGATTGAGAGCTTACAACTTGAGGGAATTGGAGCTTCATCCTTTGGATCAGGGGAAATCAGGAGAGAGGAGGCGAATGAGAGAGCCAATGCTTGCGGCTTCGATCGGAAACCAAGAGAGAGGGAGATTGATAGATTTGTCCCTTGCGGTTGAGGGAAAATGAGAGGTAGAAGAGGTGGGAAAATCATGTGTGGCTTGCGGTTGATGGAGTTGGACTAGCGAACGAAGAGGGAGGGCTTCGATCGTGTGTGGCTTACAGTTGAGAGAGACGGAACAAACTAAAGGGAGAGGGTTTCAAATCAAGAGAGGGAGTTACCTTCGGTTGAGGGAGATGGGATGAAGAGCGGATGCTTTGTGCGGGAGGAGTTTCAACTTGTGTGCGGTTGGAGTTGGAATGAGAGAATCGATCGAAAATGGGAGCCGACTAGTGAGAAAAAATTCCTTGTACGGGAGGAGTTTTGATTTTTAGGGACGAAAGAGGGGATCGTGAGTGGGAGCAATTTTTTTTTTCTTGTGGTTGAGGAAACTCGAATTGAGAGAGGGAATGATTTTAGCTTTTATGGAAGGCAAACTGAGGTCAACAAATGCCCCCCAAAAAATATGATTTGCACATGGAGTGAGTCATATTTATTGAAAATTGGTTGACCTTTCGTGTCGACCATGAATTTTAAATTACTTCAGTTTTAATAGGATGAAGAACTCTTTCTTTTGTATCTTTATGGATTTGGATTTCCTCCGACCCTAACTTCATGTTCGACCAGGTTGAACAAAGGGATTGGTTTGTTTGTTTTGAGTTATGAAATTCCTTTTGTCTCAGCTTTAAGCTTGACAGACTTGATGAAGGATTGACCTGATTTGTCCATATTGACTTGTCAGGAAATGCACGTCTATCTTCAGTCCTGAGCTCGGTGCTTTGATGGACTTCTCGAAGGGTGTGTATAGATGACCCAACATCCTAGATTATATTATGTCTATAATGTCAAGTTGTCAGTCTAGCAATGTGTGCTTTAACAGACTGAATAACCACAAAATTATTTTAGTTCGACCATCAGCTTTGTATGAACTATGGAATTGCTCCCTCGATCATGTGCTTTCTGCTTTGATGGACTTGATGAGGAGATTAGCTTTGAATTGTGCTTTGTGCTTGATCAGATCATTTGAGAGTAAATTGAAATATCATCCTCCAGGCAATATAAAGATTGACTTGAGGTAGCTCTGAATTGAGAGTTTCAAAGATTGTCTTGGTCTATCGATCAGGTATAAAGATCTATTGGATTTTGATTGCTTGTAGTCACTAAGTTGGATCTAGTTTAATATTGAACATATATCATCATTGGACTGACGAGCACGAGCTCTTTCACTGCTGTCTTTTCTTATGGCTTGTTAAGTGAGGAGACCGTCAACAACTCAGCCATTTATAGGCTTGTTGAGTTCGACCTTTAGAACCTACTCTAGTCTTCGACTTAAGCTGTGATGGGTTGGTGATTTGGTCATTAGACTAACAAACAGGGGCTCTTTCATTGCATCATTTTCTTATGGCTTGTTGAGTGAGGAGAGCATCAACAACTCATCCATTTATAGGCTTGTTGAGTTTGACCTTTAGAACCCATCTATTTCCTAGACTTGAAGATGTAGAGGTTGATGTTTTTCCAACTTAGTTGATTGAATCTTCTGAAATTGGGAGTTCTTCTAACTTGATCTTTGAAACTTGATGAATTTTGGAGATAAACTTTTGATATTTTGAGTTGTCTTTTCATGCATAAAAATGGATTTTTTTTGTTCTTGCAAGAGCTTGCAACTTAATAATAACAATTATGGATATATTCAGGGATCTTGGCATAAAGCTCGATGTCAACTTGAATATATATACAAGAAGGTCTTCTATTTCATAGGAGTGAATTGAACAACCTTGATCATAAAAAGGGGCTCATATCTAACCGGAGGATTATAGATTAGCTCAGAAATATATCACAGAGTTTGAACTTCTTTAATATAAATAAACGTAGTTCATTCTGATCATCATGTATATATATCTGATGATCTCAACTTGAAGCACGATGTCGACTCAGATAAATATATAAAAATGCCCCCTGTCTTGCACGAAAAATTTTAAAGCACTTTGAAAGAGCTCTAAAATAATTTAAGAAAATATATCAATATTTGAGTTGATATATTTGATCTTAAGAGAGTTTTAACATGTAACATTATTTCATCTATGTATAGAAATCTAAAAATGCCCCATGTGTAATAGGGGAATTTTCACAAATTTTTTTTTTGTCTTGAGTAAGTATATTTATTTAGGATCTCGGCATGAATCATGATGTCATCCCAAATAAAATTAACATAAAATAATAATGCCCCTATCTTGTAGAAGAAATTTTAAAGCACTTTGAAAAAGCTCTAAAATAATTTAAGAAATATATTAATTTTTGAGTTGATATATTTGATCTTAAGAGGGTTTTAATATGTAACATTGATTTCATATATGTATAAAAATCTAAAAATCCCCCCTGCATAACAGGGGATTTTTCATGGAAATTTTTTTATCTTATCTTGAGTAGGTATATTTATTTAGGGCTCTCGCATGAAGCACGATGTCAACTTAAATAGATATACTAAAAAAATTCCCCATGTGGGGAATTTTATTGTACCTTGAGAATATATTTATCATGTATACTACTTTTTTAGGTATCGACCATTAATTGGTGTCATTGGACTTTTGCCATTTAGGTCAATGTGTTGGTACACCCCTTCTTGATACACATTTTCGATGACAAACGGCCCTCCCAATTAGGCTCAAATTTGCCACCAATTCTTCGATTATGAATAATTGGTCTTCTCAGCACTAAGACCAATTCCCCTTTTTGGAATGTTCGAGGTCACATTGTATGATTAACAGCCCTGAACATCTTTGCTCGATAAACTTGTAGATTTTGATGAGCTTGCAATCTAACTTCATCAAGCGCGTTGAGTTCCTCCATTCTTAAATGAGCAGTTTAATCTTCAGTTAGGCTGTATTGGGTGGCTACTCGAAGTGTAACTCAACTTCAAGAAAAAAAACTACTTCAGTTCCAAATACTAATGAATAAGGAGTGGCTTTAGTCGGCATCTTGTAGGTAGTTTGATACGCCCATAATGCCTCTATCAATTTAGAATGTCATTCTCTTTTATTTTTAGTGAGGATCTTCTTGAGTAGTTTGATCAATGTATTGTTGAAAGCTTCTACCAAACCATTTGCCATAGGAATATATATTGAAGAATATTGCCAATCAATTTTGTGTCGATTGACGAATCTATAAATCTTTGTACTTTTGAAAGCTGTGACACTATCATAAATTATTCAGTGCGACACTCTAAATCTATAGACCATATTATGCGTAAAGAAGTTGATCACTCGATCAACAGTAACTTCTTTAAATAGGGTAACTTTAGCCCACTTAGAGAAATAATCAGTCACTACTAGGATGAAGTGGTGAACAACTAATGACAGTAGATCAATCGGTCCAATTATATACATACCCCAGCATTCAAAAGGCCATGATGCTATTGTTGGGTGTAGTGGATTTGGTGGTTGGTGGATTATATTCCCATGTACTTGACATTCATGGCACCTCTTGGCATGATTGATACAGTCTCTCACCATAGATGGCTAATAATAACCCATCATTTTAATCTTTATTACCATCTTGGGACCTGACTGATGTGCACCACAAAGGCTTTCATGAACTTCAACCATCACTTTGCTAGATTCATTTGTATTTAGGCATTGTAGCCACATTTGTTCAAAGGATTTATGATATAAAGTATTGTTGAAGAAAGCATAACGCAATATTCTCTTCTCGAATTGAGCTGCTAGTGATTTATTATTTGATAATTTATCTTCTTTAAAGTAGTCGATGAAGGGCCGCCTCCAATCATTGGCTCTTTTACAATGAAGGCTTCCCACTACTTTTCTGAAGTAATGTCATTCTTAGCTCTTCTGGGTATAATTCCTTATTGAATTTGAGAAGTATGAGGAGCAGTCGATCTCATCAGTCAAATTTGATAACCCCTACTTCGGGATTGATACTTTGTTGGCTCTAGAACTGGTCGAGTAAATATCCCGATCATGACATAATCATCATTCATATTTTCCATCTCCTTAGCTAATTTTGCTAAGCAATCTGCTTTGCTATTCTCGGATCGAGAGACTTGCATTAGTGTGACATATGGTATTTGCTTCTTAAGCTCAAGAATGCACTTGTGATAAAAAGCTAACTCAAGCTTGTTTATTTTATAGATGCCAAGTATTTCATTTATAATAAGTTAAAAATCATCAAAAATATGCAAGTTTTGAATGCCTATGAAAATAGCTTCTTCAAGACTTGCTACTAATGCTTCATACTCAACTTCATTATTAGTTCTTGGCTCAATCAACTCATATGATCATATAATTATCCCTCCTTCTGGTGTTATGAAGACAATGCCAATTCTTGCTCTTGCCCTTGAGAAATTTAGAGGTTAGACTTGTTTGATCGATGAGGCTCCATCAAAGTACATTTCTCAAATTTGTGATTTTTCTCTTTCATGAATGAGCATAATTTGATCATCAGGAAAATCATCGTTAAGAGAAGATTCTGCAGGAATGAGATGTGTAACAAGAAAATTTGTTAAGATTTTCTCCTTTACTTCCTTCTGCGGAACATATGTGATATCAAATTATAAAAGCAATACTGGCCATCTCGCCAAGTGACCTGCCAATGCTGGTCTTATCATCAAGTACTTTAGCAGATCGATCCTTAAGATGAGAGCGATTTTGTGAGATAACATACAATGATGGAGCTTTTGGGCTACAAAGATTAATGCCAAATAGTGCTTCTCTATCTGAGAGTATCTCAGTTCTGCTCCTATCAACCTCCAACTGATATATAAAGAGCATTCTCTTTGTTTCTTCATTGTGTTGTGCTAATAATGCTCCAAGGGACTCTTCTAATGCAGCTTTGTATAGAATGAGGGGCTTCCTGGGAGTAAGCACTACAAGGATTGGTGGATTTAATAGGTAGCTTTTATTGCTATTGAAGGCTTCTTTGCACTCATTGTCCCATTTGAACGGAGCATTCTTTTTCATCAACTTTGCAAATGGTTAGTAGCATCCTGATAGGTTTGATATAAATCATTAGATGAACGCAAGCTATCCTTGTAAAGAACAGAGCTGGCACAAACTCTTCGGTAGAGGCATCTCTATAATTGCCTTGATTTTAGCAGTATCAATCTCAATTCCTCTATGATGTACAATATACCCAAAGAATTTTCTAGAAGACACCCTGAATGCACATTTTAGAGGATTCTTCTTGAGATCATATTTTTTAATTCTCTCCAACACAATTCTCAAGTCTTCAAAGTGATTTTCATGACTTAAGCTCTTCACTACCAAATCATCAAAATTACATTCCATCTTCTTGTGAATCAACTCATCAAAAATATGCCTTGTGGCTCTTTGGTATGTAGCTCTAGTATTCTTCAAACCAAAAGGCATGACTGTGTAACAATAGATGTCAATAGATGTTTAGAACGATCTATATCTTTCATCTTCAGGTGTCATTTTGATCTAATTATATCCTAACGATCTATCCAGAAAAGAAAATATATCATAGTTGGATGTATTAACAACTAACACTTCTGATATAGGAAGCATGAAGTCATCTTTTGGGCAAGGTTTATTAAGATCCTAGAAATTGATACGATATGAATCTGACCATTTTTCTTCTTCACAAAGCACTATATTAGCAATCTAATTAGGATACCTTTCTTCACGTATGAATCCTGCTTCAATTAGCATTTCAGTTTCAATGATCACCTGTTCTTTGATTTTTAATCTCATTCACCATGGAGCTTTTTTAACAGGTGTTATCTCTGGCTTCATTGCTAATTTATGAACTACTACATTAGGGGATAAGCCTAGAATTTCAACATATGTTCAAGCAAAGTAATCATTGAATTCACAAAGTAGCACTTTTAGCTCTTCAACTTTCTCATCAGGTAGAAGGACATTGACGAAAGTTGGACGGGGATCATCCTCAGCTGCTAGGTTAATTTCTTTGAGTTCATCCATAGTAGATGTTTGTTCACCGTCTTTGAGTTATTCAGGTGTAGGCTTGGCTTCTACTTCTTCATCTTTTGTAAGAAAAATTTATAGAATCATCTTTTTCATCACTATTAGTTTCGATCTCCTTTTATTATATTATAACAAACTTTATTTTGATGAGAATTGTGGATGAATCCAAGACCCTTAGTGATAACTTGTCACTTCTTCATGATGCTTGAGGACTTCTTTGGCTCCACATCCTATTAAATATTTGAGTTCTATGTTTACTAGTTTCAATATGAAGCTTATGCATCATTCTTCACAATTCTTGTGGATAATGTTGACTTATTTTAGAATGAGCTCTCAACCTCTCCATCTTAGACATAGAACTCCTCTTAGACACTAAGAGTTCCTTAGTCTTAAGACACTTCTAGTAATTAGGTGAACACTTAACCTAACCCTAAAGACTTAGAAGAGTTAACCATAGGAATAGGTCATGCCTTTAGGGGTGTTAGGAAAACTTGTCTATCCTATAGCTTGAACCAAATCCTTACTTCTTTCAAGTCAAACTTCAAATTCAAATCAACTATAAATTCAAATCAACCTCAAATTCAAACAAACTCCAAATCCAAAATAAACATGAAATTCAAATCAACTTCAAACTCAAACCAATTCAAAATCAAATCTCAAATCAATTCTGACTTAATTAATTTTCTCAAATTCAAATCAATTCCAAATGATTGAAACCTATGATTGAATTCTAAATCCAAAGATCTTTCCTAAGCTACTTTGATTTCATCTTATGGACTTAGCTCAAATCAAATTCAAATCATTTCAAATTCAAAAGATTTTCTCATAACCCATTTATATTCTCATTTATATTCACAAATATAAATGAAATATAAATTCACATACCTAAAACCAATTCAAAACTCAAATCCATATCTAACATAAATCCAACATAAACTCTCTCAAGTCAAATTCTTGAACTTAGCCAAATCAAACTCAAATCAATCCAAACCTTTGATTTTCTCTTCAAACAATCAATCCTTCAATCACCAAACCAAATTCAATCATAAACTTCAATCATCAAACCAAAACTAAATTCAAAACTCAAACCCAATTCAAACCCATGTTCACCCTTTGAACTTAAAATTGTCAAATGAATCAAAACTCATTTGACTCCAAATCACTTACAAATGGATTTATATTTCAATCATAAGTGCATATGTGAGTTCAACCAAACTTGAATCAGGCCTTGATCAAGTCAATTGACCCACTTAGGCTCACTTGATCTAAAGTGACCTAAAATACATTTTTGAGCCAAATTCTAATCCTACCCAAATTGGATTGAACTAAGCCCATCTAAGCCTCATATTATGAGCAACAATCATCATAAGATGATCAATCACTCAAATTGGGTCAAACCAAGTCAAACCAAGCCTTTGACCAAGTCAAACACTTCAAATGAAACCCAAACTAGCCAAAATCCATCATAGGCCAAATTGATTAAAACTATTGATCAAAACCAATTCATGATCAATGATTGGACTTGGCTAAGTCATCATTTAAGTCAAACCTAGCCCAATTGGCCACTTGACCCAAGTTGACCTAAAAAGTCAAAATGTGTCAAATCTTGATCTAAGCCAAATTGATTGCAACCAATGGGTCAAATTCATTCTAAATCACTTGTTGAACTTGACTAAAGCCTCAATTGACCAACTAGACCCAACCTAGCCCAATTGACCATGAACCTAACTTGACCTAAAAGGTCAAATCAAGCTAAAATCAAACCAAACTAAAATTGAGTGAAACCAAAGCTTGCAAAACATTTCAAATGATCAACCAACCCATAACTTAACCTATCTAGGTCAAATGGGTCAAATTGGTCAACTTGACCCATTTGACCTAAGTGAACTCAATTGAATAAAAACTAAATTAAATCAAACCAATGATACCAAATCACTCCAAATTGTCATATGAGATTGACCTAACCCATGGTTTGACCCAATTTGACCAATTGGTCAACTTGACCCAAGTTGACTCATTTTGACCTAAATGGGTCAACATGAGCCAAATGATATCAAATCAACACCAAATTCATTGAAAATTAGCACAACCCATTTTTCAATCATATCAAATATACCTCAATCAAAATCAAAATCAAATGACCATTTTACCCATAGGTCAAAGGGTAACCTATGATCAAATTCACTTAGAATTTGATCATATTCCAACTCAAGACCACTTGGCATCCTCCTAGTGGACCATTTGGACACCAAGGAGGGTGGTGCACATGACCCAATGGGTTCGGGTAAACCCAACCCAAAGCCAAAACTAACCCCTCCACTCAAATTTCTTCACATGGATCACCTCCTCCACTCATTTTAATCCATGTGCACCTCCACACTCCCACCCCTCTGCCAAAATTGAGCCACATGGCACTCCTAACAACCTAAACAACCCATTCCATGAGATCAATTGGATCAAAATGACAAAATGAGCTTGTCCATCCGATTCAAGTTGGGGGAGATTTACTCCCCCTCATTCCATTCCAATCTATCTCTATTGCATTTTATTGAGCTCAGAGGATCAAAGGCAAGCTTCCCAAGCTCTTCCAAGCATTCCTAAGCTCAATTGAATTCTCTCTTCTCGATTTTGTCTAAGCTGAAAATAGGGGAGGTGTGAGGATTTTCCAACCTATACAATACCCAACCAAAGTTTAATTCACTTTGCAAGCACCATCAAGGAGGCAAGTCAAGCTCTCCCAAGATGTTTTCCAAGCTACCAAGCCACGGGAAGGGGGAGTTAGACCAAAGCCACAAGCCATTAAAGCAAGCTTTGGTCAATTGGAAGATCCATTGCAAATTGAACCTTCAAACCTTCAACGGAGTTTTGTCTCCACTAGATGAAGCTACCTCAATAGTTGGGAGCGCCGGCGATCTCCAGCGAGGTATGCCTCAAAATCGAGCTTAAGTTCAAAATTCTTTGGTCCATTGTGAAGGAAAGTGTAATCCCAATAGAATTCCACCATTGGATCTTCTTCTCCTTACTTCTAGATGGTTTGGGTTGAATCCTAGCCCAATCCAAGCTCAAGTGAGCTCGGACTAAGCCATGGAGGATAGACGATCTCCATCTCCCGTAGTGAGGGCAGGGATGAATCATGGACCATCCATCCCGTGTTTTGGATGGACGGTCTTGATTAAAACATATTAGATCGAGTGATTTTATCCTTTGAAACTACGAGTTTATTCCTGACCATCCGATCTTTGATCGGGCAATAGAAAGCAGCACCGTCGTGGCATGCATAGATTTAATAACCAATCTCGTCACATGAAAGCGCGCCGCATCGCAACCCATATGCGCATGATTAGTTATATAATTAGGGTTATTTAATTATCCCTTTATCACTAAAACTTCCTAAATTCATAATTAAATATAGAAAAATCAGAAAAATATAAATGATAGCCCATTTTAAAGATAATTTAGAGAGGAATCCAATAAAATTATTTCTATTTAGTTTTAAATAGTGGATTTTCTCTAATTAGGGTTTAATTAAAAATTTAATAACCCTAATTACTCCCTAATTATTTTATTTATTGATTCCAAACTTCTCAGGCATATTTAGTGGGATGACATCTGTCATCCCTAATTTTCTTATAATTTATTAATGAGTTAATTAGGAAAACCAATTAATGAATCCTTAATCACCATCTTAACCTAATTAAGAGTAATTAAGCATGTGAATAATGGTTTAATCCCTTAATTAAGATAGTTAAATATTGTTTAAGTGAAGAGGAGGTTTATGGAATGGGATTGGGGTATTTTCCCTAAGTTAT
The DNA here is from genome assembly GCA_021442155.1 of Cymbidium sinense. Classification (NCBI taxonomy): domain Eukaryota; kingdom Viridiplantae; phylum Streptophyta; class Magnoliopsida; order Asparagales; family Orchidaceae; genus Cymbidium; species Cymbidium sinense. Next base: position 51,832,836 of record CM038221.1, read on the forward strand.
TCCCAAAACCCCCTTTCTTCCTTAATCCAAATCTAATTAAGGATTAATCCACTAATGATCTTCTTAATTAGCTTAATCAAATTTTTAAAATAAATCTAAACTTAATCAATCCTTTGCTGGGTAGATCCTTAGGTGTTCAAAAGCCTAAGGTAAATTTAAGAAAATCATTTCCAACCCACATGTGTGGGAAGGTTATGAAACTACTTAATTAAACCCTTTAGCTTAATTAATAAATAATTATGAACCAATTGCATTAGGCCCCTTTTTTTTTCTAGGTGCATTACTGATTTAAATTCTATGTGGTTGCATATCATATGTTGGCTCATAATTGCTAGGTTAATTATGTTAAAGTGGTATAGGTAAGGGGTAATTAATGGACTTAATCTACACCTTAACCTAAACAAAACATAAAATCAACTTAATGGTTCTAAAAATTAAACTAAAACAACACACACATGATGAAAATGGGTTAGGACTAGCAAACACCCTTTTCATATTTCCTAAATCAAACTCAAAACAAAAATAAAAAACTCTTTAAGAAATGTTGATTCTCTTTAAATGATCTTATTTCATAGGATTATCTTTAGGAATTAATTATGGTGAATGAAGTTACATGCTTACATCACTTTATTACTTTCCAAGCATGTTAAAATGTTGTGTCATATGAAAATCATGCATTCATATCTTTTGAAAAATCAAAATAAATGAAATATTTCCTTTATGTCAAATTGCATGTTTTGGCTAAAGTAAGAATATGAATGGTATTATCACTATTAAATCAAAAATTATTTTCAAAACTTATAAATAAAAGAATACAAATGAATGTATGCTACTTATAAGTATTTATAAGCTTGCATGTGAATATAGCTTAAAATGTTCTTTATGTGACTTCCTTTTCTTTTCTTAACATGGGTTTGTATTGGATTTGTAAAGTGTATAGTTCATTTGAAAAGAAAATAACACTTGCTCAAATTTATCCCTATGCACTCCCATGTCATGAATCAAGAAGGATCTTTATATTGCACATATAAATTATAAACCAAAATCAAACAAACAAGCAAAAATATTTTCTATGATTCTTCATCCATTCATTTGCTTTTGTACATGCACATGTATTTAAGAAAAGTGGTATATTAGTCTGGACATCCCAGGGTTGTGAGGCTTTAAGTAGCCCTAAGAAGGTCTTGTACCTTATACTCTTGGTGTAGAAAATAATGGCATTGTACTCACTGATATCTTTCATACATGTAAATGTGCATTTGATTAATGGATAAAAGAATCCATCTCTTTTCTACATAATAAAATCATGCATCATGAAGCATCCAAATTTTCTTAAGCAACATCCCTTAGCATTCATCATTAAGGTGTGCTAAATATTTGCATTGCATGTATAGATATGCTTAGATTTGTTCATGTGCATGATACACATGTTGGAAAGAAATAAATGGTTGTGTATTTTGTGATAGTAATTCACCTTAATTAATCCTAAAATGCCTTTCTTATTGAATAGGTTTATTTAGAGAAAAATATAAACTTAGGATTCATTAAAACACATAATAAAACATTCACTAAAGAAAAATCACTAATGAATATACCTTAGAAATTACTTAAGGTAGGGAGGAAAGATAAGTTCTCTTCTCTTTTCTCTCTTTACAATACTTAGTAATTAAGTATTGGTTCATTCAAACTAAATGAATCATCAAATAAAATTAATAAATCAACTAAATCACTTAAATGAAACCACCCTCTAAGTTGAAACCTTCACACTTAGAAAATTCTATCCTTAAAGCCTAGCTAAGACATACCACACAAGCCTTAAATGACACACATTAGGCTAAGTCACCATTTCTAGCTCTACGTTAGGGTGGTGCATGGTTTGATGCTTGATTTTATTTTGTGATGTGATATTTTAGTTTGTATGTTAGGGTTTATGTATGTAGACTGGATGATAGGATGATCTTAGTCTAATCATTATCTTCTGCAAGGGATTGTGCTTAAGGGGCTCTATAATAAAAATAATAAATACTTTTGCTATGTAGGTTGCTTATACCCCTAAGCATAATTCAAAATAGGCCAGGTGGACTTGGTTAATCATGTGTGGGGTGCTAAGTCCAAATTCATTCATATACATGCTTGGGATTGTGTGATTTGTTTAGCTAATATCTATTTTGCAGGTTTTAGTTAGATTTACTTTTCCCATTGTTATGTAATTTTGTAATTAGGATTTGGAATGAATGTTATGGGGGATTAGGATGAACATTGGTCATAAGACTATGTCTTATGCACCATGTGAAGCCTCTAGAATAACCACATCCCAACCAACCAAAAGAATAAAGAAGAAAGAAGAAAGAAGAAAGAAGAAAGAAAAGAAGAAATGAAGAAAGAAGAAACGAAGAATGAAGACCCCCATAGCATGAATTCCTTTTTTATTGTAATTAATTCATTTATTATCTGGGTTGTATAAGGGTAGAGCTCATACCCAATTTTTTTTCAAGTTTGTGCGGTGGAGCCCAACACAAAGGCCTTTTATTCTTTTGCGCTTACTTTATAAAATTGTTTGATGTTTGTTTAGCTTGTGCATTAAGATGGCATATTTTTTATTAGTTTCTTCCTTGCTTTGATGAATGGCCTGGATACAATTAAGCTCCAAGGGAAAAATAAATTTTTTTATGCAATTAATCAACTCCAAATTAAAAATTAACAACTCATAACCTCACCTAAAGCCTATGTTAAAAATCAAGATAAGCAGTTTAGCAACCCATTAGCTGGATGTTCTATGTTTCACACCATGCATAAAAATCATCTTGCTTCACTCTTACTTATGGAGGGCTTCCACCTTTGGGGCTTGACCTTTGAGATTCATGATGGAAACACACCTCCTTCTTACTGATTTTGGCCCATAACCAATTTCTCATGCATTAAGCATATGAATCCCATAGCTTGTGCCAAATAAATTTTCCAAAAATGAAAATAAAACATAACAAAAATTTGCATTAGATTTATGTCATTAATCATGCCCTACATGATCTAGTCTCTTAGGGAGTGTGTTTAAGGACTTAGTCTCTTTCTAAATAAACAACAACTTAGCTATCTTGTAAAAGCATAAGACTTTCTATATGTATTTAAAATTGTAGGCTATCCCTAGGCGATTAATGTCCAACAGTCAGGTGGTTTATCCTCTCTTGTGGAGGTAAACCATATACCCATTTTCACCTTAGATTTAGGTCATGCTTCGGCCCTCGTCAAAGTTTCCTAGATTTAGGTTTCGAGATTGTTGTTTCCCTTTATGGGCTACAAGCATAAATCATCACCTCTTAGGCATTTCCATGATCTTGTATCATGGAATTGTAAATCCTAGATTTCTAATAAAATTCAACTCAAATAAATAATTCTCTTCAAATTCAAAAATATAAAGCCCAACCATAAGATAGTTTGGGATACTTACTAGGCTTGCTAGTATCATAAGCATCCCCTACTTATCTCTCTTTGATTTTGATAATAACTCCCTCCTCTTGATCAATCCCAATTAATTGATAGTCATATCTTTGAAATCTTTAAAGATAATGATCATTTACCTTAATTAAGAGTATTCTTAAGGAATATCATTCCTTAAGATATAATTAACTAGCCTCCATAGAGAACTTAACAAACCTGGTATAAAGTAAACCCTACTTTAGTTTTTCATGTAAAGTAGGGGAAGAATCTCTGGTACATCTAAAGACCCATTCTCTTAGGAGTCCTTATTAAGGTTATTAGGTCCATTGTAGGATGGTAACTTTGTCTTGTGAGATAGTACATCATTCCTCAATGTCATGCTAGATCACCTTAATAAGAACATCTACAAATCTACATGGTATCCAACAAAGAAGAATTTTATTTTTATCTCCATTTAATTCATTTTTAGATGAAGATAAGAATAAAAAAATTCACCACAGATTTTTCTAGCCACTCCACCGAGGATGGTTCCTCTCTCCATCTTTGGTAAATGATCGTTGTCTCCAAGTATCGATAGTGGGTTTGTATTTTATATGAGTCTGAGACTATCCTTCTTTTCCATTGGCACTTAGTTTATTTCATCCTTAAGCTAACCTAGCCAACATCCTTTAGGTTTTAGGACCTCACTCCGTGTAGGTCTTAAAACCCCTGTTGGGTCTCTCAATAGGTAAAAATAAAAATTTAATAAAAAGAAATAACTAAAGACTTAAGGTAGGTTCATTCCAAAAATAGAGAAAAATAATCTTTTATAAAAATATCAATTTCCAAAAAGGTCTTTTTCAAAATATGCATAATAAAATATTTGCACAAAAATGTTTATAAATCAACCTCATCTAACAATCTTCATGATTGTTATATGTATAATCTTTTCAAAAATCAAAATCAACAATCATTCTTTTCAAAAAGCATAAATGAACATCCTCATTCAATTTATTGAATGAAGATTTTATTTTTAAAACAAAATCAGCATTCATCTTTTCAAAAATAAAATCAACAACCAACAATCATATTTTTAAAAAGCAGAAATGAACATCCTCATTTAATTTATTGAATGATGATTTCATTTCCAAAACAAAATCAACAATCATCTTTTCAAAAATAAAATCCAAAATCATATTTTCAAAAAAAAAAAGCACAAATGAACATCCTCATTCAATTTATTGAATGGAGATTTCATTTTTAAAACAAATTCAATAATCATCTTTTCAAAAATAAAACACCTTTGGATCTTTCATTTAGCATACCCAAATTTGCTAAGTGAAGAATCCTCTTTTCAAATTCAAAAATCAGACATGGATCCTTTATTTAGCATACCTAAAATTGCTAATTAAAGATCCTCTTTTCAAAATCAAAAATCAAAACACATTTGTATCCTTTATTTAACATACCTAAATTTGCTAAGAAAAGAATCCTCTTTTCTAAAATCAAAAGTCAAAACACATTTGGATCCTTTATTTAGCATACCTAGATTTGCTAAGTTAAGAATCCTCTTTTCAAAGTTAAAAATCAAAACACATTTGGATCCTTTATTTAACATACCTAAATTTGCTAAGTAAAGAATCCTCTTTTCAAAAATCAAAACTAAACACATTTGGATTTCTTTAACACACCCAAATTTTCTAAGTAAAGAATCCTCTTTTCAAAAATCAAAATAAAACACATTTGAATTTCTTTAGCATACCTAAATTTGCAAAGAATCCTCTTTTCAAAATCATCAAAACAAAACACATTTGGATTTCTTTTATTTAGCATACCTAAATTTGCTAAGTAAAGAATTCTCTTTTCAAAAAATCATAAAAAAAAAATACTTGGATCCTTTATCTAGCATACCCAAATTTACTAAGTAAAGATTCCCTTTTCAAAAAAATAAAAAAAACAACAACAACAAAACATTTGGATTCTTCATTTAGCATACCCAAATTTGCTAAGTAAATATTCCATTTTCAAATTCACACATAATTCATAAATAAGCAAACAAAAAAAGAAAATTATTTTCAAACACCTCACCTAGCATACCCAAATTTGCTAAGTGAGTAAATTCCAAAATCACAAATTGAAATAAAATCAATTGACCCTTTATTTTAACATACTCAAATTTGTTTGTTAACCTCACTTTTGGAGTGAGCTCTTAACCTCCTCTCCTTAGACTTAGGGCTCTTCTAGACACTAAGAACTCCTTAGTCATAAGGTACTTCTAGTGATTAGGTGAACACTTAACCTAAACCTAGAGACTTAGAAGTGTTAATCATAAGATTAGGATATGCTTTAGGGCTTAAGGAAATTACATATCCTATAGCTAAACCTAGATCTCTTTCTCAAATCAAACCCAGATTCAATTTTCAAACCAAATCTCAAATTCAAATTCAAATTCTAAATCTAATTTCAAATTTGACTCCAAATGATTTAAACCCAAAATCAAATTCAAATCTAGACCCTTCCTAAGCCATATGAACCATATTTATAAGCTTAGCCAAAACTCCCTTTAGATCAAATCAAACTCAATTGATTTCTTTATAAATCAATTATTCTTTCATTTATATTCACAAATGCAATGAAATCCAAATTCAAATGACCAAAACTATATCGAAAATGAAATCCAAACTTAATCTAAGCCCTTTAAGCCAATTCTCTGGACTTAACCAAATTCTATCCAAATAAAGTCAAAATTAATAGATTTTTTCTTGAATCAATCATTCATTCAATCATTTATCCAAATATAAATAAAAGTTACAATCATCAAACCAAATCAAAGCCAACCCAAGTCAAACCCAACCTAGCCCTTTTGACTTAAAAATTTCAAATGAGCCAAAATCCCTTAGACTCTAAATTGATTACCATTGAATTTATATTTCAATCTAGGGCTCATTTATAAGTTCAACTAAACTTGAATAAAACCAAAACTAAACCAATTGACCCACTTAGGTCCACTTGACCCAAAGTGACATAAAGGACCCATTTGAGCCAATTTTTGATCCAACCCAAATTGCATTGAACCAAGCTCACCAAAACCATGATTGTTGATCACCCTAGGATGATCAATTACAATCAATTGGGCCAGCCCAATTGGTCATTTGGTCCACTTGACCCAAAGTGACCTAAAAGACCAAATTGAGTCAAATCATGATCTAACCAAAATTTATTGTAACCAATGGCTCAAGTTCATTCCAAATTGATTATTGAACTTGACCAAAGTCAAAATTAAATCTAATTTGATCAATCGAGCCCAATTGAGCCATTAAGCCTAAATAAGCCTAAAGGGTCAATTTGGCCTAAATCCAAATTAATTCAAACCAAAGATCACATTCATCTTCAATTAGCCAATTGAACATGAATCTACCCATGACCCAAGCTAATTTGGCCAATTTTGGTCAAATTGGTCAATTTGACCCAATATAACCCACATGACCTAAATTGGGTCAAATCCTTTGAAACCAAGCCATGACCCATTGGGGGCTGATGAAACCTGACCCAAACCCATTTGGGATCAGCTCAAAATCAACCCAACCCAATTAAATCCCTCATGGATCCTCGCCCTCATAGGATTCCACCCAACCTCATTTAATTCTCCCCCCATCACATGCACTTAACTCCTCCCCAATATTTACATTCATTTGAGCTGATCATATGACAGTAAGAGAGGACTTTGGAGAAAAAATCCAAAGTCCTCAATCTATCCATCATCCATCCCAACCACCCCAAGCAAGATGGCAATCAATTTGGAGCCAAAAAATTCAAAAAAAAAAAGGATTTTCGGCCATTATAAAGGAGGGGAAATGAGACTTCAACTCTCTTCCTCCCACCACCATTCATCCCCCAAAAGCTCCCCAAAGAAACAAGGAACCCATCCCCCACCTCTTTGAGCCATTTTTGAGCTCAAAAACATAAATAGTTGCTTTTTTGGTGAGGCGATAATAAACATCGGAGAAGATGACATTCTGAAGGGAGGTAAGTGTTAAAGATCATTCCAAAGCTTTCTCACATACCTAGGAGTTCTCTCGGATCTTCACCGCCAAAACCATCTCCGGTGAGGTAAATTTTGCCAAACTTTAGCCGCCCTTAGAATTTCTTGCATTTTGTGTTAATTTTCTTGCGATTTTAGGAATTTCCCCTAGATAATCCTGCATTTTTACTTTAAATCATCCCAATTCAAAAATAAAATTTTTTCAGTGCGAATTGCAAAATAAGTCCATTTTGGCAAGTTTTCACTTAGAAAACCCATTTTTCCCTTTAAAAAGATATTTTTATCCGCCGTCGGCGGGTACCGTCGATCCCATGGTTCATGGATCGGCTCGCGTGGATCATATGATTGAGCCTTTGGATCGATGCGATGAGTATTGCGAGCGATGGATAGCTCGGTCGCCGCGTCGATGCGTGATCTGATCTAGATCATCCAATCTGCGATCGGAAAGTCCAGAGTGAACCACGGGTCACTCTCCGGAGTGATCGGTCTTTCTTAGATGACTACGTCGGCGCGATTTTTATTTAAAAAATAAATTTAAATCACTTGAAACTTCAAAATTTTATAAAAGATAAAATACTTAACCAAAAATTACAAACAATGGGTTGTTGGATTCATCTTTCTAAGAGGAATCCAACAAACCAAAATCCCCAAATTACGAAGTATTTTCAGCCTAATTTGAGTTTTAGGAAAAATCAAATTTTATTAATTAAGTCAAAAAATATATGTCATATTAAGTTGAAATTTCCAAGGATTGAAATTAATGTTGAAACACACCTAACATAAAAATTTTAAGTGAGAAACACTTCTTGATTGGGAGAAATTAAATTTTGAAGTTTAGATTGTCCATTTTAATAAAATAAATCAAATAAAAATTCAAATTTACAAAATCTTCAAAATGGCTTAAATCACCTCAATTTACATCTTAGACTCTTAAGAAAATGATGTGATCTTCTGAATCCTGATGAACCCCAATAAACACTTAAGAGTAAAGTTTAATCAATTAAGGAGTTAATTAAAATATAATCTAAAAATAATTTAAATATCAAATCAAAATCAGAAATGAAATAGCACTTAAGCAATCATTAATCAAACCTCAAATTAGAAAAATATCATCCTTAGAGGAGATTAAATTAAATATGATTAAACCTATTTAAGTTAATAAAACTCAATTAAATGATTAAATCTTAAATCAAACTTAAAATTAAACAAATCTAGAAACTTTAACATGGGTCAAACCAGTATAACTAAACCAACACTAAGCATGGAATCTTAATCATATGAAACCCCTTAATGAGTATAAATAAACTAAAACTAATTAATCATTAAATAAAATAAAAAAATCAAATTGATTAATAAACTAATTCAACATAATCATTTACTACTAATCGAATTAAACCAAATAAAGTTAAAGTAAACTTAATTAACATATGATTAAATCACATCCATTTGGAATAAGATAATTAATTAACCATTAAATATTTCAAACCTAATAACTAAATCAAACATGTTAATGAAATCAAACAAACATAATAAATGAATCAAATCAAATAAAACTCTTCATAAATAATCAAACTTAGCGAAATGAAATAAACAATTAATTCACTTAATAATAATGATGGTAATAACAATAATCCTTTAATCAAATCAAACTTAAGTAAAACACTTAACTAAATCAAATCACTCACATGTGAGAAATTAAGTCATTAATCTCTAATTAAACAAACCCTTAATTAATCTAATGATTTAAAATTTTAATTACCCTTAATCAAACTTAATTACTCAAACATCTAATTAATGCAAACTTAATGAATTAATCCATCATCTTAATTAATCAAATTAATTTAAATAAGTTACATTAAAGCTAACTCTAAAATTAAGCTTAAATCAAACCCTAATTAAATTTAATAATCAATCACACCCTCAAGTAAGCTAATTAATTAATCAAATTAATCATATTAAACCTAAGCTTAATCAAACATGGTCAAAATGATTAAATACATCAAAACCTAAATTAAACCTAAATTATTAAGTCATTAATTACATCATTAAGAGTTAAATAAATCTTTATTTAATTTAATAATTAACTTAAACACACTCCTTAATTAAACTAATTACCCTTAAGCTAATCCAATTGAATAAACACCTAATTAATGCAAACTTAATAAATTAATCCACCATCTTAATAAACCAAATTAACTTTATAAATCAGATTAAAATTAATTTGAATCAAACACTTAATTAATCTACGAATTAATTTGATCACACATCATAAGTAAACTAATTAAAGTCAATCAAATTAATCATATCAAACTTAAACTTAATCAAACAAAAATGCAATTAAATACCAATCAATACTTAATTTAAACTTAACTCATTAAGTCATTAATCACATCATTAACCTAACTAAATATGAAATCAAATTTTAATTAAAAATTAAACAAATCTTTACTTAATTTAATAGTTGATCACACCTCTTAAACAAGCTAATTAAGTTAATCAAATTAATCATATTAAACTAAAGCTTAATTAAACATAAATTTGAACATAATAAATATACTTAAATACTAATCAAAACCTAAATTAAACTTAAATTATTAAGTCATTAATTACATCATTGATCTAAATAAATATGAAATCAAATTGAAAATTAAACAAATCTTTATAATTAATATAAATACACTTCTTAATTAAACTAATTACATAATCATATTGAACCTAAAACCCAGATAATAAAGCTAATCAAATCAAATTAAATCAAATTAAATTAAATTAAAAAGACTCTCATCAATTTAATATGCAATCAAATCAAATCTCATTCAACCAACTTAAATAAGATAAACTAATTAACTATCCAATGTATGAAATCAAAATGCAAACTAAACTTTGATAAATATGACAAATGGATGAGATTAAAAGATAAAATCTAATTACAAGGAATCAAACTCAATTAAAATCAAAATAATATCTCAATTAATCTAATCTGATCAAACTACAAATGAATGAACCATAATCAAATCTAATAAACATAAAGTCAAGTCACATAATCATACTCAGTGAAAAGAATTAAATATTAATTTATAAGGATATTGAATTATCAAGATTTAATTAAACCAAAATATCTAATATGAAATTAATCAATCAAAAATACATGAATTTAAACAAACTTAAACTTCATTAGATATCAAGTATATTGAATTGTCAAGATGTAATTAAACCAAAACACCTAAATCAAAATCAGTCAATCAAATATCTAAACCAACTCAAATTCTAAGCTCTAAATCAAATCAAATCAAATAAATTACACAAATTCAAATGGACTAATTAAGATACTTAAGGACCTTAGTTAGATTCTTTAGGAATTAGGATGTAGAATAGGGTGAGTTCCATTTACAAATGGAATTCATTCTACTCTTCATTCTTGAAAACCTAAACATCATTTTAACCAAATACAAGTGAAATAAAAATGAAAAATAAATCATTAAATCATTTAAATTGAAATCACCCAAAGGTAAAATTTAAACAAATTCAAACTCCAAATTGAAACTTAAACTAAAGAAGCCTAGTAAAGTCTTACACACAAGCCTTAAGCACACACATTAGAATACTAAGTCACCACTTCTAGTGCTAAGTTAGGGTGTTGTATGTATGATGTTGTGTTTTTTTTTGTGATATAATATTTTAGACTGGATGTTAGGGTGTATATTTCATAGATTGGATGTTAGGCCATTATTAGCCTAATCATGTTTTCTGCATGGGGTTGTGCTTAAGGGCCATTATAATAAAAATATAAATGCATTTACTGTGCAGGTTGCTTAGCCCCTAAGCATAACTCACATTATGACAGGTGGGCTTGGTTACCCATGTGTGGGGCTAAGTCCAAATTATTAATATAACTGCTTGGGTTGTATGGTGTGTTTAGCTAACATTTGTTTTACACGTGTAGCTAGATTTACTTTTCCTATTTTCGATGTAATTTTGCTTTAGGAATTAGGATTAGTGTTATAGGGGATTAGGATGAGCAGTGGCCAGAAGGCTTAGTCCTTAGGGTGCCCTATGATGCCTTTGGAGCAAATCAAATCAAAAGAAAGAGAAGGAAGAAATGAAGAAAAGAAGACCCCAATAACATGTATTATTTTTTATAATCCGGGTTGTATAAGGGTAGAGCTCGGCTACGCATCTTTTTTTATTTTTTTGGGGTGTAAGACGGAACCCGACCGCATTGGCCTTTTATTCTTTTATGGTAGTCTATAAAATTGTTTGATGTTGTGTTTAGATTGCGCATTAGAACATCATGCTTTTCATAGTTTCTTTATGATCGATGTTTGAATGTATGGCCTGGATGTGGTAGGCTCTTAGGATAAAATTAACTTTTCTACCCCAATTAATAACTCACAATTAAAATTTAAAGTAGCTCATAACCTCACCATAAAGCCTATAAATTAAATCAAGATAATAAAATTTTTAGCGACCCCTTAGCTGGATGAATGAATGTATAATATCATGCATGTCATATTATTCCACTCTTATTAAGAGGGGGCTTCCATCTTTGCTAGAGAATGAAGGCTTAACCTATAAGAGCCTTTGATGGAAGAACACCCCTTTCTCTCTTGATTTGGCCCATAATCAAATTCTCATGCATTTAGACATACAAAATCCCATAGCATGTGCCAAAATAAAGAGTACAAAAGAATCAAATAAATTTGATAAAATTTGTATTAGATTAAGTCATGGTTTCATACCACTCATGCTCTAGTCTCTTAGGGAATGAGTTTAAGGACTTAGTTTTCTCTCTAAATAAACAATAGCCTAGCCATCTTGCAAAGCATAAGACTTGCCTACATAGATTTAAAGCATAGTAGGAGTTAGCTGGATGCACTCCAAGCGATAATAACTCCAGGAGTCATGTGATTTATTCTCACTTGTGGAAGTAAATCATATACGCATTTTTGCCTTAGATTTAGGTTGTACTTCGGCCCGTGCCAAAGCTTTCTAGCTTAGGATCTGAGGTAGTTGTTACCTTTGGGCTACAAGCATAAATCCTCACCTCTTAGGCATTTCCACAATCTTATGTTGTGGAATTATAAGCCTTAGAAATCTAATAAAATGTTAACTCAAATAATTAACTCTCTTCAATTTCAAAAATATAAAGCCCAATAATAAGATAGACTGGAATGCTCACTAGGCTTTGTAATATCATGAGCATTTCTTACTTTCTCCTTTTGGATTCTAAAAATAAGTCTTCTCCTTGATCTATCCCATTTGATTTTCTAAAATAGCCAATCCTTTGATTGTCTTAACCTTGAAATCTTTAGAGACCCTAATTATCTACTTTACTCGAGAGTATTCTAAAAAAATTCCCATTCCTTAGGATGTAATTAACTATGGGAGCTTGCCTCCATAGGGAACTTAACAAACCTGACTCAAAATAAACCCTATTTTACTTCTCTATATAAAGTAAGGGAAATATCTCTTGTATATTCGAAGACCCATCATGCATTAAGAGTCCTTATTAGGTGATTAGGTCCATTATAGGGTGGTGATTTCTATCTTTTGAGATAGTACATGATTCCTTAATGTCATATCGGACACTTCAATAAGTACCCCCTAAGATTTGTGTGGTGTCCCACATCTTCAAAAATAAACACCACAAATTTTTCTGACTCTGTTGGGGATAGTTCCTCTCTCCATCTTTAGTAGACAATTATTATCTCCAAGCATCGATAGTGGACTTATATTTTATAAAATATAGTTCCTATCTATGGGGGTCCTTTTGTTGACCTCACTTTTGGAGTGAGCTCTTAACCTCCTCTTCTTAAACTTAGGACTCTTCTAGGCACTAAGAACTCCTTAGTCATAAGACACTTCTAGTGATTAGGTGAACACTTAACCTAATCTTAGAGACTTAGAAGTATTAATCATAAGATTAGGCTATGCTTTAGGGCTTAAGGAAATTACCTATCCTATAGCCTAAACCCAATCTAGATTTACTTTCTCAAATCAAACCTAGATTTAAATCTCAAACCAAATCTCAAATTCAAATTCAAATTCCAAATCAAATTTCAAATTTGACTCAAATGATTGAAATCCAAAATCAAATTTAAATCCTAAGACCCTTGAAGCCATATGAACCACATTCATAAGCTTAGCCAAAACTCCCTTTAGATCAAATATAACTCAATTTATTTCTTTATAAATCAATTATTCTTTTATTTATATTCATAAATGCAAATGAAATCCAAATTTAAATGACCAAAACTATCTCAAAAATTAAATCCAAACTTAATCTAAGCCCTTTAAGCCAATTCTGTAGACTTAACCAAATTCTATCCAAATCAAGTTAAAATTAATGGATTTTCTCTTAAATCAATCATTCATTCAATCATTTATCCAAATAAAAATAAAAGCTATAATCATCAAACCAAATCGAAGCCAACCCAAGTCAAACCCAACCTAGCCCTTTTGACTTGAAAATTTTAAATGAGCCAAATTTCTTTAGACTCCAAATTGATTATCGTTGAATTTATATTTCAATCTAAGGCTCATATATAAGTTCAACTAAACTTGAATCAAACCAAAACCAAACTAAATGACCCACTTAGGTCCACTTGACCCAAAGTGACCTAAATGACCCATTTGAGTCAACTTTCGATCCAACCCAAATTGGATTGAACCAAGCTCACCAAAACCATCCACCATGATTGTTGATCACCCTAGGATGATCAATTGCAATCAATAGGGCCAAACCAAGCTCAATTGGCCATTTGATCCACTTTAGCCAAAGTGACCTAAAGGATAAAATTGAGTCAAATCATGATCTAACTCAAATTTATTGAAACCAATGGCACAAGTTCATTCCAATTGATTATTGAACTTGGCCAAAGCCATAAATAAACCCAATTTGATCAATCGAGCCTAATTGAGCCATTAAGCCTAAATAAGCCTAGAGGGTCAATTTGGCCTAAATATAAATTAAATCCAAATTAATTCAAACCAAAGATCACATTCATCTTCAATTAGCCAATTGAACATGAATCAACCTATTATATAAGCTACTTTGGCCAATTTTGGTAAAATTGGTCAATTTGACCTAATATGACCATATGACCCAAATTGGGTCAAATCCCTTGAAACCAAGCCATGACCCATTGGAGGCTTATCAAACCCGACCCAAACCTATTTGGGATCACCCCAAAATCAACCCAACTCAATTAAATCCCTCATGGATCTCCCCACATAGGATTCCACCCAACCTCATTTAATTCTCCCCCATCACATGCACTTAACTCCTCCCCAACATTTGCATCCAACTGAGCTGATCATATGGCAGTAAGAGAGGACTTTGGAGAAAAAATCCAAAGCCCTCAATCAATCCATCATCCATCATAACCACTCCAAGCAAGATGACAATCAATTTGGAGCCAAAAAATTCAAAAATGAATGGATTTTCAACCATTATAAAAGGAGGGGGAAATGAGACCACCTCTCTTACTCCCACCACCATTCATCCTCCAAAAGCTCCCCAAAGCAAAAAAGAAACCATCCCCCACCTCTTTGAACCATTTTTGAGCTCAAAAGCACAACTAGTTATTTTTCTGATGAGGCAATGGTAAACGTCAGAGAAGACGACATTCCGAAGGGAGGCAAGAGTTAAAGATATTCCTAAGCTTCCTCACATACCTAGGGTTTTGCTGGATCTTCACCGCCAAAACCTTCATGTGAGGTAAATTTTATAAACTTTAGTTGGCCTTAGATTTTACATTTTGTGTTTATTTTCTTGTGATTTTAAAATTTTCCCTCGATACTCCCACATTTTTACTTTAAATCATCGTAATTAAAAAATAGAATTTTTTTGGTGTGAATCAACGCAAAAATGAGTCTATTTGGACAAGTTTTCACTTAAAAAACCATATTTTTCCCTTTAAAAAGCTATTTTCTTTCACCGCGTCCGGCTACAATCATCCGTCCGCTTTTCGGACTTCGGATCGCATGATTGGTGCCAGATCACGATGCGATCTGTCTTGTCCACGGCGATCAAAGCTGCTTGTCATGCAATGCCTCAGGTGTGTGATCTCGGACCTCGATCTTGATCGGACGATGAAGCGAACCATCGCTCACCGTTGGCGATCTTTCGCCTCTGACATTAGTCTTTGCGTAGATTTTTTTTATTTAAAAAATTAATTTGAATGACCTAAAACTTCAAAATTTATAGAAAATAAAATACTTAACTAAAAATTGCAAACAAGGTTGAATTTGTATTTTCAAGAGGAATCCAATAAACCTAAAATCCTAAATTATGTATGAAATAGCAAAGCATCATTAATCAAACTTAATCAAAAAAATATCATATGAGAAAATTAAATTAAATATGATTAAACTATTTAAGTTAATAAAACTCAATTAAATAATTAAATCTTAAATCAAACTTAAAATTAAACAAATCTACAAAATTTTAACATGGGTCAAACCAGTATAATTAAACTTAAACTAAGCATGGAATCTTAATCATATGAAACCCCTTAATGAGTATAAATAAATTGAAACTAATTAATCATTAAATAAACTAAAAAAAATCAAATTGATTAATAAACTAATTCAATATAATCATTTACTAATCAATTAAACCAAATAAGTTAAAGTAAACTTAATTAATATTAAAATCCTCCATTTGGAATAAGATAATTAATTAACCATTAAATATTTCAACATAATAACTAAATCAAACAAACATAATAAATGATTCAAATCAAATAAAACTCTAAGCATAAATAATCAAACTTAATTGAAATGAAATAAACAATTAATTCTAATAATGATGGTAATAATAATCCTTTAATCAAATCAAACTTAAGTAAAAATACTTCAAATCTCACTCATTGTGTGAAATTAAGTCATTAATCTCTAATTAAACAAACTTAATTAATTTAATGATTTAAAATTTTATACCCTTTCAAACTTAAATTACTCACATCAATTAATGCACTTAATGAATTAATCCATCATTAATTAATCAAATTAATTTAAATAGTTACATTAAAGCTACTTTAAAATTAAGCTTAAATCAAACCCTTAATTAAATTTTAATCAATCACATCAAAATTAGTTAATCAAATTAATGTATTAATTTAGATTTCAAAAAATCAAATGTTAATCAAAACTAAATTAAACCTAAATCATTAAGTCATTAATTACATCATTAAGAGTTAAATAAATCTTTATTTAATTTAATAATTAACTTAAATACACTCTTTAATTAAACTAATTAGCCTTAAGTTAATCTAATTAAATAAACACCTAATTAATGCAAACTTATTAAACTAATCCACCATCTTAATAAACCAAATTAACTTTATAAATCATATTAAAATTAATTCAAATCAAATGCTTAATTAATTTTGCTAATTGATCACACACATCTTGGTAAACTAATTAAAGTCAATCAAATTAATCATATTAAACTTAAACTTAATCAAACATAAATGCAATTAAATAACAATCCATTCTTAATTTAAACTTAAATCATTAAGTCATTAATGACATCATTAACCTAAATAAATATGAAATCAACTTTAAAAATAAATAAATAAATCTTTACTTAATTTAATAATTGATCACACCTCTTAAACAAGCTAATTAAGTTAATCAAATTAATCATATTAAACTTAAGCTTTGAACATAAATTTGAACATAATCAAATGCAATTAAATACTAATCAAAACCTAAATTAAACATAAATTATTAAGTCATTAATTACATCATTGATCTAAACAAATATGAAATCAAATTGAAAATTAAACAAATCATTATTATTAATATAAATACACTTCTTAGTTAGACTAATTACAAAATCATATTGAGCCTAAGCAAGCCCATAGACTAATAATGCTTATCAAATTAAATTAAATTATATTAAGAAACACTCTCATCAATTTAATATGCAATTAAATCAAATCTCATTCAACCTACTTAAATAAGATAAACTAATTAACTATCCAATGCATGAAATCAAAATGCAAACCAAAGTGTGATAAACATGACAAATGGATGAGATTAAAAGATAAAATCCTAATTACAAGAATCAAACTCATTAAAATCAAAATAAAATCTCAATTAATCTAATATGATTACAAATGAATGAATCATAATCAAATTAAATAAACATAAAGTCAAGTCACATAACCATAATCAAAGAAAATAATTAAATATTAATTTAAAAGGATATTGAATTGTCAAGATTTAATTAAACCAAAACATCTAATCTGAAATTAACCAATCAAAAATACATGAATTTAAACAAACTTAAACTTCATTAGATATCAAGGATATTGAATTATCAAGATGTAATTAAACCAAAATATCTAAATCAAAATCAATCAATCAAATACTTAAACCAACTGAAATTCTAAGCTCTAAATCAAATCAAATAAATTACACATTATAGGGTGGTGATTTCTATCTTTCGAGATAGTACATCATTCCTTAAAATTACGATCACTTCAATAAGTACCCCTTAAAATGCTTGGTGTCCCACATCTTCAAAAATAAACACCACATTATTAAATAAGGGGTCTCTAAATAATCAAAAATTAAATTCAAATATGAACCAATGGAAGCATCAATCTCTTCAAAATATATGAACCCATTTTCAACATACACAAATTTGTTGAAAATGGATTCTAAATTCAAAAAAATTTCTCTCCAATTCTAAATTCAAAATCTCTGTTCAAATTCGAAGAGCCCCACTTAACATATCCAAATTGTTGAGTGTGGGTTCAAGTTAAAAAAAAAACAAATTAAAGCAGAAATCTGATTCAAGTTTGTTTCCCAAAATTGTAGAAGTTCAACCTAGTTTCAGTCAGTTTCTTTTATTTCATTTCAGTTCAATTTAAATAGCAGCCTAGAAGTACGTGTTTACTTTTTCTTTTGGGATGGATTTGGCCTTGTATCGGGCCAGCCTCCCACAGACTGGCTTCACCCACCTCATTTTTTTTTTTGCCAAGGTTTCGAGGGGGCTAGGATCATTTGTGAGGGGACCACCCACCCTCACTGGCCGTCAAACATGGTGACGGCAAAGCTCTAGGTTGAGATGTCATCTAAGTCAGAGTTTTCCTCACTAAAGAGGAAGGCTGTGGAAGTTCCTGTAGTAGTTGTAGTTCCAGTGCCAGTGTGCTCAGTGGTTCCCCTTTGCTTGATGTAAGCACCCACTCGTTGGCTCCTTCAAGGGAAGGCCTATCTTGAGGATAGTCTCCCTCACCAGGTAGGGTCTAGTTCTTGTCTTGCCTCTAGGGACTAACACCACAAGGTCGCAAGATCAAGCACATCATGACACATAGCCAAGGAGCTAGAGGCGGTTTGCTAGAGAGTTACCTAGGATAGTGTCTCCTCTTATCACCAAGAACAAGTTTCACCCCCTCTCTGGATCTGACAGAGAGGAAGATATTAGGAGGATTTCAATTTCACCTCCACATATAGTACAGTTTGAGGCTCTTATCAGAGATATGAGGAGGACATATGCAGGCCTTAGATCTGTTTTGCACCGAGTTAATGGAGCTTACGGATGATCAGAGTCTGGGGCTCAATTTAATTTATGTTCTATCATCCCTCGCAGCATAGGGGAGCACATCAGATAGGAGAGGGCGAGGTTGGTGTATCATAGAAGCGAGAATGCAACAGGCGGTCAACATAGCCATCATTAATTTTCTCGATCAGCGTGCTACCCATGCTAATCATATTGATAGCATTATATTGATGGGTACTGCCCACCATAAGAGGGGAGCTCCTGCATAGAGAGAGTCGGTGGTGCCTCCTCCACACCACTCTACTCCACGCCCACCATCTCTAGTATAAGTTTTGTCATCCACAATTCTAGCAAAAGCCATGAAGGCTGTATCAGGGGAAAAGAGAGCCCCACTGGTGATCCGGCTATGACCAAGAGATCCCATTCCATCTACACCACCGAGGTGGAAGCTCTCTGCTGGACCTCACCTGATTGGTGAAGAGGGAATGGTGACCATGGACAATTGTAGTTGTGCCATCACCACCACCACCGCAACAAAGCATGGAGATAGCAGCAGGAGAGGGAGGAGGAGATAGTTCAGTTGCCCTCAAGGTGAGATCCTCCTAGGAGTAGTACTCCACCTATGGCAGATGATAGCCATGAGCATCTATCCTCTAGTGAGCGTAGTCCTCACAAGATCAGCTCTTCAGCAGTAGGGGAGGTTAGATGTCTCTATATTCATGATAGTGATCCTACTACCGGTCAACCTTAATCTTTTGTACATGTTCAGTTGGACCATTCCCTAGATGATATTGTAGCTTAGTATCTAGTTGAGAAGAAAGAATTTCTAGGATATGCCTGGTCTGACTTAGAGGATAAGAAGATCAATTTTGATCTTAATGAAGATGATCTGTTGGACGATTCAGCAGGAGTGCACATGGTTGATACCAGGGGTTCCCTCCTTCGAGATCAGGAGGGTTTGAAAGGTGTTGTGGCCAAGCAAGATGACACAACTCATTCGACCCAACACCTCCTTCAATAATTAAAATAGAAGGATAAACAAATTGATAGGATGGGGAAGAGACTTGAAGATTTGTTAGCAACAATTTTGGCACTTGAAAAGCTATGCATCCTACTATTGCGGTGACCGACCAGATGTTGCATGTCTTGGATCAAGCCAAGACTTCACCTCCAGTAGAGTAGGGCAGAACCAACTTGTATAGAAAAGTAGTGGATAGTACCTCCGTTAAGAAAAGGACATTAAACTCATGGTTGAGTAGTAGGTGAGAAGCAGGCAGCGAGGAGGATCATCGGTTCAAAGGGTAGACCCTACCAAATTGATGCCATCCAGTATCCTAAGGGTTTAATGCCACCTTCTTTCAAGAGCTTTGATGGCAGCGAGAACCCATGGAAGCACATAGTGCACTTCAGGGCCATCTGTTGCAATGCTGGTGGCAACAATGCATTACTATTCCATCTTTTTGTCAGTAGCTTAGTAGGTATAGCCTTTGATTAGTATGCTGAACTCCCCAACAGTTCAGTGAAGAATTTTTGAGTTCAAGCAACTCTTCACCAAGAGGTTTGCTGGAGCTCAGAAAAGGGTGATTGTATGCGATCTCATTGTGGCACAACAACACCCCGAGGAGTCCCTAGTTGATTATATTCTAGATGGTGTAATTTGAGTATGAAATGTGAACCACAACTATCTAAACAACACTCCTTTAAAATTCTACTAAAGAATATTCATGGTCTGGTCGCCTTCATGCTCAAAGGTTTTATCATCAAGACATTTGAGAAACTAATCAACAAGGCGGTTAGCTTACAAGGAGAAGCTAAACAGTTGTCTTTTTTTGGATCATTCATCAAAGCAAAAGCCATAGAAAGCTTATGAGAAGAAGCAGGCGAGTGATAGTAGACAAGGGGGATAGCCATAGAGCAATTTGAGAGACCTCGAGCTCCGACCATCACTTTCACCTTCTCTCACCACCCGAGGCCATCCTACCACCACCGGTGGCCTCCATGGCCTTGCCTCCTCCCTCATACTCACAACATGGTACACATACCGCCAGTATACCATCCACTACTCCTTTGGATAAACTAAATAAACCTTATTCATTTAAGAGGGAGGTAATCTAGAAAATCTTTAAGAATCTCTTAAAGAAATCTAATTTTTAGCTACTTGAGCCTAGAAGGCCGGAAGAAGTGGGCAAGAGCAATGATCCTAACTTTTTCCCCTATCACCGCATGCTAAGCCATGTTTTAGAAAATTGCTTTACATTTAAGGACTGGCTTGAGCATAGCTACAAGATAGGTGCCATAGTTATCCTGAAAGAATACATTGAGGAACAACCATCTAGTTCTATTAGAGTAATCCTTGGGGATACCTACGATCCTCTCAAAACTAAAGAAGGTTGGGATATCTCCTTATCCCAAACCTCTAAAAGATTATGTCAAAAATCAAGAAACTTTCTTGCAGGTGTTTGAGGCAGCTCGAACCTCTAACATCAAGGAAGGTTTGCAAGTTACCAAAGACAACTTGGGGAAAGTAGGAGCTCAGCAGTAGCTGTAGCCTATACCAGTCTGAGATAGCCAAGTAGCGCAACCACCGATTGAGGCCAGCCCCAAGTCCACTGTTGCAGCTACTACTTCAGTGAGCACTTCTACTTCAGCTAGCTCTTCTTCTAGTAGACATCTTATGTCGACAGATGAGCACATTAAATCTCTCACCCCACTTACTTTACTATATTTCTACTATGTACTTCCTTCAAAATCTAAGAAATTGAGGAATAAAGCTAGCTCGAATTACATCTGTGTCACTTCTGATGGGTTGTCTAATTCTACTCTCTCAGAAAACTCTCCAAGTATAAATAATAATTATAACAACTCTGATCTTCCTCTTTTTATTTCAGAGATGGACTTTCCTTCTCTTAATAAAATGGGTTCACCTCTTGAGATAGACTTGGAATCATCTAGATTCTGAGGTTCCTATAGGAGAAGTTGTAAGTGAGCCTGATGAGCATGTAGAATCTTCCACTAACCTGCCATAAGAGATCACCAACTCAACCTCCATAGTGGCAAGGTTCTACCTCTTAGGGCAGCACCTCAAGAAAAGGGGAAATAAGTCATTGGTTTTGATGATCAAGAAGCCCCTCCACAGGATGCTCCACCCATGGATATGCTTATGGAAGATCAGCCCAGAGTTGATTACAATGTCCTCTCTCACCTGAGAAAGTTGCCATCTAAGTTAATCATATATTATACCCTTGTCTTATCTAAAGAGATGAGGGAATCATTAATCAAGGCTCTTCTTAATCAGAGATATGCTTAGCTCAGTTGACCACTGTTGGAGAGGAGACACATTATTCTAGAGTAGCCCAAGGAGTCACTTTCATAGATGAAAACCTTCTTCTGGGGGGGACATGGAGCACAATCGTCCCCTCTGCATCACAGTGGACATGGGCAGATTTAGACTTTCCAGGGTTCTTATTGATCCACATGCATCGTGAACATTATGAGTCTAAAGACCCTTGCCTACTTGAGGATTGATATCTCTACACTCCGAGGAGATCGGATGATGTTGAGAGGATTCAATGAACAAGACAAAAGGCTTTAGGTTCCATAGTGTTACCCTTAGAAATAGGTGACTGGAAGACTGAAGCTAAGTTCTATATCATTGATTTGAATACTTCATTCACTGCTTTGCTCGGTAAGCCTTGGATACATCAAAATAAGATGATTCCATCTTCCCTTCATCAGTGCATCAAATTTCAGAAGGATGGAATTGAATACTATGTCAAAGGAGATGAAAAGTCATTTTTAGTCAGAGAGGTTGAGATATATGAAGATGTGACCTACTATCTTCCTGAAAACATCTTTTCTCGTGAACTTGGTCAAAATTCAATTACAAAAGAAAAATAAAAGAAAAAGAAAAAGAAAAAGAAAAGACAAAGAAAATGAAAGAACAAATGAATAGAAAAGGACATCAAGGAAGAAGTAGAGCCGCATGCCACATTACACCCACAGTTCATTCCATTATATGGACATATGGGTAGGATGACTTGACCTCCACCAGGCAGAGGCAGAGGTAGACATAGCTTCTAGTGGTGGAAGACCCCCTAATAGGCCACCAGCTAATAGGGGTTATGTTCCAGTTCATAGGAGTACCCCTAATATTCACATAGACTTGGAATCTAGCTCGGAGGATGAGTTAATATGATTAGCATACCTGCCAACCCCTCACAGTGGGTTTCATTGGAGGTGACACTCAAGCCGGACAGCAATGAAGGCCAGGCCTCCAAACAAAGTACAAATGTATTCGAATCAAGTTTATGTGAAACTATCAACCAGTAGTTAGGAACCTTAGCTCTAATCACTTTTCTCTCAAAAAGTTAAAGGTTTAGCAGTTAAGGAAGCCCTTCAGTCTTCCAGGGATGTTAAGCCAAAAAGATTCCTATTGGGATCATCAT
Organism: Cymbidium sinense; assembly: GCA_021442155.1. Lineage (NCBI taxonomy): Eukaryota > Viridiplantae > Streptophyta > Magnoliopsida > Asparagales > Orchidaceae > Cymbidium > Cymbidium sinense. The sequence continues at coordinate 51,856,252 of CM038221.1, forward strand.
CCTCAAGTCCAAAAACTGATGTAGGACTTTAGAATAATTCATATAAAGAATTAATGGAATTTCCTTTTGATTAGTACTCGCATTATTTATTAATCTTGCAAAGAAGGGTTTGATTCCTTATACATGGTCTAAGCACGGGTCAGAGTACTTCAAGAAGCTGTGGAACAACAGAGGTAGGGATGCACAATCAAGATCAGGACTAGGATTATATTGGGTTAGTGATGATTATTGCTTAGTTGTCACCAATCATCAGTTTGATAGGTTCTTCCACCAACTCTTATGAGGATGTGTGTTTAGAAACTTCAGATGATCTCCAAATCAAAGATGCGCTGTCAAAATGTGAAGAGAAAATCCATTCAATAATTGATAAGCTTAAAGAAATCAACCTCGAAACAGAAGAAAATCCATGCCCAAAACACATCAGTTCGTTGTTGAATGAAGAAGAAATTAATGACTTAGTTAGGCTATTGATTGAATTTAAGGACTGCTTTGCATGGAGCTATGAAGAGATGCCTTGATTATCTCCTAACGTAGTAGTCCATAAACTAGCCATAGACCATAACGCTAACCCTATCAAGCAAGCTCCTAGATGCATGCATTTAGGAATCGAACAATAAGTCATTTTTGAAGTCAAGAAACTGATCAATGTTGGTTTCATTAGGGAAGAAAAATACCCTACTTGGTTAGCCAGTGTCATCTCAGTTAAGAAGAATAATGGCCAAATTTGCATATGCGTCAATTTCAGGGACTTAAATAAGGCATTCCCTAAGGATGAGTTTCATCTTCCTATGCTAGAATTAATGGTGGGCATTGCTCATCTCATGCAGTATTCTTTTTCATAGATGGGTCATCTAGCTATAGCCAAATCAAGATGGCTCCTGAGGATGAAAAAAACATTACTTTTCAAACCCCGATCAGAATACATTGTTATAAGGTCATGCCTTCCGGCCTTAAAAATGATGGTGCTACATACCAATGAGCCATGACTCAGATCTTCAATGAACTCAATCATCATCAAGTTGAATGCTATGTTGATGATCCAGTAGTCAAGAGAAAAGAAAAGGAAGACCACCTCTTTGACTTGAGAGCAATTTTCAAATGATTAAAATAATATAACCTCAAAATGAATCCACAAGTGTGCATTGGGTAGAGGAAATTCCGGGTTTGTTGTTATGCGACAGGAGAAATAGATAGATCGAAAAGATCAAAGCTATCTTAGAAATGCAACCACCTAAAAGTTTAACTCAACTCAAATCTTTCCAAGGGTGATTGGCATATCTAAGATGCTTTATCTCCAACCTATCGGGAGATGCAAGCATTTTAGCACTTATCAAAAGGATGCCAAGTTTAAGTGGGATGACAAGTGCCAGCATGCCTTTGAAGATATCAAGCAGTATTTGGTGAAGCCACTAGTTCTAGCAGCCCCTATCCCGAGAAGGCCACTCATCCTATACACTGCTGTAATGAATGACTCTCTCGATATTTTGTTGGCCCAAACCAATGATGAAGGAAGGAGAATGCTCTCTACTACCTTAGCCATCATCTGATCTCTGCAGAAGCAAACTACCCACCTATTGAGAAACATTGCCTAGCTTTAATCTTTGCATTCTGAAAGCTACGAAACTATATGCTTTCTCATAAGGTGAACTTAATTTCAAGAACCAATCCACTGCAGTATCTCATGACATGGCCAACTCTATCCAGATGTTTGGCACATCGGTCCATGATTCTCTCATAGTTTGATATCACATTCGTATCCCTCCATGAGGTGAAAAGATAACCACTAACAGATTTCCTAGTAGCACACCCTCTGCTTGCTGATTTCTCGCTTAGTGACGATCTCCCTAGTGAACAAATCATGAACTTAGGGGAGGTTGACAACTGCCATTGGGAGATGTATTTTGATGGTGCAGCTTTATTTTAAAAACGAGAAGAACAATGATCTGCTCTTCTAGGAAAGGCAGGGGTAGGAATAGTTCTCTTAACTCCAGACCGTGATGTGATGAGATTCTCATACTATCTCTCCAATCCATGCACCAACAATGAAGCTGAGTATGAGGCTTTGATTGCTGTTCTAGAATTAGCCATTACAATGTGTGTCAAATGCATCAACATCTACGGGGATTCTCATTAGTCATCAACCAGATTATCAGGTCCTACAAGGTTCTAAAACCTAAGCTTCGTCACTACCATGAGTATACCATGAAGCTATTGGCCCAAATCCTTGAGGTCACCATCTACAAGGTTCCTCAAGAAGAGAATGCGTTAGCCATACTTTAGCCAAACTTGCCAAGGAATTGGCATGTCCAGAAGATGTGGTCATTCCAATAAGGGTCCAAAATAGATAAGTCATATCTCTTATTGATGTTGAACTCGTCGAGAGACTTTCTCTTAAAGGGGAGGTTACCATTGCCGAAAAAAATAAGGAGCTGGATTAGAGGCAATCGTTTATAGATTATTTGAAAATCGACAAACTACCTCAAGAGAAGTCACAAGCCCATCAGATGAAACAGAGAGCTCCCTCCTATGCTCTCGTGGATGGCACCTTATACCAACGGTCTTTCGATCAAATATGGTTATAATATTTGGACAAACATGAAGCTCGTAGGATCATGATCAAGGTACATTTAGATTTATGCAGAGCACATCAATCCAGTATGAAGATGAAAGCAAAGATCAAGAGATTAAGATACTATTAGCCTTTGATGATTACGTACTACATGAATGTGGCTAGAAGATGCCATCAGTGTCAGGTACATAGTGTGGTCCTACATCAACCACCTAATATTCTACATCCTACATTGGCCTCATAGCCATTTGAGTATTGGGATACCAACATAGTGGGTCATATCGATCCTCCTTTTTCCAAGGGGCATCGGTTCATCTTAGCTACCACCGACTACTTTTCCAAGTGGGCGGAGGCAATCCCACTCAGAGAGGTCACAACTCAGCATGTGCTCCAGTTTTTCAGGAATCATATCATATATAGGTTCAAGGTACCTCGATGAATTATATCTGATAATGGTAATATTCAAGAGCACTTAGATCAATAGCTTTGCCATAAGATACGATATAGTTTGGAGATACTCCACCATCTACTATCCCAGGGAAAATGGCCTAGCAAAAGCATTTAACAAAACTCTCATCTAGATACTAAAGAAGATACTTGACGATAACAAGAGACAGTTTCATGAGCAGTTGGTTGAAGCTTTATGAGCTTACCACACCACATACATAACTCCAACTCAATCGCCGTTCTCCCTAGTGTATGGGTCCGAAGCCATTCTACCATTAGAAGTTCAACTTCCATCACTAAGGATAGTAATGAGTAGTAAAATTATTACAGAGTAGAATGCAAAGTTATGATTAGAAGAGCTCAAAGGTTTGGAGGAGAGATGCCTGTAAGCATGCTAAAATCTTGAGTTGTAGAAGGCCAAAATGATTCAAGCTCACAACAAGCTGGTCCACCTTAGAACTTTTCAAGTATGAGAGCTTGTCCTAATTTTAAGGAGACCCATTATTGTCCTTTGAAGATGAGAGGCAAGTTTGAACCCACTTGGGAAGGCCCTTTTGTCATAAAAAAGACCTACCAAGGAGGATCTTATCACCTCATTGATTGTAAAGGGGAACAACCGATGCTTCCAATTAATGAGCTCTATTTGAAGAAATATTATCCATAAAAATATGTTTGAAAATAATTATCATCAAAAGAACAAAATTTTAATCCAATTCATCAAAATCTTCTCTTCATTCGAAATGTTATTTGTTTGTCTTGTGAATCCACTATGTGTTTAGGGTAGGTGTAAGAGAACACAAGAGGCATCATATCCCTCTTTCACAACACAAACACAAATCAAACACAATTCCCCGGCACTACTAGAATAGGTGTGAGATAACCCAAGAGGCATCCTATTTCGATTAGCACAACTAAGTTAGGTGTAAGAGAAGCATCCATACTTGGTGGGATCACAGTTGCCATTCATGGCACCATTTCATCAATTTCCTAGTGTGTTTTAGGATAGGTGTGAGAGAACCCAAGAGGCATCCTTTTTCTTCTAACACAAGCACAAAAATAAACACATTTTTTTTATCTTGGGCTATTTTGATGTGGGAGCAAGCCCCCTGTGGTACTCACTCATTAGCTTCTTTAGGTCGGGTTTACATGCTACATTGCTAGTCTATCACCCCAGTGGTCCCTTGTTTTGAAAGATGTGAGTCACTGCGCTTTCTTCCTTACTTGACCATTACAAACTAATGAATGCCTTGATAGTTTGGTAGACTTCACTGCCCAGCCAATAAGCTACCTCATGTTAATGTTGTTTAAGAAGATGTGAGTCCATGCACTTTCTTCTTGAACAAACCATCATGCACTAACTAGGTTGAGTATATTTGAGATTTAGGATAAGTCCCCCAGAAGCTCCTTTCCTCTTGACAACTCTTGAGTTGATATAAGTCCCCCAGTGGCATTCACTCAGTAGTCTCCCTAAGTTGGATAGCACCTATCGGGCTGAAGACAAACTATCCCAACAATCAATTTACTATAGAAAGATGTAAGTCCCGATGCTTTCTTCCTAGGTTGATTATTGCAAAATGATAAACTTTAGGTTAGTTGATGTTCGCTTTGCTGACAGTGACTCACCCAATGGATACACCACTCTTGGCAGATATGAGTCCCCATGCTTTCTCCTTGAGTTGGCCACCGAATACCTATGCAAATTATCTTCTACAGGGTTTTGGATAAAACACTTACCGACCCCTCTCCCTGTGGGCACTCTACTTAAATCACGTCCTTTGCGAACCCATTTAGACACTACCAGGTTACTCTTGGATTAGATAGTCCCCCTTTCTTAGTAGTGATTGGAGAATTTCGTGGATGCAGATTCTCCCATGTTTGATGCATCAGATAGGTGCGATATAAGCTCCTTCTTAGTATGATCCCTCACAAACTAACAGGGTCCATGGTAAATAAACAAAATATTCACTTATGGATTAGGAATTCAAGCCCCCAATGGCCCTTTTCCCAAGTTAGGATCCTATCTTAAGGGCAGTGTCAGCAGAACTCCCTATAAGAATTGCCTGACTACGCTTGAGTTGAGATAAGTCCCCGGGTCGACACTCTCTTCATAGTCATCCTTAGGTCGAGTTCAATCTATTTTTCCACAAGCAGGTTACCCTAGCAGTCATTTCTCTTTGGAAGATGTAAGTCTACTACGCATTCTTTCTAGCATGATTGTCACAAACTGGTGGGCAGCCCTAGGTCTGATTGACATGTTATCTCACTAATGTGTCGCCCTAGTGGTCTTTTATTCTAGAAAGATGTGAGTCCTCGTGTTTTCTTCCTTGAATTAACCATTGTAAACTAAAAGACACCTCTTTGGTTAGATAGTTCTCCCCTTGGCCGGAAGCTACTCCCTTTGGATTAGTAAATCTGAGTTAGGCTAAGGCCTACATAGTCCCTACTCAGTGTTGTCCATCGCAAACTGATGGGATCCATCAAAAATAATTAAAAATGAAAGCAATCTTGACTATCTTTGAGTTAATTTAAGTCCCCTGCGGTATTCACTCACTAGGCAGCCCTAGGTTGGATTCGATTTGTTGCATAAGCAATCGATCACCCCAGTGGTTCCTTATTTTGGAAGACATGAGTCCCTACACTTTCTTCTTAACTTGACCATTGCAAACTGAAAGGCAATCCCTTTGGTTGGATAGTCCTACTATGTGGTTGGTAGACTACCCCTTTGGATTAATAAATCTATGTTAAACCAAGGCCAACGGCCCCTACTCACAGTAGTCCATCGTAAATCGATAGGATCCATCAAAAATAATTGTAAAAAAAAGAAATTAATCTTTGACTATCTTTGAGCTGATTTAAGCCCCCGAGTGGTATTCACTCAATAGTCAGCCTAAGGTTGAGTTCAATCCGTTGCCTCACCAATGGATCACCCACAAGCGATCCATGTTGGAGGATGTACTATGCTTTCTTCCTAGTACAGACTATTGAAGGTGGCTTTGGTTGGATAGTCCTACCGTGTGGGTGGTAGACTACCCTTTGGATTGATAAATCTGAGTTAGGCCTAGGCCAACATGGCTCCTACTCAGTGCGATCCATCGCAAACCAATAGGGTCTATCTCAAAATCCAAAATTTTAAAAATCTGAAATAAATTCAACACTCCTCCCTTTGTGGAGTCAAACTAAACAAACAAAACAAATTTAATCAACCTCCCTCAGTGGAGTCAAATCAAACAATCAAATAATCAAAATAATCAAATCAATCAAATTAAATTAAATCAATTAGCTTCTCCTTAGTGAGATGCAAATCTTTTAGTTCCCCCAGCGGATCTCAAATTCTAATCCCCTAATGGATTTCACAACCTCTTAAACTTCTTCCCCTGGTGGAGAGTTCACTTTTTTCATCCCTAGTGGAGCACTAAATCATAAATCAACAAATTAAATCAAATTTCTCCCCAGCGAGACACAAATCAAATCAAACCTCTCATCCCCTAGTGGATGACTTGAATCTCTTCCCCTAGTGGAAGGTTCACATACTTAATCCCTAGTGGATTCATCCTTCACTCTCTTATGTCTTTGCATGAGTAGAGTCACATTCCACTAAGCTTTTGATTCCTTCTACACCTTGGGTTGAGAATAGATCATTTCTATTAGTGCTTGTGATCATTTGGTGTTGTTGACCATCTCGGTCAACACCAATATGTGTGGTATGCCATGTCAGTTACACCACACCTATTGGATGCCATTTGTTGACCTCACTTTTGGATTGAACTTTCAACTTCTTCATCTTAGACATAGGACTCCTCTTAGACATTAAGAGTTCCTTAGTCTTAAGACACTTCTAGTGATTAGGTGAACACTTAACCTAACCCTAGAGACTTAGAAGAGTTAGCCATAAGAATAGGTCATGCCTTAGGGGTGTTAGGAAAACTTGCCTACCCTAGAGCTTAAACCCAATCCATACTTTCTTCTTTCAAATCAAACCAATTTCAAATAAAATCTCAAATCAATTCCAACTTAATTAATTTTCTCAAATTTAACCAACTTCAAACTCAAATCAACTTCGATTCCAAATCAAATCTTAAATCAATTCTAACATAATTGATTTTTCTCAAATTTAAATCAATTCCAATGAATTTTCTCAAATCATGAATCAATTTCAAATGATTGAAATCCATGATCAATTCTAAATCCAAAATCTTTCCTAAGCCACTTTTGATTTCATCTTATGGACTTAGCTCAAATCAAATCCAAATCACTTCAAATTCAAAAGATTTTCTCATAACTCATTTATATTCCCATTTATATTCACAAATATAAATGAAATATAAATTTTAATAACCAAAACCAAATTCAAAACTCAAACCCAAACTTAACATAAAACCAACCTATACCCTTTCAAGTCAAATTCTTGAACTTAGCCAAATCATCTTCAAATCAATCCAAACCCTTGATTTTCTCTTCAAACAATCAATCCTTCAATCACAAACCAAATCCAATCATAAACTTCAATCATCAAACCAAAACTAAATTCAAAACTCAACCCAAATCAAACCCATGTTCATCCTTTGAACTTGAAATTATCAAATGAATCAAATCCCATTTGACTCTAAATCACTTGCAAATGGATTTATATTTCATAAATATGTGAGTTCAACCAAACTTGAATTAAGCCTTGATCAAGTCAATTGACCCACTTAGGCTCACTTGACCCAAAGTGACCTAAAACACATTTTTGAGCCAAATTCTAATCCTACCTAAATTGGATTGAACTAAAATCATAAGCCTCACATTATGAGCAATAATCATCATAAGATGATCAATCATTCAAATTGGGTCAAACCAAGTCAAAACTGACTAAGTCAACACTGAAACCAAACTAGCCAAAATTCACCATAGGCAAAATTGATTGAAACCATTGATCAAAATCAATTCATGATCAATGATTGACTTGACCAATCATCATTTGAGCCAAACCTAGCCCAATTGGCCACTTGACCCAAGTTGACCTAAAAAGTAAAAATGTGTAAAATCTTGATCTAAGCCAAATTGATTTGCTAATGGGTCAAATTCATTCTAAATCACTTATTGAACTTGACAAAGCCTCAATTAGAACTAGCCCAAAATGAACCTAACTTGACCAAAAGTTTAAATCAACTTGAAACTAAAACCAAAATTGATTGAAACCAAGGCTTCCAAAACATTTCAAATGATCAACCAAGCCTAAACCAACCCATGAACTAACCTAACTAGGTCAAATGGGTCAAATTGGTCAACTTGACCCATTTGACCTAAGTGAATTCAAATGAACCAAAACTAAATATAAGCTAAATTAAACCAAACCAATGATACCAAATCACTCCAAATGGTCATATGAACTTGACCTAACCTATTGTTTGACCCAATTTGACCAATTGGTCAACTTGACCCAAGTTGACCCATTTTGACCTAAATAGCTCAACATGAGCCAAATGATATCAAATCAACACCAAATTCATTGAAAATTGGCACAACCCATTTTTTAATCATATCAAATTTACCTAAATCAAAATCAAAGCTAAATGACCATTTTACTCCTAGGTCAAAGGGTAACATATGATCAAATTCATTTAGAATTTGATCATATTCCAACTCAAGACCACTTGGCATCCTCCAAGTGGACCATTTGCACACCAAGGAGGGTGGTGCACAAGACCCAATGGGTTTGGGTTAGCCAAACCCAACCCAAAGCTAAAACTGACCCCTCCACTCAAATTTTTCCACATGGATCATCTCCTCCCACTTTCGCCATAGATTTAGGCCGTATTTTGGCTATCACCAAAGTTCCCTAGATTTAGGATGAAATTACTGTTTCTCCTTTGCGGGTTACAAGCATAAATCCTCACCTCTTAGGCATTTTACAATCTTGTATTGTAGAATTATAAGTCCTAGATTTCTAAATAAAATATCAACTCAAATAAATAAATCTCCTCAAATTTAAATACATAAAGCCCAACCATAAGATAGATTGGAGTGCTCACTAGGTCTACTAGTATCATGAGCACTCCCTACTCATCTCCTTTAATTTAGATAATAACTCTCCCCTTTTGACCCATCCCATTTACTTTTCTAAGATATAAACCAATTTGTTGATAGTCCTATCTTTGAATTCTTGGGAGATAATAATCATCTACTTTAATCGAGAGTATTCTTAATGGATTCACTTTCCTTAAGATGTAATTAACTATGGAGGCTTGCCTCTTTAGGGAACTTAATGAACTTGGTTTAAATAAACCCTACTTTACTTTTCCATGTAAAGTAGGAGAAAAATCTCTAGTATATTCGAAGACCCATCATGCCTTAGGGGTCCTTATTAGATGATCAGGTCCATTATTGGGTAGTGACTTCTATCTCTTGAGATAGTATACTATTCCCTTAATGTTGTACCCGATCACCTCAATAAGTACATCCTCAAATCTGCGTGGTGTTCCCTCACATATACACACACAACACATGAACCAAAAATAAACACCACAAATTTTTCTAGCGACTCTGTTGGGGATGGTTCCTCTCTCCATCTCTAGTAGACGATTGTTGTCTCCAAGCATCGATAGTGGACTTGCATTTTATGTGAGTCCAAGACTATCTTTCCTTCCATTGGAACTTAGCTTGTTTCATTCTTAGCAAAGTTAGCTAACATCCTTTAGGTTTTAGGACCTCACTTCATGTAGGTCTTGAAACCCCTATTAGGTTCCCCAATAGGTGAGAATAGAATTTATCAATGAAGGGGGAGATAATAAAAATTTAGAACCTCCTCGCCATTAACTTGGTGAGGCAAAGTTCATCATAAAATTTAAAGAAAATAATTTCTTTCACAAAATGACACTTTCCAAAAGCACTTATTTTTGAAAATAGCCATCTTCATTCTACATACTCAAATTTTTTTAATGAAGATTCTACTTTCAAATCATAAAATAAAAATTGAAGCTCCACTCAACATATTCCACATATGTTGGAGTTGAATCTCCCCTCTTTTCAAGAACAAATCATGTCATGTTTGATTCCCACTTAACATATCCAAACTTGTTAAGTGATAATCTCTTTTTAAATTAAACATAAATTTGACCTTCACTTAACAATTTCAATTTGTTAAGTGGGGGTCTCATTTTCAAAACATAAATTTGACTTAACAATTTCAATTTGTTAAGTGGGGGTCTCATTTTCAAAACATAAATTTGACTTTCACTTAACAATTTCAATTTATTAAGTGGGGGTCTCATTTCCAAAGAATAAATTTGACCTTCACTTAAAATATTCAATTTGTTAAGTGAGGGTCTCATTTTCAAAACATAAATTTGACTTTCACTTAACAATTTCAATTTGATAACTGGGGGTCTTATTTCCAAAAATATAAATTTTACTTTCACTTAACAATTTTAATTTGTTAATGAGGGTCTCATTTCCAAAGAATAAATTTGAGCTTCACTTAACATATTCAATTTGTTAAGTGGGGGTCTCATTTTCAAAACATAAATTTGACTTTCACTTAATAATTTCAATTTGTCAAGTGGGGGTCTCATTTCCAAAGAATAAATTTGACCTTCACTTAACATATTCAATTTGTTAAGTGGGGGTCTTATTTTCAAAACATAAATTTGACTTTCACTTAACAATTTCAATTTGTTAAGTGGGGCCTCATTTCCAAATTATAAATTTGACTTTCAATTAACAATTTCAATTTGCTAAGTGGGGGTCTCATTTCCAAAGAATAAAGTTGTCCTTCACTTAGCACATTCAATTTGTTAGTGGGGTTTCATTTTCAAAACATAAATTTGACTTTCACTTAACAATTTCAATTTGTTAAGTGGGGTCTCATTTCCAAAGAATAAATTTGACCTTCATTTAACATATTCAATTTGTTAAGTTGGGGTCTCATTTTCAAGACATAAATTTGACTTTCACTTAACAATTTCAATTTGTTAAGTGAGGGTCTCATTTTCAAACATAAAATTTGACTTTCGCTTAACATATTCAATTTGTGAAGTGAGGATCTCATTTTCAAAACAAAAAAAAAAAAAACATACATTTAAAGTTTCACTTAGCATATCCAATTTGCTAAGTAAGAGTCTCACTTTCAAAGCATATATTTGGTTCTACTTAACACATCAAATTTGTTAAGTAAGAATCATATAATCATGCCATATTGGATTCCCACTTAACATATCAAATTTGTTAAGTGAGAATCCCATTCTCAAGTCATATCATAGTTTGATTTCCACTTAACACACCAAATTATTAAGTGGGAGTCCCATTTTCAAATACATATCAAACACATTTAGGATTTCACTTAATATACCAAATTTGTTAAGTGAGGGTCTCTTTTCAGCACACATTTTTTTCTCTAACATACCAAATTTGTTAAATAAGGATCAAATTTTTCATATCAACCACACTTGAGCTTTCACTTAACATACCAAATTTGTTAAGTGAGAGGCTCATTTTCAAAGAAAAGTGAACATATCTCAAACACATTTTGGGGCTTTCACTTAACATACCAAATTTGTTAAGTGGGACTCCCATCGTCAAAGAAAAGCAAATATATCTCACATTCACACTTGGCTTTCACTAAACATATCAAATTTGTTAAGTGAAAGTCTCATCTTCAAGCACAAATCAAACACATGTGGCCTCTACTTAACATACCAAATTTGTTAAGTAAGAAGCCCCATTTTTAAATCAAAATATCACACAATCAAATCTTCACAAGCAAAAATATTTCAAACACACAATCACAACCTCTTCTTAGCATACCCAAATTTGCTAAGTAGAGGTTCTTTCAAACTATCCATATTTTCAAATAAGAAAACATAAAATGCAAACAATCTCCAAAAAAAAAAGAAATCTCTCCTCAAATTTTTGAACCACACCCAACTTACCTAAATTGGTTAAGTATGGGTTCTAAAATCAAAAATCAAATGGCAAAAGACTCTCCTCTAAACATCCACATCTCTCCAATGAACCCCACTTAATATATTTAAATTGTTGAGTATGGGTTCAAAACTCCAAACTTATGTTACTTTCTTGGAACAAATATCTAGACAAAAATCTGATACAAGTTATATTTCAACATATGCCATATGGTCAGTCGATCGTCTGATCTTTTGCGGTACACATGGCTTCTCAAAAGTTTATTTTCACCTTTTCATTTGGGATGGACTTGGCCTTGGATCGAACCTCCCAGGCCCACTCCACTAGTGTTCTTTGGTGAGGTTTTGAGGGAGCACGTGTTACTTGTGAGGGGGAAACCCTCACTACTATCAATCGAGATGAGGTGGTGGGCGAAGCATCATTTGTATTGACCCCCTTTTGGTATCCTTCCATTGAAGAGGAAGGTATAGTGGTTCCCACTCCCCTTTTAGATAGTTCTAGCACTTTCTCCGCTATTCTCCATTAGCGGTACACCTCCTCATGGTCCCCCAAGGGAAGGCTATCTTAGCTTTGAGATAGCCTCCTCCACTTCAAGATAATCTAGCACCTCTGCACCTCATACTCAATGCAATAAAATCACACAATTAGCGAGCATGAGTGGCACCCGAGAGCTTGAGGATGTCTCATAGCAGGAGGGTTCTCCCTGAGGTTCTCCATTTTGACTCAACAATTCCACCCCCCCTCGGTCTTAGAGAGAGAGAAAGATTATGAGGATTGCTTCTCACCTCCCTACATACCATGAGACATCGGATAGAGAAGAGGCCTATGATTTAGGACTATTTTAAGCAAGTTGTAGCATGACGTTAGTGGTACATTATTTGACTTGATCTGATCCCAGGAGTGTTATGGTATCCGTGAGAGATCATGGAGGCCCCGCATCTGGTAGGTATGAGAGAATGGAGGAGGTATGCGGTGGTTTAGCCTCGCTTTGATGATTTTCTCATCATGATCATTGAGATATGATTATTCTTCCACCTAGGGAAGATCTATCATTGAGGGAGTAGTCGGTGTTACCTTCCACCTGCTCTCCATCACCATCACGTTAGTCCCATCATCCACCACTCCGCCAAGATAAAAGCATCAGGAGAAGAAAGCCCCTGGTGATCCAACTACAAAGGATCCCACTTCATCTACTCCAATGATTGAGGTGAGGATGAGTTCCTATACTCGACCTCCTACTTCAGTCTTGGTGAAGAAGGAGTGGTGACCTCGCAATGTCATGGTCACACCACCACCACTACCACCATCAGAGCCAGTGATAGAGGCAATTATAGAGGGTGAAGGGGATAATTTTGTAGTTCTCATGGTAATGGATCTCCCCAGGGACACCACTCCACCCATGAGTAGTCATGAACATGTCTCTTCTAGTGAGCATGACCCTCCTAGATCTAGCACTCCGGTGAAGCGTGTTAGGTGTATTTGATTCGTGAGCATAGTCCCTCCACCTCGGCAATGTTTGTTAGCTTGATTAGGTTCCTGAGATATAGCATTATTTTTTGAAGAGAACTCTTAGGGTGTGATTAGATGATGGGAGGTAGCATTTGATCCATATGAGGATGACCTTCTTGAGGATTTGGCCGAAGTTCACATGGTCGATACTAGGGGGTCCCTCCATAGAGACCAGCATAGTCAGGAAGGTATTGTAGTTGAAGAATATGATGTCATCCATTCAACTCAGTACCTCCTCCAAATTAGAGGGATGATCATATTGACCAAATGGGGAAGAAGATCGAAGAGTTGATGGCAGTGGTGTCAGCATTGCAATTAACTCCAATTTCAGCCTTCTCCGTAGTAGCGAAGCGAGTTGGCACATACTTTAGATCATCCTAAATGCATTCTTGTAGAAAGAGATAGTGGTAGATTGCATAGGAAGGTGGTGGACAACACCTCCGTGCATGAAAAAGATATCAAACACATGGTGGAGCAATAGGTAAGGGATGCATTGGCACAAGCCTGAGGTGGTTCATCTGTTCCAAATGGTAGACTCTATCCAGAGGAATTTGATGGTGTCCAATACCCTAAGGGCTTTATGCCTCCATCCTTCAAAATTTTTTATGGCAATGTGAACCCTCGACAACACATAACACATTTCAGGGTCAGATGTTATAATGTTAGTGGTAGTGATGCACTCTTATTTACCTCTTTGTCATTAGCTTAATAGGCATTGCATTTGATTGGTATGCTGAACTATCCAATGGTTCAATGAAGATATTTTCTAAGTTGGAGCAGCTCTTTATTAAGAGATTTGCTTGAGCTCAGCAAAGGGTAACTATGGGTGATCTCGCTATAGCTCAACAACACCCCGGTGAGTCCCTTATTGATTACATTCTTAGATGGCATAATTTAAGTATGAAATGTGAACCACAGCTATCTAAATAACATGCCATTAAAATTCTACTCAAGAATATTCATGGCCCGGTCACCTTCATGCTTAAAGGGTTCACCATTAAGAAATTTGAGAAATTAATCAACAAGGCTAGTCTAAGGAGGTCAAATTACCTTTCCAAGAGTCATAAGCCAGACAAAAGATTTGAGAAAATCAGGGGGCAATTAGTTGATAAGGGAAGCGACCGGGGTTCGGTCATAGACCTTGAGCTCAACAACCTCCTTTACCACCTACTTTGCCACCATCATATTACCAATTCGCCTCCACTACACCTTTCGGTATCCCCATCGTGGATTATTAGCGTATTATCCACCAGTAGTTCTCACTTACCTACTCTTGCCGAAAAATTGAATAAACCTTATTCATTCAAGAGGGAGGTAGTTAGGAAGATCTTTAAGAACCTCTTAAAGAAGCTTGATTTTTAGTTACCAGAGCTTAGGAGGCCAGAGGATGTGGGCAAGAGTCATGATCCAAACTTTTGCCCCTACCGTGTGATGTTTATTTTTGAGATGTGGGACACCATGCAGATCTTAGGGGTACTTATTGAAGTGATGGGTGACATTGGGAATGATGTACTATCTGAAAGATGAAATCACCACCCCATAATGGACACAATCACTAAGGACTCTAGGCATGATGGATCTTTAAATACAGAGATCTTTCCCTTTATATGGAAAGTAAAAGTAGGTTTATTTTAAAGCAGTTAGTTAAGTTCCCTATAGGCAAGCCCCATAGTTAATTACATCCAAGGAATGAATTCCTTAAAATACTCGATTAAAGTAGACAATTAGGGTCTCAAAGATTTTAAGGTTAAGACTATCAATTGATTATTTTAGAAAATCAATTGGGATAGATCAAGGGGAAGACTTATTTTTAGAATCCAAAGGGAGAAAGTAAAAAAATACTCATGATACTAGGAATCCTAGTGAGCATTCCAATCTACCTTATAATTGGGCTTTATATTTTTGAAATTGAAGAGAGAGTTAATTATTTGAGTTGACATTTTATTAGATTTCTAGGGCTTATAATTCCACAACATAAGATTATGAAAATTTCTAAGAGGTGAGGATTTATGCTTGTAGCCCACAAAGGTAAACAATAACCTCATATCTTAAATCTATGGAGCTTTGGCGAGGCCCAAAGCACGACCTAAATCTAAGGTGAAAATGGGTATATGGTTTACCTCCGAGAGAAAACCACTTCATAGACTTATTGCTGCACGGTGGCAATAACTCTTTCTATGCTTTAAATCCATGTAGGTAAGTCTTATGCTTTGTAAGATGTAAAGTTGTTCATTTAGAAAGGAGACTAAGTTCTTAAACTCACTCCCAGAGACTAGAGCATGGCGGTATGAATCCATGACTTAATCTAATGCAAATTTTATCAAATTTATTTGATTCTTTTGGACTTTGTTTTGACACAAGGATTTTGTATGCCTAAATGCATGAGAATTTGATTATGGGCCAAATCAAGAGAGAAAGGGGTGTTCTTCCATCAAAGGCTCTCACGGTTAAGCCTTCATTCTCTAGCAAGATGGAAGCCCCTCTTAACAAGAGTGGAATATGACATGCATGATATTATACATTCATTCATCCCTAAGGGGTTGCTAAAAATTTTATTATCTTGATTTGATTCCTAGGCTTTTATGTGAGGTTATCCGTTATTTTAAAATTTTAGTTATGAGTTCTTAATTGGGTTAGAAAAATTAATTTCATCCTAAGAGCCTACACATTTAGGACACATTTAAGCATCAATCATAAAGAAACTATGAAAAGCATGTTGTTCTAATGCACAATCTAAACAACATCAAATAATTTTATAGACTACCATAAAAGAATAAAAGGCTGATTCTGAGGGTTCCACCATACAAAAAAGAGAAAAAAAGATGGGTAGCCAGTTCCCTTATACAACCGGATTATAAAAAAATAATACATGCTATGGGGTCTTCTTTTCTTCATTTCTTCCTTCTCTTTCTTTTGATTTGATTTTCTCTAAAGGCATCCAGGGCCTCGGGGACTAACTAAGCCTTCTAGCTACTCATCTAATCCCCATAACACTAATCCTAATTCTAATACAAAATTACATCAAAAATAGGAAAAAAAAATCTAGCTACACAAAAACAAATGTTAGCTAAACACACCATACAACTTTTTATATGAATATTTTAGACTTAGCACCCCCACATGGGTAACCAAGCCCACCAGTCCTAATGTGAGTTATGCTTAGGGGCTAAGCAACCTACACAACAAAAAAATTTATATTTTTATTACAACGACCCCTTAAGCACAACCAGCTGTAGAAAATATGATTAGGCTAATAATGGCCTAACATCCAATCTACGAAACATACACCCACATCCCAAAAATATTACATCAAAACAAAATACAACATCATACATACAATGCTAGACTTAGCATGAGAAGTGGTGACTTAGTATTCTAATGTGTGCTTAAGGCTTGTGTGGCAAGACTTTACTAGGCTTCTTTAGTTTAAGTTTCAATTTGGAGTTTGAATTTGTTTAAATTTTACCTTTGGGTGATTTCAATTTAAATGATTTAATGATTTATTTTTCATTTTTATTTCACTTTTATTTGGTTAAAATGATGTTTAGGTTTTCAAGAATGAAGAGTAGAATGAATTCCATTTGTAGATGGAACTCACCCTATTCTACATCCTAATCTCTAAAGAATCTAAGGTCCTTAAGTATCTTAATTAGCCCATTTGAATTTGTGTAATTTATTTGATTTGATTTATTCAACTTGATTTAGAGCTTAGAATTTGAGTTGGTCTAAGTATTTGATTGATTGATTTTGAATTTGTTTTGGTTTAATTACATCTTGATAATTCAATATCCTTGATATCTAATGAAGTTTAAGTTTATTTAATTATTCATGTGTTTTGATTGATTAATTTGATTAGATATTTTGGTTTAATTAAATCTTGATAATTCAATATCCTTTTTAATTATTTAATTCTTTTCTTTGATTATGGTTATGTGACTTGACTTTATATTTATTTGATTTGATTATGGTTCCATTTGTAGTTTGATCAAATTAGATTAATCGAGATTTTATTTTGATTTTAATTGAGTTGACTTTGTAATTAGATTTTTATCTTTTAATCTCATCCATTTGTCATTTATTATGTTTGGTTTGCATTTTGATTTCATACATTGAATTGTTAATTAGTTTATCTTATTTAAGTAGGTTGAATGAGATTTAATTTGATTACCTATTAAATTGATGAGAGTCTTTCTTAATTTAATTTAATTTGATTTGATTTGATTATCTTTATTAGTCTAGGGGTTTGCTTAGGTTCAATGTGATTATGTGATTAGTTTAATTAAGAAGTGTATTTATGTTAATTATAAAGGTTTGTTTAATTTTTAATTTGATTTCATATTTATTTAGGTTAATGATGTAATTAATTACTTGATAGTTTAGTTTTAATTTAGGTTTTGATTAGTATTTAATTATATTTATGTTTGATTAAGTTTAAGTTTAATATGATTAATTTGATTGACTTAATTAGCTTATTTAAGAAGTGTGATCAAATTAATTAGTAGATAAATTAAGTGTTTGATTGGAATTTTATTTTAAAAGTTAATTTAGTTCATTGAGATGATGGATTAATTCATTAAGTTTGCATTAGTAAAATGTTCAATTAATTAAGTTTGATTAAGGGTAATTAGTTTAATTAAGAAGTGTGTTTTAAGTTAATTATTAAATTAAATGAGGATTTATTTAATTTTTAATTTGGCTTTATATTTATTTGAAGTAATGACTTAATGATTTATGTTTAATTTAGGATTTGATTGGTATTTAATTGCATTTATGTTTGATTAAGTTTAAGTTTAATATGATTAATTTGATTGACTTAATTAATTTACTTAAGATGTGTGATCAAATTAATTAGTAGATTAATTAAGTATTAAATTTGAATTAATTTTAATCTGATTTATAAAGTTAATTTGGTTTATTAAGATGGTGGATTAATTTATTAAGTTTGCATTAATTAGGTGTTTGATTAATTAAGTTTGATTAAGGGTAATTAAATTTTTAAATCATTAAATTAATTAAGGGTTTATTTAATTAGAGATTAATGACTTAATTTCCCACATGTGAGTGATTTGATTTAGTTAAGTGCTCTACTTAAGTTTGATTTGATTAAAGGATTATGTTATTACCATCAATTATTAAATTGAATTAATTGTTTATTTCATTTCAATTAAGTTTGATTATTTATGATTAGAATTTTATTTGATTTGATTCATTTATTATGTTTGTTTGATTTCATTTTCATGTTGTATTTAGTTATTAGGTTGAAATATTTAATGGTTAATTAATTATCTTATTCCAAATGGATGTGATTTAATCATATGTTAATTAAGTTTTCCTTAACTTTATTTGGTTTAATTCGATTAGTATTAAATGATTATGTTGTATTAGTTTATTAATCAATTTGATTTTTTTTAATTTATTTAATGATTAATTAGTTTCAGTTTATTTATACTCGTTTCACCCATGTTAAAGTTTCCTAGATTTGTTTAATTTTAAGTCTGATTTAAGATTTAATCATTTAATTGAGTTTTATTAGCTTAAATCATATTTAATTTAATTTTCTCTTATAAGGATGATATTTTTCTAATTTGGGGTTTAATTAATGATTGCTTAAGTGCTACTTCATTTCTGATTTTAATTTGATATTTAAATTATTTTTATATTATGTTTTAATTAACACCTTAGTTGATTAAACTTTAATCTTAAGTGTTTGTTTGAGGTTCATTAGATTCAAAAAATCACATTATTTTCTTGAGGTTCCTAGATGTCAATTGAAGTGATTTAAGCTATTTTAAAGATTTTTGTAAATTTTGAATTTTTATTTGATTTATTTTTATTAAAATGTATAATTTGAAATTAAAAATTTAATTTCTCCGAATACAGAAGTTCTTTTCACTTAAAATTTGTATGGTAGTTGTATCTTAATTTTAGTTTCAATTCCTAAAAATTTTAACTTAATCTGACATATATTTTTGGTTTAGTTAATGAAAATTGATTTTCACTAAAACTCAAATTAAACTCAAAATCCTTAGTAAAATTTGGGGATTTTGGATTTGTTGGATTCCTCCTAAAAAGTTGAATCAAACGAGTCCTTGTTTGCAATTTTTAGTTAAGTAATTTAGTTTCTATGAATTTTTGAAGTTTCTCGTGATTTAAATTAATTTTTTAAATCATAAAATTTCATGCAATCAAGTCAACCATTGGGGAAAGACCTCAGTCCGGAGAGCAATGATTCACTCTGGACCATTTGATCGCAGATCGGATGATCTAGATCGACATCGAGAGGCCGTGGATTGCGCAATCGGCACTGAGCCGTCCGTCAGCGATCTAAGTAGTCCGATTGCAAAACCCATCGATTGCATCGCAATCGGCATGGATGGCATGATCTGAGCTGTCCGATCCCACGAACTGTGGGATCGGACGACGGCTGTAGCCCGCCGGATGATGAATAGTAAAAACAACTTTTTAATGGGAAAATAGGGTTTTCTAAGGGAATACCTCTCCAAATGGACCCAACTTTGCCGATTAGCACCAAAAAATTCTATTTTTTAATTGAGATGATTTAAAGTAAAACATGGGATTATCTAAGAAAAACTCCTAAAACTGCAAGAAAATCAACACAAAATGTGAAATCTACGACTAAAAGTTTGGCAAAAATTTACCTCACCGGATGGTTTCGGCGATGAAGATCAGAAAACAAAGATAGCTTTGGAATGATCTTTAACCATTGTCTGCTTTCGGAATATTATCTTCTCCTATGTTTATCATCGTCTCGCCGGAAAATCAACTATTTATATTTTTGAGCTAAAAAATGGCTCAAAGAGGTGGGGGATGAGTTCCTTTTCTTTGGGGAGCTTTTGGGGCTGAATGGTGGTGAGAGGAAGAGATCTAAAGCCTCATTTCCTCCTCCTTTTATAATGGCCAAAATCCATTCTTTTTTGAATTTTTTTGGCTCCAAATTGATTGACATCTTGCTTGGGGTGGTTGGGATGGATGATGGATTGATTGAGGACTTTTGATTTTTGCTCCAAAGCCATCTCTTGCTTCCATATGATCAGCTCAATTGCATGCAAATATTGGGGAGGAGTTAAGTGCATGTGATGGGGAGAATTAAATGAGGTTGGATGGAATCCTATGTGGGGGAGGATCCATGAGGGATTTAAATGGGTTGGGTTAATTTTGGGCTGATCCTAAATGGGTTTGGGTCGGGTTTGATCAGTCCCCAATGGGTCATGGCTTGATTTCAAGGGATTTGGCCTTGGGTCATATGGGCCATATTAGGTCAAATTGACTAATTTGATAAAAATTGGCCAAATTAGCTTAGGGCATGGGTTGATTTATGTTCAATTGGCTAACTGAAGATGAATGTGATCTTTGGTTTGAATTAATTTGAATTTAATTTGTATTTAGGCTAAATTGACCCTTTAAGCCAATTTGGGCTAGGTTGGGTCAAGTTGACCAATTGGGCTCGATTGATCAAATTAGGTTTAATTATGGCTTTGGTCAAGTTTAATAATCAATTTGGAATGAACTTGAGCCATTGGTTGTAATCAATTTGGGTTAGATCATGATTTGACCCGATTTGGTCCTTTAGGCCAATTTGGATCAAGTGGACCAAATGGCCAATTAGGCTTGGTTTGGCCCAATTGATTGCAATTAATCATTCTAGGGTGATCAACAATCATGGTGGAAGATTTTGGTGAGCTTGGTTCAATCCAATTTCAGTTGGATCGAAAGTTGACACAAATAGGTCCTTTAGGTCAAGTGGACCTAAGTGTGTCAATTGGTTTGAATTGAGTTTAGTTTTAACTTATATATGAGCCCTAGATTGAAATATAAATTTAACGGTAATCAATTTAGAGTCTAAGGGATTTTGGCTCATTTGAAATTTTCAAGTCAAAAGAGCTAGGTTGGGTTTGACTTGGGTTAGCTTTGATTTGATTTGATGATTGTAGGTTTCATTTATATTTGGGTAGATAATTGAATGAATGATTGATTTAAGAGAAAATTTATTAGTTTTGATTTGATCTGGATAGAATTTGGCTAAGTATAAAGAATTCTCTTAAAGGGTTTAGATTGAGTTTGGATTTGATTTTCGATATAATTTTGGTTATTTGAATTTGTATTTCATTTATATTTGTGAATATAAATGAAGGAATAATTAATTTATAAAGAGATCAATTAAAAATGATTTAATCTAAGGGGATTTTTGGCTAAGCTTATGAATGTGGTTCATATGGCTTAGGAAGGGTCTTAGGATTTGAATTTGGTTTTGGGTTTCAATCATTTGGAGTCAGATTTGAAATTAGATTCAAAATTTGAATTTAAATTTGAGATTTGGTTTAAGAATTGAATCTTGGTTTGATTTGAGAAAGTGTATCTAGATTGGGTTTAGGCTATAGGATAGGTGATTTCCTTAAGTCTTAAGGCATGGCCTAATCCTATGATTAACCCTTCTAAGTATTTAAGCTTAGGTAAAGTGTTCACCTAATCACTAGGAGTATCTTATGACTAAGGAGTTCTTAGTGTCTAAAAGAGTCCTAAGTCTAAGAAGAGGAGGTTAAGAGCTCACTCAACACATCTCATGCTAGGACATGTCTTGGAAGATTGCTTTACCTTTAAGGGATGGCTTCAGCATAGCTACAAGTTGGGTGCCATTGTCATCCCTAAGGATACCTAATAGAACAACCCTCTAGTTCTGTTTGGGTAATCTTTGGGGATACACATGATCTTCTCAAGATAGAGGAAGGTTGGGATATCTCCCTATCCCAAACCTCCAATAAAATCATTTCTAAGATCAGAAAGTTATCCTTGTAGGTGTCTGAAGTAGCTCAAACCTCCAACTCTAAGGAAGATTTGCAAGTTACTAAGAGAAACTTTAGGGATGTAGAAGCCCAACAGTAGTAGCGATAGTTTCCACTTGCCCGGGATAGCACATTAGCACAACCACCGACCGAGTCCAGCACGCCTACCATAGTTGCAGCTACAATTCCTCCAGCCAGCTCTTCTTTTAGCAGTCATATTATATCAACAAAGGGGGTGCTAAATCCCTCACTCTACTTACTTTACTTGATTTCTACTTTATACTTTCATCCAAATATAAGAAATCAAGAAGAAATCTGCTTATATTCTCTACTTTTGATCTCTTGATAATTTTATTCCTATAGAAAGCTCTCCAAGTACTAATAATTATAACAATGTTAATCCACTCCTTTTTGATTTTGAAATGGATTAACCATTCCTAAATCACCTGGGTTCACCCATTGAGATAGATTTGGAGTCATCTAACTCTAATGATCCTATAGGAGAAGTCAGTGAACGATGTGTAGAACTTTCCACTAAACCATCTCATGAAGTCACTAAAGTCAACCTTCGTAGTGGCAAAGTTCTACCTCCTAATGTAGCACCTCAAGATAAGGGTAAACAAGTCATTGGTTCTAGCGATCAAGAAGCCCCTCCACAAGATGCTCCACCAATGGATATGCTTGTGGAGGACCAACCTAAAGTTGATTATAATGTCCTCGCTCACCTGAGAAAGTTGCCAGCTAAATTAAGCATATATGATGCACTTATCTTATCCAAGAAGATGAGGGAGTCATTGATCAAAGCCCTTCTTAATCTGAAAATATGCTTAGCTCAGCTGACCACTATTGGAGAGGTGGCATGTTTTTCAAGAGAAACCCATGGAGTTTCATTCACTAATGAAGATCTTCTTTTAGGGACAACGGAGCACAATCATCCCCACAACATATCAAGGCATTCGGACTCATGTAGGTATTAGTTTATCGGTGCATCATAAATATTAAAAGACCCTTGCTCGAGGATCAACATCTCAAACTCCAAGGAGATCGATGATGAGGATTCAATGAGCAAGTGAGGGCTTTAGTCTCCATGTTGTTGGAGATTGATGAAAAGAAGCCAAGTTCTACATAATTAATTCAGATACACCTTTCACTGCTTTGCTCGGCAGGCCTTGGATACATGAAAAAAATATGATTCCATCCTCTTTGCATTAGTGCATCAAATTCAGAAGAGATGGAATCGAGTACTGTGTCAAAGGAGACTTGAAAGTATTCTCAATCAAAGATATCGAGATTTATGAGGATGCAGCCGACTATCATCCTCCAAATCAAAAAGTCTATTATCATGAACTTGGTGAAAGTTCAAAATTAAAAGAAAAAGAAATAAAAGAAAAAGAAAAGAAAAAAGGAAAACAAAAAAAAAAGTGCAAGTGAGCGAGAATCAGACACCGAGGATGAGGTAGAGCCAGATGTTAGATTCCGCCCACAGTTTGTTCATCCATATGAACACATAGGTAGGATGACTCGACCTCCACTAGGTAGAGAAAAAGGCAAGTCCAAATGTAGTTCTAGAGGTGGAAGACCTCCTTGCTGGTGGTCGGTAGGAGCTATGTTCCAGCTCACAAGAGTACCCCCGCTATCCACATAGACTTAGAGTCCAGTTCAGAGGATGAATCTTATGTGGTTAGCACACCGATTAACCCTCTCAGTGGGTCCCTTTGGAGGTGACGTTCGAGCCAGACACTGATGAAGACTAGGCCTCCAAGCAAAGCATGAAAGTATCCAAATCATCATTATGTAGAATAGTCAGGCAACAGTTGGGAACTTTAGATCTAACCTCACTTTCTTCCTAGAAAGTTGAAGGTTTAGTAGTTGAGGAGGCCCCCAAGTCTTCCACAGATGTCAAGCCGAAGAAGTTTTTGTTGGGAGAATCATCCTCAAGTCAATAAGCTAATGTAGAACTTGAGGATGATTCATATAAAGATTTTATACAACTACCTTTGGATTAGTATTCACCTTATGTTATTAACTTAGCAAAGATGGGATTAATCCCACATAATTGGTCTAAACATAGGTCAGATTACTTTAAAAAACTAAGGGACAACCAAAGAAGACATTCTCAATTAAGACCAGGACTAAGATTCGGCACGATGGGTCCAGTTAATGATGAAAACCATTGCCTAGTCATCACCATTCATTTGGGATCTGATAAGTTCTTCTCAAATCATGCTAACTCTTATGAGGAGGCATGTTTAGAAACTTCAGATGACCCAAATAAGCCTGAAGTCAAAGATCCATCACTAGAGTTTGAAGAAGAAATTAGATCAACCATTGATGAACTCA
Source organism: Cymbidium sinense (assembly GCA_021442155.1). Taxonomy (NCBI): domain Eukaryota; kingdom Viridiplantae; phylum Streptophyta; class Magnoliopsida; order Asparagales; family Orchidaceae; genus Cymbidium; species Cymbidium sinense. The sequence continues at coordinate 51,880,819 of CM038221.1, forward strand.
AAGAAATGAACTTAGGAACAAAAGAAGATCCACGCTTGATGTACATCAGTTCCTTGTTGAATGAAGAAGAAACTAATGACTTAGGCTATTAGGCGGACTACGCATGGAGTTATGAAGAAATGCTCAGTTAATATTCTAATGTAGCAGTCCACAAACTAGCAATAGAACATAATGCCAACCCTATCAAGCAAGCTCCTAGGCGCATGCGATTAGACATTGAACAACAGGTCACTTCTGAAATCAAGAAACTGATCGATGTTGGCTTTATAAGGGAAGAAAAATATCCTACTTGGTTAGCCAGTGTCATCCCAATTAAGAAAAAGAATGACCAAAATTGCATATGTATCAATTTTAGGGATCTAAATAAGGCATGTCCTAAAGATGAATTTTTACTTCCTAGCTAATGGTGGACATTGCCTCATCTCATGCAGCATTCTCCTTTATGGATGGGTCATCTGGCTACAACCAAATCAAGATGGCCCCGATCAAAATCTATTATTATAAGGTCATGCCTTTCAGCCTTAAAAATATCGGTGCTACATACCAGCGGGCCATGACTCAGATCTTCAATGAACTCAGTCACCATCAAGTTAAATGTTATGTTGATGATCTAGTAGTCAAAAGTAAAGAAAAGGAAGACCATCTCTTCAACTTGAGAGCAGTTTTTAAACTATTAAGATAATTTAATCTTAAAATGAATCCCTTGAAGTGCGCATTCAAAATAGCTTCAGGAAAATTCCTTATGTTTATTGTCTGATACTGGGAAATAGATATTGACATAGAGAAAATCAGGGCTATCTTAGAAATGCCACCCCCTAAAAGTCTAACTCGGCTCAAATCATTTCAAGGGCAATTGGCATATCTAAGATGCTTCTTGTCCAACTTATCGGAAGATGCCCATTCTCGGATTTTCAAAAGATGCCAAGTTCAAGTGGGATGATAAGTGCCAAACTTTTGAAGACATCCCACTATTTTATGATGCCGTAATTCTATTCTATTGATTCTACATTTGATTAGATGACTTTGGTGCTTTGGCTCAAAATGACATGGGAAAAATGCTCTATTCTCGCCATTGTCTAATCCCTTCTATAATTTTAACATTGATCTCAGGATCAATCCACTTTATCTCATGACACGAATGTTATGCAATTGCGTGATGGTCCATGATTTTGTCAAAATTTGACATCATATTTGTATCCCTCTATGTTGTGAAAGGACATACGTTAGCATATTTCTCAGTAGCACACCCACATCCTATTGATTCTCTGCTTAGTGATGACCTCCCTAATCAACAAATCATGAATTTAGGGGACACTAACATTCATCGTTGGGAGATGTATTTTGATGGTGCAGCTTTCTCTCAAAAAGGAGAAGAACCAAGATCTACTCTTCTAAGAAAGACAGGGGTAGGAATAGTTTTCCTAACTCTGGATCGTGATGTGATGAGATTCTCATATCATCCATCCAATCCGTGCACCAACAATGAAGCCAAATATGAGGCTATGATTGCTAGTTTGGAGTTAGTCATTATACTATGCGTCCAGAGCATCAACATCTTCGGGGATTCTCAGCTCATCATCAACCAAATCACTAGGTCCTACAAAGTTCTAAAGCTAAACTCCATCATTACCACAAGTACACCATGGAATTATTGGCTCAAATCCTAGAGGTCACTATCTATAAGATTTCTCGAGGAGATAATGTTGTAGGAGATGAATTGGCCAAGCTCGCCAAGGAGTTGGCATGCCCAGAAGATGAGTCCATTTTAATAAGGGTCCAAAATAGACAAGTCTTATCCCTTATTGATGTTGAACTCATTGAGAGGCTCTTTCTTGAAGGGGAGGCTACCATTTTCAAAAAGGATGATGAATCAAATTAGAGCCAATCATTCATGGATTGTCAAAACACGGCAAACTACCTCAAGAGAAGTCAGTAGTCAATCAGCTGAAATAGAGAGCTCTCTCCTATGCTCTCATGGATGGCACCCTATACCAGCAGTCCTTCGATTATATGTGCTTATGTTGTTTAAACAAACACAAAACTCATAGGATTGATGGTACACTGTTTATCGTCACCAATGTCCAAAGATGAAAGCCAAGATCAAAAGACTAGGGTACTACTGCCCTTCAATGATTACAGACTGCATGGATGTGGCTAAGATGTGCCACTAATATCAAGTGCATGGTGTGGTCCTGCATCAACCACCCAACATTCTACATCCTACACTGACCTCATGGCCATTTGAGTGTTGGGGCACTAACAAGTGGGTCTAATCGATCCTCCTTCTTCCAAGGGTCACTAGTTCATTCTAGCTACCACCGACTTCTTTTCCAAGTGGGCAAAGGCAATCCCACTTAGAGGTCATGGCATGTATTTCCATATCATATATAAGTTTGGGGTGCTGATGAATTATATATTTAATTCAAGAGCACCAAAATTATAATAGCTTAGACACATAAATTGGAGATATTCCACCATCTATTACCCAAGGGAAAACGATCTGCAGAAACATTCAAAAAACTCTCATCCAAATATTGAAGAAGACACTCAATGATAATAAACGACAGTGGCATAAGCAGTTATTTGAAGCCTTATAGGCCTACCGTACCACTTATAGAACTCCAACCTAATCTACCCCATCCTTCTTAGTGTATGGGTTCGAAGCCGTTCTACCATTAGAAGTCCAACTCCCATCACTAAGGATAGCTTTGAGTAGCAAGATTACTACAGAGCAGAATGCCAAGCTGCATTTAGAAGAGCCAGAAGGTTTGGAGGAGAGATGCCTCCGGGCATGCCAGAACCTCGAGTTATACAAAACCAAAATGATTCAAGCTCACAATAAGTTGGTCCGTCCTTGAGCTTTTCAAGTATGAGAGATTATTTTAGTTCTAAGAAGACCAATTATTGCCCATCAAAAGATGGGAGGTAAGTTTGAACCCAGTTGGGAAGGCTTTTTTACCATAGATAAGGCCTGCTAAAGAGGATCTTATCAACTTATAAAATGTAAGGGAGAGCGCCCTATGCTTCCAATCAACGGGCTCTACTTAAAGAAATATTATCCATAAATATTATTTGAAAATAGTCATCAATAAAACTTCTTTTTTGTATCAAATTCCACCTCTTATGTGTTAGAAATATCTTTCGCTTACGAATCTGTGACGACATGTTTAGGGTAGATGTAAGAGAACTCAAGCGGCATCCTATCCCTCCACAACACAAGCACAAACTACATTCGATCCTCCAGTGCTATTAGAATAGATATAAGAGAGCCCAAGCAACATCCTATTCCTTCTTTCACATCACAAACAAACACATATCCTTTGTCTTGAGCTACTTTGATATGGGAGCAAGCCCCTGTGGTACTCACTCATTAGCTGCTCTAGGTCAGGCAGATATACTACCTTGCTAGTATGTCACCCTAGTGGTCACTTATCTAGCGGATGTGAGTCCCTGCGCTTTCTTTCTGACTTGACCATTATAAACTAATGAGAGCCTTGTCAGTTTAGTAGGCCTTACTGTGTAGCCAGTAAGCTACCCCATGTTGACTTTGTTTAAGAGGATGTAAGCCCACACACTTTCTTTTTGAACTATCCATCATGCACTAAGTCAGTATTTATGGTTTAGGATAAGTCCCCTGGCTCCTCGACTACTTCAAGCTTGGGTTTAGTCCTTACATAGGACTCCAGTAGTCGCCCTAGGTTGGATAATATCAAGCCAAAGATAGTATCCTGAACAATTCACTTTAAAGAGATGTAAGTCTACAAACCTTCTTTCTAGGCGATTGGACCTGGGCACCTTAGGTTGGTTGGTTATCACCATCGTGACCCACGGTGGATACACCACTCTTGGCGGATGTGAGTCCCCCTTTACGCTTGAGTTGGCCACACCAAATACTGAGCTTTCTTTTATAAGATTTTGGATAATACCCCTAGCAACACCTCCCCTGTGGGCACTCCATTTGGATCACGTCCTTAGTGACCCTATTTAGACAGATTACTCTTGGATTGGAGTCCCCTTTCTAGTAACCACCCTTATGGTTGGAGAATTTGTTATGATGTGGGTATCCTTGGTCTAAGTGTGAGATAGGATTAGGCTGATATGAGCTCCTTCTCAGTATGGTCCCTCGTGCATCAAGAGGGTCCACACAAATATAGAACAAACAAAACTATCTTCGCTTGTGGATTAGAAATTCAAACCCCCAATGGCCCATTTCCCAAGCAGGCATCTTATCTTTAGGGTAGTGTCAACAAAACTCTCTATAAGAATTACCTAACTACTTTGAGTTGAGATAAGTCCTTAGGTCGGCACTCTCTCAGTAGTCGCTCTTAGGTTGGGTTCAACTTGTTATGCCACCAAGGAGTCGCCCCAACGATCGTCTTTGCTTTGAAAGATATAAGTCTATTATGCATTCTTTTCAGCATGACCTTCACAAACTAACAGGCAGCCTTAGCTAGGGCTTGATTTGTTGCACAAGCAATCGACCACCTCAGTGGTTCCTTGTGTAGGAAGATGTGAGTCCCCGCACTTTCTTCCTAACTTGACCATTGCACACCGAGAGGCACCCCCTAGGTTAGTTAGTTCTACCTCATAGCTGGTATAATTTCACTTTGGATTTGTAAATCTAAGATAGGTTTAGGCTGATTTTAACCCCTTCTTAGTGGATCCATCGTACCAAAGGGATCCATCAAATTAAAATAAATGAAATTAAAAAATGTGATTCAATCAAATGACATCATTGTGATTGATATTGAGGCATTCAGTAGTCTCCATAGGTTGGGTTTGATTTGTTGCATCCAACAGATCACCCCGATGGTTCTCCCTTACTTTTGGAGATGTAAGTTTGCTGATTTCTCCCTAGCACAGCCATTGTATACCAAAAGGCAACCCCTTAGGTCGGATAGTTCTACCATGTGGATGGTGAACTACCCCTTTGGATTGGTAAATTTGAGATAGCTTTCGACATAGCCCCTCTAGTGCGGTCCATCTTGAAATCTAAAACTTAAAATAAACAATCAACCAACTTCTCCCCAGTGACATCGATCATCCCAACCTCCCAGTGGAGTCAATTAAACACAATTAAAAATTGTATTCCCCAGTGAGTGCACCCTCAAAAGAAATTCAAACCCTCCTTATCCCTATTGGATAACCTGAACCTGCTTCCCTAGTGGAAGGTTCATGCATCTATCCCTGGTGGGTTATACATCCTAATCCCCAGTGGATACTCTACCCAAATCATACCTTGCATCCAAATCCAAACCTCTTATCCCTAGTGGATAACTTCAACCTGCTGCTCTAGTGGAAGGTTCACATGCTTGATCCCTTAGTGGATCTATTCTTCCTCCCTTATGCCCTTGGTATTTGAGTTGCATTGCACTAAGATCTTGATTCCTTCTACACCTCAGGTTTAGGAGTAGATCATTAGTGTTTTATCAATGTTGTTGATTGTCGATCACCAATGTGCCCGTGTCACACACCTATTGGGCCCTTTGTTGACCTCACTTTTAGAGTGAACTCTCAACTTCTTTCATAGATCTAGGACTCTCATAAGAGTTCATTGGTCTTAAGACACCTTTAGTGATTAGGTGAACACCTTAGAGACATAGAAGAGTTAGCCATAGAATAGGTTGTGCCTTGGGGATTTAGGAAAACTTGCTACCCTATAGCCCAAACCCAATCCTTGCTTCTCTATTTCAAACCCAAAATTCAAATTCAAACCCCAAAATCAAATCCAACTATCCAATGATTGAAATCCATCTAAATTCAAACTTCCAATTCCTAAGCCCTTTGATTTTATTTTATGGACTTAGCCTTAACTAAATCCAGACCAACCCCAATCCAATTGATTTTCTCAATTATCAAATTCAACCTCAAATCAAATCCCAAATCATAAATTAATTTCAAACTCCAAATGATTGAAACCCGTGATTAAGTCCAAATTCCAAATCTCTCCCTAAGCCATATGAACCACCTTCATATGCTTAGCCAAAACTCCTTCAAACCAACTCAAACTTGGTTTTGTTTTCTTTATCATTCATTCATTTTCATTTTAAATAAATCCAAATTCAAATCAAATTAAAAAAATCAAACTAAATTCTTAAGCCATATAGAACCCACCTTCATAAACCTAATCAAATCTTGATCCAAATCAACCCAAACATGATTGATTTCTTTATAAATCAATCATTTCTTCATTTATATTCATAAATATAAATGAAACCCACCCTCCAATAACCAAAAATAAATTAAACTAATTCAAAATCCATGTTAGCCTCTTTTGACTTACATCCCTAAGCTTAATCAAATTTTCTTACAAATCACTCCAAACTCAAGTGATTTTCTCATAACCCATTTATATCTTCATTTTTATTCACAAATATAAATAAAATATAAATTCAAATGACCATAACCAAACTCAAATCAAATCAAATTCTCAATTTTAGCCCTTTTAGCCAAGCTTTTGAACTTGACTAAATGACATCTAAATCAACTCAAAACTCATGGATTTCTTCATGATTCAATCATTACTTCAATCATTGATCCAAATATAAACATAAACCATAATTATCAAACAAATCCAAGTCAACCCAAATCAAGCCCAAGTTAACCCCTAAATTGTCATATGAACCAAAACCCACTTAGCTCCAAACCCATTGCAATTGGATTCATATTTCAATCATAGGCTCATATGTGAGTTCAACTAAACTTGAATCAAAGCCAATTGACCTATTTAGGCTCACTTGACCCAAAGTGACCTAAATGATCTTTTAGAGCCAAGTTCTAATCCAACCCAAATTGGATTGAACTAAGCTCATCTAAACGTCAATCATGATCAAATCAAAGCATAATGGATCCCTTGAATTGGGTCAAACCAAGTCAAACCCTTTGACCATTCAAATGAAACCTAACTAGCCAAAATCCATCATCTTGAAACCATTGACTCAAACCATGATCATCACCAAACCATCAATTGAGCCAAACCATGCTTAATTAGCCACTTGACCTAAGTTGACCCAAATTAGCCTAAAAAGCTAAAATGGGTCAAATCAAGATTTAATCCAAATTGATTGCATCCAATGACTCGAGTTCATCCCAAATCACTTATTGAACTTGACCAAAGCCATGATTGAGCCCAAGTTGAATTGCAATTTGACTAACCCAAATTAACCTAAAAAGGTCAAATTGACCAAAATTCAAATTAATTCCAAATTAAACCAAATAAAAGCCTACAATCATTTTTAATCAACCAATTAAACTTGACTCAACACCTAACCCAACCTAATTTGGTCAAATTGGTCAATTTGACCCTTTTGAATCTAAATGAGTCAAATCTAAACTTAGGCCAAACCAATCCAAATTAATTGAACCAAATCATCATATGAATCTAACCCAAGCCTTGGTTTAACCCAATTTGACCAATTTGTCAACCCAACCCAACCTAGCCCAAATGGAACCCATTTGACCAATCCAAACCAAATCATTCAAATCCAACTTATGGGATCTTGTGGCTGACCTAACTCAGCTTAAACTCACCCCAGGTTAGCCTAAGACCTCCCCAAAAACCAAGTGGGCCCCACCAAGAGAATTAGCCACCAAATCATAGGATTTAAACTTTAAAACTAATGGATCCAAGCCAAAGTCAACTCTCCCATCCCTTGGCAGCCCCTTAGCACTCCATGGAACTTTCTCCTGACCCAACCTAGCCACCTAGCCAACCTAATGCACACTAGGTTGGCCAATGACCTTTGGGAGGTGGGTTGACTCACCTACAAGCGCATGGATTATCAACCACAATGGATCCATGGCGCCTCCCATCACTCCTCCCATTCCCATTACCCACGACTTGATGGAGACAAGTTTGGCTGGATGGTGGTGAGCGTGCAAAATCATTCATTGCATTTGTCCATCTATCAGGGGTATACCCCCTCAATTCAAGCAAAAAGAACAAGAATTGCATCGTGCACCTTTATAAGCCAATTTTGAAGCCCCTCAGAGCATTTCCAAGGATCCCCAAGCCCTCCTCGATAGGCATTGCCCATTCAGGCAAATAGAGGCATCCAAATCCAGAATACTCCCTCTCCACTAAATCAAATCTAAATTTCCTTATCACCATCATCATAAACAAAACCAATTCCCAAGCTTCCAAGCCATGGGAGGAATGAGTTTGATCGAAGCCGAGCCCCTTACGTGTGTGGATTGGTCAATTGAGCACTCTAGCCAAAATCAAGCTCAAAGCTCTTCAACAGGGCCTCGCCTCAACTTGGCGAAGTTACCTTCAGCGTTACACCACCGGACATTAGCTCTGATGACATAATTTCACAAATCAAGTCTTATATGAAAAAATGGGTTGGTATTTTGTGAAGGAAATTCAAATCCCATGTGAATTTGACCATTGGATGTGTGTGTCTCCCTTCCCCGAAGGTGTGGGAAGAATTTGGAGACAATGAGCTCGGGTGAACTCGATAGAACGAGGAAAGATGGACAACATTCATTTTCATTGCTTTATTGCGATAGATCATGAGTCCATCCACATGATTGGAATGAGCGATGATCAAATCCCATGATCCTTTGATCCTTTCCTGGATCAAATCGTGGATTCGTTCGATCTTAGATCGACGTCCATGGAGAAAGCGTGTCCACCATCATCCAGCCGGATGTGACTACTCAAATAACAAATCATAGTGTGGAAAGGGTGACGTGTTGGTGTTAGTGGCTAATTAATTAGTTTTAATCTTAAAACTTCCTAAAATCATAAACTAATTATAGAAAAATCTAAAAGTACAAACTTAGGCTCATTTTGAAGATATTTTAGAAGAATCTAGAAAATTATTATTAATTAATTTTGAATAGATTTTAGCTTTAAATTTTATCAAAAAAACTAGCTTAATTACACCTTAATTAAATACTCAATTAATCTCAAATTATCTATGGATGTTTAGGCGGATGACTTTAGCCTCCCTTATTTTTTTAAGATTTTATTGATTGCTTAATTAGGAAAATCACTTGATTAAGCCCTAATCACTCTATTAATCTAATTAATCATAATGAATGAATGAGCAGTAACTTGATTAATCATTTAAACCTAATTACCTCTCTTGAACAGTAAGATAACTTAGGGGATGTGATTGTGGATACTTTTCTTAATTCATTTCCTAAGTTTTCTTTACCTTTAAAAATCAAATTAATTAATGGTTAAGGAAATGATTAATTGATTAATTAAGTGATTAATCTTCAAGAAAGGGAAATCAAAATTAAAATAATTTAGGGATTGGGATTGGGGCCTTTCCCTTGATCCTTTCCCCTAAGTTGATTTCATCATTCAAATTAAAACATAACCAAAGTGTTTAATCAATTAATTAAAGGCTTAATGAAATTAAAATTAAAAAATAAATTCATCCACACCTAAGTAACCTTTAATTGATCTTGAGTAGCTCCTTGGGTGTTCAATAACCCAAGGTGAGAGATAATAAAATTATGGTTGGCTCACATGTGTGAGAAAATCATAAAAGTAATTAAGTGAGATCCCTTAAGCTTTTTAACTATTAATCATAAGCCAATTACATTAGGCCCCTTTCATTTCTTAGGAGCATTGCAAATTTACTTTTAATATGATTGCATATTATCATATTATTATTAATTAATTAACTTAAGGTGATATAGGTAAGATTAATTAATTCACTTAATTCATACCTTAACTTAATTAAAATATAAAATCAACTTAAATATTCTTCATTAAACCGAATTAATTCACATGTGGGGAATTGGGTTAGGATTAACAAACATCTTTCATATTTCCTAAATCAAATCAAACCCAAAGTTAAAAATGTCTTTAAAGAATTTGGGTTTATTTTAAATAGTCTTATTTAATATGATTGTCCTTAGGAATTAATTGGGATGCTTTATTTCTTTCCCATCATTCTAAATATTTCTTGCCATATGAAATCATGTGTTAATTTCTTTTAAAAATTAATTAAATAAAATGTTTTCTTTTATGTCAAATTACATGTGTTGACTTAAATTAAAATATGTGTGGTTATTATCACTATTAAATCAAAAGCTATTTTCAAAAGCCTATAAATCAATTATTATAAATGAAGTAATGTTAATTATAAATATCTATAAGCTTGCATGTGGTGATAGTACAAGATGTGCAATATGAAGTTCTCTTTCCCTATCTTAACATGGATTCACATAAGATTTGCAAGTGCATAGTTCATTTGAAAAGAACACAAAATTTGCCTAAATCTACTCCTATCCATCTCCATGTTAAGACTTAAGAAGAATTCCATATCACATATGTAAATCATACAACCAAATCAAATGTGACTTCTTGCATGATCCCATATTCATGTGGTTCTTTTTGTACATTCATATATATCTTAGAAAAGTGGTATATTAGTCTGGACACCCTGGGGCTGTGAGGCTTTAAGTAGCCCTAAGTTGGTCTTGTACCTTACACCCCTTGTGCAAAAAATAATGTTATCGTACTCACTTAAAACTCTTATACATATGTATGTATGATATGGCCAATGAATAAGAATCATAAATCAAATAAATCAAACATTACTTTTGCATGGGTTTTCCTATCCTTATAGTTGCTTATACATCTACATGTATCTAAGAAAAGTGGTATATTAGTCTAGACATCTCGGGCTGTGAGGCTTTAAGTAGCCCTAAGTAGGTCTTATACCTTACACCCCTGGTGTGATAAATAATGATATTGTGCTCACTTAAAACTTTTAGTGTATCTAACTAATGGATGAAAAATCTCTCTTTTCTATGTAATAAGGCATGCATTCATAATTCAATAAAAAAATAAAATATTTAAATTCCAAATACACTTCTTTACATTCATCATTAAAGTATGCTAAAAAAATATAAATTGCATGTATAGGTATGTTTAAGATTTACTCATATGCATGATATACATGATGGAAAGAAATGAATGAATGTGTGTTATGTGATAGTAATCCATTTTAATTAATCTTAAGATGTCTTTCTTATTAAAGAGGGTTACTTAATGTGAACCTAAACTTAGGGTTAATTAAAACACATAATAAACCAATCATTAAAGAGAACTAAACTAATTAACTCACCTTAGAAATAACTTAAGGTAGGGAAAAAAAAGAGAGACTCCCTCTCTTTCTTCTCTTTATAGCACTTAGTTGTTAAGTGTATGCTATATGAAACAAAAGAAAATAATAAGTAAAATCTTAAAATCAATTAAATCACTTAAAGAGAAATCAACTCTTTATAAATTAAATCTCTCACATAAAAAAGGCTAGGTATTAAATCAAGATAATAAAATATTTAGCAACCCCTTAGCTAGATGATTGTATGTTGAACATCATGCATAACTATCTTGTTTACTCTTGCTAAGAGAGGGCTTCCATCTTTGCTAGATAAAATGGGCTTAACCTTTAAGAGCCTATGATGGAAGAATACCTCTTTCCCTCTTGATTTGGCCCATAATCAATTTCTCACACATTCAGGCATACAAAATCTCATAGCCTGTGTCAAAATAAAGAGTCCCAAATTAAATAAAATGTGATAAAAATTTTCATTAGTTTTAAGTCATTATTCATATCCATCATGCTCTAGTCTCTTAGGGAGTGACTTTAAGGACTTATTTTCTCTTCTAAATAAATAACAATCTAACCATCTTGCAAAGCATATGACTTGCCTACATGGATTTAAACCGTATTAGGAATTAGCTGGCTGACACTCTAGACGGTAATAAGTCCAGTAGTCAAGTGGTTTATTCTCTCTTGTGGAGGTAAACCATATACTCACTTTTGCCATAAATTTAGGTCATTTTTTTGCCCTCGTCAAAGCTCCCAAGATTTAAGATCTGAGGTTGTTGTTTTCCTTTGCGGGCTATAAGCATAAATCCTCACCTCTTAGAATTTTCATAATCTTGTATTGTGAAATTATAAGTCCTAAATTTCTAAATAAAATTTTAACTCAAATAAATAAATCTCCTAAAATTCAAATACACAAAGCCCAACCATAGAATATATTAGAGTGCTCACTAGGTCTCCTAGTATCATGAGCACTCCCTACTCATCTCCTTTAGTTTCGATAATTACTCTTCCCTTTTGACCCATCCCATTTGATTTTCTAAAATATAACCAATTTTTTATAGTCATATCTTTGAATTCTTTAGAGACAATAATCACCTACTTTAATCGAGAGTACTCTTAAGGGATTCACTTTCCTTAAGATGTAATTAACTATGGAGGCTTGTCTCTATAGGGAACTTATCGAACCTGGTTTAAATAAATCCTATTTTTCTTTTCCATGTAAAGTAGGAGAAAAATCTCTAGTATATTTGAAGACTCATCATGATTTAGGGGTCCTTATTAGGTGATCAGGTCCATTATAGGGCAGTGGCTTATATCTCGAGATAGTATACTATTCCCTTATTGTTGTACCCATTCACCTCAATAAGTACATCATTGGATCTGTGGTGTTCCCTCACATATACACACATAACACATGAACCAAAAATAAATACCACAATTCTGTATATAAATCCTGAAACTTGAGTGGGAGAATAAAAGAACCCAGAGTTTTCTACCCTTTCTCATTGAAATCATGAACCATCAATTTATCTCTCCCAAGATGTTGGATATCAAGTGATAATCCTCTTAATGATTTTAGACTAATTAGATTGATAGAAGAACCTGGATTAATCAATATTCGGTTGATTAAAATGTCATCACTCTCTACGAAAACATATAGAGGACGGTTGTGATCCACTGTTCCTAACATAAAATCTTCTTCAAAAAATGTGATTACTAGGAGATCTTGAGTTAGCAATGATTTAGTTATACATTTTTTAGCAAAGTAAGCTTCATAACTCTTCGGATCTTTGAGAGCTTATATCAAAGCTCTCGAAGGTCTTTTGACATTAAGAGAGCCTCATACACACTTAATTGTGTAAGGATCTTTTACAGATGTGATAGAATATTATAATCTATCTTTTCACTTAATTTAGGCTTTATTCTAGATTTTTTGGGAATGATATATTCGTTGACTTCAATTTATTTGCCTTTATCTTTATTTGAATTCCTTTTCTTTGATGATTGTGGTAAGACTTTACCACTTCTCAACTGAACTTGAATCACCTTGTCTTGCTCAGATTCTTCTAAAGAGGTAGTTTCTTCAAATTTACTTCTTATTTTAGAGGATTGACTAAAAGGGCTAGACTCATTTTTCAACTTCATACATTTCATACATGATGATATCGATGATTCTGACTCTTCTCCGTCAGGAAAATATAAATCTGCATCTAAACTGTTATCTTTTTGTTGAGTCATTAGACAAACATAAGATGTTAACTCCTCATACTCTTCTATCTTTTTTAGAAGAATTTTGATGGGTTGGTCAAGTCTGTCTAACTACCATTATCATTTTGGAGTAACTGATGCTAAAGAACAACTGATATCACATAAATAATTTGGCATATCTCTACTGAGCAAGATTCACTATTATCTTCTTCATCAAATTCAACAATATGGAGTTTAGGCATAAAGTATGTAAGTCTAAATGGTTATCTTGTCGGTTGGTGATACTCCTCTAAGTTATTAATAATCTTTTGAGTTATAGTTTTCTTCTTGATCTTCTTTTTCTTATCCAGCTTCTTTGACTTATAAGGCCTATGTTTAGTAGACTACTCCTCATGCTGTGATGAAGTAGGCTTATCAAAATGCCACCGAGAAGCTAAAATGCTTGGTTTAGGCATTTCTTTTAAGTCCAATATAGGTTCCAGTGGTGATTTCCACTTAACACTAGTGACATCTTTTAGCTGCTTCAACATTTTCGCAGTCTTCTTAAAGACTACAGTTTCCCATTCTTCAATTTGAATTGATTCTTCTTGCTCTTTAACATTAATGGATGATGTGGAAGAATACATAATCATCCTTGTAGATTCTCTTTTTGGGTTGAGTAGAACACTGTTGGATAATGTAAATTCACATTATCGATACTTTCATTTCTAGCAGATCTTTGAAGTCATAATAATCTTCAATAGGATGACTGATCACCCAATGATAGGGATAATAATTTGGATTATTGACTTGATCAGCTTCTTCAGGCCTTTTACTTTTTGGTAATTATAGACCAGCTTTGATTACTTGTTGAAATAATTTAGCCACACTGTCCCTTCTAAAGGAATATTCTTCATTCAACTTTTTGTTAAGAAATGGGTGTATTCACTCATCATCTCTTGCTGCTTGTTTTGGACGCTCTCCACCACCTGGAAAAATCGGAGGTTTACTGTTGCCTCCCAATACCAATTTTGGCTGTAGATTAGGATGAACAAGCTTTTTTTCCTTTATCATTATTGTATATTGGTTGTTTTCCTTTGTCTACATTATAGATTACCCATTTTTCACCACTCAAACTATAGGTAGCAACATGAGTTTTGTTTCTTCTTGAATCTGAAGGCTTATTTCTCTTTGATTTATCTATATAAATTTTAGACTTAGGGCGATTTAACTTTCCAAATTTGGCCACCATATCAAGCAAGTCCTGGAATGTTGTAATTGATGTCATACATAAAAATGGTATCATTTTATCATCCATATTGCCCATTAATAATTGGATCGCATGTTCTTCCTTTAATTGTTGTTCACATTTCATGCTTAGGTTACACCAACGAGTTACAAATTTCATCACCGACTCATCTTTTCTCTTTTTTAACAAGGCAAGATTATTATTTTCTCAGTTGCACTGGCAAACCTTTTCACGAACATTGTCTCTAGCTCAGCGAAGGTTTTGACCGAATCATTTGGTAGTTCTACATACCACTCGAAAGTAGTTGAGATCAGGCTGCTGATGAATTGATGAAAAAGTAGTGCATCATTTTCTCCTATGTTACCACATGTAGCCTTGAATTGGGCTAGATGTTGCTTTGGATTACCATGCTCATTAAAAATATTAAATTTTTGTATTGAGTAACCTTTTGGGCATGACACTTGATCAAATTCAGCTGGGTAAGGGCAACCCTTACTCACCAGCTTTTCAACCTACTCTGAAGCTATAACTTCCTTTATCTTTTCATTAATTATCTTTTATAGTTGAGCAGCTGTTATTGTTCCTGGTGTATTGTCCACAGTCTGAATCATCAGTTGAAAAGTTAACTGGTTAACCTAATTTCTTCCTTCAGGTGTAGCATGTATTATAGGAACTTGAGGTATCAAAGTGACTGGTGGTATAAATATTATATTATTAGCTACATGTTGATTAGCAGATGAAACATATATTATATTTGATGTAATATTATTCTGCAGCATGTCTATCATGATATTCATTTATGCCATCATGTCATTCATCCTAGTACCAAGCTGTGAAATTTCCTTATCTTTGGCTTCTATTTGACACTATATTTGTCTTTTCTCTCTAGCTAGTGCCACGACGTCAATAAGTATGGCTCTTCTTCTTCCTCTATTTACTTTTTATTGTTCTCCATGCTCATCTTCAGGGGAATAACTTGACAATCCTTCTTATGCATTTGTAAGGATAGTTATTGTTAGGGCTGAACGGCGATGCTGATTATAAAATCATGTACTAAGTTGATCATTTCTTGGTTTAACCATATAAACAGCTTCAACTCCCATGACTTCCTTCTCATTTTAATCTTCTTCTTCTTCTTCTTCAATAGAGATTGAAGATCCATCTTCTACTCTCTTTTGTGATGACTCTCCTTCGTAAGCATCGAATTCATGTTCAAACTCACTGGATTCATGTTATTGATAATGCTAAGCAGAAAGTTCATCTATATGTCTCGTCATATAAATGACTTTTACTTCCATAGTGTCTGTTTATCATCATCTTCTTACACATAAAGTTTCGATTGACACTTCCAATGGATCTCTGGTTCATTATAAGGAACAGAGATTTCTTCCATTTAAGGGCTGCAATCATAGTCAACTTTCTCCAGTGGGGGTGTACCTGATTGATGATGAGATCCCCTAGAGGATTCTCCATGGTATCGATCATCATGTCTTTTATCAGTGATATCCCTTCTTTTAGGTATCCACTTATGATGAGTTATTTTTGAGGTGGATTTCTGAATATATGCATCAGATGTCATGCCTCTTTCTTTCTTCAGAATTTTATCATAGGGGTTTGGCCTCTATATCTGCTTACCCTTTCACTGGGACCTTTCGACATTGGATTCTTAGACATGTAGTCCAAGTGTCATGCTCTGATGCTCACTGCGTGAAGCATACTTGGCTTGATGACTAGTCACCATAAGAGATGGAAACCTTCTTGGTGGAATCTCAGTATCTTCGATCATCATAGGCCTCTGAAATTTTCTTTTCATTAAACCTCTTTTCTTGGCTACTTTAAGGATGTTGTGTATTAGAGGTGTTGTCTCCTCGGCGGTGGGAGCTTGATGTTGTTGAGTCCAGAAAGACTGCTTCACCTCACTAGTAGAGCTATTCTTTTTTACCTATTTTAGATTATCAAAGTTATTATAGGTAGGAATACTTGCTTATGGTGATAATATTGCTTATTCACTGGGTCATTTAAATGGGATATGCTAAGGCCTGAGCTCAGGATTTCTTCTTTTTCTTTTAGTTAATTTGCTTCTTGATGAGGAAGCCTCAAAATCATGTCTCCCGAGTAAAAAGGTTTCAGTTGGTGAAGTAGTTGTATCATGAGGCATTAGAGATACAACATGCCCAATGATAGTTCTCTTCATCATAGGGGCTTGATTGACCCATTCTTTCAAAAATAGAAGTTCTCTATCGGGAAAACTCCTTAACAATGATTGGTTGCTGAATTGGTTGGTGAGCATGACGAGTAGGAGCTTCAGTAAATTGAGGCCTTTTAGCATGACCTCAGATGAGTGCACCACGGGTGGGTACTTCAGGAGCTGCAACTATAATAGCTGGGAAATCCACACTACCAAATTAAATGGTGGCTGTAAAATCTCCTATGTTGATGACCGTGTTAGCTAAGCAGATGTTTGTACCACACCCTAGCTGAACAGTGAAAGGAGTGCTCTATAGATCCATTCCGCGCAAGTGAAAGATGGGATTAGTAATTAGTCCTTATTATTTCACCCCATACTTTCAAAATGTAGAGGTACAACAAAACAAAATAATAATGTAATAAAGATATACTCTACAGAATAATTTATTCGACATAGAGTCTCATGCATTAATAATTTGAATTTATTACACATTTAAGTCACCATTTTTTACTTTGAATTTTTGAATATTTTATTGCTACTATAGCATGTATATAACTAGCCAAAGATGGAAAGAGAATCATGTCCTCACAGGAATCTATGTCCAAAATGATCTCTCATTGAAGAGAGTGTTGATTTAAGTGTCTGTAATTTTAAGGCGAGAATAGAGTAAGACACTACCCAGAGATTTTGCCCTCATTTGGTGAGGACTTTAGATTTGATTCCATATTTCTATAGGTGCAAGCACCTATAATTAATTATCCCTCTCAATGCTGAGAGAGAACTTTCAATTAAGGCTAATGATCATAGCATATAAAGTAGAAAGATATGGAGTTTTGGAATTTAGATTTATGAAATTCATTATATTAACTTAAAGTGGATGGTTGGGGGAATGATAACATGCCCAATCTAGATCTCATGGTTCCATCATCTCGAGCTATCATGGTCCCTAGTCTACTTAGTTAGAGGAGGTAGTCGATCCAACCTAACCGAAGGATCCCTGTCAGCAGCCATGGGTTATATCATCCAAGAAATCCTTGTAAACTAGGGTGGTGTTTGTCTAAGGAGATGGACTCAAGTCTACCTTAGCAAACAGCGGGCTTTTTACCCTACCAGATATACCTTATGATTCACATCTCAAGGTACAGAGCCATTGGGGATTATATGAGCTACAGTCATGATCATAATATAATGGTGTCATTTGGCGCCAGTCACCCGATCAGAAGACATAATCGTAACTGCATCATATGTGGAGCCTACTGGCCAAACCACACAGACATAGGACACGGGCCATATCCTTTCTAGTATGAGATTGATTGAGAGTAAATATAAAAATACACTTGATTTGACATTGACTTTTTTTGAGCTAGAGTTTTCTTACCTTCAACAAACTATTACAGAAGGTGAATGAAGTTAGATTTTGGTTTAAGTTCTTTTTAAATTGAATTTCATTTAAGCATTTAACATTTAATGACATATTATATTTTATATTTTGATTAATATTTAATTTATATTAATTTGATTTAAAATTTTAATCACATTTCGATGAAAGTATCCCCGATTGAAATCTTCATTCAACACAATCATCAATGGGGTAGATGTATTTGATCATTAATTTATTATTTCAGATCATATCGACTCTATTAGTTTAATAATAGAGGATCAAATTTACTATCATATGACAGAATTAACTTCTCAGATATTTTACAAAGTTGAAATTCTTAAAATAATTAGACTTTTAAGTTTTGTTAACCCGGACCCGGTCCTAAGACCAAACCGAGAAGCAACCCACGCAGCATCCTCAGACACTAAGTTTAAGAATTTAGCATAGTACCGGGGCCCATGCGGGTGTTTGATAATTTAGAATATTTTATTTTTTAATAATAAGATTAATTTTGTATTTTATTTAATTACAACTTAGTCTGTGCAGCTTTTTCAGACATTAAAATTTGCACTTTAAGTATCTATGTCCGAGCGCATGCAAGTATTTATAACTTAGATAATTTCATCTAATTAATGAAATCATTGGTTTTAAAATCATAATTAGAATGAAATTTCTTAATTTGTTGGATTGAAAGAAGCTCTATAATTCATAGAGAATTTAATTTAGCATCACCTTCTGTATGCTTGTACGAAGAATTGCATATCCGATGGCGTAGATTTCAACTTTATATTTTCGATTCAAAGTAATGTAACTTTGCTTATACTTAACTTGATAGCAAAAATAGAATGGCTATTTAGCTTATACATATTGATAGGATTTTACATCTTTGCTGATCATCATATTCAACTTTCATTCTCATCCATAGACAAGCTATTATGCCTCTTTCAACTTAGCTTATTAAATATAAACCTTGTTGCTTAAGTCATGCTTGAATTGCATTTGTATTTGAATTCTAGCTTTCAAGCTTACTATAAGTGTCTTGTGATTTTGATTATAAATCCAATTAGATTTTCTCTTAGATCACTTAAAGTGACACATTGTAAGAATTATATTCATAATTATTGACTATGTATCAAATTTTTTATGTGTCTTACATAAACTTTCTTGACACTTATCACCTTGCTTAGTGTGAATTAAGCCATAATTCATTTGTTAATTGAGCAACTTTGTAATGCTTGTTATTGTTCAAGAACTTGATATTTGGAATAATCAATGAAAAATCTTTTTCATATTAGCTTATGAAATATCAAAATCCACATTTGCTCGTAGATGAGTTATCAAGCTAAGCATAATCTCATTTGAAGTCTAATATAGATTCTATTATCATTTGAAAGCTAACAATTTATAACTCAATGTATTTGACTTAAACTACTTCTATTGCTCAAACATATGATATAACACAATTCAAATATTCATTAAAAAGGTTATGAAACATGCTCATTGATGAGCTGTTAAGTTTGTCACGAATCTCCTATAAGCTTTATTTGATTTCATCATATTTGAAGCTGATTATTAATTTTACTATAAATCTCTTATGATCTAATTATATGCTTAACGAGATTTTTTTTTTATCATTTAAGTGAGACATCACAAAGTTAAATTTATATTCATTGGTGGACTATCATATTCTTTGCATTTGCTTTGCAATCAAGCACCCATATATCTCATAAGCCCCTTTTGCACTTCAATAATATAGCCAACTCAAATTCCTTCAATTATTTCAAAGTGAATTACAAAAAAAATGTTTTCGAAAAATCTAGTAAACAATTTTGTCTGTATTCACTTGTAAACATTCAGCTTATTTTAATCTCAAATAAGTTTAATTTTTGCTAACTATCTATCTCAAAAGTTGATAGTTTCAAATTCAATTAATATCATTTTAATTTTCAATTGTAAACTTAAATTTTTTTTTATTTGAATTTATTTTGTTTTATAACTTTAGGTTTCATAATTAATTTGATATTCAATTAATTTTAAGCTTAAGCCCCAAAATTTCAATAAAATTTTGATAGATGCGATTCCAAAGATCATCTCGGTGCTACATCAAAATATTTTGGCTTAACTGCATTTATGAAGATCGGATGCCTTACCACACCACAACCGAAGATGCCCACTAAGCTCTATTGAGCATTAGTGGGATCTTCGATCACCTGTATGTAACAAATATATAATTTTCACATATTTAAGCCAACTCCCCTTTTTTTAATTCCAAAATTCAATCCAAATTTCACGATTTTGACATAGCGCCACATCTAATAGTAATTACTCACGCCTTAAAGATAATGAATGATCTATACATCATTTCTTTTGCCTACTACTTATTTATTGGACATTAACTGGGTCTTGAAAGAAAATTTCCACACATTCACAAATTACTTCTTGAAATCTTATTTCCTATTTTGGATGAGAGAAAAGAGAGAGAGAAAATGGGGGCTCGGTTTGGGTTACAAAATATATTTTTTTACATAGAAGGTAGACTTCTGTGATTGGGTTGATCTTGGTGTGAAGGGCAAAGGATACTTAGGTGCTGGACAGCAAGGGAGCCTTTATGGGATCATCAAATGCAAAAGAGGGTTCGAGAATGTGGAGAAGAATCAGAGGAGAGGAGTTCCTATCGGGTGAAGGAAAAGATCGAGAGCTTATGGCTTGAGGGAATCGGAGCTTCGTTCCTTCGAATTGGGGGAAATCAGGAGAGAGGAGGTGAATGAAAGAGCCAATGCTTGCGGCTTCGATCAGAGATTGAGAGAGAGGGAGATTGACAGATTCGTCCCTTGCAGTTGAGGAAAAATGAGAGGTAGAAGAGGGGGGGAAAATCGTGCGTGGCTTGTGGTTGATGGAGTTGGATGAGCGAACGAAGAGGGAGGGCTTCGATCGTGCGTGGCTTGCAGTAAGGAGAGACAGAATGAACGAAAGGGAGAGGGTTTCGGATCGATAGAGGGAGCTACCTTCGGTTGAGGGAGACGGGATGAAGACGGAATGCTTTGTGCGGGAGGAGTTTCGGCTTGCTTGTGGTTGGAGGAGTTGGAACGAGAGAATCGAACGGAAATGCCTTGTGCGGGAGGAGTTTTGACTTTTAGGGAGGACAGAGGGGATCACGAGCAGGAGCAGTTTTTTTTTTTTTTTTTTTTTTTTTTGTTTGTGGTAGAAGAAGCTGGAGCCGAGAGAGGGAACGGTTTCAGCTTTTCTATACACCTCACCCAAAGTACACTCATTTATTCTTAAACTCGCATTAAACTCGCATTAAAATTGCAAAGCATTCCCCACCTTCTCTATAGCTCTTTACGACTGAGATTACAATCTCTATTGAAATAATAAACTATGGTGATTAACTTAAGGGTTGTTTGAGATCATTTTTATTTTTTATTTTATATTTATATTTTATTTTGTTTACATTCTATTTTAAAATAAAATATATTTGATGATAATTATTATTTATAAAAATATTTAAAACATCTAAAAATTATTTTTAGTATTTTTAAAAATAATATTATTTATTTCTAAAAATAAAAAATAAAAATACATTATATATATATATATATATATATATATATATATATATATATATATATATATATATATATATATATATATATATATATATATATATATGCTCCTTCAACTCTACATGATCAAGGTTTCACAAGCAATGATCACTCAAGCACAACCTCTAGTTAAATAGTCACTCTTTCTAACCAAGGGTCCATTCCAAGTGATTGTACCTATTTACAAAACTAGATATATAATTATTGTGATAAAAGTAGATTTTTTTAAAATTATCATGAGTATTATAATTATTTTTCTTTTTAAAAAAGTTAAACAATTATTTTTATAGATATCACTCCTAAATAGATCTAATTATAAAACACTATTTCTCTATCTAAGAAGTTTTAAAAAATAACAAGAAAATTCTAACTAAATATGTGTTTAGGCAATAATTGTATGAAAAAAATAATGGTGGAGTTGTTATCTAAAAAGTTATGTTGGATATTATAATTTTTATTTTATTTTAAAAAAGTATGATCATGGTTTCAAGTAGCCACTGCACTCTGTCATGTCAAGTTGAAAAATATAGCTTTTACATCACAAATTTTCTAAAGTACAATTAAAACGAAGTTTCCAAATGACACTATGGTGTCTTTTCGCACTGCATCATACCATCATAACTGCTTCAAACACACCCTAATTTGAAGGGTAGGAGTGATTTGAAAAGCAAACTGGGAAAAAAGTCTAAGCCCCTCACCATATTTGGCCATTCGTTGGTGTACACAGTATAATCTGCTGATTCTTTCTATCTTGTCCTCTTCATTTAGGGTCTATTTGGGGCATGTGGTGTTTATTTTTGGTTCATGTGTTTTGTGTGTGTATATGGTGGGTACCAGATCGAGGGTGTACTTATTTATTGATGGGCAGCGATATCAAGAAATAGTACACTATCTCGAAAGATAGAAATCATTATCCTGTGATAGACCTAATCACCTAATAAGGACTCCTAAGGCATGATGGGTCTTAGAATATACCAGAGATTTTTTCTCTGCTTTACATGAATAAATAAAGTATGATTTATTTAAATCGGGTTCTAAAGTTTTCTATGGAGGTAAGCCTCCATAGCTAATTATATCCTAAGGAAGGTGAGTTCCTTAGGAATACTCTCAATTAAAGTAGGCAATTATTATCTCCAAAGAATTCAAAGATAGGACTATCAAAAAATTGGTTATGTTTGGAAGATCAAATATGATAGATCGAAAGGAAACACTTATTATCGAAGTCAAAAAGAGATGAGTAGGGGATGCTCATGATATCAAGAAGCCTAATGAGCATTCCAAACTATCCTATTGTTGGGCTTTATATGTTTCAAATTGAGGAGAATTATATATTTGAGTTAAAATTTTATTAGAAATCTAAGACTTATAATTTCCATGAGATAAGATTGTGAAAATACCTAAGAGGTGAAGATTTATGCTCGTAGCCCTAAAGAGAAATAACAATCTCGGATCCTAAATCTAGGGAGCTTCGATAAGGGCCAAAGCACGACCTACATCTAAGGCAAAAGTGGGTATATTATTTATCTCCATAAGAGAGGGTAAACCACCCGACTACTGGACTTATAACCACCTGGAGTGGAAGCCAGCTAACTCCTCCTATGATTTAAAATCATATGGTCAAGTCATATATTTTGCAAGATGGCTAGGTTGTTATTATTTAGAAAGAAAACTAAAGTCCTTAAACCCACTCCCTAAGAGACTAGAGCATGAGTGATATGAATAATGACTTAGTAATGCAAATCTTTTCAAATTTTATTTGTATTTTACACTTCATTTTTGACATAGGCTATAGGATTTTATATGCCTAAATGCATGGTGAAGTTAATTATGGGCCAAATCGAAAGAGAAAGAGGTGTTTTAATCATAGGCTCTCAAAGGTCAAGCCTTATTTTATCTGGAAAAGATAAAAACCCTCTCTTAGCAAGAGTGAAACAAATGGCATGCATGATATTAAGCATTCAACATCCAGCTAAAGGGGTTGCTAAATATTTTATTATCTTTATTTAATGCATAGGCTTTATGTGAGGTTATGAGTTATTTTAAAAGTTTAATTATGAGTTGTAGTTGGGATAGAAAATTTATTTTTTCCTAAGATCCTAAATGGATCCAAGCTACACATTAAATCACCATATATGAAGAAACTAGAAAAAAAAATATGTCATTTCTATTGCACAATATAAAAAAATCATCAAGCAATTTATAACCTCAACGTGAAAGAATAATAGGTTAGTGTGGTCGGGTGATGTTGTACAAACTGAAAAAGAAATGAGTAGCTGAGCTCTACCCTTATGCAATCCGGTATATGAAAGAATAATTCCAAGTTACAAATTGATAAGTGTTATGGGGGATCTTCAAGTCTTCATGCTCCCTCCATTCCTTCATTTGATTTCTTTCATTCGATTTGGTAGGCTTCTAGGCATCACATGGCACCCCAGGATCAAACCCTCTCGCCAATGTTCATCCTTAACCCCCATAACACTTAACCAAATTTCTAATGCATGTTACATTAAAAGAATGGAAAAGTAAATCTAAATATACCTACAAAATAAGTGTTAGCTAAACACACCATACAACCCAAGCAGTTATATGAATAATTTGAACTTAGCACCCTACACATGGGTAACCAAGTTCACCTGTCCTAATATAGATTATGCTTAGGGGTTAAGCAACCTACAAAAGAGAGAATTTATATTTATTTTAATCTCCCCTTAAGCATAATCTCTTACAAAAAATATGATTAGGATAATCACGACATAACATCTAGTCTACATAACATTACATCACAAAATAAAATATACATCAAACCATGTACCGTCCTAACATAAAGCTAGAAGTGATGACTTAATCTAATATGTGTGTTAAAACTTGTGGGGTATGTCTTAGCTAGGCTTTAGAGTTATCATTCTCTAAGTATAAAGGATGTTTAATTATAAAGGGTGGTTTCACTTTAAATGGTTTAATTGATTTGCAAATTTTACTTAATATTTTCTTTTATTTCATTTGACCTACACTCAACCACTAAGTGTTATGAAGAGAAATAAAGAGAGGATCACTCTCTTTTATCCCTACCTTAAGTCACATCTAAAGAAAATTAATTAATCAATTTCTTTAGTGAATGACTTATTATATGTTTTAATTAGTCCTAAGTTTAGGTTCATTTTAAACAAACTCATTCAATAAGAAAGGCATCTTAAGATTAGTTGGAATAAATTATTATCACATAACACATATTTTTTCATTTCTTTCCATCATATATCATGCATAAGAATAAATCTTAAGCATAGCTATACATGTAATTCGTATCTTAGCACACTTATATGGTGAATGTAAACAAATGCATTTGGAATTAATATTTCATTTGATTGAATGATTTTGTCATATTAATTTAAAGCTCTATCTAAATTCTTATGCAAAAGCATAAGAAAAGAACCTTAAATCACATGACTAATCAACTCAACCAATTAAACAAAGTATGAATGCATGTCTTTTTAAAAGCAAAAAAGTGGGTTTTCATTCATTAGCTAAGTACATATTCACATGTATAAAAGTTTTAAGCAAGTATGTTGCCATTATTCTACACCAAGGGAATGAGGTAAGAACCTCCTTGGGGCTACTTAAAGTTGTGCATCCCTAGAATGTCCAGACTAATATACTCGATATCCTTAGATACATACGGATGTATAAACAACTTCAATACCATGCAAAAATTGTATTTTGATTTGATTGATTTATTTTGTGTAAATGAATTAATGTTCTTTCTAAATTCTAATGTTAAAATGCATAAGAATGAAATCAAGCAAGTATGTCACCATTGTTCTACACCAAGGGAATGAGATAGGAACCTCCTTAGGGCTACTCAAAGTCGTGCATCCTGGGATGTCCAGACTAATATACCCACTAACATTCTTACTTATACAAATTAACACATGAATATATGAAAGAAACTTTACTTCATACACTAAACTTATATTCACTTGGCATTTCCTATGTATATATAACTAAAGTTACAATATATATGTATATTCATTCATTAATAGACTTTTGAAAATGTATTTGAGATTTAATAATGATACTAGCCACAAATATTTTTAATTAAGCCAACACATGCAAATTAACATAAAGGAAATCATTTTTATTTGATTAATTTGAAAGACATGAATGCATGAATACAAGTGGCATTCAACATTTAGCATGATTGGAAAAAAAATAAAGAAACGTAAGCATGTGATTTCATTCAATTACAACTAAGCCCTAAGGACAATTATATGAAATAAGATTATTTAAAACAAACCAAAGTTCTTTAATGTCATTTCACTTTCATGTTTGATTTGATTTAAGAAATGTGAAAGAGGTTTGCTAATCCTAATCTCATCCCCATGTGTGAGTTAATTTGGTTTAATGAAGAGCAATTAGGTTGATTTTATATCTTAATTTGGTTAGGGTATGAATTAAGTCAATTAATTAACCCTTACCTATATCATCTTAAGTTAATTAACTAATTAATAATGAGCCAATGATATATGCAACCACATGAAAAGTAAATTGGCAATGCTCCTAAGAAATGAAAGGGGCCTAATGCAATCAGGCTTAAGAGATTTAATTAATTAATCTTATGGTTTTCTTACACATGTAAGCTAACCATAATTTCATTAAATTCTTTTAGACTATTAAACATCCAAAGGGGCTACCCAAAATTGATTAAATGTAATTAGATGTGAAGTAGATTTTTGATTGTATTAATCAAGCTCATTAATCCATTTGGTTAAGCATTAAGCATGTTCAATTAATGAAATGAAATTAACTCAAGAAAAGAGATCAAAAATAGGCCTTAATCTCAATGCCTAAGTCCTACATTTGATCACTTAAGCTTTGATTTTATCTTGGAGAATAATTAATTAATTAAGAAATTAATTACTTCATTAATCATTCATTAATTTGATCTCAAAAAGTAAAGAAAACTTAAGAAATGAATTAGGAAAAATATCCCAATCACATTCCCTAAGCTCCCTTACTATCCAACATAAGTAATTAGGCATAAATAATTAATTAAGTTACTATTCATTCACTAATTATCACTAATTAAATTAAGAGAGTGATTAAGGCTTAATTAATTAATTTTCTAATTAAGTAATCAATAAAATCCCAAAAAATAGGAGAAGTAGAGGTCATCCCACAAACATCCACAAAAAATTTGAGATTAATTGGCTGATTAATTGAGTAATTAAGGTAATTAAACATTAATTAAGCTAAAATAATTATTCAAAATTAATTAAGAATGCTTTTCCTAAATTGTACTCTGAAATATCTTCAAAATGAGCCCTCATTTGAATTTTTTGGATTTTTCTAGGATTAATTATGATTTTTAAAAGTTTCAAGCTTAAAAATTGATTATTTAAGCCTAATTAAAGCCTTAATCCGTCCACGTGACAGTTGACGCGACGTGCTTTCCATGGCAAGATGGGATTAGCTATTTAATTTGTCACATCTCCATGCTAACTCGCATGGCGGTGGACGCGCTTTTCTATGGATCGTCCGATCTAAGATCGGATGGCCACGATCAGATCCCATGGTAAAGGGGAGAAAAGAGAGGATCTAACACATGATCTAATCAGAGTCGTTCATTCCAATCACATGGAATGGATAACTCATGTTCTATCTCCTATGAGCGACGAATGATGGAGCCCGTCCGCTATGGATTGTTGATTCAAGCTCACCCGAGCTCGGATCCACACTAAACTCAACCCACACCTTCACATGAAGGATCCACACAGATCCAATGGCTAGGATGGGTTCAAATGAAAATTCTCTTCGAAAAGGACCAACTAATTTTCATATAATGCTCAGTTTTGGGAAATTACCTCACCAGAGCCTATGACCGGTAGTTCCAACGATTGAGGAAGCTTTGTTTGGTGGAAATGAAGCCCTGTTGAGCTGCACGAGCTTTGATTTGAGGTGGATTTCTCCCAAGGCCATACTCCTCATATTTGGAGATTGGTCTTGGTTGAACTCCTATCTTCAGCAGGTTGGAAGCTTGGGAAATGATTCATTCGGCTTCGACTAGGTGATGGTGTGGGTAAAAGGAATTTAGGTTTGATTGAGTGGAGAGGAAGTATTGATCAAAGGAAGGCTGACCTATATTTAGTTTTGCGCACAGAGAGCAAATCCAATTGAGGGAGGCTTCAGGAAGACTTGGAATGGCTCTGAGGAGTTTTGAAATCTCTTTTCAAACTCACACAATGCTGAATGTCTCAATTCCCACTCGAATTGGGGGAGTATTGGTCGTGAATGTGTATGAAGGATGGGCAGGATGGGTTGGCTTGATTCGACCGACAGGCCACCGTCAGGGCGGCGGAGAGGTCATGTCCAACTCCATGTGGCTTGACTTGAGTGGAGGGAGCTATGGGAGGAGTCTCTAAGGCTGGTGTGTAAAGATCTCATTTGTTTTAACCATGGGGTGCTCGGTTTGGCTTGAGTGAGGAGGAGTTGAACTCCCCTTGGCCGACCTAAAGGGGATTAGGTGAGCTAAGTGGGTCAAGGTTGAGCCTCACTTGAGTGCTCGGAGGCTGCCATGGTGATAGGGAAGTCAACTTTGCTTGTCGATGTGAAGATCCAATAGCAAGAAGGTTTGTCCAATGGCTCATTGCTTAGGTGCCTATGGATTTGGACTGGTTTGGTAATGACTTAGGACTAGTTTGTGTTGGGTTAGACCAGGTTCTAGGGTCCCATGGGTTGGTTTTGGGTGATTTGGCTTCATATGGTCAAAATAGGCTCATTTAGATTAGGTTGGGTTGGGTTGACCAATTGATTAAATTGGGTCAAACCAAGACTTGGGTTAGGTTCAAATGATGTTTTGAAGAGTTTTGGTTCAAGTGATTTTGATTAATTTGTCTTAGGTTTGATTTTAGCTCATTTGGATTCAAATAGGTCAAATAGGCTAAGTTGATCAATTTGACCAATTTGACCAAATCGAGTTGGGTTAAGTGTTGGTTCATGTTCAATTGGTTAATTGAAAATGATTGTAGGCTTTGGTTTGGTTTAATTTGGAATTAATTTGGATTTTGGCCAATTTGACCATTTAGGTCAATTTGGGTTAAGTTGGGTCAAGTTGACCAATTAGTCAAATTGGGGTCAATCATGGCTTTAGTCAAAGTTCAATAAGTGATTTAGAATGAACTTAAGTCATTAGTTGCAATCAATTTGGATCAAATCATGATATGACCCATTTTGGCTTTTAGACCAATTTGGGTAAACTTAGGTCAAATGATCAATTTGGGCTTGGTTTGGCTCAAATGAGGGTTTGATCATATTCAATCATTGATTATGAATTGGTTTGAATCAACTAGTTTCAATCAGTTTGGTATATGATGGGTTTTGGCTAGTTTGCATTTCATTTGGGCTGAGGGTTGACTTGGTCAAAGGACTAACTTGACTTAGTTTGACCCAATTCAAGGTAGTTGGTCACCCTATGATGATTGTTGATCATGCTATGGGGTTTGGAAGGGCATGGTTCAATCCAATTTGGGTTGGATTAAAACTTGGCTCAAAAAATTCTTTTAGGTCATTTTGGGTTAAGTGGACCTAAATGGGTCAATTGGCTTGATCATAGCTTGATTCAAGTTTAATTGAACTCATATATGGACTTAGGATGGAAATATAAATCCAATTATAAGTGGTTTGAAGTCAAATGAATTTTGGTTCATGTGACAATTTCAAGTCAAAAGGGGTGGGCTTGACTTGGGTTGACTTGGATTTGGTTTGATAATTGTAGTTTGTGTTTATATTTGAAACAATAATTGAAGGGATGATTGAATCATGAATAAATCCATGAGTTTTGAGTTGATTTGGGTGTCATTTAGCCAAGTTCAAGAGACTAAAATTAGGAATTTGATTTTATTTAGGTTTGGTCTTGGCCACTTTGATTTATATTTCATTTATATTTATGAAAATAAATGAAGATATAAATAGTTCATAAGAAAAACACTTGGGTTTGGAGTAATCTGGAAGCAAATTTGACCAAGTTGAGGGATGTAGGTCAAAAGGGCTTAAGTAGAGAATTGATTTGGTTTGATTTATTTTTTGTCATTAGAGGGTGGGTTTCATTTATATTTGTGAATATAACTGAAGAAATGAATTGATGTATAAAGAAATCAATTGAGTTTGGGTTGCTTTGGATTGAGATTTGGTTAAGCTTATGGAGATAGGTCCATATGGGTTAAGAAAGGTTTTGATTTGGTTTGATTTAGTTTGATTTGATTTGAATGGTTTGAATTTAGATTTCATTTATACTTATGAATATAAATGAATGAATGGTTGATTTATAAAAAAATCAACTAAATTTGATTTAGTTTGAAGGGGTTTTTGGTTAAGCATATGAAGGTGGTTCATATGGCTTAGGAAAGAATTTTGGAATTTGAATTTGATTTTGGGTTTTGATCATTTGAAGTTGGATTTGATTTGGAATTTGGATTTGAGATTTGATTTGAGATTGAGTTTGATAATTGAAAATCAATTGAATTGGGGTTGATTTGAATTTGGTTAAGGCTAAGTCCATGAGATAAAATCAAAGGGCGTAGAAAGGGATTTGAAATTTGAATTTAATCATGAGTTTCAATCATTTAGAGTTGAAATTGATTTGGGATTTGAATTGGGGTTTGATTTGGAAGGACGAAGCAAGGATTAGGTTTAAAGTTATAGGGTAGGCAAATCTTCTTAAATCCCTAAGGCATAACCTCTTCCTATGTCTAGCTCTTCTAAGTCTCTAGGTTTAGGTTAAGTGTTCACCTAATCACTAGAAGTGTCTTAAGACTAAGAAGCTCTTAGCGTCTATAAGTGTCCTAGATCTATGATGAGGAAACTGAGAGCTCACTCCCAAAAGTGAAGTCAACATGGCAGTTGTAGTTTTTTAAAAAGCTAGTTGTAAAGTTACTGTGAAGAAACAATTTTTTGAAAAAATTGTGTATGTTACAAATATTTTTCTTTTAAAAAAAAATTAAAAGTAACTTTCTGATAGGCACTATACTCTAACAACTCTGATTTTAAAAATAATTTTTTCACCATAAATTTTTTTAAAAAATAGCCAAAAAAATCGATAGTCAAATGAAACTATTTTGTTTTCTAGCTATTTTCTATTTTGAGAATTACAGTAGAACCTGTCTAAATTGATACTCCCGGGACCAGGGGCATTGTATTAACTTAGGCAGGATATTAATAAAGAGAGTATCATTTAATTAATTGATTTTTATTGGGAGGTGGATATTCTACAATTCCACTGGCGTTCACTAAATAAAGGGAGATCATGCTCTCTTAGCCATACAAGGAGGAAGCTTAGAATTATAGAAAGATGGAAAAACCTTGAGGACTCAGAAAGTTCCACCATATTCTAGAGGAGAAAGGCTTCAAGAGAACTCAGGATAGTGTGGAATACTCTAGTCTTGAAGACAAGGTTGTAGACGAAAAGATTGATGTTAAGAAGCCATCGCACTGGTTCTTTGCCGACCACATGTCAAGCCGAGACAATCAATGCTTCCCATTGCATTCGCAGATGCGACGTTGCTCAATCGCCGAGGATGCACTCGTTGATCCGTCGGATCGGAGGCACAGTTCATGAGCTCGCATGGAACCCAATGAAACCTCATTGACTATCAGGAGTTGGAGATGTCACGCCAACCGAGGTCGAGATCGCCCGGACCTCTCAGAATCTGCAAGAAGACGAAAAGTTGGCGGCCAATCGTGAACCTAGTGAAGGCTTTGA
The DNA here is from genome assembly GCA_021442155.1 of Cymbidium sinense. NCBI lineage: Eukaryota > Viridiplantae > Streptophyta > Magnoliopsida > Asparagales > Orchidaceae > Cymbidium > Cymbidium sinense. Next base: position 51,912,258 of record CM038221.1, read on the forward strand.
GCACGAATGAGCTGCGGTAGCTCGATGCGCAAGATGTCGGACATGGAGACACTTATCGTCATCCGAAGATCAGACAAGATCGATGATAACCAAAGAAATTTGTGCAAAAGCTAATTTCCAAGATAAAGTTTAAATAGCCGATGTCATAATAAATATGTATGTTTTAGTAGTTATCAATATAAAAAATTTGACGAGTATTAATTATTGATTTTGGGTGGTTAATAAATGTATGAAGATGGACAAGAACTATTAGTTATTGACCAAAGATCAACTTCATAGATTCTACTGTATAAAAAATCATGATACATAAATGCTGAATGACTTTAGCTCAGAGCAGAATGTTTGTGCAGTCTACGAATTCCCGCAAAAATTTTTGTCACTATGCTGTGACTCATTGTTTTTTTTCTATTGGTTACTCATCACATTATTGTATTCATTCCCCGCCTATTTTTAAAGGAATGAAATCCATCAAAAACTTATATTTTTGATGAAATTTTGTTATTTTTTTATGCTTTTTTTTCTAAAAAATTATATTTTCCTGTAGTGGGACAAAATATCTACATCCATCCTTATTAATTCTGATCTATAATCTTAATTAAATCAGATATTAATTAGAGTTAGAAGATCTTATGCTGACTTGTGATTAGTTTGGACTGTCTAATTTGAGATCAGACTATCTTATAATCTTCTTAAATTGATATTACAGGGATATTGGCTCCCCACCAAGTCAATTTTTAAACAATGTAGAAAGAACATGCTAATTACGTAATGCTAAAACTTAATGCAGTTTTAAAAATAAAAAGACTTTAATAACATAAAACATTTTTTAAAACTCATATTAAAATAAATAAATTTTTAAAAATTTCATAGGCTCATAAATATCTAAGAAAAATATTAAATACATTTTCTATAATATTCATCTTAGAAAATTCGAAAATCACGATAATCACCTCTGTTATAAAAGTTATTTTTAAGATGAATCAGCATACTTTGGGCCGTTTTCTAAAATTTAAAGGGATTATAAAATGCCCAAATAAGCTTACTAACTTTTTTTTAGTCCTCTTCCATTATATTAAATGTTTAAAAATCCTCACTTTCTAAATGATCCAATCAACTTCAATATGTGTTTAATAGAATTGATCATCAAATATATATATAGATATATATATATATATAATGCCCAATATAGGATAGGCTCTTTAGAGCATCCTAAATCTTTCAAGTTCATATTAAATTTTCATCAACTAATTAAAATTTGTATAAACATATAGAGTTGCAAATGAATTAATATATTTGACAAAGTACTCATTTATGATCATTTAATTAATGAAATAAGATTTAAAACTTCTATAAATATAAAAAATGTTGAATGAATATATTTGAATGACTTGTTATTTAATTTATTTACAATCATAAACAATATTATTTAAGGCTCACAAATAAACTTTTTATAAAGTTAAACTAACTCTTGATAATATGCTAATTTAAAATTTGATTACAAATTTAATCAATATGCTATTATATAGAAGTCTTCTTCTTTTCAATGTTAAATTACTTTTAATTATGGATAAAAATATTTATTTATGCTCATCATAACGATTGTTTAGTCAATAGTTCATTTAATTAAAAACTAACTTCAAAGCTTAATATAATGATCATTAAGTTTAGCTAACTAACAAGCTAATGAAAAAGATTAATCATTAATAAGTTTAATAAAACTTATTTAATTAGCTAACAATCAAACTCAAAAAATTATGATGTATCAAATTTGAACACTACTAAAAATATTTAAATAGAGCTCAATCTCAACTAGAGTTTTGATAAACAAGTTCAAACTTGAGCAAGCTGCTACCCCCAATTGTAGCCTATACATAATAATAAACTATCAATAATAATTAAATCAAAATTATATTATAATAAATTTATTAAATTATTATTCCTAGTTGTTGCCGGATAATAGCCTCGTTGGAGCTCTAACTATATTGGAAGTAATATGCTATTATCTCACCTCGCTCTCTTAGCTTAGATTTGAAGGCCAGAAACCGAGAATTGAATCCTCTCCAGGGATGAAGCGCTATACCAGGTGGGAAAAGTATGTAATACACGCATATGTGAGTGTGAAAATTAATCATAATACATCCTCATTCACAAAATGAATGGAATATTAATATTAAAAAAAATGTACTATTATCTCGTCTTGGAGTCACCACCTACCTCACATCTCGTTGGGTTAGTCTGTTGTGTTTCTTTTTTTTTAATGGAGTTTATATATTATATTATTCAGGCTATCACCAACGCATTTGATGCATATACTTTTTTATTGATATAATTTATTGAGCACTAGCAACATCCACGCGCACTTGCCCGGACCCCGCCAGGACCCGATGACTAACGGATACCTAACCCTCGTCTACTCTCGCTGTATCTCTGTAGCCTTCTCTGTAGCAAAGTATCGGCCACATCCACATTAGCTAGTCTATAATAAAATTTATGTGACTTGAGTAAGCATGCTCAAATTTAATTCGATAAATAACTCAGAGCTCAATAAACTAACAAATAAAATTAAATAAATCCCAACTTCATTCATTAGTTCATAAGTATACTCAATTAATAAATATTATTATAAAATATATTAAATTTTAATAATGTAAATATATAATTATTAAAAAATATTTTAAAATATCTTATTTTTTATATCAAATAATTTCTTATTATTTTATTTATAAATTTTAATTATTTTATTATTTTTATTATAATAACTATTTAAATTATAATTATTTTATATTTTTAAGTAAAATAAAATTTAAATTCGAGCTCAAATTTTATAAATTAATCAAATAAAAATTAAAAATGATTTGAACTCGACTAGATCCGAGCTGCCCGGCGAAGCGCGAGGCCTCCATTCACCTCTATCATCGCACACCATGCTCGTGGAGACCATACGAGTCCGCCCCCTTGCCCTTTCTGCTGTCGCTGTCTCTCAACCTCCTTTTCTTCTCTTACTCAAATTGTCGTCCATGAGACGCGAGGAACGCCAGCCCACAACGTTCACGAGTCGTCTTCAACCAATGAACGGATTTAATTTAACTGATCGGGCCGTAATCTTCTTACGCCTTGGGATTTGAACCGGGTAAAGTTGGTTTCGGTGTACTGCATGTGGAGGCAATGGCTGACTCCAAGAACAGAAATGAATTAATATTCAAGAAGCATAAACAAAGTAACGAGAATCTATATATGATATTTATTAATTTAGAAAAAATTTATGATAAAATTTTAAGAGATATTTTTTGGAAAGTTTTAGAATAGAAAGGAGTTAATATTAATTATATTCAAGTCATTAAAGATATGTATACTAAAATTATTACTTGTGTCCTAAATACAAAGAGGATTGACAAAAATATTTTCCTATTTCAGTTGGATTACATCAAGGATCAACTTTAAGCCCTTATCTTTTTTACTTTAGTTATGGATGTTCTTACTAGACATTTACAAGAAGATGTATCTTGGTGTATGCTTTTTATTGATGACATTCTTCTTGTTAATAAGATTAGAGAGGGAGTCCAACAGAAACTTGAATTATGGAGGTCAACTCTAGAGTCTAAAGGTTTTCGTTTAAGTAGATCTAAGCGAATATATGTAATTTAATTTAGAGAAGTGGTACATTGTTTGAACAAGTTATTAATAAGAGTAAGCGTTTTAGATATTTAGGCTCTATTGTTCAAAATGATGGTGAAATAGATGAAGATGTTATTAGTAGAATTAGTTGGATGGTTGAAGTGGAGGAATGTATATTTATTATGATAGAAAAGTTAACAAACTTAGATTTTATAAGATGGTGATAAGATGCAATGACTTATGGTGCAAAATATTGGCCAATAAAAGAGAAACATAAGACTAAATTAAGTGTTACAGAGATATGATGCTTAGGTGGATAAGTGGCTTTACTCTTAGAGATAGAATGCAAAATGAGTATATTCGGGAAAAAATTGGAGTAGCTCCAGTGATAGATAAGATTAGGAGAATGTATATGGTTTGGCCACATAAAGCGTCGTCCAGACCCGAAGGAGAAGATTTAGATTTGTTTACGTTAAGAAAATTTAGATAGACCAAAAGGTTTAGTTAAGATGTATAAAAAATGATCTTAATATACTTGATTTAAATGAGAATTTGATATATAATAGATATAATGGAGACCAATCTTTTATGTAACCGATCCACCTAGTGTGATTAAGGCCAGTAGTTGTTGTTGTTGGGCCGTAATCTTCTTACGCCTTGGGATTTGAACCGGGTAAAGTTGGTTTCGGTGTACTTCATGTGGGGCAATGGCCGCCCCCAAGAACCGTGTTAGAATCCCCATCTTCGGCCCCTTGACCTCATGACCTGCGCCATTCTTAAATAGACTGCTACTCTCGCACTTTTGAGGGGCCAACTTCTAGAGAGGTTAGACTTGGAAGCTGCCGTTCCACCCTTGGACCAAATCGCCAGATCTGTGATGACTAGAGGACAGACGGCGGAGAGGCCGCGCGTGGAAAGTCGGCGGTTGCCGGACTTTTTGCAGAGTGTTAACCTCAAGTACGTGAAACTGGGTTACCACTATCTAATCACGCACCTGTTTACGCTGCTCTTGCTCCCGCTCATGGTGGTTATCCTGGTGGAGGCTGGGAGAACTGATCTAAATGATCTCTGGCAGCTGTGGCTTCATCTCAAGTATAATCTTGTGAGCGTGCTCGTCTGCTTCGTTGTGCTAGTCTTCGGCTCCACCGTCTATATGATGAGTAGACCCCGGCCAGTGTACCTCGTTGACTACGCCTGCTATCGCCCACCAGACCGACTTCAAGCTCGCTTCACACAGTTCATGGAGCACTCTCGCTTCTGCGGCAACTTCAACGAATCAGCGCTGGAATTTCAGCGTAAGATCCTTGAGCGTTCTGGCCTCGGCGAGGAGACCTATGTCCCCGACGCTATGCACTACCTCCCACCGCGCCCTTCAATGGCAGCCGCCCGCGCTGAGGCCGAACAGGTCATGTTCGGCGCTCTCGACAAGCTCTTCCATAGCACCGGCGTCAAGCCAAAAGACGTCGGCATCCTCGTCGTCAACTGCAGCCTCTTTAACCCTACCCCTTCCCTCTCCGCCATGATCGTCAACCGCTACAAGCTCCGTGGCAATATTCGCAGCTTCAATTTGGGTGGCATGGGCTGCAGCGCTGGAGTCATCGCAGTTGACCTTGCCCGCGACCTACTCCAGGTCCACCGCAGCACCTACGCCGTCGTCGTCAGCACAGAGAACATCACCCAGAACTGGTACTTTGGAAATCGTAAGTCGATGCTCATCCCCAACTGCCTCTTCCGCCTCGGTGGCTCTTCCGTCCTGCTCTCCAACCGCTCAGCTGACCGCCGCCGCTCCAAGTACCGCCTCATCCATATCGTTCGCACCCATCGCGGCGCAGATGACAAGGCCTTCCGCTGCGTGTATCAAGAGCAGGATGACAACGGAAAGGTCGGGGTTTCTCTTTCAAAGGATCTCATGGCAATCGCCGGAGATGCACTGAAGATCAATATCACCACCCTCGCCCCTCTCGTCCTCCCCATCAGCGAGCAACTCCTATTCTTTGCGACACTTGTTGCCAAGAAGCTGTTCAACGCCAAGGTCAAGCCTTATATCCCCGACTTCAAGCTCGCCTTTGAACACTTCTGCATACATGCCGGAGGCCGGGCTGTCATCGACGAGCTCGAGAAAAATCTCCAGCTGCAACCAATTCATGTCGAAGCCTCCAGGATGACTCTCCACCGTTTTGGCAACACTTCTTCTAGCTCAATATGGTACGAGCTTGCCTACATTGAGGCCAAAGGGAGGATGCGCAAGGGCCATCGGGTGTGGCAGATTGCATTTGGCAGTGGATTCAAGTGCAATAGCGCTGTATGGCAGGCTTTGCGCAGCGTGAAGCAGCCTCCTGAAGGTCCATGGGAGGATTGCATTCATAGATACCCTGTTGAAATACATGATGGAATTCCCGTTTCGGAGACCCAATTGGTCCAGCAATAACAGCACTCTTACTCTGTTGTAGAAGAATTCATCCAACTCGCCCTGAGTGTGATATGCTTAACTTAGACAGAACATCAATCAAGAATTGAACTTAGGAAGGTTTCTTTGCTCAATCAATAATTGGCATAATATTACCCATCCTTTGTACTTTGCTGATTGAATACTTTCGGGCACGCTGAAATATTCAGCACTTTTTTTTTTAGACATTTAAGCCAATTTAATCACAAAACCTCTTAATTGAAAGTTAAAACTATCAACTAATAGTCTAAGATATCTTACACAATATTCAGTATTTTTTTTTGGAAGAGTATCCACCCAACACCTCACCCATCTTGTGAGTGGGGATGTATGTATAATCTCGCCTAAGCCACATTATCATTCAGCAGATTCTGATGTTTATACAGCGCCTCTGGAGAGGAATCAAATCGGGATTGTGCGCTTCACCAAACCGAAGCTAAGAGACGGTGGGTAAAGTATTTGTATTTCTTGTGCTTCAACTTCATTAAATATGTTAGGCATGCCCCCACATTTACAATACGAAACTATTTTGGTTGGTATTGTCAATTACGTTGACTTCATTCTCTCTTGCGTGTATCCATTCTACTATTGAAGATCAGTTGAGGCTATTTTTTGGGGATCTGCTTTTCTTTCCATTTTCTCATGCTCCTTCATCTTTGTTTTTATGCACCCAAAAAAAAAAAAGATGATGAGTTTGAAGGCTTCATGAATCAGTACATTCAGCTAGTTTGTTTCTTTTATATAGGATTGTTCTTTCTTTACAGGAGAAGCTCGTTAACATTTTGTTATTTGTTGACTTACTATTTAGTTGTAAGAAGTCTTCTTGCGCATTTATCAATGTATATGTTGATATAATCTTCTATGATGGAAACTATATTGAGCTTGGGATTACCTTGGTGATGTTGGGGAAGAAAGATTCAATCATAAAGTATACGCAAAAAATTAGTTCGAGAGTTCAAATCATATACATAATAAATGAAAAGTAAACAAAAAAAATCATATAGAAGATAACAGATTTAATGTGGAAAAATCAGAGAATGGGAAAAAATCACAGAACTATACCACTAAGAAATTTACTATTAAAAAATTCAAAAAATTAATATAGATTATACTTATCTGAAACCTCTCCACACTTCAGTTACTCTAGAGCATGCTTTTTACTCTCACACATTAGAGAAAAGTGACAAATATTCCTAAATTATAGAAAAAAATTACCTAAATATGAAATCTCCCAACTCATAACATTGTGGCGCCGCACTACTGTTCTCCAGGCTTTTTTGCATGTATTCAAGCACCACGGTGCTACTTTGCAACACCGCGGTGCTAACCTCTCTGTCATTTCTACTTTTTGGTGTCTTGATCCCAACACTGCAACGCTACCATGAAGCGCCGAGGCACTGTGACTCAATGCCATGGCGCTATCCTCCTGGCACCAAGGCACTGCCTCCTTCGATCCTGAAGCCAAAATCTCATGTTCAGGTGTTGAGGCATTACCTCCTAAAGATAAAATTAGGCTCCATCATATAACAATTTCTCACTAAGACTTATTGCAATCAAACCTGTTTCTCTAGATCTGCATCACCATCATAGTTCACATTGTAGTGTGGCTCACCCCTACCTTAATCTTCCTGGACTATAACTGAAGCCAAGTAAAGCTTCAATTTCTCTTGAGTTACAACTTTAGTCAACATATCTACATGATTTTCAGTAGTTTATATTTTCTCCAAATATATATGCCTGATTTCTGGGAGTGGGCGAATAAAATGATATCTTAGCTGAATATCCTTTGTCCTAGTATGAAATGTGATATTTCTGGCTAGATGAATGGCAATCATACTGTCACTATGAAGTCTATCATTTCCTTGCTTCTTGTCTAACTTTGTCAAAAAACTTCGTAGCTAAATTATCTCCTTGCTAGCCTCAATCATGGCAACATAATCAGCTTCTTTAGTAAAGAGTGCAACAATCTTCTGCAACATGAAAACTCAACTCACAGTTGTGCTTTCCAACGTGAAGATATAACATGTTGTACTCCTCTCATCTAGATCTTCTATTAAGTCTGAATCTACAAAGCTCAACAGTTCAGTTCCTACACCTCCAAAGTATAATGCCCGGTTGACCATACCTTTTAGGTAATTTGAGAATCTACTTCATCATCTCCCAATGATGCTAGCTAGGATTGCTCATGTACCTACTAACCACTCCCACTACATGTGCAATATCTGGTCTGATATATATCATGGCATATATTAGGCTCTCAATTGCTGAAGTATGTGGAGTTCTCCTCATATACTCTTGCTCCTCTTCAATCTTAGGTGATTGATCCTTGAATAGTCTGAAATAGGTAACCAAAGGAGTGCTTACTAATTTTGCCTCCTTCATGTAGAATATTTATAGAACCTTCTCAATATACTCTTATCACCTGAGACAATTTCGGCTTACCTGTGCTCCTATCACCTGAGATAATTCAACAGACTCCACTCCCACTGCCGAATCTTTTTCCTCAGACCTAAATATTTCATCTCAAATTCTTCTGAGAGATGCTCCTTCAGGTTTTTAATTTTCTCCCTGTCTAATCTTGTAATCAATATATCGTCTACATACATGAGAAGAATAATGTAGCAGTCTTCATACATTTTAATGTAGCAGTAGTGATCAGCCTGACTATAATGTAGCAATCTTCATACATTTTAATGTAGCAAGAGTGCTTTCTACATCTGACATGAACCTATCAAATCTCTTGTATCGTTATCTAAGTGCTTGCTTCAAGTCATACAAACTTTTCTTGAGTCTACACATTATAGCATCTCTTCCTGTAATCACATAGCCCTATAGTTGCTCCATGTATAGTTCCTCTTCCAAAGCTCCATGCAAGAAGATTGCCTTCACATCCATCTGCTCTAGATGTAGAAACTCTACTGCTACTACGCTCAACACTATCCTGATGATTGCCATCTTGACTATTGGAAAGAAGATCTCTGCATAGTCAATTCCTTCCTTCTATTGGAAATCATTCACAACTACTCTTGTCTTATAGCGCTTGCTACCATCGGGTTCTTTCATCAGCTTGTAAACTCACTTGTTGTGCAATACTTTCTTATCATCCGGTAGTCTTTCCAAATCCCATGTCTAGTTTGACATGAGTTGCTCCCACTTGAATGACTTCCTCATAGCACTCTGGTTCACCACCATCAGTCAATAATAAATAATACAATGGGAGCACCTCTATATCGGTCGAGAGATTCTGCTAGATCTGACTTCAGCGGCGGGTATTTGAGGTATATCATGTGCTTCTTCAGCTTGAGCATAACCCTAAGTATCTTCATATACAATTTTTGGATGAATCTTCTAGAATGATTGAAGAATTGCCATGAGTCTTATTTATGTCCTTATATATTTCTCTCTCATTGAATGTGATGTTCCTGCTCCTGATGAATTTCTAATTCTGATAATCCCAGAATTTGTACATAAATTCATCTGAGTCATATCCAATGAATGTACACTTCAAGAACTTTAGATCCGATTTGCTCCTTGATCTTGCATCGACATGAGTATACGATGAACAACCAAATACTTTTAAATAAGATAGAAATACATTTTTCCACTCCCTGCTTCTTTTGGTAGTCCTTCATTCAACGATACTAAAGGGCTTCTATTTATCAGATAGATTGCAATATTAATTGCTTCAGCTCAAAAATACTTGGGCAACCCAACATGCAACCTCATACTCCGTAATGGTTCTATTCATGAGTTCAATCACATTGTTCTGTTGTGGTGTACCATGTACAGTGAATTCCCACCTGATGCCATTATTGCACCTCCTATCACAGTACTCATCATCATTATCTGATCTAAGACACTTCACCTTCTACTCTGTCTCATTTTCTACTAGAACTTTCTGCTTCTTAAACACTTCAAACGCCTCCGACTTGTTTCAAGAAGTATATTCATACCTTCTCAGTATAATCGTCAATAAAAGTAACAAAATATGACAATCGCTAATTGATTGAACTGGAGTGAGACCCTATATATCTGTGTATACTAACTCCAATTTCTTTGGCATTACTCTTACACCATTTTTAGAAAAACTCTCTCTCTTTTGTTTGTCATACACACATATTTCACAAAAATCTAAATCTATAGATTTAAATCAGGAAATGTGTTTTGGGAAAGTAAAGCTTCATGCATTTCTCGTTCATATGACCAAGCCTCATGCACCACAAGCCTGCAACTGATTTTTTTCCAACTCCTATGAACTCTGACATTGATTGATTAGAAAAAATATCTCTTCAATGTTGCATCAAGCCATCACCAAAGCACCCTTAGTCACCTTCCACAAACTCCCCATGAAAGTAGCCACATATCCTGACTATACTAACTAGCGTGCTGAAATCACATTGCTCTTCAAGCATGGAACATGTATGACATCCTTCAACTTTCAAACTGAACTATTTGATAATTTGATGTCTTTCACCTTTCTTCTATCTCCTTGGGTGAAATTTTGAACAACTCTTTGTTTGGACTTGCATGAAAAGAGACACTTAAGTCGACTATTCACAACTCAGTACTATCCGGAGATAAGATTAGAGAGTCACGTTGAGCTTCTTCTATGAAAATATTTGTAGACTAACCCATGTCTTGTCCTCCACCACTTTGACTTCTTAGGTACTTATACTCCTTCAAGTGTCCTTTCTTCCCGTAGTTCCAACACTCAACCTTGCCCTTTTCTCTTCCAATCTTGGATTTTCCTCTCCTTGACTTGAACCGACTCCTTCTTGAGTTCCTGTCTGAACTCCTTCCTCCACTTTTAACATTCAAGGTGGCATTTGAAATCTCTCCATTCGCATTCTTCTAGACCTCCTCATTAAGCATCAATCCAACAATATCATCACAATTCAACTTCTTGTTGCCCGAAGAGTTGCTCACCACCGTGACTAGTCCATCCCAATTGTCAAGCAAAGAAAATAAAAGTAAAAATGCTCGGACCTATCGAACTTAATGACAATTGAGCATAGTTGATTTATCACAGTATTGAAGTTGTTAAAATGCTATGCTACTGGACTCCCATAACCATCTTCATATAGAACAATCTCTTCATCTAGAAATTTTGTTGGAAGCGGATAGCTTCTCATACATCTTTGTTAGTGCAGTCATAAGGTCCACAGTAGCCTTTTCATTCACAATATTGAAAGCAACAGATAAGGACAGTGAGAGTCGAATCAAACCTAGTACTGTTCGATCGAGGACTTGTCATTCTTCCATAGACATTGACTCCGGTTTATTGGTAATCTCATCCAATAGCAAATACAGTTTCTTTTGGTACAGTAAATCTTTCACTTACATCTTCTAGAAAGCCAAGTTCGTCCCATTGAACTTCTCAATCTTAAACCTTGAATCATCGGTCATTGCTCCAACTCAAACTAAACCTTCAGAACTTAAGCTCTGATAGCAATTGTTGGGGAAGAAAGATTCAATCATAAAGTATGCATAGAAAACCAGTTCGAGTGATTTGGAGCATACATGGAACAAATGAAAGCCAAAATAAAATAATCAAACAGAAGACACTAGATTTAATGTGAAAAAATTCGAGAACGGGAAAAAACCACAGAGCCACACCACCAAAAAATCCACTATGAAAGAAAAAAAATTAAGAGAATTGTATAAATTACACTTATCTAAAGCCTCTTCATATTCAATCACTCTAGAGCGCACTCTTCACTCTCACACACTAGAGAAAAGTTACAAAAGATCCCTAAATTGCAGAAAAAATTGTCTAAATACAAAGTCTCGCGACTCATAGCATCCTAGCGATCCTAGCGCTAGGCTGTTGAGGGTCAAAAGCTCGTTGTTAACACCGGTAAAGTTAGTAGCTAAGTAGTTGTTCGTTAACTAGTCAAATAAATAAATATTTGCTCGATTTATAAAACAAACAACCCTATCGATCATATTCGGCTCAATTTAACTCGAAATAAAAAATTATATTATACATATATATATCAACTGCAAGCATGGTTTAGTAGTTAAAACTTTTGTTATTGCAAAGATTGGTCCAAGTTCAAATTCTCTCTCTTACAAATTTTTTGGAGTATTGCATTTCAAGCAATTTTGAACAATTCGAGTTGAACACAAACAGTGAAATTTCAAGCCATTTTAAACACGAGCCGAACACGAATAAAGCAATTTTCAAACGAACCGAACTCGAATAAGGATTCGGCTCGTTTACACCCCTAGCGTTGGCGCCACTATTCTTCAAGCTTTTCTGCATTGATTCAAGCACGCTAAGTTGCTAACTTCTCTATTATTTCAGACTTTTGGTGCCTTGATCCCAGCACTGCCCTGAAGCAACATGGTGCTATCCTCCTAACACCGAGTTGCTGCCTCCTTTGATCCTGATGCCAAAATCTTCTAATCCAACATCAAGGCGCTACCTCCTAAAGATAAAATCAAGCTCCACCATATAACAGGTAAATATATAAAACTGCTTTTTCACATTAGGATAATGGTTTTCTTCAACAAGATTCAGTTAGGTCTACGTTCATGAATCTATAGCAAGCTTTTATAATTATACTCAGAAAATTTTGCTGCTTTTATTTAGGATCATTAACTGTGGGTAGGTTGATGATGTATAAGCATAAATGGAAATGAAATTTTAGCAAGACCTACATCAATATTCATGTTATTCAAGATCATGTGCATTATGATGGTAAAGCTCAATCAAATCAGCCAGATCAATCGATCAGATCTGATTTTAAAATCATGAGAAAAATTAAAATCATTATAGCAGTGCGCAAACAATTCAGTAAGATGATGGTTGATTTCATTTATCTAACGTTTGTCAACACCACGTACAAGTGATTAATTATATTAAAGAATTGGGTCACGAAATCGAAAGCAGAACTATCTGGCTTCGAATAGCTTCCATTGATATGAATAAAGTCGTTTCCAATTGTGGTGTAGCACAATGACTACTGTGGCATAACCCAAGCATTTCAAAATAAGCATGAATACATTTGAAAACCTTGCATGTTCTTAACAATCTTAAAAAATCAAGTTGCATCACCAACAAGACAATATTAACTTAATAAATATTTCATGCCATGACATGAATGGAGAAGTAGATGCTGACTTGAAACAAGACAATCTCTACATGCTCGTACCATTTTCCCAATGCTGGAGCATCTGATATGCATCTCATGTCGCCTAAGGCGGTAAAACAGCGGCATGATGACGGAATATATCAACACAATGACTTCAATAACAATTTCATGTCGAGCTCATCTGAAAGACCATTGAATCTCCTCAAGGGTTCTTCCCTTGGTCTCTGGCACCCAAATGATAACAAACACTAGAGCAAATACAGTCATTACAGCATAGATAGCAAAGGTACCTGTCAGAGAGCAATCAAGAATCATATCAGTAGCTGAACTTGATTGAAGAATGGAAAACTAAGAATGGATAAGAAGTAGAGGATAAGGAAGCAAGAAATAAGGGGAACAAAAGGAACCTCCAGTGCTCCAATCCAGAAGCAAGGTAGCAGTCATTGTGACAAGCCAAGATGTCAACCAGTTGGCTAATGTTGCTACACTACCAGCAAGGCCTTTAATATTAACAGGGAGAATCTGTGATAATACAAAAGATGTTATGAATGACATGGAAATTAAAAAAAAAAAATTATAAAGGTTTTGTCTATTGAAGACATGAAAATTATTTAATGTTTGAAGGCTGAATGCTACAGGTCGTATTATAACTAGGTATCAGGAGCTTGGTCAAAAGGCTAGACTCTGAAAACAAAGTCAGGAAAGCCAAAAAATGGAGGGAAAAAAACGTAAGATTTACATGCATATCATATAATTCTTATGTATTCATACATCTAACATTTACAATATGATATTTAAATTTCTAACTTCTTATGGATGAAAAAGTGCATTCACTTTTAAAACGTAATAATAATGATATTTTTTTTATATGTTGTTAAAGATTTGAGTGTGTGGGCTCCAAAAATTCGTGCTCGGCTTCTCGATGAAACGAGAGTATAAATTTTGTGCCGAATAAAATTTTCAGAAGTCAAATGATTGTTTGTAGTGGATAAACAATACACTACCCAGATATTTCACCCTCATTTAGCGAGGACTTTAGATCTGATTTCAAGTTTCCTATAGGTGCAAGCACCTATAATTAATTACCCCTCCCTAATTGGTGAGAGAGAACTTTCGATTAAAGCTAGTCATAGGTCGCTAATTGCTTAGCATATAATAACAATAATTTGGATTTGAAATTTAATGAAATTCATCATTTTTTTATGTTTGAAGCATGGTTGGAAGAATGATAACGCGTCCGATCAAGATCCCATGATTCCATCATCACAGGCTGCCATGATCATTGGTTCACTTAGTCAAGAGGAGGTGGTCGACCCAACCTAACTAAAAAATCCTTATCAGGAACTATAAGTTGCGTCGTCAAAGAAAACCTTGTGGACTAGGGTTGATATTTGGCTAAGGAGACAATCTTAAGTCCACCCTAGCTGACAAAGAGTCTTGTGTCCTATTAGGTATATCCTATGATTCACAACTAAAAGGGATAGAAAATCATTTGGGAACATCTGAGCTATGAAGTAACTTAGAAATTGGTCAAACCACCTCGAGAGCTCTTTATATGCTAGCTCATTACCAAACCACACGGACGAGACGGATGCTCTAAGCGATACGTAACATTTTGAGTGTGAATGTAGTAGTATACATAATATGACATTAACTTCTTTGTAAACTTTGATTAATATTAAATTTGTCACTCCTGATAAATAATTATGGAAAGCAGATTGATGAATTTATTATTTTTTTTTTTATTTTTTTATGATAAATTTTCATTTAATTAATTTTCTTATTCTGAAATTTTCTTGGATATTTGATAGTTGATAAGAATTTCACTTAACATTAAAAAATTTAGGAAATTTTGATAATAGTAAACCCTTTCAGTTGATGTTCTCAATCAACACAGCCATTATTGGGGTGTACTTTGTCAACACAACTTTTTTTGCTAGTGGAGGAGCAGATCTACAACTTTGAGATCTCACTATCTCACATCAGATCTTGTCAACTTTACTCCTATAGGAGGAGGATTAGATCCAAATATTGAGACTTGTAATTATGCATTTTGTTTTTTTTTTTTTAAAGTTGAATGTTTGCATTTCTAAATATGAAACATACATATTAAGACTATTAAAGACTTTATTAAAGTAGTAAGAGTAAGCTTAGATGATCAACTTGAAGACATTATCTATATTAATTTTCATATACAATCATACTGAGATTAATCCTTTAATTTTCTATTGAAAAGAATCAGTCTTATCAACTTCAGTCCTTATGGGAAGGAGGATTTGACTACTCAAAATAAGACTTAACTTTCATCATATGAATGTGTTGACTTGTTAAAATACATACATAAGTATATATTTAGAATATTAAATTTTAAAATATGCTCAAACTTTCACAATAATTGTCTTACTTTCAAAATATTCGCATAATTCACATTGTAAGACATTTAAGTCATCCTAGTTTTAACCCCGGTAGCATCCTTAGACACCTGAATTTAAATATTCAACACTTTATTAGAGTCCATGTGGGTATTTAGTAATTTAGATAATTTTATTTCTAAATTATAAGATTAATTTTATATTTTTATTTAATCCCAACTTAGCCTGCTCAACCTTTTCAGACATTGAAATTTACACTCTAAATCCCTATGTCCGATGTGGACTCCGAAAATTCGTCGCCGACCTCACACATTGAAGAGAGTATGAATTTAGTATCGATGTAATTTTCAGAAGGCAGATGGAATAATAGATAAGACACTACCCAGAGATTTCACCCTCATTATGTGAGGACTTTAAATCTGGTTTCGTTTCTGTAGCACTATAGTTAATCCCTCCAAGAGAGAACTTTCCATTAAGGATAAGATCACATGCATAAGATAAGTAGATGTGGAGTTTAAAATTTAAGATTATGAAATTTATCATTTTAACTTAAAGCGGATGGTTGAGGGAATGATGACGTGCCCGATCTAGATCATAATTCGATCCCAGTCGTATCATATACTTATAGATAGTCAACTTGATAAGAATCGCCAGCCATGTATGTCATCCAAGTAATCCTTGTGGACTTGGGATGGTATTTGTGGCAAGAGCTTAAATCTACTTATAGAGTGTTTTTGTCTTCATTAAAGATACCCAGCTATGGGAGCAGCATCACGGATGAAATAATATATAATGTCGTTGGCAAGAACCACCCAAGGGAGGACTCATAACGCAAAATGTGTGAGCTCTACTAACCAAGTCACCCAATCGAGCACACCCGCTATTGAGATTGATTGAGAGTGAATATAGAAATACATTTGATTTCATATTAGCTCCTTTGTGAGCTAGAGTTTTCTTAATTCATCACCATTAACAAACAGTTGCGGAAAGTGGATTAAATAGAGTTTGCTTTTAAGTATTTAAAAATTTAATTTCATTTAATCATTAATAACTTAGTGATATATTAGATTTCGCATTTGAATTGATACTCACTTTAAGTTAATTTAATCTAAAATTAAAATCACATTTTTATGGAAGTATCCCCTCCGGTTGAAATCTTAATTCAACACAGCTATCATCGGGGTTTATGAGTTTGCTTGATCATTTAATTTATTGTTTCAGATTATGTCAACTCTATTAGTTTAATAATATAATATCGATCTTCATTATACATACTAATTTCTCATGTTTTAATAAGTTGAAATTCTTGTAATAATTAGATTTTTAAGTTTTATTAATCTGAAGTTGGTCCTAAGACCCAACTTCAGAATACAGATGGAATAGTAGATAAGACACTACTCAGAGATTTCGCCCTCATTATGTGAGGACTTTAAATCTGATTTCAAGTTTCATGGGGCACCATAGTTAATTACCCAATATTGAGAGAACTTTCAATTAAAAGCTCGTTAGATCACTAAATGCATATGTAGATGAGTTTAAAATTTAAGATGAAATTCAAATTTTAACTTAAAGCGAATGGTTGGGAAATGATGATATCGATCCATTTCCGTGTCGGGTTGTCCAATTCCTAGTCATTAGTCAAAAGGTTAAGAATTTTAATTCAAGAATTTGCCAAGAAATATCTAAGAGATGATGAATTGCAATTATATATAATTCCGCGAGCCATTGGAAGAGCACATTTAAGTAATATATTCGTTTAATGAACCATCAAAATCATGTAATAACAAACAAACAAGTCAGCGCAATCGAGAACAGTCACGCCCCTTTCGCATGAGATTGATTGAGTGAATATAAAAATATATTTGATTTGACATTGACTCTTTTTGAAGTTTTTTAATTCATCACCTTTAATACAAGCAAAAGGTGGATTAAATAGTTTGAAAGTATTTAAAGATTGAATTTCATTTAACTATTAATAACTTAGTGATATATTAGATTTCACATTTGAATTGATACTCACTTTAAGTTAATTTAATCTGAAATTAAAATCACATTTTTTTATGGAAGTATCCCCTCTGGTTGAAATCTTCATTCAACACAGCCATCATCGGGGTTTATGAGTTTGCTTGATCATTTAATTTATCGTTTCAGATCCTGTCGACTCTATTAGTTTAATAATAAAATATCTATCATTATATGTAATTAACTTCTCAGATGTTTTAATAAGTTGAAATTCTTGTAATAATTGAATTTTTAGATTTTATTAACCAAAGTGGCCCAAGACTGAACTCAGCAAGATCCTCGAACATCGAATTTAAGATTCAAAGATAAGTCTACGCGTGTGTTTAATAATTTAAATAATTTTATGTTTAAATTATGAGATTAGTTTTATATTTTCAATTCATTCTAACTTATAGATACTTTTTTCGATTAAAATTTGACTTTAAATTTATGTCCAGCACAGATATTTATACTAGATAATTTCATCTAATTAATGAAATCATTGACTTTGAAAATCAAAATTAGAATAAAATTCCTTAATTTGTGGATTAAAATAAGCTTCATAATTCATGAAGAATTTAATTTAGCATCGTCTTCTGTCTGCTTGTACGAAGAATTACAGATCCGATGGCATTCAGTTTATTCATTTAAAAGTTTGCACAAACTCTAATCTACTTAAATATGACATAAGTTTGCTTCAAGAGATGTGTAATAGATTCACATTCATTAAAATAGTTGCACATGTCTTTCAACATTTAAGTTCAACTAATTAGCCATTCAACATAATATATCATATAATTTTAAAGCATGCGCATTTATGCAAGAGCATCTACCGTGGAGTGCATGACAAACTATATGTTTGAGTCACTACACATGCATTAATAGCAGGCTTGGAGATTGGCTCCATCATATACGAATATTTACATGTATTTTGAAGCTATAAATTTAGACGATAGCTTGATTTATGATTTGCATGGAAATTGAACTCAAAAATACTTCAATGAATCAATGGAATGCAATATTCAAGTTTATTCCTCCTCTTTCTAAAGGTTCTTCATTTGGTTTGTCTCTTATTTTCATAACTTACTGATTAATAAGGTTCTTTATTCTCATACTTTATCATATAATAGATTTTCACATTCTTATGAAACATCCTTAGATATTTCAAACTTATGACTAGATCAACATATGCTATGAATAGAGGTGCATTCTCTCTTTTTAGTTCGACCTTCAACTCCACAAAATTCCCTCATGCGAATGTTTATTTTAATCAGGTATTACTGTTAAGACTTCAAGTGCTTGAATTGGAGTTAGGTCTTATGTCATGATGTGTGTAGAAGATTTATTTAAAGTCTCTCATATTCATGATCCTCTTAATGAATTTTTCTACTTTGTAACATTTCATTGAAGGGTCTTAATATTTCATAAAATATCATTGAATATTTTAACTCACATACAAACAAACTTATATCATGATTGTAGGTGTCTTCTCTCTGTTGAACTTAACGTTCAATCTTGTAGAATTCATTCTACAAGCATTCATTTCAAGTACTCCCATTTGCAGATAGACTTTCATCGCAAGCTTCATTGAAGTGTTTAGCATTGAATATTATTTGAATCTATCTTCACATGAGAATGAGCTTTCAACCATACTATAAAATTTGTTCAGGCTAATATAAATGACATTAAACCCAATTAGAGTTCATTTTTTTATTCCACTTCAAGTCCTATTTTATTCAAAATTAAGTTTATATTTCTCACAAATACATTATGAGTCTAATATTGATCTCAAATTTCATTTACATTTGACTTGAGCATTTTTGTTTGTCTCGATATATGAAGCAACAAACTTCAAGCATTTATTTGGTGACGAACTAAGCAAATGAACTATCTTTTTTTATACTTAGTACATTCTCACATAATAATAATAATAACACTTTTTGTGCCCATTTAAATTCAATTTTGTAAGAATTTTTAGGACTCCAGGTTTCATATTTAAATTAATATCCAATTAATTTTTAATTGAAATCCCAAAAATTTGACAAATTGACAAAGATTGACATGGAGTGCGACATCTAACAGCGTGCGTCATACGTAGTAGGGTGTGCACTAGACGGTTCAAATCAAAAAACCGAACCGAACCGAACCGATGTTAATTGGTCGGTTTGGTTCGGTTTTTATATTTATTATTTGGTTTTTGGTTGAAATTATGGGTTAATGCAGTTTTAGGGTTTTTGGTTCGGTTTTACGTTAATAAATTTCGGTTTATACGGTAAAACCGATTATTTCGATTATAGGGCCTTCAACTTTGAGTTCGCCTCTCGTCTCGAGTCCGCGGATCGCTTGAGTTGAGTCGCTTGAGTCGAATAGTCGATTTAGAGACGCTTCGGAGTTCGGAGTGTGGCCTTTCATTCCTCGACTCCTCGATGGCCGATGCGATGCCATACACTTCTTCGAGGATGGAGAGTCTCGAGTCCCAGGGCATAAGGCATTGACATTCCAGTGTTCTGATTCGATCTCGATCTTTCGGCTTCGTCACTTTCCTATTGGGCGGCTTCTCCTTCCTTTTTTATTTTTTTGCCTTAGCGGATAGCTTCATCTAGTGTTACGTGACTTATGTCTTCACTCTTCACTTTTACTCTTCACATCTGATTTCGAATTTAAGTCTCTTTGAGTCTTTGAGAGGTAACAGCCAACAGGTAAGAACTAAATCACATTATCTCAAATCCTCTCTCTCTCTCTCTCTCTCTCCTTCCTTCGTTGTGGTTGTTGATGGTTTGAATCATATTGTGTGTGATCGTGGTCGACCGTGGACTTTATTGGTTGTTGATGGTTTTGGGCTTTATCTATCTATCTTGTTGGTTCCGCCACTTGGAAGTCTGGAAGAGCCCTTTTGGAATAAGTTTTTGAATTTCTTTTTTTTTTCTTATTGATAAAGAAAAAATAGTTATCACATATTGACATATTGTTGATATTATGTTATGCGTTCAAGTTATTGTTGGTGGTAGTTCGGCATATCGATATTCAATTGTTCTCATATGCACTTATGTTATGCCTATGCGCTTATGTCATTGCTTTTAAGCCTTTATCTCTTATGCCACCCACCCACACCGTTATGCTATGCGGCTTATCCGATATTCAATTGTTCTCAAGTTATTGTTATTGGTTCTTGGCGTTAAGAATGATTTTAGGCCCTTTACTCTTTGACCTCTGTTGGAGTGTTGGGTTTATGTTTGTCTGCTGCGGTTCACTTTGGCCTACCGCTAGTGCTATGAAGTATGAATATGCTAACATGGAATTACATGCCCTTTAGTCTTTACTCTTTACTCTCTATTTAATCAAAATGATATGAGTATACATTCAATAATATTATGTATGCATGCATGCATGCATATGTTAAACAATGTAATAGGATGAGCGAGATACATATGCAAAGTGAAGACTATTAAAACAACAATTTCTTTTGTTGTTGTTAATCCGTTTCATGGTATTAGAACAAAATACCTCATGGACCATGGTATCATCAGTCTTAGTAAGTTCCCTACTTATTATTCCTTCAAAAATTCTTCTTAATGAATTCTCCCAACAATCCATTTAATACCAGCCAGCAAAGCATTACCTTAGTCCTTAGAAGTATATGACATAGAAAACACAAACTCCACCACAGCTCAAATTCCTGATGTTTAAATTTTAATATCAAAATGGTTATCTCTACTCCACTTAGTGCAGAGAACCATCCCATTTGGAAATCTCAATGCAAAGAATTTTAGGAACATATATACATGCGGTTGGTGACCTTTTTTTTGGTCATTTCATCATTTCATCATTATCAGCAGCATAGTATAACATATGGTTTGAACTATCAGCTATCTCTATTCTCAAGGATAATCTGGTTCTTATAATTCATTCTAGTATGACATGTAGATGCATGTCTTGAAAAAATAATGTAAGCCTTATGATATTTTTTTTTATCTTAGTGTTTTTTAATGCAACTATGCAAGTAATACAATTTGATTTATTGGGATGGCTTTAATGAAAACAATATTGAAGGGTAATGTTGAGAAATGTGACATTATATTATAATGCTTGGGATACATTACTAGATGGATGATAGAGTTGATTGAGCATTATAATTTGTTAACATGATTCACATGAATTAACACTGTTCAATTATACGATTCATGTCTTTTTTTTCTTCTCAATATTGTAGTATCCAAGCGTTCTTTAATTGAAGTAAGTTTTGTTGATATAATTTATTAAAGCATGCTTTTTTTTCATTTTTTTATATTTTATTTAATTTTTTAGATTCTAGAAGTAGAAACATCTCACAAGTTGGAAATAGTTCAAACACTTAGTTCCTACAGAGCTAATGACGAGAAGTTCAACTTACGGAGAGATGGTGATGAGAAACTACCAATTTCAAAGAAAAAAAGAAAAGCTCTAGATCCGATATTTGGGATGACTTTTGGGTACTAATGAGGAAGGAGAAAAAATGAGCAAGTATAATTATTGTGGGAAATCATATCACTGATCCAAAGATTAATGACACTTCAAACTTAAGGGCACATCTTTCAGAAGAATCCTCTTGAACCAAATCAAACTAAACTTGCATTTCAATTTAGTGGTAAAGGTGAGGAGCATTCGCAAGTCTTAAGGCAGATTTGACCAAGAAAATGTTTAGAATGATGGTTATGCGATGAATTACCTTTCAAGCATAGAAGGGGGGTTTAAACATTTCATGTCGGTGTTGTCCGATGTTTCAAATACCTTCACGATGACTTTGACACGCGTGATTGCTTTAAATTTTATCGTGAGAGAGAGCAATTTTAAAAATCTATTCAAAAGTCATGCCAGAGTTTATCTTACTACGATAAAACATCAATTCAACGAATTAACTATAGATCATCGCACATTTTATTGATAATGATTGAAAACTCAATAAAAGAGTTATAAACTTTTGTCAATCTATAGTCAGTGAGACTTGCCAAAGTTGAGAAGTGTCTTGTAGATTGGGGATTAAGTAATTTTCATGATTGATAATGCAAGTTAATAATGATCATCACGCACCTACAAAAAAAAATTTGGCAAAAGAAGAGGTAGTATTCAGATGCCGCTTCTACATATGAGATGCATACATTGTTAACTTAATTGTGCAGATGGTGAAAGAGATATCGAATCATCATATTCAAGAGATAAGATATATTCACAATCACGGAAGGTTATAAAAATTTAAAGAATCAAATCAAAAAAATAAAAACTAAAAGCATATTATGCTTAGATGTTCTGAGTTGGAATTCCACATTTTAATGTTATGCGAATTAAGTTGGAGAGCTTTGAAAGTTATGAGATTGATACTCAATTTAAATCAACTAAGGATGATGATGAAACAACAACAACAACAAGCCTTAATCCCATAGGTGGGGTACATGAATCCTTCTCTCCATTGTGTCTATTATGTGTCAAATTCTCATTTAATTCGAGTATAAGATCATTTTTTTATACATCTTAACCAAGTCTTTTAGTCTACCTCTACCTTTTCTTAACAGAAAAAATCTAATGCATCTACTCTCCTAATCGTCATCTGGACGACGCTTTATGTGGCCAAACCATCTAAGGAGACTCTCCCAATCTTATCTACCATGGAGCTACCAACTTTTCCAACATACTCATTTTGCATTATATCTCTAAGGTAAAGCCACTCATCCACCTGAGCATCCTCATCTCGTAACACTTAACTTAGTCTTATGTTTCTTTTTTTATTGGCCAACATTCTCGCACTATAAGTCATTGCAGGTCTTACCACCATCTTATAAAATTTTCCTAAGTTTAAGTGAAACTTTTCTATCACATAATAAAGCCGATGCATTCCTCCACTTCAACCATCCAACTTGAATTCTACTAATAATATCTCCATCTATTTCACCATCATTTTGAACAATAGAGCTAAATATTCAATCGCTCACTCTTATTAATGACTTGATCACCTAAAGTCACAACACTACTACTAAAACTTCTACAACTAAAATTACACTCCATATATTCAGGTTTAGATCGCTTAAACAAAAACCTTTAGACTCTAAAGTTGACCTCCATAATTCAAGAAGTTGGACTCCTCTAGTCTTATCAACAAGAAGAATGTCATCAGAAAAGCATACACCGGGTACATCTTCTTGTAAATGCCTCGTAAGAACATCCATAACTAAAGTAAAAAGATAAGGGCTTAATGTTGATCCTTGATGTAATCCAACCGAAATAGGAAAATAGTTTGTCAATCCTCCTTGTGTTTGGACACACGTGATACTCTAGTATACATATCCTTAATGACTTGAATATAACCAATATTAACTACTTTCTGTCTAACTCTCCAAAGAACATCTCTTGAGACTTTATCATAAGCTTTCTAAATCAATAAATATCATATGTAGATCCTTTTTATTTTCTCCATCAAACCTCTTAACAAATGTATAGCATCCATAGTAGATCTACGGCATGAAACCAAACTGATTGAGAGAAACTGTATCACATCGTAACCTATGCTCATTACTCTCTCCCATAATTTTAATGTATGGCACATTAACTTAATTCTCTATAATTTGCACAATCTTGTGCATCACCTTTATTCTTAAATATAGAACCAATAAACTCTTTCTCCACTCATCGGCATCTTTTGTCTTTAAAATAACATTAAAAGATTTCAAGAAATTCCTTGATCTCTAAACATTTCCACACTTATTGGAATATTATCCTCCTCTTTCCACATTTCATTTTCTTTAAAGCTTCACTAACTTGATTTACTAATCTGACGATAAAATGAAATTCTCTATTTTATTTAGGTATTAAGGTTCTAAAATCAATCATACTTTCGGATCCTTCATTGAAAAGTTTATTAAAATACCTCATCCACCTATTTTCATATCTTTTAAGAAAAAGACTTTATTATTTTTATCCTTACTCCTCACTAACTATGTCTTTACTTCTCCTATCTTTGGTTAACTTATACATATATCTTTTTCACCTTCTTTGGTATCTAATCTATTGTATAAATCACTAAAAGTAAATTTTGATCATATATCGCTTTCTTAATCTCTAGCCATTTTATATCTTTCTCAATTCTCAAGTTTTACATCTAAACCAAGTTTTATAACAATCTTATTTCTTATCTTTTCTGACACTCGACTCACCACCAACTATTCTTATTAAAAGAAGTTTTTCCTTTGATTCTCAAGACATCTTTGAACTTGTTTAATAAGACGATACTTTTTTCCCACATAACGTTATTCCTTATGAACATCCCAAACTTTAATTCTTGTAGCTTCTTTAAAATATTTTTATTTGTGTTCTTTAAGTGTCCCCATCTAATCTGGATAATAATTAAGTTTATTTTTCTCTACAATCTTTCATCTTAAAATCTAAAACTAATAAGGGGTCTTAAAATTTCACTTGGAATGACCTTACAATCTTTACAATCTAAGCGATCTATTTTTCTTATCAAAAATAATCAATTTGTGTTTTACTTAGATCCATTTTTATAAGTAATAATATGTTCATCTCTTTCTTAAATAAAGTATTAAGAACTACAAAATCATGTAAGAAAAATCTAATATACTACTTCTCTTAATCCCAAATCCATAACCACCATGAATACTTTTAAAATCTTCTACCACTCTACCAACACGCCCATTTAAATCTCAATAAATACTTTTTTCTTTTGATTAATCCCTCTAATTCATTCCAAAATTTTTCTTTTGATTTTACCTCCAAACCTACTTGAGGAGCATGTACACTTTATTGATAATCTTGATCAACAATAATCTTTAAAGTATAATTCTATCTCCACATCTATTAATACTTATAACATTATCCTTCAAACTTTTATCTATAATCACACCTACACCATTTCTAGACTTTTATTGAATACCAAAGTTTAAAACCTAAACTATCAATCTCCTTATTTCTCCCCAACCCATTTAGTTTAACACATAAAATATTTATCTTTCTATGAACCATAATATCTATTAATTCCATTAATTTACTATAAGAGTAAGAAGAGTACGTAAGAAGGATGATGATGAAAGTCATATTGTAAATGGTGTTTTAAGAATGATTGGAATAATGTTAGAAGATTGCTTCCCTTTCTTGGAAAAATTTTATGAACTCACTTTAAAATTTACGGTTCTTTGTATGTGACATCAAATATTTTTTTTCAGAAATTGCGAAGTTTTTTTACTTCAAAATTGACAAATAGATGGTAAAATGTGAGAAGTCCAAATGATGACAAAATTTACAAAATATTGGTGCCATAAAAAATGAATTTGAATATATATCTTGTTGTTGTTTTAGATCCCCGCTTCAAGCCGCGTTATGTAGAGTTTGCTGTTCTGGATATGTATGAAGGACTTGATGGGTTGCTGACAACTTATTAGGTCGATCTTATGATATGTTTACGATTACAAAATAAAGTTCGATAAAAGCCAAATAGAAGTGGTCTCCATGAAATCAAATTTTATCAGTGTTTTACAATGCAATCTTGGACAAGATATTCAATAATAAAGAAATTCAAAAGATCCAATTTTGGAAAAGGATGATAGATAACAAACAGATCTAGATAAGTATTTGGGAGTGAGTCAAGTGATGACCGATCGATATTTTAAATTGGAAGGTTAATGCACCAAGATTTCTATTCTCTCATACATTCGTGATGTTTTATTTCCAATTTCAACCATAGCCTCGCCAAACATTGGTCGATTACGATGATTTAAGTTCATTATCACCAAAAAATTGCACAAGTATAATATGTGTGATTGGATGCGAGCAAATGGGTAAATCAGAAAATGTGGAAGAAAACATTACTGACATTGACAAGTTTGATGAAGGTATTTTTTATGCTTAAATTTACAATAATTTATTCTTTTTAATCATAATTAGAAATTTAAAATAATTAATGATTCTTTTGTTTTACCGATTTAGCAAAATTAACAAGTGAAACACAAACTTCTTTGCTTGGGTTATGATGAGGATTGCGGAATGCTGATTCCAAAATGGGATATAGTCATAAAGAATTTCATATTTCGATTTCATTGGTCTACATTCTTTCGCTTTATTTTATGTTGTTTTTTTTACATCTCTTATATATTCTTTGATTGTAATTTTGGTCTTGTAATTTATCTTTAAGGTTTTCAATACAAAGTTTTTTGGGTTGGGGTAATAAGAATGATGAAATGATCAATGTACATGCGGTGGTGACTTTTTTTGGTATTATTGCTCTCTTAACTCTCAAGGCTTAGAGTTTGGCGATTAAAATTATTGATATATGTATATATGGTGATCATATTTTCGATATTACACTGAATCTAGTTAATAAAAGATATTTTATAGAGCTTGAGGTCAAAATCAAATATAAATAAGAAGTTGATGCATCCTTTCTTTGTGGCTAAGCTGATTACATACATGATGGCATTAGCTTAACAGGTTTGACATTAGCTTAACTAGTAAGTTTTGTTTATGTTAAAATTAGCAGATTCCAGTAAAGCTCTTTCAGTTAAACAGATTCACTCATAACCTGATGACATCCTTTCTTTGTAGCTGTCAAATAACTGGAAGAAGCTGATTACATACATGATGGCATTAGCTTAACTAGTAAGTTTTGTTTATGTTAAAATTAGCAGATTCGAGTAATGTTCTTCCAGTTAAGCAGATTCACTCATAACCTGATGACATCCTTTCTTTGTCACAAATAACCGGAAGAAGGCGATTACATACATGATGGCATTAAAGGTTTGGCATTAGCTTAACTAGTAAGTTTTGTTTATGTTAAAATTAGCATATTCCAGTAATGCTCTTCTAGTTAAGCAGATTCACTCATAACCTGATGGCATCCTTTCTTTGTGGCTGTCGGCTAAAACTTTGTGGCTTTTTTACATAATGTGATGGTTGGCTGATTTTAATGGTGTTGTGTATATAATATATGTATTATTGTTATTGGCCGGCGCTTCTTGGTAGTGGCCGAGTGGCTGTGTTGGTTGATACTTTGTGGCTTTCTTTGTGGTTAAGAAGGTGAAAGATGTATGTATAAGAGCCAAAGAGATAGGAAGAGATAGAAGTGAGGAGTATTAAGGATAAAATAATAAAGTCTTTTCTTAGAAAAGATATTGAAAATAGGTGGATGAGGTATTTTGATAAACTTTTGATGAAAGATGAAAAGTATGATTGATTTTAGAACCTTAATATCCTAAACAAAAAAATAGAATTTCATTTTATCGTCAGATTAGTAACTGAAGTTAGTGAAGTTTTAAAGAAAATGAAATGTGGAAAAGCGAGGACAGATAATATTCTAATAAGTGTGGAAATGTTTAGGAGATCGGAATTTCTTACAAATCTTTTAATATTATTTTAAAGACCAAAAGATGTCGATGAGGAGAAAGAGTTTGTTGGTTCCTATATTTAAGAATAAAGGTGATACAAGAGTGCAAATTATAGA
Organism: Cymbidium sinense; assembly: GCA_021442155.1. Lineage (NCBI taxonomy): Eukaryota > Viridiplantae > Streptophyta > Magnoliopsida > Asparagales > Orchidaceae > Cymbidium > Cymbidium sinense. Next base: position 51,940,266 of record CM038221.1, read on the forward strand.
GAATTAAGTTAATGTGTCATACATTAAAATTATGGGAGAGAGTAATTGAGCAAGATTTATGTGATACTTCACAATCGTTTGGTTTCATCTGTAGATCTACTATGGATGCTATACATTTGTTAAGAGGTTTGATGGAGAAGCATGAGAAAGTAAGAAGGATCTACATATGATATTTATTGATTTAGAAAGTTTATGATAAAGTCTCAAGAGATGTTCTTTGGAGAGTTAGAAGAAAGTAGTTAATATTAGTTATATTCAAGTCATTAAGGATATGTATACTAGAGCATTTGTGTCCAAACACAAGGAGGATTGATAAAATATTTTCCTATTTCTTGGATTACATCGATCAACATTAAGCCCTTATCTTTTACTTTAGTTATGGATGTTCTTACGAGGCATTTACAAGAAGATGTACCTTGGTGTATGCTTTTTCGATGACATTCTTCTTGTTGATAAGACTAGAGAGGAGTTCAAAAACTTGAATTATGGAGGTCAACTTTAGAGTCTAAAGGTTTTCGTTTAAGTAGATCTAAAGCGAATATATGGAGTGTAATTTTAGTTGTAGAAGTTTTTGGTAGTGTTGTGACTTTAGGTGATCAAATCATTAATAAGAGTGAGTGATTGATATTTAGGTTCTATTGTTCAAAATGATGGTGAAATAGATGGAGATGTTATTAGTAGAATTCAAGTTGGATGGTTGAAGTGGGGAATGCATCCACCTATTATGTGATAGAAAAGTTCCACTTAAATTTAAGGAAAATTTTATAAGATGGTGGTAAGACTATGACTTATGGTGAATGTTGGCCAATAAAAGAGAAACATAAGACTTTAAGTGTTACAGAGATGAGGATGTTCGTGGATGAGTGGCTTTACTCTTAAAGATAGAATGCAAAATGAGTATGTTGGAAAAAGTTGAGTAGCTCCGAGGTAGATAAGATTGGGGAGAGTCGCCTTAGATGGTTTGGCCATATAAAGCGCCGTCCAGACCCAATTAGAAGAGTAGATGCATTAGATTTGCTTTATGTTAAGAAAGACAGGTAGACCTAAAAGACTTGGTTAAAATGTATAAAAAATGATCTTAGATACTTGAATTAAATGAGAATTTGACACATAATAGACACATGGAGACGAAGGATTCATTGAACCCCACCCAAGTGGGATTAAGGCTTGTTGTATTGTTGTTGTATGAATTCTTATGCGCATGTATGTAGAAGAGAAGGAACGAACATCATGAGCAAGAGGAGATGAAGATATTATTTTACATGAACAACGGTAGAAAGTGGCCCAACACTTGATTTGGCTTAATACAATTGAATTATGTCTACTATTTTTCTCTTTCTTTGTTATTGTTTATAATTTTTATTTGTACATTACATTCATAAATTGTATCAATATGAAAAATTATTTACATTGTACATCACATTGTATCAATATGTATACATCTAGTTTAGTAACTTTAGTTAATAAAATTTCTCTATTATTTGTTTGTTAACTTTAAAATCCTTTTTTTTTTAATTTGTCTATAATTTGGTTTAGGAAAATCGAACCAATAAACGAACTCTAATTGGTTTATTTGGTTTTATATGATTTTTTGTGCTACTTTGGTCGGTTCGGTTTTTTCAAAATAACGGTTTGGATTATTCGGTTGGACCAAAACCCAAACCGAATAAGGCAAACCGACCGAATGCTCACCCTATTGATGAGCGTGACGGTCGATATTTTGAAACACCTCGGCCGATTTTCATCACGTCACGCGTTAATGAGCGTGACGAGGTCTTTAAACCTACATAAAGAAGCACAAGCATATATACAGATAATTTACACGCATTTCTTTACACATCTATCACCAACCACAAAGATAAACCTTAGCATCTAAACTCAATTATGTAAGAAGTTTGCTGGAGAGTAAATCGAGAGGAAGGAAGGGAATGCGAAAGCGCCGGAGATCGAGAGGAATCCGTCTAATGACGAAATTCCCTCTCAGTTGCGGCAAAGGGAAGGATCGCATATGGGGCTTACGGTTGTGTTGGGTGGAACAAGAGAACGATCCGAATGGGGAAAAGAAAGGGAAGAGGAAGAGATCTAGAGAGAGAGTTGAATGGGAAGTTCGTTGAGCACCTTAGGATGAGTGGGAGAGAAAGGGAATGGAGAGAAGGGATTTGGATTTTGCATTGCTGCAGACGACAGAGGGTCGCAACGCCAGGTGCGTGGGTCACGTGGAGTATCAAAAAAGCTCGTTGTTCAAACGACTGTTCGCTTGTTATATAGCTGTTTAGCTCGTTAACTAAACGCGAACACCTAAGCATTTTAAGCTCGATATATAAATAACATGAACAATCATTTGTTCGATCGTGTTCACTGATTTAGCTAAATAAAAATTATATTATATTATATTATTATTATTATTATTATTTTTTATTACTATTATTTTTATTTATTACTATTATTATTATTTTTTTTATTACTATTATTTTTATTTATTGCTATTATTTATTACTATTATTATTATTATTATTATTATTATATATACATACGAACACATTTACATATCACAAATGCTGGCTGGTTAAAATTTTTGCAAAAGATTGGTTGAATCCTCTCATCTGGGCTATCAAAAGCTTTGTTGTTCTGAGCCATGTTCGCCGTTAACTAAACGAGACGAGCCGAACACGAACAAAACAAATTTCAAACAAGCCAACCACGAACAAGAGTTTTGTTTGCTCAAGCTCGACTCGTTTACACCCCTACGAGGCGTAAGACGGATTTCGACTACGATTGGTCGTAGGAGGATGTGTAGATGGCAAAGATATTGTGAGAGACTGACAGAAGAAGGGCTATGGTTTGTTCTTTCAGAATGTAAACCGACAGTTCTTTGTGGAATCAGAGAGGGAAGAACGGAGGCTTTCATTGGCCGGGAGGGGAAATAAGAGAACGAAAGGCTCGTCGATCGATCGGAAAAAATGAACAAGAGAAAGCTGGTTTTTACAAGGGGACGAACGAAGAGAACATGAAACCGACAAAAGGCAGTGCCATGATCAGAGAAATCGAACGAGAGAGGGAGGAAGAAGCCGAAGCTTCCTTTATCGGTCTTGCGTGCGATCCGGCTTGTGTCGGACGAGGGTTGCAGCGCTTGGATGGGTATCGGCTGTGAATAGGAATGCTTACGGTTAGGTACATGTAGGTATATATAGGGCATGTGCTTATTTAAGCGGAAATAGATCCGAATTTTAAATTTTTTCAACAACGCTACTATATAGTTAATATACATTTGATTATTACGATGTTAGAATCCAGCGCTTTGCTTGATGGAGGTCGGTTGATGGCCGAATTGGATCAATTTTGGTTCAAAATGCGATTATCACTTCCGCCGATGTTCGTGAAGATTCGCCCAAATCGACGCGACACCTCTGTAATAGATTTCGACGTTTCAAAGCTAACGATATAATCAATTTTACGAACGGAGGTCGTTTGGACATCGTTGGAGCCTCCCTACTCCGATATGTATGTCAGCACATTGACTGCTCGATCTCTTGATCGATCTACCGTTAGATTATGCAATATTTATATTCTGATCAATTTCGATGTTCTGAATGTGATGGCGAAGTCCGTTCGTCAATCGAACATTGTTTCGACTGATTTTTGGTGTCGTCGAGTGCATTTCAGCTCTGATTTATGCACTATTGTATCCGAAGTCCGTCAACTTGGTCTTGTATTTTTAACTTAGATATTCTCGACTCGACTTATAGCGCATGCATGGAGGTCAACATCCGAACACATGCAAGTATTTTTAACTTAGATATTTTCATCCAATTAATGAAATTATTGATTTTTAAAATCATAATTAGAATGAAAATTTTCTAATTTTTGGATTGAAGGAAGCTCCATAATTCATGTAGAATTTAATTTAGTATCACATTCTGTCTGCTTGTATGAAGAGTTGCAGATTCGATGGCAATTGATCTAGGTTGTAGTTCAAAACATTGCCCGCACTTAGCTTGTTTATTAATGGGCTTTTGAATTTTTATCAACTCATCATATTCAACTTTTGCTCTCGCTTAGATGAGTTGTTATGCCTCCTTCAAATGAGCTTGTGCAAATTCAAGTTTTTTTTTATTCTTTTGATACAAGAATTTGACTTTGGCACTCAACAAGTTCCATTTGATTAAATTTTACAATCGAATACAAATAATTGTATTCTTTGAAGATGTATTATTCATAGTCATTGGTGACCGTTTGATTGAATTCGTGCTTCCAAGCAAGCAATCAAACTTCTTAAAAACTCTTGTTCTCAATTTGGAATTGGACTTTCAGGTTTATCACTAGTCACTTGTTTTTCTACATGAAATTGAGGTTTTCATTTCTTTCGATCGAATGGGTTTTCATTTCTTTCGGACGAATGTACTATCGGTGATCAACTGATTATATTTCATCATGCTGGCATCTTATTCATGAATTTGACACCTTGAATAGTCGAGGAGAAGCTTGTTCGTGTTAATTGGTGAGATGTCAAAGCTCACTCATGCTTATATGTAAGCTATCAAATTTCATATAAATTCTTTAAATTTGATTGTGTTCAATTCAAATCATTTTTAATTCACTTGGAATAGTAATCACAATATTTATTGAAAAAATCATGCATGACCAAACTGATTGGTGAGCACGCAAGTTATGTTCTTCTTCATCTTCTTCATGTATGAGCGATTAAACCCAATTTGACTTCATTTTAAATTTCACATCAAGATCAATATATATATATATATATATATATATATATATATATATATATATATATATAACTAAATTTTAAATTTATTGCAAGTCTCTTATGAGTTTGGAGTTAGCTTCAAGCATTACTTGTATTCTACTTGAGCATTTTTATTTGTTTCAATATATAAAGAAATAGACTCAAGCATTCATTTGACGATAAACTAAATGAATGAATTCATTTTCATGTAGTATATTCTCATATGATAATAATATTTGTTGTTGCTCATTCCATTTAATTTTGTAAATTCACTTTTTTAGGACTTATTATTTTATATCTGACTTAATGTTAAATCATATTTTTTAGTCCTAAAATTCATTTGTTTTATCATATTTGAGCTTTTGGATTTGCCAAAAATTCAACAATATTTCGATATTTGATTTTGTCCCGCATAAAAGCTCATAACTATTTTAAGCCTATGCTGATGAGCATGATAATTGGTGTTTTGAAATACCTCGGTCAACCTTCAATCTCATCATGTTCTGATGAGCATGATGAGGACTTCAATTACCTGCATAAATCAAAATAATTTCTACATGTATTGCACATTTCTTGTTCCTTACATTATACCTTTCACAATTGGACAAGCTAGCCGATCAAATGCCTTTGATAATCAGGGATTGAGTTGATATTTTTTTTATTATTAAAAGATGGGGGAGGGAAAGAGGATTGATATGAGAATAGCTTCTGTAGAAAGGTTTCAAGATTGGAGGAGATCAATTGATGACTGTTGAGGTTATTGTGTTGGGAATTCGACAAGTTAAGGCCGGTTGGAAAGAAATCTGAAGAATGTTTGTAAGTGAAATGGGATTTGTAGAAAAGAGAGAGATAAATAGTAGGCCAAGAATATGAAGAGGAAAAGTTATGAGCCTGTAAGATGGCGTGAACGGGAGTATGATGAACACCGAAATTGTGAGGCAGATTGTGTGGACTGCCAACAAGTTTGTCAGCTGTTTTGGTGAGGGATTTCTTGAGAGGGGTTGCATGCATTGTTCCAACATGGTAAGGAACTAATTGGACGTCTTTTAGTGAGAAATTGAAGAACCAATTATGCCAAAAATGTTCATTTCTACGAAATATTGAAAGCCCTTTGCATAAATCTTGAGGGGTTTGTGCTTGAGTACATGTTGTCGTACTGAATTGGAGGTTTTCCAGCTAAGTATTTGAAGTTGTAGCTTCCTTCAGGGATCTACTTGGTTTAGTGCAGGTTGGCCTTCAATCTGGGAAGAGAAATGGAGATGTGAAAAGGCCCACGTAGCATATTTCGTGCCTGGAATTGAGAGACAAGCAGGGCTGGCTGAGAGGAGTCATGAGCTGGGTCAGATGCCGGCTTGCTACTTAGGCCTTGGAAACGGCGATGTTCAGCTTGCTTGGGTGCGAGGAAGAGAGCAATAGTGACGTGGTCTGTTTTGTATGGAGATGTCAAGCTGTTGTTATGAGAGGGATATGAGCGAAGGATTGGAGTAGCTGAAATGAATGGATATGTGTTTGGTTTGGAAAAGGAGAGCTATAGAAGAGAGTGGGAGGAGATAGTGCCGAGAGAAACCCGCTTGATGACAGAATTGCCTCTTGGTTGTGACAAAGAAAGATCGAGTTGGAGGTTTTGACGCAATGGCTAGAACTCAATGAAGAAACTCGGTAGGCTTAGAGCTTGCAGCTTTGCTGGGCGAAGCGAGAAAGCGGAGGCTGCTATAATATGTAGAGCTCTAGAATCATGTCAACAAGAGATAAGGGAGTGAAAGACAGGAAGGGAAGCCAAGAGTAATCTACCTGATGATAGAGTTGCCTCTCGTTTTCCGTCGTTTGTGAAAAAGGAAGGCTGGAGAAGGGGGATATGAGGGAGTAGATAAGGTTGCGAGGTTGAGAGTTTCTTGCAGCTTGATGTGGATGAGGGTTGTGCTGTTTGGAGCTGCCGACGGCTACTAGATGTCGATACAGGAGAGATGAGGAGTTGCAGTTTTGGAGCGGCTCGAGTTGGAGAAGATGCCCAGAGAATGAGAATAGACCTCCCGATCGGAATAGAGATGAGGCTGCTAATAGTATTAGACCCTTTTTATTTTTGACTTTTTCCAAAAGGAGAAAGGACGGGTTGTTGGGAACTAAAGAAGTGCTGGTACAAAAAACGTGACAGATTTATGGAGAGAATAAATTTTGATTGAAATTTTGTTTAGTTATTAGTTAACATAAATAAAAAGATATTTAAATTTGAGTTCAACTTATATATATAGTTTTATGTGTATCGACTCTCATTTGTGAATTTGCCACGTTCTGTCATCTCTTGCATGTAAGAAAGTCTCGTGTTGCATTCGCCTGACTATCTAGGTAAATTAGATGTCGAATTTAAGTGAATCAGACATCCTGAATTCACCGAAGCTATTCATTTTGCACTCGGAGATTATTGAGCAACTTCAGCACAAGTGCTTGATAATTCATCGTCTCACATAGTCAAAAATTTGTGCCATTGATCACAATGGTTGTGATTTAATTTCATACCACTTCCCTTCCATAGCCTTTTATTCGCTTCATGCTCAATAAAAGTGATCGTCGTAGGCTCCCACTGGCAAAATTTAATATTTCGGATGCATCGATCCAATTCATTTTGTGAACGAATAATATTCGGCCAGTTTCGACGGTGATCGAAATAACTTTATTGTGGTTTATGTAAAATTGCATTTTTCAATTCCACCATGCTTACTTGACTCGATTTATGAAACTAATGTGGAGATCAACATAGTGTTATGCATATGAATATCAAAATTTAGAAGTTAGAAATGAAAATATACAGGACTTATGTGGTATGCAGGTAAATGTCTGTTGACCTCGGTTTGTTTTCCAGAAAAGCTGAACCCCCGCTCACCCGTTCCCTCTCCGTCTCCCTTAACCGCAAGGTATCGCACGCACTCCATCAAAAAGCCTTCTCGTTCGTTCATTTCTTCCAGCTTGATGTGGATGAGGGTTGTGCTGTTTGGAGCTGCCGACGGCTACTAGACGTCGAGACAGGAGAGATGAGGAGTTGCAGTTTTGGAGCGGCTCGAGTTGGAGAAGATGCCCAGAGAATGAGAATAGACCTCCCGATTGGAATAGAGATGAGGCTGCTAATAGTATTAGACTCTTTTTATTTTTGACTTTTTGCAAAAGGAGAAAGCACGGGTTGTTGGGAACCAAAGAAGTGCTGGTACAAAAAATGTGACAGATTTATGGAGGAGAGAATTAATTTTGATTGAAATTTTGTTTAGTTATTAGTTAACATAAATAAAAAGATATTTATATTTGAGTTCAACTTATATATATAGTTTTAGGTGTATCGACTTTCATTTGTGAATTGCCACGTTTTGTCATCTCTTACGCGTAAGAAAGTCTTGTGTTGCATTCGCCTGACTATCTAGGTTAATTAGATGTCGAATTTAAGTGAATCAGACATCCTGAATTCACCGAAGCTATTCATTTTGCACTCGGAGATTATTGAGCAACTTCGGCACAAGTGCTTGATAATTCATCATCTCACATACATCAAAAATTTGTGCCATCGATCACAATGGTTTCGATTTAATTTCATACCACTTCCATTCCATAGCCTTTTATTTGCTTCATGCTCAATAAAATTGATCGTCGCAGGCTCCCACTAGCAAAATTTAATATTTCAGATGCATCGATCCAATTCATTTTGTGAACGAATAATATTAGGCCAGTTTCGACGATGATCAAAATATCTTTATTGTGGTTTATGTAAAATTGCATTTTTCAATTCCACCATGCTTACTTGACTCGATTTATGAAACTAATGTGGAGGTCAACACAGTGTTATGTATATGAATATCAAAATTTAGAAGTTAGAAATGAAAATATACAGGACTTATCTTGACTCGATTTATGAAACTAATGTGGAGGTCAACACAGTGTTATGTATATGAATATCAAAATTTAGAAGTTAGAAATGAAAATATACTGGGACTTATGTGGTATGCGTAAATGTTGACCTCGGTTGTTTTCAAAAATTGAAAACCCCGCTCATTCCTCTCCGTCTCCCTTAACAAAGTATATACATCGCACATCAAAAAAGCCTTCTCGTTTGTTCATTTTTTGTTGCCCTCCCCCGACTTCCTCTTCCCGCCGAAAACCCTTCTTGTCCACTGTTGTCTTCTTACATAGGTGATTGAAGATCTTACTGAGCTTAATAGGGCATAGTAGGTTTGAAGACCCCACTAATGCTCAATAGGGTTTAATGGCATGAAGACTTCTTGTGGCGTCTTTACAATTGATGCAACCATATGCGAAGAATATCAAATATTTAGAAATTTGACTTAGAAAAAAAAAAAATGGAGGAGGTTTGAATGTGTAGAAATTAAATATATTTCTTTTGTAGGTGATTGAAAGCCTCGTTATGCTCATCAGTAGCATTGAAATTCCAATACACTTCAGTCACTCGTGAGGTATGTGAATAGGCCAAAACATTAGATGTAGCCTCGTGGGATGATCTTAGAATCTTACCAAAATCTTCAAAATTTTATCTAAAATTCATACTCAAATTCAAGAACAAATAACTTTGCTAGCTAAAATAAATTGATATCGAATTGAATTTTAAATCATATATGAGATTGAATTTGAAATGAATTTAGAGATTATATTTCAAATAAAAAAATGGATTGAACTCAAATAGATTTATGAACTTGAAGTGAATTGAATATTTTGACAATATACATTTAAGACTTATCTCATTTGATCGATTAGAAGATGATCATTGAATATCCAATGAGAGCACGAAGATATTTTTGATTGAAATGTAGTTTTCAAATCATAATTCTCGAATGAATTGAAGAAAATCAAAATTCATAGAAATTTTGAATGAGATGGAATGATTCTAATGCTAATCAATAAATTCTTTAAATATTTAGCGATTATTCATCTAATTAAATACCGAATTGAATCGAGAAGTTGAATATAGTTTGTGATGAGTTTGAGAATAAACATACGCGAGAATTCATTGACATTATATCTTTGAATTAAAAAAAGCAATTAAATGTTATTCTAAGGGATCTAATAAGATATTTGATCAATTTAAAACGCTTCTATGCCACCGGATAGGGGTGTGTGTTTGGTTGATTTGAATGGATTAGCTGATAAATTTTAAAATATTGGTTTGGATTCAAAATATTGAACCAAAACCAAATAAAATGTAAAACAAAAGCAATAACAATTTGGTTTTATTTTGGTTTGGTTTTGATAAAAGTTATTACATTTAAAAATTATTTGCATAATATTTTATTGTATAATGAACAAAAAATATTAGTTTATATTTATAATTCTTACTATAAGTCTATAATATATAAATTAATAATGTGGTATCATATAATTACTTTGGTTTATTTGGTTCCATCCAAAATTTTATTTAACAAACCGATCCAAAAACAAAAAAACAAAGTTTTCATTAACTAAAACCAAAATACATATTATTAAGTTCAAAACCAAACCAAATTACTCAAAAACTTTGGTTCGGTCTGGTTTTTTGGTTAAAACCAAATAATGCACATCTACTACGAATCAGATTCTTCGTCTAACAACAAAAGAATATTAAAGTCATGAATTATAAAATTTCAATCCAAAAATTAAAATTTCATTAATTATGATTTTCAAAATCAATTATTTCATTAATTAGATGAAATTATCTCAAGTTATAAATACTGCGTAATTGACGTAGAGATTTAAAGTCTGAATTTTAATGGTGAAAAAAACACGCATTGGAATTAAGTAAATATGAAATTAATCTCATAATTTAGAAATAAAATTACCTAAATTACTAAATACGCGCATGAGCCCCGACACAATGCTAAATGTTTAGATCCAAGTATCTGAGAATGCTGAGCGAGTTAAAACCAAATAAATTTAGAATTTATTTTGTATTTGAGAATATATTACAACTTCATAATTATATTCCAAAAATATAAATATTTAAATGAACTAATCATTGAATTTTTAAAATATAAATACATTTGTTGAAATACAAAAGATATTCAGTTGCAAAGTTATGCAAAGCTATGAGCTTTAACTTAAAGATTTGATCCTTTGTTAGGAATTAAACAGAGTTAACATGATCTAAACTGTTGACCTCCATATATGTCATAAACAACACCTATCGAATTGACGAACTTGAAGCGGCAGTCAATCGGGTTCAAAATGCACTGGACGTCAACGAAAATGGTCAAAATGATCTCCGAACGATGAACGGACTTCGTCATCGTGTTCAGAACGTTGAAATTGATCAAAATATAGATATTGCAAAATCTAACGATCAATCGATTAAACGCTCGAGCTATCAAGGTGTCGACACGCATATCAGAGTCGGGAAGCTGCGACGGTATCCGAATGACCTCCGTTCATAAAATTGATTGCGTCGTTAACTTTAAAATGTCAAAATCTATCAAATGAGATTGTCTGCACTCAATTTGGATGAGTCTACGCAAATGTCGAATAATCAGAAGTGGTAGCCGTCAAGGCGAAATGCCGGCGTCCACCGAAATCAACTCATGGCCGATCGGCGACGACCGTCATCGCGTTCAAAACGTCGAAATTAGTCAGGATATAAATATTGCACGACTTGATGAGCAACCGAGCAAGCGTTCGAGTCGTCAACGTGTCTGCACGCATATCGAGGTCAAAAGGCACCGATACAAATCAAACGACCTCCGTTCATGAAATTAATCGCGACATTAGCTTCGAAACGCCGAAATCTATCAAATAAGATTGTTCGCACTCAATTCGGACAAGTCTGCGGAAAAATCGAGTGAGCAAAAATGACGACGCATATTTCGAGCTGAAATTTACTCAATTTAGCGCCGACTCGAACCAAACTGTCTCTGATTATGAAACAGGCTGTGTCATTGTGTTCAGAACGATGGAATTACCCTACATTGATATATATATATTGGTATGTCGTTATGTAAACGAAATCCACATGAAAATATTTAATAAATTCAAAATTTATTAAAAGAAATTCTAAATTACCCCATGCTCAGCAGTTCCCCATTTTCAATTTTTGAAAAGGAAATAAAATAAAATAATACTCCCCATTTCCCTCAACTTCCTTCTCTCCACGTTACTCTCATCCGATTTTGGTTTCTCTCTCCCACTCTCTCTCTCTGCTCTCTCTCTCTCTCTCTCCCAAACAAGAGAAAAGAAGGTAATTCTCCTCTTGAATTTTTGAATTTTCCTCTCGGTTTTGTGTTTTTACTCAGTTCCATCTTTCTGTCCATTTCCTCCAGATCCGCGAGCAAAGCATCCTACCGTCGAAAAAATTATCTCGGCGTCATTTTCGTCGGCCAGCCGGTCGTGCGTCTCATCAGCTCCCGCGGCCAATCTGCTACCGGTATAACTGCCGGTAGCGACTGATCTGAGGGCGCCATTCCTCTTTTCAGCGAATCCGCTCTCCCATTCCACGCGAGAAGATCCACGTCCGGCCCGTCCGGCCGCATTCTCGGCGTTCAGCAAATCGGCCCTGTGCGCGTAGATACCGACTCGACCACGCAATCCCAACCCTGCCGTGACCTGCGCCACTTCAGCGCAAACCTGGCTCCTGACCGTCGACCAGAAATCTGTCGCGACCCATCACAGATCTGGCGGACCGTTGGCCGCTGCATGGTAGCGTAACCCGTCGTGACGTGCGGCCATGACCTCCTTTTTGGCCGTCCAGCCTTCCCCACCTCGGCCTTCCCGGCTGTCCGGTCGATCCTACCGTAAAGCGTCCATGACCTTTTTTTTCCATCTCATTTGTCTTCAGAATGGGAAGAACATCGTTAAAAGGTGGTCTTTTTGATTTTTTGCGTCGCTGCCGCGTAGCCCAGTTTTCATTAAATCGAGGAAAGAAGAAGCGAATTCTTTCGATTTTCGACGTCATTCGCTTTGCTTTATCCTTCCCAACGCCCAAAACGTCGTCAGGTGAATTCTTTCGATTTTAGCGTCGCACCACCGCACCATCGATCCTCCCAACTCGTTCGCTGTCAAGCAAAGATGCGTAAGTCGAACATGTGGGATTTGTGAATCTGAATATATATACATGCTTGTGTTGCTGCGGTTTGAAGACCTCGTTGTGCTCAAGACGGGATGAAAAAAGCAGGTTATGGTGTCATAAGACATTCACGCTTGAAGGACGTCAAAGTAAGCCAAACACTTATTAGAATCGCTCCCTGGCAATCTGTAGAAATTTTGTTAATTTTCGGTTAGAAAAAAAAAGGAGGGATGATTATATATTGCATTGCATGTATTCTTTCGTATAAAACCTTGTGCTCGGTAGCGGCGAGATGAAAAATCATGCGGTGTCATGACCACATTCCTTCGAAGGCGTCTGTAAAACAGACGTCGACCTTCGAGGATGACGACGGAGGCTGAAAGTCTAAATTCTAGACTTAGAAAAAGATGAGGGAATGAATATATATTGCATTTGTTTTTTTTCAAGTTTGAAGGCCTCGTTGTGCTCAAGAGGGTGTGACGAGATCTCTTCAGTGCCTCATGACTCGGTAAAAGAGGGGCATCGAGTAGCAAAGCACTGATGCCTGGGGGATGTGACGGAGGCTGCCAAAATTTTGTCAAAACTTTTGACTTATAAAAAATGGGAGGATAAAATGAGCTGACTTAGGAGCGCTAAGTAAAAAAATCTGCAGCAAATTTTACAGTGTCAAATGAAAAAAAAAAAAAAAAAGAGGGTCTTTAAAGCAAATTTTGAGAAAAATAGAATATTTATTTAAAATGCAAGTAAAATTTGGGGGAGGATAATATTAAACTCATAAACTTTGAGGGGGACTAATGTTAAACTCATAACAAATTTTTAATAAACACAAAATCTAAGAATAAATCCAAATTGAGTTTAATAACTCTTGTACGAGTGTGGACGTGATTATCATGCTAGTTGATAAGCATGAATAGGGCTAAAACAACAAACACTGAAATCGGCAAAACTTATCAAAATTGATGTAAATTGAGCATAATCAAGCTGAGAAAATTATAAAAACTCAACAAGTAAACTAAGTGTCAGTAGTGTGTTAAACTACAATCTAAATCAAAATGTCTTCTTCGCCACCGGATCTGCATCCCTTTATACAAGCAGACAGAAGGCGATATTAAATCCAAATCTACAAAAATCATAGGGCCCCCTTTGATCAAAAATTAAAAAAAAATTATTCTAATTATGATTTTCAAAATCAATGATTTCATTAATGAAATAAAATTAGTTAATCTATAAACACCGCATGTTCGAACGTAGATTTTAAGTCTAAAAAAGGTGCGAAATAAATTGGAATTAAATAAAAATCAAATCAATTTCATAATTAAGAAACAAAACTACATAAAGTCTTAAATACATACATTATGGGCCGTCCTTCGCTAAATGCCTAAATTCAAGTGTCGAGGATCTTTGCGGTTCTTCGTTTAATCTTAGATTGGGGGTTAACAAAACCTAAAACCTATAATAAGAATTTTAAATCAAGAAAGCGTCTGGCTCTCGGTGATAGTAGATCTAATCCTTAGCGGTAACAGAGTTGACGGATCTAAAGCTCTTAGCGTATTCAATTAATCAATTGCTCAAATCAAATTCGAATAAAAATCAACATAAAAAATCAATTTAAATGAAATTATCATTAAAACTTAAAACAAACTCAATCCCCATCCACCCATTTAGGGGTGACTAAGAAAATTCTCATGAAAAGGCGATGTCAAATTAAGTGTTTTCATGTTCACTTTCAATCTCTTCTTAGTAAGGAAGTGGCGGTCTTACGAGCTGCAGGCGTGATAACCATGAAGCGATCGCCGAGTCCCGATCGGGTGGTTTTGGCGGTCAGCTCCATTATATTACGATCGCGGCCGTCTATTTGATGGCTCTCGCTTTCGATTATGAATCATGGGGTATCTTGATAGGGGCAAATTGCCCTCGTCTAAGGTAGACTTAAGATTGTCTCCTGACAAAGCAGTCTGAGGATTTCTTGGATGACGTGGCATGTGTTCTTGATGAAGATCCTTCAGTTAGTCATTCATATCATTAGAAGCCAGGGATGCCCGGATGGGAACCATGGGATGATCGGGCATGTCATCATTCCCCCAACCATCCGGTTTAAGCTGAAATGATAAATTTCATGATCTAAATTCTAAAACTCTACATGTCGCTACTATACGCTACGCATTAAGAGATCTAACAACTAGCCATAATCGAAAGTTCTCTCTCACTTATTGAGAGGGGTAATTAATTATAGGGGCTTACGCCTATATAAAACCTGGAACCAGATATAAAGTACTCACCAAATGAGGGCGAAATCTCTGAGTAGTGTCTTATCTACTATTTACATCACTTTAAATTACAACACTTTAAACAACTCTTTTCATCAAAGAGGGTGGTTTGAGAATTTCGACAACTCCGGGGACAGATTCTCTTTCCATCTTTTGGTAGTTGAATTTAAGTATAAATAAGTGGAGTATGATAAAATTGATATTTAAAATCAATCATCAATGAAATTAAATTTAAATCAATCATATTCTTATGACTAATCTGTTTGTTTGTATATCGATGGATCTTCAGAATACCGTTTATCATGCAACCAGGTCGCGACCGCTGCAAACAATCCTCCACCTGAGCATCTGCATATTGTACACACCAACCTGTGCAATGGAGGATGACAATTAGAATGATCACTACTGCTACTGAGGTTCCACAAAAGAGAGTATTTATACTTAAAAGATTGATTCATTTGGCAGGCGCCAATATGAAGAGAACTCACCGGGCGTAAAGTTTCAACATATACATGCATGACAACCCTCTGTCAATTGCAACCTTCGCACTAAGAAGGTGATTAATCGATGCCTCCTCAAGAAAAACTGGTGGCAAAGAAGAAGAAACACTAAATCATGAGCTCAGTTGTTGTCTGAATCGCAAGTCATACACCAACCTTACAACCAGAAGCGAGCATTTCTACTCCACAATAAATTTGAAAATTTTGAGATGGGTGAAAAGGAATAGCTCTACTGGTGATGTTAAGGCAATTTTTTTAAACTAACTATGGTTATAAGCTTAATTAGGTAATTAAGTATTATTAAAAAAAAATTTAAGTATCAGATACGCTATTACGATCGCCACATCGCCGACTCGACGCGCTATGCCACTAAGTTCTGCCATACCACTACTAAAGACATTAGACCAACATTATTACACCTATTTCTGCTTTGTTTCACTTCCATATTCCTGTATGATTCCTCCACATTCCTCCAAGACTTCGAAGCTCGAGTGAGTAACATCCCCGTCCGAATCCGTTTCACAACATCTGAAGCTTCCTGCATCTGGCCTGTATCTCCAACCTCAGATCAGGCTGCCTCCTGCATAATCAAATAAACTTGTTTTTCTTGCCGATACCGCGCTACTGCTCACACTTTCCTTTCTCATATACAGGGTGCTCAGAAGCCAACATTAGCTTCCTGACCATCTTCTCCATTTGTTCTGGAAGTTTCCTGTATGATTCGACTTGTTTTGTGCACATCCCGTCTATTATTTGTAAACTCACCAGAAATCCCTAATTTCTATCAATTTATAAAGTATGTATGGTGTAAGAATTTGAGTAGTATTTTTGCACTTTGTCGATTTGAGTCAGATGTTTTCAGAAGGCTATGACATCATGTGTGTTAAGTAAATATATAGTTTTGTTGGAAAGTATGAACAGAGAATTTGTTTCTACTGATCTTTTCTAGTAACCAAGATGAAAGCGCCACCCGTTTACGGAGTCGAATCATCCAAGCATGCTCATCACATCACCTTACCGAATCGAAGAACGAATTACATGGTAATTCAACATTGATCCGTGAGCCCACCACAAATACTACCGTTATCCAGGTATGGATTTATAGCTGCTGTAATATCTCGACGCATTTTACGACACGGTTAAGCTTCATCAAATGTCAGGTGTTGTGTCAAGATGGAAGATATTAATATACATCCACATCACCGATAGAGAAGGCCAAGATATACGCTAACGATAATGTGATTTCATCGCACAAAGCACCTTCTATACGCAGCCTGATGAGTTGATTCCCGTGCAAGATATGGTCAACATTTATCCGATTATACTTATAATAATTAATATGATAATTTTATATGTCAACTTAAGCATGCATGACGATGATGTTTATCGCTCATCGCTCAACCGACGAACTGTGCTCGAGGAAGCAATAAGACAGATTGACTAAAGAGTACTCGCGGAAGTAGTCCTGAAAGATATTAATTGATTGATGTCATTTACTAAGCTTGGAATATGTAAAATATAATCAATAAAATCACTCATTTCAATATCGACAAATAGAGTCATATATCATTCACAAACGAAGATGTCCTGATGTGTCAAACCACGAGAGAGTGACAACGACAAGCTTTTGACGCCCATCCACCAAACCGCCTCTCAATGCATTTAAATTGAAATTCCAAATGACCTCATAAAGCGATGGTTTCGCAAGTAAACCTGAGTTTGCAATTGCTTGCCGCATAATAAATAATGTTCTCAATTCCAAACAAGCATCTTCTAACCGTAAGAATAACACTAGATACAGATGAAGACGATACCCTACAAAGACCCGTAGTTGCCAGATCAGCAAATGCCAGACGCAGTGCTTTTCGAGAATATCAAGAGGGTGAAAATCATGGACGTTCACGTGATTAAGTGCAGATCCGGCCATCGACAACGTAGCTCAAAATTCATGATACTTCATCATATTTCAGATCGTGCACCGCATTGATCCGGCTCTGCAGAGATTATAAGTAACGTAGTCAAAATTCAACGTTAAAGCCAGAGTACGAAGCTCTCGTACGCGCAATAAAAATAATATTCTCAGAAGAGTCCCATGTGACTCGCTTATATAATCGCCAGTAGATTTTGCACCGACGTAATTCACCTACCACCACGCAGATTTCCGTGAGATTTTCGCTTTGACCTTCAATAACGGATAGAGTACACCACCAGTTCTTGGGATCATTCTTTGTCGAAAGGCATCGCGTACATTATTAACCGCAGAATCGCAATAATGGTTTGTTTCAAATTGCTATCAGGGAGTCCGAGAATGTCGATTCATTCTGGGATTCTGGCCGTAAGATGTATTGCCTGTAGCCGCTGGGGACGTGATTGGTATACAATACACGATAAACACGCTCCTGTTATGCCACGCAGAGATGCAGCCACCGTACGCGATCGCTTATGCCATTTGCGAAAAATTTTAAAAAAAGTCGCATCGGGATCGCGCTGATGAGTTTCTACGCCAAAAAACGAACACGCGTAATACCGACGATATTCGGCCGCTCAACCGCTTAATATTGGGATATTAAAAATGTTAAAGAAGCATAATCGGGCCACAGAAGCGACCCCTGCTAGAATTCCTTTGCGACCATGGTACGCATGATAAATGACACAAATTTATCTCGGTTTTAAGCTGGCTCAAACGCACGTTTACCGATTCTGCTTTAATCATCATATTTATTACAACTGAAATTGCTTCATGAAATCTATCCATCGCTCGCCACAAGAGAGAGTCGCCTTTTCTATTTATACTCAAAGGATGTCCATGTCCACTAAAAGTGGATGCGCTAGCATTTCCAACCTCGAATATCAACCCACAACCCGCGGAGATCGCTGCGTCCAAACAATCATTCGAAGCCGATTTGCTGAATGACTCCATATCAGAATTGCTACGTAATCCATCATATATCATCGTTCATGCCCACATTGGCCGTGATCGCGGATTTCGGGCAATATCTATCTCCACATGTCACAAGATTACACACTCTACAAATATGTTCTACATACATAAATGAATTTCATACTCTACCAGGTCATTCTGATTGGTCATCTCAGATTGGATTAATCGCAGGTTACCACCTAACTTTCGCAAGGTCAGCCGCACCTCATACGAATAGATTCAAAAACACAATGGATGAAAATGTGTAAACAAGAATGTAACTTGTAGATATGCAAAACAAATGGCCACTACGGGCCATCGCTGTCTCATAATATTAACAATCGACTGACATTTTCCCTTTACTTATAGATTGTTAGATTTTACACATGTGATAACGCTTATCTTTCTTTCCAAGCTTTATCGCTTCTACTTAGATTTTACAATATTAACACTATTATATTTATGCTTTCTTTTTCCGGCTGTAGATGATGGCAGAGGAGCACGCCCACCGCTGACGACAACGACGTGATTAGCTGGGAGTGCCACCCCACCATCGGAGCCTACACCGCCGAGGTTCATCCCTAAGATTGCCTCCTCGCTGATCGAGCCGCCACCCCGCATCCGTAAGTGATTTTATTTTTATTTCGCGCTACCGCTTACCTTTTATTTCTATTTGACATTATTATTTTTTGCAGAGCAACGATTAAGCCGATCACACTTGCTTACGGCCAAGTGCCCATCACGCAGACGATTCATCCGCTGGGAGCAGCAAGACTGTAATACCACGCTTCATCCAAATGGGATCATCATTTGTTGACATTGTCGAGAGACGCCTCCCACAGACAATACCTTCCACCTCAGTAGTGATGACCGCGATGCCTCCAAGACGCAGAATGATCCTGACTGGGGTCAAGCCACCTATCATAAAGTCCTGGGATTGGCGGCGGGGTAGGAAGAGACACCCCTACCGATTGGATGATGATTATGCCGGATTTATGACACCCCTTACCGTAAGCTCAGATCATCCGACGACCCTAGATCGCCGACATTCGTGACGGCCGTGCGACACGCGGCAGATGATGCCAATCGTATGGGACTTTCTGCTGCGGAGTCATACACCGCCTAAGCATCGAAGTTCTTCCACTGGCTGTTTATATTTTATTTCTACCGCTTTCTTACCGCCTCGATACTTCGTCGGGAGGCCACCCGCAAGATTTACCACTCCCTGACGACCTCGATTCCTTAAAGATGATGTCACAGCAAATTTCACCATCTATATACAGTGAGTCGCAGAATAACTAGCCTAACAACACGGCTTGTTGCCTACACCTCCTTCCGTGATTTGGCCTGGGAGCATATCTGCACGCTTATGTTTCAATTCTACACGTTACTTCAAGCCATTGATCTCGCCACGGTAGGATTTTAATCAGACTTTTAAATTACGCAAATTTTATATATATGTTTAAACTATTTTCTCGCAGATTTAAATGGTAAGATACCCCAATCTGCTTAATCCAGCTGGCATTTAAACGGTTGACTGGACAAGAAACATGGCCTGATCTACAGATAACATCTTGGGCTCAAATATCTCAGAATGCAGACATGCTTTTAACATAATTTTTACTATAGAAAAGTGATCCTGAGCCACAAATGAAAGGTGATCATCAAGACATCTATCGATACACGCTAGCAGCTCGACAGCATATTAACACTTAGTCCTCTTATTAAAGAGGGTTTGAGTGGCAAGATTTACCGATAGAGTCAGACCGCCTGGCCTTATTCCGAAAGTGATAAAATTTCCCGGGACCCTAGTTCAAAAGTGGTCGATTTGAGAAAGCTGGATGTTGATCGGATTAATAACCACCCACACATTGCCGCTAGAGAGCGAGGGATTGCCTCGGCTCATTTGGTGATGCGGATGCGGACAGAAGACAAATATCACCAAGACATGGCGCTCATCGCGAAGCTTCAGATTACCAGATTTACCGACAGATCCTCCAACCACTTACTACGCTAGAAAGACTACTGGGATTTACGTGTAAGTTCCCGAATATAAGATATTCATCTAAATTCAATATTTACGTGAAATGTTAATTTTACATACTATTTTTGTGTAAAGTGAGCATATCGCTGAATGAGACATCTTTCGGGCCATACTTCTACAGGTTGATGATCACCCCTTTACAAGATGTATGGCCGATAGACGCGAGCCGAGATGCAGCACTATTAAAGGCATATATTATCGGCTGACATATTACGGACGCTCAGTGTCGCACACCACGACCTGAGCGCCTGCCATCTATTTCCCGATCCGTGATCCAACGTCGATCCAGTCCTTCTACCTTCTCATATAGTCAGCCACCTATCTTCCATGATATTTAACGCGAGATCCATAGTAAGAGGCCAATTACCGCTGCGGATCGTTTCATCCCATCCTGACCACAAGCATACACCCTGAGTATATTCTCGCTAGTTCTGAGGTATTGATGTTTAGACAAGATACTTTCAAGGTGTACGCTATTTATCCGCTTTTATTTATCATTATAAACTCGAGAGTCATATACGTTAAATGGCCATAATTAACTTCTTTATTATTTGTTCATTTATGAAATGAATGTTAACTTCATATATGATTGTCATCCATTAAACTTATTACCAACTTGATGCGTCAATAACCATTTCAAGTTTAAACTCAGACTTTTTTTTTTTTCTTTTTTTTTTTAAAGATATGCTTATTACTTTACCTTAAGAACAAAATCAAAGATTAAGATTTCATTTTAGTAAACTCTATGTATAATGCGAAAATCCGGTTCTCATACTCTAAACCGCTGACGTTATACTCATCTCAATAAATCACACCTAAAAATTAATCGATGACGTCACGCCTAGCAAAGTAACCGACTCAGATTTTGAACTCCGCCTTAGCACTATACATATTCTTAAATTTTTTAATAATACTTAATTATCTAATTAAGCTTCTAATGATTAGTTTAAAAAATTTGATGTTAAGCAAGATTTTGGGCTCAACAATACTACTAACCTTGATGAAACAACATGAAACTATCTACCATCTGCCCATGAAGTTCAAGGTTGTTAAGGAAAAATATTTTATGTAGAACATGTATCAATATCAATTATCAAAGAAGTCAAAAATGCTCCACTACAAAAAGCTATAATGTAAGGTAAGAGCTCAAGACTATTCTGGCAATTCTATAAGACGAGCATATACACCAACCACTGAACCAGCAATTCAAAGGTCCCGATAGAAAGAAAAATAAATATAGAGACTAAAGTCTCGAGAAGAAGTTGCGATGCAAGAGCTTCTTCATCTGGAAGTAAGCTAACTCGTGAGATCAAGAGAGAAATGAACTCGCATGCTAATCATTATTTAAGGTAAAATTATACCAAATAATAAACGAGTGCTCCAATTCATAAACAAGCTTAAGATGCAAAAGGAACAATCAAATCAAATTTTCCGACTCGACAACATTAGGTTCCAACTTCTTCAGTGAGAAAACTTGAAATTATATATATAAGAGTGCATCTGGTCCTCAAAGTTACAAAGGAGAAAGGACTGATAAAAATAAAATACGAAGGTCTTATCCTTATGGAGATTAGAGTTGCTCCTCCAAAGAGATCTCCTCTTACAACCCTACAAAATGTCTACTAATTCAAGTCTCACACGCAAAAGCATCCCTACAGACAAATTTGGACCACAATCTCAATGTCCCTGCAAGCCTTGGAAAGAGCAAATTGAGGCCAAAATTCAAAATGAAATCTCCTTGTAAAATAGTCACAAATCCAAGATGAGAATGTCTGCATATGAGAATTATTGAACTGTGCTCACTCAATAACTCAAGCTCTATCAATAAAGAAGTCCAAAAGCACCACATCACTATATGTTATCTCACAAAGATTACCCTCATCTCAACAGATCATCTCAAAAAGATTGACGAGCACCAACGCCATTTTGTTATTCGCAAGATGAGCAAGATTGATATCACATATCATACTGCAGAAAGGAAAGGACAAGTCTTACATTTTCAATACATCTCATCCCTCGACTCCTGCTCTTTAATGATGATTTCGCCAAATTTAACAAACTATTCACAAAGAGAGAAATCACAAATTTAAGAAATGATTTTGAAGACCTCTACCAAACAAGTCCAACATCTAACTCTTCCCAAGAAAAGAGCAAGAGCAGAATCGCATCATCTTCATAACACCGTAAGGAGGATAAAGACAATCATATGGATTAACTGCCAAGAACTAATGAAGTTAAACATGACCAAATGCTGTGTCGCCAAAGTGACATGCAAAAGATTGCTTTTACACCTGATATCACATAATGCTTTCCTGCAAAACATGCAAAATGATTTCCCAAAGGCAGACATCTCTATCCTCAAGTGATTCATCTCCTTTGGGGTTTGCCATGATTTTGCCTCCATCAGAAAACAAACTAACATCAAATAACAAACCAAGCCTTCTTAATCCCTACCTCATGCTCATTCGCCATTTGAAAGTTGAAATCAAAACAAGTCCAAAAAATTCCTCATCTAGACCAAAGTGAACTAAGAATCCAATTTTCATAACACGTAAGAACCAAAGACAATCATATAGTTCACCCCCACTAATAATGCCATAAGAATAAAATGCGTATTTTGGCTTTTCGCCACATTTTGGGCTAATAAGGACGCTCAACCAAGAACAATCGCATTTTAGCAAAACAAAGCAAGTAAAATGTGAACGGTGTATGGTCCTGGATTACACGTGAGCGAAGCATATTTTGAAGCATTATCCACCCGCAGTTAGAGCCAAATTGACCTCGCATGCGAAGATGCAAGCTCCCCTCATACTCCAAAATCAACAAGAAGTTGTACCAAGAAGAGCTGAACGGCGCATATCTAAAAAACAAATGGAAGCCTTGGTGAAGAGTAGTGATTGAGGCAACCTTCATCGACTACTTTAAAGAAGGCAAATTACCAAACGATAAATCAATGTCAAATCGAGAATGGTAATGCTTGCTTTTCAACAACATTTCATATCATGATCCTTTGAACACAATATACACATACGCTGGGGTAAGGAAGCTAAGAAGATATTTAAGTTTTGCTGACATTACTGCGCACGGCAGGCATGAAGAAGATCGAAAGAATCGTATTTATTCATTGGTGAGAGATCAGATTAATCACGCCAAGAAGTGTCATGAGTGTCGCATATAATTGAATCTCATCCATCAACCACCAAATCCATTACACTCAACAATAAAGATCCTACTATTTGAATGTCGGTGATATAATTGGATCGATCATCGATTCACCATCTACCGGACATCGCTTCATTCAAGAACGACTTCATTTCTCAGTGTTTACCGCTGTTAGTTACCGGCCATGCAGAGTGATCAACTTCTTCACATAACGCCTATGATTTGAGTGTCACATCGAATAATTTATGATAATAAAGACAAATTTTCAAAAGTGCAAAGATTTATGATTCGATCGATCGATACAAAATTGACGCATTATATTCTTCATATACAATCCAAGAGCAAATGGCAAGAGGCCAACAAGACATTATCGTCAAACCGCCAAGATTCTCACTAAAAAAAGAGAATGGCATACCAAGTTATAGAGGCTCTACGGGCATATATAACCTACACGAGACACCAACCAAGCGCTCCCTATATTCATCCAGATATTTGAACAAGTAGTTCTTCCGCTGAAGTTGAGTTGTCTTCACTTCGAATAATCCAATACGGCCTAATCAATGCTCGTCTGAGAATGGAGAACTCGACGCGCTTAATGAAGTTGGGATTACAAGCTCATCAAAATTTGTAAGTTTATCGAGCAAAGATGTCCGTGGCTTTTGACCATAAGGTGCGCTCCTCAACATTCCAAAAGGAATCGTCCCGTGTGAAGAAGAATTATTCTAATCAAAAATTTGCAATTTCTGAGCCTAATAAGGCCCCTTTGTCATTGAAAAGTGTATCGCAAGAGGCATACCAACTCATCAACCCAACCAATGCCGCAAATTAATGGTCGATCATACTTGAAAAGGTACTATACTTGACCACATTCTCTATACACAAATCCCCCAAAATAGGGGACATTTTTTTAAGATATCTATTTAGATTGACACGCTTCTGCACAAAATCCCAAATAAATACACTCTATTTAAAAACTTTTTCGTGAAAATTTCCTGCTACATGAGAGATATTTGATATTTTATATACGATGAAATCAATGTTATATGTTAAAATCTCCTTTAGAGTATATCAATTCAAATATATATCAGATATTTTCATCTTTCTCCAAATGATTTTAAATTCCCCGCAAAGACATATATTTTAGTTTATTAAAGTTTTATTGAGTTTGCCGACATCGCCAAAAAGACGAGATCCTCAAATATATTCTTATCCGTGCATACTGAGCATCAAATCTAAACTCGAATATATCTATTATTAAGTTAAAATTCAGAACAAAAGAATCTATTTCTACACGAAAGGAAAATCCTAAATGTCAAGAAAATTATCTCCTAAATTTGAGAGATGAAGTCAAAAGAACTCCATTTCTAAGCTTCAATCAACCGAGTTGAAAACATCAACCCCTACATCCCAAAGTTCCAGACACCTGATGCTTCTGCGACTCAACAAACTCACAAATGGCTTGACGCCTCCTCACTCAACAAGCCGCAAGAAAAGGTCGCAGCTGAAAGAGCCCCTGCTCAATTGATGATAAAATCACAATCCACATGTTTTAAGTCAAAGACTCAAGTAGTTCAAAGGTCGAACTCAAGCCCAAATCGTCGAGTCCGACGCTTCTCTTCACCATGGCTGAAAGGTCACAGAATGAAAGCCGCTTCGCCGGGCTAATAATGATACTGCTCAATCTCAAATCGATCCTTTTGTGGCAACCAGATCCAAGAGACTCTACTTGATCGAATTAAGGCAAGTCAGAGAAATGCTCATGGTCGCCTTAAATCAATCTTCATACTACCTGCAATGTGATATTTCAATCTATTCTCAAATGATCCATCAAGCTCAAAACACGTATCAAAGTCTATCTCCTCATCAAGTCCGCCAAAGTAAAGCGCAGACCGAAAAGCAATTCCATAGTTCAAACAAAGCCGACGACCAACTAAAGAAAATTATGATTATTCACTGCTAAAGACACCTAGACTAATAACTCAACATCAACACCCTATATAAGCCGAAGGTCGGGTCATCAGATGTATCCTTCAACTAATCCTCAAAGTAGTAAGACAGATTCATGTATAATAATACACTTCGACAAGTCAATATTGATAAATGCTCAATCCTTCATTGGCCGCTCAAAGCTCGCAAAAAAAGTGAATTTCAACCATCAAGCATAATATAAATTGATTCCCCTAATCATTCATCAAACAACAGTGCCACCCTCCATCAAACCCAACCAAACACGGCGTTGAGGAAACTCAAATCAAGAATGACATAAAAGAAAGATATCTTTAGCAAAAGTCATCAAGCAGATAAGTAGGTGCAAGAACTCTATCTATCCAACAAGTCACTCGACATCAATTCCACAATTCCCATATAGCATATCCCCGAAGGCAACATACAAATGACAAATCCTATCAAAAGCTCCCTGCTATTGCAATCAAAGCTAAATGATCCAAGTTCTATAATGCCTAAATGGTCACCAAGCCAACAAAGACTGCTTCATGCGTAATCACATTTGTCGAGCGCATTTGTTGACCTTCATATTCCATAAATCAAAACAAGTTCTACAATCAATTCGACAGATTTCTGCCGACAAACAAATCGGGTTCAAAATGCACTGACGACGCCACCAAAATGGCCGAATGATCTCCGCCATGAACGAACTTCGCCATCGTTCGTAACGCCGAAATTGACGTAATAGATATCGCAAAATCTAACGATCAACGCATCAAGGCTGCCATCAAGGTGTCGACGATATCAAAGCCGAAGTCGCGACAATATCCGAACGACATCCGCTCATTTAAAATTGATTGCACGCCGCTAACTTTAAAATGCGCAAAATCTATCAAATGAGACCGCTCGGCTCAATTGAGATATGCAAACGCCGAATAATCGGGTGAAGACGCAAATCGAGGACAGTACAAAACGCCATCAAACTCAAATGACCTCCAATCGACGAACGGACTTCGCCATCGCATTCAAAACGTCAAAATTACTCAAGATATAAATATTGCACGACTTGATGAGCAAGAAATCGGCCGCCAACGGTTCAGATGATATCGAGGTCAAGGCCGATAAGTCAAACAACTTTTGACGAATTGATCGCCGGCTATCGCTTCAAATGCCAAAATTTATCAATAAATTATTATTCAATTCAAACAAGTTTACGCTAAAATCGTGAGCTAAAACGAACGACATTTTTCGAAATAAATTGACTCAATTTAGCCACACTAACCAAACGGCCTCGATTTAAATATCGCCGCAGATGTAATGATCAATTACCCTAAATTGATATATATTGACTATGTATGCACATCATAAATCATTAAAATATTTAATAAATTCAAAATTTATTAAAAGAAATTCTAAATTACCCCATGCTCAACGGTCCCCCCCCCAATTTCTCAAAAAAGGAAATAAATAAAATAAAATAAAATAACTACTCCATTTCCTCAACTTCCTTCTCATTCCTCCCACATTACTCTCATCCGATTTTCGCTTATCCCACTTTCTCCTCTTTCTCTCCCATGAGAAATAAGAGAAAAGGTCAGGTCATCTTGAAATTTTGAATTTTTTCAGTTTTACCTCTCTGTGAGCTTTCCACACTGCCAGACTGCTACATCTAACGGTTCGCTGTCCTCCTTGCTGTTGCCAAATTCTCGCTGCCGCCGGCTCCGCTTTCGTTGCTGATGCCCGCTTCCTTGAATCAAGGCTTCCACTGCCCGACCATCACAGTTCTCCGGCAGAAGCCCCCGATTCAGGCGGCCTGTTGTCCTCTTCCACGATCCCGCTTCATTCCCATCGCTAGAACCTGATCTCACTGATCCGGCCAGATTCTCGTGCCTGTTTCATAAAAACATGTCTCATGGCCAAGTACTCATGCAATACTGACCCGCCACAGATCTCATACTCATTGTTGGACCAATTGGCCGCATCGAATTCAGAAAACCTCAGACACACAACTGGCCAATTAAATGGCACTACTAACTCACAAGGCCTCCTCACAACCCAAACTGACAGACCAAGGCTTTCCTAATCCTAAGGCCCACCCAAGATCTCACGGCCCATTTCCAAAATGACCCATAACCTTCCACTGCTCCAGTCAAATATCTTACACCTCAGAAAACAAGAACCTTTTTTCCTTCCCATTTGTTTCAGAAGAACATCGCCAAGAGGCGAATTTTCTTTTCATAAGACACCGAAATTTCTTTGACTGTGAAATCAAGGAAGAACATCAGAGGCGAATTCTTCTTTCGATTTTCTGCCGATTCCTCGCTTTTAAATTTTCCATCTTTGCAGAAAATCTAAGAACATCACACAAGAAATTCTTCTTTTCGATTTTCACCGACTTACTCAGATCCTCAATCACAACCCAAACCCGCTCTTTATCGAAAGACCGCAAAGACGCCGCAAAATAAGTCGTAATACGGATTTGAATGTGAATATATATACACGCCAGGTTGCTGGACGCCAAGACCTCGCTGCGGCTCAAGCCGACGATATAAGGTTGTCGCATATACCCGCCACGCCAAGAGGTGATCAGTAAGCCAAACACTGTTAGATGTCGCCCCCGAAACGTGCTTTTATCTAATTTCCAAACTTAAAAAAAAAAGAGATGATTATATATCAGACAGATGTATTCTTTCGTATGAAGACCTCAGGCTCAAGAGGCGCTAATTTAATGAAAACCGGCCACTTGTAAAACACCACTCTACACTAAAGGCTGCATCAGAAGCCAAAACACCTCGACGCACATATGACGACGCCGGATCCAAAATTGTCTAAATTCTAGACTTATAAAAGAGGAATGAATATATATCAGATTTATCTTTTTTCAGTGCATCATCAGGTCAAGAGGCGACGATGAAAACTCTGTCACAGAAACCACATACCAAGAGCAGAAAAAAGACAACGCACTCTACACGGATGACGCCGAGGTACCAAAATTTTGTCAAAACTTTGACTTAAAAAATGGGAGGATAAAATGAGCTAACTTAGGAGCAAGTAAAACCCGAACTAATTTTATAACGTCAAATGAAAAAAAAAAAAAAAAAAGGTCTTTAAAGCAAATTTTGAGAAAAATAGAATATTTATTTAAAATGCAAGTAAAATTTGGGGGAGGATAATATTAAACTCATAAACTTTGGGGGGACTAATGCTAAACTCATAACAAACTTGTAATAAACTCAAAATCTAAGGATAAATTCAAATTGAGTTTAATAACTCTCAGATGGAGTTTATCATGCTACTGAGCAAGTAAGAAAAGGCTAAAGAACAAACATCAAATCGACATAACTTATCAAAATCGATGTAAATCGAGCATAATCGTTCGAAAAAATTATAAAACTCAACAAAGAAAAGCGTAGTTAAACTACAATCTAAATCAAAATGTTTTCTTCACCACCATATATACAACCCTTTATACAAAGAATAATATACTAAATCCAAATCTATAAAATCACCCCTTCGATTAAAAAAAATTAATGAATTTTATTCTTACATGATTTTAAAATCAACGATTTCATTAATTAAATTAACTAAGTTTATAAATACTGATACTGACATGTAGATTTTAAGCAAATTTTAATGTCAAAAGATCGCAGCTAAATTGGAATTAAATGAAAATCTGAAATCAATTTCATAATTAAGAAACAAAAACTACATAAAGTCTTAAATACACCCACATGGGCCCCGTCACTACGCTGAATGCCTAAATTCAAGTTCTAGAGACTAGGGCTGCTCTCTTTGTGTCCCTTAACAAAACCTAAAACCTATAATAAGAATTTTAAATCAAGAAAACATCTTAAAACGATTCTGCCGTGTAGATCTAATCCTCATAGCAGCCTAAACAGCCGACGATCTAAAGCTCTTAAACATATTCTAATTAATCAATTGCTCAAATCAAATTGACTCAAATAAAAAATCAATATAAAAAAATAATTTAAATGAAATTCTATCATTAAAAACTTAAAACAAACTCAATTTATCCACCTTCCGCAACTATTTGTCGGGGGTGACAAACTAAGAAAACTCTAGCCAAAGAAATAATCCAAATCGTTGCTCACATGCTCACTTTCAATCAATCTCTGTCGAAGACGCGGATGTGCCCTCAATCGCGCGCCAAGACTCCACAAATGAAGAATCACTACCAGCCTCCTTTGCCAACCCCGGCTTATATATTAATCATAATCAGAAATGATGCTTCCCCACGCCTCCTTTGAAATAATCATGTGATATACTTAATAGTCAAACAACATCCGTGCCACTAAGATTAAGATTCTCCCAGAACAAACACCTTACAAAGATTTCACACGACGAACCATGCTGGCCGATGAGGATCCTTCGTCGCCGGGTCAAATACCTCCTCCGACTAAGTAGACAGTGAACGCACCGCCGGATGACGGAACTGATCTAGACGGCACGCCATCATTTCCCCAACCATCCTAAGTTTAAATGATAAATTTCATGATCTAAATTTAAAACTCTGGGCCAAGCTTATACGCCACGATAAAGAATCTAACAACTCTTTTAATCGAAAGTTCTCTCACTTATCGAGAGGATAATTAACTATGGGCGCATATAGAAACCCGAACCGAGATCTAAAGTCTCAAAATGAGACTAAATCTCCTTATGTCTTATCTACTATTTCATCTGCGTTCTGAAAATTACACCGACACTTTAAACAATTCTTTTCATCAAAGAGGTCGGTGGCGAATTTTCGAAGCACACATAAACGTCTTAAATATATTCACTTTAATCAATTAACAACCCTGATAATGGCTGTGTTGAATGGAGATTTCAACCGGAGGGGATACCTCCATCAAAAATGTGATTTTAATTTTATATTAAATTAACTTAAATTGAGTATCAATACAAATGTCAAATCTAATATATCACTAAGCTATTAATGGTTAAATAAAATTAAATCCTTAAATACTTAAAGCGAACTCCCTTCAATCCACCTTCCGCAACTATTTATTAAAGATGATAAATTAAGAAAATTCTAACTCATAAAGAAGTCAATGTCAAATCAAATATATTTCTATATTCACTCTCAATCAATCTCATTAAAATGAATCTGTCCTGTCATGTGCTGCCAAGAGGCCTATATGATGTACATACAATTGTAGCCCTCGACGGAATAATCAACGATACCATTATATTACGACTACAATCAGAATCAGATGCTCCCAATTCAGATGTGGATAATCATATAAGAGCAAAAAGTTTTCTCACGCCTAAAGAAACTTAAACTTATCTCATTAGACAAACCACATCGCGCCTACAGCGACACTCGACGAATAACATGATCCGACAAAAAGATCCTTCGGTGAAATGACTACTTCCTCTAACTAAGTAGAGTGACCACGATAACCGGATAATTTAACTAGGATCTGATGATCATTATTCCTCCAACCATCCGTTTTAAGTAAAAGAATGATGAATTTCATAAATCTAAATTTCAAAACTCCACACGCCGCTTTACTATACGAGCAATTAGACCTATGACTAAATTTTAATCGAAAGTTCTCTCACCGACGGTAATTATTAAGTGCTTACATGAAATCTAATCATATCTAAAGTCCTAACCAAATGAGGGCGAAATCTAATATAATGCCCAAATATTATCAGAGAACTAAAAATGGCTGAAGTTATTCTTATTTTAAAAAACTATCAAAAACACATGGTACAAGATAAATTTTAGCTGATAAAATTACAATAAATTGATGAAGAGTTACCATTAGCTCTTGCCTATAAGATCAAATTCTCTATCAGAACAAAAAAAAGACCATTTAAAAAAAAATTGATACAAAAAGCTTGCAATGAATCATATTAAACACCTAAAAATTTCAAGAAAATTTTATCTTGATTACCTCAGACATTATGATCCATGGAATGGCTCCTAACCCAAGTGAGAAGGAAATAACAAAAGCCTGATGGAAAATAAACGGATCAATAATCCGCAAAACAGAAACAAAAAAGTGCTCTATAATAAAAGCATACCACAAGTCCAATCAATGCAAGCACACGCAGCACAGAAACCCAATAAGAATCTTCCGGAACAATACCCTGCATCCAATAAAGCGCAATAGATTTGAAACCATTTTATCATATATTCATTCGCTCAGAAAAAAAAAATTAACTGGAATAAATGATCAACACAAATAAACTCATGAAAATAACTGGAATATTTAATAAGTTGTCTTCATAAAACAGTCCAGTGATCTAACCTCAAAAAAGAATGATACCGAAACAAGAATAAGAGTGGCTGTCATGCCAGAAGTGGAGATCTGTATTCAGAAATATAATGCCACGCTCTCAAATGATAATTACGGTGAAGTCTTATATAAGGAAGAAAATAATTCAACTCTCAAACTCACTATGAGGAAAATTCGACGCCCAGCTCTATCCAACAACCATGTGTTGATAACAGTTACAATGACCTGAAAAACATTGATTATTTTCTTATTTTATTTTATTTTATTTTGGCATACTAGGCAGGATCAAAATACATCTTATTACCTGAATTGCCCCAAGCCCGCAAGTAACTATGTTACTTGATGAAATACCTGTTAGAAAAAGAAGATACCAAGCATTGACATATTTACAACCGATGTCATAATACTTGTGAATTAGAAGTCACAAAATCAGTAGCTAAACAGCATAAGAACTTGTTCCTGTATAAACTACTGTGAACACGAATATCCCTGAATAGATATTTTGAGCTTTAGTACAAAATGTAAAAATTTAAGAGCTATATTAAATGCAAGTAAAAAAGACCCACAACCATAAACTAAGAAAAAAATCTGTGCCTAAACAGTTGCGACTCATGTGTCCATTATCCAGCAGTACAAACCAAACACGTATGTCCTACTAAATTCACATGGCTAAAATTTATAGACAAAACATGATCTGCGTTAGCTTCAATCACTAAGACTGACGGGAAGATTTCAATGTTGTCATGTGATGATGATCAAGGTGCTCCATACGGCTGACTAGCCCATAGGTTTGAGCACATCAAAATATGAACCATGAAGGATAGACCCCTGCACATCCAATTTCTATCAATTTCCTTGCTATTTCAAACAATGTGATGATAACACAGCAACCTGTAAGCTTCCCATCACCTCCTTCCCTGTATGCACATGCTCGAAAGATGCTTCCATAAGCAGCCACCGGAATCTCTTCCTCTATGAAAGCTCAAATTAACCTTCTGATGCACTTAATGGTTGCGATGTGAGGCCTGAAAATTCACCCACTCACGGAATGAGTATGATTTGATATCGGTGTAATATTCAGAATGCAGATGGAATAGTACCTTTGCCGGTCCCAAGTCCGGATGTGAAAAGTGGAGGGTTGCGATAAGAAGTCGACAGCCAGCATAAAACCTGTCGAAATAATCATGACATGAATCCTTTAAATCTTTGTGTTAATGTTAGGGCTCCAAGTTGTACTTGAATACGGAAAATGCGTGTCCGGGTGTAATAAATAAAAAGGTTCTCACATTATGGATGCGCAAAGAAGTTAGTCCATGAAACTAGAATAAGGATAGATCTTGGAATATGTGTACTTATAGGTAAATTAATGAAATTAATAGATATTATGGTTCACAACAACAACAAGCCTTAATCCCACTATCTGACTCCTATCTCCATTGGTCCTATTATGTGTCAAATTCTCATTTAATTCAAGTATACTAAGATCATTTTTTATATCTTAACCAAGTCTTTTAGGTCTACCTGCCTTTCTTAATATAAGGCAAATCTAATGCATCTACTCCTAATCTCATCTGGCCCGACGCTTTATGTGGCCAAACCATCTAAGATGACTCCCTAATCTTATCTACCACCTGAGCTACTCAACTTTTCCTAACATACTCATTTTGCATTCTATCTCTGTAAAACCACTCATCCACCGAGCATCCTCATCTCGTAACACTTAACTTAGTCTTATGTTTCTCTTTATCCACAACATTCGCACCATCATCAGTGCGTCTTACCACCATCTTATAAAATTTTCCTTAAATTTAAGTGTTCAAGAAACTAAATGGGAGAATAAGAGAGATTGATAGTTTTTAAACTGATATTCAAGTAACTAGAAATGGATTATAAATAAAAGTTTGAAGGATAATGTTATAAATATTAATAAACGTAGAGATAGAATTATACTTTAAAGATTATTGTTTATATTAAGATTATCAATGTTATAAAGATTTACGCTCCTCAAAAAGAAGTTAAAAGAATTAGAGAGAATACAAAGATACCTTTCAAGAAAAAAAAAATATTTATTTGAGATTTAAATGACACGTGTTGGTAGAAGAAGAAGATTTTAAAAGATTCATTGATGGATTCAAGAACAATAAAAGAGACTATATTAAATTTGCCTTAAATTACGATTAGTTGAATACTTTTATTTAAGAAAGAGATGACATATTATTATAAAAATGGATCTAAGAAAACACAAATTGATTATTTTTATAAGAAAAATATATCGCTAGAAGAAAGATTGAAAGATTGTAAGGCCATTTCAAGTGAAGTTTAAGTTCAACATCGATCATAGATTTTAAGATAAAAAAGAGAAAAATAAATCAAATTATTGTCCAGATTAGATGACACTTTTAAAGAAAACACAAATAAAAAATATTTTAAGAACGTACAAAGCTTAATTTGGAATATTCATAAGAAAGTAATATTATGTGGAAAAAAAAAAAAGCAAGCAAAAGATTGCCGAGAAGAAAAATGTCTTTAATAAAAATAATCGGTGAAATGCAGCTAAAAAGATAAGAAATAAGAATCATTTTTATAAAACTTAGTTTAGATGTAAAAACTCGGAGAATTGGGAAAAATATAAAATGGCATGTACGGATTCTAAAAAGACTTGGTTAAGATTTATAAAAAATGACCTTAGTATACTTGAATTAAATGAGAATTTGACACATAATAGGACACAGACGAAGGATTCATGAAATACCTCACTTAGTAGGATAAAGTTTGTTGTTGTGATGGAATAGTGATAAGACACCAGAGATTTCCCCTCATTTGGGTGGCGACTTTAGATCTGTTCCAGCTTTTATAGCTGCACCTATAGTTAATTACTCCCTCTCAATGTGAGAGAGAACTTTTGACAAGGCTACCGTTGCTTACAAATGCGTAATAAGATAAGAAGAAGACGGAGTTTAAAATTTAAGATTTATGAAATTTATCATTTCAACTTAAACCTTGGGGGAATGATGACGTGCTCGATCTAGATCCCATGGTTCCGTCATCCCGGCTTATCGGTCCCTTCCTACTTAGGAGGTAAATCTAACCTCCGACCAAGGATCCTCTGTCAAGAACATCCAGGGTTGTTATCCAAGAATTCTGCAGTAATGTTTGTTTGACGAGACGCGCTTTAAGCCTACCTTACCGACACAAAGAATTTTTTCCCTATCAAGTATGATTCACAACTCAAAGGGCAACCATTGGGAGCATACACGGATATAGTCGGATCGCATATATAATGGTTTCATTTTGTCAAGAATAACCCATCGCAGGACTCGATCTAGATGCATCATATATGGAACCTATCCAAATCAATGCAAATAAAAGGATAAGATCACCCCTTACTCAGAGATTGATTGAGAGTGAACATTAACATTTGATTTGACTTTGCTCTTTGTAGCTTTTTTCTAATACCTTAACAAATGATGGAGAGTTTGCTTTTAAGTATTTAAGGATTGAATTTCATTTAACCATTAATAATTTAATGATTTATCTGATTTTATATTTGTATTGATAATTATTTTGATTAATTCAATTTGAGCTTGCACGCACATTTTGATGATAAATATCCTCTCCGGTTGAAATCTCCATTCAACACAGCCATCATCGGGGTTTATGAGTTTGCTTAATCAATTAATTTATTGTTTGAGCCGACTAATTTAATAATAGATTAGATCTACTGTCATATGACAAAATTAAATTTTCAAATATTTTAAGTTGAATTCTTATAATAATTGAATTTTTAGGTTTTGTTAACCCGATCGGACACCAAATAATCAACCCACGCAAAGATCCTCGACACTAAAGTTTAAAGATTCAACATAACGTCTGACCATGTTTAATAATTCAGATAATTTTATATTTAAATTATGATATTAATTTTATACTTTCATTTAATTCTAGCTTAACCTGCGCAATATTTTCAGACATTAAAATTTGCACTTTAAATCTTTATGTTCGAGCATATGCAGGCATTTATGACTTAGACAATCTAATTAATGAAATCATTGATTTTAAAAATCATAATTAGAATAAGAATTTTTTAATTTTTGGATTGAAAGAAGCTCTATAATTCATAAAAAATTTAATTTAGCATCGCCTTCTATCTGCTTGTACGAAAAATTATATATCCGGTGACATATTGTATCACAGAATTAGGTTTATATTTGCACTTAAAATATTGTATTTTTACTTGCATTTTATTTATTCGCATAATTCCTAAACTTCAATAGTTGACTTATGCTCATTAAAGACCTATTAGATCTTTGCAAATTCAACATTCAAATTTGATGCTCACTACAAGTCGTTATACTTCCTTTAGCTTATTTGAAAGCTTCTTTTGAATACAAGTTGATTATTGATAAGTCTCGATCATGCTTTAATTTTAGTTATAGTGAAAATCTCTTATGAATTTATTTAATTTTTTACTTTAACTTGAAAATAGCACTTAACAAATCTCATATGTATCAATTTTATGTTTAATTGAAGCCTTCTTTAGTCCATTCTAAATTAGACATCCCGATATATGGATTAAATAAGAAGACTTAGTCTTTGTGAATCTCACTCTAGAGCTTGATTTGGGCTTTATCTCATTTGAAAATTAGTCTTCTAGCTTCATGTAACCTTCCCATAAGTATAACATGAATTCAAAGTTATGTTTGCATTTGGCTTATTTTCTTTCAATCGTTTTCACACATGATATAATATAAGCCACAAAGTTCAAATAATTATTCTTTGCTAATTAACCATTAACCCTTATAGTTTGCCATATAAAGGAAGTTATTTGTCTTTCATTCTCCAAGTTTGATAAATTAAATTTTATGTTTACAATAACATGATAAAATAATCGCGATGAAAATGATCCATCTCCTACCAATATATATTTAAAACAAATTTCCTTCTTACTTAAACCACATTTGTATGCTTATAAGTTATGTTTTAATCCCACTACAAATCGTCAATGAATCACTAGGATTCTCCTTTTAAATTATTTTAAGCAAAATATTGTGAGATTCGGTTCATGTATATCAAAGGAATCCAAGTTTATTTCAAGTTTTATAAGTTCACTTTAGTTTGATCCTTATTTTCTTATTTGAAATATGATTTTCAATTTTATTTGTACTCAAGTCTTTTTTAAATTCATTTGTTTATTTATATATTTAATTCATTTCTTGGGATTTATAATTTATATTTTTTTTTGTTAAGTCTCAAAAAATTTGTAAATTTCTAATATTTACAAGATAACGTCGTCCCGATAAGAGTATATTGAAGCTATTAATCCACACGCTACGAGTGACGGCGGTTAAAGATCTACTAATTCAATTCATTACTAAAGCATGAAGGCCTTCAATCAAATGCATAAAAGCAAATATATATGCAAATATTCTTCTCCCCTTTTTTTTTCTAAGTCCTAGATTCAATCAAAATTTGAATATTTCGACATAAGATCTAACAATTTTTTCAGCTACCGTCATGCCACGATGAGTGGACGGTTTATGTTTTAAACACTGCCATTTCATCCACGCTCGATGAGCAGGAGGCCTCAAACCTGCATAACAAAGCAAACACATATATACAGATAATTTTCATATACATCCAAACTCATTTTGTTGCACATTCACCAACAACCACAATAATAAATTTGCATGATTTCTAGAAGGTAGTAGAAGAGAGAGAAAGAATCAAGATTTGGCGAGTATATGGTGAAGTCGGAGGAAGAGGAATCGAGGGTGCCAACAATGATCGACTACTGCTCAACGAAAGAAATCAAGGATTAAGGTTGGATGTCTCGCCGTGAGAGATAGAGTTTGGCTAGCTTTAGTCGGGAAGGGAATGAGAGATCAACTATTATGCTTGATCGAGATCGGACAAAGGGTTCTTAGGATTTCTTACAATTAAGTGGAAGTTGAATGCGAAAGGAATGAGCTTGCTCGCTTGGGTTGTTCGGCCAAAAAGGGAGGAAGAGAGAGTTTCGGCCGAATGGAGAGGTCGAACGGGAGAGGGAGATACATGTGAATGCCTGTATGTGGCTTGAGGAACGAACGAGAGGAGTGCTTGCGGCATGATTGGGGCTCGATCGGAGGAGAATCGGAGGAGAGGTGTTCCAATCGGGCGAGGGAAAAGATCAAGAGCTTACAGCTTCATGCAATTTTGGGCGAACGAGATGGGAAGGAGGCTTCGATTCCTTCAGATCGAGGGAAATCGAGAGCTTTGCCGAACGCAGAACAAGTGATCGCGAGTGGGAGCTTGTGGTTGAAAGAACGAGAGAGAAGGCTTCGGTTTTAAAAATCGAAGCGAAGTCAGCTAGGAACGGTTGGCAGGGATCGAGCCCGTTTAGGTGAGGGAGACGAATGCGGGAGCGTGAAAGGGATTTGCGGCTCATATTTCTTTGCAATTGAGGGGAAGAGTGGGTCAACAAATGCCCCCCAACAAATGTAATTTGCGTATGAAGCGAATCATATTTGTTGAAAATTGGTTGACCTTTCGTGTCGACCATGAATTTCAAATTACTTCAGCTTCAGTAGGTTCGTTGAAGAGCTCTTTCTTTTGTATCTTTATGAATTTGGATTTCCTCTGACCCTAACTTCATACTCGACCAGGTTGGATGGAGGAATTGATTTGTTTATTTTGATATTTCAAATTCTTTCTATCCTAGCTTTAAGCCTAACAAACTTGATGAAGGATTGACCTGATTTGTCCATATTGACTTATCAGGAAGTGTACGTACGCCCTAAATCCTGTGCTTACTGTTTTGACAGATTCGTTGGAGTGTGCATACAGATGACCCAACCTTTCGACTCATATTAAGTCAATGTTGAGTTATCAGTCTAACAATGTGTGCTTTAACAGACTGAACAACCACGTAATTCATTTAGTTCGACCATCGGCTTTGTATGAACTATAGAATTGCTTCCTCAGTCCTATGCTTTCAGCTTTGACAGACTTGATGATGAGATTAGCTTTGATATGTGCTTTGTGCTTGATCAGATCATTTGAGAATAAATTGC
This sequence comes from Cymbidium sinense, assembly GCA_021442155.1. NCBI lineage: Eukaryota > Viridiplantae > Streptophyta > Magnoliopsida > Asparagales > Orchidaceae > Cymbidium > Cymbidium sinense. Next base: position 51,979,182 of record CM038221.1, read on the forward strand.
AACATCACCTTGCAAGTAATATAAAGATTGACTTAAGCGACTCAATTAAGAGTTTTTCGATTGTCATACATCGACGTAGAAAGATCTCTTGGATTACGAATACGCCGGATCTGAGAGATTGAACAACTAACATCATTGGACTGACGAGCAGGAGCTCTTTCATTGCGGCCTTATCTTACGGCTTGTTGAGTGAGGAGAGCGTCAGCAACTCGGTCATTTATAGGTTTGTTGAGTTCGACCTTTAAAACCAACTCAAGTCTTTTGACTTAAGCTGTGATGGATTGATGATTTGGTCATCGACAACCAACGGGCTCTTTCAACGTGCCTTTTCTTACGGCTTTGAGTGAGAAGCGTCGAATTTTGACCATTTATGTTGAGTAACCTTTAGAACTCATCAAGGCCCCTAAACTTCAGGATGTAGAGGTTCATATTTTTCCAACTCAGTTGATTAAAACTTCCAAAATTGTGAGTTCTTCTGACTTGATCTTCGACATTTGACGAATTTTGGAGAGAAATTTTTTTCTTGATATTTAGACTGTCTTTTCATTCGTAGAAATAGATTCTTTTTGTTCCTGCAAGAACCTGCAATTTAATAATAACAATTATGAATATATTCAGGGATCTCGGCATAAATCTTGATGTCAACCTAAATATATATACAAGAAAGCCCCTTGTTTCACAGAAGAGGATTGAACAACCTTACTCATAAAAAGGGGGCTCCTGTCTAATAGGAGGATTGCAGATTAACTCAAAAATATATCATAGAGTTTTAACTCCTTTAATATAAATAAACGTAACTCATTCTGATCATCATGCATATTTATCTGAGGATCTCGGCTTGTAGCATGACGTCAACTCAGCTAAATATATAAAAAATGTCCCCTGTCTTGCAGGAGAAATCCTAAAGCACTTCGAAAGAGCTTTAAAATAATTTAATAAAATATATCAATATTTGAGTTGATATATTTGATCTTAAGAAGGTTTTAACATGAAAGATTGATTTCATCTATGTATAAAGATCCAAAAAAATGTCTCATGTGTAATAGGAGAATTTTCAGGAAAAATTTTTTATATTAAGTATATTTATTTAGGGATCTCGATATGAAACACGATGTCGACCTACATAAATATACTAAAAATATCTCTTATCTTATAGGGATTTTATTGCACCTCAAAAATATATTTATCATGTATAATATTTTCTCGGGTATCGACCATTAATTAACGGCATTGATCTTTCGCCATTCAGGTCAATGAGTTAGTATGTCCCTCCTTAAAATACTTTATCAATGACAAAAGGGCTCTCCCAATTAAGCTCGAATTTGTCACCGAATTTTTTATTAGAAATAATTGGTCTTCTCAACACCAAGACTAATTCCCCTTTTTGAAATGTTCGAAGTCGCACTGTATGATCAAAAGTCCTGGACATCTTCGCTCGATAAACTTCCAAATTTTTAAAAGCTTACAATCTAACTTCATCAAGCGCGTCGAATTCCTCCATTCTCAAACAAGCATTTTGATCTTCAATTAGATTGTATTTGATGGCTACTCGAAATGAAGGCAACTCAACTTCAAGCGAAAGAACAGCTTCGGTTTCAAATACTAATGAATAGGAAGTGGTTTTAATCGGCGTCTTGTAGGTAGTTCGATACGTCCATACTATCTCTATCAGTTTGGTATATCATTCTCTCTTATTTTTAGTGAGGATCTTCTCGAACAATTTGATCAACGTCTTGTTGAAAGCTTCTGCCAGACCATTTGCCATTGCATTATATATTAAAGAAAATCGCCAATCAATTTACTGTCGATCGACAAATCTATAAATCTTTGTATTTTTGAAAGCTCTGTCATTATCAAAAATTATTCGACGCGACACTCCAAATCCATACACCACATTATGCGTGAAGAAGTTGATCACTAGATCAGCAGTAACTTCTTTAAATAGGATAGCTTCAACCCACTTTGAGAAATAATCAGTCACTATTAAGATAAAGCGGAGGCCAGCTGATGACAGCGGATCAATCTATCCAATTACATCTATACCCTAACATTCAAAAGGCCATGATGTTATTGTTGGGTGTTGTGAATTTGGAGGTTGGTGGATTATATACTCATGTACTTGACATTCATAACACTTCTTAACATGATCGATACAGTCTCTCACCATAGATAGCCAATAATAACTCATCCTTTTGATCTTTACTGTCATCTTGAGATATGACTGATGTGCACCACAAAGTCCTCCATGAACTTCAACCATCATTTTGCTACCTTCATCTATATTTAGGCATCATAGTCACATTTGTTCAAATGATCTACTATATAAAATGTTGTTGACGAAAGCGTAGCGCAACATTTGCTTCTCGATTTGAGCTGTCAATGATTTATTATTTGGTAATTTGTCTTCTTTAAAGTAGTCGATGAAGGGTTGTCTCCAATCATGTGGCTCTTCTACAATAAAGGTTTCCCACTGTTTTTTTGAAGCAATGTCATTCTTAGTTTTTCTTGATATAACTTCTTGTTGATTTTAGGATGAGGAGCAACCTGAGTCGCATCCTGTTGAGTCGAATTTGATAACCCATCTACCTGCGGGGATTGATACTTTGCTAGCTCTAGAACTCGTCGAGTAAATATCCCGATCATGACATTCACCATTCATACTTGTCATCTCCTTAGTTAATTTTCCTAAGCAATCTGCTTTGCTATTCTCGGATCGAGAGGCTGGAGTTAGTGTGACATTTGGTATTTGCTTCATAAGCTTAAGAACTCATTTGTGGTAGAAAGCTAACTCAAGTTTGTTGATTTTATAGATATCAAGTACTTAATTTATAATAAATTGAGAATCACCGAAAATATGCAAGTTTTAAATGTCTAAAGTTTTAAATGTCTATAAAAATAACTTCTTCAAGACCTGCAACTAATGCTTCATACTCAGCTTCATTATTAATTCTTGGCTCAGTCAACCCATATGATCGTCTCATTATTCCTTCTTCTAGTTTTATGAAGACGATGTCGATTCCTGCTCTTGCCTTCGAGAAATTTAGAGGTTTGACTTGTTTGATCGATGAGGCTCCATCAAAATATATTTTCCAAATTTGAGATTTTTCTCTTTCATGAATGAGCATAATTTTTTCATCAGACAAATTGTCATTAAGAGAAGAGTCCGCAAGGATTAGATGGGAAGCAAAAAAATCTGCTAAGATTTGCCCCTTTTACTGCTTTCTGCGGACGTATGTGATATCAAATTGTAAAAATAATACTCTCAATCTCGTCAAGCGACCTATCAATGTTGGTCTTGTCATCAAATACTTCAACGGATTGATCCTTAAGATAAGAGTAATTTTTTGAGATAACATATAATGACGAAATTTTTGGGCTGTAAAAATCAATATCAAACAGTGCTTCTCTATCGAAGAGTATCTCATTTCTTCTTCTATCAACCTCCGACTTGATATAATAAAGAGCATTCTCTTTGCTTTCTTCATTGCGTTATGCCAATAATGCTCCGAGAGACTCTTATAATACAGTTGTGTATAGAATGAAAGGCTTTCCAGGAGTAGGCGCTACAAAGATTGGTGGATCTAATAAATATATTTTAATACTATCGAAGGCTTCTTGACACTCCTTATCTCATTTGAACGGAGCATTCTTTTTCATCAACTTTGCAAATGATTGATAGCGTCATGATTGGTTTGATATAAATCGTCGGATGAATGCAAGTTGTCATTGTAAAGAACGGAGCTGACGTAAACTCTTTGCGGAGGCATCACCATAATTGTCTTGATTTTAGCAGGATCGATTTTAATTCCTTTATGGCGTACAATGTACCCGAGAAATTTTCTAGAGGACACCCCGAATGCACATTTTAAAGGATTCATCTTAAGATCATATTTTATAATTCTCTCCAATATAATTTTCAAGTCTTCAAAGTGATTTTCACGATTTAAGCTCTTCACCACCAAATCGTCAACATAACATTTTACCTTCTGGTAAATCAACTCATCAAAAATACACATCATAGCTCTTTGGTATGTAGCTCCAGCATTCTTCAATCCGAAGGGCATGACTGTGTTGCAGTATATACCAATTGGCGTCTTAAATGATGTGTGCTTCTCATTTTCAAGAGTCGTCTTGATTTGATTGTATCCAGATGATTCGTCCATGAATGAGAATATGTCGTAGTTGGAAGTATTGTCCACTAGTAATTCTGATATTGGAAGCGGAAGTCATTTTTTGGGCACGCCTTATTTAGGTCCAGGAAGTCAATGCAGACACGGATTTGTCAGTTCTTCTTCCTAACTAGGACAATGTTGGCTATCCAATCTACATACTTTTACCGGATGAAGCTTGCTTCGATCAGCTTCTTAGTTTCTACAATTACCTGTTAGTCAATCTTCAATATCATTCGTTTAGGAGCTTGCTTAACAGGCGTCGCATCTAGTTTAATAGTTTATGAGCTACATTGGGAATATGCATGTCGTATATCCGTGCAAAGCAATCCCTGAATTTATAAAGTAGCATTTTTAGCTCTTCAACTTTCTCATCAGATAGAAGGCACTGACGAAAGTTGGACGAGGATCATCTTCAGCTCCTAGGTTGATTTCTTTGAGTTCATCCATAGTAACTGTCTGTCCATCATCTTCGAGTTCTTCAGCCACAGGCTTGGCCTCTATTTCATCATTTGTAAGAAGAATTTTATGGAGATCATCTTCTTCGTCACTATTAGTTTCGATCTCAACTTCTATTATATTATAACAAACTTTATTTTGATGAGATTTGTGGATGAACCCAAGACCTTTAGAGATAAACTTATCACTTCTTCGTGATGCTTGAGGACTTCTTTGACTCCACATCTTGCTAAAGATTTGAGTTCTCTGCTTAATAGTTCTAATATGAATTCCAAGCTTATGCACCCAAGACCTTTAATGATAAACTTATCATTTCTTCGTGATGCTTGAGACTTTTTTGGCTCATCTTGCTAAAGATTTGAGTTCTTTGCTTAGTAATTCCAATATGAATTACAAGCTTATGCATCATTCTTCGCAGTTTCTGTGAATAGTATATTAGTATTCATGTTGGCACTATCTCATCGAAATTTTCACGTTAAGTAGGTCGATCAAAATTGTGAGGTTGAGACTCTTCAGATTTGAAAAATAAAGTTCTTGTTCTGCCACTCTCACTCAACAGTGGATTCTTGGACCTGTGGTCCAAGTGTCACGCCTCGATGCTCACTGTGCGGGACTCGAATTAGTTGACATCTTATCGGGGTTATGGGAGAAGGTCTCCTTGAAGGAACAACTCTAGCCTCCATGATAACAGGACCTTCATATTTTCTTTTTATCAGTCATTTCTCCTTAGCAACTTTGAGGACCTGATGCACTCTCGCATATATAGTTTCGAGTTTCCCATTGGATAAGCTAGAACCTGATGTTATCAGGTTCAGAAGTACTGTTTGATTTGATTAGTAGAGTTGTTTCACTTTACTCATCTTATACTGTCAAACATATTATAAGTTAAAACACTCGCTTCTGATTCCACAATTGGTTACATAATTTTTTGCTTGAACAATAACTGTTAAGCACGCAATTCAATATTTCTCGTTTTACGCTACCACTAGGTTAGCTTGCTTTCAGATGAAGAATCTTTTGCATCGCTACTTCTTCTCGAGGCTTCGGCCTTCATATTTGTTTTCCTTTTTGCTAGGACCTTTCGACCTACGATCCAGGTGTCACGCCCCGATGCTCACCATGCAAGGCTTGTTTAGAACGATCTTGAGTTATTACTACCACTGATGGTAGCTTTAGTAGTTGAGCATTTTTCGACTTCTCTGATAATTGATCTTTGATATCTTTTATTCATAAGGCATTTTCTTTTACAACCTTTAAGGCTCGATGTACTCGAACAGATAGAGTTTCAGGTTGTTTCTTCTGAAGGGTTGGAGCTGATTGCTATTTAGCCCAAAAAAAAATCGCTTAACATCACCAGTAGAGCTATCTCTTTTCACCCATTTCAAAATTTCAAATTTATTGCGGGTGAGAATACTCGTTTCTGGTTGTGTAATAGATGACCTAGGTGAGAGCTAATGAACTCCAACTCAGTATTCGTTCTTTCTCTGCTACCTCCGGGTTAGTTTTCTTCTAGAATAGGAGGCTTCAGCATCATGCCTTCCTAGTGTGAAAGGTTCAACTGGCAGAGTTGCCGCATTCACAAGTATGATTGAAACTTTCTGTCAAGTGATGGTTCTTTTTATGGCTAGCACCTCAGAATGACTCAATCTTTCGAATACAAAAACTCTTTTTCGAGGAACCTCAGTAGTAGTAGTGGTCATTTCAATTGTCCTCTTCCTCTACATAGGTTAGTATGTATAATATGCATGTGCTTCAGGTAGAGGATTATTTGCAGCGGCGGTAGCTAAAAAGTTTACACTAACAAATTAGATAATAGCTCCAACATCTCCAGTATTGATTATAGCATTAGCCAGACAAATGTTGACCCTACGACCTAGTTGCATTATGAATGGTGTGCTGTGAAGATCCATCTTTGCAAATGAAAGATGGGGATTAGTAGTTAATAATTGATGTATCACCCCACACTTTCAAAATACAGAAATACAACAGAACAATCATATTAGTCATAAAAATATGGTTGACTTAAATTTAATTTCATTGATGATTGATTTTAAATTCTAATTTTTATCATGCTTCACTGCTATTATAGCTTAGAATCGACTAGTCAAAGATGGAAAGAAAACTCGCTCTAACTGAGTCACCATGGACTCAGAAATTGCCACCCTCTCTCACAAATGAAGAGAATTTAGATGTAATTTTCGAAAGATATGGAATAATAGACAGACACTGAGATTTCCTCATTTTGACTTTAGATTCTGCCCTGTTTCCTATGCGCAAAGACTATAGTTAATTACTCCTCTCTAAGAGAACTTTCGACAAGGCAATCGTTAAAACGCTTAATAAATGACATAGGATGTGGAGTTTAAAATTTAAGATTATAAAATTCATCATTTTAACTTAAAGGATGGTTGGGGAATGATTTCGATTTAGATCCTAGTTTGCCAATCCGTCATTACATCCCTGATAGGATCGAGGAGTCGACCCAATCAACCGAAGGATCCAACATGCGCATCGCCGCCCAAGAAATCCTTATAGACCTGGGGTGGTATTTATCTAAGGAGACAATCTTAAGTTCATCTTAGCTAACAGATGACTTTTTCCTCTATCTGGTGTACCATATAATTCACAACTCAAAGGGTAGAACCATTAGGAGCATGTTACACGATGATTTGTGCCATTTAAATGAACCACCCGATCAAAGAACTCGATAAGAATCGATCATATACGCCTATCGTCACGCCATCAAAATAAAGCACGCCACGCCCTACTGCATTTAGATTGACAAGAGAACATAAGTAGAATCGGTTTAATTTTGACTTTCGTGTAGAGTTTTCTTACCACCCGACAAATAATTGTGAAAAGGTGAATTAGATTAAATTTTTAAATTTTTAAAGATTGAATTTTATTTAACCATTTAGAGTTTAGTGATTTGTCTGATTTTATATTTATATTGATAATTAATTTAGATTAATTTGATTTGAACTTGCAAGAGCATTTTGATAACAAGTATCCCCTCCGATTAAAATCTTCATTCAACAGGGCCATCATCGGGGTGGTTTATTCTTTCAGATCGTGTCGACTCTATTAATTTAATAATGAGATCGTACCGTCATATATGCAAATTTATATTTTTTTAAATCGAGATTCTTATCATATTATTATTGAATTTTGGTATTTACCCTGGCCCCAAGATCAAACCTAGAACTGCAAGATCATCGACACTAAGTTTAGAAATTCATCATAAATAAGGCTCATGTATTTAGTAATTTCTAATTTTATTTCTAAATCAAGAGATTAATTTCATTCATTTAATTCTAACTTACCGTCTTCCTTTATATCAAAATTTGCACTTTAAATTCGAAAGACATGATTTATACTTTTAGATAATTTCATCTAATTATCAAATCATCGAATTTCAAATAATTCATTAATTATTGAAATCGTTGACTTTGAAAATCATAATTATAATGAAATTCCTTAATTTTTGTATTGAAAGAAGCTTCATAATTCATAAAAAATTTAATTTTGCATCGTCTTCTGTTTACTTGTACGAAGAATTACAAATCGATGGCGTTTAATTCATTCATTTAAAAGTTTGCATAAAATCCAAACCACTTGAATATGACATAAGCTTGTTTCAAGAGATGTGTAATAGATTTGCATTCACTAAGATACTTGCACATATCTTTTAACATTAAAGTTGAGCTATTGAAAACATCATGCTGTTATATTTGCAAGCTCGCGTAAATTGAAATACTTGAATATTGTATAAAATTGCTTGAAAATGAATATAAAAAATTCACTTTACTCAAGTATTTACATGTATCTTGAAGCTATAGATTCAAACGGCAGTTTGATTTGTAGTTTTGCATGAAAATTCAACTCCTCAAAAATACTTCAATGAATCAATGGAGTGTAACATTCAAGTTGATTCCTCCTCATTTTGAAGGTTCTTCATTTAGCTTGTTTCTTGTTTTCATAACTCGTTGATTAATAAAGCTATTTATTTTCATACCTTATCATATAAATAATTTCTACATTCTTATGAAACATCCTTAGATATTTCAAGCTTGCGAATAGATCAACTCATGCTATGAATATAAGTATATCCTCTCTTTTCAATTCAACCTTCAACTCCATAGAATTCCCTCATGCGAATGTTTATTTTAATTAGGCATTACTGTCGGAACTTCAAGTGCTTGAATTGTAGTTAGTTATATTATGATATGCATATGAAGCTTATTCGAAACCTCCCACATTCATGGCTCTCTTAACGAATTCTATCGTCTTCATAACATATCATTAACCGACTCTTTGATTTCATAATTCACCAATTATTTGATTATAATTATCATGAGTTATGGTGGAGTCCACATAAAAATTGATTTGTGTCTATAAATAAAATGAATTCCCTTCTTCTAAATTCATTGTTTTCATTTGCTTTGACTTTCCCATTCTGCAAGTTCAATTGCATTTCATGTAAGATCTAATATTTTCATTTATCATTTATACTTCAATTTTCCTTTTAAGTTTTGATTCAAGGTTGTTTATGTAAGTCGTGGTGTTTTAAACGATTTTCATTTAAATTTGTTTAAGTCCAATTTCGAAAATCACAATATTTTTGATATTCCATTCCACATAAAACATTGAAGCTATTTTAACTTATCCAGTATTAATAGCATTGCCGGTTGTTCTCTGCATGAATATATATCTATATAAATAATATTCTCTTTTTTTTAAGTCCAAAATTTAATCAAAATTTCGATAATATTTCAACATAAAGTCCATAATTTTGGCTTCGATGCGTCACAATGGCGTGCTGGCAGACCTTCATCTTCTTGCCGCTACTACTTTAATTGGGGTCTTGAAGCACGCAAAAGAATACATATATTTTAGACATTCATCATCCCCAGTCTACATCTAACTTGTTTTTTGGCTTTACGGTATCTGAGCATATGACACAGCCTTGCCAGTCTTTATGCCCACTAATTGGCTTAGTGAGATCTTCGATCACCAAGCCCTATTGAGCTTTAAAGGATCTTTGATCACCTGAAATCAGAATTCCAAATTTTCTTTGATTCAAAAGAAAATGCCCTCGATTAACTCTTCTTGGGACTTTAGAAGAGAGGGTAATATGGGAAATATTGCTTCAATTTCTCTTAAAAAGCTTTAACTAGGCTCAGTGGACAAGCCGTCCACTTCATCTATTCGGCCAGGTGAAGAGTCGAGCGAAGGGGTCTCGATTTGGCCTCTCTGACGACAGGAGTAGCGGCTAAGACTTTGATCCAATAGATGGTCTCACGCAAGAGAAGAGAGGTGCGATAGCTAAAGCTTCAATTGAGCAAGGGAGGTCGACGGCATAACGGTCATGAGGAAGTCGGTGACTCAACTTCATGCGACGACAAGATGATTCATCCTCCTCTCTCTCTCTCTCTCTCTCTCTCTCTCTCACTCACTCGGGTAACCAAGGTATGCATGTGTGTAGGGGGAGAATCTTTCCGGTTTTGTGAGCGACGAGAAAGAGAGCCGACGAGAGAGGGTTTACGGGATTTTTGTGTTCGATTTTGAGGGAATGAACAAGAAGGGAAAAGTGAATCGGATGGGAAAAGAGAGAGGAGGGCGAGCTGTGGAAGAATCAATGAGTTCTTTTGGTTCCTTGCAGTTTTAGGGAGAAAAGAGGGGATCATGGAGCAATTTTTCTGGTTGAGAAACTGGAGGGGGAAGAGAGATCAAAGAGGCGGGATCGATTGAAGGGTGGGCTCGTCGCGTTGATTTTGTGTTTTCTTTGGTAAGCCTAAGAGGATCAACAGTGTCCAAATGAAATGATTTATTGTGCATTTCATTCAATCTAAACATCTTAGATACGCATACAAATATTCAAATGGAATGAGCTTTATTAATGCTTTATGAGGATAATATTTTACTTGATTCAAGTGTCTCATTAATTTGTATAAATGTTTATAAAAACTAAACTCTCACATTCAACACAACACAATCTCTCATCCAACTCAATGTCTTGGGACATACGTAAGTATTTGAATAAAACAAGCTTTCATAGGCATTACAAAGCAATCTTTTTTTTGCTTGATTCAAATATTTGATGTGCACATGAATATCTGAATGAGATGACTTCATCATGATTATCTCAAAATAATCCCTTATCTCATTTAGTTGTCATGAAACTTATACAAGCTTTCAAAGGAAATGATGATAAGTGAAGCTTTACAATACAATATATAAATTTAATTAAAACTCATGCAAATAGCTTAAAACGGGATATTCACATGCGTTTTGAGGAATTTCCTAGGTTTAATTTCAAATGCCTCGAAGCATGTGTAATTGCTTTATGAAATGAATGAGCGAACATATGTAAATATTTCAAATCAGTCATAAGCCAGTATGTGCCTCGACATGTGTTCTCTAATTGATAATGGATCGTGCTAAAAGTAACGATTGACTTAGGCTAGTTTGACTCTGAAAGTAGTGCAAGTGACTTATACTAGTAATTATCTTGAAAATATATACTCCTCCAAAAATCTTAATTTCAAAATCAAAGCACATGTATGTTATTTAATGGGCCGCTTTGCCTACAAAGTGAAATCGTAAGTCCTACTTAAACAATCAAATCCTATTTTTCTCGTAGGAATAAGAGTTAACAAGACTGATTGAAAATTAAATATTAAAAATTTTGATTTTACATTTGCACACGGCCATCAAAGGTCTTAGAGGTTGTTTGGTTAGCTAAAAAAAGAATGTCATGTAAAAGAAATTCAATGTAAAAGGAATATATATTTGAAATACTTTATAGTTGTTTGGATGGATATAAATTAAATTCAAAATTTTATTTTTTTGGTGTTTGGCTTGAGTAAAGTAAAATTAATATAAAATTGACGGCAGGTGGCGGTGGTGGATAGCGGTGAATCTGAACTCAGACTGACGACAGCAGAACCGGACAATGACAACGCGACAATGGCGGCGAAGGATCTGCGACAAGAACGACAGATGTCTGACAAAGGCGATGACACGTGGCCCTCTGACGGCGGTGGGCAATGGGCTGAAGGGTAAAATCGTAATGGGCGATGGGCTAAAGGGTAGCTATCACCATCACTTTATACCAACTGGTGTAAAATAAAATCATCCAAATCGGACAGAATTATTTTTCACTAGATTTAAGCGAAAGGGTAAAAAAGTAATGCATTATAATTTTACAAAGCATTTCTTTTTCAATTATCCAAATACCAATATTTTATTTTTCACTTAAAAATTGCATTCCTTTTCACCCGACCAAACAACCCCTTAATTAAGAAATTTCGCATTTAAAATTGCAAACTCTTCATTTCAATATTAAAAAATGATCATAAACTTTAACAACAAACATGATTTTCTATAAATGAAGATAGAGTCGTCGGGATTTGTAATATATTGAATATTTAAATTGATCTAAATAATATTCAAACAGATATTATAGATCTGATCCTTTGCAAATGACCGTGCAATGTTAATAAAGTCTATGCTTTGATAATGGTTGTGTTGAATGAAAGATTTAAACAAGAGGGATTCAATCTCAAAAAAAAAAAAAAAATTTAAAATTATCAAATTATAGTGTGAACGATCAAATAGTTGATAGTCGTGTTAATTGTAGATTTCAACCGAAGAGATTGATCTAAAAATAAAATTCTCAAATTAAAGTGTGAACGATCAAATGATTCACACCTTGATAATGGTTGTGTTAAATGAAAATTTCTACAAAATGGGATATTATTATCAAAAATGTGTTTAAATTTCAAATCAAACTAATTTAAAGAAAACATCAATACAAACGCAAAAGTTGATGAGTCATTAAGTTTTAAATGTTCTACTGAAATTCAGCATTAAACAACTTAAAGCAAAATTTCACTCATTCCACATTCCACAATCACTTATCAGAAGTGACAAATTAAGAAAACTCCTTAAGAGTCTCTAATTATATTAAAACTCTTACAATCTTATCGTCAATAAATTATGTCGTATGTCCATGATTTGGTCGGATGCTCCACATATGCGGTTATATGAAATCTCGGCCAGTAGCTTGGCCCCCCCTTATATATATCATTAGCATATATTTCCCAATGACTATGTCCTCTTGAGATGTAAAATATATGGTGCATTTGATAGAGCAAAAAATCTGTTGTCAACTAAGATGGACTTAAAATTGTATTCTCAAACAAACAACCCAAGTATATAAGATTCTCTAAGACTACACAACCTATGATTAGTAACAACGATTATGACAGCCCGGGACAATAGAACCATGAAATCTTGATCGAGCACGTCATCATTTCCCCAATCATCCGCTTTAAGTCTACAATGATGGATTTCATAAATTGTAAAATTTAAAACTTCATTCGTTGCTACTATACGCTATGTAATTAGCCACCTAACGGCTAGCATTAATCGAAAGTTCCCTCTCAACATTGAGAGAGGTAATTAACTATATGTACTTGTGCCATAGAAAACTTGGAATCAAATCTAAGTCCTCACAAAATGAGGGTGAAATCTCTTGGTAGTGTTTCATCTTCTAAATCATCTGCCTTCTGAAAATTTGACTGACATAAATATAAACTCTCTTCATCGAGAGGTCAAGTACAAATATTTGGAGCCCACACCAAGATCATAAATCATGATTTCTAGACCACTTGAATATCAAAACCATAAGACCTAGTTTCTCAATGATTGATTATCTATTTCTCAATGTCTTCGTGTGTGTTGATCAACCGAAAATCAAATCCTTCTTACTACTAAATGATAAATGATATTTGGAGCAATTATTAAATAAAATATGTTTTTGAGGCAGCATAAAAAGAAAATTGAAATTAATTTGCCATGCCAACAAACATCTCACTCATAATTGCAATCTTCAAAATCCATAAGATAGAAATTTGGAGAAAAATGTATCTCAAGCCAACTTTGATTAATACCCGACAACCCCAATGAACATGTCGTGCATTATTTACACTACTTTTTTATTAAAACATAATACATTTTGATAAGAAAAAAATTAATTGCTTGGAGGTTGTTCTTGTTGTAATCAAAGTCAGCTTAAGAAGTATTGCTCAAATATAAATGTGAATGCAAACGCAGATCAAAATGGAGAACTTGCCAGCAGCTTTGAAGATACTACTAGCATAAAACAGTATTCCATTAATACCACTTGCTTGCTGCAACACTAAAAGACCAATTCCTATCTGAAAAACAAAAAGAAACAATTGTTCCAATTAGAAAAAGGAACACAGCTACTTCATAGAAAATCATAAAGAATGAACAGAATTACCATAAGTGGAGCCTATATCTTCTTTGCTTAAGTTCTTGGAACCGTATAGCAGTTCTTCTATTTGATGATGATGCCACAGCCCTCTGCAAAACGCAAGTGCCTGCATAAGTGTCTAAACACTAATAGCCTAATGAAGTATTAACATTTTGGTCAAGATTTCCCATTACATCCATTAGTAAGAGTCTAACAAACAACACCTCCAGTACTTAGCAGCTCATAGTCTTTCTTTCATCGCTTTATGTAAGAAAATAATATCCCTACCTTGATTTCATTAACTTCTACAGTGATATCAGCATCAAAACCCCTCAAGACTTGGAGGGATGCTTCAAAATCTTCCATCATTCGCATTTTAGCCTGTATAAACATGATGTGATATTTGCAGATAGTAATAAGGAAATGGGTTATTGTTAGTTTTTATTTCCTAATGAAAAGTTAGTGGTCTTGGACTATACCAGCCACCTTGGAGACTCCGGAATAAAAAACAGACCAGGTATGAGCATTGTGCATGGAAGGATTCCTGCAAATTATCAAGTTTAGACATCATTCGAATTTTCTCAAGTTAATGAAACTTTTGACTCTTAAATAGGCTTCACAAACACCTCTAGTTCAGAGTTACTTCATTATTATGATGAAACAACACTTCCACGGGAGCTACGGTATGCCAATTAAACAATATGATTTCTAGATATCCAGTTGAATCCTTGTATGATTTCTTCAATATTATTATTAACATCTAACTACGGATCCAAATGACACAAGAAGCTAAGCTATGAAATGTCTCAATCAAGTTCATTTATTTATTTCCTAGTCAAGGTTGACTTCAGGTTGAAAATGATAGAAGTTTCAAAATCTTATTCAATCTTGTTTATTTACATTTTTTCACCAACCATGAACTCAAACAAAGCTTCGCTGAATCAATATAAGATGACAATGACATATATATAACCATATCAACCGGCATATGCATTCGATGTGGCTTATAAAAGAAAATAAAAAAACATAGAGTCATCTACTCAAGAACTTGGCTAGACATAAGTTTGCATCTTAGGTATACATCTATTAATCTATCCCACTGCAGGTGCATTGAACTGATGTAAACTAGAAAAATAAGAAGAAAAAGGTAACAAATAGACTGTGAAACAAGTACTAAATTAGCAAACAACAACAACAACAAGCCTTAATCCCACTAGGTGAGGTCGACTATATGAATCCTTCGTCTCCATTGTGTCCTATTATGTGTCAAATTCTCATTTAAATCAAGTATATTAAGATCATTTTTTATACATCTAAACCAAGTCTTTTTGGTCTACCTTACCTTTCTTAACATAAGGCAAATCTACTACTCTCTAATCGGGTCATCTGGACATGCTTTATGTGGCCAAACCATCTAAGGCGACTCTCCCTAATCTTATCTACTACTAGAGCTACTCTAACTTTTTCCCGAATATACTCATTTTGCATTCTATCTCTAAGAGTAAAGCCACTCATCCACCTAAGCATCCTCATCTCTGTAACACTTAGTCTTATGTTTCTCTTTTATTGGCCAACATTCCCATATAAGTCATTCGTCTTACCACCATCTTATAAAATTTTTCCTTAAGTTTAAGTGGAACTTTTCTATCACATAATAGGCGGATCATTCCTCCACTTCAACCATCCAACTTGAATTCTACTAATAACATCTCCATCTATTTCACCATCATTTTGAACAATAAAGCATAAATATCTGAAACACTCACTCTTAATAATGACTTGTTAACCTAATGTCACAACAACTAGAACTACAACTAAAATTAAACTCCATATATTCGCTTTTAGATCTACTTAAATGAAAACTTTAGACTCTAAAGTTGACCTACATAATTCAAGTTTCGTTGGACTCCTCTAGTCTTATCAACAAGAAGAATGTCATCAAAAAAGCATACATCACATCTTCTTGTAAATGCCTAGTAAGAACATCCATAACTAAAGTAAAAAGATAAGGGCTTAACGCGATCCTTGATGTAATCCAACCAAATAGGAAAATATTTTGTCAATCCTCCTTGTGTTTGGACACAAATGCTCTAGTATACATATCCTTAATGACTTAAATATAATCAATATTAACTCGCTCTTAGAACTCTCCAAAGAATATCTCTTGAAACTTTATCATAAGCTTTCTCTTCAATAAATATCATATGTAGATCCTCCTTACTTTCTCATGCTTCTCCATCAAACCCCTTAACAAATGTATAGCATCCATAGTAGATCTACATGAAACCAAACCGATTGTGAAACTTCACGTATCACATCGTAACCTATGCTCATTACTCTCTCCCATAATTTTAATGTATGGCATATTAACTTAATTCCTCTATAATTTCACTCTTATTCTTAAATATAGGAACCAAAAACTCTTTCTCCACTCATCATCTTTTTAGTCTTTAAAATGAAATTAAAAGATCAGTAAAGAAATTCCATGATCTCCTAAACATTTCCACACTTCTATTGGAATATTATTATCATCGCTTCCACATTTCATTTTCTTTAAAGCTTCACTAACTTCAGTTACTAAGACGACGATAAAATGAAATTCTTTATTTTTGTTTAGTATTAAGGTTCTAAAATCAATTTTCCTTCATCAAAAGTTTATCAAAATACCTCATCCACCTATTTTCAATATCCTTTCTAAAAAAAGTATTTTATTATTTTCATCCTTCTTCCTTTATCTTTACTTCTCTATCTCTTTTTGGTTTTAACTTATACATACATCTTTCACCTTCTTTGGTATCAATATATTGTATAAATTCTTAAAAGCTAAATTTTTTCAGATCATATACTATTTTCTTAGAATCTCTGGTCACTTTATATCTTTCCCATTCTCCAGGGTTTTCTATCTAATATTCTTATTTTTTATCTTTTTTCCTCGACTCCACCTATTCTTATTAAAAAGTTTTCTTTTGATTCTCCAAGACATCTTTAAGAACTGCTTAATTTCACTTGTTATTTTTCTCACATAATGTTACTTGAACACCAAATTCTAATCTCTCTTGCTCTTAAAATATTTTTATTTGTGTTCTTAAATGTCCCCATCTAATTCTAGACAATAATTTAGTTTGTTTTCTCTTTATATCATCTTAAAATCTAAAACTAATCGATGTTTAGATTTTACTTGGAATACCTACAATCTTTCTGATTTAAACGATATATTTTTCTTATCGGAAAATAATCAATCGTGTTTTCTTGATCCATTTTTTATAACTAATAATATGTTCATCTCTTTTCTTAAATAAAGTGTTGTATAAAACATAAAATTTAAAGCAAAATCTAATATAGTCCTTCTTGGTGAATCTAAATCCATAATGAATCTTTTAAAATTTTTTTCCACTCTACCAACATTTAAATCTCCTCCAATAAATACTTTTCTTGAGGGTATCTTTTGTATTAATCCTCTAATTCATTCTAAAATTTTCTTTTACGCTTACCTCCAAACCTACTTGAGGAGCGTAGACACTTATAACATTGATAATCTTAGATCAACATAATCTTTAAAGTATAATTTATCTCCACATCTATTAATATTTATAACATTATCCTTCAAATTTTTATCTATAATCACACCTATACCATTTTTTAGTTCACCATTACCTCTACAAAGTGTAAAATCTAAACTATCAATCTCCCTTGGCCTTCTTCCCAACCCATTTATTTCTTGAACACATAAAACATTTATCTTTCTATGAACCATAATATCTATTAATTCCATTAATTTGCTTGTAAGTACCATATTCCAAGATCCTAACTTAATTCTAGTTTCATGGACTAACTTATTTGCGCATTCCATAATGTGAGAACCCTTATTTAACTGCACCGATCGTGGCTCAGCACATTTTTTATTCAGAGTCATACATAGCGTCTTCGAGGGGCTAGCATTAACACAATGATTTAATGGATTCATGTCATGATTATTTCGACAAGTTTTACGCTGGTTGTCAACTACCTAACGCAACCCTCCACTTTTCACATCCGGACTTGGGACCGGCAATGGCACTAAATCAGCATTTTATCAAAATCATATTAAGTTACTTCTTTTGAAAATTAGCATGTTCACAAATATACATAAATAAGTGTGCTTATGTTGAAACTTGTTCATTAATGTCAATCTTCATAGATTATGTTCAAGCTAATCAATCAGCTAAATAAAAGAATAATAAAAAAGCATTGTCAACACAATTATCCAAGTTGTCCTTGAGTGTAAAATTCACTTACAATCCTTCATCTAACACCAACTATTGTTTCTAAGTCCCATAAACTTAAGGGCATAATCGATGCAACTAATCTCCAATTTACTAATAAATAAGTAGATAAATCTAAATGAGAAGAGAAAGCGCTGCATCAATGATTTGAAATACTAAGTACAATCCTTTCTTTTACCCATCACTGCAAGCGCTCTCCAATTGACAAACATTCCCAGAAGGTAAGCCAGCATAATGCCTATGGTCACAGAAAGCTGCATAAGTAAAGCTCATTATCAGAATACATTGTGAATCATTCTCCACAAGAAGTAAAGGAGCTAGTAACAACCAACCTGATTGACAGCACCGAGCCCACCTCTCAAGTTCTGAGGAGCAATCTCTGCTATATAAACTGGTACCTAAAAGCACACCACCAGACATTAATCCAAAGAGCACCTCAGAGAACCAAATAAAGATTAACATTAAACTTTGCATACCGTGTAAGAGATTACGCCAACCCCAAATCCCTCCAGCAACCGGCCCATATACAAGAACGACGAGTCCTACAACCCATTCTCAGAAAAACAACCATCAATAGAGTATTCGTGCAACAGAACGGCACTTATTAGTATAAGAAACCACCTTGGCAAACGAGATAGCCAGCCAACCAATGATGTTTGGAATCGAAGCGATCATAAGAGACTGCAGATAAGCGTTATCAATCGTTTTGTGATCAAAGACCGAGTAATGGGACCAGATTTATGTTGGAGAGTTTAAAAGCGTACCCCCTTCCGCCCAATGTACTCGGCAATCTGGCCGCTGGCAATAGCCCCAACCATGGCGCCGACGTTCGATAGCGAGCCAAAGATCGAGAACTGACACCAACATAGCCCAGATCAATACAACAGCGAGGGGATTGTTTAATTAAAAGGTAGTGAAGACGCGAACCTCTGAGAGAGAAAGATTGAGGTCGCGAATGATGTCTTCCTGAGTGGGAGAGGAGTAGCCGCCAGTGAAACCGAACTGGATGGGGCCGAGGGCGACGATGAGAGTGCAGAGGACGACGGAGATAGAGGAGTCGCGGATGACGGAGGCGGAGGATCCCAGTTTATCCATCAAGCTGGATTGCCGAGATCCCAGGCCCATCCTGTACCAGCTCCCCGTGTGCAGGAACGGCTTCCGAAGGTCTGACCTACCTTCCTCCCCACTGCTATCATCCCCTCGAAAACTCATCCTTCTCTGATCCGAAGATGACGAGAACGGAGAAAAGGATGAAATGGACGAAGAGGCAGAGGTAGTCCGTCAAGCCGCGGTGTTTTCCCTTTTGCCAAAAAAAAAAGTTGTCCTTTTATGGGGAAACCGAGCTCGAGGGAACTGAGGGAAAAGGACGGCGACGGTAATGGTGAGCGGCGACAGAGCGGAGAACAAGTGGAGGACAGGCGCGGATAGCGTTATGAGAGTACAGAATCGGGATAGAGATTATCCTGGCCGCTCCTAGTCTGTCTTCGCTCGTGCACTCAACTCCTCGCAGCGACTTTTATCTGATCTTGTTACCATTGAGCAGCCGTTAGGGACCCTCGAGCTTGGATACTTCCTTTGCTCAAGACAATGGAGGTTTTTTTTTTTTTCTTTTTTTTTTTTTAAATGATGCTCTGATTGTGGATACAGTTGAACGCATCGAAAAATAATTAGAAAGCAGTCGAAAACTAATCCCAAAGCAGGTTTGTTTTATCCTTTTCTTTTTAGCAGTTTGAGATCTGAATGTGTCCCAAAATTAGAGATAATCTCTACCAGTTATCCCCCAATAACTTAGGGGCACCTATTCATTTCAGTTTTTGTGTGCTGTATGATTTTTTTTTTTTTTTGAAAATTGAGGACAGAAGCTCAATTTCATTCCAAAAAGTATTACAAAAGGATCTATAGAAAGAAAAATTCAGGGTCCAAAATTAAAAAAAAAAAAAAACTAGTGTTATAATAAGAAAGGTCCTGGACTCAGACAACGTTGGCAAAGACAGATTCGCACACAGTTACCAGGCAAAGCACGCCTTCATTGGCAATCACAGCCATCCAGCATAAAGGAATTGAGCTGAAGAAAAACTGAATTGAGAGTTCCAGCTGACAACACAGTAAAGCTCAAGGTCCAAATAAAACTATCAATAATTGCTAAAGTAAGAGAGGTCCTGGACTCGTAGAGACGTGCTAAGACATATTCACACCACCGGTGAGCACTCCACGCTGACAACGCCATCCGGTAGAAAGGAAGGCGGAGTCGAAGCGGGAGAATTCCAACCAATAGCACTTTAACACTAGCGACAAACTCCAAGTAAGAGTTCAAAGAGTCTTCACTGGAAACACATGCGAGCACCAATAGCGACAACAAGTCCCCAATCACCCCATCGAAGCCAAAATGAGAAGGGTCCCAAAAAACAATAAACATTAGATCACAATTCCAGGTTTCAGCCATTGTCAACCATGGATAAACTCAAACCCGTGCCAGTACTTGAATTGAATTATTTTGGAGTAGCAGAGACTCATCATTGTCCAGCCATAGCCCATTAGAAGAATAAAACTTTGTGCAATACCATCGACCAAACAGAGGCAAGTCCATCCAGACCCTAAAATAGAAGATAGGTATAAAACTCAAGGGTAACCTTGCAGCCAACCATCTCAAGAAGTGGAGCAAAGCTCCAAACAAAAAGCAGGAGCCAAACTAAGTGAAAAAATGATAGCAATTGAAATAGAATCATCAAAGAGCCAAAATAACTAGCAGCAAAAGACCCCTAGGGGGTCTGTCCTGCAGGATATTTTTCCCACAGTCAAGCCATTTCCTTATACTATTAATCACCGGCAGCGGCCATTTGTCTTTGAGATGCCATCTGCTAAGTTTAGCAGCAACACTAAACTTAATATTAATAGAAATAGATTCAACAGAGCATGATTTGTTTGTAAATATTATTTTGTTCCGTTCACCCAGATAGTGTAGAGCGACCTAGAATAAGGAGATATAGTCTCTTCAAAGATGAGTGATCAAGGAGGGAGGAAGCAGAGAGGACTGTCTGAAGGGTGGGTTGAAGAAGAAAGAAGCTACCATTAGGTAGCAGGTCTCTTATGATGTTATGAGAGAAGGGACAGCCAAAAAAGAGATGGTTATGGGATTCTTTTTCAGAGAGGCAGAGGAGGCAATCAAGGTATGAACCAAAGCCCCTCCTGCAAAGCATATCCGATGTTTTGAGCCCTCCCAGATTTTTCATCCAACAGAATATCGCATAATTTATTGATCCTTTAAACCATATTTCCTTGAAATTTTTTGAGGAGGGAAACTAGCCAAATAAGGAGTTTAGGATGCATTTACTATTGATTGAATTTTGTCCATTCCAGTGAATAGTGTCTATTCCAGAATGTAGCTCTATTTTTAAAATGGAGAGGGAACAAGAGAGAATCAGTTTGAGAAAGCAGAAGGGAGCTCCCAGCAGCTTAGTATAATAATGGCATTTAGAGTAGAATATGTGGGCAAGTTAATTAGGGAGATGCATTCAGGACCACATATATCCATGAGAGGCTTACCATTACACCACGGATCATAGTATAAGGAGAAGAGAGATCCATCACCCACAGAATATTTCAAATTCTCTTTGATTCTAGAAGCACAGTTTTGTAAATCTCTCCATAAAGGAGAGGACGTTGGTGGTTTTTGCCAGACAGAGCCGTATTTCTTCTTACACCAATTCGAGAATGTGGAGGTGTGATTAAGCACTTTCCATAGGATTTTAGTCTTGCATATAGAATTTAGAACATTGATAGAACATAGTCCAGTACCCCCTTTCTCCTAGGTAAGATTATTTTTTTCCATGATATAGGGTGCATTTTGCCTGACACCTCTCCATGGTAGAAGAAATTTGCAGTTAAGGCCTTAATCTTTTTGATAATACATTTGGGAATAGTCATAGCTCTTAACCAATAGGTTAAGTAGCTATTTATAGATGACCGGATAAGCTGAAATCTTCCCCCATAAGAAAGTCATTTAGATTTCCATTCTGCAAGCCATCTATTGAGTTTATCTAGCAGAGAAGTACAATGGGAAGACTTAATTTGTCCAACCACAAGAGGAATACAGTATTTTAGAGAAAAATCTCCCGGTTCAATGTTTAGCAAAAAGCTTAGAAGAACAGAGTTTCTTGAGTTCTTAGAGAAGCAGAGAAGTGATTTATACCGATTCACATCTAAGCCGTTAGGGAGGAAAATGCAACCAGCACCCCATTAAGAGTAGAAATAGATTAGTGATCCGCAGCCCCTGCCATTAGAATATCATCAGCAAATAAGAGATGAGAAATAGAATAGTTACCAGTGGTAATTGGTTTGAATTGGTTTGTTTTCCCCTTTTCTTCAAGTATGCAAGAGAACACATCCATAATAATGGTAAAAAGGAAGGGTGACAAGGGGCAACCTTCTCTCAATCCGTTTGACGATTTAAAGTATCCTTCAATTTGTCCATTTAAAACTATAGAGAAGGGAATATCCGAGATGCAGGCACTAATCCAATCCACGAATAAATTTTGGGAAACCTTTTTGAATAAGTCTGTGCATAACCATGGATCTTTTACAATATCAAATGCTTTATACAGGTCAAGCTTGGCACAAAAGAGCTTGGGAGAGCTTCTTTTGTTGAATTCCAAACAGAGTTCTTGAGCAACCGAAATGTTGTCTGCTATATCTCTATTTTTAATGAAGGCAGATTGAGCTGAATGAATTATAGTAGGGAGAACCAATTTTTGTCTATTTGCCAAGACCTTTACGATCACTTTATAGAAGTTGTTGCATAGAGATATAGGTCTGTAGTCATTCAAACCAGTAGCATGCTTGATTTTGAAAATTAAGGTAATAATTGTGTGCTTGAAAGCCTTGGGGAGTCATTTGATTTTAAGGAAATGGTAGGCAGCAAGCATGAATTGGTCCCCTATGATATCCCATGAGGAGATGAAGAGTTTGGATGTGAAACCTTCGGGTCCTGGAGTTTTGTCCTCATTTATGCTTCTTAAGGCAGCCATGATTTCTAAATCAGTGATAGGTGAGCTTAATTCTTCAGCTTGAACAGTAGAAACAAGAGCACCCGTAGGGATATCAGATAAAGACAGCCCCTCCTCAAGAGTTTTGTTCAAAAGGAAAGAATAGTACTTGCAGATTTCCATGACGATTTCAGAGTTGTTTGTAATAGTTCTTCCATCCACCTGAATTTCCTTAATGAGATTAGCATTGTGTCATTCCTTAATAGAACAGTAGAGAAATTTTAGGTCATCGTATGCTTGAGTAAGCCAAGAGATTTTGGCTCTTTGCTTATCCCATAAGCTCTCTTTCTTAGCAATATTCCCATATCGAGCATTAATTTCTTCTAAATTTTAGATAAGTCTGGTTGGACGGATCACTCTCAAGAAGATTTAAGTGGTGTTCCTGTTCTCCTTGTAGGGTTTTGAGTTAATGTTCCAGAGAGATGGGATCTAGCTTGTTATTTTTGAGAGATTCTTTGACATATTTGAGCTTCTTAAAGAGCACCCTGATGGGGTCTCCATAAACATAAACTTGCCAAGCTTTAGAAACTATATCTTGAAACTTTGAATTAAGAACCTAATGGTTTTTGAAAATGAATCTATGATTCCTCAGAAGATGGTTATAAGAGGAGACAATCAGAGGGGAGTGGTCTGAGGTTAGAGGGAGAAGGACTTTGTAAGAGGAGGTAGGGAAGGCATCTAGCCACTGGGTATTGCACATTGCCCTATCGATTCTGGTTTTAATATGGTTATCTGTTCTAAGATTAGACCATGTGAAAAAAGTTCAGTGTTAGGAATATCCAAAACCCTGAGTCATTTACACATTCTTTAAAATTAGTTAGCTGGTTAGGGGAATAGGGTTGCCACCAGCCTTTTCATTTGAGTATAGGACACATTTGACTCCCTAATCACCAGCCAAGGGTCGTTTATAGATGAGGAAAGTTGACTTAGGAAAGACCAGAGCTCCCTTCTATCCCTAGCCTCATTATGAGCATAAACCCATGTAATAAAGTACCTTGGACAAGCAGGGGAAGATACCATCTCATGGATAAATTGAGCATTTGTACAGATAGGGGAAAAGGAGAGATAATAGGGGTTCCATTTAAGCCAAATCCTGTCACCCGAGCACATCTCAAAATTGTGACAACAAACTTCATTTCAAAATAAGGTCATCTTCTTAAAGAAAAGAGGGTTATTTGTACCATCTGTACTAATTTTAGTCTCCAGAAGATAGAACATGTCGAGATGATTTTCCTTAATAGTTCGAGCATAGTCATCGACCTTTTCCGTAAGGTCTCTCAAAGATCCAAACTTAGGGAAAGACATAACAGATGTATTAATGATTCTTGCCTTTCTTCTTAGGCTTTTGGCCTAAGAGGGCAAGAGAGTTCGGGGATTTGGAGGTCTCAGTGTCTTGATTCAATTTCCCGGGAGTTTTGGGAATATAATCTTGAGGTCTAGTTGAGGAGTTTTTTGAAGGGGAGCAAGCAGCGGATCTAGTAGTGATAGAGTATGAGGGTGGAGGATTGGATTAGGTTTTAGCCTCTCCAATAACAGCAGGATCAGGTTCATCGGGGTCAGAGTTAGATAGAGATTGGGTTGGGAGTTGATTTAAGTCGTTTAGGGAGGTTGAGAGGTTGGGAGTTTGTCCCCCAGTAGTGTGTGTGGCGAAAGTCGAAGAGGATTTGAATTGGAAACAAAGGTAGAGGAAGAGGGGGTGAGATGTAGGGAAGTGGTGGAATTAAGCTCTTTAGTGATCTATTGAGGATTATCCGAGGGGGGCCTGTTTGGTTTTAGAGGAGGTCGACGACTCTAGTTTCTACCTCTGATAGATGGCTGAATAGGTGGATTCAAAGGACAAGTCTTCTCATCGTGAGAGAAGGTAACACAATTTGGGCACGCTATGGGTTTCCGATCATATTGAACAGCTTGATCAATCCTTAACCCGTTTAGGTTTAAAGGGATGGAATCTGGGAGCTGGGATGAGGGGGATACCTAAACACACACACACGGGCGAACGTGAGATAAGCCTTGGAAGCGGTGAGGTTATCTACAGCTATAGGGATGCCGATTTTGCTTGCCACTTTTGATAGTCCCTCTTCATTCCAGCAGCAAAGGGGGAGGCTTGGAAATTTGACCGTCAGAGGGATGTCCGAAAAGTTCTCTTTGATCGGTCGGAAGTCCCAAGTCCACTCCCGAAAGATAAAGGGTCTCCCGTTTAGGAAGCAAGGGCCGTCGTTCCACACCAAATCGTAGTCTTCTTTGCAAGTAAATCGGAACAAGAAAAAATCTACCTCTAGTGTTAACAGATCCAAATGGCCTTTAAACACCCATTTCCATTTGATAGCAGCGAGAAGAGAGTCATAGAAAGGTCGCTTCCCTATAGCGTGATCGACCAAGGAAAGCTCTCA
This sequence comes from Cymbidium sinense, assembly GCA_021442155.1. Lineage (NCBI taxonomy): Eukaryota > Viridiplantae > Streptophyta > Magnoliopsida > Asparagales > Orchidaceae > Cymbidium > Cymbidium sinense. The sequence goes on from CM038221.1 coordinate 52,004,787, forward strand.
ATCCTTCTGACCCGCAATTAATTCATCTTCTGAGAAAGAAACCTCCGCCTCGTGTGAGGGCTTGAATGTGAGTGACAGAGAGTTTTTATTTTCCTTTTGGGAGTTCAACAAGGCCTTCCAATTCCAAGCAAGAGATGGCATTTGGGATGGGGGTTGTTGATTAGAGGCCAGACCAGCCCCAGAACCAGAGGCGAGATGCGGAAAGGAAGAGGCCGAAGCAAGATCCATGGTACCCGAAAATCAGAGGAAGAAAACCCGGCCGTGGCGGAATAGCCACGGTAGAAAAAAATAGTATCAGAAATAGGTGCAAACGAACCGCGTTCAACAAGCTACTCACTCGGCTCGATTAGCTCATTTATGTTCGTTCATTTAATTAATCGAACGAGCTTGAACACTTTTGTAAATACTGATTCTTAAATGAACAAGCTTGAACAAGTTATTGTTCAGTTCAGTTATGTTCGTGAACAGTATCATTTAAAGCTCGCGAACAAGCTTGTTAAGGAGCTCGATAATGGCTCGATTAAGGATCGATTATGGCTCGATTAAGGCTTGTTCATAAACGATACTGTATAAGGCTTGATTAAGGCTCGATAATGGCTCGATTAAGGCTCGTTAAGGAGCTCGTGAACACAATTTTTTAAACGAGCTCAAGCTCGAACACCATCCTAGAAGTCGAATGGGCACGAGCTCGAAGCTCATCTTGGCAACGAGCTTGAACTCGAGCAGGCTCTGGTTCAGTTCGGTTCGTTAGTCTGCAAAACAAAGAAGAACAACAAGAGAGGAGAGGAAGAAGAAATCACTTACCGTCAGAGAAGGAAAAACCCTAAACGACATACCTTCGGTTTGGAGCGTTATTAGGTTAGGGAGTTATCATTTTCTCTTTAAAGCTTGCGGTAATATTACAGTAGCAGACTAGGAGTTGCATTAGCGTTCTCTCTCTCTCTCTCTCTCTTTCTCTATGTCTCTCTCAGCCTCTAAAACTCGTGGAGTAGTATGCGGCTGCGCTGCATGATTCATGAGATTTTGTCACGACAAGACATAATAGGTAAGAGAAATGCTAGAGGCAAGCGGATAAATTGGATAAAAGTATTAAAAAATTTTCAAAAAAAAAGTATGAAAAATTTTATATTTAAAAATTAAAAAAATCTGACTTTTAAATGAAATATATTTATTATTTATTTTAATTTATAATTAAAATTTTCATCATAATCAAAATATCACAATTTTTATAAGATGTCCAAATCAATACTAATTCAAATAATGTTCGAACAATATTCAAATAAAATTCAAATCATTTTTACATTAAAATTTGGATGCAATTTTGTTTAATCTAAACATATTATATCATTATTAAAGACAATTCAATCGTGATACGATCATCTTTTAAATATTGATCTAATATGGTTCAAAAACTATTTGCTTATTGTTGATCTTCACATATGTGTCATAAGTCGAACTAATTCGACGGACGTCGGTAAGATCGCAAATCATAGCTCAAAATACACCTCAAAATTATCAAAATGACCTCGTCGGCGAACCGACTTGTCGTGCGTTGAAACAAAATGGGTCAAAATATAAATATTTCAAGCGAGATCGTCGATCAATGTATGACGCGCATAACGAAAATCGGGAAGCTGTGGCGATGTTGAATGACCTCCGTTCATGAAACTGAGTGCATCGTTAACTTTAAAACATCGAAGACTACCAAATGAGATTGTTCATGCTCAATTTGGACTAGTTTGTGCAAATGTCGAATGATCAAAAGTGACAGTGCGTAAATCGAGGTTGAAATACACTAGACGCCGCCAAAATCCAAATGACCTCCGATCGATGAACGGACTTCGCCATTGCGTTCAGAATGTCAAAACTGGTTAGAATATAAATATTGCACAACTTGATGATCAATCGATCAAGCGATCGAGTCGTTAACGTGCTTGCACGCATATCGGGTCAGAAGGTGCCGACACAAATCAAACGACCTCCATTCATGAATTTGATTGATCCCGTTAGTTTCAAAATATCAAAATCTATCAAGTAAGACTGTTCGTACTCAATTCGAACAAGTCTGTATGAAAATCGAGCGGTCGGAAGTGATAATGCGCATTTTAAGCTGAAATGGATCCAATTCGACGCCGACTCAAACCAAATGGCCTCTGATTATGAAATAGATCGCGCAATTGAATCCGAAAAGTTGAATTTGCTTAGAAATGATATTCATATTATGCAAATTTGAGTTCAACAGAGATACATATTTTTTTAAAATTAAGTTTATTTATGAGTTAATCAAATAAAATTTAAATCGATAAGGAGAATTTTATTTTATTTCCTCGCTCAACCGTTCCCTCTACTCTTGCCTTAACCGCACAAAAAAAAATGATCCCGCCTCTCTCGGTTCATAAAAAAAAAGGCTCCCTCGTCAGTTTTGAAAAAGAGAAGAAAACGGCAAATGGAACGGCAATAAAAAAATGAAGGCTTTCCCTCTTCTCCTTAACTGCAACTCGATCTATTCACATTAATGGCAACCCGATCCCTCTCTCTTGTGCGGGCTATCTCTAATGAAAACCAAGGCTCTCACTGCCGACACTCCCATGAATGCTCCAAAAAAAAAAAAAAAAAACCACTCCCGTCCTTCAAACCGCACGCAAGATCATCATCTCTTCCATTGGCTCGCATTCGCTCCTCCTTCTCTTCACTTCTCTCGATTGGATAAAAATATATTTTGCATAGTGCGTAATCTGTTTTGCTCCAGCCTCATGGCTATAATCTCTGAGTTTGAGGAAGAACAACAACCGACGCCACCATCTTCATCGGTTGGGATCAATGGTGTGGACGAGGAGGTCCTCATCCATATCCTTAATCGGAAGGGACCGATCCCCTTTTTCGAGACTGTTGTCGATCTTCTTAGCCGTCGGTCCGATCTCTTCAAAAGTGAACAATTCGTCAGCAAACTCATGGCTGTGCTTTCTTCTGCCAAACAAAAGGAGGTTGTCGAGCAAACGACCATGAATAAGAAGGTGGAGAAGGAACCATTATCGGAGAACTTAGCAAGTATAACCAAGAATGAGATAAAAGAAAAAGGTTATCGAGAAGATGGGCGTAGACGAGAGCAACGAGAACACGTCAAAGAAGCCAGAGGACATTCTTAATGCAAATCGTCTTGTTTTCCCTAGGGATGACGCCTCGCAAACAAATGGCAGCTTAGGCCAATGCAAATGATTCAGAAATTATAATATCTGGGATAACTACTAAGAGAGAAATTATTGTTACTACAAAAAGCTCACAGCGGGTGTTGCCTGGGAGTACTTGTTTAGTTGATGATGGTGCATCTTTTGAAGCCACACAAAGTCTAACTGTTCACACAAAAGCTTAACGAAGGAACACTTTAGGATTTTCTTTCAGATTAGAGGAGCATGCAGAGAAAATGAAGGAGTATTTTACAAAGCTGGAAGAGAAGATTAATGCAAAGGAATTGGAAAAGACTAACATATAAGCAAAGTCTAAGGAGAAACAAGAGGCTGAAATCAGGCATTTGATGAAGAGTTTGACTTTTAAGGCTATGTCGATGTCGAGTTTTTATCAAGAACATAGTCATCCGAAAGTGGAATTGAAGAAGGTTTGAAGACCTCGTCATGCTCATCAGGGTGTGACGAGATGAAATCGTCCAAGGTGTTTTAAAACACTGAGCGTCACGCTCATCAAGACGTGACAAGAAAAAAAAATTATGTGTATATGGAATATTTGTGCTTGTGCTTCTTTCTGAAGGTTTCAAGAAACAGTTGTAGTGTCATGGGTGTAATGGGTGCGAAGAAATGGTTGTAGTGTCACAAGACACCACTCGCTATGCTCATCAAGGTATAAAGTAAGCCAAAACTGTTAGATGTTGCTCCCCTAATATCGAAATGGTGCCGAAATTTTGACTAAATTTAGAACTTAAAAAAAGGGAGAGAAGAATATTTGCATATATATTTGCTTATATGCAGGTGATTGAATGCCTCATTATACTCATTAGGGCGTAACGGGATTGAAGATCGGCCGAGGTGCTTCAAAACACCAACCGTCACGCCATCGTGGCAGACGATCTCCCCTATGGGGATGACAGGAATCTTGACGAAGTGCTAATGAAATTTTGCCAAATTTTTTAGACTTAACAAAAAATATATCAAATATAAAGTCCTAAAGAAATGAAGTGAAAATTAAATATAAATGAACTGGAAATGAATTTGAAAGAGATTTAAGTACAAATAAAATTAAAAATCATATTTAAATAAGAAATAAAGATCAACCTCAAGTGAACCTATAAAATTTGAAATAAATTTGAATTCCTTTGATATACATCACAAGGGACTTAAAATAAATTTGAAGTCTAGTTTTCAAATAAACATGAAAATTGATGTGGAGTTAAGAATGAATCCAAAATGGGTTTAATAGTTCTTATATGAACATGGATGTGATTACAAAGCTAGCCAATAAGCTTGAATATGACTAAGGCAATGAGCATTGAAGTTATTATAACTTATTTCAAGTGAATTAAAAGTGATTTAAATTGAATATTGGAGAATGATGATGAAGCTTAGTAATTCATTTACATTCTATAGCAAACTATAAGGGTTAATGGTTAATTAATTAAGAAGAACTAATTAAATCTTCTGGCTTATGTTCTATCATGTGTGAAATTGATTAAAATAGAATAAGCCAAATGCAAATATAACTTTGAATTCATGTTTTACTTATGAGGAGGTTACATGAAGCTAGAAGGTTAATTTTCAAATGAGATAGAGCTCAATTCAAACCCTAAAGTGAGATTCATAAGGAACAAGTCTTCTTATATAACCAATATATTGGAATGTCTAATTTAAAATGGATTTTTAAAGAAGGCTTCCATTGAACATAAGATTGGCACATATGAAATTTGTTGAGTACTATCTTCAAGTTGAGGTGAAAATCAAATGAATTTCAAAAGAGATTTTCACTAAAAATGAGCAACCTGTTGAAAAGAATATAAGACAAATGATATTTGAGAATTAGAAAATCTAGTAAGTAAGCTAATTGCGAGCAACATTTTAAATTACAATCTAAATTAAAATGCCACTAAATTCGTAATACTTTGTACAAGCGAATAGAATGCGTTAATTAAGGTGTTCTCAAATACACCGCAGATACTATCTTTGAATGTTTAAATTTAAGTATCCGAGGATCGCCGGGTTGCTTCCTGGTTTAGTTTTAGGACTGTGTCCGAGTTAACAAAACCTAAAAATCTATTATAAAAATTTTAACTTAGTAAAATATCTTAGAAGCTAATTCTATCATATGACAATAGATCTGATCCTCTATTAGAAGCTAGAGTCGGAATCTAAAGTTCTCAAATATAATCAATTCAATCAATTAACTACCCCAATGATGGCTATGTTGAATGATGATTTCAACCCGAGGGTATACTTCCATCAAAATGTGATTATATTTGCAAATCAAATTAACTCAAATTAAATATCAATCTAAAAATGTCTTATATGAAATTCAATCATTAAAAGCTTAAAGTAAAACTTAATTTATCCACTTTTCATAATTATTTGTCGGAGGTAACAAATTAAAAAAACTCTAGATCATAAAGAAGCCAATGTTAAACCAAGTGTTCTACTATGCTCACCTCAATCAATCTCACGTCAGTAAGGATGTGGCTCGTGTTCTCTGACTGCGTGGCTTGGCCAGTAGGCTCCATAGATGAAGCAGTTACGACCAGAGTCCTTTGATCGGGTGGTTTGGCTAGTAAGGCTCCATTATATTACGATCACGACCGTAGCCCGTATCTCCAATGGCTCTGCCCTTTGAGTTGTGAATTATAAGGTATACTTGATAGGGTAAATAACCATTTGTCAGCTAAAGTAGACTTAAGTCTGTCTTCTTAGACAAACACCACCCCAAGTCTACAAGGATTTCTTGGACAATGAACCCATGCGTTGCTGATATGGATCCTTCGGTCATGTTGGGTCAACTACATTCTCTAACTAAATAGACTAGGACCATGATAGCCCTGGGATGATGGAACCATGGGATATAGATCGGGCACATTATCATTCCCCAAACCATCTGTTTAAGCTAAAATGGTGAACTTTATAATCTAAATCCTGAAATCCCATATGCTGCTACTATACGCTACGCATTTAGTGATCTAACGACTAGCCTTAATCAAAAATTATCTCTCACTTATTGGAAGGGATAATTAACTATAGGCTTTATAGAAACACGAACCAGATCTAAAGTCCTCACTAAATGAGGATAAAATTTCAGGTAGTGTCTTATACTATTTCAAGCCTTCAAAATTACCCCACTTTAAATCACTCTCTTCATCGAGAGGTGAGAATTTGAGCCACATTTTTTTTTTCACTAGGGATAGGTTTCTCTTACCATCTTTGGCTAGTCAAATCTATGCTATAGTAGCGAAAATATAATGAAATTGAAGTTTAAAGTTACTTGGAGAACTATTACTTTATTTTTCTAGAATAATACCACTCTGCCAATTGAACCTTTCGCATTAGGAAGGCATGATGCTAAAGCTCCCTCTTTTAGAGGAAAACTGAGTAGAAGGCAAAGAAGGAGAAAAAATGCTAAACTATTAGCTCAATAATTAGTGACTAAATCACTAGCCATGTGACCAGACTTGATACCAGAAGCGAGTGTTCCCATTCACAACAAGTTTAAAAATCTTAAGTTGGTGAAAATGAATAGCTCTACTAGTGATATCAAATAATCATTCTAGGAGCAACGAGACCAAGCTATAACTCCACAAAGGAGGCATTCGAGACTCTGTCATCTAGAGTGCACATGGTCTGAAAGTTGTCAAAGAGAAGGATCTTTTGAAGAATAAAATATCAATGCGATTACTAGAGAAAATAAGAAAGCTTAAATAAAAAGGCCACTCTTAGTGGGTAATGTTCAAGACTGTCCGAAGCAATTTCTGCATGATGAACATCGGGGAATGACACCTGAATCCAATGTCCAGAATATGCAAAGGTCCGTGGAGGAATAAATATGGAGGCCAAAGCCTAGAGAAGAAGTTGTGATGCGAAATCTTCTTCATCTGGAAGCAAGCTAACCTAAAGATAGTGGGGAAAGAGAAATATTGAATCGTGCACTCTACAATCATTATTCAAGCAAAAAATTATACAACCAACTATGAAATCATAAGCTAGTGTTCCAACCCATAACAGTTTAACAGCCTAAGATGGGTAAAGCAGAACATCTCTACCAATCAAATCAATGGTCCTTTTAGACCTGACAACGTTAAGTTCCAACTTCTCCAGTGAGAAAACTCGAAATTGTATATGCAAGAGTGCATCGAGTCCTCAAAGTTGCTAAGGATAAATGACCATGAAAAGAAAATATCAAAGTCCTGTCATCAGGGAGGTAAGAGTTGCTCCTCCAGGGAGACCTCTCTGGCATGATGTCAACCAATTCAAGTCCCGCACGGTGAGCATCGAGGCATGACACTTGGGCCACAGGTCCAAGAATCTACCATCAAAAGGTCCCGGCAAAAAGATAAGCAAAATTGGAGGCTAGAGCATCGAAGTGAAACCGTCTTAAAGAAAGACAATGAAGTGACATCTAGGTTGTATTCCCACAAAATCCACTCTTTATGCCAAAGTATTTGGAGCTGAATCAGTCTTTCCACTTGAGGTTGAATTACTTTCACTCCGAGTAGTTATTCAACACAATTTCACTCAAGATGATAATGTCCGTCTATAGATGGAAGAGCTTGACGCACTTGATGAAATTAGGCTCCAAGCCATTTAATCATATAGTGCATCCTCGAGCTTTTCAAGAAGAATAATTTGTCTTGGTACTGAGAAGACTAATTATTCCTAATCAAAAATTCGGTGGCAAATTTGAGCCTAATTGGGAGGGCCCTTTTGACATTGAGAAAGTGTATCAATGAGGGGTGTACCAACTCATTGACCTAAAAGGTGAAAGATCAATGCCATCAATCAATGGTCATTGCCGAAAAAAGTATTATACACGATAAATACATTCTCAAAGTATAATAGAAATCTTCTTGCAAGACATTGGGCATTTTTTAGTATATCTATTTAGGTCGATATCATGTTTCATGTCGAGATCTCTAAATAGATAAAAACCTTTCGTGAAAATTCCCTTATTATGTAGGGGACATTTTTAGATTTATATGCATAGATGAAATCAAAGATGCGAGTTAAAACCCTCTTAAGATCAAATTAATTCAAATATTGATATATTTGCGTATTTTCATCTTGAAAGTTCTTCTAAATGTGCTTTAGAATTCCTCCATGAGATAGGGGGCATTTTTAGTTTATGTTTAAGTTTATTTAAGTTGATGTCATGTTATAAGATGAGATCTTTGAATATATTTTGATTTAGGTTGACATCGAGCTTTACTCCAAAATCTCTAAATATATCTATAATTATTATTGTTAAGTTATAGGATCTTGTAGGAACAAAAAGAATCTATTTCTATGCATGAAAAGATAATTATAAATGTTAAAAAAAATTTCTCCCAAATTCATTAAATGTTAGAGATCAAGTTAGAAAAACTCCCAATTTTGGAAGCTTCAATCAACCGAGTTGAAAGAAATATTAACCTCTACATCCTGAAGTCTAAGACACGGATGGGTTATAAAGGTCAAACTCAATAAGCCTATAAATGGCTGAGTTGTTGATGCTCTGCTCACTCAATAAGCCGCAAGAAAAGATCGCAATGAAAGAGCCCACGTTTGTCAGTCTGATGACAAATCACTAACCCCTCATAGCTTAAGTCGAAGACTTAAGTAGGTTATAAAGGTTGAACTTAACAAGCCCAAATATGGTCGAGTTGCTGACGCTCTTTTCACTCAACAAGTTGTAAGAAAAGTCCACAGTGAAAGAGCCATTTTCGTTAGTCCAATGATGATAGTTGTTCAATCTCAAACTAGATCCAACTTAGTAATTATAAGTAATTAGGATCCAAGAGATCTTTTCTACTTGATCGATAGATCAAGACAATCTAAAAAACTCTCAATTCAGGGCTGCCTCAAATCAATCTATATTTTGTCCGCTGGGTGATATCTCAAGTTATTCTCAAATGATCTGATCAAGCTCAAAGCATAGATCAAAGCCAATCTCCTCATCAAAAGTAAAGCGGGAAGCAATTCCATAGTTCATACAAAGTCGATGGTCGAACTAAAAAAATTTTATGGTTATTTAGTCTGTTAAAGCACACATTGCTAGACTGATAACTCAACATTGACCTAGTATAAGCCGAAAGGTTGGGTCATCTATATGCACCCTTCAATAAATCCGTCAAACTAGCAAGCACATGATTCACGATGTACATACACTTCCTGATAAGTCAATATGAACAAAGCAGGTCAGTCCTTCATCAAGTTCGTCAAGCTTAAAGCTAGGATATAAGGAATTTCAAATCCGACCAAGCATGGATAAACCAATTCCCCAACGGAGTCCTTCATCAAAATAAATAAACCAATTCCTCCAACAAACCCAATCAAGCATAAAGTTAGGATTAGAGGAAACTCAAATCTGTAAGGACATAAAAGAAAGAGATCTTCAGCAAAGCCATTGAAATAAAGAGTAGATGGTGTAAAAACTCTTACCTATTTGATAAGTTGAGTTTGACAAATTGGTCAAGACTGTCATTTAGCATGTTCTAAATAAGGCATCATACTAATGACAAATCCTATTAAAGCTCTGTAAGCTATTATAATTGAAGCTAAAATGATCCAAGTTCTTTGGCCTTTTAAAGGGTCAACATTTTCAACAAAATGCTCACTCATGCATGAATCACATTTATTTGGGGCATTTTTTAACCTCCACATATGTGTCATAAGTCGAGTCAAGCCTACAAATCTACTTTGACGGACTTTAAAAGTGACAGTGTGCAAATCAGGGCTCAAAATATACTAAACGTCATTAAAAATGATCAAAATGACCATCGATTGATGAACGGACTTTGTTGTTGCGTTCAAAATATCAAAATTGATCAAAATATAAATATTTCATAATCTAAAGAGCGACCGATCAAGCGATCGAGCTATTAGTGTCAATCTGTATATCAAGTAGCTTTGATGATATGAATAATCCGTTCATAAAATTGATGCACCATTAGCTTCAAAATATCAAAGACTACCAAATGAGATTATCCATCCTCAATTTGGACTAGTCTATGCAAATGTCGAATGATCGGAAGTGAAAGTGCACAAATTGAGGTTGAAATACACTAGATGCCTCCAAAATAAGCCCAAATGATCTCCAATCGATGAACAAACTTCACCATTGCATTTAGAATATTGAAATTGGTTAGAATATAAATCTTTCTTGATGATCAAGTGATCGAGTCAGCATTGTCGCACACATATTGAGGTCATGAGGTGCCGACGTAAACCAAATGACATCCATTCATGAAATTAATTACGTCATTAGTTTTGAAATATCAAAATATATCACATAAGACTATTCATACTCAATTCGGACAAGTCTGTGTAAAAATTGAGTGGTCGAAAGTGATAACAGCCATTTTGAGCTGAAATAGATCCAATTCGACACCGACTCAAACCATGACCTCCAATTGCGAAACGAATCACGCCATTGAATTTGGAATGTTGAATTTGATTAGAAATGATATTCATATTATGCAAATTTGAGTTCGATAGATATATCTTTTTTTAAAATTAAGTTCATTTGTGACTTAATCAAATAAAATTTAAATCGACAAAATAAAAAAGGAGAATTTTTTTATTTTCTCGCATAACCGTTCCCTCTACTTTTCACTTAACCGCACAAAAAGAAATTCCACATTTCTCGGTTCATCAAAAAAAGGCTCCCTCATCAGTTTTGAAAAAGAAGAAAGCGACAAATGGAGCGGCAATAAAAAAATGAGCAGCCCTCTTCTCCTTAGCGCATCCCGATCTATTCTCACTTGACAACTCGATTCCTCTCTCTTATGGGATCTCTAATGGTAGCCAAGGCTCATTGCGACACTCCCATGAATACTCCAAAAGAAAGAAAAAAAGCCACTCTCGTCCTTCAAATTGCACGCAAGATCATCCTCTCTTCCATTGGCTCACATTCGTTCCTCCTTCTCTTCACTTCTCTCTATTGGATAAAAATATATTCTGGATAGTGCATAATATGTTTTGCTCCAACCTTATGGCTATAATCTTTGAGTTTGAGGAAGAACAACAGCTGACGCCACCATCTTCATCGGCTGGGATCAATAGTGCGGACGAGGAGGCCCTCATCCATTCCTTAATAGGAAGGGACCGACCTTTTTCAAGACTGTTGTCCATCTTCTTAGCCGTCGATCCTATCTCTTCAAGAGTGAACAATTCGTCAGTAAACTCATGGCAGTGCTTTCTGCTGCCAAACAAAAAGAGGTTATTGAGCAAACGACCATGAATAAGAAGGTGGAGAAGGAGCTATTATCATGAGAAAATATTATGCGGTCCTTACGTAGCTTTGTCGGAGACTCAATCTAACAGCGTGTCAGTAGTTTTTTTCCATTTTCTTAACGATGTTGTAGCTGATGACCGGCGACCACGTTATCTGGCCGACCTTAGGCCGCCTCGTTCAAAGTGGGAGAAGAAGCCTCGTTAGAATGCAGGAGGAATTTAAGACATATATATATATATATATATATATATATATATATATATATTAGGGGGGGTATATTTTTTCTTGCAAGCGAGCTCGAGAGAGAAAGAGATTTTCTCATTTCCTTTTCTGAAAGAACCATGAAGATGGAGAAGCGAAGGCCTTGAGAAATAGGCGAGGATGTATAAATAAAAATACATCGAATTTTTCTCAACCGTTGTATCGATATAATTTTTTTATGGTTTGTTAGTGTTATTTCTTGAAATTCTTTTATTTAGTGTATATTTCCTACACTGTTTGGAGTTCTTTGCAAGAGGACTTTGCTTATTTCGAGAGATTTTTGCATCTGTACTCTCTGTACTCTCATGAGAGTACAGATGATTTTCTGAATATTTTTGCAGTTTAGGTTGCCTAGATGGAGAGAATATGGTCATTATATTCCATTAGAAGTAATTTTGTGGTTGTTTGGTTAATATTTATGGGAGATTTTCATCTGTACTCTCTCTTGTACTCTCACGAGGTATAGAGCATTTGGGCAATTTTTTCACTTTGTGGCATGTTTGGAGGAAATATGTTTATTACAATCCATCACGAAAAATTTGGAAATTTAGGTGGTTTTTTTTTTTATTTTGCAGTATCTCTGCTCTTTTGAGAGTCTGAGATGATTAATGTTACTTTTTTCCAGTTTCTTTGGCCTGGTTGTTCAGATTATGTTCATTACATTCCAGTGGAAGCAATTTGGTGGCAGTTTGGATGATTTTTGGGAGATTTTTGCATTTGTACTCTCTGTACTCTCTGTACTCTCCTGAGATTATAGATCATTTTGGGTTATTTTCTTCACTTTCTATTTGGAGGAATATGTTCATTCTGATCGATGAGGAATAATTTAGAGGCTGTTTGGTTATTTTTTTATTGTTATTTTGCATCTATAGAGTACATACGATTGTTGGTCATTTTCTCCAATTTCTTCAGACTAGTTGTTGAGATTATTTTCATTACATCTGTACTCTATGTTCTCTCTGTACTCTCTGTACTCTCTGTACTTTCTATGTCAGATGATAGCCCCATGGAGTATTTGGTGAGAAACTTAGAGAATGAAAGTTCATCCAAAACATGGACTGTCCATTTCGATGAGACTACCCTAGATGTAACTTGTACTTGTAAGAAATTTGAAATGATGAGATTATTTTGTGCCCATTGTATCAGAGTTCTTAGTCAGGAAAATGTAGTTCGCATTCCAGATAAGTATCTTCTCATGCGATAGTCTACAAGCAAGAGGGATATTTACATCGATCATCTGAGAAAATTAAGAGATGTCGGCGACAGATGGAAATCTCTTGACTTTATTTTTTGGAACTATGTTAGTCGATATGCATATCAAAAATAAGTGAGACAGGATAATAATAGTGAGGGTATATGCTTCAATCCTTAAAAAAACTATAATGATGTAGACTCATATTAAGTGAGAATTCTCTTCGGTGATGACATAAGAAGAAGTTAACTCAGAAGGGAAAGACATCATAAAGGATCCGGTTAAGCAGCGTCAAAGGGTGTTTCCAATGCAAGGCTTAAGGGATATTGGGAGAGATCCAAGAAAGCCAAGAGTAATTCTATTTGCCTCTTAATTTATAGTATTTAAAACATTCTTTGCTAATCTTGAAACCATCATATTTTGTTGTTACAAAAACCAAAGTTTAGGCGATAGTGTCATGAGCGTGTTTCCCCTTGCCACACCTTCTCTGAGTATTTTTTGTACACGAATAACACATCGATCTTTGTTAAAATCATTAGCGATATGATGTTCTACCTCAATTCAACTCGAGCTCAAACATTTTTGAAGTACTAAGTTGATGATAGATATTATTACGGAAAATATTTAAATGCATGATATCATTTAGTTATGTGTTCTTATGCAATCATTTCGCAAAGCTTTAGAGTCTCCAAGATGACTTTCTTCTCTGACTTTATTACGAGATCTTATTATTATAAAATTCTAAGCTCATACTTAGGGTATAGAGTATATAATTTTATAATCCTTAGACTGTGGCAACTAAATCTCTCATATTTTACCAAATTACAGTATTTGATTGATGAGTCTACCTTGCTTACGAGAATAAGCTGATTATATTAGTATTGATGATATTTTAAGATAGGATAAATCTCGAAACTACTAATTTTATTTTAAAGAATATAATACATCAATTCTTAATAGCACACATTTTGTCTTCAAATATCTATTATTACTACTTAAAAATTCAATCTGTGTATTCCTCAATTATATTGGTGCCATATGTAATAATTATTAAAAGTGTTGATTAAATGGGACATATTTATCATGTGAGTACTTTCCATGCTACGTATATATATATATAAGTAATCATATAGATTACCACCAATCAAACTCGAGGTAATGTAAATTTTAGCTTCACCTTTTCATTTGATCTGAATTTAAAATATGTTATAAATTGAGGAGATGCAGATCTGAGTATAGTAGCCTTTCGGAAAACTTATAACAAGGCAAGGAGCATCCAACTTGCTTTATGGTTATAGTGAACAATTCATCTTAGATCTGCAAAGAAAAAAATTGGAAATGTGAAAAAATAGATTCTGAAAACAAGAATGAGAGAGTACATAACTCTGCGCTCAAAACTCATAAAAAAGGCAACCAGTAGCATCCAACTTGCTTTAAGGCTATAGTGAACAATTTCTCTTAGATCAAAGTTTGGAAACTTAAATGCCATGGATTTCTTGATTAGTAGGAAAGCTATATATTCTTAATAATAGAATCAAAGGAAAAGAAAATAAGTTCACACTTCTCCAAATTAAGAAATTTGACTTTATGTCCTTTGTTTGGTTGAACTAACAAATTAGATTTTAAAATTGATTATACTCTTAATTTGGGTTTAAAATAGTATTGATCTAATATAATATATAGCAAAAAGTCATGTATATCATTATTAAAAAATTTGATGGGTTTAAAATAGTTTATTTTTCTCAAAATACAAATTCTATAAGAAACTTACTTGGTCACACAATGTAAAAGAAAGGGCAATGAATCATATCGAATCCAATTCCAGCGATATAAAACAAGTTAAAACTCCCAGTAACCAAGTGCATGGTTCATTATGATCTAAGCTTTTACTTTTATATTTTTCTCAATAGGAAAAATGCCAACTATTTTGCATTATGATCTAAGCTTTCACTTCTATACTAGAGAGTCTCGAATAATAAAAGATCCAAAGCTGCCGGATAATATTAAAAAAAAATATTTTACTTATCAACCAACAGGTATTCTCTGATAATATTGAAAAAAATTGAAATACCACTGCAATTATTTCCTACTTATCAAACTTTAAATGTCTTGTTCTTAGCTTTGCTTTTCATTCCCAAACAAAAGATAGCATAAATTCTAAAGTAATTCATCTTCTTAGGCCAATCTTAGTGGTCGGCGTTAAGTGGGGATTTTTTAATTCTTTGCCTCCATGTACTTACAGACAAACATCCATCAACATTATCTTGGGTAGACCACCATTTCGATTGGCCATTTTGTGGGATCTCACAAAAGGTGACATCTTCAACAAGTAATTTGATCGAAAAGCAAAGTATAGTCAATAAGGAGGGCTAAAAAAACCAATTCTGAAAATTGAAAATAACTCTTACAATCTGGAAGAATGGGCCTTATAGGTTGGTTTATGTAATGAGTCATAAAAATACCAGCTTAATATACTGACCGAGTGTCCAGTCTTGATTATCTATAATTGGGCGTAAGTAGCTCGACCCGCACCTGTATGCAGTGATATCTTTGGATGAACATTTTGCTTTCCTTGTGCAGGCCATATTTTGCATAGCTCTGTAAGAAAAGAAGAGAACATTTAGAAGTTGTAGTTTCATCTTTAGAAGTAATGATTGAATTGTAATACCCTGCATCTTTGTGGGGTCACTTACCTAGTGCAAGCATGAGATGTACAAATAGGGGACATACAGCCCCGGATAGAGAGAGTACTCCTTGGTCAATAGGAAGGCGAAGGCATCAATATGTGCATCTGAGAGATATTGATCTATCAGCAACTCATCGATCTGCCCTCGTGCAATAATAATATTCCCAGACATGAATACTGTATCACCCCTGTAAGTATAAATAATTTAAAGTGATCTTAATTAAACGTATAAGTTATATTATGTATGAAGGAGCTGATTGAAGATTGACTTACTTATCTTTGAATCGGGAGCATGACGTGTCAATAAGATGGAGCATCGGCTTAGGCAAAACAGCTCTGGATGAGAACTCAACAAAATGATATGCCTCTGCTGGTTGCAATGAAATTACTAATGATGAAAGTTAGTGATGAAGAGCTAGATTCACTATGAATTAAGGATCGATCTACTGAGATGATTCATACCTCCGACTGATGCTCCTCCACCACAACGATAGCAGTCTATGGGTCATCGACCTTTATTGGCTCATCTTTGTGAACCTATAAAAAAATTTAGTGAAATCTATTTCTATTATCTCAAATTTAAAAGAAAGTAACTTAATACCTCTGGCTTCTCATCTTGAGTGGAGGCCACCACATCACTTATTCTTGCTTAGTGTGTGTGAAGGGAACTAGCCTTTTCCTCTTCCTTATCCGCTAAGCTTTCACACCAAGCTCACGTCGAAAGGTTTGAGCATCTTCATGTGCATTGGAGGCCTCCACAGTAGCTTCCCTCATGGTAGACTCAACAAGAGCTTCCCTAGTGAAGGCTACCGGGGCTTCCCAAGTGGAAGTATCCATGAGGGCGACTTCCAAGTGGAAGTATCCACAGGGTGCAGCTTCCCAAGTGGAAGTATCCATGCTGTGCCTCCACGAGTCTCCATAGGGATGGTAGACCCTCAGCCTGCAAGAACCTCCTCGATATAACCCACAAATCAATCCCATCCATTCTCTGCCATTATTGTTGAAAAGAAGATACTATATCTTTCAAGTCCTTAAAACCGCAAAGTATCCTCTCCACCGTAAAGCCTCGGGGGGGTAGTAGAGGGGCTAGACACCGGATGGGGAGAATATCGAGGAGAGACATATGGAGATTCAATGGGGCTGAACTGGACTTAGAATGGGATCACTATCGGCTCAACATGTACCGCATGTTGGGAAAATGATTCAAGGAGCTCTCCTCTTACGATATGTCCTCAATGAAAGGCACTGTTAAACCGATAAGAAATGTGATGACTACAATATAAATAAATATATTATAAAGAACTAAGTGATATTATTATATGTCACCCGTCCTCCTAAACCTGAAGGCTTCATCTGAAACTTTATTTTCGCCATCGCATAATGTCTTTTGTGAATGGAGATGGCCCTCATGATGCTTATGTGCTCGCGATCTACAATTAATATTTATGTAAGTTAACTTCAATGCATCAAATAATACATAATCGAAGATATAAAACATACCATAAGAAGAGTGACAAATCCACTCATGTACTGGTGTCCTCTGGGTATGAATCTTTGATGTAATACCATCAAATTGTGAAACTAGGAAAGCCCAGATGGCCTCTACCCAGTTGTATTTAGCAAATTTATCTATGTCATCGGCGTAGGCAATCAATTCGATGCCACCCTATAGTTGTGATATACAAAAAAATATTTGATACAGAAATGTATGTACAATCAGATAAACTGCGCCATGAACAGCGATCGCAGATGCTCAAGCATAGTCTTATACCACCAATCGAATGCGATAGATTTCGCCATAAGACCTTCACCCCTCGTTTGGCATCTTTCACTTACCGCAACTTCATCTGGGGATGAAAGGAATGCACGCCCACCCGAAAGAAAGCTTCTCTATCTCCCGCAAGAGGATTGAGGTAATGACTTGAGTCTGATGGAGTCTAATGAATTGATGCGAAGCCTCTTTAAAATATCAATGACTTCATCAAATCGCCGCAATATTATCAAACACCGTTCTAACGGTGGTAGGCCTGCATTTCAAAGTTATCCTTTTTCCAAATATTGTAAACTTCAAAATGTAAAGACATGTAATAAAAATAATCTGAACAACCAAGCCAAAGAAACAGAAAAAACATTAATCATCAATTTAAGAGAGTAATGAGATTATATGCAAAATAACACTAAAACCAACCAAAAAATACCAAATTATTCTTTAATGAAGAATGAACATAACCAACAACTGAAAAGGAAAAAATGACAAAATCATCTTATTTCTCAAGAGAGTACAGAGAGTACATATGCAAAATAACACTAAACCAACAAACAACCACCAAATTGCTTCCTTGGATTGCCAATGAACAAATTAATAACGTGCCAAAGAAATAGGAAAAATTGTCATTAAAATCATCATTCTCAAGAGTACAGAGAGTGATGCAAAAAAATAACACTCTAAACCAACCAACATCCCACAAATTGCTAATTGAATAATGAACAACTCTGACAACCAAAAAAAGAAAAAATGACCACAAAGTTATATGTACTCTCAAGAGAGTACATATGCAAAATAACACTAAAAAACTAACCAAACAACTTCCAAATTATTCCTGATGAATAATGAACATAATCGATCAACTGTCAAAGAAGGAAAAATATCCATAAAATTATTTGTACTCAAGAGTACAGAGTAGTGATGCAGTAACACTAAAAATCATCCAAACAATCTCCAAATTATTAATGTAATGAACATAATCAACAACTAGCCAAAGAAATTAAAAAATATCCAAATTCAGTTCTCAAGAGAGTGTGAGAATAAAATAACACTAAAAACAACAAAATAGCCTCCAAATTATTCACGATGTAATGAACATAATCGATCAACAGGCCAAAGAAACTGGAAAAAATATCCAAAATCATCGTACTCTCAGAGAGAGAGTACAGATGCAAAATAACACTTTTAAACCAACCAACATCACCAAATTACTTCCAATGTAATGTAATGAACATAATCTGAACAACTAGGCCAAAGAAAAAAAAATATCCAAAATCATTTGAATTCCTCAAGAGAGGTACATAGAGTACAAATGAAAATACCCAAAACCATCCAAGCCTTCAAATTGCTTCCATTGGAATGCCCTAAACATAATCTCAATAAACAGCAAAATAAACCGGAAAAAGGCTTAAATGTTCTGCACTCAAGAGAGGTATAGAGAGTACAGATGCAGAAAACACCCCATAAACTATCCAAACAGCTTCCAAATTGCTTCCATTGGAATGTAATGAACATTATTTCATGAATCAGGCAAAATAAAGTGAAAAAAGGCCATAAATAATCTGTACCTTTAAGAGAGGTACAGAGAGTACAGATGCAAAATACCCCTCAGAAACCATCCAAGCAGCTTTCAAATTGCTTCCATTGAAATTTAATGAATATTATCTCTAGAATCAGGCAAAATAAACTAAAAAAAAGCCATATATGATTTGTACCCTCAAGAGAGGTACAGAGAGTACCAAAAATACCCCTAAAACCATCCAAATATTTTCAAATTGCATAAACTGAATGTAATGAATATTATCTCAAGAATCGCAAAATAAACTGGAAAAGGCCATAAATGATTTTACCCTCGAGAGGTACGTGATGCAAAACACCCATCCAAACCATCCAAATAGCTCCAAATTGCTTCCATTAATGAATGAACATAATCTCAAGAATCGCAAAAATAAACAAAAGATAAATGATCTCAGACTCAGAGGTACAAAGAGTACATGCAAAATACCCTAAACCATCCAAGCAAATTTTCAAATTGCTTCCATTGGAATGCCCTAAATATAATCTCAAAAGACAAATTAAACTGGAAAAAAAGGCCCTAAATGTTCTATACCTTCAAGAGAGGTACGAGTAGAAAAAACCTATAAAAAAATAACCAGCCACCCTCCAAACTGCTTCCATTGGTAATGTACTGCACATATTTATTGCTACAGTCGAATGATTACAAGGTCCTTAGTAGGGATTAACTCAATAACTATTGCTTAAAGAGCTACAAATAGCCTAAAGGAGAAAATCCCTAGCTAAATACAGCCTAAACATCTTGGTGTCTAAGTTAAAGAGAGTCATCTTGGGACTCTAAAGCATTACAGAAAAGATTGTAGTAAGAACACAAACTAGATGATGTCATGCATTAAAATATTTTCAAATAATATCCATCGCCTTTGTACCTTCAACCGACTGATTGATTGTGGAGCTCGAGTTAAATTCTTGCATGTAGAACATCATATTAGTTGATGATTTCTTACAACATCGATGTGTGATATTTTATGCGTACTTCTAAAAAAAAACACTCGCATAATAGAGAAAGGTGATGCAACTTGTGAAACACGCTCGCAACACTATCGATCAGACTTTGGTTTCTGCAACAAAAAGTAGAATGGTTTGAAGATTAACAATAATATTTAAAATACTAAAAACTAATACGCAAATAGAAAATTACTCTTGGCTTTCTTGGATCTCTCCCAATATCCCTTAAGCCTTGAGTTGGAAACACCCTTTGGACATTGCTTAACTGGATCCTTTAAGATGTCTTTTCCTCATTGTGGTTGACTTCTTCTTCTTAACCGCCTATCGCCAGAGGAGAATTCACTTATTATAGAGTCGACATCATCATATAGTTTTTAAGGATCCAAGCATAGTCCTCGCCTCTTATTGCCTGCGACGCTTATTTGATATGCATATCGACTTATGATTCAAAAAATAATGCCAAGATTTTCCATGTGCTTTCACATCTCTTAATTTTATGTATGCACTATCAATGTAAATATCCCTCATTTCTCCTGATTCATCGAGAGTAGTCCCATCAAATGCACAAATCCATATTTTGGATGCATTTTATTCTCTAAGTTTCTCATCAAATACTCCATGGTGTCATTATCCGACTTATACCGATAGCCTCCATCTCCATGCAAAAATTCCTCATCAAACATAGTATAAACCTTTCTTGTGTAAAATATAATAGTTTATTTTAGAATTGGACTGGTCTTAACAACAGGAACAATCGATGACTGGCTATACTTGAAGTCTTCGTCATGTTCATTCCGGTGCCATGTCTCCATAACCTTTTCCAATCCCAAGAAATAATCTGTGAGCGAACTTGTTGGTTTAGATATTCTGTGATATATGTTATTCGTGGACTCACTATGTTGCGTTGGTAAGATGCCCATGCAGAATGAGTCCTTGCTAAATGCAATTTACCACTTGGATATAATCTTATAAAGCTCAGACAGCCAAGCATGATCATGCAAATTGCCTTCTTCTAGCATGGCAGACCAAGCTTCTTCAAACTCTTCCTCCGAGTCATACTTATTCATGTATAAAATAGCCCTTGTACTCTTATTACTATTAAAGCAATGAACCTTGGAAGGAGCTTTCTTTGAAATATGCCATTGGCATAACCTATGAAGAGTATGCGCAATACAATTTGATAGTTTTGCCATAGCTGATCTTGATCTGAATATTGTTATAGGATGTCTCACTCATCAGAAGAAATATTTGGAATAGCCATGACTCAATCATCTCTTCCGATAAAAAGGCTACTCCAAATAATACATTTTGCTTGATGATTCACTCCAACAAGAGGGAACAAACAAGATTATATTTATTGAGTCATTGTATCAAAAATTATCACATCCCCAAAATAATCATATTCTATCCTATGTCATTGCTCCAAAAAAACTTACTAAGC
Organism: Cymbidium sinense; assembly: GCA_021442155.1. Taxonomy (NCBI): domain Eukaryota; kingdom Viridiplantae; phylum Streptophyta; class Magnoliopsida; order Asparagales; family Orchidaceae; genus Cymbidium; species Cymbidium sinense. The sequence goes on from CM038221.1 coordinate 52,026,067, forward strand.
AATACTCATCAACTTGTACATCCCATGCAAACATCCTATCATCGCTTGCCTTTCCTTAAACAATGTATTAATGCATCACCATTCGAATCCTCAATCTTTTCTTCAATAAAATTGAAAGCATCTCTTTTGTGAACCCAATATTCTACGCCAACTTCCTCGCTAGATCAATGCATCGTTTCTAATTCCAAATTTCTATCATTGTCTTCAACACGGACGCTTCTCTCATCGCTAATGCATCTGTGATCTCGAGAAGATGTAGTCGGCTCCAAAGAATGATTATGACTTTCTCAGATATTTTTTAATCGCCCAATCTCCAAATCAATAGAGAATCTAATCATGACAACCGCTTTGTATCAACTTTCGAATTTTGTTAAGCCATTTAGACTGTGACTTATTTCTCTTTTTACACATAAAAATCTTTTGATTTTAATTTCATGGAGTTTGACCAATAACTAGTATGGTCCTTCCGAACATTGAAGCCAATTTGATGTGCATAGTCACAAGACAAGGTATATGCCTCCGCTTTCATTCTCAATGGTATAAGGAGTTTCTCCAAATTTGTCATTAGACATCACAACATCATTGACCGCCATTGACCGCATTCATCTGGCCAAACAGCTCCAAAAATATGTGATATAATACACATGCAAAATACCACCCATAAATCATCCAAGCAACCATCAAATTGCTTTCATTGGAATGTAATAAACATAATCTCAATAAACAGACAAAATAAACTAGAAAAAAGATCATAAAAGATCTGTACCCTCAAGAGAGATACAGAGAGTATAGTTGCCAAAAATCTCCTAGAAACCATCCAAGCAGCTTTCAAATTGCTTCCATTAGAATGCCCTAAATATAATCTCAATAAACATGCAAAATAAACTTGAAAAAAGGTAAATATTCTATACTCCAAGAGGTACAGAGAGTACGATGCAAAAACCTAAAAAAATAACCATACCCTCCAAATGCTTATGATGTAAATGTAATGAACATATTTACAAGGCCAAAATAAACTGAAAAAGGTTTAAATGATCAGACCCTCAAGAGAGGTACAGAGTACAAATACCCCAAAACCATCCAAAAATTTTCAAATGCTTCCATTGGAATGCCTAAATATAATCTCAATAAGAAGTGCAAAATAAAGAAAAAGGCCTAAATGTTCTCACTCAAGAGAGAGTATATGCAAAAACCTATAAAAAAATAATCCAAACCCTCCAAATGCTTCCATGATGTAATATAATGAACATATCTCAAGAAGGCAAAATAAACTGAAAAAGGTTTAAATGATCTCAGACTCTCAAGAGAAGAGTACAGATGCAAAATATCCCCCGGAAACTATCCAAGCGGCTTTCAAATTGCTTCCATTGAAATGCCCTAAACATAATCTCAATAAACAGGCAAAATAAACTAGAAAAAAGAAGTCCCTAAATGATCTGTTCCCTTAAGAGAGATAAGAGTACGATGCCAAAACCCTCAAAGACCATCCTAGCTTCAAATTACTTTCCAGAATGTAATGAACATAATCTAAAGAAGTAGGCAAAATAAACTGAAAAAGAAGTCTCTAAATGCTCCAGAATTCTCCAGAGGTACAAAGAGTACAGATAAAAAATACCCAAAAAAATCATCCAAACCATCAAATTACTTTCATTGGAATGTAATGAACATAATCTAAAGAAGTAGTAAAAAATAAACTAAAAAAAAGAAGTCCCTAAATGCTCTGTACACTCCAAAGAGGTACAGAGAGTACAGATGCAAAATACCTGAAATCATCCAAGCAACATCAAATTGCTTCCATTGGAAATGTAAACATAATCTCAAGAAATAAAATAAACTAAAAAAAGAAGTCCTAAATGCTCTATGTACCTCTCAAAGAGGTACAGAGAGTACATATGCAAAATAATACTAAAAAGTAAAAATTCAACCAAACAACATCCAAATTGCTTCTAATGGAATGTAATGAACATATTCTCTTCAGCACTGTGAATATCACTAACAAACCCAGAAAAATTATAATGAAATAACATGAATTTTTATTTAATACATCATCGCCTAAATTGTATTTCCTCAACGCTCTCCATCTTCATGGTTCTTTATAAAAGGAAATGAGATTTTCTATTTCTCTTCAGCTTTTTGCCTAACAAAATACACCCTAAACCTAAATTTGTCTATATTTCTTTTAAATTCTCTCAGATTTCAACGATTCTTCTCCTTCGTTTAACGACAGGGCCGTGGGAAGCTTCAAAGATCGCGGAATACGCATCCCTTTACGCTGCCATCCATCTAGTTATTTCTCCGTTCGCTAAAACAGGAAAAAAATATCGGACACGCTATCGATGGATTGAGTCCGACGCAAAGCTACGCATGACTCTGACGTAATATTTTTTCCTCATCCATATCCTTAATAGGAAGGGACCAACCTTTTTCGAGACTGTTGTCCATCTTCTTAGTCATCGATCCTATCTCTTCAAGAGTGAACAATTCGTCAAGAACTCATGGCTTTAGCCAAACAAAAAGAGGTAGAGCAAACCACCATGAATAAGAAGGTGGAGAAGGAGCCATTATCACTTCCTATAGCCAAGAATGATAAAGAAAAAAGGTTATCAAGAAGATCGCATAGATGAGAGCAATGAGAACACGTCAAAGAAGCTATAGGACATTCTTAATGCAAATCATCTTGTATTCCCTGGGGATGATGCCTCACAAACAAATTGTAGCATAGTGCAAGAATTCAAAATTATAACATCTGATAATTACTAAGAGAGAAAATATCTACTACAAAACTCATATGGTGTGCCCAGCACTCTCAAGGTGATGGTGCATCTAAGCCACAAAGTCTAACTGCTTACACAAAAGTTAATGAAGGAGCACTTCAAGATTTTCTTCGATTAGAGGACATGCGAGAAAAGGAAGGAGTATTTTACAAAGTGGAAGAGAAGATTAATACAAAGGAATTGGAAAAACTAACATACAAGTAAAAAAGGAGAAATAAGAGGTTGAAATCATAAAGAGTTTGACTTTAAGTCTATGTCGATCGAAGTTTTATCAAGAACTTAGTCCTCCGAAAGTGGAATTGAAGAAGGTTTGAAGACCTCGTCATGCTCATCAAGGCTTAACGAGATGAAATAGGCCAAGGTGTTTTAAACAATCCATGCTCATCTGACAGGAGAAAATATACATATTATGTGTATACATAATATTTTGATGTTTCTTTCTGTTTCAAGACTCTAATGCCCATTATGTGCTAAGAGAAAATATGGTGTTAAGACACCACCACGCTCATGAGGGCATACCAAGTAAGCTAAAATCATTAGATGTTGCTCCCCCAATACAGAAATGCTGCCAAAATTTTGACTAAATCTAGGACTTAAAAAAAGGGGAGAAGAATATTTGCTTTTATGCAGGTGATTGAAGGCCTCATTATGCTTATCAGGGCGTAACGAGATTGAAGGTCAGCCGAGGTTCTTCAAAACACCAACCGTCACGCTCATCAGGGCGTAACAGGTAGGCCAAAATAGTTTTGATGTAGCCCCTACGCGGGGATGAAGCCGGAATATTGTCGAAGTGCTACCAAAATTTTTCCAGATTTTTGGGACTTAACAAAAAATATATCAAATATAAAATCCTAAAGAAATGAAGTGGAAATTAAATATAAATGAATTGGAAATGAATTTGAAAGAGACTTGAGTACAAATAAAATTAAAAAGCATATTTCAAATAAGAAAATAAGGATTAACCTCAAGTGAACCTATAAAATTTAAAATAAATTTGAATTCCTTTGATATACATCACAAGGACTTTAAATAAATTTGAAGTCTAGTTTTCAAATAAACATGAAAATTGATGTAGAGTTAAGAATGAATCCAAAATGGGTTTAATAATTCTTATATGAACATGGATGTGATTACAAAGCTAGCCAATAAGCATTAATATGACTAAGACAATGAGCACTAAAGTTATTATAACTTATTTCAAGTGAATTAAAAGTGATTTAAATTGAACATTAGCTTAGAATATGTTTTGAATTCATTTACATTCTAAAGCAAACTATAAGAGTTAATGGTTAATTAGTTAAGAAGAACTAATTGAATATTATGGCTTATGTTCTATCATGTGTGAAAATGATTGAAATAGAATAAGTCAAATGCAAATATAACTTTGAATTCATGTTATACTTATGAGGAGGTTACATGAAGCTAGAAAGTTAATTTTTAAATGAGATAGAGCTCAATTCAAACCTTAAAGTGAGATTCATAAGGAACAAGTCATCTTATGCAATCCATATATTAGAATGTCTAATTTAAAATGGATTTCTAAAGAAGGCTTCCATTGAACATAAAATTGGCACATATGAAATTTGTTGAGTACTATCTTCAAGTTGAGGTGAAAACCAAATGAATTTCAAAAGAGATTTTCTCTAAAAATGAGCAACCTGTTAGAAAGACTATAAGCCAAATGATATTTGAGAATTAGAAAATCTAGTAAGTAATTACGAGCAACATTTTAAATTATAATCTAAATCAAAATGCCACCGGATTCGCAACACTTTATACAAGCAAACAGAAGACGTTAATTAAGGTGTTCTCAAATATATTCTCATGGGCATACTATGTCAATGTTTATTTAAGTCTCCGAGGATGTCTAAGGTTACTGCTTTAGTCTTAGGATTGGGTCCAAGTTAATAAAATCTAAAAATCTATTATATAAATTTTAACTTAGTAAAATATCTGAGAAGCTAATTCTATCAGATAGTAGTAGATCTAATCCTTTATTAGGAGTTAAACAGAGTCGACAGGATCTAAAGTTTCAATATTCGATTCAATCAATTAACTACCCCGATGATGGGCGTGTTTAATGGTGATTTCAACCGGAGGGGATGCTTTCATCAAAATGTGATTCTATTTTTAAATCAAATTAACTCAAATTAAATATCAATATAAAAATAGCTTCAATGAAATTCAATCATTAAAGGCCTAAAGAAAAACTCAATATATCCACCTTTCACAATTGTTTATTGGAGGTGACAAATTAAGAAAACTCTAGCTCACAAAGGAGCTAATGTCAAATCAAGTGTTCTACTATGTTCACTCTCTATCAATCTCATGCTAGTAAAGGACGTCGTGTCCTTGATCATGGATTGGCTAGTAGGCTCCACAAATGCTGACGCAGAGTCATCTGACGTGGTTTGTCAAATGCATTATATTATATCACGATCGTAGTCAGATGCTCCAATGGCTCGCCTTTGAGTTGTGGATCATAGGGTATACTTGATAGGGCAAACAATCTTCTGTCAGCTAAGGCGGACTTAAGCATGTCTCTTTAGACAAACATCACCCCAAGTCTACAAGAATTTCTTGGATGACTTAACCGATGTGTTGTTGATATGGATCTTTCGATAGGTTGGGTCAACTACCTCCTTTGACTAAGTAGACTAGGGACCACGACAGTTTGGGATGATGGAACCATGGGATCTAAATCGGGCACGTCATCATTCCCCCAACCATCCGGTTTAAGCTGAAATGATGAATTTCATAATCTAAATCATGAAACCTCATATGTTGTTACTATGCTCTGTGCATTTAATAATCTAATGACTAGCCTTAATCAAAATTTTTCTCTCACTTATTCAGAGAGGTAATTAACTATAGGGGCTTGCGCCTACAGGAAACCTGGAACCAGATCTAAAATCCTCACCAAATGAGGATGAAATCTCTGAGTAGTGTCTTATCTACTATTCCATCTGCATTCTAAAAATTATACCAGCACTTTAAATCACTCACTTCATCGAGAGATCGATGATGAATTTCAGAGCCTACACTTATAATTCAAGCATTGGTCATCATAGATTATGACATAATATACTATAAAGTTGAAATAATAAAGTGAATAGTATCATAGCAATAGATTATAAGTGTATAATATAATCATAATATATCAACATGCATTTTAAAAGAAATAACACGTTAGAGCATAACACAAAGTTCAATACAATTGTGCAATTCAAAAGTTATATCTCAACATCAATAATATAATATATATATAAATTAAGCTCTGATGTAATCTGAGTTAATGAAAGAATTAGTGTATGCAAAAGTGTAATATTTATGTAAAGATAATTAATGGCCTTATGAATCAATATTATTGTAAAATAAATATACACAAATAGTCTCTTAAGAATTATATGAGATCACGTTGATTTATATTTGTTTTAAAAGCAAATATTTGATATATTGTATTATATACAAAGAAAATCAAATTATATTTATTGCCTAGTTCAACACAATAAAAGAGTTTAACATGAACATTTTAACGCAAAACCTGAAAAAAATTCCGCAAAGAAATTATAATCAGTACATCTTCTGAGCATCATGTTTGAGATGAAATGTATCAACAGATATAAATGATGTCGAGATGCGGTACAAAATTATGGCGCAATCACATATGTTTGCCGGGGAGCAAGTTTCTTCACTTCTTTCCTCTTCTTCCTCTATCTTCCTTTCTTCCTTGCCTTCTCTTTAGTTTCCTTCTTTCTTGCTTGGACTCTTCTTCTTATGTTTCATTCCTTCTTGCTTTCACTCACTTAGCAGTTCTCCATGTGAGAGTGATTATTTATAGATGGGAGGATAGAAATTCATGTAAGGCCCATACCATGATGCCGGATGACTTCGATGTATTTTGAGCATTGGATGCTCAAATAAGTCGATTCTTACTCATTAGATCACAACGCCGACGACTATAAACACTTATTGGTCGCTTTGGGATTTAATTGATGTCCAAATGATATTTTGCTATTTATCTGATTGATATATCAATATCAAGATTTGTGTTGACTAGTTTTGAGACCATATCGTTCTATTTTGATGACATTAAATCATCCAAAATATAAAAAATATTTTAAAATAACGATTTTCGCTCACTGTACCTTTGGCGCATACAAGCAGCGCTACGGCTGCTGCCTTGCGTCGGGTCGAGGGTCGCTTTTATCGGGATGGCGTCGCTGATCGTCAGATGGAGCGCTCGATGAGTGCGGTCACTCCATCATGAACTGCTGGTGTTACGAGGTATGCTGGTATATCGGCGCTAAGCCGTCATGCGCCATTCCCTATTTCTCTGCCATTCATGCGGATCTCGTCGCCATTCAATATGGCCATTCCGAACGATGGTCGCGGCCGTCCGTGAATGTAAATGAATGGAGGTCGGATGCGCTCATACTGATTTCAAGGCTCAATAAGTTTGCTCAAGACGCTCGTCACAATCTTACGCACTGCCAGAATTTCGGTTTTGAGCGTTTGAACCGTTGATTTTACTTTTCATATGGGGTTATAAATACCCCCTGGATGAGAGGAGAGGCACATTTCCTCCCCTTTTCTCTGAGTGAGGGTCCGGAGGCCATCAAGAGGCTTGGCCCACCTGCATACGTCGGGTTCCTGCCACACCACGCCGACCGTCCGAGATCGCGAGGCGACAAGGCCCATGCATACGCCGGGTTCTACATCGCCACGCCGATACTCGTTGAGGCGATCAAGGCGCGTGCTAGCCATCGTAACCATGTCAACGCCGACAAAGATAATGTCGGGTTCCGCTTATCGCCACGCCATCGTCCAGGATCGTTCGGATGCCGGACCGCCATCGCCATACCGTCGATCCCACGAAATCTCGCTGTCACCACGCCGACCGTGCTGATACGCCACGCGTTCGCTATCGACGCCGATCATCGCCGTGGTATTTGCGCATCCTTCGCCACGTTTCGCATCTCCTTAAGAAACCATAATCCGGTTATCGCCGCCGACCGCCATATCGGTTTCATACGCCGTGGTTCCGTTTATCATTCAGCCATTCGCCGCGCTTCTGACGCCATCGCCAGAGCATATGCCGTGGTTCTCGCCACGTCGATCGTGAGGCATCGCGCCCACGGCCTTTGATCGCCTCACCCGGACGCACCGACGCGTCGAAACCGAACCACGACGATACCGCCTTGACGCCTTCCCCGATGGTTCCGACGCGGTGAACCGAATCCACGACGATACGCCTTGATCGCCCTAACCCGGACGGCCGACGCCTAAACCGGAACCACGACGATACCGCGGCCGATCGCCTTAACCCGGACGGCCGACGGGTCGGGAAACCGGAACCACGACGATACCGCGGGCCTTGATCGCCTTCCTAACCCGACGGTCCGACGTGGTCAGAACCGAACCACGACGAACCGCCTGATCGCTCCTAACCCGGACGGTCCGACATGGCCGGAAAACCGAACCACGAGCGCGCTGATCGCTTCCTAACCGGACGGTCCGACTGGGTCAAAACCGGAACCACGACGATGCACGCGGGCCTTGATCACCTCTAACCCGGATGTACCGACGTTCAGAACCGGAACACGACGACGCACCGCGGCTCGATCGCTTCCTAACCCGGACGGCCGACGTATTGAACCGAACCACGACGATGCACCGCTTGATCGCCTCGATCGCTAACCCGGACGGTTCCGACGCGTCAGAACCGGAACCACGACGCACCTGGCTTGAACGCCTTCGACGCTTCCAAAGGACCTCACTAAGAGAAAAGAGGAGGGAAAGGTGTGCCTCTCTTCATCCTGTGTATTTATAACCCCCATAAAAACTAAAACCCTCAAAACGGTTCAAACGCTCAAAACCGCCTAAATTTCTCGGCCGCTCACGCATGGGCGCTAAGCTGGCAACTTACAGGCTACAGTTGGCGGCTGCTACAGAGCTGCTAGGGCGTTGACGCTTAGAAGATCGTGGACGGCCTCCTACCGATTTGACCCGGGTTCGTTCACGGATCATGACAAATCGTTAATGGTCTGCGATCACACTGAATGGCTCACCGAACTTACGCAATGGCTCGAAGACACAGCTGAATGGCTCATGACGCTTCAGAAGGCTGACCCGGCGCGACGGTTCGCTGGCTGCTGCTGCGCTGACCACAATCGCTCTTCCGGATCCGGCACATGCCCGCTCTCCGCCATCGGCCCACGACCGCTCCATACGACCACACGCGGCCCCGCTTCCCAATAAAACGCGTCGAAACGTTGCATAACCGCATACCAAGGCCATGCGCGACTAAGGCTAGGCATAAGCTGGACGACGGCCCACGGCGCTCATGTCCCCTAAACGCCAAAACTTCCAATTGTTATTTTCAATATTATACATATATTTTTGATGATTAAGTTAATATCATCCAAAAATAGGGGCAACCGATATGGTTTCAAAATACCACTACAAAGCATAAATCTTGATCGAAAAGTTATATGATTGAGTCAAAACCATCGAGATCAAGACTTAAAATATCATTAGAATCTTCGACATCAATTAAATCCCAAAACAATTTCAAATATGAAGTGTTTATAGTCAAATCGAAGCTGACGAAATGGATCTAATGAGCCTAAGATCTCATAATTCGACTTCATTTGGGCATCCAAATGCTCAAAATACATCAAATGATCAAGGAGTCATCCTGATCCGATCGGTGGGATGGTACTGCCTTACATGAATTTACTAAATACCCTCCTCCCATCTATCCTCACTCCTCATGGAGGGGCCTGCTGCTGAAGCAAGTGAAGAAGGAAGCAAGCAAGAAAAGAACAAGAACCCAGCAAGTGAAGAAGAAGAGTCCAAGCAAGAAGAAGAAGAAGCTAAAGCAAGGAAGAAGGCAAGGAAGAAGAGTCCCAGGAAGAAGAGGAAAAGTGAAGTGAGGAGGAAGATAAAGCTCTAAAGCTCAAGATCCCCGAAAGCAAGATCGCACCACCGCCGCCATCGTATTATACCCCAGATTTCCACCGTAGTTACCCAAAGATCTCCAACATCAAGAACTATTATAAACCGATCAGTGCTACACGTTGTCTCTTTCAAATACTCAGAATCCCGCGATCGGAAGATTTTGTACAAAGGATACATAGAATCTTTTATGCCAGCTTTTTCCCTCTTGAGGTTTTCCACGCTAAAATTCCTGAGTTGCCTCATGCTCGCTTTAATTACCGCTACACTAATCAACAAGCGCCATGATAAATTATTACTCTACCGCAACCGCTTCCAAAGACGCTAACATACACTTCATAGTTATCATTATAAAAAAAATGTAAAGCAATCATCTGATTATATATGTTAGGGCGGGCAGGCGCTTAGTCCATGCCTAATTGTATTTAATATTTAAATTTAAATAATTAAATTGTTAATGAACAGGTTTGGATAAACTAATGTCTATCCTCCGTGAAACACTTAGGCTGCCAGAGTGGATAAGATTCCGTGTACGAGATCGAGACTGACATTCAAAATTATTTTAATAAAGTAGTCGTTGCTTCATTTTTATAAGCACGTTGACGACTATGATGTGCTGAAACTTGAAAGCGTGGTGGTAGGTGTTACAGCTCAAATGCAATTTGGTGGTTAGGTTGGGTTTTTTTTATATATTTTTTTTAATAATCAAAATAATAGGAAACGAAAAGGCTACTTAAAATTCCAAGGATTTAATTTCTCATTCGAGGTGATTTCTATTCTAAGCAGTCAATATGATTTTCTTACATTTATATATTTCACATTCAAATTAATAAAAAACAGTCAAAAAAAAAAATTAACTAGCCATATAATAAAATTGAATAATTTTTTTATCGAATTTATTTAACGAAAATGTTCTTGGCAAAATAAAATTTGAAATTATAATTTAGAAAAATTAAGAAAAGGAAGCAAATAAAATCATTCACTGATATATAATAAAATATCTCCATCGGCCACCAGCCTCCTATATATATATATATATATATATATATATATATATATATATATTTAAATGAGTTATGCTTTTATTTTATCATTTTATAATTTCAGTAGTTCAGACATCCTGTCCAAAATGAACTTGTAAAGTCTTCAGGATGATTTTATATTAATTCTTCCCAATTTCGTTCCCAAACAATTTGTTTTTCTTATATAAGGTAATTATGATTATGTAACTAGAATATATCCATAAGTTCTTGTTCAGACCGCCGGATCCAAACAATATAAGTAGGAGTTAGATGGTCGGGCAGATTGGGTTACAATTAGATAATTCAAGTGTCTTAATGATATTAAATTTTGACCAAACAATTCATCCGAGGATTCAGTTGAATCTGTTGATGAGATTATTTTTGTAGCATTTAAGTATCATAAATATTTCAAATTTAAATAATTTTGGGATCATTGGATTTTTTTATTGAGCCACTTGAATTAACTTTAAACATGAAGATTATTCTATCACTTTAAATAATATTTTAAACTTTTCGATCGCACTGTGAAGATTTAAGTTGATCTTATTTAGATTTGAATCGATCCATTTTTAGTATCAATGAATTCACATCATCAAGAAATTCAATTCAATTGTAAGTTTATTAAATCAAAATTCAATAGTCTCAAAAAAAAAAAAAATATATATATATATATATATATTAAGATGATATATTAAGAATTTTTATAAAAATATTATTGACAGTCCTCTATAATCATAAAACGTTAAACCATATAATTAATAATTTAAATTAAATAAATAAATAAAATAAATATATTTTTATTTATGCATAAGGAAATCGTTACTATTAAAATTATCAATCATAGTATTTTAAAAAATAGGCACAGCTTAAAATTATTTTAGCCGCAAGATCGTTTATTAAGTGTAGATGTGGCTGGAATTGAAAATCACGTTTTCATTGTGAAATTAAAGGCCTGCTTAGAGTTGATAAGTCAAGATCGGATAGCAAGTTAGCTTAACTCTTCAGCAGGACTAAATTATTTGGTTGATAAAAAAAAAAAAAATCATTATAAGCTGAGAAATTTATTGAGTTTTATTTTAATTTAAACTTATATTTTTAACTCGTCCTATGTTTTAATATTTTATTAATTCAATTAAATTTATTATTATAAGGATTAACTGCGAATATAATTATTATTATAACTTTACTTTAGTGAATTATAGGTTTAGGCTAAAAAAAATGGTTGAAAAATAAATACAAGTTTATTTTTTTTAAGAAATATATATAATATAAAATATTCTTGAGCAGAGTGAGTGAAGCATTAGGATTCGGCGGTTAAACTCGACTTGGATAAGACCGACTGTACCATAACACTTATTAAATGATTGGTCAAAAATAATTTTTATAATATATTCTAAATACATTATATTATCTTAAAAATTTTAATTTGCATCTGCCAAATATCAAAAAAATTAAAATTCCTATATTTATTTTATTTTATACTCAAAATTTATACAATCAAATAGCCCCTTAGTTAATTTTTATTTTAACTTATATTTTGATGAATAGGACAACTATTGCTATGACAATGGCGTTTTGCGCATGTGAAAGGATTTCACAATACGACAATAGAAAACCAATTAATGTCACGTGGCCAGTGGAGCGTCTGCGTATCCAACTTTCAATTGATCGCTCCGTGGCTAAGATTAGGCTAATTAACTTGGCTTTGAAGTTAATAAAAAAAGGCCCGAACAAATTGTGACACGTTTAGTAAGGGAAGTCAATCATTCAAATTGTTTTGAATTTTAGAGTTATGCTTTTACAACAAATTTAACAATAATAATTAAATAGATGTGATTGAATGAGTGAGATTCCAAACTATATGTTATGAACCAAGTTGCTAATCTGGAAAGGTTCAAAGTGTTCACGGTAATGAGAATTTAATTTGAGAAATTGTTAGAGAGAGGGGAAAAGAATGAAGTATTGTCGATAGCTTTAATGAGATTATGAGAATAAGAAGACAAATGATTATGATAGAAATGGTGCTGCAATTAAGGCTCTTTTCGGTAAGAATACGTATAGTTTTTAAGCATTTTTAAGTAACCTTGGCAGATAAGAAAACATGAAGTATCTGAGGGAAAAGTCTTCATGAAAAATGTATTTAGACCAATCGTACTTTGGGAGCTAAGAGAAGAGTGGTTTTTTTATGGCAAGAACAACAAAGTTTTGTTATCAATCAAGAGCGTAAATGATCCGAGCTTAAATTAGTTCATTGTATGTTCATGTTCAATTTATTTGATTTTTTTTTTTGTTAACTTGAAATTGATTCTTAATCAAAATTCATTGTGAATATCATGTTCATGTTTAACTTATTGGAATTCAAGCAGAACACAAGTCACACAAATGCAAAATCCAGTCAATTAAAATAGATAAATAAATAGATGGTTATTAGATTTTCTACTAATCAATTAATATTACGAAAAAAAAACATAAAGTTTATATATATTCAATTAAATATGAATGAATAAGGCTTTGTTTTTGTTCAGCATATTAAAAAATTAACTAAGAATAACTATTTAATATTAATATATCCCTTCAAAATTTATAAATGAAGCACAAATCTCAAATTAAAGCATGCATATAATCAAATTAAACTTTGTGAGACGAAGTTCAATACTAAGTGGTACCAAGCCAAGTAAAAAACTACATATGAAAACTTCAAATAAATGGATAAAAATGACTTCCAAATTTGACATGCATATAATCGAAGTTATGAGAGAATCCAACAAGCCTAAGACCACTCAAATCAAAGATTGTTTGAATGATCAAATCACCAAAATACTATCTATGATCAAATGAATCAATATACACCGTCCGATTGAGTGTTTTGGGATTTTAGTTACAATTACCAAAGTGTTCTCTAGTCCTATAAATAGGACCCCATTCTTGTCATGAAATGAGCTAAGCAAACTTGGGAGAATTGAGAGAAACAAGTCAAGTCATCATCAACCATTATCAAATAGATTATCATCGCCGACCGCCACAACAATCAACTATAACATAACTATTGTAATATTCTAATTCTCATTATGAATTTTGATATACAATCTTGTAATCTTAAAGACTTAAACTCAGATTCCAAAAGTAGATATATAATAGCATTTTATGAATGAATGCTTTGTTTTCCAAGTAAAAAATTCTGAGTTTTTATTCTCTTTCAATTATCTGGCGCGAATTTCCATCAAAGCTAAGACCAAGTTTTATTATCAAATCGATTTGATGTGCTTATAATTCAGTCGGCTGACTCGATGGGGAATCCATGATCCTAAGACCACTCAAATCAAAGATCGTTTGGATGATCAAAGTACCAAAATACTATTTATGATCAAATGAATCAATATACACCGTCCGATTGAGTGTTTTGGGATTTTGGTTACAATGACCAAAATGCCCCTCTCAGAATCCTATAAATAGGACCCCATTCTTGTCATGAAGGGGAATGAGCTAGAAGCGAACTTGGGAGAAGGCTGAGAGAGAGCTAGAAATTTGAAGTTAAATCCATTATCACTTTATCATTGCGCTATTATCATCGCCACCAACAAATTCTGTTCTTACCAGCATGTTGTTGTAACGATTCTAATTCTCTCGATTTATATAAAATCTTGTAATCCTCTTATGAGACACTACTTGCTCAAGTAGATATATAGTGGAGCATTTTTCTTTGGCATGGTACTTCCCCTCTTTTCGGGTTTTCCAAGTAAAATTCAGGTTTTTATTCTCTTTTCAATTATCTATGTGCGTGTTGGATTTCCATACAGAGCTAAAACCTGAAGTTTTATTGTATCACTAGTTTCTTTTTTTAGCGGTTTGGTGGGTATAGAAACATTCCATTTACATCTTTACAATGGTTGACAATCTGACTTTATGTTTAGAGCAACACCATCTATATGATGGAGGAAATCTTACTTTGGAGAAACACATAAGAAGAATGAAGATTCATTGAACTTTGATCCTTCAGCTTTGTTGGAAACTTGGGGGGGGACTCTTAATCTCTCACCCAAATCAATATTCTGTATATCTAATTGATTATCAATTTGAGAAGTAAGTCAATGATGTGGAGCCATTTCAACAAAAAGAAAATAAAGAGATAGCTTTGCAAATTATGATTCTCCAATCATACTCATGAAAAAAAAAGCAAAGGTCAAGGAGCAACTTTGGTTACAACCTTAAACAGATATTTTGATTTGACCTCTTTCGCATAAATTAACATCATCGAGTAATATTCTAACAAATAATCTTAGAAGAATCAAAATGTTTAACTTCTTCCACATAGGTTAACATCATACTTTGACAAAATAATCTCGGATGAGAGTTAAAACTATTAACTTCTTCCACACAAGTTAAATGTCACCGAGTAACACTCTGATAAATAATCTCGGATATGTCATAACTTTGTACCAACTCCACATAGGTTAATGTCATCGAGTAATACTTTGACAAATAATCTCAGAAGAATCAAAATATTTAACCTCTTCTACACAGGTTAACATCATACTTTGACAAAATAACCTCGGATGAGAGTTAAAACTATTGACTACTTCCACACAGGTTAAATATCACCGAGTAACACTTTGACAAATAACCTCGGATAGGTCAAAAATCTCTTATGGATTCATCCCGTGAAAGGCACGCCCTTGAAGAAACCTCGATGGGAAGCTGATAGTGGAAAAGGTCCTCACTAGAAAGACTCCAAGAGATCAAGTGGCTGATAGAGTCTCCACTCATCAAAAATCTCGAAGACAACAATCTCAGAAGGTACATGTACATCAAAAATCTTAATAAGTAAAAGCCTTAGAAGGTACAAGTACATCAAAAACCTCAGTGGACAAAAGTCTTAGAAGGTACAGGTATATTAAAAATCTCAGATGACAAAAGCCTCAGAAGGTACAAGTACATCAAAAAACTCAAAAGGCAAAAGCCTTAGAAGGTATAAGTACATCAAAAACTTCATAAGATAAAAGCCTTAGAAGGTACAGGTATATAAAAAATCTTAGTAGGCGAAAGTCTTAGATGGTACAAGTATGTCAAAAACCTTAAAAGGCAAAAGCCTCAGAAGGTACACGTACATCAAAAATCTCAAAAGGCAAAAGCCTTAGAAAGTACATGTACCTAACGAGGAAAATAAGTTCGTTGAATTCTAGGAGGAATAACCAACAAATCATTTGAAAAATAAAACTTCTTCTTGAATATTTTCAAAGTATCATTATTGATAGTTGGCATTACATCATCGAATTTCGTCGTCTCCTAATGCTTTCACAACCCATCATCTTGTGCAAAATTTACTCGAGAATCTTTAAACATTGGGATATCTGTGGCAGGATGCTCACCCATGAAGATACTATCTATTTTTTAAGTTTGGAATCACACTGAAAATCGAATTTGGGATGTGCGCTACTTAACCAGGTCAGTTTGAAACCCGGAGATGGGGAGAAGCTGCTTCTGAAGAGTCGCATCGTTATCTGAGTTAGTGGAGGCTGAAGAGAAGAAGCCGGAGCGTTGATGTGCATAACAGTCAATTGGAAACCCCAGATCGGGAGAACTGGAGTCTGAGAGGGTGACACCATTATACAGGTTAGTGGAGGCTACCAAAGAGAAGAAAGTGAAAACACACTAGAACCTGAATTCGAGATGCGCGTCGCCTAATTAGGTCAGTTGAAAATCTCGAGATCGGGGAGAACTAGAGCCTGCGAGAGGTGACCGATACAGGTTAATGTTACCAAAGAGAGAAAAAGCGGAAGCACTGAGCTGAATTAGATGAGCTTTAAGTAGGTCGTTAAATCTGAGATTGGGGGAGAAACTGTGAGAGAAGACAGTTATCTGAGGTAGTGGAGGTAACCAAAGAGAAGAAAGTGGAAACACTAGAGCACGAATTGGATGCTTAACAAATTAGTTTTTATCATCTAAAACTAGGGGGGAAAATGATATATCCCTCTAAAATTTATAAAAGAAGCACAAATCTTAAATTAAATCATGTATATAATCAAATTAAATGACTCAGTAAGACGAGTTCAATATCTTAGTTGGTCATATCGAATATAAATCAAGTCCAAAAGCTACATATAAAAACTTTAAAACATTACTGTATTATCAAATAACTTTCAAATTTGATGTGCTTATAGTCAAACTGAGCAGCTTGACGAGACGAGTCCAACGAGCCTAAGATCACTTAAATAAAAGATTATTCAAATGGTCAAATCACCAAAATACTATCTATGATCAAATGAATCAGTATACACCATTTGATGGAGTGTTTTGAGATTTTGGTTACAATGACCAAAATGCCCCTCTTAGAATCTTATAAATAGGACCCCATTTTTGTCATGAAGGGGGAAAGAGTTAGAAGCGAACATGGGAGAAAGCTGAGAGAGAGCTAGAAGTTTGAAGTTTATTCTGTCATCTTCTATTATCATCGCTAATTGCCACCAACAACCGTTCTGATTCAACTACCAATATACATTGTAACTGATTCTTTAATTCTCATTATCAGAATTTTTTACATACAATCTTGTAATCCCACTGTCGAAAAGACTTAAACTCTGTACTCTAAAATAGGTATATAGTGGAGTATTTTTACTGGGATAGGCCCCGTGATTTTTTCCCCTCTTTTTGGGGTTTTTCTACATAAAAATTATAGAGTTTCTTATTCTCTTTTCAACTATCTATGTGCGTGTTGGATTTTCATATGAAGCTAAGACGTGAAGGTTTATTCTACGACTATAAGTTTTCTGGCACATAACAAATATCAACTTAGAAATTAAATATATTTTTAAATTTCATCAAACCAACTGGACCCTAAGCTAACTTGACATCATTATGGCTGTTTCTTGATGAATGGGAACTGAAAGAAAGGACTATTATTTTTGGTGCTCTCTTATGCTCTACAATTTTATCGATGATATAATTGGATCATTTTGCCACAAATTATGTGCTTCGATTAGCTAATCATGTTAAAGGGTGATGGTAAAATAGGCCAATTTTGCCCGATAAGAAATGAGTAATATTTTATTTTAATTAATTTGCTAATTTTCAGATTCTAGACATCTAGCCATATCTTCTTCTTCTTCTTTTTCTTTTTGTTTGTTTGTGGTAAATCACAAATCTAGTTAATAATATACCAACAAATTTGCTAAAATTCTATTCTACATTTGGAATATTGCGATAGAATAAACCTTCATGCCTTAGCTTCATTGAAAAATCTGTCACACACATAGATAGTTAAAAAGAGAATATAAAACCCCATAATTTTTACATGGAAAAACTCTAGAAATAGAGGAAAAAATCATGAGGCTTAGCCCAGTAAAAATGCTCCACTATATATCTGCTTTGGAGTACAAAGTTTAAGTTTTCTTGATAACGGAATTACAAGATTGTATGTGAGAAAGTCTGACAATGGAAATTCCAGAATCAAGTAACATGTATGATGGTTGATGGCGGTTCGATGATAATAGATGGCGATCGACGACAACGTTGGTGATGACGAATTTTGAACTTCTAGCTCTCTCCCAGCTTTCTCCCAAGTTTGTTTTTAGCTCTTTCCTTCTTTCATGACAAGAATAAAGTCTTATTTATAAGATTCTGAGAGGGTTATTTTGGTCATTGTAGCCAAAATCTCAAAACACTCCATTAGACAGTGTATATCGATTTATTTGATCATAGATGATTTTTTGGTGATTTGAATATTCAAATGATCTTCAATTTGAGTAATCTTAGGCTTGTTGGATTCGCCTCATTTAGCCGCTCGATTAGACTATAAGCACATCAAATTTGGAAGTCATTTAATCATCCAGTAAGTGTTTCAAAATTTTCATATGTAGCTTTTGGGCTTGATTTGAGCTCATTTGGGCTCGATTTGACCCACTTCTAGGGTTATTGGACTCATCTCATTGAGTCATTTAATTTGAATGTTTATATATTTTAACTAGAGATTTGTGTTTTATTTATAAATTTTAGAGGAATATATCAATTATAAATCTAATATGACACTTTTATTTCACATATCTACCACTCAAGTGAGTGCATCTCCTATGTAGGAATTTAAGATTTAGACTATTATTTACTTAAATTTTGATATGTGTTGGAAATCAAACTTGAGAAAGCCAATTAGAGTGGGCTCAATATAACAACTTTTGTTTAGAATTGTTGTGTGCTAGAAAACCAGTTGCGGTAGAGTGAAAGTTTATGCCTTAGCTTTGTTGTGAAATTTAGCACATACATATGTATTTAAAGAGTGAACAAGAAAACTCAAGAATTTTTATGTGGAAAACCTCGAAAAGATGAAAAAAACCACGGGGCCTAGCCTAGTAAAAATCTTCCACTATGTATCATTTAGTACAAAATTTTTTAGATAAGATTACAATTGTATATGAGAAGGGAACAACATGTAGTCACGTTCATGTGCTTGCTTAGCGAGATGATGGAGAACGGCGGGGATCAATGACGGTAGGATCAGCGGTGGCGGTGACGGTGGTGGCCGGCGATGGTTGACAACCAACGGGTGGTGGCGTTCAGTGGTGGCGATTATGCTTGGAGGATCTTCAAGCTTTAGAGCTCTCTCCTCTCTCTTCCTTCGGATCCCCTCATATGAAGAATGAGGGGCTATTTATAGATTGGAGAAGTGACATCTCTGTAAATATATAGAAAATCCGAACCACTCCTCTCCATCGGACGGCTCAAAATGATTTCTTTGATCATTTGATGTATTTTAAGTATTTGAATGCTCAAATGAAGTCAAAATTATGAGATCTTGGGCTCGTTAGATCCGGCTCATCGAGATGCTCGATTTGACTATAAACACTCCATGTTTGAGAGCTATTTAGGGATTTAACTGATATCCCAAAGTTTCCAAGGATATTTTAAGTGCTTGATCTCAACCAGTTTCAACTTCGGATCATCTTGCTTTTAGCATCAAGATTCGTGCTTCGACTAGTAATATTTTAAGTGTCATATCAAGAATAATAGCCATTGTAAAATTTTTATGGTTAGATTCCAACAAAATAGATATCATAAAATAATAGGGCTACATTTATATAATAATGATCTTTATTAGTTGTTAATTATGAGTTTGATTATTTTGATTGTCTTGTTCAGGTCAATTACTTATTTGTATTGGTATGATAAATTTTGGTTTATTCATTTAAATTGTTCTACATTTTTGTAGTTGCTATATATAATAGATTAAATGAAAATTCAAAGGGAATTAGTTTTGTCATTTGTGGTATCTAGCTACTGAATTGCTCATTAAAGCAAATTTATGTATTCCACACTATGAACATTTTCTTCTTTGACAGTCATGTGTCTACCGAATATTGATAGATGACTCGTCTTCTCATAACTTGAATTGTAAAGATAGTTGTGATGTGGAATCCTAACACCTCTATTTAACTTCTATCATTGTTGAAGTTGATCTAACGCTTGCAAATATATAAACTTTCTTACTTTATAAATGTTTTAAAGAAAAGAATTTTAATCAATATATGCTGGTTGAAATTTGATTAGGATGAATATGATTGATGATGTTAATCAACTCTTACGGTAAGGAAGACTCCTTGATTTCAATGAAAAAAATTTGCTCAAAATATTATGATAGAAATTTTATCTGATTGATTATAAAATTATTAATTTATTAAATTAATCAATATTGATGTATCTATTTTCACATATTTTTGCATTGATGTTGATCCAACTCTTATAACAAATAAACTTCTATAATTCATATGATTTTTTAATGAAAATAATTGATTTTGAATGTCTTGATCAAAATTTGATCATGATGGACCTTTAAGACATTGGAGTAGTCTATATTAATGTATCAATATCCAATTTTATCTTTATTGATGTTTGATAATGTCTATTTAAAATTTATAAATCAAGCACGAATCTTAACTTAAAGCAGTATGTATGTAAATCGACTCAGTGGGATGAGTCCAACAATACCAGAATAAAGTCAAATCAAGCCCAAATAAGCTCAAATCAAGCCCAAAAGCTACATATAAAACTTCAAAACACTGATTGGATAATAAAATGACTTCCAAATTTGACATGCTTATAATTGAATCGAGCGGCTCGATGAGACGAATCCAACGAGTCTAAGATCACTTAAATCAAAGATCAGTTGAATGGTCAAATCACTAAAAAACTATCTATGATCAAATGAATCAATATATATCATCCGGTGGAGTGTTTTGAATTTTGGCTATAATGACCAAAATATCCTTTTCAGAATTCTATAAATAGAACCTTATTCTTGTCATGAAGGGGAGAAGGGAGAAGGGTGAAGAGCTTAGGTGTTCGAAGTTCGTCATCACCACTGTTGCCATCGATCGCCGCCTATTATCGTCGCCGATTGCCACCAACAACCATTATAGTCTAACTACCATTGCATAGCTGTTATAACTTGATTCTGGAATTTCTATTATCAGGATTTCCTATATATAATCTTGTAACCCCGTTGTCAGGAAGATTTATATTCCAAAGCGGATATATAGTGGAGAATTTTTATTGGTCTAGGCCCGTGATTTTTACCCCGTATTTTTGGGAGTTTTCCATGTAAAAATTGAGGTTTTCTATTCTCTTTTCAACTATCTGTTTGTGTGCTAGATTTCCATACAAGCTAAGGCGTGAAGTTTTATTCTTCTGCTACAAATTTTTTGGCATGCAACAGTTTGACACCGTCTATGAGAATGTGATTCCCATAACTTCATCATGTTAGACGACCAAATTTCCCAACAAGATCAAACCACTAGCTAGGTGAAACAGTTCATACCTTTGAGGAGCACATATAAAGAATAGAGGAACAACAGGCTCAAATCTTTCAACATTTACCAAGAGCTGGACAACCGAGAAGGGCACCACAACTTGGAGGAAATCGACGATATCAACAACATGATATAGTTGATTTTGTTGGAGAAACTAATGAAGAACCCCCTCATGATCATGTGAAAATTCCTCATGTATGATATTCTAATATAGATATTGATGATACTGCTAGTTTAACTCACCATTCTTATGTTGTCCACCAACCTTCAATCCCCCTGCCTCTTTGATGGGGTTGAATCAACCCATTTTATTGGAACATCCCATGAAGTCATTAGAAATGAGTTACGACGTCTAGTCCAAGAAGAATTTTCTCAAAGATATAGATAATTCATTCCTCATCGAAGCATTCAAGAATCTTCTCCTTTGCATGATATAGTTCTTCAGCAACCCATCCTGGTGGGGTTTAAACTACCTAACATGGAGCCTTATGATGGGACTTCTGATCCTTATGAGCATATCGATCATTACAGAATAATTATGCACATCCAACAAGCCTCTGATGCTTTATTCTGCCAAGTTTTTCAGTTTCTCTCAATGGACAAGCTCATACGTGGTTCTATTCCCTTCCTTAGGGGAGCATTCCGAACTTCTCTCATTTGGCCAAACTCTTTGTTGAATAATTCATCTCAAATTGATGAACCATTAAGGACCTCTCTCACCTTTCTGGAATACACCAGAACAAAGGAGAAACACTAAAAGAGTATTTTCAAAGATTTTTGAGTGAAGCTCGACAAATTCTAGGAGTAGACCCTGAATTATTACGAGGTGTTTTCTAGGAGGCCTAAGGCTTGGACCATTCTACTCATCATTGATGAGAGAAAAAGTTCATTCTTATGGAGACCTCATACGGAGAGTAGAGGCACAGATAATGGTGGATAAGGACATCAATGCCCACTAGAAGTAATTCAAACATTATTCTAAGAAGCATAAGGGAGACATAAATGATAGTCTTCACACATTTCGATCAAAAAAACATGATTACTAGAAGTTTCAGAACCTACCCCCTAAGCCTGCCCAATCATCGCATGAGCCTTGCCCACAAATATAATATACACTCTTAAATGCCTCTCACATAAACATTTTAATGGTTATTCAGAATTAAAATAATATCAAATGACCTTATCCTCTAAGACCGAACACTGGAAATCAGGATCTGTATTGTTATTTTCATTGAGGATACAGACATACCACTGAGGCCTGTAGACATTTAAAGAAAGAAATCTAAGGTTGTTACAATAGGGCTACCTCCAACAATTTATTCAGAATCAACAAAGAAATAATAATAATCTTATCAGAGGGCAAAACTAACCCCGACCAAGACAACAGCCAAGACAACCATAAGAAAATCAATAAATAGTTGGAGAAATAGAAACTATCGCTGGAGGACCACAATTTTCTTATCAAGTTTTACTCACTACACCTGAAGAGCCTAGAATGAAGAGGTCACAAATTGATCAGTCTATTGTATTTGATGATTCTAACTTTGAAGGGATACAAACTCTACATCAAGATCCTTTAATTATCAACTTAGGGATTGTAGATCCTTGTTATAATGTTAAAAGAATTTTAGTTGACAATGGTAGCTCTATCAATGTATTATTCTACTCGACATTCTTAAATCTCAATCTTGTAAGAGAAAAATTGCAACCAGCTACTGGGCCGTTATATGGCTTTAATAATCGGTCGATAAAGATAGAAGGAACAATAACACTCCCGATTACTCTTGGGGAATTCCCTAAACAAGCCACACATTTGATTTAATTTATGGTAGTTAAATAGAAAGCCTATAATGCTATCTTTAGAAGACTCATACAATCAATTTTTGGTGCTATCACTTCTATGTCTTATTTGAAAATAAAATTTGTAACCTCTAATGGAATAGGTGAGGTTCGTGGCAACCAACTGATAACACAAACCTGTTACTTGTGGCAGGCCTGACCACGACCCTCAATAACATTAAACATCAAAAATTTTGATTTAAGAGATGAAAAAAAACACTCCAGAGAGCATCACCAGTCGAAGAGTTGATCAACTCATTATTAGAAGAATATCCTTAAAAAAATAATGCAAGTAGGTTCGTTGCTCTCTGAGGATGAAAGAAAGAAGTACATCAACTTTTATGTCAAAACTAGGATATTTTTGCTTGGAGTTCAATAGATGTACCAGGAATTGATCCTAGGGTCATATGTCATTCCCTCAAAATCAACTTAGGTTTCAAGCCCATCATTCATAAGAAAAGAAGCTTCACTCCAGATCGTCTACAAGCAATTGAGAAGGAAGTTGACAAGATTTTGGACACAAGATTTATATGAGAAGTGCATTATCCTATGGTTTGGCAAATGTTGTCCTAGTGAAGTAATCTAATGGGGCATGGAGAATGTGTGTTGACTACACCAACCTTAATAAAGCTTGCCCAAAAGATAGTTATTCTCTCCCCCGCATAGACTAATTAGTCGACGCCACTTTAGGTCATCAAATGCTTAGTTTTATGGATGATTACTCTAGATATAATCAAATAAAGATGAATTCAGATGATGAAGAAGTCACCTTGTTAGACTAACAAATGGTTGAATTGTTATCAAGTAATTCCATTTGGATTGAAAAATACAGGAGCAACTTATCAATGCTTAATGAATAAAGCTTTCAAAACTCTTCTTGGTTGTACTATGGAAGTATATGCGGATGATATCTTAGTTAAAAGTACTGAAAGAATAAAACATTTAAATGACCTTGAGTAATGCTTCAAGCTTTTTCGACAGTATAATATACGCTTAAACCCCTCTAAATGAGCTTTTGGAGTTACAACAGAAAATTTTTAGGGTTTATGGTCACTCATCGAGGGATTGAGGCTAATCCAGAAAAGATTAAGGCTATATAAAATATGATGCCCCTAAAGAGCATAAAGGAGGTGCAACTCTTGAACGGGAGGATGGTGGCCCTATCACAATTCCTCGCTCGAATGGGAGACAAATATTTATTGTACTTTAGAATACTCAAGAGTTCTTGAAATAATGGCTTTCAATGGACTGATGAATGTCAAACTGCATTCGAGCAGCTCAAAAAATATTTATTCTTACCGCCATTATTATCAAAGCTAATCCTAGGAGAAATGCTTTATTTATTTTTTGCTATTTCGCTTCATGCAATAAGCTCAGTGTTCGTCCGTGAAAAGGCTGGGGGGAAACGATCAATTTATTACATTAGTAAAATTCTATCTGATGCAGAATGATGTTATCCTTTGCCAGATAAAATTGTCTTAGCATTGGTGTTCTAGACAAGAAAGCTATGCCCATATTTTCAAGCTCATTCTATCATTATACACAACTTTCACTCAAAATTATCTTCCAAAAATTAGAAGCATCTAGCAGATTAGTTAAATGGTTAGTTGAATTGGGAGAATTTGATATTCACTTTTTGCCCAGGCCAGATATCAATTCTCAGGTATTATTAGATTTTATTGTTGAATGCATCATCCTAGATTCTATTGAAATAAATTCTTCTCATTCAATATCACAACATTAGATTTTATTTATTGATGGAGCATTTGAAAACTCTAGTGTTGGAGCAGGAATTCTACTCATTTCTCCTAAATAAGATGTCCTTGAGTATGGACTACATTTAAAGTTTTTAGCTACTAATAATGTTGTAGAATATGAATCCTTAGTAGCAGGGCTAAAATTGGCTATTAATTATGAAGTTCAAAATCTTATAATTTACACTGATTCCCAACTTATGGTTTCTCAAGTTGGAGGAGATTTCAACACTCACAATCATCATTTGACACAATACCTTCATATAGTAAAATCTCTTCTCCTTCAAATAAGTAAATATCAAATCATTTATATTCTAAGAAATCAAAATGCTAGAGCTGATGCTCTTTAAAACTTGCCACTTCAACATCCTCTGACATTTACAAGAGAAAGTATATAGAAGACATTCATTTTTCCAGCATACAAGGACTTTGGGAAATACAATCCATTGATGAATGAGGGCAAGTTTCTTGGATAGATATTCGCCTTTTTACATGATGGAGCTCTTCCAGAAGATCCAATTTTTGCCGTCTATATTCGACGATAAGCCATAAACTTTAGCATTATCGGTGATGAATTATATAAAAGATCATTCATAGGACCATATCTCAAATGTCTTCCACCATCCGAAGTAGAGTATGCACTTTGAGAAGTCCATTCAAGTACTTGTGGAGAACACTTGGGGGTAGAGCACTTGCCCACAAAATCCTGAGACAAGGGTTTTACTGGTCTACAATAAAAAATGATGCATTATATTTTATAAAAAAGTGTAATAATTATTAGATGCATTCTATTCTCAACCACATTCCACCAGCTGAACTTTCATCTTTCCAGAGCCCTTGGCCTTTTGCTCAATGGGGAATAGATATTATGAGATCATTCTCTATTACAACTGGACAATGAAAATTCATCATTATGGTGATAGATTATTTCACTAAATGGGTTGAGATAGAACCATTAGCAAAAATCATAGAAGCCAATGCTAAACAATTTATTTGAAAAAAATATTATTTGTTGTTTTGGAATTCCTGCTAAAATCATAACAGATAATGGGACTCAATTCACCGAAAATAATTCACTTCCTTCTACAAAGATTTACATATTCAATTAGTTCATACAACTGTAAAACACCCCCAAACAAATGGTCAAATTGAGGTTACGAATTGAACTATACTAAAAGGCTTGAAGACATGTTTGGATAAGGCTGGGGGGCAATGGGTGAATGAACTCCCTAATATATTATGGGCTTACCGTACAACTACAAGGACACCAACTGGTGAGACATCTTATAATTTGTGTTTTGGTGAGGCGATTATTCGATAGACATTGGAATCCCCAGTCCTAAGATCTAGATTTTTGATGCAACAAATAATGAAGAAAAACTCCGATATCACCTTGATTTATTGCCTAAAATAAGGGAAGTAGCTTCAATAAAAAATGTTGTCTATCATCAACGGATCACATGTCACTTAATTCGGAGAGTGAAGCCCAGGCTTATCAATGTTGGAGATCTAGTTCTACGTAGTTTGGTATCTGTGGGAAAAGAATCATAGCATAACAAACTTTCACCTCTTTGGGAATGACTTTATGTGGTGGTTGCTATGGTTAAACCAAGAACTTTTAAGCTCAAAGATTCAAAGAGAAAAATTCTTCTACACTTGGAATGTTGAGAACCTACAAAGATATTATCAATGAATTTATGATGTAACATTTGAATTGAACTCTATATTTTGATGTTTCATATTTTTGTTTGAAAAATGATAAATCAAAATAATAACAAGAGAGAAAAATCATTTGATTGGACCTACTCTACACAGGTTAATGTCATCGAGCGAAACTCTGATAAATAATCTCGGGTAGGTCATAACTTTGTACCTTCACCACACATGTTAACGTCATCGAATGAAACTCTAACAAACAACCTCAGATAGGTCAAAACTTTATACCTGCTTTACACAATTTAATGTCGTCGAGTAAAACTCTGACAAACAATCTCAGATGGATTAGAAATACTTATTGAATTTTCTCTAAAATATATAGGCTAACATCACTGAATAACTTTCTAACATATAACATAAATTAGTAACAAATCACTTTAAACATCAACCATTTTATTTTAAATTAAAAAAAGTACTATGACAAATACATAAACATGATCATATGTCATATACTAAAAATATCTCACATTGAAAAACAAATACAATAAAAATATAATCAAACAACATCCACATCTCACTATTATCACCATAAAAGGAGGAATAAGCACTCTCTACGTTATCCCCTGGAAACGGATCTTTGGAAACCTGACTCGATAAAAGGCCTTCAATATCTACAACTGTCTTGCGATGAACCAAACGAGTCCTTTTCAAAAAATCACGAATAAACCTTCTTCAAGAAAGTGACATTCTAGATCTTTCACCTCAGTATCATAGATATGATCGCGAGCTTCCTGAACTTGATCTTGAATTATACTCTTTAAGTCCGTGGAATTTTTGAAGCTCTCTATAATCTTCAAGTTGGTGTCAACTTCTATATTCTCCTATTTTGAGATATATATGCTAGTAATGCCTTGTTCTCTGCCTCTAAGGTATGTATCTTAGCATTGACTGCTTCTAAGGTCTTCGTAGTCTGATTTATTTTAGCTCGTGCATCCATTAGCTAATCTCAAGTCCTATCGACCTCCTGACGCTAAAATGAAAGGGAAGTTTCCATGGTTGACACTTCAGTCCTACACTCAGCCAACTGATCCTCTGAGGCTATAGCTTCTTTAACCTTAGACTTGTATCATTGCTTATATTACTTTCTGGAGATATTTGATCTTCACAAACTCAATATTTCATGCCTTCAGAGTATCATCTAATTCGAGATCGATACATGCCTTCTTTAATATCTGAAAAAAAAGAACAATAAGAAGAAGGAGATGAGGAGAAAAGAAAAGAGATAAAATTTTAAAAAATAATATAAAAAGTGATGAAAATTTCTTACCAACTCGTCAGCATGTTGGCACTCTGCATATGTGATTTAACACTTCTTCCGGAATAGAAATTTTTGACGGATCATTTCACAATTCTTATCAAAGGATCTGATTTGTGCATCATCTACTTTTTTCTCTTGGAAAGAATTGGTACACATTTTCTTACTGGTCGTTTGGAGGCTACTGTGGGAACGAGATTAGATATTTCCTTACCCTTATCAAACTTCTTTAGCATAAGAGCATGAGATCTCCCAATTTGAGTTGAAAGACCAACTTTGAATAAGAATTCTTTCTTCACATATTGATTAATATAGCGGGCCTCATATTGAAGATCTTTGACTTTCACAATGTTATGGGCCTTCAATATATCCTCTTCAGACACTTGAGAGAAGGATATTGCTTTCAATTTTCTCCACTTTTTGAAGTTCCTATTCATTTTTTATAAATAAAAATCTATTGACCCAATTTCTTGGAGGATCTATTATGCGAAAATCCAACCGTTTACTTCTACAAGATATTCGACCATGCACATCACAAGTGAATTTACACATCTTCATCAAAACCTCTGGAGTAAGCATCACACCACACATTCTAAAGAAAACAATCAACCCAATAATAATTTTATAGCTCGAGAAGAAAATTGAGATAAACAAATCTCAAATGCTGATAAAATGACGATCAGCTCATGAGCCAAAAGAAATTGAAGACCTGCAAGTAAGCTCATTACATAAATAGTATAGTACCCTGACAGAGGAGAATAAGCTTGCTGCAATCTTTTAGGAGGAATAGCCACCAAATTATTTAAAAAATAGAACTTCTTCCTGAAGATTATCAAAGTATCACTATTGGTAGTTGGCATTAAATTATCTGATCTCGCTTTCCTCTGATGCTTCTACAACCCATCATCTTGGGCAAGATTCGCTCGAGAATCTTTAGACATTGAGATATCTATGGAAGGATGCTCACCCATAGAAATACTCTCTATATTTTAAATTTGGAAGCACATTGGAGCCTGAATTTGGGATGCGTGCCCACCAGTCGGTTGAAACCAGAGATCGGAGAATTAGATCTAGAAGGGGTTAGTACCATTATACATGTTAGTGGAGGCTACTAAAGAGAAGCAAGTGGATGTACATTGGAGCCTGAACTCGGGATGCACGTTGCTTAACCAGGTTAGTTGGAAACCCCGAGATCGGAAAGAATTGGAGTCTATGAGGGGGGTCGATACCATTATACAGATCAGTGGAGGCTACCAAAGAGAAGAAAGTGGAAGAACACTAGAGCACGAATTGAGATGTCTGTGCGCAGTCTTGGAAACCAGATAAGAACTGGAGCCTGAGGGTGGACACCATTATCTGAGTTAGTGGAGGCTACCAAAGAAGAGAAGAAAGTGGAAGCATTGGAGCTGAATTTGGGATCGTCTTTAACTAGGTCAAGTACCAAAAAAAAAAGAAAGTAAAGAAAATAAGGTGCAAGTTTTTCATTACCCCTTGGGGGAATATTTATATTTGAAAAATAGACTTTTTAAATTCCAAAAAAATAATTTATTAAGAGGGGTGCTCATTGCCATCCATTTATTAAAAAAAATATTCTCTCTCCCTCTCTCTCTCTCTCTCTCTCTCTCTCTCCCTCTCTCCCTCTCTCCCTCTCTCTCTCTCACCTCTCCTTCTCTCTCTCTCTCTCTCTCTCTCTCTTTTACAGTTTAAAATAAAGAGAAAAAGAAAAAGGGAAATTGGGGGCCCATGGCCTCCTATATATATATATAAATTAATTAAATAATTAATTAGTAAATAAATAAATGAATTTGATACACATAATATATATATATTATATAATTATAAATTCTAATAATTTTCAGGTGAAGTGATTTTATTTTAAAAAAATTTACTATATTTTTAGATGAAATGAGTTTTTTTTCATCCAAAAAGAGGGGCAAATGATATATCTATTTAAAATTTATAAATCAAGCATGAATCTTAAGTTAAAGTATTTATGTAAATAGACTCAGTGGGATGAGCCCAACAACACTAGAATAGAGTCAAATCGAGTACAAATAAGCTCAAATCAAGCCCAAAATCTACATATGAAAACTATAAACCACTGATTGGATAATTAAATGACTTCTAAATTTGGCATGCTTATAGTCGAATCGAGCAACTTGATGAGACAAATCCAACGAGCCTAAGATCACTCAAATCAAAGATCGTTTGAATGGTGAAATCACCAAAAAAAACTATTTATAATAAAATGAATCAATATACACCGTTCGATTGAGTGTTTTGAGATTTTGGCTACAATGACCAAAATACCCCTTTCAAAATCTTATAAATAGAACCCCATTTTTGTCATGAAGAGAGGGGGGGTGGGAGGATAGAAGTGAACTTGGGAGAAAGTTGTAAGAGAGCTAGGAGTTCGAAGTTCGTCATCACCACAGCAGATCATGCCATACAACAACTATATAGTCCAACTACCACCGCATAGATGTTGTAACATGATTTTGGAATTTTCATTATCAGAATTTTTTACATATAATATTGTAATCCGTTATCGAGAAGATTTAAATTCTGTATTCCAAAGCAGATATATAGTGGAACATTTTTACTAGCCTAGGCCCCGTGATTTTTTTCTTCTATTTTTGGGGTTTTTTCATAAAATTATGGGGCTTCCTATTCTCTTTTCAACTATCTATTTGTGTGCTAAATTTTCATACAAGCTAAGACGTAAAGTTTTATTCTATCCCTACAAATTTTTTGGCACCCAATAATGTTGATCCAATTCTTACTCAGAGTTTCACTTCAATTCTTATGATATTTAAATAAGTTAATGATCATAAAATTTTAACTGAAATTTAGTTAGAATGAATCTCAAAGCCATTAAATTAATCTATGTTAATTTTTTTATTTTCAATTTTATCATTATTGAGTGGTTGACTTCTTCATATAATCATTGAGCAAAAAATTTTTATTGAGAAAATCTTCATCAAAACTTTTTGGCTAGATCTCAAAGTCATTAAAAGTTAAATTTACGCAATATATAACTAATCAATTATAAAATATACAATTTATCTTAAAGTAAATCTATTTAATTTAAAATATATTATGATCAAATTTAAGTTGGGATAATTTGAACAAATTATTTTTCTCTTTTAATACAAATGAATGGCTGTGAATGTGGGCTCCGAAAATTCGCTACTGACCTCTCATTGAAGAGAGTATAATTTATGTTGGTGAAATTTTCAAAAGGCAGATGGAATAGTAGATAAGAAACTACCCAAATATTTCTCCTTCATTTTGCGAGGACTTTAGATCTAGTTCCAGGTTTCCTATAGGCACAAGCACCCATAGTTAATTACCCCTCCCATTTAAGAGAACTTTTGATTAAAATCGTTATATCATAAATGTGTAATATAGAACATCATATGGAGTTTTAGAATTTAGATTTATGAAATTCATCATCCTTTAACTTGAAGCGGATGGTTGGGGGGATGATGACATGCCCTATCTAGATCCCATGGTTCATCATCCCGTCTTTCTACTCTACTTAGTGAG
This sequence comes from Cymbidium sinense, assembly GCA_021442155.1. Classification (NCBI taxonomy): domain Eukaryota; kingdom Viridiplantae; phylum Streptophyta; class Magnoliopsida; order Asparagales; family Orchidaceae; genus Cymbidium; species Cymbidium sinense. The sequence continues at coordinate 52,057,729 of CM038221.1, forward strand.
GAGAGGTATCGATCAACTAACTTGGATCCTTATCAATAATCATGGGTTGCGTTATTCAAGTAATCCTTGTAGAACTGGGGTGATAGATAGACTTAAGTCTACCTTAGCTAATAGAGAGCTTTTTTCTCTATCAAGTGCACCATATGGTTCACAACTCAAAGGACAGAGCCAATGGGGGAGCATACAGTATAGTCATGATCGTAATATAATGGTGCCATTTGATGGCAGCCACTCGATCAGAGGACTCTGGTTGTAACTGCATCATATGTGGACCCTACTAGCCATACTACATAGTCAGAGGACATGGGTCACATTCTTACTCGCATAAGATTGATTAAGAGTGAATATAAAAATATACTTGACTTGACATTGGCTCCTTTGTGAGCTAGAGTTTTCTTAATTTGTCACTTCAACAAATAATTACGGAAGGTGGATTGAGTTTTAGCTTTAAGTTCTTTAAGATTGAATTTCATTTAAGCATTCAACACTTAATGACATATTATATTTTACATTTGGATTGATACTCAATTTAAGTTAATTTAATCTGAAATTAAGATCACATTTTGATTGAAGTATCCCTTCTAGTTGAAATCTCCATTCAACATAGCCATTATCAGGGTGTAAGTTTTATTTCAATATTCTAAATCCTGTCAACTATATTAATTTAATAATATAGGATCAGATCTACTGTCATATGACAGAATTAACTTCTCAGATAGTTTATTAAGTGAAGATTTTTATAATATTATTATTTAATTTTTAGATTTTATTAACCCGAACTTGGTCCTAAGATTCAATCAGGAAGCAACCCGTGCAGCATCCTCATACACTAAGTTTAAGTATTCAGCGTAGTGTTAGGGCCCATAAGAGTATTTATGACTTAGACAATTTCATCTAATTAATAAAATCATTGATTTTGAAAATCATAATTAGAATATAATTTCTTCTATTTTTGGATTGAAGGAAGCTCCATAATTAGTGTAGCGCTTAATTTAACATCGCTTTCTGTCTGTTTGTATGAAGAATTGCAGATCCGATGGTATTCTATGGAGCAAAATTTAGTCTATATTTGTACTTAAAAAGTTGTATATTTATTTGCATTAAACTTATTTGTTAAATCTCTAAGCTTGAATAATTTATTCATGCTCATTAATGAACAATCAAATTTTTTGTGAGATTCACTTAAGCTACTTCACCTATTTCAACTTGTTCGATACAAGTCAAAGCATAACTCATTTGTTCGTTAAAAAAACCCTTCTTGAGTTAGGCTGAAAGTAGAGTTGATTGACTTATTTATTGTCAAAACTTGAACTCCGATAATAACTTAACATACCTAGAGCCTATATAATCATCTTACCACTCTTAAGAGTCATTTCAAATAATATTTGATCTTTAATTGAAGGCTCAACTAATGGTTACATCAATCATGTCAAGCTCAATAGAGATTATATGATTAAAAGAGCATGACCAAGACATGAAATGAACTAGACAAAAGAGTATGATTGATTTTAAGATAACAAGAAAAAAAAAAAAAATGATTTAGACATGAAATGAACTAGATCAAAATAGAATACCAAGTTCAAAAGATAGTTTGGTTAAATGGGGCATGACTAATTTCAATGAAAGATTCAACCAAAAGAACATAATCAGATCAAGAGATAGTTGTGGTATGTAGAACAAAAAGCATGTGAAACTATAACACATTTTTTTTTTTTGTATTCATCACTATACTTAAATGTTATTTTAATTCATAGTGGGTTTCATGAAGATGCATTTCTTTTCTTATAAGTTGAAGTCCCTTGATGTTTTGTTTCATTCCCCTTGAGAGATTGGCGTGTCTTGGAATTTGAGAGGAGACAAGATATTTGATTATATTCCAAGCAAGGTTCTCAAGTTCTTTTGAAAATATTGTAAGTCATCTATTATTACTATCTTTTTATTGAGTGATTGTTGATTTTGGTGATTTATTTATATCATTGTGTTCATATCCCATTTAGATTAATGTATTTTTAGTCCTTTACATCATCATTTCTTATTACAAATCTAGAAAAGTGTTCTAAGTTTCAATCGAAAAGGCAACATTTTAGCATGTACGATCTAACTTTCAACTTACCTAACATCCTATTGTGGTAATGGCTTTTTGTATCAATCATTTCCACGCTCTGCCTATATTAGAGGCTCTTAAAATCTCCATAAAGAAGCACAAGCACATATTCCATATATACATTCAAGCTTATTTTGTTGCGTATTCACCGATACACATATCTTCAAACAATAATAATCTTGAGTGATATTTCTGTTTTCTAGATGAGAGGGCATGGAGGCTCTTGCGACTTGATGCTTGAAGGGAAAATGAAAACGAGAAAGGGGTTTTCGAATTTAGAGAAAATGCACGTGAAGGATGAATGCGAGAGGAACCAGAACCTTTTTTGAGATCTCGCCCGCGAGCCAGAGGAGGTTTACTTGCGGTTTCAAGGAAGACGGGAGTGGGAAGGTTCGTTTGGTTTAGAGACAGACGGGAGTGTTTTCGTTCAACTCGAGAGTGCGCGTGAGAAGGGGATCTTGAATCGGAAAGGAGACCAAAGGCTCCGTTCGATTTTACCCTAGATGGACGAGAGCGGGAATGGTTGAGGGATTGTGCATGCGGGAAAGGGAAATACCAAATGAACTACTTTCGGGAACCCAAGACAAACCGAGAGCGGATGAGAGCGTGAGGCTTCGAGAGAGGAAGTCGAGCGTGCGTGAGGGATCTTCGTTCTTCGGGATCGAGCGAGTGTGGAAATTATGCGAGGAAATTAATTTTTGAGTTTTATTTTAAGATTAAGTTTACACAAATTTTGAATATTATTAAAATTAAAATTTAATAATTTACATAATAAAATTTACACAGATTTTATATTTAGTTGCAATTGCTTAATTCATCATTTTATTCTATATACTATATGTACAGATAGATTAGATTTATCATATTGTTATATTTATTTTATTTTACACTTAGAGAGTTTTCTTCCCTTTTTTTGAATATATAATACACATATATATATATATATATATATATATATATATATATATATATATATATATATATATATATAACATAAATAGATTTATGTTATAAATATATTTACACACTACTATTTTTTCTTATATATTTTATTTATTCTAAGAAATGGAATACCAAAGATGGTAAAACAATGCCTCCAAATATTATGCGCGCATAACGTGAATCATATTTGTTGTGAGCTAATTGACCTCATTGATAGTGTAGCTTTTATTTTTTTTCATGTTTATATATTGTCATGCTGTCACCGTTCTTATATGTTTTCTCTGATCATTTAATAAGAGAATGTTTAGCTGGAGGAGACCGCTGACTTGCCATCTAGTGAGCCTAGAGAGGAGATTATTTGGTTGGAGATTGATCCACATGGATCTGAGAGTGGATTTGTTATTATTTATAGTGACTTGGCTGCATTTTGTATTCTCTGAGGGATTAGCCCAAGTGCTTTATTAGCAGTAGGATCTCTCTAGGTGAGCGGTTTCTCCCCTACGGTGGGAATTTACAAGATATTGGGGTGATTTCAAGATTCTAGAGTTACGTGATGTGATTCTACCTTGGTAGTACTTGTACGTTTGGGTTCACCTCCATATACATGGTGCCTTCGCATGTTTCGAATATCCAACATTCTTTTTTAGAGCGAGGATATCCTACAATTTTGTAGTTATACCGAGCATCATCTACTTTGGAGATGGAGTGGATTTGCATGATCTTCTTTGCTCCTCATATGGTTAGAGATTGATTTTTGTTAATTCACTAGCTAGACATATTTGGTCTAGTATCTGACTTGATAGAGGCTGATCTTATTGAAGTTTTGGTGAGAATGATAGATATTCGTTGTTTCATGGTCATGATATCGAAAGAAAGTACTTTGTTAGTATAGACCATGTTATTGATTATTATTATAGAGGGCTATCAGCCAACCGCAGAAGTTTCAGATCGCTTCCGATGGTAGACCATTCATCCATGGTGTGGTGGATATTAGGAAGATCAAGACAATTCCCCTTGAGACACGTTACTTTACTGCTTCTATTGTTTGGTTACATTTACTGAGGTTTGATACTAGCTCTTATTTTTGGATAGCTCCTCCATAGAGTCACACAGGAGTTACACTCGCCTCACTTGGGTTCGGCCATTCTTCGGTCCTTTTTCAGAGCGTGGTGCTCAAAAGTATGAACCAAGGTGAGATCCTTAGGAGTTTTTCGAGGTCAGAGGCCTCATCATCAGTCACCAGTGGTAGGAGACAACAATGCTAGAGGTATAATATATATCTTTCTTTTTTTTAATACTTTTACCATTTCTCCTTTTGTTATATCATTAAAATATGTTTAACATGTATGATATTTTAATTTGGTTTTTGACAGATGCAGCAGTTGATGAGTAGGTTAGGGCTGAGGACATCACTACTTATGCAAGGTGAGAGCTAGAGATTCTTTTCCTAGCTATATTAAGGTTCCCTCACTAGCTCTTAGACATAGGTGCAGTCAGCCTACAAAGCCTGTTTGAGTTTTAGTTGATTGTTCCATGAGTCCACTTTCACGATGACTTCTGACTCCTAACGAGGTGCCACATGTGTCATCTAGTACTAGATATGCTACTAAGGACTTTTGAGTTGGGCCGTTGAGTGTGACTGCCTTTGATACTACTGCCTCAGATTTTACTACTTCCTTTGTGGAGCCCCTTTATCTGCAGAGCCTTACTATGTTCACTATCCCGGGGAGACTTCTGAGGTGAGATACTTTGTACCTAGTGGAGTTTCTGTGAGCCAACATATAGCCCTAGAGCTTACCAGATAGTGGAGGTCATCGAGGACTATGCCACTTATGATATACCGGTTGTGGTGAAATTTATTTTTTGCCTATACATCTATCCCCCTCCTTTCAAGAAAAGGAGTATAAATAAAAACAAAAAATATATAAAAATATTTACACCTTTCTTAGGACACCACGTAGATTCGTAGATTTTCTTATTAAGGTGATCAGGTACGATATTGAGGAGAGGTGTACTATCTTAAGAGATAGAAGTCACCACCCTACAATGGACCTAATCACCTGAATAAGGACTCTAAGATAATGGGTCCTGATATGTAAGAGATTCTTCCCTACTTTACATGAAAAAATAAAGTAAGGTTTATTTTAAATCGGGTTCGTTAAGTTCCCTACAGGGGAAAGCCCCTATAGTTAATTACATCCTAAGGGACGAGATCCCTTAGGAATACTCTTGATTAAGGTAAGTGACCATTATCTCCAAAGATTTCAATAGGTAGGACTATCAATCGATTAGCTTATTTTTGGAAGATCAAATGAGATTGATCAAAGAAATGGAGTTATTATCGAAGCCAATATGAAGATAAGTAAGAGATGCCCACGATGCTAGGAAATCTAGCGAGCATCTTAAACTATCCTATGGTGGGGCTTTACAATTTCAAAATTGATTTAAGTTAGGAAGAAAGCTCGGGGACTCACATCTTCTAAATAAATGAACACTTGGATGACATACTAGCGAGGTAACATGTAGACCCGACCTAGAGCAGCTAATGAGTGAGTGCCACAGGGGGCTTCCTCTCACATCAAAATAGTCCGAGACAAAGATTTGTGTTTGTTGTTGTGCATGTGTTAAAGGAAATATGATGCCTCTGGGGGACTCTTACACCTACCTTAAACACACTATGGGATTTGATGAAATGGTGCCACGAATGGCAAACGGGAATTCCCACTAAGAAAGGATGCCGCTCGGGTTCTTTCATACCTAACTTAGTTGTGCTAATCAAAATAGGATGCCTCTTGGGTTCTTACACCTATTCAAAAGAGCATCGAGATTGTGTTGTGAAAGAGGGAGGATGTCATTGGGAGACTCTTACACACCTAGACATGTTCGGATTCGCAAGACAAGCAAACAACGCTTCAAAAGAAGAGAAGATTTGATGAATGGAATTAGATTTTATTCTTTTTTATTAATAATTATTTTCAAACATGATTTGTTTCATGGGTAATATTTATTTAGATAGAGCCCATTAATTGGAAGCATTAGGTGTTCCCCTTTACAATCAATATAATAAGATCCTTCTTGGTAGGTCTTCTATGACATAGGGGCCTTCCCAAGTGGGTTCAAACTTTCCTTCTATCTTTGATGGGCAACGTCTCCTTAGACTAACACAAGTTCTCCTACTCAAAAAGACCTAGGGTGGACTAGCTTGTTGTGAGCTTGAATCATTTTGGCCTTGTACAACTCTAGGTTCTGGCACGCCCGTAGGCGAATCTCCTCCAAACCTTCGATCTCTTATAACCATAACTTTGTATTATGCTCTGTAGTGATCTTGCTACCCAATGCTATCCTTAGTGACGGGAGTTGAACTTTTAAAGGTAATGTGTTCACCCATATACTAAGGAAAACAGGTGATTGAGTTGAGTGATATGTGTGAGGCCCACAAAGCTTCAACCAATTGCTTGTTCCACTATCATTTATTGTCATCAAGAGTCTTCTTCAGTATCTGGATGAGAGTTTTATTGAATGCTTCTGCTAAGCCATTTGCTCTGGGGTAGTAGATGGTGGAGTATCTCCAATCTATATCATGTCTTCTGGCAAAGCTGTTGATCTTAGTACTTTTCAATGCAATAACATTATCAGATATAATTCTTCGAGGCACCCCAAACCTATATACGATACGGTTCCTGAAAAATTGAAGCACATGCTGAGCTATGACCTCTTTTAGTGGGATGACTTCTGTCCACTTAGAAAAGTAGTCGGTGGCAGCTAAGATGAATCGATGACCCTTAGAAGAAGGAGGATTGACTGGACCCACAATGTCGATACCCCAACACTCGAATGGCCATGAAGCCAAAGTAGGGTGTAGAATATTAAGTGGTTGGTGGAGGACCACACCGTGTACCTGACACTGATGGCATTTCCTATCTATATCCATGCAGTAATCATCAAGGTCGAGTATCCTAGTCGCTTGATCTTCGTCTTCATCTTTGGACCGGATTGATGTGCTCTGCATAGACCTGAATGTACCTTTATTATAATTCCACAGGCTTCATATTTGTCTAAACAGAGTAACCACATTTGGTCAAAGGACCAGCGGTATAGGGTGCCATCAATGAGAGCATAGGAGAGAGCTCTCTGTTTCACCTGATGGGCTTGTGACTTTTCTTGATGTAGGTTGCCAGTGTTCAAGTAATCTATGAACGGTTGCCTCCAATCTAGCTCCTTGTCCATTTTGGCAGTTCAACATACCAATCAAAAGTAATCCTTACTAGGCTACTAATGAAGAGGCGGAATAGCAAAGCGACTCTGCCACTAGCATTGCAACAACTAGCCCTGAAGTGTGCTATATGCTGCCTTGGGCGCCATCAAAGCTTTTGAAGGAAGGTGTCATGAAACCCTTGGGATATTGGATTGCATCGAATTTCTTTGGGTAGGGTCTACCTTTTGGAACCGATGATCCTCCTTGGGCTTGAGCCAACGCTTCCTTCACTTACTGCTCAACCATGGATCTGATATCTTTTTCTTGTATGGAGGTAGTTTCTACTACCTTCCTATACATGCTAGTGTTACCTTGCTCAATGGGAGGTAAGGTCTTGGCTGCATCCAAGACATGCACTAACTCGTCGACTAATGTCGGGCTTGTAGTAGATGAACGCGTTTTGTTTATGAAGTACTGAAATTACTTCTAAAAAGTCCTCTAGTTACCATGCCATCCTATCTATCTGCTCGTCTTTCTACCTCAACTGATGTCGGAGGTGTTGGGCTGATTGAGCTTTATCTTTCTGATCAACCTCATCACCTTCCATGGCCTGTTGCTCCCTGAGGAGAGATCCTTTGGTATCTACCATACAGACTCCTGTTAAGTCTCCCAATAAATCATCTTCATTGGGATCGAAGTTAACTTTTTCCTCATCTGACCAATCATACCCCAAAATCTCCTTCTACTCTACAAGATAATGTACTACTATCTCCTTGAGAGAATGATCCATCTGAATGGGAACAAATCATCTGTCTTACGGAGGCATCATGCATTGATGCACCTCACTGGCCGGAGAGTCAATCCTGTGAGGACTGTACTCACTAGAGGAGACACACTCCTGACTGTCACTAGCTATGAAAGGGGTGACATTCCTAAGAGGTTCCACTATCATCGACGCAACTGGACTATCATTTACTATCTCTACAATAGATGCTACCATCTTCATGTTCTGTTGTACTGGTGGAGTTGGTGAAGGGACGACTACTATGCTTCGGGGTCGCCACTCCTTCCGCACCACCACTGGGGTAGAAGGTCAAGCAAGAGAGCTCAACCTTGCCATAGTAGGCGTTGTAGATAGAGTAGGATCCCTCGGCTGTAGTCAGATCACCAACGAGGTATGCTTCTCCTCGGATATGGCCTTCATGGCCTTTGATGGAACTGGAGATGCCGTGACCCAGAATGTAGAGTAGTGGTGGAGACACTAACTTCTATGAACAAGAGCTATCCTCTTGTGATGATTGGTCCAAGTAAGCAAGATGCTTATGGGAAGTCGCCGATTGAACCTCTCCCCCAATGGTAATATGAGTGTATGTATGGCCTCTGCCCTTACCTAATGAATATGTTTCCCCACACTACGAGGGATGATGGATCTTAGATCAAATTGAGCTCCAGACTCTGAACGTCCGTAAGCTCTGCCAACTTGGCGCAAGACTGATCGGAGGCCAGCATATGACCTCCTGCTCTGAGTAACTGATGGTTGATGCTGGACCACTGGTGGAGGTGATTGTTGACCTCATTTTTAGAATGAGCTCTCAACCCCTCCATCTTAGACATAGGACTCCTCTTAGACTTTAGGAGTTCTTTAGTCTTGAGACACATCTAGTGATTAGGTGGACACTCAACCTAGCCTTAGAGACTTAGAAGAGTTAGCCATAGGAATAGGTCATGCCTTAGGGGTGTTAGAAAAAATTTGCCTACCCTTAGCTTGAACCGTTTCTCACATTCCTTCCTTCAAGTCAAACTCCAAATCATTCTTATTTGATTTCTCCAAACTCAAATCAACTCCATGTGATTGAAATCCATAATTGAAATCCATAATTGAAACCCATGAATGAAATTCCTAAGTCCAAATCTTTCTTAAGTCCTTAATCTTCTTTTAAGGACTTAGCCTAAATCATGATCAAACCAATTCAAACGCATGAGATTTTCTCATAATTCATTTATATTCTCATTTATATTCATATGTATAAATGAAATATAAATTCATATCAATCAAATTTAATCCAAAAATTAAATTGCAAATTCAAATTCCTATTCCAAAAATTCCCAAGTCCCTTAATTTCCTTCTTAAGGACTTATCCAAAACCAAATCTAAATCAATTCAAACTCATGATATTTTCTCATAACTTATTTATATTCACATATATAAATGAAATATAAATACAAATCAATCAATTCAAATCCAAAAATTAAATTCTAAATTTAAAATCCTTCTTAAGTCCTTAATTTCCCTCTTAAGGACTTACCCTAAATCATGTTCAAATCAATTCAAATTCATGGGATTTTCTCATAACTCATTTATATTCTCATTTATATTCACATACATAAATGAAATATAAATATAAACCAAATAAACTAAATTCAAAAATTCAAATGCCTACTCCAAAATTTTAAGTCCTTTAAATTCCCTCTTAAAAGACTTAGCCTAGATCATGATCAAATCACTTCAAATCCTTGAAATTTTCTAATGACCTATTTATATTCTCATTTATATTCATATATATAAATGAAATATAAATTCAAACAATCAAAACCACTTCCAAAAATCAAACTCAAATCCATTCAAAATCCAACCTAAGCCTTTCAAGTCAAAATCTTGAACTTTCAAATCAAGCCAAACTCTTGATTTTCCTTCATGATTCAATCAACTCTATAATCATGAATCCAAATATAAATACAAGCTCCAATCACTTAACCAAAATCCAATTCAAAAATCAAACCCCAAATGAATTCATGTTTTTTCCTTTGATTATGGAATTGTCAAATGAATCAAAACCCATTTGACTACAAACCACTTGCAAATGAATTTATATTTCAATCATAAGTCCATATACAAGTTCAATCAAACTCAAATCAAGCTTTGACCAAGCCATTTGACACTTTAAATTAAAACCCAAAGTGACCTAAAGTACCATTTTGAGCCAATCTAACCAAATTGGATTGAATCAAACTTAGCAATGCCTCTCATCATGATCAACAATCATCAGATGACCAATCAATCAAATTGGTCAATCCAAACTAATGACCAAGTCAAGTCAACACTTAGCAAATGAAACTTCCAAAATCATCATAAATTGATTGAAACCATTGATCTAAGTTCATTCATGATCTATGTTTGAACTTGACCAAGTCAACATTTGAAGCCTAACAATTGGCCCCTTGACCCAAGTGGCCCAACTTGACCTAAAAGTCAAAATGTGTCAAAATTTGATCTAAGCCAAATTGATTGAAACCAATCAAGTTCAAGTTCCAAATCACTTGATGAACTTGACCAAAGCCTCAATTGGCCAACTAGACCTAACCTAGCCCAATTGACCTTGAATCCAACTTGACTTAAAGGGTCATGTTGAGCCAAATTCAAACTTAACTAAAATTGATTGAAAATAAAGATACCAATACTTTATATGACTAACCTAAACCTACCTACACCCATAAAGGAATATCAAATGGGTCAAATTATCAACTTAACCCTTTTTGACCTAAATGAAGTCATATGAGCCAAATTCAAACCTAAATGAAATTGAATCAAACCAAAGTCACCAAAACATTTCAAAAGGTCATATGAACTTGACCCAACCCTTGATTTGTCCCAATTTGACCAATTGGTTAACTTGACCCAAGTTGACCCATTTTGACCTATATGGGTCAACATGAGCCAAACCATATCAAATAAACTCCAAATCCAATGAAACTTGGCCAAACCTATTTTCTCAACATACCCAACATATTCAAATTCAAAAGCCCAAATAACCATTCTACCTAATAGAACAAATTTTGGTCAAATCAAAGGGAATTTGGTCAAGTCCTCTTTATACCACACTTCCTAATAGGTCAAGTAGACCTATGGAGGGTGGTGCACCCAACCCAATGGGTTTGGGTCATCCCAACTTGACCCAAGGCCAAAACTGAGCACTTGGCTCAAATTGGCCATATGGAAAACCTCCCTCTACTCAATTTGAAGCACATGGGAGGTTATCACTCCACTCCCTAGCCCAAACTGACCATGTGCAAACTTCTAACAGCTCAAATAGCCCTTTCAATCTTTACAATTGGATCAAAATGGAAAACAAAGCTTCGACCATCTGATTTTTATAGAGGGAGATATACTCCTCCTAATTCACTTCAATTCTCACTTCCTCACTATCGAATGAGTATGGGAGAGTCATAGGAACCATTCTTGAGTGATCCTAAGCTCTCTAGAAGGAATTTGAAATTGCCATTCTTGATTTTCCTCAAGTAAAAAATAGGGGAGCTCCATAGATTAGCAAATTTTCTCACTCCACCAAGTCAATTGCCTTTGCACACATGGGACCAAATTGAGCTTGCCTAAGCTTTCTCTTAAGTTCAAAGGCAAGGAGAGGTGTAATTCCAATATGGAGGGGTTGGTCCCAATCCACTTAACATCAAGAGCTAATACTTTCACCGCCTTTGTCTCAACCAAAGCTCCGGGAATAGTGCGTGATCACCTCTCGAGGTTAGCATTTTTCACCACTCCATGTGGTCCTGAAATAAATGTTAATGGCATAAAACTTCAAATGTTAGATGTGATTATCATTAGGGTTAGATGGTGTGTGCAAGATTTCATTCCAATCCAAGCTCGATCAAGCTTGGATCTTCCCTTTGAAAGTGGACAGTCTCCATTATTCCTCAAGGAAGAACATGGATAATCTATGGCCCATCCATTTTGATGGACAAGAAACACACCCATTTGATTTAATCCTCTAGAATGGTGACTTTAACCACCGATCCTTGATCAAGATAAAATACTTAATGCGGCTATGATGTGACATTTAAGTCACCACTGTTTATAAGCAATTAATTAGGATTAATTAATGTTTATTTATTTCTTAATTAAACTTTAAAAAATTCATATCTCTGAAAAGATCGCAAATATGAGGTAAATTGCCACTAAAATATAATTCAATCTAGAATATTCTAAAATTAGTTTTAATGGATTTTGAATTGTATCTTTCTCTGATTTTAGATTTATTAGAAATCTTAATTTGCTAATTACTCCCTAATTAATCCACTGATTAATCTCAAACTTCTTAAGTATATTTTGGAGGATGACTCTACCTCCCTAATTTTCTTGGGATTTATTTAATGGGAGACAAAATTCATTTCCTAATTACCCCTTAATATACTAGGATAACTAAGGGTTTGATTAGTATTTTAACTTGAAGTTGATTAAGGTTTGATCCAGTGAATAGAGGTTTAGGAATAATTTTGGGGCATTTTCTAAGCTATTCCTTAAACCCCCCACTTTTCTTAATCCTCTCTAATTAAGGATAATTCAATTCTTAATTTAACTTTTCTAAAACTTTTCAAACTTAATTAATCTACTTTGGGTAGATGCTTTAAAAGAGTTCAATTAAGAAAATCAAAATTCAACTCATATGTGTGAGGGTGTTTTGAAATTACTGTTAAACCCCTTTAATTAATCATTAATCATGAGACAAATTGCATTAGACCCTTTCTCCTAGGTGCATTAAAAGTTTAAATTCCTTGTGAATTTTTTATCTCATTGGCTCATAATTATTTGATTAACTATGCTAAGGTGGTGTAAGGTTAATTAACATGTTTAATTCATTAACCTAATCAAAATCTAAAAAATCTAATCATCAAAAAATTTAAAAATAATGCCAAACACACGTGGAATGGGTTAGAACAACAAACTCAACTCACATTTTCAAAATTAAATCAAATTCAAAATCAAACAAAAATCATATTAAATAAACTATTTACTTTATTTTCTTATTTCATAAGATTGTCTTTAGATTTAATTAAAGTGAATGTGTTCACATGCTTTCATTGCTTTAGTTCTTTTCCCAACATATTAAATATGTATATCATGTGATTTCATGCATCCATGCTTTTCAAAAATCAAATTTAAAATGAAAATATTTTCATTTTGTCTAATGTATTGTTGTAAGAATATGAGTGACTATTATCAAATTTAAATTAGTTTCAATATGAACCAATTATCAAAACTAAAAGTGTTTAATTTTTTTTTATTTAAAAGTTTGCATCAAAAATGTTATAAGGATAGTGTTCTCCTTCTCTTCTTTAAAGTTTTGAATAGATTGTGGTGTATGGTTCATTTGAAAAGAACCTAACACTTGTTTAATTCATCCTATTCATTCTATACTATCACTAAGAAGGATACCTATTCTTGCATATATAAGCAAAACAATCAATTATTATAAATTTACATTCTTTCTTTTCATTCATTTTTTATACATGTTGTATTTAAGAAAGTGATATTATTCAGACAACCTGAGGTTTATTTTAAGTTACCTAAGTAGGTCTTGTACCTTACACTTTGGTTAATAATGGCTTCATCTCACTTATGCCTTTCATACATTCATATGTGTTGTGAAAATTGATAAGAAACTCCTCTACTTAATGAAAATGCATCATAAACTTTCAAATTCTTTTAAATAAACTACTTAGCATGCATAAAAGTGTGTTAAATATTCTCTTGGATATGCTTAGGATTTATTCATATGCATGTTACATGTAAAGAAAATATGTTTTTATGAATTTGGTTCATTTTACTTAATCTTAAAATATATTTCTTTTGAATAGGTTTGTTTAGAGTTTATCTACACTTAGATTAATACTTAATTAAAATATTCAAAATGAAACTAAAACATGAATTTACTTTAGAAAATTAAAAAAAAGGAAGTTCTCTTCTCTTTCCCTCTCTTTATAACTTTGTAATTAATTGTAGGATTCACTTGAACCCAATTTAAAAATAAAATAAAATCAATCCATAATAATTTAATCACTTAAATGAAACCCTCCTCTAAGTTGAACACTTCACACTTAGAAAATTCTAAAGTCAAAGATACCACAAAACCAAAACACACATTGACTAGTCACTTCTAGCTTTTAGGTTGCATGGTTTGATGCTTGCTTATATGATATATATTTTAGTCTGATAGATGAATGTATAATGAATGAAGGATCTTAGTCAAACCATTATCTTTGTGGGATTATGCTTAAGTTAATAAATAAAAAATATAATTGCTGGTTTTATACCAATCCATTGGTGGACTTAGTCACCCATGTGTGGGTGATAAGTCCAATATACATACTTGAGATTAGTGGTTTGTTTAGCTAACTTTATTTTGGTAGTAGATTTACTTTTCTTTTCATGTAAATTTTGCAATTAGATTTTGGAATGATTATGAGGTTAGGATGAAATGGTCATAAGATCTCATCTTATCTATCATGTGAAGCCTTTGGAGCATCCACCTTCCAACCATCCAAAAGAAGGAACCAAAAGAAGAAAGAAGAAAAGAAGAATGAAGAAATGAAGCTTGAAGACCCCCATAATTCCTTGCTTAATTGTATTTAATTCATTTGTAATCGGTAAGGGTAGTCACCAATTCAATTTTTTTTGGGTCATTATAAATGACCTCTTATTCTTTGACATTAGCTTTATAAATTGATTGATGATTTATTTTGTTTGTGCATTAAGATGGAATCCTCTTTTTAGTTTCTTCCTTGCTTGATGTATGGAGATTAATTAGGCTCTTAGAGAAAATAAATCTTCTATCAAATTTAACAATTCAAAATTAAAATAAAGAACTCATAATCTCATTTAAAGCTTAAATAAAATCAAGATAAAAGAATTAGAAACCCATTGGATGGATATTTCTTTATATAACATAATGCAAAATATTTTACTCTTGATTGGAGGTTCCATTTGCTGAGAAAGGCTTGACCTTTGAGCCATGGTGGAAACAAACCTCCTCCTTCTATTGATTTTGGCCAATAATCTCATTTCATGCATTAGGCATATGAATCCTATTAGTCAAAATAATTGTCCAAAATTGAAACTAAAATGAATCAGATGATTTAGATTTTTGAAGCATGTCCTTACATGATCTAGTCTCTTGAGTGATTTAGTTCTTTTAAATAACAACCTAGCTATTTTAAAGTATGACTTGCCTACATGAATTTAAAATCATAGAAGAGTTAGTTGGTGGACACCCTATTGTAAGTCCAAACATGGTTTGTCCTCTTGTGGATAAAATAAATACCCATTTTTTCCTTAGATTTATGCTTTTTGCCTTGCCAAAGCTCTAGATTTAGGTTAGGTTACTTCTCCCCTTAGGGCCACAAGCTTAAATCCTCACCTCTTAAGCATTTCCATAATCTTGTTGTGGAATCATAAGCCTAAATTTATAATGAAAATTCAACTCAAACAAATTAAATTAATTTAAAAATATAAATTAATCATGATAGTTTGAGATGCTCACTAGTTTCTTAGGGCATCTCTTCTTTGGCTTCAATATCTCTTGATATCCCATATCTTCTATCTGATGGCTTGATTTATCATAAATAACCCATTCTTAATCGAGTATTTGATCCAAGATGTAATTAAGAGAACTTTCCCTAGGAAACTTAATGAACATTTAAAGTAAACCTTACCTTTTCAGGAAGAATCTCTACTTATACAATTGGAGTCCTTATGATTATAGGGTGGTGACTTCTCTCGAGATAGTACACCTCCTCAATCATCATCACTAATAAAATATCTATGGATCTACGGCATCCCAAACAAGTGTATTTTATATATTTATGTTTTCATTTATCCTCTTTTCAGGGATATGAAGGAGAATGTATATTTCACCACATGTATCCCAGCATCCTTTGACTTGAGAGAGGATGAAACTTTTGTTATAACTTTCAAAAATAGAAACTCAACAGCTAATCTGGTACTCCATATCTTAAGATACTGATCAAGCAATTTTATTCCTTCAGCTTAAAGAGCTAGATTAAAGGCACCCCAGATCGGGGAGCCTAAGAGGTTTGATGAGAGGATAGCTCATGGTAATGAGAAACACGACAAAATCTATGTATTCTCTATATCAACTTTCCTCTTTATATGAATCTAGATCAATTGAAATGCTACCCAACCATCCACACTAGGGAGTGCCTCATGTGATCTCACCCTCAAATCCCAAATTGAAATAAGGTGTAATCCATGGGAAGTTAAAATTGTGAGAAAGTGAACACAAACTTTGGATTTGCCATTTCAAATCAAATAAACAGAAAATTGAACTGCATAGTACCATAGAATCAACATAGAATGAGATTGGATCAAATTTCTTTTGTTGATTTTGAATTTGAATTTGAACCACATCCAACATCTTGAAAGTGTTAAGTGGGGTTCAAATGGATTAAAGAAGATTTAGAAATTTGATTGAAAAGAGGAATTTTTGAATATGAATCCAACTCAACAAATTTGAGTATGTTGAAAAGTGGATTCAAATATTTTTAGAAGGATGCTTCCATAGGTTCATGTTTATTTGAATTTAGATTTTGATTTGAGGACCCTTTCCTTTAACAAATTTGGGTATGTTAAAGTCATGGTCAATTAATTTTGTTTTTGATTTGGTGTAAAATTTTACTTAAACAAATTTGGGTATGCTAAGTGAAGTGTTTGAACAATTATTTCTTTTGTGAATTATTATTTTTTTTGAAAATTGAATTCACTTAGCAAATTTAGGTCAAGAAGAACCCAAGTGTGTTTTAAATTTATTTAAAAATAGACTTAGCAATTTGAGTATGCTAAGAACCAAAGTTTTTCATTTATTTGGTATTTTGATAATTGAAGTAGGATTAAAATTTATGCTAAGGAAATAATGTGTTTCATTTTGTTTTGATTTTTTTTTGATTGAAAAGTGGAGACTTTACTTTAGCAATATGGTATGCTAAGGAAAGTACCATTAATTTTTTTGTGAAATGGAAATTTTAAGCAAATTCATGCTAAATGAAATTCCAAAAGATGTTTCAAAATTTTGTGTTTTGATTTAGTTTTGAAAATGAAAACTTCTCTTAGTGATTTGGTATGCTAAAGAATGAAGTTCCTGCTTGAAAATCTTTTAATTTGGAAATTTATTTATATTAGTATGCTAAATGAAATTCAAATATGTTTGAAAAATTTTTGATTTTGATTTGAGACTTCATAGCAAATTTGAGTATTAAATGAAGTTTCAAATATGTTTGAAAATTTTGATTGAATTTGAACTTCACTTAAGAAATTTGAGGCAAAATGAAGCTCAAATATTGAATTGAGACTTATTTTAAAATTAGAGTAAAAAATGAAATTACAAATGTGTTCAAATTTTTTGAAAATATGATTGTTATGTTTTGATTTTTGAAAAGAAGACTTTCATTCAATAAATTTGGGTATGTAGAAATGGAAGTCAATCTTATTTTTAAAATGTAAAAATTTTGTTTTCTGTGTGATTATTGCTTTTTGAAAGAGAGATTTCAACTTAATCATATGTGGATATGTTTAAGTGGATTTCAAATGATTTTATTTATTTAATGAATTCATTCAATAAATTTGGGTATATTGAATGAAGATGTTCACATGTGCTTTTGAAAAATTTAATTTTATTTGAAAATGAAACTTCAATTTAATAAGTGTGGGTATATTGAATGGAAAGGTTCATATGTGCTTTAACGTTTATTTTTAATTTTGATTTTGATTTTGGAAAGATGATTGTTCATTTTATTTTGAAAATGAAATCTTCATCAAAATGAATTGAAAGAAGATGTTCATGTGCTTTTGGAAAATATTGTTAGTTTTAATTTTGAAGATTCCTACATATAATAATTGAGAATTTTTAAATGAGGGTTGAAAATTTTGTGGAAAAATATTTTTATGTGCATTTTGAAAGAGTGCTTTTGAAAAGCAAGGTTCTTAAGAAAATGTATTTTATCTTTATTATTTTAGAATGAACCTTTCTTATCATAAAATGATAGGAAGAAGTCTTTAAATATTTTTTTTTTCTTTAGATCTATTTTTACCCATTGGAGAACCCAACTGGGTGTGGAAAAGCCTTTCAAATATGTTGGTGAGAAATGAAAGAGGCAATGACCTATATACAAATTCATCTTGGTAAGATGCCATACAAATCCACATATATACCTATTCAGGTGATCAGTACATCATCAAGGTATAGTGTACTATCTCGAAAGACATAAATCACTACCCTTTAATGGAACCAATCACCTCAATAAGGGCTCCTAAGGATGATGAGTCTGCATATGCACCAGATATTCTTCCCCTACTTTACATAGAAAAGTAAAGCAGAGTATTTTTTCTAAATCAGATTTGTTAAGTTCACTACAGGGGCAAGCCCCCATAGTAAATTACATCCTAAGGATGGGATCCCTTAGGAAAACTCTCAATTAAGGTAAATGATCATTGTCTCAAGATTTCAATAGGAAGGACTAAATGATTGATATTTTGAAGATCAAATGGGATTGATCAAAAGGAGTTATTATCGAAGCCAAAATGGAAGATAAGTAGATCACATGCTAGAAGCATCTCAAACTATCCTATAGTTGGGCTTTACATTTTAGAAATTGATTTAGTTTGTTTAAGAGAATTTTACTTAAGATTCCTTAACACAAGATTAAAAAAAAAATGCCCAAGAGAGGTGAGGAATTATGCTTATGGCTCATAAAGTAACCTAAATCTAGGGAGCTTCGACGAGGGTTGGAAGCACAACCTAAATCTAAGGTGAAAATGGGTAATTGGTTTGCCTCCACAAGAGAGGACAAACCACCCGATAGTTTGGACTTACAATCACTGGGGTGGCCCAACCAACTAATTTTAAATACATGCAAAGTCTTATGCTTATGCAAGATAGCTGTTATTTATAAAGAGACTGAGTCCTTAAACTCACTCCCTAAAGAGACTAGATCATGTAAAGGGACATGCTTCAAATGACCTAAATCTAATGTAATTCAAATTTCATTTTATTTTTTTTTTATTTTGGACAAATATTTTGACTCAGGCTAATAGGCTTTTTATGACTAATGCATGAGAAAGAAGGTTATTGGCCAAAATCAATGAGAAAAGAGGAGGTGAGTTTCCACCATGCCTCAAAGGTCAAGCTCGCAAAGTGGAAGCCTCCAATCAAGAGTGAAATAAGATGCATTTGTGCATGATATTATAAAAAATGCTCATCCACTAAGGGTTGCTAATTCTTTTATCTTGATTTTAATCTAAGCTTTAAGTGAGGTTATGAGTTGTTTAATTTTAATTTGAGTTATTAAGTTGGGTAAAAGATTTATTTTTCCTAAAGAGCCTAATCCACATCCAGCCATACATAAAGCAAGGAAGAAACTAGAAAATCATGCCACTTAATGCAAAAGCTAAACAAATCATCAATCAATTTATAAAGCTAATCGCAAAAGAATAAATGGGATTGCACCACGACAAACCCAAAATATCAAATGTGGGTAGCCGAGCTCTACCCTTATACAACCCGGATTACAAATGAATTAAATTATAATTAAGCAAAAGAATTCATTGTTATAGGGGTCTTCAAGCTTTATTCTTCTTTCTTTCTTCTTTTGGTTCTTTTCTTTGGATGGTTGGAAGGTGGATGCTCCAAGGCTTCACATATATAAGATAGGATCTTATGACCAATGTTCATCCTAATCCCATAACAAATCATCTAAAAATCCTAATTATACAAATTTTTACATGAAAAGGAAAAGGGAAATCTAACTAACACCTGCAAAATAAGGTTAGTTAAATCACACCACACAAATCCCAAACATGTATATTGGACTTATCACCCCACACATGGGTGACTAAGTCCTCCTGGCCTATGGATTATGCTTGGGGTATAAAGCACCGCAAGCAAAAGCATTTATATTTTATTTATGATGCCCCGCACAATCCCTTGCATAAAAGAACAGTTAGACTAAGCAAGTCCTACCATTGATTCTATGAGCATACACCCTAATATCTAGTGTAAAACATATATCACAAAATAAAACAAATATCAAACCATGTACCGACCTAACCTAAGGCTAGAAGTGTGACTTAGGCTAATATGTGTGCTTTGAAGGTTTGTGGTATGCTTATTTAGGTTCAAATTTTCTAAGTGTGAAGAACATGTTCAACTTAGAGGAGGATTTCATTTAAGTTGTTTAAGTATTTTGGGTTGATTTTATTTCATGTTTTAATTTGGTTTAAGTGAAACCTACAATTAATTACTAAGTGGAAGAGAGGGAAAGTAGAAGAGAACTTTCTTTCCTTCCCTAACCTAAGTAATTTCTAAAGTAGGTTCATGTTTTAGTTTCATTTAGGTGAATTTTTGATTAACATCTTTAATCAATCCTAAGTTTAGATAAACTCTAAACAAACCTATTCAAAAAAAGAAAGGCATTTTAAGATTAAATAAAATGAATCAAAATTCACATAACACACATTACTTCTTTCTTTCCCAACATATATAACATGCATATGGATGGACCTAAGCATATATATACATGCAAATGAGAGTAGTTAACACACTTTATGATGCATGCTAAGTAATCCATTTAAGAAAATTTAGAAGTTGAATATGCATGATTTTTCTTAAGTAGAAAAGGTTTTCCTTATCCAAAATTTCACATACATACATGAAAGTAAGAAAGGCATAAGTGAGTACAGTGCCATTGTTAACTAGAGGTGTAAGGTACAAGACATACTTAGGGATACTTAAAGCCTCGCAACCTCAGAGTTGTACAGGCTAATATACCACTTTCCTTAAGTACAAACATGTATATAAAAAGAAATGAAATGGAAAAGGAATATGCAAAAGTTGTTTAATATTTATTTTGTTTATGCAATTTATGTATGTCAAGTGTAGTAACCTTCTTAGATGGTAGCATAGGATGAATAGGTATGAAATTAAGTAAGTGTTGGGTTCTTTTCAAATGAACCCTACATCTTACCAACTCTATTCAAAACTATGCTAACATAAGAAAGAAAGGAAACCTATGCTAAACATACTTTATAATCCATCTCATGCAAGCTTATAATTAAAGTATAAGTAGCACTTTCAGATTTGATATTTCATTTATAAGTTTTGAAAATAATTTGGATTTAGTAGTGATAATAGCCACTCATATTTTACTTTAGCCAACACATGCACATTTGACATAAAGTAAACAATTTCATTTTAAAATTTGAAACATGAAATTATGAATGCATGAAATCACATGGCATACAACTTAACATGTTGGGGAAAGATCCAAAGCAATGAAAGCATGTAAACAAACTCACTTTACTTAAATCCTAAAGACATTCTTATAGAATAAGAAAATTTAGAATAAATCAAAGTGAATTTCAAAGTGATTTTGTTTAGTTTGAAGTTTGATTTAATTTTGAAAAGGTGAGATGAGTTTGTGTTCCTAACCCATTCCCACATGTGTTTTGTATTTTTGTTTAATTTTTATAATTAGATCCATTTTATGCATTGATTAGGTTAAGGTATAAATTAAGTAACTTAATTAACCCTTACCTACACCACCTTAGAAGAATTAACTAAATAATTATGAGCCAATGAGATGACATAAAACCCACAAGGAATTTAAATTTGCAATGCACCTAATAAAAAAGGCCTAATGCAATTTGGCTCACAATTAAAAGTTAATTAAGCTAAGGGATTTAGCTTAAGTAATTTCAAAATACCCTTTCACACATGTGAAGGGTTTTGATTTTTAATTTAACTTAGGCTATTAAACACCCAAGCATCTACCCAAGGTAGATTAATTAATAGAACTTTTAGAATTTTGAAAATTGATTAAGGGATAATTAATGAATTAACCCTTAATTAAGAGGAGATTAAGGAGAGAAGAGGGGTTTGGGAATAGCTTGGGGAAATGCCCCAAAATTATTCCATAAACCTCCTACTCACTGATCTAACCTTAATCAACCCTAATCATGGGTAAACTACTAATCATACCTAATTACTTTAATTACATGAAAGGGTAAAGAATGAAATAGCATCCAATTAGCCCTCTAATAAATCTCAAAATTATCACCCATTAAAGTAATTAGCTAATTAAGATTCCCAAAAATTAAATTAGAAAAGAGAAATCAAATTCAAAACATTTTAAAATATTTTAAAAAATTATCTTTCCATAGCATTTTTTCTTTTATTTTTTATTTTCTAGAGGTTATGAATTTTGAAGTTCTTAATTAGAATTAATTAAACATTTAACTAATCCCTATTAATCTGCTCACAACATGACGCGTGGGCGTACGCTTTACACCCATCGCAGAGGGGTGACTTAAATGTCACATCCCAAAGGGTGGTGGCACACACGCTTATATTCACATCCGATCAAAGATCGATCAGAATCCCAAGGATTTTAAAAGGATAATTATATTTCTAAATGTAAAAATAATCACCGTCCATCTAAAATTGGATGGATGGTCGAGATGAGCCAAGTTCTTCCCTTGATCAATGGAGACCGTCCATGATCAAGGGAGATCCAAGATTGAGCAGATGGAATGAAATTGTAACCCACACCATCTAAGACAATTACAAACCTATCCAATGGTGGATTTCACATTTGAAAATTTCTTTCACAAAGACCAACACCTTAAGTTAAGTCAAAAATTCCATACCTCACCGGAGGTGATCACCTCTGAGATCGCGAGGTAGCTTCATCTGGTGGAGAGAAGCCTGCTGAAATTCCTAGGCCTTGATTGAGTGGATCAATGGACCAACACCACTTTGCTTCTTTGCTTTGATCCAATTGAATCTTCCTTGCTCCTTTAGAACTCAGAAGCTTGGCTCCAACTTGATCCTAGATGAGTGTGCAAGAGAATTGGAAGGAGATCAAGTGTGGAGAAAGTTGGCAATGGATTGAGCTCCTATTTTGCACTGCAAAAAACCGAGAAAGGGAATTCAAATCCTCTCTAAGAAGCTTGGGAGTGCTCGAGATGGCGCTGGTTCCTAGCTTCAATCTAGAGAGTGAATTAAAATTTCATTGAATTAGGGGGAGTATATCTCCCCCTATGGTAATCGGATGATCAAATCATGAGTTGCCATTTTGATCCAATTGATGAGATTGGAGAGATAGTTTTGATTGTTTTGAGTGTGCACATGTTCGATTTGATCCAAGGAATGGATTGCCAACTTCCCATGTGCTTAATTTGAGCTTAAGAGAGAATTTGAAATTTCAATTTTGCTGTGGGTTTGGTCTAGGGACCAAATGTGACCCAAACCCATTGGGTTGGGTGCACCACTCATCACTAAGTCCCTTGAGCTTTTAGGAAAGCCTCAAGTGATTGTGAAGAGGGTATGACCAAAATACCCATGGTAGCCAAAATTTGTTCTATGGCCTAGGGATGGTCATTTTGCTATTTTTCACTTTGGACATGTTGGGTATGTGGAGAAACTAGGTTTGGCCAAGTTTCATTGGATTTGGAATCCATTTGATGGGTTTGGCTCATGTTGACCCATTTAGGTCAAAATCAACTTGTCAAGTTGACCAATTGGTCAAATTGGGTCAAACCAAGGGTTGGGTCAAGTTCATATGACCATTTGAAATGTTTTTTGCTTTGGTTCAATTCAATTTGGATTATATTTGGTTTTGGGTCATATGACTTCACTTAGGTCAAATAGGTCAAGTTGACCTATTTGACCCATTTGACCTATTTGAGGTAGGTCAAGGGTAGGTTTAGGTTAGGTTAGTCATATGGAGAGGATTGGTATCTTTGTTTCCAATCAATTTGGGTTAAGTTCAATTTTGGCTCAACATGACCCCTTTAGGTCATGTTGGGTCTAAGGTCAATTGGGCTAGGTTGGGTCTAGTTGGCCAATTGAGGCTTTGGTCAAGTTCCACAAGTGATTTGGAATGGACTTGACCCATTGGTTTCAATCAATTTGGCTTAGATCAAGTTTTGACACATTTTGGCCCTTTAGGTCAAAATGGGTCAACTTGGGTCAAGTGGGCCAATTGGGCTAGGTTAGGCTCAAATGTTGGCTTGGTCAAGTTCAAACATAGGTCATGAGTGAACTTAGATCAATGGTTTCAATCAATTTGGCCTATGGTGGAATTTGGCTATGTAAGGTTTCATTGGTTAAGTGTTGACTTGGTCAACCTTAGGTTTGACTTGGTTTGACCCAATTTGATTGATTGATCATCCCATGATGATTGTTGATCATGATGAGGGATATATGAGTTTGGTTCAATCCAATTTGGTTAGGATCAAAAGTTGGCTCATAAGGGTACTTTAAGTCACTTTGGGTCAAGTGAGCCTAAGTGGTCAAATGGCTTGGTCAAAGCTTGATTTGAAGTTGATTGATCTTGTATATGGACTCATGATTGAAATCCATTTACAAGTGGTTTGAAGTCAAATGGGTTTTGATCCATTTGAAAATTTCATATTCAAAGGAAGAATATGAAGGGTCTTGGGTTTGATTTTGATTAGTTTTGATTGAGTGTTTGGTTTGATTTATATGAGCTCATGATTGTAGATTGATTGAATATAGAGAAAATCAAGAGTTGGCTGATTTGAAAGTGATTTGGCTAAGTTCAAGATTTTGGCTTGAAAGGCTTAGATTTGATTTTGATGGATTTGAGTTTGATTTTTGGAATTGGTTTTGATTGTTTGAATTTATATTTCATTTATATATGTGAATATAAATGAGAATATAAATTGATCATGAGAAAATTTCAAGAATTTGAAGTGGTTTAATCATGATTTGGTTAAATCCAAAAGGAATTTAAAGGATTTAAGAAATTTTAATTTGAAATTTAATTTTGAATTGGATTTGATTGATTTATATTTATATTTCATTTATATATGAGAATATAAATGAGAATACAAATAAGTTTTGAGAAAATCCATGATTTGAATGGTTTGATCAAAGTTTAGGTTAAATCCATTAATGGAAAATTAAGGATTTAAGGAATTTCAAGGATTTTAAATTTGGAATTTAATTTGTTTGATTTGATTGATTTATATTTAGATTTCATTTATATATGAGAATATAAATGAGAATATAAATAAGTTTTGAGAAAATCCCATGAATTTGAATAGGTTTGATCAGGTTTAGTTGATTTTGGCTAAGTCCTTTAATGGAAAATTAAAGGGACTTAAGAAAATTTTCATGAATTGATTTGGAATTTTGAGTTTGGTTTGATTGATTTGAATTTATATTTCATTTATATATGTGAATATAAATGAGAATATAAATGGATTATGAGAAAATCTCAAAGATTTGAATAGGTTTTGATGATAGTTTTGGCTAAGTCCTTAAGAAAGGGTTAAGGACTTAGGAAATTTGAACTTAGGAATTTTTGATGAATTTTAATCATGGGGTTTAATCATAGATTTCAATCATGGATTTTAATCATATGGAGTCGATTTGAATTTGAAGAGAATTAAGTAGAATTGATTTAGAGTTTGACTTGAAAGAAGGAATGTGAGGAATGGTTTAAGCTAAGGGTAGGAAATTTTCCTAACACCCTTAAGGCATGACCTATTCCTAGGGTTAACTCTTCTAAGTCTTCTAGGGCTAGGTTTAAGTGTCCACCTAATTGCTATATGTGCCTTAAGACTTAGGAATTCTTAAAGTCTAAGGGACATCCTATGTCTAAGATGGAGGGATTGAGAGCTCATTCTAAAATGAGGTCAACAAGCAATAGGTGTGGTGTGTGACAAGAACACATATTGGTGTTGACCGAAATGATCAACAAAAAGATCACAAACACTAATAGAAACAATCTATTCTTAACCCAAGGAAAAGAAAGAATCTAGAACTTAGTGCAATGTGGCTCTACTTATGTCCAAGACATAAGAGAGAGGGAAGAAATCCACTAAGGGATAGAGTGTGAACCATCCACTAGGAGAAGTATGTTCAAGTCATCCACAAGGGGATGAAAGGTTTGATTTGATTGGAATCTCACTAGGGAGAGATCTCCATTGGGAGAGAGGGTTGAATTTGTTTTAATTTGTTAGGTTTGAATTTTGGAGATGAACCCTATTGGTTTGTAATAGGCTGCACTAAGTAGGAGCCATGGAGGCTAAGACTTAACTTAGATTTATCAATCCAAAGTATATAGTAGGACTAACCAATAAATGTGATGCCTTTCGATATTCAACAATTGTACTAGGAAGAAAGCATAGTAGACTTACATCCTCCAAGTATGGACCAATTGCTGGGGTAATCTATTGGCAAGGCAACAAATTGAACCCAACCCAAGGCTGACAATTGAGTGAATGCCACTGGGGGACTTAGATCAACTCAAAGATAATCAAGATTGATTTCATTTTTTATTTGTTTATTTATTTTGATTATGATGGATCCCATAGGTTTGTGATGAACTGCGGTAGGGGCCATGGAAGCTAGACCTAACTCAGTTTTACCAATTCAAAGGGATAGTCTCACCAACCATGGTAGGACTATCACCAAGGAGAAATGCCTTTTTACAATGGTCAAGTCTTAAGAAGAGAAAGCAGGACTCACATCTTCTAGAGACAAGAAACCATTGGGGTGATCAGTTTCTTTGGGCAACAAATCAAACCGACCTAGGGTTGACTATTGAGAATATGCCTTGGGGACTTAAATCACTCAAGAATAGTCAAGATTAATTTCATTTTTATTTGTTTGATGGATTCCATTGGTTGTGATGGATCATGCGAGAGCTTATGAAGCCTAGACCTATCTCAAATTTCTTGAACCAAAGGGGTAGCTTCTCCCGATGGGAGAACTATCTGACCAAAGGAGTGCCTTTCGGTTTGCAATGATCGGGGACTCACATCTTCACTAGAAAAGACCACTAGGGTGATCAGTTGCTTTGGGCAACAAATCAAACCCTACCTAGGGTTGCCCATCGGTTTGCAGCAATCATGCTAGAAAGAATGCACCATAGTCTTACATCTTTCAAAGAAAAATGACTGTCGGGGTAACCTTTTTTATGGAAAATAGATTAAACCCAACCTAAGGGTGACTACTGGAGTGAGATTTATCTCAACTCGTAGTCGCAATTCTTAGGAGTTCTCACATTGCTAAAGATAGGATGCGCTTGGAGAAGGGCCCTTTGGGCTTGAATTCTCCACAAGCGAATTAATTTTTATTTATTTTATTTTAGTTTATTTTATCATGGACCCTGTTAGTTTGTGAGGGATCATACTAAGGAGGAGCTTATATCGCCTAGACTATCTCATTTTGAAGGAGAATTTGTGCATCCGAACAAATTCTCCAATAGTGGCTACTAGGAAAGGGGGACTATCCAATCCAAAAGTAACCCAGGTAGTGTCTAAATGGGGTCACAAAGGACTTGATCCAAATAGAGTGCCCACAAGGGATGGTCGGTAAGGCTTAATCCAACACCGGAGAAAATGACATGGCTAGTCATATTCAATAGGTATTGTCCAACTCAAGGAGAAAGCACGGGACTCATATCGCCAAGAGTGGTACTCCACGGTGAGTCACTGTCGGCATGAACATCAACCAACCTAAGGTGCCATTAATTTGCAACAATCAACTTAGAAGAAAGCTTGACTCACATCTTCCTATGGCTTCTGGGATAGTCTATCTTGACAAAAGCTATCCGACCTAGGGCGACTACTGAGTGAATGCCATTGGGGGACTTAGATCAACTCAAAAGTAATCAAGAGGAAAAGAGCCTCTAGGGACTTATCCTGAATCTAAAAAATACTCAACCTAGTTAGAACATGATGGCTAGTTCAAGAAGAAAGCATACAGACTCACATCTTCTTAAGCAAAGTCAACATGAGGTAGCTTCGGGTGAGCAATACCATAAACAAGCACTCTTTGGTTTGCAATGATCAAGTTAGGAAGAAAGTGGGGACTCACATCTTTCAAAATAAGACCATTGGGTGACATACTAGCGAGGTAGCATGTAAACCCGACCTAGAGCAGCTAATGAGTGAGTGCCATAGGGCTTGCTCCCACATCAA
Organism: Cymbidium sinense; assembly: GCA_021442155.1. NCBI lineage: Eukaryota > Viridiplantae > Streptophyta > Magnoliopsida > Asparagales > Orchidaceae > Cymbidium > Cymbidium sinense. The sequence goes on from CM038221.1 coordinate 52,085,785, forward strand.
AATAGCTTGAGACAAAAGATTTATGTTTATTATGTGCATGTGTTAAAAGGAATAGGATGCCTCTAGGGGACTCTTACACCTTAAAACATGGGAATTATGAAATGTTGATGGATGGCAACAAGAATTCCACTAAGAAAGGATGCACTTGGGTTCTCTCACACCTAACTTAGTTATGCTAATCAAAATAGGATGCCTCGGGTTCTCTTACACCTATTCTAAAATAGATTGTGTTTTGTTGTGAAAGAGGGATAGGATGCCACTGGGGACTCTTACACCTACCTAAACACGTCTGGATTCAGCAAGACAACAAAGAAGAAGAGATTTGATGAATGGAATCAAATTTGTTCTTTTATTAATGATTATTTTCAAACAGTTTTATTTCATGGGTAATATTTCTTTAGATAGAGCCCATTAATTGGAAGCATCGGTGTTCCCCAATATAAGTGATAAGATCCTCCTTGGTAGGCCTTCTATGACATAGGGGCCTTCCCAAGTGGGTTCAAACTTGCCTCCCATCTTTGGCAAACAATTGGTCTCCTTAGGACTAACACAAGTTCTCCTACTCAAAAGACCTAGGGGACTAGCTTGTTGTGAGCTTGAATCATTTTGTACAACTCAAGGTTCGCAGTGAAACCTCCTCTTGACCCAAACTCTTCTCACAACTTTTTATTTTTCTATGTAGTGTTCTTGTTACCCAATGCTATCCTTAGTGAAGGGAGTTGAACTTCTAAATGAAGAATGGCTTCAGATCCATATACTAAGGAAAATGGGGTAAGTTGGAGTTGGGGTGTATGTGAGTAAAGGCTTCAACCAATTACCATTCCCATTATCATTTGTTGTCATCAAGAGTCTTCTTTATTATAGATTATTGTTGAATGCTTCTAAAATTTAGCTCTAGGGTAGTAGATGGTGGAGTATCTCTAATCATGTCTTAGCAAGTTGTTGATCTTCATGCTTTTGAATGTACCATTATCGATATAATTCATCGAGGCACCCCAACCTATATGGTTCTTAAAAAAAAAGCACATGGTGATGTGACCTCTCAGTGGGATGGCTTGCCCACTTGGAAAAGTAATTGGTAGCGCTAAGATGAATCGATGCCCCTTGGAAGAAGGAGGATCGATCGAATATCGGTACCCAACACTCAAATGGCCATGAAGCCAATGTAGGGTGTAGAATGTTGGGTGGTTGGTGGAGGACCACATGCACTGATATCTCCTAGCCATCCATGATCTGATCGAAGGGTAGTATCCAAGTCTTTTGATCTTCATCTTCATCTTGATGAGCTCACATAGACAGAATGTACCTCTTATAATGTACAGCTTCGTGTTTGTCTAAACAATGTAACCACATTTGGTCAAAGGACGGTATAGGTGCCATCAACAACAAGAGCATAGGAGAGCTCTTTCACTTGGGCTTGTGATTTCTCTTGAGGTTTGTTCAAGTAATCTATGAATGCTGCCTCCACCTTGTCCATTTTGGCAAGCAACCTCCCTTCAAGAGAAAGTCTCGATGAGTTTGAATCAATAAGGGATGACTTGTCTTTTGGACCCTTATTGAAATGGACTCATCTTCGACATGCTCTTTGGCAAGTTTGGCCAAGCATCTTCGTGTTCTCTACTCGGGAACCTTGTAGATGGTGACTTTGAATGGACAACTTCATGGTATACTTAGTAATGATGAAGCTTGGGTTTGAGACCGGTAGGACCCGACAATGGTTGACCAATTAAGAATCCCCAAAGATGTTGATGCTCTTGACACCGATAGTGATGGCTAACTCAAACCATTATCAAAGCCTCATACTGCTTCATTTTTGGTGCAGGGTTGGAAAGATAGTATGAGAATCTCATCATATTGTTTGGAGTTAGAAGAACTATTCCTACCCTTTCCGGGAGAATAGATCATGGTGCTTCACCTTTAAGAAAAGAAGCGCACCATCAAAATACATCTCCCAGGTTCTAACCTCCCCAGTTCATGATTTGTTCATCGGAGATTGTCACTAAGCGAGAATCGCAAGAAGTGGGTGTCGCTAAGAAATTCTTTTTTTATCGCAGAGTACAAATGTGATATCAAACTAGAGAGTATCATGGACCAATGAGCCAAACGTCGAAAAGCATTGGCCGTCATGTGAATACGATTGTTGGTTTGAGATCAAGTTCACCTTATGAAGAAAATGTATCTTCTTGAGATGCAAAGATCAAAGCTAGCAATGTTTCTCAATAGGTGGATAGTTTGCTTCAGGATCGGACGATGGGTGAGGAGGTAGTAGAGTGCTTTCCTTCCCTTTTATTGGCAGCAGAGCGAGAGAGTCATCCAATGCGGTGTAAAGGATCAATGGCTGCAGGATAGGCTAGAATTGGTGGCTTCACCAAGTACTCTTTGATATCTTCAAATACTTACTGGCACTTATCATCCCACATGAACTTGGCATCCTTTTTGATAAGTGCTGAGAATGGCTTGCATCTCCCTGATAAGTTTGAGATAAAGCATCTTAGATATGCTAGTCATCCTTGAAAGGATCTGAGTTGAGTTAAACTCTTAGGAGGTGGCATTTCTAAGATAGCTTTAATCTTTTCAGGATCTATTTCTATTCCCGATCAACAACAAACCCAAGGAATTTCCCTAAGTGACTCGAATGTACACTTCGGATTCATTTTGAGGTTATATTATCTTAACCATTTCAAAACTACTCTCAAGTCAAAGAGGTGGTCTTCCTTTTCTCTATCTTGACTACTAGATCATCAAAGCACTCAACGATGATGGATGAGTTCATTGAAGATCGAGTCATGGCCATTGGTATGTAGCACCGCATTTTAAGGTGAAAGGCATGACCCCTATAACAAGATTGATCGGGGTTGAAAAGTAGTGTTTCTTTCATCTTGAGACATCTTGATTTGGTTATAGCCATGACCCATCCATGAAAGAAAGCATGAGATGAGGCGTAATGTAATTCTAGTATAGAAGAAAACTCATCCTTAGGACATGCCTTTATTTAAGTCCCTAAAATCATGTGAATTTGGCCATTCTTCTTCTTAACTGGATGACACTAGCTAACCGGAGGATATTTTTTTTCCGATGAAACCAATCATCGATTTTCTTGACTTGAAATGACCATTGTTCAATTTCTAATGCATGCGTAGGAGCTTGCTTAATAGAGGTAACATTAGGGTTACTAGCTAGCTGTACATCAGATAATCAAGCATTTCTTCATAACTCCATAAAATAGTCTTTAAACTCATCAATAGCTTAACTAAGTCATTGGTTTCTTCTTCATTCAGAACAATGTATGTATGTGAGGATTTTCTTCTATTCCGAGGTTGATTTCTTTATGCTTATCGATTGTTGAATGAATCTCTTCTTCAAATTCAGCAGTGCCTCTTTGACTTGGAGATCATCTGGATCATCTCAAGTTTCTAAACACACATTCTCATGAGTTGGGGATGTGTGAGAAGAACCTATAGACTCAAATGGTTGGTAACAACTAGGCAATAATCTTCATCATCGGACCTATGCGAATCTAGTCTTTCTTGATTATGCTTCCCTATGTTATTTCATAGTTTTTTTGAGTATTTTAACTTGTGCTTGGACCATGTGAGGAACTAAACCTTTACTATAAGATTTTGAACACAAGAGTAAAAGTCAAAAGGTAATTCCATTAATTCTTTAAAGTATCTTCCTCAAGTCTACATCATGAGGATGATGAACCCAAAAGAACCTCTTCTACTTTTGTCCTTTGGAAGACTTAGGGACTTCCTTAACTACTAAACCTTCAACTTTTGAGATGTAAGTGAGGTAGAGCTAAGGTTCCCAACTGCTAATAGTTTCACATAAACCATTGAATACTTTGCTTTGCTTGGAGGCTTGGTCTTCTCTCGGATCAAAAGTCACCTCCAATGGAACCCTGAGAGGGTTGGTTGGTATACTAATCACATTAGACTCATCCTCATGGATTCCAAGTCTATGTGAATAGTAGGGTACTCTATGAACTGAACACGACCTCTGGTGAACCAACAGGGTCTTCCACCTCTAGAATTGCCTCTATTCTCTGCCTCTACTTGGTGGAGGTTGAGCCATCCTACCCACATGTCCATATGATGGAATGAACTGTGGTGGAATGTGATATGGATCCACTTCTTCTTCAATTCCCCTTTCTTGCTCACTTTTCTTTTCTTTTCATTTTTTTTATCTTTTCTTTCTTCATTTTCTTTACTTTTGTATTTGCATTTGAATTTATCCAAGTTCATGAAAGGGTGTTTTGAGGAAGATAGTAGGTCATCCTCATAAATCTCAACCTCTCTAACGAATGGCTTTTCATCCCATTGACATGGTATTCAATTCCATCTTTTGAACTTGATGCTGATGAAGGGAGGATGGAAAATGATCTTCGATGTATCCAAGGCCTACCAAGCAAAGCTGAATGAAGTATTCAAATGATGTAGAACTTGGCTTGATCTTCCAATCTCTCCAATGGTAACACTATAGAACCTAAAACTCACCTTGATCATTGAATCCTCTCAACATCATCCTATCTCTCTGAGTGAGATGTCAATCTTCAAATAGGCAAGGTCTTTAGACTCATAATATTCTGATGCACTCCATGAGAACCGGTGAGTTCAAACTCCATGTCATGTGTGTATGGGGATGTTGTGCTCCAAGTCCCCAGAAGGTCTTCATCTGTGAAGGTGATCCCTTGGGCTTCTTTTGCATAGTGTGCTTCCTCACTTGTGTGGCTGCATATTTCGGGATCAAGGAGGGCCTTGATTAGTGAAGCCCTCATCTCTCTGAATAAGACAAGGGCATCATGATGCTTAGCTTAGATGGTAACTTTCTTAGATGAGAAAGGATGTTGTAGTCCATCTTCAGTTGATCTTCTACAAGCATAACCAAGGGTGGAGCTTCTTGTGGAAGGGCTTCTCGATCTTCAGTGCCAATGACTTAGTTCCCTCTATCTAGAGGTGCTATCCTTGGAGGTAGAACCTTGGCACTACGGAGGTTGACTTCGGTAATTTTTGGAGGCAAGCTGGTGGAAAGTTCTACCTACACTTTAGGCTCATTTACAGCTTCTCCTACGAGTCTCTTAGAATCAGATGATTTCAAGTCTATCTCAAGAGGTGAACCAGCAATATTCAAAATTGGAAAGTCCAACTCTGAATCAGAAAGAGGAATATCTGAATTGTTATATCTAATTAGACTTGAAGAGTTATCATTAGGAATAGAAGAAGATAACTCATCAGAAGAGACACAGATGTAATTCAAATCAGCTTTATTCTTCAATTTCTTGGAATATTTGGAGGTACAAAGTAGAAGTCAAGTAGAGTAGTGGAGTAAGGGATTTGATGCCCTTATCACTGATAAGTTCTAGTAGAAGAAATAGAAGAGCCTGAAATGGAAGAAGTCAGTGTGGAAAGGCTGGAGGTTTGGACACGTCGGTGGCTATGCTAAGGGCTATCTGGGGACACATGCTCGCTGTTCTCTTGAGCTCCCACTTTCTAGAGTTGGCGGCAACTTGCAAACCTTCCTTGGTGTTGAGGTTTGAGTGACTTTAGGCAAGGAAAGCTTCTTGATCTTCTAAATTATTTTAGAGGATAAAGAGATATCCCAACCTTCTTTTGGTTTTGGTAGGATCTTGTATCCCCAAGGATTACCCTAATGGAAATGGAAGGTTGTTCCACAAGGTATTCCTTTGGGATAACTACAACCATCTTGAAACTGTGTTCAAAGTCCTTGAATGTGAAGCAATCCTCCAAAATGTGGCCTAGTATGTGGGAAAGTTTTTTTTTCAACTTCCAGTCTTCTAGGCTTAGTAGCTAAAATCGTTTCTTTAAGAGATTCTTAAAGATTTTCCGATTACCTCTTAAAAGAATAAGGTTTGTTTAACTTATCTAAAGAGTAGGTGGACCATAGCTACACGTGGATGCATGCCGCTATGGTGGTATGGCTGGGGTGGTTTGTCTTGGCCATGGAGGCTGATGGAGGCCGGGGATGGCTCGAGGTGGAAAAGGAGGTGGAGGCTGAGGTCGTGGCTCTTGATCTCTAGGGCTAGCTTCCCCTTATCAACCATTATTCGCTCAAGTCTTTTCATAGACCTTTTTGGGATTTTACTTGGCAATGATCTAAAAACTATTTGGCCTCTCCTTGTAGACTAGCCACCTTGTTGATTAGCTTCTCAAATGTCTTTATGGTGAAGCCCTTAAGCATGAAGGCGACCATGCCATGGATATTCTTCAAGAGAATCTCAATGGCATGTTGTTCAGATAGTTGTGGTTCACACTTCATACTCAGGTTATGCCATCAAAGAATATAATCAACAAGTGACTCACCAAAGTAGTGTTGGGCTACAACAAGATCACCTGTAGTAACCCTTTGTTGAGCTCCAACAAATCTCTTGATGAAGAGTTGCTTAACTCAGCAAATGTCTTCTTATTGGTAGTTCAACATACCAATCAAAAGCCATACTAGCTAATAAAGAGTCTAAAAGTAAAGCATCATGCCACCTTGCAACAATCGCTACGAAGTGAGCTATGTGCCTCTTTCCACTACATCAAAGCTCTTGAAGGAAGGAGGCATGAAACCCTTGGGATATTGGATAGCATCAAATTCCTCTGTAGGGTCTACCCTTTGGAACCGATGATCCTCCGGGCTTGAGCCAAGCTTCCTTCACTTGCTCAACCATGGATTTTAGATCTTTTCATGTATGGAGGTACTTATCCACTTCCTTCATATATGCTAGTGCTTGCTCAATGGGTAGGTAGTCTTAGCGGGTCAAGACATGCACTAGCTTCAGTGACATTATACTAGGATGAACTGGAGGCTTGTTTTTTAAGCAAGACATTAATAACAAGTCCTGTAATGCCATCCTATCAATCTCTTCTCGCCCTTCGAGGTGATGGGCGATTGCGGTGTCTCCTTGATCAACCTCATCACCTTCCATGGCCTTTGTTCCCTAAGAAGAGATCCTCTAGTTTCAACCATTGCACATGAATCCCCATCAAGTCATCTTGTTGGGATCGGCGACTCTCTCTTCATGCATACCCTAAGATCTCCTTCTTTTCCATAAAATAATGTGCAACTATCTCTCATCTAAGGATCGATCTAACTTCCCGGGTATAGAGTTTGGGTGACGTGTGATCGCTATCATGCATTAGGAACGACCTTATATCACGGAGTCTGTGGTATACTTTGAAGAATGATACTCACCGATACTAATGTAAGGGGTAACAATCTAGGATGATCTCTACCACCCAAATTATCATCACGAATCTATGTCTCACCATTTGCTTTGTATGGGTGGAGTTGGTGAAGGACCATGATGCTCGGTCGCCACTCCTTCCGCACCACTAGGGTAGAAGGTCGAGGAGCTTCGGCCTACCTACAATGGGTGTGTAGGGAGGTATCCCTTGGTAGTGGATCACCAAGAGGTACATTTTTCCGGATGCCCTTCATGGCCTTAGATGGAATGGGTGATGTTTGAAACCTTGCGGCGATGGCGGGCGTGGGGTAGAGTGGGGTGGAGACACTCTCATGAATAAGAAGCTCCTATGGTGGTTGGTCCCATGAGGAGAATACTATTCGGTATGGTTGGCGCGTGGCATGTTGGAAAATCAACCAAAGAGAAGCGGTTGACGGTGGTGAACCTCCTCTCTGCTAGTGTGTGATGTGATGTATGGGCCTCACGGGCCCCTCTGATGGATCTTCCTCCCTGGGATAATAGATCAAAGATCAAATTGGGTCCGGACTGAGCACCATGCTCCGGCATGAACAAGCGGCGCATGACCTCCTACTCCCAAAAATTATTGCACCACGAGGAGGCGATGAATGAATCCTCCTCATCCTCTATCGATCTCGAGAGAGGATGGAAATTTTCAACGGTGGTGAAGTGATCATGGGAGACTCATCTGGATCCAGTTGCTGCCTCAGCTCTCACTATCCAGTATGGAACCATTTGATCATGCGATTCTTTATTCCTGTTGACATAGTGGAGGAGGTGCGAGCTAGACCTCAATACTAATGGGAGGCAAGCCAACAGCCTTGGAGGTATAGATGGTAGGGTGCGCACCGGGAAACATGGGCAACTCTGGGATGAACTATAGCTGGAATCTGCTTACATAACTAAAGTGTGGTACCCACAACTTTCCTCTTGAGGAGATATCAATCGAGATGGAAAATCTACCATGATGGCCCTTCTACCCGGCCACCTTCTTCCATTGTGAGGGGAATGCCCTCACAAGTGATCCCCCTCAAATCCTTGGCCAAAGTGGATCAAGTGGTGATAGGGAAGTCGCCTGATCTAAAGCTAGATCCATACCATGAGGGAATGTAAAGACAAATTTTGAAGATGATTTAAGTGCTGAAACTACTATCTTGAGTAGAATCTACAATGAGAACATCATTTTTTGTCTCCATAGATTTTGTTTGAATTTTGAAATTTGAAAATTTGAACCCACATCCAACAACTTGGAAGTGTTAAGTGGGGTTCAAATAGATTTGAAGAGATTGATTTAAAGAGGAATTTGAATATGAATCCAAACTTCAACAAATTTAGGTATGTTGAAATATGGATTCAAAATTTTGATAGGATGCTTCCATAGGTTCATTGTTTTGTTTTTAATTTGATTTTGATGACCCTTTTTTAACAAATTTGGGTATGTTAAAGTAAGGGTCAAATGATTTTGTTTGAATGTTTTTGTAATTTTATTTTGTTTTGATTTTTGGAAAATTTTGGAATTCTTACTTGGCAAATTTAGGTATGCAAAGTAAAGAACCCAAGTGTATTTTGTTTAATTTTTGAAAATATGATTCTTAGCAAATTTAGGTATGCTAAGAAAATCCTAAGTGTTTCATTTGTTTGTAATATTTTGATTTTTAAAAAAAGGGTAGGATCGTTAGCAAATTTGGAATGCTAAGGAGATCCTGAATGTTTGGTTTTGTTTTTAGGTGGTTGAAAGTGGAGATTCAACTTTAGCAAATTTGGTATGCTAAAGAGGTAGTCCCACTTAGTTTTGTGAAATGGAAATTTCATTGAGCAAATTTAAGTATGCTAAATAAAATTTCAAATGGTGTGTTTAAAATTTTGATTTTATTTTTGGTTTTGAAAAATGGAAACTTCTCTTTAGAAAATTTGGTATGCTAAGGGAAGAAGTTCCAAAGGTGTTTGAGAAATTTTTTCTTTTGAATTTGGAAACTTCACTTAGCAAATTTGAGTATGCTAGGTGAAGTTCCAAAATATGTTTTGAAAATTTTTGTATTTTAGATTTAGAAACTTTACTTATAAAATTTGGGTATGTTAAATGAAGTTTCAAATATGTTTAAAAATTTTAAATTTTGGGATTTGGAGACTTCATTTAACAAATTTGGGTATGTTAAGTGAGATTCCAAAATGTGTTTTGAAAAATTTTAAAATGTGATTGTTGATTTTGGATTTGGAAAATTCACTTAGCAAATTTGATTATGCTAAATGAAATTCCAAATGTGCTTTAATTTTTTTTTTTTTTTGAATTTTGGGATTTGGAGACTTCACATAACAAATTTGGGTATGTTAAGGGAGGTTCTAAATGCATTTAGAAAATTTTGAAATATGATTGTTGATTTTGATTTTGATTTGGAAGCTTCAACAAATTTGGGTATGTTAAATGAAGTTCCAAAAGTTTTGAAAATTTTTTGAAAATTTGAGACTTCACTTAACAAATTTGTAAGGAGGTTCCAAATGTGTTTAGAATTTTTTTTGAAATATGATTGTTGATTTTGATTTTGATTTGAAAACTGCAAATTTAAATTATTAAATGAAATCCCAAATTATGTTTGAAATTTTTGATTGATTGATTTTGATTTTGGATTTGGAAACTTTATTTAGTAAATTTGATTATGCTAAGTTAAATTCCAAATGTATGTTTAACTTTTTTTTTGAAATATGATTGTTGATTTTGAATTTGGATTTGGAAACTTTACTTAGCAAATTTGATTATGCAAGTGAGGTTCCAAAATGTGTTTAAAAAATTTTTGGATTTTGAATTTGGAGACTTTACTTAACAAATTTGGATATGTTAAATGAAGTTCCAAATGTGTTTAGAAATTTTTTCAAAATATGATTGTTGATTTTAACGTTTTGAAAAGAAGGCCTCTATTCAACAAATTTAAGTATGTAGAATGGAGATTAATTTTATTTTTGAAATATGAAATTTATGTTTTATGTGTGATTGTTGCTTTTTTTTGAAAGAGAGGGATTCCAACTTAAAACATATGTGAGATATGTTTAAGTGGAATCTCCTAAATTTTATCTTTTTAGTTGGAAATGAAATCTTCATTTAATAAAATTGAGTATATTAAATGAAGGTGTTCATATTTGCTTTTTGAAAAGTTTAATTTTAATTGTAAATGAACTTTCTATTCAATAAGTGTGAGTATATTGAATAGGAAGATTCATGTGTGCTTTTGAAAAGTTTAATTTTGTTTAAATGAACTTCTATTCAATAAGTGTGAATTTGAATAGAAGATGTGCTTTTAAAAAAAAACTTTATGATTATGATTGTGATTATTTTAGAAAACATGATTGTTCATTTTATTAAAAAAAATGAAATCTTCATCAAAGTGAGTTGATAGAAGATGTTCATTTGTGCTTTTGGAAAATGTTATTAGTTTTATTTTTGAAAATCCCTACATGTAACAATTGTGGGAATTGTTAAATGACGGTGACAAAATTTTGTGAAAAACATTTTATTAAGTGTGTTTTTGAAAAAGTGGAGTTCTTTATGGAAGATTTATTATTTTAGGATGAACCTTTATTTATCATGAAAATGGTAAGGAGGAAGTCTTTAAGATACTTTCTTTTTTTATTTAGATCTTTTCATGTTACCCATTGAGAACCAATGGGGTTTTAAGACAACAAGGAATGCTCCTAAAACCTAAAGATGTTGGCTAACTAACTAAGAAAATGAGTTAAGTGCCAATGAAAGAAGGATAGTCTTGGATTCATACCAAAGTACAAACCCACATCATCGATCTCAAAATATCATTTACCAAAGATGGAGAGAGGAACCATCCCGGAGTCGCCAAAAAATGGTGAAAAAAATTTCTATGGGGAGTCACCTTTCAAATGTTGGTGAGAAATCAAGAAAGGCAACAACTATATAAAATTCATTGTAAGATGCCACATATTCATGATGTCATCATCAAGGTATAGTGTACTATCTCGAAAGAAATCACTACCCTTTAATGGAACCAATCACCTCAATAAGGACTCCTAGGCGATGATGGCATATGTACAGAGATTCTTTTACTTTACATGATAAAGTAAACCAGAGTTTATTTTAATTCGGGTTCATTAAGGTTCCTACAGGGGCAAGCCCCATAGTTAATTACATCCTAAGGGATGAGATCCTTAGGAAAACTCTCGATTAAGGTAAATGATTGTTGTCTTTAAAGATTTCAATAGGAAAGGACTGTCAATTGATTGGTTTATTTTAAGATCAAATGGATTGATCAAAAGAGGGAGTTATTATCAGCCAAAATGAAGATAAGTAGGAGATGCTATGATGCTAGGAAACCTAGCGAGCATCTCAAACTATCTATAGTTGGGCTTTACATTTTAGAAATTGATTTAGTTTATTTAGTTGAAATTAAAGATTACCTAAGAGGTGAGGAATTATGCTTATGGCCCATAAAGGGGAACCTAAACCTAAATCTAGGGAGCTTCGGCGAAGGCCGAAAGCACAACATAAATCTAAGGCCAAAAATGGGTAATTGGTTTGCCTCCACAAGAGAGGACAAACCACCACGTTGGACTTACACTGCGGGGTGGCCGCCAACTCCTCCTATGATTTTAAATACATGTAGGCAAGTCTTTATGCTTATGCAAGATAGCTAGGTATTATTTAGAAAGAGACTAAGTCCTTAAACTCACTCCTAAAGAGACTAGATCATGTAAAGGGACATGCTTCAAATGACCTAAATCTAATGCAATTCAAATTTCATTTTATTTTTTTATTTTAAACAATATTTTGACTTAATAGGATTTTATGACTAATGCATGAGAGAAAGAATCCAAAATTAGCGAGAAGGAAGGATGTGAGTTTTCACCATGGCCCTCAAAGGTCAAGCTGGGTTCTCTGGCAATGGTGGAAGCCCTCCAATCAAGAGTGAAATAAGATGCATTTATGCATGATATTATAAAGAAATGCTCATCCAGCTAAGGGGTTGTTAATTCTTTTATCTTGATTTTAATCCTAAGCTTTAAGTGAGGTTATGAGTTATTAAGTTGGGTAAATGATTTATTTTTCCTTAAAGAGCCTAATCCACATCTAGGCCATACATAAAATAAGGAAGAAACTAGGAAAATCAAGTCACATAGTACAAAATCTAAATAAATCATCAATCAATTTATGAAGTTAATCGCAAAAAGAATAAGTGGTCATTATGGTCGGGCACCACCACATAAATCCAAAAATATCAAATGTGGGTAGCTGAGCTCTACCCTTATACAACTCAGATTACAAATAAATTAAATTATAATTTAAGCAAAGGAATTCATTATTATGGGGGTGTTCAAGTTTTATTTTCTTTCTTCTTTCTTCTTTCTTTCTTCTTCTTCTTTTGGTTCCTTCTTTTGGATGGTTGGAAGGTTGATGCTCCAAGGCTTCACATGGTGCATAAGATAGGATCTTATGACCAATGTTCATTCTAATCAGCATAACAAATCATACCAAAATCCTAATTATACAAATTTTTACATGAAAAGAAAAAGTGGAAATCTATTTGACACCTGCAAAATAAAGGTTAGTTAAATCACACCACACAAATCTCAAACATGTATATTGGACTTATCACCCCCACACATGGGTGACTAAGTTCACCTGGCCTATGGATTATGCTTAGGGGTATAAAGCACCTGCAAGCAAAAGCATTTATTTTTTTATTTATGTTAGCGCCCCTTAGGCACAATTTCCTGTAGAAAAGAACAGTTAGACTAAGCACATCCTACCATTCATTCTTGAGTATACACCCTAATATCCAATCTAAAACATATATCATAAAACAAAACAAACATCAAACCATGCATCGACCTAACCTAAGGCTAGAAGTGGTGACTTAGGCTAATATGTGTGCTTTGAAGACTTGTGTGGTATGCTTAGCTTAGGACTTTGGGTTCAAATTTTCTATGTGTGAAGAACATGCTCAACTTAGAGGAGGTTTCATTTAAGTTGTTTAAGTGTTTTGGATTGGTTTTATTTCATGTTTTAATTTGGTTTAAGTGAAACCTACAATTAATTACTAAGTTATGAAGAGAGGGAAGAGAGAGAACTTCTCTTTCCTTCCCTAACCTAAGTAATTTTCTAAAGTAGGTTCATGTTTTAGTTTCATTTAGGTGAATATTTTGATTACAGAAATTTTAATCAATCGTAAGTTTAGATAAACCCTAAACAAACCTATTAAAAAAGAAATATATTTTAAGATTAAATAAAATGAATCAAAATTCACATAACACACATTACTTCATTTCTTTCCCAACATATATAACATGCATATGGATGGACCCTAAGCATATCTATACATGCAAATGAGAGTAGTTAACACACTTTATGATGCATGCTAAGTAATCCATTTAAGAAAATTTAGAAGTTGAATATGCATGATTTTTTTTAAGTAGAAAAGGTTTTCCTTGTCTAAAATTTTGCATACATACATGAAAGTAAGAAAGGCATAAGTGAGTACAATGCCATTGTTAACCAGAGGTGTAAGGTACAAGACCTACTTAGGGGTACCTAAAGCCTTGCAACCTTAGGGTTGTCCAGACTAATATACCACTTTCCATAAGTACAAACATGTATATAAAAGAAATGAAATGGAAAATGAATATGCAAAAGTTATTTAATAGATTTATTTTGTTTATGCAATTTATGTATGTGAGTGTGGGTAACCCTTCTTAGATGGTAGCATAGAGATGAATAGGGTATGAAATTAAGTAAGTGTTGGGTTCTTTTCAAATGAACCCAACATCTTACTAACTCCTATTCAAAGCTATACCAACATAAGAAAGAAAGGAAACCTATGCTAAACATACTTTTATAATCCATAACATGCAAGCTTATAATTAAAGCATAAGTAACACACTTTCAGATTTGATATTTTATTTATAAGTTTTGAAAATAATTTGGATTTAGTAGTGATAATAGCCACTCATATTTTACTTTAGCCAACACATGCACATTTGACATAAAGTAAATAATTTTATTTTAAATTTGAAACATGAAATAATGAATGCATGAAATCACATGGAATACAACTTAACATGTTGGGAAAGATCCAAAGCAATGAAAGCATGTAAACAAACTCACTTCACTCAAATCCTAAAGATATTCTTATAGAATGAGAAAATTTAGAATAAATCAAAGTGAATTTCAAAATAATTTTTGTTTAGTTTGAAGTTTGATTTAATTTTGAAAAGGTGAGATTAGTTTGTTGTTCTAACCCATTCCCACATGTGTTTTGCATTTTTGTTTAATTTTTAGACAATTAGATCCATTTTTGTATTGATTAGGTTAAGGTATGAATTAAGTAACTTAATTAACCCTTACCTACACCACCTTAGAAGAATTAACTAAATAATTTTGAGACAATGAGATGACATAAAACCCACAAGAAATTTAAATTTGTAATGCACCTAATAATGAAAATGCCTAATGCAATTTGGCTCACAATTAAAAGTTAATTAAGTTAAGAGGTTTAGCTTAAGTAATTTCAAAATACCCTTTCACACATGTGAATTATTTTGATTTTCTTAATTTGAACTTAGATTATTAAACACCTAAGCATCTACCCTAGGTAGATTAATTAAGTTTATAACTTTTTAGAATTTTTGAAAATAGATTAAGGGGATAATTGATGAATTAACCCTTAATTAAGAGGAGATTAAGGAGAGAAGAGGGGGTTTAGGGAATAGCTTGAAGGAAATGCCACAAAATTATTCCATAAACATCCTACTTATCTGACCTTAATCAACCTTAATTATAAGGTAAAACCACTAATCACACCTTAATTACCCTTTATTACATGAAAAAGGTAATTAGGAAATGAAATAGAAATTTCCCCAATTAAGCCCTCAATAAATCTCAAGAAAATTAGGGGAGGCAGAGGTCATCCCCTAAAATGAACCCCAAAAATTTGAGATTAATTGATGACCTAATTAAAAGTTAATTAGCTAATTATGATTTCCAAAGAAACCCAAATTTAGATAAAAGAGTAAATCAAAATTCATTGAAATTATTTTTAAAATATTCTAGATGAAATTATCTTTTGTAGCATTTTTCCTTATATTTTTTGATTTTCTAGAGGGAATTATGAATTTTTGAAGTTCTCTAGATTAATTAAGAATTAATTAAACATTAAACTAATCCCTAAATAATCCTTGGCTCACAGAGCGACGTGTGGTGGTGGCGATCAATGCGCTTTACATGCATCATGCCATGAGGGGGTTACTTAGACGTCACATCCCAAAATAATCTTAGCCGTCCATCTAAAATGTGCAGATGGACGTCTAAGATGAGCCAACTTCTTCCTTGAGGATCAATGGAGACTGTCCATGATCTGAGGGTAGATCCAAGCTCGATTGAGCTTAGATTGGAATGAAATTATATCCACACCATCTAAGAACAATTACAAACCTATCTAATGGTGGATTTTACATTCCATGAATATTTCTTTCACAAAGGACCAACACCTCCTAAGCTAAGTGGTCAGAAAATTCCATCCATCACCGGAGGTGATCACCAGCGCTCGAGATCAATGAGGTAGGTTCGTCTAATGGAGACGAAGCCCTGTTAAAATTCCTAGGCCTTGGGATTGAGTGGATCAATGGGTGGACCAACACCACTTCACTTGGGCTTCGACTTTGAACCAATTGAGCTCTTCCTTGCCTTTAGAACTTCAGAGAAAGCTTAGGCCAATTCAACTTGACCCTCTGATGGAGTGTGCAAGAGTAATTGGAAGGATATCAAGTGTGGAGAAAAGTGGTAATGGATTGAGCTCCCCTATTTTTGCATTGTGCAAAACCAAGAAATGGGGAATTCAAATCCTTCCTAAGAAACTTGGGAGTGCTCTAAGATGTTTGTCTAGATTCCTAGGCTTTAATCGATAGAGAGTGAATTAAAATTTCATTGAATTAGGGGGAGTATATCTCCCCATGGCAATCAGACGATCAAACCATGAGTTTCCATTTTGTTCTAATTGATGAGATTGGAGAAGTTATTTTGGTTGTTTTGAGTGTGCACATGGTTAGTTTGATCCAAGGAATGGATTGCCAACTTCCCATGTGCTGAATTTGAGCTTAAGAGGGAATTTGAAATTTTAATTTTAGGCTAAGTGATCAGGTTTGGTCTAGGGACCAAATGGACTGACCCAAACCCATTGGGTTGGGTGCACCACTCATGACTAAGTCCCCTTGAGCTTTTAGGAAAGCCTCAAGTGATTATGAAGAGGGTATGACCAAAATACCCAGGGGCTAAGCCAAAATTTGTTCTATGGCCTTGGGGTAGGATGGCCATTTTGCTATTTTTCCACTTTGGATATGTTGGGTATGTGGAGAAACTAGGTTTGGCCAAGTTTCATTAGATTTGGAATCCATTTGATAGGGTTTGGCTCATGTGAAATATGCTAAGTGAAGTTTCAATTTTACTCTATGATTTTATTTAAAAATAGAACCCTCATTCAATAATTTTGAGTATGTTGAATGAATATGGTCATTTTCAAGAATGTGCTTTTGAAAAGATGAAAACTCCAACTTTAGCATATATGAAATATGTTAAGAGAGGTTTCAATCATATGCTATGATTTTATTTGAAGATAGACTCCTCATTCAACAATTTTAATTATGTTGAATGAATATGGTTATTTTCAAAAATGTTCTTTTAAAAAGATGAAAACCCCAACTCTAATATATGTGAAATATGTTAAGTAAAGTTTCAATTTTATGCTATGATTTTATTTGAAAATAGACTCCTCATTCAACAATTTTGAGTATGTTGAATGAATATGGTCATTTTCAGAAATGTATTTTTTTTTTGAAAAGATGGAAACTACAACTTTAGCATATGTGAAATATGTTAAGTGAGGTTTCAATCTTATACTATAATTTTATTTGAAGATAGACTCCTCATTCAATAATTTTAAGTATGTTGAATGAATATGGTCATTTTCAAGAATATGCTTTTGAAAAGGAACCTCCATGTAGTAATCATAGAGATTGTTAAATGGGGTTTGGTTATATGAGTTTTGTGCTTTTTGAAAATTTTGTGCAAAATTATTTGTTATGTGAGTTTTGAAAGAGTGCTTTTAGAAAGTGGTACTTTGTAAAAGAGTTTGTTTTCTTAATCATTAATATGAACCCTGCCTCACCAAGCTAGTGGTAAAGAGGTTATAAATTTTTATCATTTCCTTTCATGAGTTAATTTTATTTTTCACCTATTGGGAAACCCAATAGAGGTTCCAGAACCTACAAGGAGTGAGGTCTTAAAACCTAGAGGATACTGGCTAGCTTTGCTTAAAAATGAAATAAACTAAATGCCAATAGAAGGAAAGATAGTCTTGGACTCACATGAAATATAAGTCCACTATCGATGCTTGGAGACAACAATTATCTACTAGAGATGGAGAGAGGAATCATCCCAGTGGAGTCATCAGAAAAATTTGTGGTGTTTATTTTTAGTTGATGTGTATGTGTGTGTATAGGGGTGACACCACGCAGATCTGAGGGTGTATTTATTGAGGTGATCCGGTATGACATCGAAGAATAGTGCACTCTCTCGAAAGATAGAAATCACTACCCTATGATGGACCTAATCACCTAATAAGTACTCCTGAGACATGATGGGTTTGTGAATGTACTAGTGATTTTTTCACTACTTTACATGGATAAATAAAGTAGGTTTATTCAAATTAGGTTCTAAAGTTCCCTGTGGTAGCAAGCCCCCATAGTTAATTACATCCTAAGGAAGATGAATTCTTAAGAATACTCTTGATTAAAGTAGACGATTATTATCTCCAAAGAATTCAAAGATAAGACTATCGATAAATTGGTTATGTTTGAAAGATCAAATGGATAGATTGAAAGGAAAGACTTATTATAGAAGTCAAAAGGAGATGTATAGGGATACTCATGATACTAGAAAACCTTATGAGCATCCCAAACTATCATATGGTTGGGCTTTATATATTTGAAATTAAGGAGAATTATATATTTGAGTTGAATTTTATTAGAAATCTAAGACTTATAATTTTACAAGATAAGATTGTGGAAATGCATAAGAAGTGAGGATTTATTCTTGTAGACCCAAAGGAAATAACAACCTCAAATCCTAAATCTAGGGAGCTTTAGCGAGGGCCAAAGCATGACCTAAATCTAAGGCGAAAGTGGGTATATTATTTACCTCCACAAGAGAGAGTAAAGCACCCGACTGCTAGACTTATAACCAGTGGCAACCAGCTAACTCCTTTTATGATTTAAAACTATGTGGTCAAGTCATATATTTTGCAAGATGGCTAGGTTGTTATTATTTTGAAAGAAAGTAAAGTCCTTAAACCCACTCCCTAAGAGACTAGAGCATGAGTGGTATGAATAATGACTTAGTCTAATGCAAATCTTATCAAATTTTATTTTATTTTGGACTCTTTATTTTGACACAGGCTATAGGATTTTATATGCTTAAATGCATACTGAAGTTGATCATGGGCTAAATCAAAAGAGAAAGAGGTGTTTTTCATCATAGGCTCTCAAAGGTCAAGCCTTTTCCTATCTGGCAAAGATGGAAACCCTCTCATAGCAAGAGTGAAACAAAATGACATGCATGATATTAAGCATACAACATCCAGCTAAGGGGTTGCTAAATATTTTATTATCATGATTTAACACCTAGGCTTTATGTGAGGTCATGAGCTATTTTAGAAAATTTAGTTATAAGTTGTAGTTGGGGTAGAAAATTTATTTTTTCCTAAGAGCCTAATCGCATCTAGGCCACACAACAGTCATCAATCATGAAGAAACTAAAATATATGTCATTTCTATTGCACAATATAAACAAATCATCAAACAATTTATAACCTCAATGTGAAAGAATAACAGGTCGGTGTAGTTGGGCACCGTCGTACAACCTGAAAAAGAAAAATAGGTAGCTAAGCTCTACCCTTATACAACCAAGTATAATGAAAGAATAACTACAATTTAATTACAACAAATGAATGGGAGCTATGGGGTCTTCAAATCTTTAAAGCTCCTTCTTTCCTTCATTTCCTTCTTTCATTTGGTTGGGCAAGCTCCATAGGATCACATGGTATATAAGACTTGGTCTTATAACCAATGTTTATCCTAAGCCCCCATAGCACTAATCCTAATTCCTAAAGAAAAATTACATTAAAAATAGGAAAAATTAAATCTAACTATACTTGTAAAATAAGTGTTAGTTTAACACACAAGAATTATATGAATAATTTGGACTTAGCACCCAACACATGGGTAACCAAGTCCACATAACTTAACGTAGATTATGCTTAGGGGTTAAGCAACTTGAAAAAGAGAGCATTTATATTTATTTTAAGTGCCCCTTAAGCATATTCTCCTATAGAAAATATGATTAGGCTCATGACCTAACATCTAGTCTACACACACATACACCCTAACATCCAGTCTACAACATTATATCACAAAACAAAATATAGATCAAACCATACATCGCCCTAATATAAAGCTAGAAGTAGTGACTTAATATGATATGTGTGTTAAGGCTTGTGTGGTATGTCCTAGCTAAGCTTTAAAGTTAAGATTTTCTAAGTATGAAAGATATTTAATTATTAAGAGTTATTTCACATTAAATGTTTTAATTAATTTGCAAATTTTACTTAACGTTTTCTTTTATTTCATTTATCATGCACAAAATAACTAAGTGTTACGAAGATAAAGAAAGAGAGGATCACTCTCTTTTTGCCTACCTTAAGTCACATATAAAGCAAGTTAATTAATCAATTCCCTTTAGTGAATGGCTTTTGCATTTTTAATTAGTCCTAAGTTTAGGTTCACTTTAAATAAACTCATTCAATAAGAAAGGCATCTTAAGGTTAGTTGGAATGAATTACTATTACATAACACATGTTTGTTCATTTCTTTCCATCATGTATATCATGCATATGATTAAATCCTAAGCATAGCTATACATGCAATTTTTATCTTAGCATACTTAAATGATGAATGTTAGTAAATATATTTGGAATTGACATTTCATTTGGTTGAATGATTTTATCATATTAATTTAAATCTCTATCTAAATTCTTATGCAAAATCACAAGGAAAAAACCTTAAATCACATGAATAATCAACTCAACCAAATAAACAAAGTATGAATGCATGTCTTTTTAATTGAAAAAGGGGGTTTTCCTTCATTAGCTAAGTACACATCCACATGTATAAAAGTTTTAAGCAACTACATTGCCATTATTCTACACCAAGGGAATGAGGTAGAAACCTCCTTGGGGCTACTTAAAGCCGTGCATCCCTGGAATGTCCAGACTAATATACCTGCTATCCTTAAATACATATGGATGTATAAATAACTACAAGAATAGAAAGCAATGAACAAATTATATTTTGATTTGATTGATTTATTTTATGTAAATAAATTAAAGCTCTATCTAAATTCTAATGTTCAAATGCATAAAAATGAAATCAAGTTGGTATGTCACCATTATTTTGCATCAAGGGAACGAGACAGGAACCTCCTTATGGCTACTTAAAGCCGTGCATCCCTGGGATGTCCAGACTAATATACATGCTAATATTCTTACTTACACAAATCAACACATGA
Organism: Cymbidium sinense; assembly: GCA_021442155.1. Taxonomy (NCBI): domain Eukaryota; kingdom Viridiplantae; phylum Streptophyta; class Magnoliopsida; order Asparagales; family Orchidaceae; genus Cymbidium; species Cymbidium sinense. The sequence goes on from CM038221.1 coordinate 52,106,622, forward strand.
ATGTAAGGAAGAGACTTTATTTCACACACTAAATTTATATTCACTTGCATTTCCTATGTATAAATATAACTAAAATTATAATTTATATGTAAATTCAATAATTAGTAAACTTTTGAAAATATATTTAAGATTTAATAATGATACTAGCCACACATATCTTTAATTTAAATCAACACATGCAAATTGACATAAAGAAAAATATTTTCATTTGATTAATTTGAAAGACATGAATGCATAAGTACAAGTGGCATAAAATATTTAGCATGATTGGAAAGAAATAAAATAACACAAGCATGTGATTTCATTCAAAGCAATTAACTTCCAAGGACAATCAAACTAAATAAGATTATTTAAAACAAACCAAAGTTCTTTAATGTCATTTCATTTTCATATTTGATTTGATTTAAGAAATGTGAAAGAGGTTTGTTAATCCTAATCCCATCCCCCATGTGTGTGTTAATTTGTTTAATGAAGAATATTTATGTTGATTTTATGGTTTAATTAGGTTAGGGTATGAATTAAGTCAATTAGGTTGATTATTTAAGCTTAATTAAAGCCTTAATTCCGTTGGGTCACATGGCGACTAACACAACGCGCTTTCCACATCACGCAACGGGATTGGCTATTTAAGTTTTCACATCCACCACTGACTCAGATTGTGATGGACACACTAACTCCATGGGCCGTCCCATCTAAGATCGGACTGCCACGATTCGATCTATGGATTAGAGAAGAAATCGGAGTGGATCTAATGTGATTTAATCATGGTCATCTATTTTGATCACGCAGAACGAACGACCCGTGATCTTTCTCCTTCACGAGCGATGAAATATGGATGTATTCCATCTTTCCCCTTTCAATCCGAGCTCACCCGAGCTCAGATTGGGATCAAATTGATCCCACACCTTGAGAAAAAGGAGTGGAACACATCTAATGGTAAAAAATGCATGACATTCAAATTTCCTTCAGAAAACTCCAATAAAATTTTTCTGAATCGACGATTTTGAGAAATTACCTCATTGGAGCTAATGTTCGGTAGTGGGATTGACTGAGGTAGCTTCGCCTAGTTGAGGCAAGACCATGTTGAGGAGATTCGAGTTTGATTTGATGTAGAGCTCTCTCCAAGCTACATGTAGGAGCCTTAGCTTCGATTGAACTCTAGTCTCCGGTGATCAGGAAGGCTCGGAGATGATTTGGTTGGCTTCGATGAAGTATGAGGATTGGTGTGCAAGGAATTGAGTTTTGATGAAGTGGGGAAGGAGTATTTCATGGGAGAAGGTTTTCTCTATTTCAGCTTTACTCGAGAAGGAGGAGTGTCAATCAAGGAAGCTTCGGGAATGCTTGGAAAAGCTCTATGGGGTTTCAAAAATGGCTAGGGAAGTTTCACAATGCAATTCATGAAGAATCCCTCTCGAATTAAGGGGTATACCCCTCAATTGCACATGATGGATGGACAGGATTCATCCATGAAAATTCACTGATTCACCATTGTCGGGTCGTTAGAGGGGTCACCGTCAGCTCCACGTGGCACGCCATGAGTGGAGGAAGTAGTGGTAGGAAGCTCAAGGTAAGATATGGGTTAATGGTGTTGGATTGATCCTTGCCTTTTCCCATGGGGTTTGCCCATGAGAGGGAGTGGCTTGGTTGTTTCCCTTGGTCCATGGCAAATTCTAAGTGGTTTAAATTGGGCTAGGAGAGTTTAAGAATGCCTCATTTAGCAAGTGGAGCGCTATCATGGGATAGGCAAAGTGGACTTTGCCTCTTATGGAAAGAATCCAATGTAAATGAGCTTGTCTAATGGTCAAGTCCCTTGGATTGGGTCCCACTTGGGTTTTGGGCTAGCTTGGGGCTGATCTAGGGTTAATTTGGGTTGGGTTAGGTCAGCCACCAACGTTCCATAAGGTGGCTTTGGGTGATTTGGCTTCATATGGTCAAAATAGTCTCATTTGGGTTAGGTTGGGTCAAGTTGACCACATGGTCAAATTGGGCTCTCAATCATGACTTTGGTTAGGTTCATATTATGATTTAGCATGTTTTGGTTCAATTAGTTTTGATTAATTTGATATAGGTTTGAATTTGACTCTTTTGGATTCAAAAGGGTGGGTCAAGTTGACCAATTTGACTAGTTTAACCAAATTGGGTTGGGTTAGGTGTTGAGTTAAGTTGAATTGCTTAATTGAAAATGATTGTAAGCTTTGTTTTGATTTAATTTGAATTTTGGCCAATTTGATCCTTTAGGTCAATTTGGGCTAGGTTGGGTCAAGTTGACCAATTAGTCAAATTGGGCTAAATCATGGCATTGGTCAAGTTCAATAAGTGATTTGGAATGAGCTTAAGTCATTGGTTGTAATCAATTTGGATCAAATCATTATTTGACCCATTTTAACTTTTTAGGCCAATTTAGGTCAACATAGGTCAAATGGCTAATTAGACTTGATTTGGCTCAATTGAGGGTTTGGTCATGTTTAATCATTGATTATGAGTAGGTTTGAGTTAATGGCTTCAATTAATTTGGTATATGGTGGGTTTTAGCTAGTTTGGGTTTCATTTGGGCTAAAGGTTGACTTGGTCAATGAGCTAGGTTGACTTGGTTTGACCCAATTCTAGATAATTGATTAGCCTAGGATGATTGTTGATCATGATATGGGATTTGGATGGGCTCAGTTCAATCCAATTTGGGTTGAATTAGAACTTGGCTCAAAAAGGTATTTTAGGTCACTTTGGGTCAAGTGGACCTAAATGGGTCAATTGGCTAGATCATAGCTTGATTCAAGTGTAATTAAACCCACATATGGACTTATGATAAAAATATAAATACACTCACAAGTGGTTTGAAGCCATATAGACTTTGATTCAGATGATAATTTCAAGTCAAAAGGGGTCAACATGGGCTTGACTTGGATTTGGATTCATAATTATAGTTTATGTTTATATTTGGAATAATGATTGAAGGAGTGATTGAATCATGAAAAAATCCATGGGTTTTGAGTTGATTTGGATATCATTTAGCAAAGTTCAAGAAATTGTCTTAAATGGCTAAAATTGGGAATTTGATTTGATTTGGGTTTGGTTTTGGCCATTTAGATTTATATTTCATTTATATTTGTGAATATAAATGAAGATATAAATGATTCATGAGAAAATCACTTGAGTTTGGAGTGATTTGAAAGTAAATTTGACCAAATTGAGGGATGTAGGTCAAAAGAGCTTAAGTAGAAATTGATTTGGTTTGGTTTAGTTTGATTTGATTTGAATGATTTGAATTTAGATTTCATTTATATTTGTGAATATAAATGGAATGATTGATTTATAAAGAAATCAATTGAGGTTGGGTTACTTTGGATTGAGATTTGGTTAAGCTTATGGAGGTAGGTCCATATGGTTTAAGAAAGGTCATGGTTTGGTTTGATTTAGTTTTGGTTTACTAAAAGAATACTTGTAAAATACAGTAAAAGGAATGTAGTGTATTTGGATTACTTTAACTTGTTTGGTTGAAAACTCTACAAATACATGAATTATTTTTTTTATGTTTAGTAAAATAAATATAATATAAAGTATTTTGAGATCATAGTGGGACCATGAGATGGCGAGTTCGAACCATGATGGCGATCGATGTCGCGAGATGGTGATGGTGGGTTGTGTTCGGCGGTATTCAAAACACTTTACACTGGTTGATGTATTTGGAATTCGCCTAAATTGGGAAAATTCCAAATACACCAAAAAATTACCATTCTAATGCATTTCAAATACACTACAAATGCATTGAAATTTTACTTTGCACCATACCAAACACTCAAAAAGCTAGATTCCACACATTCAATTTACATTATACTCTAAATGTAGGCAACTAAATAGCCTTTTAGTTTGATTTTATTTGAATGGTTTGAATTTAGATTTCATTTGTATTTGTGAATATAAATAAAAGAATGATTGATTTATAAAGAAATCAACAAATTTTGATTTTGTTTGGAGAAGGTTTTGGCTAAGCATATAAAGGTGGTTCATATGGCTTAGGAAGGGATTTTGTAATTTGAATTTGATTTGGATTTCAATCATTTGATTTAGGATTGGATTTAGAATTTGGGTTGAGATTTGATTTAAGATTGAATTTATGATCTTGAGAAAATAAATTAAATTGGGGTTGGTTTGAATTTGGTTAAGGCTAAGTCTATAAGATAAAATTAAAGGGCTTAGGAAAGGATTTAAAATTTGAATTTAATCATGGGTTTCAATTATTTGGTTTGGGATTAAATTTAATTTGGAATTTGAATTTGAGGTTTGGTTTGGAAGAAGGAAGCAAGGATTGGGTTTAAGGCTATAGGGTAGGCAAGTCTTCCTAAATCACTAAAGCATAACCTATTCCTAAGGTTAACTCTTTTAAGTCTCTAGGCTTAGGTTAAGTGTTCACTTACTCACTAGAAGTGTCTTAAAACTAAGGAACTCTTAGTGTCTACAAGAGTTCTAGATCTATGATGAGCAAGTTGAGAGCTCACTCCCAAAAGTGAGGTCAACAGTCCAGGCAAAGTAATACCTGAATTCACAAAGTAGCACTTTTAGCTCTTCAACTTTCTCATCAGGTAGAAGGGCACTGACGAAAGTTGGACGGGGATCATCCTCAGCACCTAGGTTAATTTCTTTTAGTTCATCCAAAGTAGGTGTTTGTCCATTATTTTTCTTAATTTCACCTTGAAATTCTTTTAAATGTGTTTTAGAATTTCCCATGCAAGATATGGGGTGTTTCTTTATTTTCATATGAGTTGACATCGTGTCATAAGATGATATCCTCGAATATATTTTGATTCGGGTAGACATCTTATTTTGAGTCAAAATCCCCATTTGATTACTCAAATATCCTACTGTTAAAGGTACTTTTAGTTATCCTGAATAGTGAAAATGTATCTTTAAACACGTTGCACATAAGATGATTCTACAATTAAAAGATTCATCTTCTATACTTGTAATAGATCTAAAAGTCAAATGAGAGGATTTCAAATTTGTAAACTTTGATATTGTTAAGTTGGGAAAGCATAAGTCCATTCACAGCTTAAGTCTAAGACTCAAGTGTGTCCTGACCGTCAGACTCAATAAGCTCAAATGTGGTCGAGTCACTGATTGCTCTTCTCACTTAATAAGCTATAAGAAAAGGCCATAGTGGTGGATCCCCAGCTTGATAGTTTGTTGACAACAGCTATTCTGCCTAAAGCTGACTTGACTAGACATACCAAAGTGATTTAGAATCAAAAGTTCTCTTAACTGACTGATGGACTATAAACAAGATTATAAAAGATTTTTTATTCTTAAAAAAGCAACTATATGAAAATATATCAGAGTTATACAAAGATGAAGATATAAAGTCTCAAGTGCAGTACAAAAAAGGGGAAGATAAGAATACTGATTTTCCATTAATACAATAAGATAATACATGGCTAATAAAAAAGAGAGGCAAAAAGAAAAGGTACATCAAGGAAGCTTAGACTATAGCTCCTGAAGCTGTGCTGAAAGAACTATCAAAGATAGATGCCTCTCAAAGAAAACTCCCCAACTCTAGTCAAAGACCTCGGCATTATAGCTCGATGTCGGTAATGTCGCTTCGATCTATCTTGAACTTTCCTATCCCTTTCGACTGTAAGCTTGACTTGTAGGATATCACACTTGTGAGATCCCTTCACAACTCCCTGATCCTGGTAGTCATTCTATCTAACTCAGAAGTAGCATCTATCGATCCCTGATAGTAGTGTCGTAGAGTCTCAACACTCTCCTCAAACTCATAATGTGCTAGGTCAACTGCCTTCCTATGGATCCTGACTTGCTCTTGAAGCTCTGCTAGTGAAGTGCCAGAGCGGATGATTGAGAGATCTCATCTAGCGGATCAAAACTCTGCACCTCTACAAAGAGTCTCCAAGTACCTGAAAACCCGCTCTTCCAAGCTAGTATGAGCTAAAAGATCCAGAATGGTGTTTGTGTATGATGTGAAGCGGTCTAGTGACTCCGGTGTGCCCAGAGTAAGCCTAAAAATCACATTCTTTAAAAACACTAAGTTGTAATCCTGCATGCCCCTATCACATGGATCTTGTGTAGATGGATATCGATAGTAGATCTCAAACTCATAATCCACATCAATGCTTTGCAAGAATGAAGCAATAATGTATAAAATTAAAAATAAATATGAAAGAAATTATGATAAATTAAAACTCCACTAGGTATAAGGTCTCTTACCTCTGTAGTCTCCCCGGGATAGTGAATAGAGTAAGGCTCTATAGAGAAAGGAGACTCCATAAAGGAAGTAGCAAAATATGAGGCGATAGTATCAAAGACAAGCACACTCGATGGCCCAACTCTAAAGTCCTCAATAGCATATCTAGTATTGGCTGACACCTGTGGCACCTCGTCAGGAGTCAGAAGTCACCATGGAAGTGGACTCATGGAACAATCAACCGAAGCTCACACTCAGATGTACTACACATCTATGGTGAGGGAACCTGTATGCGGGCAGAATCTCTTGCTGCACCTGTATGAGGAGTGATGTCCTCACCCTAACACCTTTCGTCAGCTTGCATCTGTAAACCAAATTAAAATATCAGACACACTAAACATATTTTAATGATATGACAAAAGGAGAAATGGTAAAAGTATTAAAAGAAGAAAGATATAGATTATACCTCTAGCGGTTGCCTCCTACACTGGTGGACGATGCCTATGACCTTGAGAAACTCCTAAGGATCTCACCTTCCATTCATACTTTCTAGCACCACACTCTAAGAAAGGACCAAAGGATAGCCGAACCCAAGTGAGGTGAGTGTAGCTAACCCCTGTGTGACTCTGTGAAGGAGTTATCCGAAAATGAGAGCCAGTACTAAACCTTAGTAAATATAACCAAATAGTAGCAGTAAAGTAACATGTCTTAAGGAGAATCATCCTGATCTTCTTAATATCCACCACACCAGAGATGAATGTCCTACCATCATGAATAGTCGCTGAAAAAAACCAAACTTTCTTGCAACCCGGTTGGGCTGATAACCCTCTATAACAACTCAATGATAAAATAGATAACATAACCATCATGGACGTATACTTAAAAAGTACTTAGCTACTCTCAAAGCCCGTCAACCATGAAGCAATGAATATCTGCCATTCTCACCAAAACTATTAATGAGATCAACCTCTATCAAGTCAGATGATAGACCAAATATGTCGCTAGTGAACTAACAAAAATTGATCTCTAACCAAATGAGGAGCAAAGAAGAACATGCGAGTCCTCCATCTCCAAAGTAGATGATGCTCGGTATAATTACAATACAGTGGGATATCCTCACTCTAAAAAGAATGTTGGATATTCAAAACATGTAAATACACCATATATGTGGAGGTGAATCCAAGCATACAAGTACTGCCAAGGTAGAATCATATCTCGTAACTCTAAAGAATCTGCCGTAGAATGTACCCCCAATATCCTGTAAATCATGGCTAATACTACTGGGGCCAAAGAAAATTGCTCACCTCGAGAGATCATGTTGGCTACTAATAAAGCACCTGGGCGAACTGATCCCTCTGTAATGGGGAGTACAAAAATGTAGAGTCATATCATTATAAATCTTGCTATGAACAAATCCTTTCAATCCCTATATAGCTTGAAAATCCTCCTACTAGTAGAATAGGCTCCGCAGACTCCTTAGATAAATAACTACCATCATACACACCCAATTGAAAAGAATGTAGTGCTACAGTCTCTTTAGATAGAGCATAATCTTATAAGAAGCTCTGAATCCATGCACTCACTGACAGTGTAGCTCATGATCATCTAGAATGTCATAATGCCTTGAAAGTTTGGTGATAGTGGTTCAGAAGATCAATATAAACAGATGGTATGGCTAGCTTACCTCATCGATCACTATCATCTGAAGGCTACCTACAGAATAACTCCTTACTAGGCAAAATGCACTCCTCGTAGCGATAACTAACACTGGAAGGCCTGACATAGCCTATAAATCCCAAAGTATAACTGTCAACTCCTCCGGGACAACCGATAAGTGTTACTACTAGCCTCCCAGAACTCCGCTACTCATGAGCCCAAGAAGAAGGCATACCTCCAAAATCAAATAAAGACACATATATCACCTCGGAAATGCTAGCTGTCCGTAAGGTGTCTCTGTGATCCTGCTAGAAATACCTAGCCCATGTGACATATCCATGTGAAAGACTAGGGATCCTATCAACGGATGAATCCCGAAGCAAGTCTAACGAGCTTGTAGAACGGTGTCAAGTCTGCTATCTCGTTTACGCTTTGTCGGCGGTGTAAAATATCATAATATCTTGAGTCAAAATCTTGTCTATCCAGGATTGTAGTCCCTGCATTTCAGCTTAATGGAAGCCACCCAATCTGTGGGATCCTCAAAAGCAAAAGAGGCTGAAGTACAGTCAGGAAGTATGAAGGATCGTGCAAAGAAACCATGGTAAAGATCATGCCCCTCAACATATCAATATGCTGCACAATCCTATCTCTGATATCAGCATCTCCACGAGAATCATGTCTATCAATCTCCAACCAAATAACCTCCTCGCTAGGCTCGCTAAATGGCAAGTCATCGGGTCTCCTCCAGCTAAACATTCTCCTATTAAATGATAATAGAAAACGCATATAAGAACACATGTGACAACATGACAAAACATAAATAGGAAGAAAGTAATGAGCTACATGAGTTATACTATCAATGAGGTCAATTAGCTCGCAACAAATACGATTCACATCATGCACGCATCATATTTGTTGGGGGGGTATTTGTTGACCCTCTTCGGTAATCCATTCCTTAGAATAAATAATTAAAAAAAGAGAAGAAAAAATAATAGTGCGTAAATATATATATTAAGTATAAATAGGTATTACATATTCAAAAAAAGGGGAAGAAAACTCTCAAAGTGTAAAATAAAATAAATATAATTATATGATTAATCTAATCTATATGTACATATATATATATATGTTTGCATGCATATATATATATATATATGTTTAACATAAATATGCTTATGTTATAAATATATTTATATATATTTTATAAATATAAATAAGTGCAACATATTTCAATTTCACTATTAAGGCATGTTATTATTTCCGTTAAAATCAAATCATCTTTTTGAAGAATGCTACATATTTAATGCTTTCCATTTATATTCCCTTTTATTATATGTATAAATAAAATTCAAAATGTTATTTTTTATTTTGAGCAATATTATAAATAAATAAATAAATAAATATATATATATATTATATATATATATATATATTAATTTGTATATAGAATAAAATGATGAATTAAGCAATTGCAACTATATATAAAATCTGTGTAAATTTTATTATGTAAATTAATTAAATTTTAATTTTAAGAAAATTCAATATTTGCGTAAACTTAATCTTAAAATAAAACTCAAAAATTAATTTCCTCCCCAAATTTCCACACTCGCTCGATCCCGAAAAATGAAGCTCCCTCACAGAAGCTCGACTTCCTCTCTTGAAGCCTCACGCTCTCGTTCGCTCTCGGTTCGTCTTGGGTTCCCGAAAGCAGTTCATTCTGTATTTCCCTTCCCGCACGCACGATCCCTCAACCGTTCCCACTCTAGACCATCTAGGGTAAAACTGAACGGAGCCTTCGGTCTCCCATCAGATTCTCGATCCCCTTCTCACGCGCACTTTCGAGCCGAAAGAAAATGCTCCCATCCATCTCAAACCGCAAACGAGATCTTAAAAATGGTTATGGTTCGTCTCCCACATTCATCCTTCTCACGCAGTATCTCTAAATCTGACCCTTTTCTTGTTTTTGTTTTCCCTTCAAGCATCAAGCCGCAAGAGCCTCCTTTCCCTCTCATCCGGAAAACAGAAACATCACTCAAGATTATTATTGTTTGAAGCTATGAGTATTGGTGAATACGCAACAAAATAAGCTTGATGTGTATATAAAATATGTGCTGGGGTTTCTTTATATAGGTTTTAAGATCCTGCTAATGCCTAATAGGATGTAGTGGGAAACACGTCACTTGTTGCAGACCTTTTATCTTTATATGTCAGTCAAAGTTAGATCTCTTCCATGTCAAATGTTCAAAATTCTATCAATTGAAACTTAGAACCTTTTTCTGGATTTGTAATAAGAAATGATGATATAAAAGACTATAAATACATTAATTTAAATGGGATATGAATGCAATGATATAAATAAATCACCAAAATCAACAATCACCCAATAGAAATATAGTAATAATATGACTTATAATATTTTCGAAAAGGACTTGAGAATCTTGCTTGGAATATAATCAAATATCTTCTCTCCTCTCAAATTCCAAGACACACCAATCTCTTAAGGGGAATGAAATAAAACATCAGAGGACTTCAACTTATAAGAAAAGAAAGGCATCTTTATGAAACCCACTATGAATTAGAATAACATTTAAGTATAGTGATGAATATAAAAAATGTGTTATAGTTTCACGTGCTTTTTGTTCTACATACCACAACTATCTCTTGATCTGATTATGTTCTTTTGGTTGAATCTTTCATTGAAATTAGTCATGCCCCATTTAACCAAATATCTTTTAAACTTGGTATTCTATTTTGATCTAGTTCATTTCATGTATAGATCATGTTTTTTTTATCCTAGTTAGTTATCTTAAAATCAATCATACTCTTTTGTCTAGTTCATTTCCATGTCTTGGTCATGCTCTTTCAATCATATAATCTCTATTGAGCTTGACATGATTGATGTAACCACTGGTTGAGCCTTCAATTAAAGATGAAATATTATTTGAAATGAATCTTAAGAGTTGTAAGATGATTATATAGGCTTTGGGTAGGTTAAGTTATTATCGGAGTTTAAGTTTTGACAATAAATAGAGTCAATCAACTCTACTTTCAGCCTAACTCAAGAAGGGTTTTTCAACGAATGAATGAGTTATGCTTTGACTTGTATTGAACAAGTTAAAATAGATGAAGCAGCTTAAGTGAATATCACAAAAAATTGATTGTTCATTAATGAGCATGAATCAATTATTCAAGTTTAGAGATTTAACAAATAAATTTAATACAATCAAAGATACAACTTTTTAAGTGCAAATATAGACCAAAATTTGCTCCACATAATGCCACTGGATCTACAATTCTTCATACAAACAGATAGAAGACGATACTAAATTAAATGAAACACTAATTATGGAGCTTCCTTAAATCAAAAAAATAAAAGAAATTTTATTCAAATTATGATTTTCAAAATCAATGATTTCATTAATTAAATGAAATTTAAGTTATAAATACGCATGGGTACATTATCTTGAATGCTTAAACTTAGTGTCAATGATCTTTGCCGGGTTGCTTCGGTTTGGTTTTAGGCGAGTTGGGTTAACAACTAAAATCAAATAATAATATTATAAAAATCTTTACTTAATGAAATATCTAAAAAGTTAATTCTGTCATATGACAGTATATCTGATCCTCTATTATTAAATTAATATAGTCGATAGGATCTAGAATAGCGAAATAAAATATACACCGTGATGATGACTGTGTTGAATGGAGATTTTAACTGGAGGGAATACTTCCATCAAAATATGATTTTAATTTCAGATTAAATTAATTAAATTGAGTATCAATTCAAATGCAAAATCTAATATGTCATTAAGTGTTGAATGCTTAAATGAAATTCAATATTTAAATAACTTAAAGCTAAAACTCAATCCACCATCAACAATTATTTGTTGAAGGCGACAAATTAAGAAAATGCTAGCTCACAAAGGAGCCAATGCCAAGTCAAGTATATTTATATTCACTCTCAATCAATCTCATGTCAGTAAGTACATGGATCGTGTTCTCATTGCGTGGCGGCGATTCCACATATGATGATTACCAAAGTTCTCGATGGTGTTTGCCACCAAATGACACAATTATATTACGATCATGACTGTAACTCGTATGCTCCCCAATGGCTCTGTCATTTGAGTTGTGAACCATGATGCATGAGCAAAAGATCTCTCGATAAGTAGACTTAAGCATGTCTCCTAAACACCACCAGGTTTACAAGGATTACTTAAACAACGGACCATGGTACGCGATCGATCTTGGGTTACTCTCCTCTAAGTGGACCAGACAACTTGGGATGATGAAACTATGGGATCTAAATCGGGTGTGTCATCATCCCCCCAACCATCGCTTCAAGTTAAAGGATGATGAATTTCATAAACCTAAATTCTAAAACTCCATGTGCTACTACTATATGCTACGTATTTAGATATAATGAATAGCCTTAATTGAAAGTTCTCTCTCAGAATTGGGAATGGTAATTAATTATAGGTGCTTGTGCTTATAGGAAACTTGGAACCAAATCAAAAGTCCTCACAAAATGAGGGAGAAATCTCTGGTTAGTGTCTTATCTACTATTACACCTACCTTTTAAAAATTTCATTGACATAAATTATACTCTCTTGAGAGGTTGGTGAAAATTTTTAGAGTCCACAGATTTTTGGCGACTCCGGTGGAGACAGGTTTCTCTTTCCATCTTTGGCTAATCATATACATGCTATAGTATCAACAAAATATTTGAAAATTTAAAATAAAAAAGGTATTTTAAATGTGTAATAAATTCAAATTACTAATTTATGAGACTCTATGTCGAATGAATTATTATGTAGAGTATATTTTTAACTACACTATTGTTTTATTTTGTAGTACCTCTGCATTTTAAAAGTATGGCATGAAATAACAATTACTAATTACTAATCCCCATCTTTCACTTCCGCAGAATGGATTTACAGAGCACTCCTTTCCTTGTATTTTACTAGAGTGGTGCAAACATCTGCCATAATGGCATCATCAACAGAAGATGTTGAGCTACCATTCAATTTGGTAGCATGGATTTCCCAACTATTATAGTAACTCTTGAAGTACCACCGTGGTTACTCATCAGGTCATAATGCCTTGGTTCTTGAAGCTTCTATCATGCTCTTTATGTTTATTTTTTTGGGATGTGGGGCACCATGCAGATCTTAGGTGGTACTTATTGAAGTGATTTGGTACGACATTAAGGAATAATGTATTATCTCAAAATATAGAAATTACACCCTATAATGGACCTAATCACCTAATAAGGACTCCTAAGGCATGATGGGTCTTCGAATATACTAAAGATCTTTCCCCCACTTTACATGAAAAAGTAAAGTAGGGTTTATTTTAAGCTGAGTTCATTAAGTTTCCTATGGAGGCAAGCCCCATAGTTAATTACATCATAAGGAATGAGAATTCTTTAAGAATACTCTCGATTAAAGTAGACAATTAGGGTCTCCAAAGATTTTAAGGTTAAGACTATCAAAGGATTGGCTATTTTAGAAAATCAAATGGGATAGATCAAGGAGAAGACTTATTTTTGGAATCCAAAGGGAGAAAGTAGAAATGCTCATGATACTAGGAAGTAGTGAGCATTCCAATCTACATAGTTGGGCTTTATATTTTTTGAAGAGAGTTAATTATTTGAGTTGACATTTTATTAGATTGTTTATAATTCCACATACATAAGATTGTGAAAATGCCAAGAGGTGAGGATTTATACTTGAATTAAATAAATATCAGATTCTAAACTAAGGAGCCTTGGTACAAAATAAAGGCACTAAATCTAAGGCAAAATGGGCATATGATTTACCTCCAGAGAGAATAAACCACGACTCTTACTTATCATGAGGTGGCTAACTCCTCCTATGATTTAAATCTATGTATGCAAGTCTTATGCTTTACAAGATGGCTAGGTTGTTGTTCATTTAGAAAGGAAACTAAGTCCTTAGAATCACTCCCTAAGAGACTAGAGCATGAGTGGTATGAATCCATGACTTAATCTAATGCAAATTTTATTAAATTTATTTGATTCTTTTGGACTTTCTTATTTTGACTTAGGCTATGAGATTTTATATGCCTAAATGCATGAGAATTTGATTATGGGCCAAATCAAGAGAGAAATGTGTGTCTTCCACCAAAGACTCTCATAGGTTAAGCCTTGATTCTCTGGCAAGGATGGAAGCCCCCTCTTAACAAGAGTGGAAGAATATGACATGCATGATATTATACATTCATCCATCCAGGGGTTACTAAAATTTTATTATCTTGATTTAGTTCTAGGCTTTTATGTGAGGTTATGAGTTATTTTAAAATTTTAGTTATGAGTTATTAATTGGGATAGGAAAATTAATTTTATCCTAAGAGCCTACGCATCAGCCACACATTCAAGCATCAATCATAAAGAAACTATGAAAACATCTTTGTTCTAATGCAATCTAAACACAACATCAAATAATTTTATAGATTCGTAAAAGAATAAAAGGCCGGTCGGGTTGGGTTCCATACTAAAAAGAAAAAAAAGAAGATGGGTAGCTCTACCCTTATACAACCCGGACACAAAAATAATATATATGCTATGGGGTCTTTTTTCTTCATTTCTTCATTTCTCTTCTTTTGATTTGATTTGCTCCAAAGGCATCACAGGCACCCTGTGGACTAAGCCTTGCCACCGCTCATCTAATCCCCATAACACTAATCCTAATTCCTAATGTAAAATTACATCAAAAATAGAAAAGTAAATCTAGCTACACTGCAAAATAAATGTTAGCTAAACACACCATACAACCCAAGCAATTATATGAATAATTTGGACTTAGCACCCACACATGGGTAACCAAGCCCACTTGTCCTAACATGGGTTACGCTTAGGGCTAACCCGACAAAAATATTTATATTTTTTATTATAGGCCCTAAGCATAACCCCCCTGTAAAATATGATTAGGCTAATAAAGGCCTAACATCCAATTTACGAACATACACCCTAACATCTAGTCTAAAATATTACATCACAAAATAAAACACAACATCATACATACAACGCCCTAACTTAGCACTAGAAGTGGTGACTTAGTATTCTAATGTGTGTGCTTAAGGCTTGTGTAGCAAGACTTTACTAGGCTTCTTTAGTTTAAGTTTAATTTGGAGTTTGAATTTAAATTTTACCTTTGGGTGATTTCAATTTAAATGATTTAATGATTTACTTTTCATTTTTATTTCACTTTTATTTGGTTAAAATGATGTTTAGGTTTTCAAGAATGAAGAGTAGAATGAATTCCATTTGTAGATGGAACTCACCCTATTCAACATCCTAACTCCTAAAGAGTATAACTAAGATCCTTAAGTATCTTAATTAGCCCATTTGAATTTATATAATTGATTTGATTTGATTTATTTGACTTGATTTAGAATTTAGAATTTGAGTTTCTTTAAGTATTTGATTGATTGATTTTGGATTTAGATGTTTTAGTTTAATTGCATCTTGACAATTCGATATCCTTAATATCTAATGAAGTTTAAGTTTTTTTAACTTCATGTGTTTTTGGTTGATTAATTTTAGATTAGATGTTTTGATTTAATTAAATCTTGATAATTCAATATCCTTAATATCTAATGAAGTTTAAGTTTGTTTAAGTTCATGTGTTTTTTGGTTGATTAATTTTAGATTAAATATTTTGGTTTAATTAAATCTTGATAATTCAATATCCTTTTAAATTAATATTTAACTCTTTTCTTTGATTATGGTTATGTGATTTAACTTTATGTTTATTTAATTCAAATGTGGTTCATTTAATTGTATTTTGATCGGATTAGATTAATTGAGATTTTATTTTGATTTTAATTGGGTTTGATTCTTTATAATTAGGATTTTATTTTTAATCACATCCATTTGTCATGTTCATTAACATTTGGTTTGTATTTTGATTTCATACATTGGACAATTGATTAGTTTATCTTATTTAAGTACGTTGAATGAGATTTAACTTGATTACATATTAAATTGATGAGAGTCTTTCTTAATTTATTTAATTTGATTTAATTTGATTTGATTAGCTTTATTGGTCTATGGGTGTTTAGGTTCAATGTGATTATGTGATTGTTTAATTAAGAAGTATTTATTAATTTGTTTAATTTTCAATTTGGTTTCATATTTATTTAGACTAATGATGTAATTAATGACTTAATAATTTAGGTTTAATTTAGGTTTTGATTAGTATTTAATTGCATTTATGTTTAAAGCTTAGTTTAATATGATTAATTTGATTAACTTAATTAGTTTATTTAAGAGGTGTGATTAATTATTAAATAAAGATTTATTTAATTTTAATTTAATTTCATATTTATTTAGGTTAATGATGAATTAATGAGTTAATGATTTAAGTTTAAATTAGTTTGATTAGCATTTAATTATGTCTGATTAAGTTTAATTTTAATATAATTAATTTAATTGACTTAATTAGTTTATTTAATGGGTATGATTAAATTAATTAGTAGATTAATTAAGTGTTTGATTTGAATTAATTTTAATCTGATTTATAAAGTTAATTTGATTTATTAAGATGATGGATTAATTTATTAAGTTTGCATTAATCAGATGTTTGATTAATTAAGTTTGATTAAGAATTAAAATTATTAGATTAATTAAGGTGTTTTAATTAGAGATTAATGAAATGATTTAGGTTTAATTGGTTTTGATTAGTGTTTAATTGCATCTTAATTATGTTGGTTTTTAGGTTTAATATGATTAATTTGATTAACTTAATTAGTTTACTTGAGTGTGATTAAATTTAATTAGGGTTTGATTTAAGCTTAATTTTAGAGTTAGCTTTAATGTAACTTATTTAAATTAATTTGATTAATTGATGGATTAATTTATTAAGTTTACTTGATTAAGGTAATTAAATTTTTAAAACATTAGATTAATTAAGGGTTTATTTAATTAGAGATTAATGACTTAATTTTCCACATGTGAGTGATTTGGTTTAGTTAAGTGTTTTCCTTAAGTTTGATTTGATGAAAGGATTATTGTTATTACCATCATTGTTATTAAGTGAATTAATTGTTTGTTTCATTTCAATTAAGTTTGATTATTTATGATTGGAGTTTTATTTGATTTGATTCATTTGTTATGTTTGTTTGATTTCATTAACATGTTTGATTTAGTTATTAGGTTGAAATATTTATTAGTTAATTAATTATCTTATTCCAAATGGATGTGATTTAATCATATGTTAGTTAAGTTTACTTTAATTTTATTTGGTTTAATTCGATTAGTATCAAATGATTAAAGTTTCCTAACTTTGTTGGATTTTGGGTTTGATTTAAGATTTAATCTTTTAATTGAGTTTTATTAACCTAAATAGGTTTAATCATATTTAATTTAATCTCCTTTAAAGATGATATTTTTTTGATTTGAGAATTGATTAATGATTGCTTAAGTGCAATTTAATTTCTGATTTTGATTTAATATTTAATTTATTTTTAGATTATATTTTAATTAACTTTTTAATTGATTAAACTCTAATCTTAAGTGTTTGTTTGGGGTTCATCAAGATTCAGAAGATCACATCATTTTCTTTAGAGTTCTAGATATCAATTGAAGTGATTTAGGTCATTTTGAAGATTTTTATAAATTTTTGAATTTTTATTTAATTTATTTTATTAAAATAGACAATCTAAACTTCAAAATTTAATTTCTCCCAATCCAGAAGTCTTTTGTATTGAAATTTTTATGGTAGGTGTGTTTTAACTTTAATTTCAATCCCAAAAAATTTCAACTTAATCTGACTTATATTTTTGGTTTAATTAATGGAATATGATTTTCACTAAAACTTAAATTAGGCTCACAATACTCAGTAAAATTTGGAGATTTTAAATTTGTTGGATCCCTCTTAGAAAGATGAATCTAATGACTCCTTGTTCATAATTTTTGGTTAAGTAAGTTATCTTTTATAAATTTTTAAAATTTCATGTGATTTAAATTACTATTATTCATTTATTTATATATATATATAAAAAAGGAAATAAGTGTGGTTTGGGCGGAAGAGACAGTGACCCGCTGCTCGCTATGGACCTTCCAATCACAGACGGTCGACGGATCGCGATCTAGCGTGACGCGACGGCGATCCGAGCGTCCGCAATCACGCGATCTAAAGGCCGGATCATGCGATTGAGCGTCCGATCCCGCAAGCGGATCTGATAGGCTATGAGCCGATGGTGAATAGTATTTTTAGGGGTTTTTTTTGAAAAAAATGAGAGTTTCTAAGCCAAAAATTATCCAAATGGACCCATTTTCGCGTCGATTCGCACCGAAAAAAATTCTATTTCCTAATTGTGATGATTTAAAGTAAAAATGCTGAATTATCTAAGAAAAATTCTTAAAATTGCAAGAAATTTAATACAAAATATTCAAAATCCTAAAGTCGTCTACGGTTTGATGAAATTTACCTGATTTGAGATGAAGATCCAAGTGAACTCCTAGATATGTGAGTGCTTTGAGTGAACTTTAGCCTCCCTTCAGAATGTCGCCTTCTCCGATGTCTACCGCCGCCTCGTCGAAAAAGCAATTGCTTGTGTTTTTGAGCTTAAAATTGCTCAAAGAAGTGAGGGATGGGTTCCCTTTTACTTTGGGGAGCTTTGAGGCTCAATGGTGGTGGGAGGAAGAGATCTCAAGCCTCATCTCTCCCTCCTTTTATAATGGCCGAAAATTCAATATTTTTTTGAATTTTTTGGCTCCAAATTGATTACCATCTTGTTGGGGTGGTTGGGATGGATGCTAGATTGATTCAGGACTTTGGAGTTTTGCTCCGAAGTCCTCTCTTGCTGCCATATGATCAAATTTATTCAATGCAAATGTTGGAGATGAGTTAAGTGCATGTGATGGGGGGATTAAATGAGGTTGGGTGGAATCTATGGGAGGATTCATTTAAATGGGTTGGTTTTATTTTGGGCTGATCCCAAATGGGTTTGGGTCAGTTTGATCAATGGGTTTTAGTTTAGTTTCAAGAGATTTAATTTGGGTCATATGAGTCATTTTGTGATTGACCCATTTGACCAAAATTGGCCAAATTAGCTTAGATATGGGTGATTCATGTTCAATTGGCTAATTGAAGATGAATGTGGTCTTTGGTTTGAATTAATTTGGATTTAATTTTGATTTAGGCTAAATTGACCCTTTAGGCCATAAAGTCAAGTTGTCCAATTGGGCTCGATTGATCAAATTGAGTTTAATTATGGCTTTGGTCAAGTTTAATAATCAATTTGGAATGAACTTGAGCCATTGGTTGCAATCAATTTGTGTTAGATCATGATTTGACCCGATTTGGTCCTTTAGGTCAATTTAGGTCAATTTGGATCAAATGGCCAATTTGGCTTGGTTTGGCCTAATTGATTGCAATTGATCATCCAAGGGTGATTAAAAATCATGGTGGAAGATTTTAGTGAGCTTAGTTCAATCCAATTTGGGTTGGATTAGAAGTTGGCTCAAATGGGTCCCTTAAGTCACTTTGGGTCAAGTGGACCTAAGTGGATCAATTGGTTTAGTTTTGATTTGATTCAAGTTTAGTTGAACTTATATGAGCCCTAGATTGGAATATAAATTCAACGACAATCAATTTGGAGTCTAAGGAATTTTGGCTCATTTGAAATTTTCAAGTCAAAAGGGTTAAGTTGGGTTTGACTTGGGTTGGTTTCGATTTGATTTGATGATTGTAAGTTTCATTTATATTTGGGTAGATAGTTGAATGAATGATTGATTCAAGAGAAAATTCATTAGTTTTGACTTGATTTGGATAGAATTTTGCTAAGTCCAAAGAATTGGCTTAAAGAGTTTAGATTGAGTTTGGATTTGATTTTTGATATAATTTTGGTCATTTGAATTTGGATTTCATTTATATTTGTGAATATAAATGTAGGAATTATTGATTTATAAAGAGATCAATTGAGTTTGATTTGATTTAAGGGAAGTTTTGGCTAAGCTTATGAATATGGTTCATATGGCTTAGGAAGGGGTTTTAGAATTTGAATTTGATTTTGGGTTTCAATCATTTGAAGTCAAATTTTGAAATTATATTTGGAAATTGAATTTGAATTTGAGATTTGATTTGAGAATTGAGGTTTGATTTGAGAAATCTAGATTGGGTTTAGGCTATGGGATAGGTAATTTTAAACCCAAGGCATAACCTAGTCTTATGATTAAAACTTCTAAGTCTCTAAGCTTAGGTTAGGTGTTCACCTAATCACTAGAAGTGTCTTATGACTAAGGAGTTCTTAGTGTCTAGAAGAGTTCTAGGTCTAAGAAGAGGAGGTTAGAGCTCACTCCAAAAGTGAGGTCAACATCGCCAACCAATTCAGCAACCAACCTCTGTTAAGAAGTTCTCCCAAAAAAAACTTCAATTTTTGAAAGACTAGGACAACCTGAAGCCCCCGTGATGAAAAGAACCGTTAGTGAGCAAACTGTAATTTTGATGCCTCATGGTACAACTACTTCGCCAACTAAACCCTTCGTATTTGGGAGACATGATTTTGAGGCTTCCTCATCAGGAAGTAAATTAACTAGAAGCAAAAAAGAAGAAGAAAAGTTGAGCTGAGGGTTCAGTATATCCCATTTAAACAATCCAGTGAACAAACAATATTGCCACTAGAAGCCAGTATTCCTACCCGTAATAACTTTGATAATCTAAAATGGGTAAAAAGAAATAGCTCTACTGGTGAGGTGAAGCAGTTTCTTGGACTCAACAATGTCAAGCTCCACCACTACAGAGGAGACAACTTAAAACATTATCCTCTAGAATACACAATGTTCTTAAAGTAGCCATGGAAAGAGGCTTAATGAAAAGAAAATTTCAGAAGCCTATGATGATCGAAGATACTGAGATTCTGCCATGAAGGTTTCCATCTCTTATGGTAACTAGTCATCAAGCCAAGTATGATTCATGCGATGAGCATGACACACTTGGATCGTCCAAGAATGTGTCGAAAAGGTCCGAAAGGGTAAGCAGATATGGAGGCTAAGGCCTCGTGATGAAATTCTGAAGAAAGAAAGAGGGGTGACATCTGATGCACATATTCAAAAATCTAAATCAAAAATAATTCATCAGAAGTGGATACCTAAAAGAAGGGATATCATTGATAAAAGATATGATGGTCGACACTGATAATCCTTTAGGGGATCCCGTTATCAAACAGATTCACCCCTGCAGAGAAAGCTAATTTTGATCGCAGTCCTTCAATGGAAGAAATGTCAGTTCCTTATAATGAACTAGAGATCCATTGGAAGCGTCGATCAGAAATTCATGTGCAAAAAGAAGACGATGAACAAGACACTATGGAAGTAGAAGTCATCTATATGGTGAGACATATAGATGAACTTTCTGCTTAACATCATCAACCACAAGAATCCAATGAACTTGAACCCGAATTTGATGTTTACAAAGGAAAGTCATCACAAAAGAGAGTAGAATATGGATCTTCAATCTCTACCGAAGAGGAAGAAGAAGAAGATCAAAATGAAAAGGAGGTCATGGGAGTTGAAGCTGTTTATATGGTTGAACTAGAAAATGATCAACCTGGTACACGATTTTACAATCAGTGTCATTGTCCAGCCCCAACAATAACTACCCCTACAAATGCATAAGGAGAAGGGCAATCAAGTTCTTCCCCTGAAGATGAGAAGGGAGCAAAACAATAAAAGGAAATAGAGGAAGAATGAGAGCCCGTATTGATTGATGTCGTGGCTCTATCTAGAGAGCAAAGAAAAATGCAATGTCAAGTGGAAGACAAAAGTAAGAAAATTTCATAGCTTTGTACTAAGATGAATGACATGATGGCATAAATGAATATCATGATGGATTTATTGTAAAAGAATATCACATCAAATGTAGTACCTGTTTCATCTACTAATCAACAGGTAGCTAATAATACAACCTCACCAAGAATCACTAATACCTCGTGCCCTATAGTACATACACCGGGGAGAAGTGAGGTTAACCAGTTAGCTTTTCAACTGATGATTCAGACTGTGGTCAATACACCAAAAATAGTAATAACTGCTCAACTAAAAATGATAATTAATGAAAAGATAAAGGCAATTATAGCTTCAGAGTAGGCTAAAAAGTTGGTGAGTAAGGGTTGCCCTTACCCAGTTGAATTTGATCAAGTGACATACCCAAAAGGTTACTCAGTACCAAAATTTAATATTTTTAGTGGACATGGTAATCCAAAATAACATCTAACTCAATTCAAGGCTACATGTTGTAACATAGGAAACCGATACCGCTTTTTTCCTCACAGCCTAATCTCAACTGCTTTTGAGTGGTATGCAAAATTATCGAATGATTCGATCAAAACTTTCACTGAGCTAAAGATAATATTCATGAAAAGGTTCGACAATGCAACCGATAAGATAATGATCGCTGACATCGCCTTTCTAAAGAGAAGAAAAGATGAGTCAGTGATAAAATTCGTAACTCATTGGTGTAACCTAAGCATGAAATGTGAACAATAATTGGAGGAAGAACATGCAATCCAATTGGTGATGGGCAATATGAAGGATAAAATGACACCATTTTTATGTATGACATCAATTACAATATTCTAAGACTTGCTTGATAGGGTGACCAAATTTGAAAAGTTAAATTGCTTTAAGTCTGAAATATATACAAATAAATCAAAGAAAAATAAGCCTTCGGATTCAAGAAAAAAAATGAAACTCATGCCGCTTCCTATAGTTCAAGTGGTAAAAAATGAGCAATCTATAATGTAGATAAAGGAAAATATCCAATGTACAATGATGATAAGGGAAAGATGAATGTTCATCTTAATTCACAGCCAAAATTAGTATTGGGAGGCAACGATAAACCTCATACTTTTCCAGGTGGTGAAGAGCATCCAAAATAAGCAATAAGAGATGATGAGTGAATGCAACCATCTCTTAAGGAAAATATGAATAAAGAATATTCCTTTAGAAGGGATAGTGTGGCTAAATTATTTCTACAAGAAGTCAAAGCTGGTCTACAATTATCAAAAAGTAAAAGACTGAAGAAGCTAATCAAGACACTAATATAAATTTCTATCCCTATCATTAGGTGATCAACCATCATATTAAAGATTATTATGTCTTCAAAGATTGGCTAGAAATGAAGTATCGACAAGATGAATTTACATTATCCGATAGTGTTCCAGTCAACCCAAAAAGAGAATCTATAAGGATCCGATAGTGTTCTAGTCAACCCAAAAAGAGAGTCTACAAGGATGATTACATCCTTTTCCTGCGAGTCACTATAGCACCCAAGAGGCATGGGGGGGATTGGGCGATATTAAAAATTTTAAAAGTTAAATCTTAAATTTTAAGTTTTAATAGAAAATTAATTTTTGATTTTATAATGATAAGATACAATTCTTATGCAGTAAAAATAAAAATACAGTAAAGTAAAGAGAGACAATAAGTACACAATTTTTACGTGGTTTGACCAAACCCCAAAATCAGCCTACGTTCACGCCTAGCCACCCCTGGATAGGAATCCATTAAATATAAAATAACTTACAAATAGTACTCTCCTATAACGAGGTAAGTACAACCCCTACAATAATATATACTCTCCTACAAAGGGGCGAGTATAACCCAAATATAAATTTTACAGCACAAAAAGAAAAGTACAAAATAATAAATTTTGATAAAATAAATCTCTCACAAGTATACCAAGCTATCCAATTCAAAAATGATCTCACAACTTATAAATGATCACTTTACAACTTAAAAATTTGGCAAGATAAATTGCTCACTTAAAAATTAATTGAGTGATATTAAAAATTTTAAAAGTTAAAATTTAAATTTTAAGTTTTAATAGAAAATTAATTTTTGATTTTACAATGACAAGATACAATTCTTAAAATAAAATACAAAAAGTAAAGAGAGACACATTTTATGTGGTTCAATTAAACCAAAATTAAGATATGCTCACGCCTAGCCACCCCCTGTAGAATCCAAATGCAAAATAATTTACAAATAATACTCTCCTATAATGGGTAGTACAACCCTACATAATATGTACTCCCTACAAAGTACAACCCCAATATAAATTTTACAGCATAAAAAGAAAAATACAGAATAATAAATTTTGATAAAATAAATCTCTCACGAATATACTAAGTTATCCAATTCAAAAATGATCCCACAACTTATAAATGATCACTTTACAACTTGAAAATTTGGCAAGATAAAATGCTCACTTAATATTGATAAGAAATAATAAAATAAATATCCTAAAGTGATCTTACTAAGATGTTTATTTTATTACAATTTATAGACTAATATAAAAATGATTTCAAAATAAATTCACGATGTTCTTTTGCACAATAAAATAAATTTCAGCAAAGAATAATTTATTTTATTTTAACCAAAAAGATTCTTTCAATTAATGCAAATGATCATAAAATACTTAAATAAAATCGATATGATAGATAAATAAAATTAAAAAGAGAGATCTAGCAAATATGAAAATTAATTTGAAATGCTAAAATATACTTTTAAAATAGATCTAAGAATAAATGATCTTTCAAATAAGACTAACAAAGAAATATTTCAAGAAACCATAAGAAATTGGTAGGAAGATAAAAATTTTAATAAGTTGAAATAAATCCTACAAACTATCACAAGAGTTTTTCACAAAAAAATGATTGAAGAAACTTTGATGTGAAAAACTTAGACTTTGGTGTCCAAAGACTAATCCACCAAAAAGTATAAATTGAAAAGAATAAATAGATGGTGAAAATAGTATGAACAACTTAAAAAGGGATTAAGATCAAGAAAACAAACTCAAGTAATTTAAAAAAGCTTGCTTAATTGAAGATGTTGAAGCTTCCAAACTAAGGATTTTATCTTGCAATATTTGGAGAACACTTGGAAGAAAATCTAGAAGATTTTCTCTTAGATTTGCTGGAGGGATTTTGAATTTGAATGAGGAATGCTTTCATGAAGAGAATGAGGGCTATTTATAGGCAAGGAGGCCATTTTGAATTATTTCAAAAAATATATTATTCTAACATTATTTTATCATATAATAAATTAATATTCAATAAAAATATAATTTATATTAAATAAATATTAAATTACCAAAATATATTATTCACATGGGCAAGTCAAAAATAATTAAATATGGCTCTTAATATATTCAAAAATGTATGCATTCATTATTAAAATCGATAGTGTTTGAAAAGTCATAATTCATAATAATCAAACGCTCATGTAACCTATCAAATTAAGGAAAAAAGGGAATGCTGGAGATGAAATCGTGATATAAATTCCTTAATTATAAAGTGACTTTGGCTAAAATACAAAATTTCACATATATTTTGTTAATTTTGAAATATGACATTTAAATATTATGATATAATTTATATATAATCATACATTAGTTATCATATAACCTTCAAATTAAATTAAAATATTTAATTATATTAAGTAAATAAAATAATTACACTTAATAGTCATAATTTATTATCATTTATTATTTTGACAATTCAAATGCTATATATGAAACATATAATTGAATGTTAATTAGATAGAGATTTATATAAATTAATCTCATTCAAATAATATGTTAAGTTGTGAACAAATTGATTCCTGCCAATGAACTCATATGAATTTCTAAGATAATTATAAATGCATATAACCTAAAATATATTTGAGCTTGAGACATTATCCATTTTTCTATCTTTCATTCTTCTTCAATTTTCTCAAACATATTACGAGATGATATGTAATAATTAATATATCTGAAACACATAAAAACATTCATTATAATATCCAAGCATTCATTTGTTATCATCATAATTGGTCGGATTGAACATGAGGCCCAACACTTCCGTATCATCCATTAAAGAGAAAAAGAAAGAAAAATTAGTTTAGATTGAAGAATGAGAAACTGCAGTCTCTAAAAAGGCTATAAATATGTTGAAGCAACTTGAAGGAGTTCCCGGTGTTAGCTGGAAATTGCCTATTGAACAAGTGATTGGTCAGAAAGTAGTGTCGAGATTGTATGCGTCAACCTCCATGTCATTGACTCAGAGGCACCACATCACTGCCAACTCATCCCAAAGAGAAAAGTAGCTGGCACAAATTTTACGAGATCCCTCAAAGAAGCTGATTAAACTAAATAAAATAAAGAAAAAGAAGAAGATGACTACAACTCAAAAGATTATTAATAACTTAAAGGAGTATTGCCAGCCGACAAGACAACCAGTTATGCTTGTGGAGTTCTTGTCTAAACTCCATATTGTTGAGTCAGACAAAGAAGATAATGGTGAATTTTTTTCCAGTAGAGATATGCTGAACCATTTATATGATATCAGATGTTCTTTAGCATCAGTTACTTCATAATGATAATGATAGTCAGACAGACTTGACTAACCCATCAAAATTCTTCTCAGAAAAGAAAATAGAGCCAAGAAGTTAGCATTTGAATTTTTTCTAATGACTCAATAAAAAGATAATAGTTCATATGAAGATTTATGTTTTCCAAATAGAGAAGAGTCAGACTCATCAAAAACATCACATATGAAATGTATGAAGTTAAAAAGTGAGTTTAACTCTTTCAGTCAATCCTCATGAATAAAAAAAGTGAATTTGAAGAAACTACTTCTTCAGAGGAATCTGAGCAAGATAATATAATTCAAGTTCAATTAGGAAGTGATAAAGTCTTACCACCATCATCAAAGAAGGGGAATTCAAATAAAGATAAAGGCAAACAAATTGAACTCAACGAGGATATAATTCCCAAAAATCCTAAAATAGAGCCTAAATCAAGTGAAAGGATAGATTATAATATTCTATCACATCTAAGAAAGATCCTTGAACAATTAAATGTGTATGAGGCTCTCTTAATGTCAAAAGATCACCGAGAAATTTTGATATAGACTCTCAAAGATCTAGAGAGTTATGAAGCTTACTTTGCCGAAAAATGTATGACTGAATCATTGCAAACTTAAGATCTCCCAATAATCACATTTTCTGAAGAAGACCTTATGTTGGGAACAATAGATCACAACCATCCTTTATATATTATCATAGAGAGTGATGACATCTTGATCAACCAAATACTGATTGAACTAGGTTCTTCTATCAATCTTATGAGTCTAAAAGCATTAAGAGGATTATCACTTGATATCCAACATCTTTGGAGAGATAAGTTGATGGTTCATGGTTTCAATGAGAATGGGCAAAAAATTCTGGGTTCTTTTATTCTCCCACTCAAGTTTCAAGATTTGTATACAGAAGCCAAGTTTCATGTAATCGACATTAATACATCTTTTAGAGCTCTCTTGGGTTAGTCATGGCTGCATGAGTATGGCATGGTCCCATCAATTGTGCATCAGTGTATGAAGTACTTAAAAGATGGAGAAGAGTTTAGAATTCCTAACAACCTACAACCATTCTCCATCCATGAAGCAAAAATTTATGAAGATATAAAATATTCGAGATCCTTGAATATATTCTAATTCAGGTAGACATCATATTTTGAGCCGAAATCCCCATTTGATTACTCTAATATCCTACTGTTAAAGATACTTTTAGTTTTCATGAATAGTAAAAATGCATCTTTAAAAAAGTTGCACATAAGATGATTCTACAGTTAAAGGATTCATCTTCTATACATGTAATAGTTCTAAATGTCAAGTGTGAGGATTTTAAATTTGTAAACTTTGATATCATTAAGTTGGGAAAGTGCAAGTCTATTCACAGCTCAAGTCTAAGATTCAAGTGGGTCCTAACCATCAAACTCTATAAGCCCAAATGTGGTCGAGTCGTTGGCTACTCTTCTCACTCAACAAGCCTTAAAAAAAGGCCGTAGTGATAGAGTTCTTGCTAGTTTGATGACAATAGCTATTATGCCTAAAGCTGACTTGACTTGACATATCCAAGTGATTCAGAATCAAAAGTTCTCTTAACTGACTAATGGACAATAAACAAGATTATAAAAGATGCTTTATCTTTAAAATAATAATGGTATAAAAATATCTCAGAGATATGCAAAGATGAAGATACAAAATCTCAAGTGCAGTATAAAACAAAAGAAGACAAGAATGATGATTTTCCATTGATACAACAAGATAATACACGACTCATAAAAAGAGAGAAGAATCACCTCAAAAGAAAAAAATCAATGAGGTCAATTAGCTCGCAATAAATATGATTCACGTCATTCGTGTATCATATTTGTTGAGGGGCATTTGTTGACCCTTAATATTATTTCATCTATTGGAATAAAAAATGATTTAACATTAAGTTAAATATAAAAATATAAAGTCCTAAAAAATGAATTAGAAATTATATATGAATGAACTTGAAATGAATTTGAAAGAGACATGATTACAAATAAATTTGAAAATCATATTTCAAATAAGAAAATAAGGATCAAACTAAAGTGAACCTATAAAACTTAAAATAAACTTGAATTCCTTTAATATACATGAACTGAATCTCACAATATTTTGCTTAAAATAAAGGAAAATCCTAGTGAATCATTGAAGACTTATAGTGGGATTAAGGCATAACTTATAAGCATACAAATGTGATTCAATTGAGACTTACAGAGGACTTATATTAAGCCAAATAACTCACAATTGGATATAAACAAGTCTTCCTAATGAATACTAAACTCTACCATGACTCATTTTGGAGGAGAGGAAAAGTTTTGTATGAGACTTGAAATGAATTTAAAGGGCTTGTTAACAAGCATAAAAGAGAGTCATTAATGATCATTGTGATTACTTTATGATTCACTTTAAGATAAATAAAAAGGTTTTATATGAGTACATATAAGTTTATAAGAAGCTTAAATGTGTATTCACAAATTAAGGAGGTTGATTAAGTGGTTCATCAATGAGCACAAATCATAAGCGTTGCTTCATAATAAATGATTGAACCATATCAAACATTGAGTGAATTGGAATAAACCTAGTTGAATCCATGACTGAACTATACAAATGCTTGCAATCACCTCAATGACTTATTATTGAGTGCAACAAGTTCTCTAATGAATAATATACTTTCTCGTAATTCATTTCAATATAGTGAAAGAAATCAAAGAATTCATTAGAAGTATGTGATAAATTTGAAGGCTTATTAATAAGCATAAGAAATTGATATGAATCTCTCAAGCTTAACTACTAAAGATGCAAATATAAACCATGATATTCTATTCCAAATTGCAATATAAGTTTAAAATGTCTTTTACACTACCGAATCTGTAACTCTTCGTACAAGCAGATAGAAGGTGATATTAAATTAAATTCTCCATGAGTTATGGAGTTCTTTTCAATCAAAAAAATTTCATTATAATTATAATTTTTAAAATCAATAACTTTATTAATTGGGTGAAATTATATAAGCTAAAAATACCTACATGTGTTGAGACATGAAAATTTAGAGTGTAAATTTTAATATTTGAAAAGGCTATACTAAGTTGGAATTAAAAAAAATGAAATTAATCTCATGATTTAGAAATAAAATTATCTGAATTATTAAATACATGCATGTACTTAGATATGAAAATTCAGAGTGCAAATTTTAATGTTTAAAAAGGATGCACAGGCTAAGTTAGGATTAAATGAAATTATTAAATTAATCTCATGATTTAGAAATAAAATTATCAATTATTAAATACCGCTTAGACATGGAAAAAAAATTTTAATGTCGAAAAGGCTCATAAGATAGAATTAAATAAAAATATATAATTAATCTCATAAATTAAACATAAAATTATCTGAATTATTAAACACCCGCATGAGCCCTAACACTATGCTGAATGCTTAAACTTTATGTCTGAGGATGCTGTGAGAGTTGCTTCGCGGTTGGGTCTTAGGGCCGGGTCCGGGTTAACAAAACCTAAAAATAAAATAATAATATTATAAAATCTTCACTTAATAAAATATCTGAGAAGCTAATGATGTCATTTGATAGTAGATCTAATCCTCTATTATTAAATTAATAGAGTCGATCGGATCTGACATAGCGAAATAAAATATACATCTCAATGATGGCTCTGTTGAATGGAGATTTCAATTAGAAGGGATACTTCCATCAAAATGTGATTTTAATTTCATAATAAATTAACTTAAATTGAGTATCAATCCAAATGCAAAATCTAATATGTCATTAAGTGTTGATTGTTTAAATAAAATTTAATCTTTAAAGAACTTAAAGTTAAAACTCAATCCACCTTCCGTAATTATTTGCTTAATGACAAATCAAGAAAACTCTAGCTCATAAAGAAGATAATATCAAGTCAAGTATATTTCTATATTCATTCTCAATCAATCTCATGTTAATAAGGACGTGGCTATCCTCCTCGACAGGTTTGGCCAAGAGCTCCACATATGATGTAGTTATGACCAGAGTCCTCTGATCAGGTGGTTGCCGCCAAATGACACTATTATATTACGATCACGACTATAGCCCGTATGCTCTCTAATGGCTCTGTACCTTGAGATGTGAATCATAGGGTACACCTGATAAGGCAAAAAGCCCTCTATCAGCTAAGGTAGACTTAAGCTTATCTCCTTAGACAAACACCCTAGATCTACAGGATCACTTAGACGATGCAAGCCATGGCTGCTGATAAGGATCCTTTGGTCAGGTTGGGTCGATTACCTCCTCTGACTAAGTAGACTAGGGACCATGATAGCTTGGGATGATAGAACCATGTGATCTTGATCAGGCGCGTCAACATTCCCCCAACCATTTGCTTTAACCTAATGATGAATTTCATAAATCTAAATTTCAAAACTCCACATGCTGCTACTATACGCTACACATTAAGCGATCTAACGACTAGCCTTAATCGAAAGTTCTCTCTTAGCATTGGGAGGGGTAATTAACTATAGGTGCTTGTGCCTATAAGAAATCTGAAACCATATCTAAAGTCCTCACAAAATGAGAGAGAAATCTCTAGGTAGTGACTTATCTACTATTCCATCTTCTGAAAATTTGATTGACACTTTAAATTACTCTCTTCAATGTGAGAGGTTGGTGGTGATTTTTCGGAGTCCACATAAATTTTCTAATGGATCTCACCGATTTCTTTGATATTGTTAAGTTAGGAAAATGCAAGTCGTTCACAGCTCAAGTCTAAGACTCAAGTGGGTCCTGACCTGAACTCAATAAACCTAAATGTGATTGAGTTGTTGACTGCTCTTTGTACTTAACAATCCATAAGAAAAGGCTTCAAGAGAGGAAGTCGAGCGTCTGTGATGGATCTTCATTTTCAGGATCGAGAGAGTGCAGAAATTAGGTGAGCAAATTAATTTATGAGTTTTATTTTAAGATTAAGTTTATTTAAATTTTAAATTATAAAATTAAATAATAATTTTTACATATTTTATTTATAAATTCAATTTATTCATCATTTATTCTATATAATATATATATATATATATATATATATATATATATATATATATATATATATATATATATATATATATATAATATTTCTCAAAAAAAAATAACATTTCAAATTTTATTGGGATTTTTTTAATTTAAGTTGCTTTAAAATGTAATTAGTAAATTAAGTATTATTAAAAAAATTTAAATAGGTATAGCCCATTAAGTATGACTAGTGTGCCACGCCAATGGCGGCACGCGTGTCTAAGTTGAGCTAGTTACTTATAAACTAGCTTCATTAATAGTTGCCCACTAAGTGAAATGAGGGTGAAATCGATCAACCCTATTTGTAGGCGATCTATTTTTTATCTGATTCTCGCCATTCAAGTCTCCATGTGAGCCACCGACCTTGTTCCTCCCTTCCGATCATGAGCACCTTCCTCTCCGACCTCTCCGACAACTGTCGGCCTTGCTCTAACCATCGACATTGCTCCGCTTGCCACTTCTTGCCAGACCACAGATGTTTTTTTTCCTGACAGCCCCGTCCGCTGCGTTCGACGGCTTTCCTCTCCATCTAACAGCCCTTGGAACCCAACATTAGCTTTCGACGATGATTTCGATGGCTCCGTTCCTTTCAGGGAAGTTTCTTGCAGAGGATTCTATAGTTCTTAGAGCACATTGTCATCGTTCTTCATAAAAACATGATAAATCCCAAATTTTTCTCATTTATAATTAATTAGATTATGTGTACTAGGGCTTAGTGTTGTGAGCTTAGAGTTGTGTACTAGATTTTAGTTTAGGGCTTAGAGTTATGGTTTAGGGATTTCATTTATAATTTTGGGTGATAATACAGTCTTTAATGTTTAATATATGTTAGGTATATTATTAAAAATGATTGTGAAATATTTAGGGATGATATGAGTAGGATTTGAGTCATTGCAGTTGGCCTATAAGATTAGAGCCAGTTAGATTTATAGCAAGTCATCTTAGATGGAGGCGTTCACATAATGTGTCGATTTAGTTAAATATCATTTGATTTATGCAGTCTGTACTACAAGTAAATTTGGATATGCGATATTTCTCTAAATTTAGAGAATATTGTTATGATTGGTTATTTTTCAGTTATTTGAGGAATGAGTAGAGAGTTTGTTTCATTGATCCAATTATATGAAGGCAAACTAAGTGTCGATGAGCAGTTCATTCCAAGTTATGTGGGTAGTCAAAATCGTCCAGTTAAGGTTTTGTGGCATAACACCTTATTAGAATTGAAATAAAGAATTATAAGATCCTTGCACATCGATTCAAAGTGTCATATTATCAATCTTACATGTCATTATCCGGTGGGTAATGGATTTATAGCGTATGCTATTTCTAATGATGAAGTTTGTGACGTTACACTGGATGAAGCTTCTCGTCAGATATTAGTATTGTATGTGAAAGTTGAGGATGCTAATGTTGCATCCACATCAGCTGATCCGGTGTTAAGGTCAGCAGATATACCATCGACGATATAGTGATTTCATCGCGACCGCCTTGGCTAAAGTAGCTTTAACGAATTGATTCACAGGTAATACCTTTTTATCTTTCTCTACTTATACTATTAATATAAGCAATGTGTGTCATCTTATGAGTGTTGTGGCAATGATGTTATTTATCATCGTGAGGAACCATATGTGCCTCGAGAGAAGATGATGTATGACTATGAGGGTTTAAGAAATGACTCAAGATAATATTAGTGATGATGATTATTCTTGGGTTGCTACTATGGTTGAGAATGTAGCTAATCGTGATCTCTTAAAAATCATTCATTTTGGAATATTGATAAGGAAAGTCAAATGTCTACTAACAGTATGTATAATGTGTCAAACCACGAGAGAGTGAGACAATGATATTTACTTTGATGGTCCATCTGATGAAAATGTCCTAACAGATGATGTTGAAATTCGAGGTGATCTTATAGAAGGAATGTATTTTATAAGTAAAAGGAGTCTTCAGTTTGCTGTTATTGGATGATGTATAGTTAATAATGTTCAATTCTAAACAATTATCTCAAACCAGAAGAACTATATTATGATATGTGTACATCACGATAGTCCTAATAGAGCATGTAATGGCAGATTGTAAAGAGGTCTAGGGGTGCATGGAGAATCTCCAGAATTGGGGATCACCATGTATCAATGCAATGAGTACGCATCCAGTTCCAAATTCATAGCTTATTTCATTATATAATCACATCAAATTGATCCAAAACCTGGGAGATTATAAGTAGAATGGAATCAAAGTTTATTGTAAAAGTTTTCTACATGAAGGCTGGGATGCTAGGCGTAAGATAATAAAAGTAATTTTTGGTAGATGGGAAGAGTCTTATAGGACTCTCAACCTTTTCATGAAAGCAGTTTGTATTACTTTACCTAAGATACAATTCTAGCAATACATAACGATTCTAGAGACTTTTTTTAAGCATTTGGTCCTTCCATTTTGGGCTGGGGTAGTTGCCACACTGTCCTCAATTTAGATGGTACATTTTTATTAGCAAGTACCATGGTACATTACTTACTACTATTGGAATATATGAAAAAAATAATTTGTTTCCGCTTGCCTTTATTATCATCGAGTCGAATCGATTCTTGGTTGTAATGTGTTTACATGATATCGTGATGGTAGATGCGATTTGTGCATAATATCCGATAAGCATTTTGTTACATGGGTGTAGAGATATTTTTCATGCAAATCGCTATCATCTCCATGAGAATTTCGATAAGTGAGATTGAGAATTGCTAATGTTGAATTTCTTTGCCAAAAAATGTATATGGCTGGAAACACTAATGACATTCATGAGTTTAATCGATATATGATATATATAAAAAATGTGAAAGAAGAAGCTCACAATGGGCTTGTGGAACAAGACCCAATTAAATTATCATATGATGGTGGACATGATGACAATGACCAATACATGTTTTAATGGTGTTCTTAAACGTGCACGTGGTTTTCCAATTCAAGTGATAATCACTGCTATTTATTATAATTTAGTTGCACTATTCATGAAAATACTTATCACTGCAACTCAATAGCAGGAGGCCAATTTATCTATGTTCACCCAAAGGGTATCAACCATGTTACAACATACTGAAAGGGAAGCCATTTCCCAGAATCGGTGAACATCAACCCTCGAGAGATGTAGGTGTTTGATAGATCAATCGATTATTTAGAGTTGATTTATTAGATAATGGTCAGTGTAGCTGCAGTTGTAATAAGATAGTTATATATCATTGGCCATGCCCGCATGCTATTACTGCGCTGATGAGTTCAGAAGATTAAACCACTTGACGTGTGTGTCATAATATTACACTTTGCATCTATGTAAGCTGACATATTCAATTGAGTTCCACACTTTGTTTGACCATTCTGATTGGCTAGCTTACATGTTGCTAAGCAAGGTTTAATAGAATTACTGCCACCCAATTTTTGTAGAAGGTCAGGTAGACCTTGTACCACTAGGTTCAGAAATACAATGGATGAAAATAGAGCTAGAAGTAGAAGAACTTATAGTCTATGCAAGATAGTTGGCCACTATAGGTCATCGTCCCACACAATGTCAACAGAAGAAGGTATGTTATAGTTACAATAGCAATCTATTTATATGTACTATGCTCCTTATTAGAATTTTTATGTAGGTTGCAATATTCTCTTTTTTGGCTTACTTTACGCTACAATTTTTATTGAAGATTTATAATTGCCTACCGATTATACATATATTTTTTCAACAAGTATGATCGAGGAGCACCCCCACTGTTAGACGTCATGCTGGGAGGACACCCACGCTGAACCCAGGTCCACCACCCAAGATAGCCTCCCTACTTGGTCATAGAGCCACCCCACCGAGCATCGTAGTTATTTTAATTTTAGTTTTTATGTTACACATGCACTAGAGTACTGCTTTGATTAATGGTTGATCATTTTTTTATTATAAAGCACTATTCTAGAGGCCGCTTCCCACCTGCTTATGCTGAAGGAGTGACCCATCACTTGTAGGAGATTCATCACTGGCCTGGAAGTAGTAGCTAGGTGCTAGTCAACTACGTTTATTCTCATCATCTACTTGTGTCGGAAAGATGGTCTCAGACCAATACCTTCCACCATGCCATTGGTGAGATGATGCTTCAAGACGCGTGATGATCGAGTTTACGATGGGGCCGCATTATTGGCCCAATTATTGGTGAGGGGAAGAGGTGGCATTGCCACTACGGATGAGTTGTTGGGTCATTACTCTATCGATGTGATCGACCATCACCAACACATCACATCGACCTTTAAGAGATAGAAGCGCATATGCATGCCGCCGAGGTGGCTTAGGTGGTCTTTCTGAGAGTCTTATCCGAGCATTGAGAGTACTACAAGCACCTACTTATTTTATTTCTTGGGTGCTTCCTACTACTGCACACGCCGATCCGAGGTCCATCGGTATCTTCCACTACTTGAGGACCTAGATTCATTCAAGATACTATCTATAAGAGGAGTCACACTGCATGTGGAGTTGAGAGTACCAGGCCCAACAAGGCCAATATGGCTGACTGTCTACACCTTCTGCAGATATGGTCTTGGGAGCATCTTCATGTGGGGAGGCCAACCTACATGTTCCATATCCGAGTGATCTCGACAGTCTCAGCATTGGATTAAGGTATTTTTTAATTTATGTAATTTCACATTTTTTGCTTATATGTTTGTTTATAATGTGTTATGTGCATAGGAATGAGCGATATGTTCGCAGAGCCAATGGAGAACGTGGCCTTATATAG
The DNA here is from genome assembly GCA_021442155.1 of Cymbidium sinense. Classification (NCBI taxonomy): domain Eukaryota; kingdom Viridiplantae; phylum Streptophyta; class Magnoliopsida; order Asparagales; family Orchidaceae; genus Cymbidium; species Cymbidium sinense. The sequence continues at coordinate 52,142,659 of CM038221.1, forward strand.
GAATGAGTTGGATAGTTTGCTGCATACACAGGTAAGACTTGTAGAGTTTTTTTTGATTCTAATTTCTATAATGTGTATACTAATTTAATATAATTTTAATATGTGTGATTTGGGAGCCATACACAGCAGACATCACACAGAGTGGCACTTACCGAATGAGTGTTTGGACTCATACAGTCGAGTGATGGCACTTGACCCTACTTTCAAAAGGGTCGATGGTTGAGGTAAAGTAGATGTAGATTGGGTTGATTACCATCAGGCGCACATTGCCACTTGGGAGAGGCTGGAGGATTACATAGTCGAGAGCTTGGACAAAGATGAAGACAGGCTGATGGATTTCAATCAGTATATGTGTTGGTTTAGATCTTGGCTTCTCTCTACTTACTCACCGTCCCGATAGATCTTCTCACCACTTACTATCCCAGAGCATCTATAGAGCGCATATATGTAAGTGTTAACATAAGTATTCTGTTAAATTCAATATGTTACATACCTAGTTGAGACTAATTTCACATGTTATTTTTCATGCAGTGAGAGCACATCTTGGCGACTGTGACATCTTTCACCAGATACCGCATGATAAAGAAGAGGGAGTCGTAAATAGGTGTTATGTAGACTTGAGGTTGCAGGTACATATCTGACCCACATTATGGATTGGAGCCTACATAGGATGTCCCACAGCATGACTAGGGCGCCAGACCATCTACATATGTTGATCCAGGTCCTTCTACATACCACTTTATGAGTCACGTCTTTTCTCACAATGGACTATCCTACTTCTGAAGATCTTGCATTGGAAGGCCACCATCAGTTGCATGATGGTCCACCACCACTGATCACACACTGAGTGCGATAATGCGATGATTATAGTTTAGGATAATGTGGCCTGTGCGTCTGTACTACATTGGTTCATGTATATTTGATTTTTCTTTTTGGATTGTGCAATAGTAGATGATCCATTTCTTTGTATATATCTTGGAACTTTATTGTATTACATTTTTGGTAATCTTCTATGTGTTTGGATACAACTAATTTTTTCTTTTCTTTTTTACTATCTATTTCACCATCATTTTGACAGAGCCTAAATATCAATCTCACTCTTTTAAAGACTTGTTCACCTAATATCACAACACTAATACTATAACTTGTACAACTAAAATTATAATCTATATATTTAGTTTTAGATCTACTTAATGAAAACCTTTAGACTCTAAGGTTGACCTCCATAATTCAAGCTTCTCTTGGACTCACTCAATAGTCTTATCAACAAGAAGAATTACATTAGCCAAAAACATACACCAAGGTAAAACATTGTCGATCCTTGATGTAAATGACTTGAATATGCCTAATTGCCGATCCTAATATTCAAGTCATTTACATCAACGACCGGAAAAAAATTGCCGATCCTCAATAGTCTTCCTATAAATGCCTAATAAGAACATCCATATCTAAAGCAAAAAAGATAAAGGCTTAAAGCCGATCCTTGATGTAATAGCTCTACTATATATATCCTTAATGACTTCAATATGTCTAATATTAATTCACCTTAACGATTTGAATATGCTTATTGACTTGGTGTAACCTTGAAAAAAAAATTGTCAGACTGTGCTTGATTATTGGCCCAGCATAGATCTAGTCATGATTCGGCGATAGTTGGAGCTAGCGATTAAATGGGCGACTATCGTACTACACAAATTAACTAATCACGCGTCGGGTTGATGTGGTAGGCTAATTAAAGTGACTATATCTATTTCTAGTTTTTTTAAATGATACTTAAATTATTAATTAAGTTTTAAATCATACTTATTTTAAAAATTTGCCCAATTTTATTTATCTAGTATATGTACATAAAATAAAAGGGAATATAAATGGAAAGCATTAAATATGTAGCATTCTTCGAAAAGATGATTTGATTTTAAAGGAAATAATAACATACCTTAATAGTGAAATTGAAATATGTTGCACTTATTTATATTTATAAAAAATATATAAATATATTTATAACATAAGTATATTTATGTTATATATATATATATATATATATGCATATATATTAGATTTATCATATTATTATATTTTACACTTAGATAGTTTTCTTCGGCCCCTCCTTCCCTTTTTTTGAATATGTAATATCTATTTATACTTATTGTTACGTACAGAAAAATTCGGGTTGGTAGAGAAGGAGAATTGATGTCATAGCGTTGCACAAAAAGTTTTGCACACACAACAAAAAAGTTTGAAAGACCTCACGATTTTTACGCGAAAAATCCAAAAATGTAAAAAATCACGGGGCCTAGCCCACTCAGGAATAATATCACTACACCAGCTTCTGCTACAATTGTTACCCTTTCTCTAAAGTAGGAGAATGATAGCTTACAAAAATAAGTTTTGTGATAAGCTTCACTGGATTAGGGGCGAAGGCATTGCTTGAGGTGATAGTCTGATGATTCAACGAAATCTATGGAAAGATTGTCGACTCTCTGGCAGTGGCGGTGGCGTGTGATCGTGGCGGCGTACGGATGCTGATGGTAAGACGGTGGCCGCGTGCGGTGGTGATCCGATGACTGTCCGATAGTGGTGGCAGACGACAATAGCCGGTGGTGGTTGGCGGCGGTGATCACGACGGTGGTCGGCGGAGGTGACCGGCAATGGTGGTCGGCGGTGGTGACCTATGACGGCGGTCGGTGGCGACGATGACTGGCGGTGGTGGCCGACGACGGCGGCTGGTGGTGATCGGTGATGATCCAGTGACGGTCGGTCGATGACCTGATTATGCTTTGAGATTTTTCAAGTCTCAGAGCTCTCTTCTCTTTTAGCTTGGGTTCCTCCTCATGTGAAGAATGATGGGCTATTTATAGATTATGAGAGTGACATTTTTGTAAATATAGGCAAAATCCAAACCACTCCATCGGACGGCTCAAAATGACTCATTCGATCATTTGATGTATTTTAAGTATTTGGATGCTCAAATGAAGTTAGAATTAAGAGATCTTAGGCTTGTTAGATCCGGCTTGTCAAGACACTCGATTTGACTATAAGTACTCCATATTTATGAGCTATTTAGAGATCCCACTGATATCCCAAAGTTTTCAATTATATTTTATGTGTTGATCTTATAGTCTCACTCGAATTAATTGGATCGCTTATCAAGATTCGTGCTTCAACTAGTAGAGTTTTCGACAGTCATTTATAATATATATATATATATGTATGTATATATATATGTATGCATATATGTATATATGTATGCATATATGTATATATGTATGCATATATGTATACATATATATATATATATGTATATATTTATGCACTACTACTTTTTCTTCTCTTTTTTTATTTATTTTAAGAAATGGAATACCAAAGAGGGTCAACAGTGAACATAAGCTTTATAATTTATGATCTTACTATTCTCAATTTTGTTGGTAGTTTATAAGCTTAAGACATGAGTTTTACACTAGTTTGCATTGCATCATTAGCATTGGACAGTATACCACATAATTTTCTTAAGATATTCTAATACTAGTTGATTGGTGAGTTGGAAGTGAGTCAACAATATGTACATACACTTGTGATTGGGTTAACTTAGTCCCTCTCTTTCGATCATTTGTAGATAAGTGATGCCTCACATTTTAATATTTTTGGCAATTATACTTTTGTTTTCATAGATTTTGAAGATGCATATTGAATATTCTTAACTTTCTGTGTCATATGATCTCTAGAGCTTGATAAATTTGTGGAACAAGCAAAACTATGAAGCATGGCTTTTTCAGAGTTATCTTTTTGTGGCTTACATATGCAATTTTTAAATATTCCAGTCGCTTGGGTGATAGAATATTTTGTAACATAGGGTCCATTTAGTATAATTTTATCACTAATTTGTTTTTTAGATCAATGTATTTTTCACTTGGGCATTACTATGCTAATTTAAAAAAAATTTGTAATGAAAATTTGTCATTTGCAATCAAATATGGTATTATGTGGTGGTTGTAAAAAATTACTTTGCTTTTTTTTTTTAGAAAAAAAATTTAGAATACAAACAGTATATTTAAAATCACCTTTAAAAAAAAAGCTACAGGATCCCCAAATAGAATCTTAATGTTGTACTAATCACATAGTGTGTCGACTCAATTTAGTTTATTCTAAAAATGTATAATTATGTTTAATTATACATAAGCAATGTGATTCTAACTCATTTATATGCCAAATCAATTTTATTAAAGTTCTCACTCTTCTTCTATTCAAATTGCAAACATGAAGTACTCCCAAGATTTTATGAGTCATTTTAATTCACATGCTCTATCTTTTCTACTTCTTTCTCTAAATATCATTCAAATGCTTTTATCCTTTACACTAATCTTCTTTTATGAACTCCCTTAATGTTGATGTCGCTTGATAAACTAATTAATATTTTTATGATATTTAGCTTATAAATATATATCCAAATTTTTATATTGATGTAGTTAAAGCTAAAGGTGAAGGTTAAACTTTTTATTAGTATTATTTTCTCTAATTTTGCCCCTTCTTATATATATGAATTTATTTTGAGTTTAATTCCCTTAAATAGCTCTAAGATTATGCTACAATATTTAAGTTTTAAAACTTTTTTTTTCTATAAAATGCCTCCAAAAGTGGTGGCATGAGCAACAATAGTCCTGAAAGACTTAGTTATTTAGATGTTGGCTTGGCGGTTGATTTTTAGGACTATATTTGAAAGAAATAGGATTTCAATAATAGCATATGTATGAGTATTATATTTCGACACATAACATTGTGAAGAAAAAAAAAAAAAAAAGAGTTTATATGCTTTAGTTAAAAATGGGCAGCCTCCGAGAAATCATCGACCAAGTAGGGCTTATAATGTGAAATGACCAATTTAACTACGCTCCCTCTCCTAGAAACTATGATATTGTAATTCGTTCTTATTTTTAAACTTGTGATTATGATTGAGAAAATTAAATCGAACTGGATTCTTGAAGCAGTTAGATCATGAGTCGGTCCTTAAATCAGTTCGATCCAATTTAAAAATTGATGATTGAATTGTTGAACTGATTTACATCCCAACAGTCCAAATATTCATTTTATCCAGATTAGTTTGGTTTACGCCTACATTTCATTAATTCTATAACCGGACAGCTCATATACATTAACTGTAAATTAAAAGATTGAACAAAACAAATAAACTGATTTGTTCGGTTGAACTAGACAGTCCCTATAGGTGCTTGAGAAGAGGAGTATGATAATTAAATAAATAAGATATCTTTACCAATAAATTATTCAATTCATATGTATTTATAATTTAATTATTTTTTATTTTTTTAATTATCAGATTCATATATTTATATGTGTTACAATTAAAATGTTGAAAATTTTATAAAAATGAAAATCTGAATTACATTATTTGAAATATTAATTTCAAAATAAAATAAAATTGAAGATGATTAATTTATAAATATATATAAAAGTTGGTTGATTGCTTATGTAAAAAAATATTTAAATAAACTAACAAATTTAGTAACATAAGATCAAAATAAACTGAACATTTCAAATAGAAGTTGAAGCAAAACTGTAAACAAAATTCATGGAGCTCTTTCATATGATTTAACAAAATATAGCTAAAATCCATATTCAAGGGCTTCTAACGGATAACTGCCAGAAGATTTTCCGTTCAAGTTTCTCTTCAAAAATGGTTGTTCGAATAGGCTCAATCAATATTTGGCATAATATATACATAAAATCACATAATTTCATTGACTGTATCGAATCAAAACTGGCCCTGCATTCGGCTGGTGTAGTTTAACTCTAAAAACTAACGGAGAAGAGGTTTAACTTACAATAAATATGTCCAACAATAGATCTTATTAATAGGTCATAGTTTTTTATACATTTCCATCATTTCTTTGATTTTTATATCCAGTCTTTTAATGAACCTACAAAATTTTTTTAAAAAATAAGCTAGCTTTTTTTTTTTCTAATAACATGATATAAAAGAATGAATATATATTTATCAAATAATCTTTTATTTTTAATCACAATTAACTTAAATATTTTCTGTAATGCCAGCATCGATTATTAATTGTTAAAAAATTTTGTCAGAGCTTTGTTTTTGGTCGTGTCTGTCTTGGCAGGCACGCATGCGCTTTGAATTATGAAATCTAGTTTTACTCCTCAATTTCGATTCTTACTGCAGAGGTATCTATCAAAATATCAAGTAGATAGAAAATGATAAATATGTTATTTAATGTAATTAATCACAATAACATTCACATGCGCTTTGAATTATGAAATCTAGTTTGAAATGTGCGCTCTATGTAAAATGCGATTTCCACTCTTACAATCCTTTGCGAAGTCCGGCCTTGTGTCTGGAATTCAATTTCAGGTTCGAATTTATCCGCCATGGCCGAAGAAACCCTAAACACTTCCGTCGTCGCCACCATCTCCACAGCTACAAAAATCCCTTTCCGCTCCAAAAAGATACGCAAATCCTCAACCAATTCCTCCTCAGCCGCAGAACCCTCGAAGAAACCACGCATTCTCATCCCCGTCCCACTTTCCATTGCCGGCGAGCTCGATTCCGCCCTCCGCCATCTCACTACCGCCGACACCCAACTGGCCGCCATCATCAAATCATTTGACCCACCGTCCTTCCACAACCTCGACACCCCCTTTCTGTCTCTTTCCCGTAGCATCCTTTATCAGCAGCTCGCCACAAAGGCCGCCGCAACCATCTACGCCCGCTTTCTCTCGCTCTGCGGCGGCGAAGATTCTGTCGTCCCGGACGTCGTTCTCGCTCTTACCCCGCCGCAGCTCCGTCAAATTGGAGTCTCCGCCCGCAAGGCCTCATACCTCCATGACCTCGCAAGCAAGTACCAATCCGGATTCCTCTCTGATTCCGCCATTGTCGCTATGGACGATGACACCCTTTTTTCCAAGCTCACGATGGTGAAGGGAATCGGGCCTTGGTCCGTTCATATGTTCATGATCTTCTCCCTTCACCGCCCGGACGTGCTACCCGTGAGTGATCTTGGCGTTCGCAAGGGCCTGCAGATTTTTCTTGGCTTGAAGAAGATTCCTCAGCCGGCTGAAATGGAGGAGCTTTGCGAGGGGTGGAGACCGTATCGCTCGGCTGGGGCCTGGTATATGTGGCGACTTGTTGAGGCCAATGGGAAGGCCGCCAAGACATCGATTTGAAGAGCCGCAGTTGTGATGGAGAAGCTGGATTTCTGTACCAGTTGCGCAGCCTAATTTATGATATATCTAAGATGAGAATTTACTGCTATTCTAGTATCTGCGCAAATAGTGGAACTATGGATTATTCATGCTGGAAGCTTATGAGCTTATTTGAACTCCACTGTTGTTTGATTCTTTTTTTTTCCCCGCTCCTTTTAAACTGGCTGCGTTACTTATTTCGTGGTCAAAAAAGAAATGATTTTGTCTCTTACATTTCTATCTCAAATCCTGTTCCTAAAAAACTTCTTACTCACTCCGCAACTTAGATCTCTTACAGAAGTGATCAAATGCAAACTTCCTCGTGTTAAAATAGCTGGCCATATCTATATTAGTTTGCCACGGTCTAAGAATTTGACACAACTTGGAGCTTCCTATTAAGTAATACAGAATTCATTTGGTGATGAACCCTTGTTGGAATTGAAACTGAATGAAATATCTCGCCTAGTATAAATTTGGCGTACATGAACCTACAAATGCATTAGTTTCCTGATCTCTTTAATGCACATAAAGTATTAGGTTTCGTCCAACATAGTTGTTGCATTCAGGAGTATTGTTAGGTTTACTCTTACATATTGAAAAATACTCTATTAACTTCTGATAAATTTTTGGTTTAAAATCAATCTGGCGAATGATATATGAGATCCACGTTTTATTAGTTCCCTTTGATAAACACTATATAACATCTATTTCATATTTACAGGTCATTGTGTTTGTTGCCCATAAGATTGAACCACCTAGAAAGTAATATAGTCCAATATAAAACTTGAAACAATTTTACCTCACAAATGCTCTAATTCCTTAAAGCCAATGGGTGTGCACCAAAGTCATTCTAAAATCTAGTCACTGGTGATGGCATGGTCCTTCCCAATCCCACACATTTACTTTGGAACCTAATAGATCAAAATCTCGCTATTGCACTCTATGTAGTATTTTCACTATCTCTCATTATATGTGGCTTTTCTCTCGAGACTGACATTTGGTCCACCCTTGATCACCGACTTCAATCTACAAACATTTTCATATTAATCTAGTCGAAAAATGCACTTCATAATATCGACATGGTTTGCCCCATAATGACCTAATATTTATCAGATATCAAAAGCAAAATAGTTATTATTGTAATTGCAGGAGCCTGTCTGCCGCTAGAGGATATAATGCTTTATACACTCAACTGTTTATTAGCAAACTATCATTCCTTCAAAACGGCCATTCGAACCAATTATTGTCCATTTGCCCTGATGACTTCTATTATTTACTATGTAGTGAGAGAACCAACCTTCTGATGGAGGCCACCAAAGAGATTTGAATGCTATGAAGTCCTACTACACCTACAGTGCTTACAACATACATGTATCCCCTCAACTAAAGTTCCTCATGACTATTCGCAATAACACTCACCATTTTAGCTCTTTTGTCCAAAATACACTCTTCAAACATCCCCTTAACAATGACAGAATAGTTTGGCCCCATCTTCCCTCCCATTACCCCTTTAAACCCTCCATCTTATGGCTATACCAATTCCTAACAACTTCTTGAATATTCCATTCCCAACTCCACTATGTCCATCACTACTCAACCTATTTACACCCCAAAACCTACAGCTTGTTTGCAAGTATGAATTTTGGATAAAATTTTCGTAGCATTTCGACAATATTTCGATGTCATCCGTGCATGGGATACATCAAAATCGCGCTTTTACTGACGCTCTATTGAGATATGGATGATTCTTACCACAAATGAGTCTTCATACCCACTAAGCTCTATCAGCATTATGGGTTCAATCACTGTATAAAGAAAATATATATGCAATTTCAAACCATTCAAGTTTCATTTTATATTATTTATTTTGGTGCTCGATTTCTTTTAAATGAATCTTGATTCTCTCCCCTCCTTTTTCAAGTCCAAAATTTAATCAAAATTTTGGCGATTCCCACATCCTCGATATGGTTACATCGAACTGCTTTTTACTGGTAACGCTCTATCGAAAGATACGGCGGTCTTCTCATGACACCAGAGTTTTCATGCTCTATCAGCATTTGAGTCTTTGATCACTGAGATAAAGTAAATATATATGCAATTTCAAATCATTCAATTTTCATTTTAGATTATTTATTTTTAATGTCGATTTCTTTTAAATGAATCTTGATTCTTCCCCTTTTTTAAGTCAAAATTTAATTAAAATTTGACCATTTCGAGATATTAAGATCATCCGAATGGCCACATCAAAATTGCTTTGGCTACCAGACATTCTATTGAGCATTAGGTCTTGATCACTGATATAGCAAATATATATATGCAATTTCTACATTCAAAGGGGATGATCTAACAATTTTGGCTTATTCGGTATCTCGAGTGATGAAGCGTGTGTCACATGATCATCTGCCATGCCTCATGAAGCTCAAACCCATAGAAAGCATATGCATATATTTTTCACATATTTTCATACATTCACAATCCTCAACACTAATGATTTTGCGTGAGTTTGGCTAGCAGAGATTGAGTAGGAGATATTAGAGTGTTGATTATTTGGATTGAATAGGTAAGGAAATGTAAACCTAGAGAAGAACACGCATGATGATGATGTTTATTCTTGGTTCCTATCACTTGAAAGGAAGGAAAGAGGGGATGTTTTGCGAATAATGGAAATGCCGGAAACTTCGAAAAGAAACCCGTCTTGCCTCTTGGCTGCGACAAAGGGGATTATACTCCAATCAAAGAAGGGATACGGAATAGTTGCAAGAGATAGTGCTGAGGGGAACTCGTCTGATGACGGAGTTGCCTCTTGGTTGCGAGAAAGAGTGGTTGCCGAAAAGAAGGGAAAGGTGGAGGAAGATACCGGAAATCGAGAGGAACCCGCCTGATGACAGAGTTCTTTCTCGGATGCGGCAAAGGGAATGATTGGAGTAGGAAATTGGGAGAGGTATGCCGAGAGGAAGATGTCATCGTCCTCATTGTAAGCCTCCTGAGCTTGAGTTTGCTTCCTCCTTATCTCCTCCTCGATGTTCACGTCATGCAGGGTCGTCTCCTCGCACTAGTCGAGCTCTATGTTTGTGAGCTGAGATCAAGCCCTCGCCGGAAGAATTGACTCGAGAGCTTTGCACTGATCTGGATTCAGTGTGTCCGGGAACTCGACGGTGAAATTCATAAATGACCTTTGGTGCATTGGCATGCCCTCACCATTGATGGCCTTGAATTGATTTGGCTTGATTACTTCTCCGAGATTTGATTTGATGAGAAGCTGCCTGCCGTTGAGATGGGTTAATATGAACTGGAAACCACAGAGGGCTTCTGTCAAGGAGAGCGTGTGCTCAACAAAGAGATCGTCGCCCTTTCTTTTGAATTTAGAGTGATCCTTTTGTTGTAGGATGAAGATGATGTCGCCAGTGGTGCAGTCAAGTGCCTCATCAGCCTTGCCGGGGAAGGTGATTTTCTGCCCGTTTTGCATACCCTTCTCAACCACAACATCAAGAACCTTCTTCTCCTGGACGACCTTGTCTCCCTTGCACTATGGGTAGTGGTCTTTCTCATTGATGGTCTCACCAGTCCCTTTGCATTCATTGCAAGGGTGCTACATTTTTTGAATCATGGAGGGACCCAACTGGTGAATGGAGACCTTCATGCTTGAACCCTGGCAACCAGAACACTTCATTGAAGCACCGGATTTTGATTCCTTCCCTTTGCATTTGGAGCAAAGAACGTTCTGAGAAAGAGAGAGTTTCTTGGAAATCCCATTGTACAGATCTTCCAAGATGACTTTCAGTGGGTGGACGAGAGGTTTTTTTGGTTTGTCAAAAAAATTTTCTCACTGCCTCTTTGCCTTGAGAGGGAAAAAAATAGGGGATTGCCCTAATTGCTGATTAATTAATTTTCTTGTGTATTTAGGTAGAATTTTTAAAATTTTGAATGAAACTTTGAATGTGATTAAGAAGGATTTATGGAAATTATTTAATTTTATTAATAATTTCACTTTATATAAAAAAAATCTAATTTAATCATATTATGGTTTAATTATTAAAATTTAGTTGAATTGTATTTAATTAAATTAGATGTTTGATTTTCGTAATATTATATTAAAATTTTTATGAATCTTGTTGAAATTAAATCCACATAATATGAGTATCGTTTCTTGGTAAATTCGACATTCCAGATTCAACAGTGTAATTCATTTCGCGATCGAAGGCCGTTTGATTATGCGTCGAATTGCTTCAAAATTGCATCGTCACGGACCGCCGACATTCGTGCACTCATCCGAATTGAGCGAGACAGTCATTTGATAAGTGACGTTTGACATTAACGCACAATCAATTTCAAAAGTCATCGGCATCGTCAGCTTCTCAACCTTGATATGTGATGTCGATTTTTCTTCTTGATTATTGATCATAATCAATATGTATATTTTGGTTAATCACGCTCAATGTGATGGCGTTAGTTCGTCGATCGAGATCATTTGATTATCGGCCGTCGGGTATATTTCATTCGATTTGTACTAAAGCTCATCAATTCATCTTGGATTGACTTATAGATATTTATGGGTCAATGCTCCAATAAATATGATTATATGGCAGTCATATTTGTTGAAAAATTGTTTGACTCTTTGGGTTGGCCATAGGTCTTGGATTACCCGACTTTCAATTCTGGGTCAAAGATCTTCTTCCACCATCTACTCTCTACTTCAATGGATTTACTGAAAATCTCTTGCTTTTGTGTCTTTGTAGATTTGGATTTCCTCTGACCCTAGCTTCATGCTTGACCGGGTTGAATAAAGAAGTTGGTTTGTTAGCTTTGAGATTTGAAATTTTCTTTTGTCCTAGCTTTAAGTTTGGTGAACTTGATGAATGATTGATCTGATTTGTCCATATTGACTTGTTAGGAAGGGTAAGAGCTTCTTCCACCATCTACTTTTTGCTTCAATGGGTTCTTTGAGGATCTCTTTCTCTTATGTTGTTGCAAATTTGAACTTTCTCTGACCTTAGCTTCATGCTTGATCGGGTTCGATGGAGGAATTAGTTTATTTACTTTAAGATTTGAAATTTCTTTTGTCATAGTTGTAAGCTTGATGGACTTTATGAATAATTAACTTGATTTATTTATATTGACTTATCAGGAAGTGTATGTATATCTTCAGTCATGTGCTTGCTGCTTTGACGGACTCGTTGAAGGGTTCATACAGATGACCCAGCCTTCCGGCTCATATTAGATTTATATCGTTATGTTATAAGTCTAGCAATATGTGCTTTAATAGACTGAATGACTACAAAATTCTTTTAGTTTAGTGTTGACCTACTTTTGAGTGAGCTCTCAGCCTCATCTTCTCAGACTTAGAAATCTTCTAGGCACTAAGATTTCTTTAGTCATAAGATACATCTAAATGACATGAACACTTAACCTAAGCAGACTTAGAAAGGTTAATCATAAGGCTATGCCTTAGCTTAAAATCACTATCATATACAAACTCAATCTAGATACACCTTCTCAAATTAAACCCAGATTCAAATCTCAAACCGAACCTCAAATTCAAATCCAAATTCCAAATATATATCCTAAATTTGACTCCAAATGATTGAAACCCAAAATCAAATTCAAATCCCAAGACCCTTCCTAAGTCATATGAACCACCTTCGTAAGCTTAGCCAAAACTCCCTTTAGATCAAATCAAACTCAATTTATTTATTTATAAATTAATTATTCCTTCATTTATATTCATAAATATAAATAAAACTCATCTTCCAATGACCAAAAATGAATCAAACTAAATTGATTGCCCTCTAAGCCTTTTTGGCTTACATCCATGGACTTGGTCAAATTTGCTTCCAAATCATTCCAAACTCAAGTGATTTTCTCATGAATCATTTAGATCTTCATTTATATTCATAAATATAAATGAACTATAAATCTAAGTGGCCAAGACCAAATCCAATATCAAACCAAAATCCAATTTATACCCTTTATGCCAGTTTCTTAGACTTAACCAAATCCTATCCAAATTAACTCAAAGCTAATGGATTTTCTCTTGATTCAATCATTCATTCAATTATCTACCCAAATATAAATGAAACCTACAATCATCAAATCAAATTGAAGCCAACCCAAGTCAAGCCCAACCTAATCCTTTTGACTTGAAAATTTCAAAAGAGCCAAAATCCCTTAGACTTCAAATTGATTGTCGTTTAATTTATATTTCAATATAGAGCTCATATATAAGTTCAACTAAACTCGAATCAAACCAAAACCAAACCAATTGACTCACTTAGGTCCACTTGACCCAAAGTGACCCGAAGGACCCATTTGAGCCAACTTCCAATCCAACCCAAATTGGATTGAACCAAGTTCACCAAAAACTTTTACCATGATTGTTGATTACCTTAGGATGATCAATTACAATCAATTGGGTCAAACCAAGTCAACTTAGTCATTTGACCAAGTCAACCCTTAACCCAAATGAACCAAAACTATCCAAAACTCATCCTACATCAATTTGATTGAAACTAAAGATTTGAATCAACCCAAAATTGATATTTAAATATGACTTGACCACCAATTGAGCCAAACCAAACTCAATTGGCCATTCGATTCAAGTTGACCCAAATTAGCCTAAATAACCAAATTGGTTCAGATCATGATCTAACCCAAATTGATTGCAATCAATGGCTCAAGTTCATTACAACTTGACCCAACCTAGCTTAATTTGACCTAAATGTTCAAATTAGCCAAAATTCAAATTAAATCCAAATTGATTCAAACCAAAGGCTACGTTCATTTTCAATTAGCCAATTAAACATGAAACAACCCATAACCCAACCAATTTGACCAAGTTTGATCAAATTGGTCAACTTGACTCATTTGACCCATTTAATTCCAAATGAGCCAAAATCAATCCTAAGCCAAATTAAATCAAATTGATCATACCAAAACACTTCAAATTATCATTTAAACCTAACATAAGCCTTGGTTTGATCCAATTTGACCAATTGGTCAACCTAACTCGATATGACCCAATGTGGTCCATATGACCCAAATTGAGCCAAATCCCTTGAAACCAAGCCATGACCCATTGGGGGCTGATTAAACCTGACCCAAATCCATTTGATACCAGCCCAAAATCAACCCAACCTAATTAAATCTCTTATGAATCCTCCCCCACATAGGATTCCACCCAACCTCATTTATTTCTCCCATCACATGCATTCAACTACTCCCCAACGCTTGCATTCAATGAAGGTGATCCTATCGCAGCAAATGAAGACTTTGACAGCTAAATCCAATGCCCCCAATCAGCCATTACCTCCCAACCATCTCCCCATCACACTTAATGATGGATTTTCGTCCATCCACTTGAAGAGAAGAGAGAGGGGTTAAAAGCTGAGCATATTCTCCTCATTCCACCCTCTTAGAACTCCCAAAGAAACCAGCAACCACATCCACACTTCTCTTGAGCTAAAAACACCAAAAATGGGTGGATTCTAGTGAGGAAATGGTGGCAATTGAAGAATACATCATTTTGAAGTGAAGGCGAAGGTCTAGGCTCGTTCAAAAACTTCTTCCTCCACTTAAGAGCATGCTCGGATCATCACCGCCAAAAATCATCCCTGACGAGGTAATTTCGCCAAATTTAAGCCGGCTGTAGGATCTATGATTTGTGATGATTTTCACGTGATCTTAGGAATTTTTCTTAGATAAACCTTACAATTTTAAATTTATATTATTGCCATGTGAATTGAGGAGCTTTTTTTTTGGTGAAAATCGCATCGAAAATTATCCAAATCGGACGGAATTTGGCCCAAAAAAAAAATGCAAAAATCGCTCGAGAGAACAATATTTCTGTCTATTTCACGGGTGAGCGGTTCCGATCCCATGATTCGCAGGATCTACCAGATCATCGGACCCGTGTATTTCAACCCTAGATCGTGATCGATGTGGATCGGATCCGATCATCGATCCACGGATGGACGATGCTGGATCCACGCATTTTGCCCTTCGGTCGTGCTCATCCATGATCGACGGATCCAATCCGTGTATCATCCACATGTGCCTTTTCCGCTTCATGACGCGGTCTGCCGCAATCGCGACACCATGTGGTACCGCCAACACCGGGCGTGGTCAATGTGTTAAGTGGAAAATTTGGTATTTTCTGATTTCAAAAATTATTTAAGTTGCGTGAAAATTTAAAAATTTCTAAAAAATAAAATACTTAACGAAAAATTACAAATAAGGGCTCGTTGGATTAATCTTTTCGAGAGAAATCCAAAGAATTAAAAATCATCAAATTTCACTGAATGGTTTGGGCTTAATTTAGGTTTTAGTGAAAATTAAATTTCACTGATTAGTCTAAAAATACATGTCAGATTGAGTTGAAATTTTCAAAAATTGAAATTAAATTTAAAACACACCTATCATAAAAATCTCAAATAAAAAGGACTTTTGGATTGGAAAAAAATTAAATTTTGAAGTTCAGATTATCTATTTTAATAAAAGAAATTAAATAAAAATTCAGAAATTTACAAAGATCTTCAAAATAACTTAAATCACTTCAGTTGATATCTAGGATTCTTAAGAAAATAATGTGATTTTTTGAATCCTAATGAACCCTAAACTAACACTTAATTTTAAAGTTTAATCAATTAACGAATTAATTAAAACATAATCGAAAAATAATTTAAATATCAAATCAAAATCATAAATGATATAATACCCCACTGATTGGTAGTCAAATTTTAAATCAGAAAAATATCATATATCACTTAGATGAAATTAAAAATAACTAAGCTTAATTGAGTTAATGAAATTTAGTTAAATGATGAGATCTTTAAATCAAAATCATAATTGAATAAATCAATGAGACTTTGATATAAAATCAAACTAATCTTGTCAAATCTACACTAAGCATTGAATCTTACTCATATGAAACTATTTAACATATTAAAATAAATTAAATATTAATTAATCATTAAATAAACTAAAAATCAAATTGATTAATAAACTAATTCAACATAATCATTTAATATTAATCAAATTAAACCAAATAAAGTTAAAGTAAACTTAATTAACATATGATTAAATCACATTCATTTAGAATAAGATAATTAATTAATAATTAATACATAAACCTAACAATTAAATCAAATTTAAATTCATAATTAAAACGTTAAATGAAATTTAATGAACATAATGAATGAAATCAAACTTAGCTATAAATATGAATAATTAAGTTTAACTGAAATAAAAATAAACAATTAACTCACTTAATCTAATCAAACACTTAATTAAATAAAATTTAAGTAAAACACTTAATTAAATTTATTAAATCAAGCCGTTCACATGTGGGCAATTAAGTCATTAATTTATAATTAAACAAATCTTTAATAAATATGATAATTCAAAATTCAATTACCCTTAATCAAACTCAATTAATTAAACATCTAATTAATACAAATTTAATGAATTAATCCATCATCTTAATGAACCAAACTAACTTTATAAATCACATTAAAATTAATTCAAATCAAACACTTAATTAATCTACTAATTAATTTGATCACATATCTTAAATAAATTAATTAATTTAATCAAATTAATCATATTAAACTTAAGCTTAATCAAACAAAAAATGCAATTAAATGCTAATCAAATCCTAATTTAAACTTAAATCATTAAGTCATTAATTACATCATCAAGCTAAACAAATATGAAACCAAATTAAAAATTAAACAAATCTGTATTTAATTTAATAATTGATCACACCTCTTAAATAAGCTAATTAAGTTAATCAAATTAATCATATTAAACATAAGCTTAATCAAACATAAATTTGAACATAATGAAAATGCAATTAAATGCCAATCAAATCCTAAATTAAACCTAAATCATTAAGTCATTAATTACATCATCAACCTAAACAAATATGAAACCAAATTAAAAATTAAACAAATCCTTATTTAATTTAATAATAAACTTAAACACACTTCTTGATTAAACTAATAATCACATTAAACCTAAGCAAACTCTTAGATTAATAAAGTTAATCAAATCAAATTAAATCAAATAAAGAAAGACTCTTATCAATTTAATATGTAATCAAATCAAATCTCATTCAACCTACTTGACATCTCGTAGAAGGCGGTGTATGTGTGATCGATGTTTTGTTTTGTGATGTTTAGAATGGATGTTAGGGTGTATGCCTTGTAGGCTGGATGGTAGGCCATGATTAGCTTAATCATATTTTCTACAAGGAGTTGTGTTTAACATATAATATATATATATATATATATATATATATATATATATATATATATATATATATATATATATATATATATATATATATATATATATATTTTACTGTACATGTTGCTTAGCTCCTAAACATAACCCACATTAGGACAGGTGGGCTTGGAAACCCATGAGTGGGGTGCTAAGTCCAAATTATTCATATAACTACTTGGGTTGTATTGTGTGTATTAGCTAACATTTATTTTACAAGTGTAGCTAGATTTACTTATCCTATTTTCAATATAATTTTGCGTTAGAATTAGGATTAGTGTTATGGGAGATTAGGATGAGCAGTGGCGAGAAGGCTTAGTCCCTGGGGTGCTCTGTGATGCCTTTAGGGCAAATCAAATCAAAAGAAAGAGAAGGAAGAAATGAAGAAAAGAAGACCCCCATAACATATATTATTTTTGTAATCAGGGTTGTATAAAGGTAGAGCACGGCTACCCATCTTTTTTTCTCTCTTTTTGGGGTGTACGGCAGAACCCAACCGCACTGGCCTTTTGTTCCTTTACGGAAGTCTATAAAATTATTTGATGTTGTGTTTAGATTGCGCACTAGAAGTGCATGCTTTTCTTAGTTTCTTCATGTTTGATATTTGAACGTGTGGCCTGGATGCCGTATGCTCTTAGGATGAAATTAATTTTTCTACCTCAATTAACAACTCATAAATAATTTTTTAAAATAATTCATAACCTCATATAAAAGCATAGGAATTAAATCAATATAACAAAATATTTAGCAACCCCTTAGCTAGATGATTGCATGTATAACATTATGCACGTCATATTCTTCCACTCTTATTAAGATGGGGCTTCCATCTGTGCCAGAGAATAAATGCTTAACCTGTGAGAGCCTTTGATGGAAGAACACCCCTTTCTCTTTTTGATTTGTCCCATAATTAATTTCTAATATATTTAGGCATATAAAATCCTACAGCCTGTGTCAAAATAAAAAGTCCAAAAGAATCAAATAAATTTGATAAAATTCGCATTAGTTTAAGTCATGAATTCATACCACTCATGCTCTAGTCTCTTAGGGAGTGAGTTTAAGGACTTAGTCTCATTTCTAAATAAATAACAACCTAGCCATCTTGCAAAAGCATATGACTTACCTACATGGATTTAAAGCATATGAGGAGTTAACTGGCTGTCTCTCCATGCGGTAATAAGTCCAGTAGTCAGATGATTTATTCTCTCTTATAGAGGTAACCATATACCCATTTTTGCTTTAGATTTAGGTTGTGTTTGGCCCTCGCCAAAGCTCCATAGATTTAGGATCTGAGATTGTTGTTTCCCTTTAGGGCTACAAGCATAAATCCTCATCTCATAGGTATTTCCACAATCTTATATTGTGGGATTATAAGTCCTAGTATTCTAATAAAATGTCAACTCAAATAATTAATTCTCTTCAATTTCAAAAATATAAAGCCCAATCATATGATAGATTGAATTGTTCACTAGGCTTTCTAGTATCATAAGCATTCCCTACTCATCTCCTTTGGCTTCCAAAATAAGTCTCTCCTTTTGATCTATCCCATTTGATTTTCCAACATAGCAAATCCTTTGATAATCTAGCCTTAAAATCTTTGGAGATCTTAGTTGTCTACTTTAATTGAGAGTATTCCTAAGGGATCCTATTTCTTAAGATGTAATTAACTATGGGGGCTTGCCTCCATAGGGAACTTAACGAACCTGACTTAAAATAAACCCTACTTTACTTTTCTATGTAAAGTAGGGGAAAGATCTCTAGTATATTGGAAGACTTATCATGCCTTAGGAGTCCTTATTAGGTGATCAGGTCCATTGTAGGGTGATGATTTCTATCTTTCGAGATAGTGCATTATTCCTTAATATCGTACCCGATCACTTCAATAAGTACCCCCTAAGATCTGCATGGTGTCCCACATCTAAAAATAAATACCATAAATTTTTTTGGTGACTTCGCTGGGGAGAGTTCCTCTCTCCATCTTTAGTAGACAACTATTATCTCTAAGCATTGATAGTGGACTTATATTTTATATAGGCCTGAGACTATCATTCTTTCCGTTGGCACTTAGCTTATTTTATCCTTAAGCAAAGCTCGCCAACATCCTTTAGGTTTTAGGATCTCACTCCATGTTAAAATCCCTATTGGGTTCCCCCAATAGGTGAAAATGGAAATTAATCAAACAAAGGAGATGACCAAAATTAAGAACCTCTTCACCATCTTGATGGTGAGGCAAGGTTCATCCCATGAACAATAAGAAATAAAACACTTATGCAAAATAACATGTCTTTCCAATAGCACTTTTTCAAAATCCACATAATAAGAGATCTTTACACAAAATTTTGTAAAAAATTTTCAAAAAGGCACAAACACATATAACTAAATCTCGTTTAACAAATCTTATGATTGATATATGGAGGTTCTTTTCAAAATCAAAATCAACCATTTTTAATGTCTTTTTTCAAAAGCACATTTTCTTTGGATATAGTTATCCCCATCCCACACATCAAATTTGTTGGATGGAGATTCTATTTTCGAATAAAATCATGATATAAAATTAAAACTCCACTTAGCATACTTCACATGTGCTAGAACTAAAATTTTTCTCCTTTTCAAAAAATAATAAATCATACACACACAAAAGAGAAGTCAAGACATATTTGAACCCTTCACTTGACATACCCAAATTTGTTAAATGGGAGTTCCCCTTCCTTTGGAGAAAGTAAAGCAAATTGAATTCTATTTGACACTATTTGCATCTGTCTGATAGAACTCCTTCTTGATAAAGTCTTGGACTTCATGACACATTAGGATCTCATTTTACATGTCCAAGTATGTCAAATGAGAACCACCTTTTTGAAAATCATAAGAACAAATTGAACTCCATTTAACATACCTAAGTTTGTTAAATAAGTTCTTCTCGTTAAAAAATCATAAACACATTTGACTTTCACTTAACATACCAAATTTGTTAAGTGAGAGTTTCATTTTCAAAATCATAAACACATTTGACTTTCACTTAACATACTAAATTTTTTAAGTAAAGGTTTCATTTTCAAAAATTAAAAATACTTGACTTTCACTTAACATACCACATTTGTTAAGTGGAAGTCTCACTTTCAAGTCACAAACACAAGTGATTCCTACTTAACATATCAAATTTATTGAGTAAGAGCTTCACTTTCAAATCAAAATCATATCAAACATAATTAACATCTACTTAATACACCAAATTTGTCAAGTAAGAAGCCTCATTTATAAAATTAAATCACATATCACACACCAATCACAAACAAAGATATTCTCACACAAAAATTTCAAACATACAAACTGGAAACTCTTACTTTAGTATACCTAAATTTGCTGAGTAAATATTTTCCTGAACAAAACATACATATCTCCAAAGGGTCTCTTCAAATATTTGAACCCCATTCAACATACTCAAATTTGTTGGATGTGGGTTTAAGTCAAAATCATATGGCAAAGTCTCTCTTCCAAAATATCTCTAAAATTTCAATGAACCCCACTTAACATCCTTAAGATTGATCAGTGTGGGTTCAAATTCCTAATCAAATATTGAGATCAATGATTGAAGTTGAATATCAAGGCAAGTGTCTGACAACTATATTTAAATTATGCAGATTTCAGTGCAGTTAGTTCTTCCAGCCCTTAATTAGTACAACATCCTTGGCTCCCAACAAGTTCGTGTTTTTCTTCTCCATTGGTCTAAATTAGCCCTAGATCAGGATAGTCTCTCTACCATTGGATCCACTGAGATCATCTACTTTGGCCATGGTTTTGAGGGGGTGAGGATTTCTTGTGATGGGACAGCCCTCATTACAGTTAGCAGGGAGGAGGTGGCGAGGCGGATGTCGCCTATCCGATTTGATATGCCATCTGATTCTGAGTTTTCTTCACTAAAGATGAAGGCCACTATTGTTCCTACGCCGGTGCCATTCTAGCTTGGTTACCGCTACTGACCTCTAGTAAGGGCTACTACCTCCTCCTTTGACACCCCAAAAAGGAAGGCTATCTTGGCTTCTAAAATAGTCTCCTTCGCATTTAAGGTGGGTGCTAGCTCTCTCCTTTCCATATCTACACGTACACAGCACCACAATAAGAACCGCAAGGTCAAGCAGCATCATAAGAGGGCGGCGAGAGAGATGGACACTGCTTGCCATGTGGCTGAGAAGGGATCTCCCTATGAGTCCTCTACACTTTGAGTGGTAGCAGGTTCTACCTCTTCTCAGCCTTAGATGGAGAGGAGGACTACAGGAGGATTGCTGCATT
The DNA here is from genome assembly GCA_021442155.1 of Cymbidium sinense. Lineage (NCBI taxonomy): Eukaryota > Viridiplantae > Streptophyta > Magnoliopsida > Asparagales > Orchidaceae > Cymbidium > Cymbidium sinense. Next base: position 52,164,430 of record CM038221.1, read on the forward strand.
ACCTCCACCACCAGCATATTTTAATACACCGGCTAGAGAGCACATGAAGCCTTACATCAAGCTGTGAAGGCCTTACCAGTTGGAGCTCGATGCTCGAGACAGCTTTTGATTTGAGGACAGTTATCCCTAAGAGAGTCATAAGTCATATCTAAATAAAGTGAGCATTGGAGGCTCAGGCATCAGCTCAAACAAATAGGAGGGTGCGATGGAGGTTTGCTAGGTAGTCGGCAGCCTCAGCACTGATGGATTTTCTCGATCATCGCCCTACTAGGCCCGATCATTCAGACAACATCATCCTTATTGGTGCTACTCATCACAGGAGGAGTAAGCCTATAGTCGAAGGGTAGTTGGTGTTACCTCCACATCGCTCCACTCACTGCCTACCATTGCCTATCTAGCTCATAGCATCCCCATTCCAACTAGGATCCAGAAGCACCCATCCGGGGAGAGACCAGTACCATTGGTGATCTGTCTATGGCCCAAGGATCCCACTCCATCTACTCTATTCATTGAGGTGAGGTTGAGCTCTCCTATTCGACCTCTCGCCTTAGCCATGAAGAAGAAGGAATGGTGACCCAAGGCCGCTGTGGTCGAGTCACCACAGTCACAATAGTTACAGTTACAAAAACACTTGTAGTCTCCACCTGCAATAGCATCATTGGCAGAAAGGGCAGGGGATACAGATGTAGTGCCCATGGCAGTGGATCCTTCCATAGTCAATGTTCACCCAAGACGATCAACATATACGCGGTTGAGCACAATCCTTTAGAGACAATACTACATAGCAATGCATGTATTGTAGTGAACATAGCCTCAATCGATAGAGTGTTTGTCCCTACACGATTAGACTGTTATTTAGATGAGATCCTCACTCAATACTTCATTAAGAAGAGGGAACTCCTCAGGGCGATCGCTCTGACGAGGAAGATGCAAGGGTCAATTTTGATCCAGATGAGGATGATCTCTTTGAGGACTGGAAGTCCATATGGTGTGGGATTCCTCCTGTGGGATCAAGATGAGGAGAAGTTGAGGAAGATGACATAGCTCATTAAACCCAACACCTTCATCAGTAATTGAGGCAGAGAGATTAACATATCAGTGATGGAGAAAAGAGTTGAAGACTTATTAGCGACAGTCCTAGCACTTCAAGGCCATACTCCATCAGTACAACCTATTCCCTTAGAGGCCGACCACCCTAGAATGTTGCATGTTCTAGATCAGCCCAAGAGTAGATCTCCCTTGGATTAGGATAGTGGTAGTCTACGTAGGAAGGTCACATATAGTACCTCCATGCTTGAAAGAGATATAAAGTAGATGGTGGAACAGCAAGTGAGGGAAGCGTTGGCGCAAGTCTGAGGTGGCCCATCTATTCCAAAGGGTAGACCTTATCCGGAGGAATTCGATGCAGTCTAATATCCCAAGGGTTTTGTGCCACCATCCTTCAAGATCTTTGATGGAAGTGAAAACCCTCGGTAGCATATAGCGCACTTTAGAGCTGGTTGCTGTAATGTCGGAAGCATTGATGCACTTCTCTTCCGACTCTTGATTAGCAGTCTATCAGGGATTGCATTTAATTGGTATGCTGAACTGCCCAATGGTTTAGTGAAGACTTTTGCTAAGTTGGAGCACCTCTTCATCAAGAGATTTGCTGAAGCCCAGTAAAGGGAAACTGTGGGTGACCTCATTGTGGCATAATAAAATCCCAATGAGTCCCTTATTGATTATATTCTCAGGTGGCAAAACTTGAGTATGAAATGAATCACAGCTGTCCAACAATATGCTATATAAATTCTTCTTAAGAATATTCATGACTCGGTTGCTTTCATGCTCAAGAGATTTACAATCAAATCCTTTAAGAAACTAATCAATAAGGTGGCTAGCCTATAAGGGGAAGCCAAACAGTTACCTTTTCAAGAATAATTGTTCAAGCCCAAGTTGTAGAAAGCATTCCAGAAGAAGCCAGGGGTAGTAGTGTCAGTAGATAAAGGAAAGTAGCCAGCCAGAGATCAGTATGAGAGACCTCGTGCACAACAACCTCCATTTCCACCTCCTCTGCCACCAGCAAGCATCTGCCATCAGAAGCTACCACCATCATCATCGCCTCCCCAGCATATAGAGTGGTACTAATATTCATCTCCTACACCCACTTACTCTTATCGATAGATTGAATAAGCCATATTCATTCAAGAGGAAGATAGTTAGGAAAATCTTTAAGAATCTCTTAAAGAAAATTGACTTTTAGTTACTTGAGCCCAAGAGGCTGGAAGATGTGGACAAGAGTAATGATCCTAACTATTGCCCCTACCATCGCATAGTTAGTCATATCTTGGAGGATTGTATCACCTCTCAGGATTGGCTTGAGCGCAGCTACAAGTCAGGAGCTATATTATCCCCAAGGAATACTTATTAGAACAATCCTCCAGTTTCATTAGAGTAATTCTTAGGGATATTTGTGATCCTCTTAAGTTAAAGAAGGTTAGGATATTGCCTTATTCCGAACCTTTAAAAAAGTGATCTATAAGATCAAGAGGCTTTCTTTACAAGTGCTTGAAGCAATTCAAACCTCCAACACCAAGGAAGATTTGCAAGTTACCAAAGACAACCTGAAGAAGGTTTTAGCTCAGTAACACTAGCAGCAGCCTACCTTACTTTCCCGCCTGAGATAGCATAGTAGGACAACCACCGTCTGAGTCCAGCATTCCTTCCATAGTTGTAGCTACAACCACTTCATCCAGCTTTTCTTCCAAGATATTGTATCCACAAAGGGTTAAACCCTCACTTCGCTTACTCTACGTGATTTCTATTTTGTTCCTCCATCCAAATCTAAAAAATCAATGAAGAAAGCTGATTCCACTTACATTTTTGTCACTTCTGATACTTTTGATTTTATTCCCATAAATAACTCTCCAAGTTTAAATAATAATAACTCTAGTTTTGATCATTCCTCTTCTGATTTAGAAATAGATTTCCCATTTCTAAATCACACGAGTTCACCTCATGAGATTGATTTGGAGTGATCCAACTCTGATGATCCCATAGGAGAAGTGGTAGGTACACCTAATGAGAAGGTAGAACTTCCTACAAATTCATCATTCCAAGAGGTCACTAAAGTTAACCTTCAAAGTAGCAAAGTTTTACCTCCTAGGGTGGCACCTCAGGATAAGGGTAAGCAAATATTGGTCCTAAAGAGCAGATAGCCCCTCCACAGGATGCTCCACCCATGAATTTGCTTATGGATGATCAAGCCAATATTGAGTACAATGTCCTAGCACATCTTAGAAAGCTGACAACTAAGTTAAGCATATATGACACCCTTATCTTATTCAAAGAGATGAGAAAATCTCTAATCAAGGCTCTTCTTCATCTGAAGATATGCTTAGCCCAGCTGATCGCTACTGAGGAGGAGGCTCACAATTTAGAGGACACTCTAGGAGTTACATTCAGTGATAAAGACTTGCTTCAAGAAACAACCAAGCATGATCGCCCTCTTTACATTATAGTGGATATTGGAAGATACAAGATATCTAGAGTTCTTATTGACCAGGGTGCATCAGTAAAAATTATGAGTCTAAAAATTCTCACCTACTTGAGGATTGACATCTCCAAACATTCAAAAGAGAGGATGATGTTGAGAAGATTCAATGAACAAGGCGAGAGGGCCTTAGGCTCTATAGTATTGCCATTAGAACTAGATGATTGGGAGACTATTGCTAATTTTATATTATAGACTCAGATACATCTTTCAATGCTTTGCTTGGGAGACCATGGATATATGAGAACAATGTGGTTCCATCTTCTCTACATTAATGCATGAAGTTCGTGAGGGGTGGGATTGAATACTGCATTAAAGGAGATCTTAAGCCATTCACAGTTCATGAGGTTGGAATATATGAGGATGCGACCTACTATCTCCCTCAAAATTAATAAGCCTAGGTTGGTTTCAATCTGTTGCCTTGCCAATGGATCACCCCAGCAAGTGGTCCCTTGTTTTGGAAGATGTGAGTCCCCGTGTTTTCTTCCTAACTTTACCATTGCACACCGAAAGGCATTCCTTTGGTTGGTTAGTCCTACTATGTGTTTGGTAGACTATTCTCTTTGGATTGGTAAATCTATATTAGCCTAAGGCCTCCATGGCCCCTACTCAGTGCAGTTCATCGCAAATCAACGGGGTTCATCTAAAAACCTAAAATCTAAGAATTTGAAACAAATCCAATCAATCTCCCTCAGTCGAGTCAAACAAACAAAAGCAACAAATAAAACACTAAACAATCAACAAATCAAATTAATTTCTCTCCCCAGTGAAATTCGAATAAAATCAAATGTCTTATCCCTTTATGGATGATTTGAACCTATTTCCCTAGTAGAAGTGTCACATACTCTATCCCTATTGGATTCTTCCTTCACTCTCTTATGTCTTTGACATGAGTAGACTCACATTGCACTAAAAGCTCTGGATTCCTTCTACACCTTGGGTTAGGAGTAGATCGTTTCTATTAGTGTTTGTGATTGTCCAGTGTTGTTGATCATTTCGGTCAATACCAATACGTGCGGTGTATCATGTCAATCACACCACACCTATTGGGTGACCTTTGTTGACCTCATTTCTAGAATGAGCTCTCAACCCCTCCACCTTAGGCATAGGACTTCTCTTAGACACTATGAGCTTCCTTAGTTTTAAGACACTAATAGTGATTAAGTGAACACTTAACCTAACCCTAGAGACTTAAAAGAGTTAGTCATAGGAATAGGTCATGCCTTAGGGGTGTTAGGAAAACTTGCCTACCCTATAGCTTGAACCAACTCCTCACTTCCTTCCTTCAAGTCAAATTCCAAATCAAATCTAAACTAACTCCAAACTCCAAATAAAATCAAATTAAAATTTAAATCAATTCCAACTTAATTGATTTTCTCAAACTCAAACCAATTCCAATTGATTGAAGCTTATAATTGAAATTTCAAGTTCAAAAATCCTTCCTAAGTCACATTGATTCTATCTTATGGACTTAGCCTAAATAAAATCTAAATCAATTTAAATTCAAGAAATTTTCTCTTAACCCATTTATATTCTCATTTATATTCACAAATATAAATAAAATATAAATTTAAATATCCAAAAATAAATTCCAAAAAATCAAATCTAAATTCAACCAAAATCCAACCTAAGCCTTTCAAGTAAAAATCTTGAACTTAGCCAAATCAAATTCAAATCAAGCCAAACCCTTAATTTTTCTTCATGATTCAATCAATCCTTCAATCATGAATCCAAATATAAACATAAACTTCAATCATCAAATCAAAATCAATTCAAAATTCAAGTTCAAATTCAATTAAAATTCAACCTAAGCCTTTCAAGTCAAAGTCTTGAACTTAGTCAAATCAAACTCAAATCAAGCCAAACTCTTGATTTTTCTTCATTATTCAATCAACCCTTCAATCATGAATCCAAATATGAATACAAACTTTAATCATCAAATCAAAACTCAATTCAAAAAATCAAACCCAAGTTAAACTCATCTTCACCCTTTGAACTTAAAATTGTCAAATGAATCAAAACCCATTTGACATCGAACCACTTGCAAATGGATTTTTGTTTCAATCATAAGTCCATATGTGAGTTCAATCAAACTTGATTCAAGCCTTGATCAAGTCAATTGACCTACTTAAGCTCACTTGACCCAAAGTGACCTAAAGTACCTCTTTTGAGCCAAATTCTAATCCTATCCAAATTGGATTGAACTAAACCCACCTAAGCCTCATATTGTGAGCAAAAATCATCATGAGATGTTCAATCACTCAAATTGGGTCAAACCAAGTCAAAGCTAAGGGTTGACCAAGTCAAAAGTTAGCCAAAATAAAACCTAAACTAGCCAAAATCCATAATAGGACAAATTGATTGAAATCATTGATCAAAACTCATTCATGATCAATGTTTCAACTTGACCAAGTCATCATTTGAGCCTAACATAGCTCAATTGGCCACTTGACCCAAGTTGACCCAACTTGACCTGAAAAGTCTAAATGTGTCAAAACTTGATCTAAGCTAAATTGATTGAAACTAATGGGTCAAGTTCATTCCAAATCACTTGTTGAACTTGACCAAAGCCCCAATTGGCCAACTAGACCCAACCTAGCCTAATTCACCTTGAACCCAACTTGACCTAAAAGGTCAAATTGAGCCAAATCCAAATATAAAACAAATTGATTGAAAACAAAGATACCAATACATTTCATATGACCAATGGAGCCTAAACCAACCCATGAACTAACCCAAATAGGTCAAATGGGTCAAATTTGTCAACTTGACCCATTTGACCTAAATGAAATCAAATGAACCAAATTGAAATATAATTCAAATTGAACCAATCCAATGATACCAAAATATTTTAAATGGTCATATGAACTTGACCCAACCCTTAGTTTGACCCAATTTGACCAATTGATCAACTTGACCAAAGTTGACCCATTTTGACCTAAATGGGTCAACTTGAGCCAAATCATATCAAACCAACTCCAAATTTTTTAAAACTTGGCCCAACCTATTTTTCAATCATAGCAGACATATTCAAATTGAAATCCAAGCTAAATGACCATTTTACCCTTATGCCATAGGGTAACCTAAAATCAAAACCACTTGGAATTTGATCAATTCCTTTTCTTGGACACTTGTCATCCTCTTAGTGGACCAAATGGTCACTAATGAGGATGGTGCACATGACCCATTCGGTTTGGGTCACCAAAAACCCAAGGTCAAAATTGACCACCTCACTTGACATGAGCACATGGGAATCCTTCCCCCACTCATTTCAAGCACATGGGAGCTTCACTACTGCACTCCACACTCAAAACTGAATGCCATGACACTCTAAACAACCTAACAAACCAATTGAATAGGGTGAGTTGAATCAAAATGGTAAAAGAGCTTGTGGCCGTCAGATTCACCTAGGGGGAGATATAATCCCCCTAATTCCACTTGAATTCAACACTAATACACTCGATTGAGTTTAGGAAATTCAGAGCAAGCATTTGCAAGTCTCCCCAAGCTTCTTAGAGCCATATTCAATTCTCCATTTTTGATTTCTCTTAAACCAAAAATAGGAGAGCTCCTTAAAATATTCATCTCATCCAATATACAAAATCAAGCCAATTCCTCCTTCAAGCACCTTGAGGGGGCCTAATCAAACTCACTCCAAGTTTCATCCAAGTTCTCAAGGCAAGGGAGAGGGGACTTTGATCAAGGCTGTGAGCATTTGAAGGGTGACTTGGTCCATAGGAAGATCTACTCAATCCCAAGGCTTGAAACTAAAGAGCTTCTCACAAAGCTACTGGATTTGAGCGCCGGTGATAGCCTCTAGCGAGGTATGGATCAAAATTGAGCCTAGAATAGAGAGTGCGTGGTATTTTGTGAAATAAATTTTCATCTCAAGTAAAACTAGCCATTGATGTCTTCTCCCTTGCATGATGATGGTGTGGGTTGAGTTTGAGCTCAATCCGAGCTCAATCAAGCTCAGATCATGCCATGGAAGATGGACGGTGGCCATCTCCTGCAGGCGAGCTCAGGGACGGATCATGGGCCGTTCATTCGCACATTTTGGATGGATGGCCATGATCAAGCCGTGTAGGATCTCTGATCTAATCCCTTAAGAACCGTGGGCTCGATCTTAACCGTCCGATCTTTGATTAGACAGATGAGGAGAAAGCAGAAAGTGCCATGACGAATCGACGTGATAACTTAAATGACCATTCTCACCATGTGGAAAGCGGCCATCCATGTGGTTGGACGAGATTAATCATTTAATTAGACTATTTAATTAATGGATAGTCATGAAAACTTCAAAATAGCATAACTAATTCTAGAAAAATCATAAAAATACAATGTAAAATGCACTATAAAGATATTTCTTAGGAGAATAATCTAAAATTATTTCTAATGTATTTTGAGTAGTGTATTTACCTCAACTAGGATTGTAATGAAAACTTAATAACTCTACTTACTCCTTAATTATCCCATTGATTGATTCCAAACTTCTCATGTGCATTTAGGGGGATTACTTTTGCCTCCCATAATTTTCTTAGGAGTTATTGATGGGTTAATTAAGGAGATCAATTAATGAATCCTTAATCACTCTCTTTATGTAATTAAGGATAATTAAGCATATCAACAGTGATTTAGTAACTTTATTTATTTAATTAAGCATTGCTTAAGTAGATAAGAGGTTTATGGAATGGGTTTGGGGAAGTTTTCCTGAGCCATTCCCTAAACCCCTTTCCTTCCTTAATCCAAATTTAATTAAGGGCTAATACTTAATCACTTGCTTAATTACTTTTATAAAATTATTAAAACATTCCAGAACTTAACCAATACATCTTGTGTAGGTCCTTAGGTGTTCAATAACCTAAGTAGAAATCCAACCCACATGTGTGGGAAAGGTTATGAAAGTACTTAAATTAAATCTATTAATTTAATGAATCATTAATTGTGAGCCAATTGCATTAAGTACCTTTCTTTCCTAACATGCATTGCTGATTTAAATTCCTTGTGATTTTATCTCATACATTGGCTCATAATTATTTGATTAAATATGTTAAAGTGGTGTAGGTAAGGGGTAATTAATGCACTTAATTCATACTTTAACCTAAACCAAAATATAAAAATTATCTAATGGTTCTAAAATTAAATTAAAATAACATACACATGTGGGAAATGGGTTAGGACCAGCAAACCTCTTTACATTTCTTAAATTCAAATCAAACTCAAATAAAACTAACAATCTCTTTAAAACAAATTTAATTTGCTTTAAATAATTCTATTTCATAGGATTATCTGTAGGAATTAATTAGGGTGAATGAATTTACATGCTTTCATCACTTTATTTATTTCCTAGCATGCTAAATGTGTATGCCACATGAAAATCATGCATTTATGCTTTTTAAAATTCAAATTAAAAATGAAATATTTTTTATGTCAAATTGAATGTTTTGGTTAAAGTAAGAATATGAATGGCTATTATGACTATTAAATCCAAAATTATTTTCAAGACTTATAAATCAAATATCATAACTGAAAGGTATGCTATTTATAATTATTTATGAGCTTGCATATGAATGGTATAAAATGTGTTATGTGATCCTTCCTTTCTTTCTTAACATAGAATTGTATAGGATTTGCAAAGTGTATAGTCCATTTGAAAAGGACATAACACTTGCTCAAATCCTTTCTTATACACTCCTATGTCATGACTTAAGAAGGAATTCCACATCACACATATAAACTAAATAATCAAACCAAACTCAAATAAACACAAACTTTTGCATCTTTGTTTTTTCTATTCATTTCTTTTATACATACATGTGTATTTAAGAAAAGTGGTATATTAGTCTGGACAACCCCGAGATTGCGAGGCTTTAAGTAGCCCTAAGTTGGTTTTTTTCCTTACACATCTGGTGCTAACAATGGCACCGTACTCATTTATGCCTTTCATACATGTATGTGTGCATATGAAAAATGGATAAAAGAAATCCCTCTTTTTTACTTAACAAAATCACGCATCATAAAAAAACATTCAAATTTCTTAAACAAATTCTCTTAGCATTCATCATTAAAGTGTGCTAAACATTTCCATTTGCATGTATATATATATATATATGCTTAGGATTCATCCATACATATTACACATGTTGGGAAATAAATGAAGTGATGTGTGTTTTGTAATAATATTTCACTTTACTTAATCTTAAAATACCTTTCTTTTTGAATAGGTTTGATTAGGAAAAATCTAAACTTAGGATAAATTAAAACACATACAAAACATTCACTAAACAATAATCAAATATGAATCCATCTTAAAAATTACTTAAGGTAGGGAAGAAAGAGAAGTTCTCTTATCTTTTCCTCTCTTTACAACTTAATAGTTAATTTTAAGATTCATTTAAACCAAATCAAAATACAAAGTAAAATCAACCAAAGAAACTAAATCACTTACATGAAACAAACCCTCTAAGTTGAACATTTTTGTACTTAGAAAATTTTAACTTTAAAGCTTAGCTAAGCATACCACACAAATCTTAAATAACACACACATTAGGCTAAGTTGCCACTTCTAGCTTTAAGTTAGGGTGGTGTATGGTATTATTTTTATTTTTTGATGTATTGTTTTAGTCTGGATGTTAGGGTGTATGTGTGTAGACTGAATGGTAGGGAAAACTTAGTCTAACCATTATCTTTTGCAGGGGATTGTGCTTGAGGGGTGCTGTAATAAAAATATAATTGCTTTTTCTTTGTAGGTGCTTATACCCCAAATCATAATCCAAAATAGGCTAGGTGGACTTGGTTACCCATGTGTGGGGTGCTAAGTCCAATATATATATATATATATATGCTTGGGATTGTATGGTTTGTTTAGCTAATCTCTATTTTGCAAGTGATAGTTAGATTTCCTTTTTCCCATTTTCATGTACTTTTGTAATTAGGATTTTGGAATGATTGTTATAGGGGATTAGGATGAGCATTAGTCATAAGATTATGCCTTATGTACCATGTGAAGCCTTTAGAGCAACCACATTCTAACCAACCAAAAGAAGAAAGAAGAAAGATGAAATGAATAATGAAGACCCCCATAACAATGAATTCCTTCTTGATTGTAATTTATTCATTTGTAATCCAGGTTGTATAAGAGTAGAGCTCGGCTACCCAATTTATTTTCGGGTTTGTACGGTGGAGCCCGACCACAAATGGCCTTTTATTCTTTTACACTAGCTTTATAAATTAATTGATGTTTGTTTAGCTTGTGCATTACGGTGACATCTTTTTCTAGTTTATTCCTTGCTTTGATGTATAGCCTGGATGACAATTAGGCTCTTAGAAAAATAAATTTTCTATCCAACATAAATAATTCAAACTAAAAATTAGACAACTCATAACCTCATCTAAAGCTTAGGCTATAAATCAAGATAAAAGAATTAGCAACCCCTGAGATGAATATTGTACTTTCTTTCTCACATCATACATAAAAAAGCATATTATTTCACTCTTGATTGGAGGACTTCCACCTTTGCCAGAGAACTTAGCTTGACCTTTGAGAGCAATGGTGGAAACACTCCTCCTTATCATTCTGATTTTGGCCCATAATGTAATTTCTCATGCAATAGGCATATGAATCCTAAAGCCTGTGTCAAATTGATTGTCCAAAATAAAAATAAAATGTAACAAAATTTGTATTAGATCTTAGCTATGAATGCATGCCTTACATGATTTAGTCTCTTAGGAAGTGTGTTTAAGGACTTAATTTTTTTCCAAATAAATAACAGCCTTGCTATCTTGCATAAACATATGACTTGCCTACATGTATTCAAAAATATAGGAAGAGTTAGTTGGAGGCCACCCCTAGGCGATTGTAAGTCCAACAATCAGGTGGTTTATCCTCTCTTATGGAGGTAAACCAAATACCCATTTTCTCCTTAGATTTAGGTCATGCTTTTTGGCCCTTGCCAAAGCTCCCTAGATTTAGGTTCAGAGGTTGCTACTTTCCTTTATGGGCTACGAGCATAAATCCTCACCTCTTAGGCTTTTCCATAACCTTGTACTATGAAATTGTAAGCCCTACATTTTTAATAAAAATTCAACTCAAATAAATTAATTCAATTTCAAAAATATAAAGCTCTACCATAGGGTAGTTTGGGATGCTTACTAGGCTTCCTAGTATCTTAAGCATCCTTACTTATTTTCATTTGGCTTTGGTAAGAACTCCCTCTTCTTGATCAACCCCACTTGACTTTCTTAAAATAAACCAATCGATTGATAGTCCTACATTTTCTAAATCTTTGGAGACAATGATCATTTACCTTAATCGAGAGTATTCGTAAGGAATCATATTCCTTAAGATATAATTAACTATGGGGCCTTACTCCTGTAGGGAATTTAATGAACCTGGTTTAAAATAAACCCTGCTTTATTTTTCCATGTAAAGTAGGGGAAGAATCTCTGGTATATTCCGAAGACCCATAGTCCTTAGGAGTCCTTATTGAGGTAATTTGGTCCATTGTAAGTGGTGACTACTATCTTTCAAGATAGTACACCTCTCTTCAATGTCATACCCGATCACCCTAATAAGAATATCTGCATATCTACATGACATCCCAACAAGGCATAATTTTATATATTTCTATTTTCATTTATCCTTCTTTTTTGAAAAGGAAAGGGGGATAGATGAAGGCAGAGATTTATGTCAAAATTTTCACCACAGAGTACACCTACTATTCATATAGACTTAGAATCTAGTTCAGAGGTTGAGACATATATGATTAGTATGCCAGCTAGCACTTCCAGACAATAGATCCCCATGCAATGATAGTTGAGCCAGACGACGATGAAGACTGAGCTCCTAAGTAAAGCATAGGTATATCAAAGTCTATATGTGAAACAGTTAGGCATTAGTTGGGAACTTTAGCTCTAACCTCACTTTCCTCACAAAAAGTTGAGGGTTTTGTAGTTAAGGAAGCCTCTAAGTCTTTCACAAATATAAAGGTGCAGAAGTTCTTTCTTGGAGCATCATCCTCAAGTCAAGAAGCTGATGTAGAACTTGAAGATGATTCATACAAAGATTTAATAAAATTGCCTTTTGATTGGTACTCACCTTGTGTTCTTAATTTAGAAAAGAAAGGATTAATTCTACATACTTGGTCTAAACATAAGTTGGATTACTTTGAAAGGTTATGGGAAAATAAATGCAAACATTCACAATCAAGATCAGGACTAAGATTCGGTACAGTAGGTCCAATTGATGATGATGATTACTGCTTAGTCATAACCAATCATTTGAAATATGATAGGTTATTTTTAAATCATACTAACTCATATGAGAAGGTATGTTTAGAAACTTCAGATGATCCAAATGACTTTGAAGTCAAGGATGCACCACTAGAGTTCAAAGAGGAGATCAGATCAACCATCGATGAGTCAAAGAAATCAACCTAGGAACTGAAAAAGATCTGCACCCAATATACATCTGTTCTCTGTTGGATGAAAAAGAAACTAATGATTTAGTGAAGCTATTGAATGAGTTTAAGGATTGCTTTGCATGGAGTTATGAAGAGATGTCCAGTCTATCTCTTGATGTAGTAGTCCACAAACTAATAATAGAACCTAATGCTAACCCTATCAAGCTGGCTCCTAGATGCATGTGATTAGACATTAAACAGTAGGTCACTTCTGAAATCAAAAAATTGATCGATGATGCTAGCTTTATCAGGGAAGAATAATATCCTACCTGGTTAGCCAGTGTCATCCCAATTAAGAAAAAGAATGGCCAAATTTGCATATGCGTCAATTTTAGGGATCTAAATAAGGCATGTCCTAAGGATGAATTTCCACTTCCTATACCCGAATTAATGATGGACATTGCCTCATCTCATGCAGTCTTCTCCTTCATGGATGGCTCATATGGATATAACCAAATAAAGATGGCCCTAGAGGACGAAAGAAACACTACCTTTCGAACACCGATTGGAATTTATTATTATAAGGTCATGTCGTTCGGCCTTAAAAATGCCGGTGCCACATACCAGTGGGCCATGACTCAAATCTTCGATGAACTTATTCATCATCAAGTCAAATGTTATGTCGATGATCTTATAGTAAAAAGTAAAGAAAAGGAAGACCATCTCTTTGACTTGAGAGTAGTTTTTGAACTGTTAAGATAATACAACCTCAAAATGAACCCCATGAAGTATGCATTTGGAGTAGCTTCGGGGAAATCCTTGGGTTTATTATTTGACATCGTGGAACAAAATTGATCCGGAGAAGATCAAAGATATCTTAGAAATGCCACCCCCTAAAAGTCTAACACAACTCAGGTCATTCCAAGAGCAGTTGGCATATCTAAGATGCTTCATTTCTAACTTATCAGGAAGATGCCAACCATTTTCAGCACTTGTCAAAATGGATGCCAAGTTCAAGTGGGATGACAAGTGGAAACATGCTTTTGAAGACAACAAGCACTACCTGATGACGATGCCAGTTCTAATAGCCCCTATCCTGAGCAAACCATTGATCCTCTATACTGCTATATTAGATGACTCCATTGGTGCTTTGTTGGCTCAAATCAATGATGAAGGGAAAGAAAATGCTCTCTATTATCTTATTCATCATCTAATCCCTGCTAAGGCAAACTATCCACATATTGAAAATAACTACCTAGATTTAATCTTTGCATCCCAAAAGCTATGACATTATATGATTTCTCATAAGATGAACTTGATCTTTAGAGTCAATCCACTGTAATATCTCATGACACGGTTGACCTTATCTGGATGGTTGGCACATTGGTCCATGATTTTGTCTCATTTGAAATAACATTTGTACCCCTCTGTCATGAAAGGACAAGCACTTGCAGACTTCTTAGCAGCACATCCACTCCCTATTACTTCTCTACTTAATGATAATCTCTCTGAGGAACAAATCATGAACTTAGGGGATACTAGTGCTCACCGCTAGGAGATGTACTTTGATGGTGCAGCTTCCTCCCAAAGAGGAGAAAAAGCATAATTTACTATCCCAGGGAAGGTAGGGGTAGGAATAGTTCTCCTAACTCCAAACCGCAATGTGATGAGATTCTCATATCATCATTCCAATCCATGCACCAACAATGAAGTTGAATATGAGGCTCTGATTGCTGATCTGGAGTTAGTCATTACATTATGCATCCAAAGCATCAATATCTTTGGGGATTCTCAGCTCATCATCAACCAAATTGCTGGGTCCTATAAGGTTCTAATGCCTAAGCTCCATCATTATCGCAAGTACACCATGGAGTTGTTGGACCAAATCCTACAGGTTACCATCTTTTGGACCAAATCCTACAAGATTCCTCAAGGAGAGAACATAGTAGCAGATGCATTAGCCAAGCTTGCCAAAGAGTTGGCATGTCCGAAAGATGAGTCCATTCTAATAAGGGTCTAAAATAGATAAGTCTTATCCCTTATTGATGCTGAACTCATCGAGAGATTCTCTCTTGAAGGGGAGGTTTCCATTGCCAAAAAGGACGAGGAGTCAGATTGGAGGCAACCTTTCAATGGATTATTTAAATATAAGCAAACTACTTTAAGAGAGGTCACTAACACATCAGGTGAAACAAAGAGCCCTTTCCTACAATCTCGTGGATGACACCTTGTACCGCCAGTCCTTCGATCATATGTAGTTACGTTATTTGGACAAACACAAAACCCATAGAATCATGATCGAGGTACACTGCGTGTGGGAGCATCAATCCCAAAGATGAAAGCTAAGAGACTAGGCGTGATGCAAGATTGAAGTCGTATTGGTTCTCAACATGAAACAGGTTCATGGCATTGTGGGTCTGATTGATCCTCCTTCTTCCAAAGGTCATCGATTCATCCTAGCTGCTACTGACTACTTTTTCAAGTTGGCGGAGGCTATTTCGCTCAGAGAGGTCATGACTCAACATGTGCTCCAAATTTTCAAGAATCATATCGTTTATAAGTTTGGGGTGCCTCACTGAATTATATCCAATAATGGTACTACATTCAAGAGAACCAAGATCAATAGCTTTGCCCAGAGATATAACATAGATTGGAGGTACTCTACCATCTACTATCTAAGGAAAAATGGGTTAGCAGAAGCTTTTATAGCAAAACTCTCACTCAAATACTGAAGAAGACACTAGATGATAACAAATGACAATGGCATGAACAACTGGTTGAAGCCTTATGGGCATCCCGCACCAGCTACAGAATTCAAATGCAGTCCACCCCCTTCTCCTTAATGTATGGATCCAAGCCGTCCTACCATTAGAGGTCCAACTCCCTTTACTAAGGATAGCTGTGGGTAATAAGATCACAACAGAATAGAATGCCAAGTTACGGTTAGAAGAGCTTGAAGGTTTGGAGGAGAAACACCTACAGGCATGCCAGAACCTCGAGTTATACAAAGCCAAGATGATTCAAGCTCATAACAAGTTGGTACGTCCTAGAGCTTTTCAAGTAGGAGATCTTGTTTTAGTTCTAAGGAGACCAATTGTTGCCTGCCGAAAGATGGGAGGCAAGTTTGAGCCCACTTGGGAAGTCCCTTACGCCATAGAGAAGGCCTACAAAGGAGGATCTTATCAACTCATAAATTATAAGGGAGAGCGGCCAGTGCTTCCAATCAACTGGCTCTACCTAAAGAAATATTATCCATAAATCTTGTTTCAAATTAATTATCAATAAAAATTTCTTTCATCTCAAAATTTATCTCTTTCGTATTGAGGAATATCTTTGCTTGCGAATCCGCCACGATGTGGTTAGGGTAGGTGTAAGGAACCCAAGCGGCATTCTATCCTTAGTAACACAACACCAACACGAACTACACACAACCACATATAAAACAAACATATATCTTTTTTCTTAGGCTATTTTGATGTGGGAGAAAGCCCCCTGTGGCACTCACTTGTTAGGTGCTCTAGGTTGGGTTGACGTGCTACCTTGCTAGTGTGTCACCCCAGTGGTTACTTATCTTGCAGATGTAAGTCTATAAGCTTTCTTGATAACTTGATCATTATAAATCGACGAGCGCCTTATTAGTTTTGTAGGCCTTACTGCGTAGTTGGTAAACTACCCCATGTTGACTTTGGTTAAGAGGATGTAAGCCTACATGCTTTCTTCTTGAACTAGCCATCATGCACTGGCTAGGTCAAGTTTATTTGAAGTTTATGATAAGTCCCCCAGTGGCTCCTTTCCTACTAACTATTTCAAGTTTGGGTTTAGTCCTTACATGGGACTCCCTACTTGGTAGTCACCCTAGGTCGGATAGTATCTGTCCCGCCAATGACAGACTATCCCGATGATCATTTTTGTCCGTGAAGATGTAAGCCTACAAGCCTTCTTCTCAGGTTGATGATCATAAACCGACGGGCACCTTAGGTTGGTTTGTTATCGTCATGCTGACGGTGACCCACCCAGTGAATACACCACTCATGGCAGATGTAAGTTTATAAGCTTTCTCCCATAGTTGTCCACCGTATACCTATAGGCTTTCTTTTACAGGGTCCTGGATAAAACCCCTAGTGGCACCTCTCCTGTGAGCACTCTATTTGGATCACGTCCTTAGCAACCCCATTTAGACACTACTTGGGTTACTTTTGGATTAGATAATAACCCTTTTCTAGTTGCCACCCTTGTGATTGGAGAATTTATCTTGCAGATATGAAGATTCTCCCTTGGTCCAGTAAGCCTGAGATAAGACTAGGTTGATATAAGCTCCTTCTCAGTGGAGTCCCTCGCACACTAACAGAGTCCACACATATAAACAAAATAAAATATATATTTTTTCTTGTGGATTAGGAGGAAAAACCCCAACTGTACCTTTTCCAAAGCAGGCATCCTATCTTTAGGGCAGTGTTAGCAAAACTCCCTATTGGAATCGCCTGACTACTTTTGAGTTAAGATAAGTCCCCGGGTCGACACTCTATCAGTAGTCGCCCTTAAGTCGGGTTCGACTCGTTGTTCCACCAACAGGTCACCGCGGCGATCGTCCTTGCTTGGGAAGATAAAAAGTCTATTGCACATTCTTTTCAGCATGACCATTGTACATCGACGGGCAGCCTTATGTCTGGTTCGATTTGTTATGCTTGAAACTGCTCACCCCAATGGTTCCTTGTTCAAGAAGTTGTAAGTCTACGAGCTTTATTCTTAGTTTTACCATTGCACACCTAAGGGTACCCCTTAGGTTGGTTAGCACTACCTCACGGTTGGTAGACTATCCCTTTGGATTTGTAAATCTAAGGTAGGTCTAGGCTGATATTAGCTCCTTCTTAGTAGATCAATTGCATAGCGATAGGGTCCTTCTAAAACTAAATTAATTCTGACTATTCTTGAGTCAATATGAGTCTTGTTGACCTCACTTTTGGAGTGAGCTCTCAACTTCTCCATCTTAGACATAGGACTCCTCTAGACACAAAGAGTTCCTTAGTCTTAAGACACTTCTAGTGATTAGGTGAACACTTAACCTAACCCTAGAGACTTAGAAGAGTTAGTCACAGGAATAGGTTATGCCTTAAGGGTATTAAGAGGACTTGCCTACCCTATAGCTTGAACCCAATCCTTGCTTCCATCCTTTAAACCAATCCAAATCAAATCTCAAATCAATTTCAACCATATTAATTTTGTCAAATCTCAAATCAATTCCAAAATTCAAATCATCAACTAAATCCAAATCAAATGATTGAATTCAAATCACAAAATCTTTCCTAAGGCCTTTAATTTCATCTTATGTACTTAACCTAATCTAAATCCAAATCACTCCAAATTCAAATGATTTTCCTCATAACCCATATATATCTTTATTCATATTCACAAATATAAATGATGTATAAATTCAAATGACCAAAACTAAACCCAAAATCAAACCAAAATCCAACTTATACCTTTTCAAGTCAAATTCTTGAACTTAGCCAAATCATTCTCAAATCAATCCAAACCTTTGGAGTTTCTCTTCAAACAATCACTCCCTCAATCACATGCCCAAATATGAACATAAACTATAATCACCAAACTAAAATCAAACTAACCCAAGTCAAACCCATGTTTATCCTTTTGACTTTAAATTGGCAAATGAATCAAAACCCATTTGACTCTAAATCACTTACAATTGGATTTATATTTCCATCATAAGTCCATATGTGAGTTCAGCCAAACTTAAATCAAGCCTTGCTCAAGCCAATTAACCCATTTAAGCTCACTTGACCCAAAGTGACCTAAAGGATCTTTTTGAGCTCAATTCTAATCCAACCCAAATTGGATTGAACTAAGCCCATCCAAGCCTCACATTATGAGCAACAATCATCCTAGAATGATCAATTACTCAAGTTTGGTTAAAATAAAGTCAAACCTAGCCTTTGACCAAGTCAAACATTTAGCCCAAATGAAACCTAAACAAGGCAAAATTGACTATAAGCCAAATTGATTGAAACCATTGATCTAAACCAATCCATAATCAATGATTGAACATGATCAAACCATCAATTGAGCCAAACCAAGCCCAATTGGCCACTTGACCTAAAAAGCTAAAATGGGTCAAATCTTGAGCTAACCCAAATTGGTTGCAACCAATGGGTCAAATTCATTCCAAATCACTTGTTGAACTTGACCAAAGCTTCAATTGACCAATAGACCCAACCTAGCCCTGACCATGAACCCAACTTGACCTAAAAGGTCAAATCAACTTGAAATCAAACCAAATTCAAATTGATTAAAACCAAAGCTTGCAATACATTTCAAATGATCAACCAAGCTGAAACCAACCCATGACTTAACCTAAATAGGTCAAATTGGTCAACTTGACCCATTTGACCTAAGTGAACCTAAATGAACCAAAACCAAATCTAAACCAAATTGAACCAAACCAATGATACCCATAGGCTCCAAATGATCATTTGAACTTGACCTAACCCATGGTTTGACCCAATTTGACCAATTGGTCAACCAATTTTGACCCAACTTGACCTAAATGGGTCAAATTGAACCAAATCAAATCAAATGAACTCCAAATCACTTGAAATTTGGCCCAACCCATTTTGAATCATTTCAAATACCAAATCAAAATCATGGCCAAATGACCATTTCCCTTTAGGTCAGTATCCCATGACCAAATTCACTTGAATTTGGTCATTTCTCAAGGCCACTTGGCATCCTTCCATATCCACATGGACACCAAGGAGGTGGTGAACATGACCCAATGAGCTTGGGCCATGACCCAAGGCAAGGCCAAACTGACCTCCTCCAATGGAATTTGAGCACATCACCAAACACTCACCTAGCATGGGCACCCACTCTCCCCTCCACTACCAAAATGACCATGGGTGTTTTCCCAAACCCCTCCAATCTTGATCAAAAAAAATGGCAAAACTCTCACCATTCGATCAAGGAGGAGATATACCCCCTCATTCCCACTCAAACAAGACTCATTTCCATGACAAGAGATCAATCAAGCCCCCCAAGATTTTCAAAGCATTCCCATTTGATTTCTCATTCTCGATTTCACTCAAAGCCAAATAGGGAGATCAATCCACTCAACTCATCCAATTCTCCATCAAACCAAATTAACTTTAAGCACCAGTGGACAAAGCTCAACCAAGTCATTTCCCAAGTCTCCAAGCCACGAAGCATCACTGATCAAAGCCGATCACCATTGAAGGGGAGCTTGGTCAACCAACCATCCACTTCAAATCAAGACCACCTTCAGAGTTTTGTTCTACTAGATGAAGCTACCTCTGGAAGCACCTGATAGCCGAGAGGTATTGCTCAAAACCATAGCCATAGAAAAATTTGCTTGGTCCTTTTTGAAGAAATTATCACCCCATCATGGATGTTGATGTGCATTCCTTCTGGTGTGGGATCATTTTGATCAATCAAGCTCGGTGAGCTGGATGAATGGATGTTCGCTTCTCATGCCTAAGGAGAAGGAACACATGTCATCCATTTCACATAATTGGAACAGACGGTTGTGATTTGATCATGCTAGATCCTTTGATTTAGCCTAAACATGATTAATCTACCATCCATCTTAGATCGATCACAGAGAAATGCAGCCGCCATGACTTGGATGTGACAACTTAAATAATCCCATCTGCCACATGGAAAGCATCAGCCGCCATGGCCACGATAGGGGGTTTAATTAGCTTTAATTAATTTAATGAAGAAAAAAATTCATAACAAATTATAGAAAATCCAAAAAAAAATAAAAACTCTCATTTTAAAGATAATTCGAGAAGAATAATATAAAATTAAAATAATTAATTTTGAATAGTGATTTTAACTCAATGGTTTTATTGAAATATAATTAAGTTAATTCTCATTAATCCAGTAATTAACCCCAAACTTTTTGAGATTAATTAGTGGGATGACCTCTACCTCTCATAATTTTCTTGGAATTTATTGCTTGATTAATTAAGGGAATTACTTGTTTCACCCTTAATCACTTTCTTAATTAATTAAATGATTAATTAACATATTAAATAGTGATAAATTCATTAATTAAGCTTGATAATCATCATGAAATAGTGAATGGACTTAGGGAATGAGATTAGGACTTCTTTTCCAATCTTTTCCCCTAAGTCTTTCATGTGGATAACACTTAATCAATTTACAATTAATTAATGGCTTAATCACTTTACTAAATGATTTAATTAATCAAACTTAAAACTAAATTATTCTAGAACTTAATCATTTAATTATTAGGTAGATTCTTAGGTGTTTAATAACCTACAAAAATTTCAAAGGGAATTATAATTAAACTACATGTGTAGGGGGATTATGAAAGTACTTAATTAAACCCTTTAGCTTAATTAATCAATAAATTGCATCCCTTTATTTCTTATAATTCCATGTGGTTGCATATCATATGTTGGCTCATAATTATTTGATAATTATGTTAAAGTGGTATAGGGTAATTAATGATTTAATACCTTAACTTAAATAAAATATAAAATCAACCTAATTATTTTAACTTAAATCAAACCAATTCACACATGGGGGAATGGGTTAGGATTAGCAAACCTTTCTCACATTCCCTAAGTCAAATCAAATTCAAAAAAATGAAAATCTCCTTAAAGAATTTTGATTCATTTTAAATTATCTTATTTCATAGGATTAACCTTAGGAATTAATTAGGGTGAATGAAGTCATGTGCTTACATTCCTTTATTTCTTTCCAATCATGCTAAATATTGTTGCCATATGAAATCATGCATTCATTTCTTTTAAAAAATTAATTAAATAAAATATTTTATGTCAAATTGCATGGCTAAATTAAGAATATGAGTGGCTATTATCACTATTAAACCAAAAATTATTTTCAAAACCTATAAATCAAAGATTATAAAATGAAGTGATGCTGCTATAAATACTTATAAGCTTGCATGTGATTATAGCATAAGATGTATTATGATTCTCTTCTCTTAACATGGATTTAATAGGATTTGCAAAGTGTATAGTTCATTTGAAAAGAACACTTGCTTAAATCTATTCCTATGCATTATGTTATGACTTAAAGGATCTTCATATTACACATGTAAATATAAAAAAATCAAACATAATCTTTGCATGATTCTTCATCCATTTGTTCTTTTGTACATATACAAAGAAAAGTATTATTATGGACATCCGGTCGCGAGGCTTTAAGTAGCCCAAGTAGGTCTTACGCCCCTAGTGTAGAAAATAATGGTCATACTCATTTATACTTTATACATATGGATGTGCATTTGTTAATGGATAAGAGAATCCCTCTTTTCTACATAAAAAGACATGCATTCATGGAATATCCAAATTTTCAAATCATCTCTTTGCATTCATCATCAAGTGTGCTAAGATTTGCATTGCATGTATAGTATGCTTAGGATTATTCATATGCATGGTATACATGGTGGAAAGAAATGAATGGTGTGTTATGTGATAGTAATTCACCTAACTAATCCTAAGATGCCTTTCTTATTGAATACTATTTAGAAATCTAAACTTAGGTTAATTAAAAAAATACATAATAAACATTCACTAAAGAAAATCATTAATGAATCTACCTTAGAAATGCTTTAAGGTAGGGATGAAAGAGAGTTCTCTCTTTTCTTCTCTTCAACATTTAGTACTAAGTGTAGTTCATTCAAACCAAATCAAATCATCAACTAAAAATTGACAAATCAACTAAATCACTTAAATGAAACCACATCTAAATTGAATCTTTCACACTTAGAAAATTCAACCAAAAGCCTAAGACATGCCACAAGCCTTAAATGACACACACATTAAGTCACCATTTCTAGCTCAATGTTGTTAGGTTTGAATGCCGATTTTATTTTGTGATGTAATATTTTTTAGACGGATGTTAGTGTGTATGTGTGTAGATGGATGATAGTGATCTTAGCCTAATCATATCTTCTAGGGATTGTGCTTAAGAGCAATAAAAATATAAATACTTTGTGGTGTTGCTTATACCCCAAGCATAATCCAAATAGGACTTGGTTACCCATGTGCTAAGTCCAAATTATTCATAAATTGCTTGTGTGGTATGTTTAGCTAACCTTTTTTAGGTTTAGTTAGATTTACTTTTCATTTTAATGTAAATTTTGTAATTAAGATTTGAATGAATGTTAATTAGATGAACATTGGTCATAAGACCAAGTCTTATGCACCATGTGACCTTTGGAGAAAACCATATTCAATCCAAAAAAGAAAGAAAAAAAAAAAAGAATATCAAAATGAAGAATGAAGAATGAATGAAGACCCCATAACATGAATTCTTTTTAATTATAATTATTCATTTGTAAGTTGATGGGTAGAGCTCACTACCATTTCTTTTATTTGTGCAACCCACCACATCAATTATTCTTTTGTTATTTTATAAATTGATTGATATTTATTTATGATTGCAATTAGATGATGATTTTCCTGCTTAATTGTTGATGAATGGGGATGCGATTAGGCTCTTAGAAAAATAAATTTTCTATCCAATTAATCAACTCAAAATTAAATTAAATAACTCATAACCTCACCTAAAGCCTAGACATAAATCAAGATAATAAGATTTAGCAATTTTATGTTGTATGTCATCATGCATAAATCATGTTTTCACTCTTGTTAATGGAGGGCTTCCACCTTTTTAGAGAAAAAATCTTGACCTTTGAGAGCCATGGTGGAAACACACCTCCTTCTTTTTGATTTTTCCCATAACCAATCTCATGCATTAGCATATGAACCCATATATGTCAAAATGTCCAAAAAATCAAAATAAAATAACATTTGCATTCATTATTCATGCCCATGATCTAGTCTCTTAGGGAGTGTGTTTAAGGACTTAGTCTCCTTTAAATAAATAAAAGCATCTTGTAAAAGCATGACTTGCCTACATGTATTTAAAATTGTAGGAGAGTTAGTTTACCCCCGGCTAAGTCCAATTTGATTTATTCTCTCTTGTGGAGGTAAACCATATACCCATTTTCACCTTAGATTTAGTCATGCTTTGCCCTAAAGCTCCCTAGATTTAGGATCGAGTTGTTGTTTCCAAGCTAAATCCTCACCTCTAGGCATTTCATGATCTTGTATCAGGAATTAATTAGATTTCTAAAAAATTCAACTCAAACATAATATCCTCAATTCAAAAATAAAGCCCAACCATAGATAGTTTGGGATCACTAAGTTTCTAGTATCATATCCCCTACTAATCTTCCTTTTCAATCACTTGATTTTTAAAATAACAATTGATTATCTTTGAAATCTGAGACAATGTTTACCTTAATGAGAGTATTCTTAAGAATCTCATTCCAGATGTAATTAACTATGCTTCTATAGGAACTTAATGAACCATTTAAAATAAACCCTACTTTACTTTTCCATGTAAAGTAGGAAAAATCTGGTACATTTGAAGACCCACATTGAGTCCTTATTAGTGATATTGTAGGATGGTGACTTCATTCTAAGATAGTACATCATTCTCAATCATTTACATACAATTATCATGGTGTCAATTCTTAAAAAAAAAATAAATATATTTTTTTTCACTCCAAGGAGATGTTCCTCTCTTTTAAATGATTATTCCAGAATCAATAGTGGATTTGTATTTTGAGTCCATTATCTTATTTTCTCTTATACTTAACTCATTTCATTTTAAGCTAAGCTGAAACATCCTATGGATCACCCATTCTTAAATGATCAATAAACAAAATTTAATAATAAAGAGATGACTAAAGATCTTTCTACCATCTATTTTCATTCAAATATAAAAAAATAAATCTTTAAAAATACATAACTCTTTTCAAAATCACTTTTTTTTTCCAAAATTCACTAAAATATTTCACAAATTTTTTTCAAGATAAATAATATAAATTTAAAAAAAAAAAAATTTTAACTCTCATCATAATTCAAAATAAAATTGATCCTCAAAATAAAAAAATCATCTTTCAAAAGCACATATGAACATCCTTAATATACCCAAATTAATTGAAGATTTCATTTAAAATAAAATCAAACCATCTTTCAAAAATACATATGAACATCCTTCAATATACCCAAATTTATTAAATAAAAGATCTTAATGTTGATCCTTGATGTAATCCAACTGAAATAGGAAAATATTTTCCTCCTCAAGACACAAGTAAAATAGTATACATATCCTTAATGACTTGAATATACCAATATTAACTTCTTCGTCTAGAACTCTCCAAAGAACATCTCTTGAGACTTTATCATAAGCTTTCATAAATCAATAAATATCATATGTAGATTTCATTTTCTCTATGCTTCATCAAACCTCTTAACAAATGTATAGCATCCATAGTAGATCTATCATGAAACCAAAGACAAGAAACTTTATCACATCATTATGCTCAATTACTCTTTCCCATAATTTTAATGTATGGCACATTAACTTAATCTCATAATTTGCACACTCTTGTGCATCACCTTTATTCTTAAATATAAACCAACAAACTCTTTCTCCACTCATCTATCTTTTAGTCAAAATAACATTAAAAAAATTTGTAAGAAAATTCTTGATCTCTAAACATTTCCACTATTGGAATATTATCATCCTACGCTTCCAATTTCATTTTCTTTAAAGCTTCACTAACTTCATTTAAAATAAAAAAAAAAATATTCTCTATTTTTATATTATTTGCTAAAATCAATCATACTTTGATCCTTCATTGAAAAGTTTATTAAAATACCTCATCCACCTATTTTCAATATCTTTTTTTCTAAGAAAAGCCATTATTTTCATCCTTATCATTAATCTTATTTCTATCTCTTTTGGTTGGCTAACTTATATTTCATCTCACCTTTTACATCAATCATGTATAAATCACTAATAATAAACACATTTAATTATTTTAAGAATTTATTTCTAAACATATAAATTTGTTATTTCATTTTGATAATCATTATGAACATTCCCATTTTAGCTTGCTTTAAAAATAATTCTTTAATTCAATATACAAAATTTCATTTTAAATAAAATCTAATAAAATTATTTTACTAATGAATTTTCAATTTTACAACTAAACGATCATTTTTTTCTTATCAAAAAAATAATCAATCTATGTTTTACAGACCCATTTTATAAGTAATAATATGTTCATCTTTTCTTAAATAAAGTATTAGAACTATAAAATCATAAGCTAAGAAAAAATTTAATATAGTCCTACCTTCATCACTCTAAATATAACCACCAATACTTTTAAAATCTTTCTACCCTCTACCAACATGTCCATTTAAATCTCCCCAAATACTTTTCTTCAAGAGGTATCTTTTGTATTAATCCCTCTAATTCATTCCAAAATTTTTTTTTTGAGCTTACTTCCAAACCTACTTGAGGAGCATAGACACTTATAACATTGATAATCTTAGTATCAACAATAATCTTTAAAGCTATAATTCGATCTCCACATCTATTAATACTTATAACATTATCCTTCAAACTTTATCTATAATCACACCTACACCATTTCTAGTTCAACTTTTATCAATACCAAAGTTTAAAACCTAAACTATCAATTCCTTGGCCTTCTCACCAACCCATTTAGTTTCAACACATAAAATATTTATCTTTCTATGAACCATAACATCTATTAATTCCATTAATTTATTGTAAGAGTACCTATATTCCAAGATCCTAATCTATTAGTTTCATGGACTAACTTCTTTCAAGATCACATAATGTGGGAACCTCTTATTTAATATCGACTTAAAATCATTTCTAGCACATTTTCATCAGATTCATACAAATTTGGATCTAGCATTAACACAATGATTTAAAGGATTCATGTCAATTGTTTCACAAATTTTATGTTATGTCATAAAAACCTCCATTTTTACATAAGAGCAATGGTAGTGTTTTTCAAAAAGTAATAATCACAAAAAAAAACTTCATCTTTGAAAAATAAAAATTTAAAAATTGACTTCTATTTTACAAACCCAAATTTTTTAAATGGAAATCTACTTTGCAAAAATTGACTTCGAGAAGTAATAATCACAAAAAAAAACTTCATCTTTGAAAAATAAAAATTGACTTCTATTTTACAAACCCAAATTTTTTAAATGGAAATCTACTTTGCAAAAATCATGAGAATCAAAATACATTAGAATTCCATTTGACATACCCCAATTTGTCAAATGAGAGTTTCATTTTTCAAAAGAAAATTTAAAGTAAATTGGATTCCATTTAACACACCATGTTTGTTAAATAAAAATCCCTCCTTTTAAAAATAACACAAAGTCAAAACAAAAATCAAATACATTTGTATTTTGCTTAGCATACACAAATTTGCTAAGTAAAGATCTCATTTTTCAAATCAAAAAAATCAAATACATTTGGACTTTACTTAGCATACACAAATTTTCTAAGTAAAGATCTCATTTTTCAAATCAAAATAAAAATCAAAGACATTTGGACTTTACTTAGCATACACAAATTTGGTAAGTAAAGATCCCATTTTTCAAATCAAAACAAAAATAAAATACATTTGGACTTTACTTAGCATACACAAATTTGCTAAGTAAAGATACCATTTTTCAAATCAAAACAAAAAAGCAAACACATGGACTTTATTTAGCATACACAAATTTACTAAGTAAAGATCCCATTTTCAAAAGAATAAAAATCAAACACATTTGGACTTTATTTAGCATACACAAATTTGCTAAGTAAATATCCCATTTTCAAAATCAAAACAAAAATTAGATTTGGGTTTTGTTTAGCATACACAAATTTGCTTAGTAAATATTCCAATTCTAAATTCACACATGATACACATCATGGGCAAACAAGCAAAAAATATATATTTTCAAACATCTCATTTAGCATACCCAAAATTGCTAAATGAGTAATCTAAAATAAAATCAATTGACCCTATATTTAACATACTCAAATTTGTTAAATAAAGGGTCCCCAAACATAAAAATCAAATTAAATATGAACCAATCGAAGCATCAAAAATCTCTTCAAAATATTTGAACCCATTTTCAACATACACAAATTTATTGAAAATGGATTATAAACTCAAAATCTCTTCTCCAATTCATTCAAAATCTCTCTCCTAAATTCAATGAGCCCCACTTAACATATTCAAATTATTGAGTGTGCATTCAAACTCTAAATCAAAATTCAAAAGTTAGCAAAACACCAAAGTAGAAAATCTGATTTGAGTTTGTTTTCAAAAATTGTAGAATTTCAACTCAGTTTTAGTTAGCTTTTCTCAAGTTCAGTATAGTGCAACTGGATTTTCAAAAGTATGTGTTCACTTTCCCCTTTGGGGTGGATTTGGCCTTGGATTGGGCCAACCTCCCCCAAACTAATTTTGCCCATCCATACACTCAGGATGAGCCTGATCACTTGAGGGGCAACCCTCACCAGGCCAATGGAATGCAAAGTGCCGGGAAAAGCTCATCCATATTGAGATGCCCTCGATTTTGAATTTCCCTCACAAGAGGAAGGCGAAAGTTCCCACAGCACAGCCAAGATCAGCTTGTTCCCATCATCGCCCATTGTGGCTAGTACCCACTCATTGGCTTCTTCCAAGGGGAAGGCTACCCTAGCTTCAGGATAGTCTCCCCTACCTGGATAGGGTCTAGCTCCCGACGCTCCACCCAGCCAAACCCAAGTGCTATAATAGAGAAGATCGCACATCAGATTAAGGAGATGGAGACATTGTCTCACACTGTAGTAGAGGAGTCACCCAGAGTAGTCTCCCCTTTTCCCACTCAAAACAAGTTCCATACTCTTTCTGATTCTAATGGAGAGGAAGATGTCATGAGAATTACAGTGTTACCTCCACCTGTAATTCATTATGGGGCACCTATCAGAGATAGGAGGAGGTCATATGCGCCTTAGACGTCAAGTTAGCATAGTTTATGGATGGTCAAAAGTCCAGTTTGATAATTTATCACCATTCCTCACAAAGATAAAAGGCATATATCCATGAGAGGCTAGAGAGGTGAAGGTATGTCTGCACAGCCTCTCCCCTCATAGATTTCCTCGATCGATGTGCCACCCGTGCTGGTCATACTTATCGTATTATATTGATCGATACTACCCATCATGAGAGGAGGAGGTCCGCACAGAGGGAATCAATGGTGCATCCATCACACTACTCTACTCCATGTCCACCATTGCCAGTGCAAGTTTCATCTTCTATAGTGCCATCCAAAGCCATGAAAGCAGCATCAGGGGAGAAGAAATCCCCACTGGTGATCCGACTATGGCCAAGGGTTCCCATTTCATCTACTTTATCAATTGAGGTGAGGTAGAGCTCTCCTGCTCATCCTCCTACTTTAGTTACGGTGAAGAGGGAGTGGCGCCCTCATAGCATCATAGTCGTGCCATCACCACCACCACCATAGTAGATCATAGATATAACACCAACAGAGGGAGAAGGAGATCAATGTGTGATAGATAACACTAGAGGGAGCATTCTAATCCGCATGGCATGAGATCCTCCTGTGAGCAACACTCCACCCACATCAGGTGACAGTCATGAGCATGTGTCCTCTAGTGAGCATAGCCCTTACAAGGTTATCATTCTGATAGCAGGGGAGGTTAGATGTATCTTTATTTATGAGCATGATCCCACCACCAGTCAGCTGCGATCATTTATTCCTGCATAGTTGGACCGCTCCTTAGATGATATTGTAGCACAGTATCTCACTAAGAAGAAAGAAATCCTAGGGTATGCCTAGTCTGACCTCAAAGAGGAGAAGGTTAGCTTTGATCCCAACAAAGATGATTTATTGGAAGTCTCAGTAGAGGTGCATATGGTTGATAGTAGAGGTTCTCTCCTTTGAGATCACTAAGGTTTGGAAGGTGCTGAAGTCGAATATGATGATATAGCCTATTTGACCCAACACCTCCTTTAACAACTCAAACAAAAGGATGAGCAGATTGCTACAATGGGAAAGAGACTTGAAGATTTGTTAGCGAAAGTTCTAGCACTTCAGAATCAAGCCCTAGTAGCACATTCTACCATTATGGAAATTAGTCAGCATTAGTTGTTGCATGTCCTGGATCAAGCCAAGAGTTCACCTCCAGTGGAGTAAGGCAGCACTAACTTGTATAGGAAGGTAGTGGACAGTACCTCCATGCAAAAAAAAAATATTAAACTCATGGTTGAAGAACAAGTGAGAGAAGCGTTGGCACAAGCCCGAGGTGGTTCATTAGTTCTAAAGGTTAGACCCTACCTAGAAGAATTTGATGCTACCCAATATCGTAAGGGTTTTGTGCCTCCTTCTTTTAAGAGTTTTGATGGCATCAGGAACCCTTGCCAGCATATAGCTCACTTCAAAGCCAAGTGTTGCAACGCTGGTGAAAGTGATGAGCTAATGTTCCATCTTTTTATCAGTAGTTAAGCAGCCATAGCCATTAATTGGTATGCTAAACTCCCCAATGATTCAGTGAAGAATTTTGTTGAGTTGGAGCAATTCTTTATTAAGAAGTTTGCTAGAGCTCAACAAAGGGTAATTGTGGGCAATCTCGTTGTAGCACAACAACACCCCGGTGAGTCCCTCGTTGATTATATTCTTATATGGCACAATTTGAGTATGAAATGTGAACCACAACTGTCTGAATAGCATGCTATTAAAATTCTATTAAAAAATATTCATGGCTCGATTTTCTTCATGCTTAAAGGTTTCACCATCAAGATATTTGAGAAGCTAATCAACAAGGCAGTATAAGGAGAGGAGTTATCTTTCAAGATCAATCATCAAAGCCAAAGCTGCAAAAAAAGCCTATGAAAAGAAGCTGGGTAGTAGCAGCATTGGATAAAGGGAAGCAACCGTGAGATCAAGATGAGAGACTGAGCATAGCCATCACTTCCTCCTCCTTACCACCGCCTAATCCATCTACACAAGCCTCCATGGCCTCACCTCCTCCTCACCATATTCTCAGCAGATACATATCCACCCCAAGGTAGTTATCATGCACATACTCTTTTGGATAAATTAAATAAATCTTATTCATTTAAGAGGGATGTAGTCAGAAAATTTTTTAAGAATTTCTTAAAGAAACCTTATTTTCAGTTACCCGAGCCTAGAAAGCTGGAGGAAGTGGGCAGAAGTAATGATCCTAACTTTTGCCCCTATTACCGCATACTAGGCCATATTTTGAAGGATTGCTTTACATTTAAAGTCTAGCTTGAGCATAACTACAAGGGCACTATAGTTATCCTTAAGGAATATCTAGTGGAACAACCATCCGTCTATTAGGGTAATCCTTGGGGATACATGTGATCCTCTCAAATTAAAAGAAGGTTGGGATATCTCTTTATCCCAAACCTCTAAAAATATTATTTTTAAAATCAAGAAACTTTCTTTACAGGTGCCTAAGGTAACTCGAACCTCCAACATCAAGGAAGGTTCGCAAGTTGCCAAAGACAACTTGGGGAAAGTGTGAGCTCAACAGCAGTTGCAGCAGCCCATACTTATCTGGGATAGCCAAGTAGTGCAACCACCGACTGAGTCTAGCCTCTATTCCACTATTGCAATTACTACTTCAGTCGACATTTCTACTTTAGGTAGTTTTTCTTCGACTAGACATCTTGTATCAATGGATGAGGGCATCAAATCACTCACCCCACTTACTTTACTAGATTTCTACTATGTACCTCCTTTTAAATCTAAGAAATCGAGCAATAAAGCTAGTTTGATTTACATCTGTGTCAGTTCTAATGGGTTATCTGATTCTACTCCTTTAGAAAACTCTTCAAGTCTAAGTAATTATAATAACTCTAATCATCCTCTTTCTGATTCAGATATGGACTTTCCTTCTCTGAATAAAATGGGTTCACCTCTTGAGATAGACTTGGACTCATCTAATTTCGAGGGTCCTATAGGAGAAGCTATAGGCATGCCTGACGAGCAAGTAGAATCTTCCACTAAACTACCACAAGAGGTCACCGAAGTTAACCTCTGTAGTGGCAAGTTCTTCCTCCTAGGGCAACACCTCAAGATAAGGGGAAACAAGTCATTGGTACCATTGAGCAAGAAGCCCCTCCACAGGATGCTCCACCCATGGATATGCTTGTGGAGGATCAGCCCAAAGTTGATTATAATGTTCTCACTCACCTAAGAAAGTTGTTAGATAAGTTAAGCATATATGATGCCCTCATCTTATCCGTATAGACGAGGGAATCATAATCAAGGCCCTTCTTAATACAAAAATATGCTTAGCTAAGCTGACCACTATTGGAGATGAGGCACATTATTCAAGAGAAGCCCAAGAAGTCACATTCACCAATGAAGGCCTTCTTCTGGGGGCATCGAGCACAATTGTCCCCTCTACATCACAGTGAATATGGGCAGATTCAGAATTTCTAGGGTTTTAGTTGATCCAAGTGCATCAGTGAACATTATGAGCTTGAAAACCCTTGCCTATTTGAAGATTGCTATCTCTGAACTCTGAGTAGATTGGATGATGTTGAGAGGATTCAATGAACAGGGCTAGAGGGCTTTAGGCTCCATAATGTTACCTTTGGAAATAGCAACTGGAAGACTGAAGCCAAGTTCTATATAATTGATTCAAATACATCGTTCACTGCTTTGCTCGATAGGCCTTGGATACATCAAAATAAGATGATTCCATCCTCCCTTCATCAATGCTTCAAGTTTCGAAGAGATGGAATCAAATACTGTGTCAAAGGAGATGAAAAGCCATTTTCAGTTAGAGTGGTTGAGATATATGAAGATGTGGCCTACAATCTTCCTCAAAACCAAAGGGCCTATTCTCGCAAACTTGGTCAAAATTCAAATATAAAAGAAAAAGAAAAAGAAAAAGAAAAAAAGAAAAGAAGAAAAAAGAAAAGAAAAAGAAGAAGAAAGAAAGTACAAGTGTGCGAGAAAGAGACACCAAGGAAGAGGTAGAGCCGCATGTCACATTCCACCCACAGTTCGTTCCACCATATAGACATATGGGTAGGATGACTCGACCTCCACCAGGCAGAGGCAGAGGCAAATACAGAGGAAGTTCCAGAGGTGGAAGACCCTCTGGTTGGTAGCTAGCCTACAGGGGCCATGTTCTAGTTCACAGAAGTACTCCTGCTATTCCCATAGATTTGGAATCCAGCTCAAAAGATAAGTCTCATGTGATTAGTACACCAGCCAACCCCTCTCAACGGGTATCATTAGAGGTGACACTCGAGCTAGATAGTGATGAAGACCAGGCCTCTAAGCAAAGTACAAATATATTCAAATCAGAATTATGTAAAACCATTAGGCAGCAGTTGGGAATTTTAGCTCTAACCTCACTTTCTTCTCAAAAAGTTGAAGGTTTAGTAGTTAAGGAAGCTCCTAGGTCTTCCATGGATGTCAAACCAAAGAGATTCCTAGTGGGATCATCATCCTCAAGTCCAAAAATAGATGTAGGACTTGAGGATAATTCATACAAAGATTTAATGGAATTACTTTTTGATTGGTACTCACCTTGTGTTCATAATCTTGCAAAGAAAGGTTTGATTCCTTATACATTGTCCAGCCATAGGTCGGAGTATTTTGAGAAGCTGTGGAACAACAAAGGCATGGATGCACAATCAAGACTAGGACTAAGATTCGGTACAGTGGGTCCAATCGATGATGATGGTTACTGCTTAGTTGTCACCAATCATCTAAAGTTGGATAGGATCTTCTCAAACCACACTAACTCTTATGAGGAAGTGTGTTTAGAAACTTCAGATGATCCTGATGATCTTCAAATCAAAGATGCACCTCCAAAATTTGAAGAGAAAATCCATTCAACTATCGACAAGCTCAAAGAAATCAACCTCGAGATAGAAGAAGATCCACGCCTTACATACATCATTTCTCTTTTGAATGAAGAAGAAACCAATGACTTAGTTACGCTATTGACTGAGTTTAAGGACTATTTTGCATGGAGCTATGAAGAAATTCTCGGATTATCTCTTGATGTAGCAATCCACAAACTAGCAATAGACCCTAACACTAACCCTATCAAGCAAGCTCCTAGACGCATGTGATTAGAAATCGAACAATATGTCATTTCTAAAGTCAAGAAATTGATCGATGCTGGTTTTATCAGGGAAGAAAAATACCCTACCTGGTTATTCAATGTCGTCCCAGTTAAGAAGAAGAATGGCCAAATTTGCATATGCGTCGATTTCAGGGACTTAAATAAGGCATGTCCTAAGAATGAATTTTCACTTCCTATACCAGAATTATTGGTGGACATTGCCTCATCTCATGTAGTATTCTTTTTTATGGATGGGTCATCTAGTTACAACCAAGTGAAGATGGCCCTTGAGGATGAAATAAATACTTCTTTTTAGAATATATTGTTATAAGGTCATCCTTTTTTGCCTTAAAAATGTCAGTGCTATATACCAGTGGGCCATGACTCAAATATTTAATGAACTCATTCATCATCAAGTTGAATGCTATGTTGATGATCTTGTAGTCAAAAGCAAAGAAAAGGAAGACCATCTCTTGGACTTGAGAGTAGTTTTTGAATGGTTAAGACAATTCAATCTCAAAATGAACCCCCTAAAGTGTGCATTCAGAGTAGCTTCAGGGAAGTTCCTTAGGTTTATTGTCCGACACCAGGAAATAGAGATAGACCTAGAAAAGAATAAAGCCATCTTAGAAATGCCACCCCCTAAAAGTCTAACTCAACTCAAATCATTCCAAGGGCAATTGGCGTATCTAAGGCGCTTTATCTGTAATCTATCAGGGAGATGCAAGCCATTTTCAACACTTATTAAAAAGGATGCTAAGTTCAAGTGGGATGACAAGTGTCAGCATGTTTTTGAAGACATCAAATAGTATTTGGTGAAGCCATCGATTTTAGCAATCCCTATCTGCAAGCCACTTATCCTTTACACTACTGCATTGAATAACTCCCTTGGCACTTTATTGGCTCAAACCAACGATGAAGAGAAGGAGAACTCTCTCTACTACCATAACTGTCATCTGATCCCTGCTGAAGCAAACTACCTACCTATTGAGAAATATTTCTAGCTTTAATCTTTGCATCCCAAAAGCTACGGCACTACATGCTTTCTCATAAGGAAAACTTGATTTCAAGAATCAATTCACTGCAGTATCTCATGACATAGCCAACATTATCTAGACGGCTGGCACATTGGTCCATGATTCCCTCACAGTTCGATATTACATTCGTACTCCTTCGTGTGGTGAAAGGACAGGCACTAGTGAATTTCTTAGCAGCACACCCACTTCCTGCTGATTCCTCACTTAGTGATGATCTCCCTGATGAACAAATCATAAACTTAGGGGAGGTTGACAATTATAGTTGGGAGATGTATTTTGATGGTGCAGCTTCTTTTCAAAAAGAAGAAGAATCACAATCTACTATTCCAGGAAAGGCAGGAGTAGGAATCATCCTTTTAACTCTAGACCGTGATTCTCATACTATCTCTCCAATCGATGCACCAACAATGAGTATGAGACTGTGATTACTAGTTTGGAGTGAGCTATTACAGTGTGTGTCAAAAGCATCAATATCTACAGGGATTCTTAGCTGGTCATCAACCAAATTGCTGGGTCCTATAAGGGTCTAAAACCTATGCTTTGTCATTACCACGAGTACACCATGAAGCTGCTGGTCCAAATCCCTAAGGTCACCATCTACAAGGTCCCTCGAGGAGAGAATGTCATAGCATATGTTTTGGCCAAACTCGCCAAAGAATTGGCATGTCCGAAAGATGAGTCCATTCCAATAAGGGTCCAAAATAGACAAGTCCTATCCCTTATTGACGCTAAACTCATCAAGAGACTTTCTCCTGAAGGGGAGGTTGTCGTTGCCAAAAAGAATGAGGAGCTGGATTGGAGGAAACAATTCATAGATTACTTGACTAGAGGCAAACTACCTTAAGAGAAGTCACAAGCCCATCAGATGAAACAGAGAGCTCTCTTCTATGCTCTTGTGGATGGCACCTTATACCGATGGTCTTTTGATCAAATATGGTTATGAAATTTAGACAAACACAATGTCCATAAGATCGTGATCGAGGTACATTCAGGTCTATGCAGAGCGCATCAATCCAGTCAAAAGATGAAAGAAAAGATCAATAGATTATAATACTACTGGCCTTCGATGATCACAAACTACATGAATGTAGCTAGGAGATGCCACCAATGTCAGGTACACGGTGTGGTCCTACATAAACCATCCAACATTCTACATCCTACATTGGCCTCATGGTCATTTGAGTGTTGGTGAGTCTAATTGATCCTCCTTCTTCCAAGCACCGGTTCATCCTAGCTGCCACCGACTACTTTTCCAAGTGGGCAGAGGCAATCCCACTTAGAGAGGTCACAGCTCAGCATGTGCTCTAGTTTTTGAGGAACCATATCGTATATAGGTTTGGGTTGGCTCGATGAATTATATCTGATAATGGTACTGCATTCAAAAGCACTAAGATCAATAGCTTTGCCAGAAGACACATTATAGATTAGTGATACTCCACCATCTACTATCCCAGGGCGAATGGCCTAGCAGAAGCCTTCAATAAAACTCTCATCCAGATACTAAAAAAGATGCTTGATGATAACAAATGATAGTGGCATGAGCAACTAATTGAAGCCTTGTGGGCATACCGCACATACTGAACCAACCCACCCTACCCGCTTCTATATTTCAAAGCCATTCTACCCTTAGAGGTTTAGCTCCCATCACTAAGGATAGCAATGGGTAGTAAAATCACTACAGAGTACAATGTCAAGTTGCGATTAGAAGAATTCAAAAGTTTAGAGGAGAGACACCTATGGGTGTGCCTGAACCTCGAGTTATACAAAGCCAAGATGATTCAAGCTCACAATAAGTTGGTCCACCCTAGAGCTTTTCAAGTAGGAGAGCTTATTTTAGTTCTAAGGAGATCAATTGTTGCCCGTTGAAAGATGGGAGGCAAGTTTGAACCCACTTGGGAAGGCCTTTTTGTCATAGAGAAGGCCTACCAAGGAAGATCTTATCAACTTATTGATTGTAAAGGGGAACACTGATGATTCCAATTAATGGGCTCTATCTGAAAAAATATTACCCATAAAATCATGTTTGAAAATGATTATCTTCAAAATTCCATTCTAATTCATCAAAATATTCTCTTCTTTTGAAGCATTGTTTGCTTGTTTGTGAATCTGCCATGACGTGTTTAGGGTTGGTGTAAGAGAATCTAAGAGGCATCTTATCTTTCCTTCATAACATGAACACAAACTGAACATGATTCCTCAGCACTACTAGAATAGGTGTGAGAGAACCAAAGAGGCATCCTATTTCAACTAGCACAACTAAGTTAGGTGTAAGAGAATCCAAGCAACATCCTTTCTTGGCGGGATCGCAACTTCCATTCGTGGCACCATTTCATCAACTCTTAAAGTGTGTTTTGGGTAGCTGTGAGAGAACCTGAGAGGCATCCTATTTCCTCTAACACAAGTATAAAAATAAACACATATCTTTTGTCTCAGGCTATTTTG
The DNA here is from genome assembly GCA_021442155.1 of Cymbidium sinense. Classification (NCBI taxonomy): domain Eukaryota; kingdom Viridiplantae; phylum Streptophyta; class Magnoliopsida; order Asparagales; family Orchidaceae; genus Cymbidium; species Cymbidium sinense. Next base: position 52,201,893 of record CM038221.1, read on the forward strand.
ATGTGGGAGCAAGCCCCCTGTGGCACTCACTCATTATCTAGGTTGCCGACACGCTGCTACCTCATTGTTCACTTTTTTCGGTAAATATGAGTCCCCATGCTTTCTTCCTAACTTGATTATTGCAAATTGATGAGCACCTTGTTAGTTTGGTAGACCTCATTGCACAGCCAGTAAGCTACCTCATGTTGACCCTATTCAAGAGGATGTATGCTTACACGCTTTCTTCTTGAACTAGCCATCATGCACTAAGTAGGTTGAGTATATTTGGAGCTTAGGATAAGTCCCCCAGTGGCTCCTTCCCTCTTGACTACTTTTGAGTTGATATAAGTCCCCTAGTGGCATTCACTCAGTAGTCATCCTAGGTTGGATAGCACTTATTAAGCCGAAGATAGACAATCCTGGCAATCACTTTTGCTGTAGGAAGATGTGAGTCCCCAATGCTTTCTTCCTAGGCTGGTTGTCGTAAATCGATGGACACCTTAGGTTGGTTAATGTTTGCTATGCTAACAATGATTCACCCAGTGGATACACCACTCTTGGCAAATATGAGTCCCCACGCTTTCTCCTTGAGTTGGCCACTGAATACCTATATACATTATCTTCTCCAGGATTTTGGATAAGCCCTTAGTGGCCCCTCCCTTAAAGGCACTCTACTTGGATTACATCATTTATGACCCCATTTAGATATTACATGGGTTACTTTTGGATTGTACAGTCCACCTTTCCTAATATCCACCCCTATGATTGGAGAATTTGTTCAGAGGATGCACATATTCTCCCTTGGTTCAGTAAATTTGAGATAGGTCTAGGCTAATATAAGCTCCTTCTCAGTGTGATCCCTTGCAAACCAGCAGGGTCCATGATAAACAAAAAAATAAATAAATGAATAAATCTATTCACTTGTGGATTAGGATTTTAAGCTGTGACCTTTTCCAAGTGTATCTCTTATTGTGTCAATAGAACTCCTATAGGAATTGCCTCACTACTCTTAAGTCAGACTCTCGAGTTCTGGTCGAGATTAATCTATTTTGCCACAAACAAAGTTACCCGAGTCATTTCACTGGAAGATGTTTACTACATTCTTTCTAGCATGACGCCATAAATCGACGATTTTAAGTCCATTGACATGTTATCTTAATGTGTCCCTAGTGGTCTTTATTAGATGGTAATCCCTCCAAATTAAAGGAATCCCTTTCATTGGATAATTCTCCCCTCGGCTGGGAAACTACTCCCTTTGGATCCGTAAATCTGAAGTAGGTCAAGGCCAACATGGCCCCTACTCAGTACAGTCCATCGCAAATCGATGGGATCCATAAAATATAATTAAAAATGAAATTAACTTTGACTATCTTTGAGCTAATTTAAGTCCCTCAATGACATTCACTCAGTAGTCTGCCTTAAGTTGGGTTCGATTCGTTGTGTTGCCAGATCACCTCAACGACTGATCCCTACTTTGGAAAATATAAGTATGTTACACTTTCTACCTAGTACAGCTACTGCACACTAAAAAGCAACCCTCTTTGGTTGGATAGTCCTACTATGTGGTTGGTAGACTACCTCTTTTGATTGGTAAATCTGAAGTAGGCTAAGGCCAACATGACCCCTACTCAGTGCAGTCCATCACAAACCGATGGAATCCATCAAATATAATTAAAAATGGAATTAACTTTGACTATCTTTGATCTGATTTAAGTCCCCCAACAATATTCACTCAGTAGTCAGCCTAAGGTTAGGTTCGATTCGTTGTGCCTCCAACTGATCACCCAAGCAACTGATCCTTACTTTGGAAGATGTAAGTCTGATATGCTTTCTTCCCAATATAGTCGCTGCACACCAAAAGGCAACCCCTTTGGTTGGATAGTCCTACTATGTGGTTAGTAGATTACCCATTTGGATTGGTAAATCTGAAGTAGGTCAAGGCTAACATGGCCCCTACTTAGTACGGTATATCACAAACCAATAGGTTCCATCTCAAAATTCAAATTTTAAAATCTGAAATAAAACTAACCAACCTCCCTAGTGGAGTCAATTAAATAATCAAATCAATCAGCTTCTCCTCAGTGAGATGCAAATCTTTCCAATTTCTCTAATGGAATCAATTCAATCCAACTCGAACTTGCTCCCCTAGTGGAGGTTTCACATTTCTATCCCCAGTGGATTCCAAATTCAAATCCCCTAGTGGATTTCACCACCTCTTATCCCTAGTGGATAACTTGAACCTTTTCCCCTAGCGGAAGGCTCACATGCTCAATCCCTAGTAGATTCCTACTTCACTCTCTTATGTCTTTAACATAAGTGGAGTTGTGTTGCACTAAGCTCTTGATTCCTTCTACACCTCAGGTTTGGGAGCAAATCATTTCTGTTAGTGCTTGCGATCGTTTGAATGTTATTGATCATCTCGATCAACACCAATATGTGCGGTATGTCTTGTCAGTCACACCACACCTATTGGGTGCCCTTGTTGACCTCATTTTTGGAGTGATCCCTCAACTTCTCCATCTTAGACATAGGACTCCTCTAAACACTAAGAGTTCCTTAGTCTTAAGATACTTCTAGTGATTAGGTGAACATTTAACCTAACCCTAGAGACTTAGAAGAGTTAACCATAGGAATAGGTTATGCCTTAGGGGTATTAAGAGGACTTGCCCACCCTATAGCTTGAACCAAATCCTTCCTTCCTTCTTTCAAGTCAAACATTAAATTCAAATCAAATCTCAAATCAATTCCAACTTAATTGATTTTCCCAAATCATAAATCAATTCCAACTCAATTGATTTTCCCAAATCTTAAATCAATTCCAACTTAATTGATTTTCTCAAATCTGAAATCAGTTCCAACTCAATTGATTTTCTCAAATCATCAAATCAATTACAAAATTCAAATCATGAATCAATTCCAAATCAAATGATTGAAACCCATGATTGAATTTAAATCCTAAAAGCTTTCCTAAACCCTTTTGATTTCATCTTATGGACTTAGCTCAAATTCAAATCCAAATTACTCCAAACTTAAAAGATTTTTACATTGCCCATTTATATTCTCATTTATATTCACAAATATAAATGAAAATTCAAATAACCAAAATCAATTCAAAACACAAATCCAAATTTAACCAAAATCCAACTTGTACTCTTTGAAGTCAAATTCTTGAACTTAGCCAAATCATTCTCAAATCAATCCAAACTCTTGGATTTTCTCTTCAAAAAATCTCTCTCTCAATCACATATGCAAATATAAACATAAACTACAATCACCAAACCAAAATCAAACTAACCCAAGTCAAACCCATGTTCACCCTTTTGACTTGAAATTATCAAATGAACCAAAGCCCATTTGACTCCAAATCACTTGCAATTGAATTTATATTTCCATCATAAGTCCATATGTGAGTTCAAACAAACTTGAATCAAGCCTTGATCAAGCCAATTAAGCCATTTAGGCTCAATTGACCTAAAGTAACATAAGGGACATTTTTGAACCAAATTCTAATCCAACCCAAATTGGATTGAACTAAGCCCATCTAAGCCTCACATTATGAGCAACAATCATCATAGGATGATCAATCACTCAAATTGGGTCAAACCAAGTCAAACCTAGATTTTTACTAAGTCAACACTTAGCCCAAATGAAACCTAAACAAGCCAAATTCATTGAAACCATTGATCTAAATCAATCCATAATCAATGACTGAACATGATCAAGCCAAACCAAGCTTAATTGGCCACTTGACCTAAGTTGACCCAAATTGACCTGAAATGTCAAAATGGGTCAAATCTTGATCTAAGCCAAATTGACTGCAGCTAATGGGTCAAATTCACTCTAAATTGATTGTTGAACTTGACCAAAACTTCGATTGACCAATTAGACCCAACTTAGCCCAATTAACCATGAACCCAACTTGACCTAAAAGGTCAAATCAACTTGAAATCAAACCAAATCAAAATTGATTAGCTTGAAATACATTTCAAATGATCAACCAAGCCTAAACCAACCCATGACCTAACCCAATTAGGTCAAATGGGTCAAATTGGTCAACTTGACCCATTTGACCTAAATGAACCTAAATGAACCAAAATCAAATATAACCCAAATTGAACCAAACTAATGATACCCATAGGCTCCAAATGAATATTTGAACTTGACCTAACCCATGGTTTTGACCTAACTTGACCTAAATGGGTCAAATTGAACCAATTCTAACCAAATGAACTCCAAATCACTTGAAATTTTGCCCAACCCATTTTTGAATCATTTCAAATCTGGCCAAATCAAAATCATGGCCAAATGACCACTTTTCCTTTAGGTCAAAGGGTATCCTATGACCAAATTCACTTAGAATTTGGTCATTTCTCTCTCAAGGCCACTTGGCATCCTTCTAGTGGTCCACATGGACACCAAGGGAGGTGGTGAACATCACCCAATGAGCTTGGGTCATCCATGACCCAACCCAAAGTGAAACTAACCCCTCTAATAGAAATTGAGCACTTATATCACCAAATGCACTCACCTAGCACATGGGCACTCACCCTCCTTCCCTCCACTACTCAAAATGACCCACATGGGGTGTTTTTTAGCTCAAACTATGAACTCAATCTCACCCATTGATCAAAAATGGCAAAATTACTCATCACTATCTGATCCAAGGAGGGGGGAGATATACTCCCCTCATTCTCACTCAAATACAAGCATTAATTTTGATAGAGCCAAGGAAGTTAAAACAAAGCTTCTCCAAGCCTTTGCAAGCCATTCCCGAGCTCCCCCATTTCTCCTTCTCGATTTTTCTCAAAGCCAAAATAGGGGAGGTCAATCCCAATCCCAACTCACTCAATTCTCCATCAAAACCAAATTAACCTTGCACACACCATCAGTGGACTTCATCGAGCTCAACCAAGTCATTTCCCAAGTCTCCAAGCCACAGGAAGCATCACCTTGATCAACGCTGATCACCATTGAAGGGGGGCTTGGTCAACCAAACCATCCACTTCAAATCAAGACTCAATACCTTCAACAGGGCTTCGCCTCTACTATACAAAGCTACCTCCTCCATTGAAAGCATCAGTGATAGCCTCCGGTGAGGTAATTACTCAAAGCCATAGCCATAGAAAAAAATGCTTGTTTCTTTTTGAAGAAAAGTGTCATCCCCTAAGATCTTGATCGTTGGATGGGCATCCCCCCTCCTTTCGAAGGTGTGGGATCATTTTGATCCCAATCCAAGCTCGGGTGAGCTTCATCTCTTTTCATTCGTGTAAGAGAAGGATCACACATCATTTGTTCTACGTGATTGGAATAGATGACTGTGATTAGATCACACTAGATTCCATCTGATTTAAGCTTAAACCGTGGGATTAATCCTGGCTGTCTGATCTTAGATCGGACGGCCCTTGGAGAAAGCACATCCACCGCTGGCTGACACAGCAGGAGAATGTGATAACTTAAATAACCCATCCCATCACGACACATGAAAAGCACGCTGTGTCAGCCGCCACGTAACCCGATGGGATTAGGGAGTTAATCAGGCTTAATTAATTCATTTTTAATGCTAAAACTTTCAAAAATTATAACTAATTGTAGAAAAATCCAAAAAAATACAAACTCAAGTTCATTTTAAAGATAATTCAGAGAAGAATAATAGTGATTTTAACTCAATTTGGGTTTTATTGGAAATGTAATTAAGCTAATTACTATTTAATTAATTAGGAAATTAACTCTAAACTTTTTGAGATTAATTAGTGAGAAGACCTCTGCCTCCCATGATTTTCTTAGAATTTATTGCTTGATTAATTAGGAGAATTTCTTATTTCATCCCTAATCACTTTCTTAATTAATTAAATGATTAATTAACATATTAAATAGTGATAAATTCATTAATCAAGCTTGCTAACTATCATTAAACAGTGAATGGACTTAGGGAATGAGATTAGCACTTCTTTTCCAATCTTTTCCACTAAGTTCATTTTAATTAATGGCTTAATCACTTCATTAATTAATTCAATTAATCAAACTCCAAACAAATCATTCCAGAACTTAATCATTTAATTCTTGGTGTTCAATAACCTAAGAGATTTCCAAAGGAAATTATAACCAAACTACATGTGTAGGAGGGTTATAAAGTACTTAATTAAACCCTTTAGCTTAATTAACCAATAATTGTGAGCCAATTGCATTAAGCCCCTTTATTTCTTAGGTGCATTGCTGATTTAATATCCATGTAGTTGCATATCATATGTTAACTCATGATTACTTTGTTAATTATGTTAAAGTGGTGTAGGTAAGAGGTAATTAATGGATTTAATTCATACTTTAACCTAAATAAAATATAAAATCAACATAATTGTTCTAAAATTCAATTCACACACATGGGAGAATGGGTTAAGATCAGCAAACCTTTCTTACATTTCCTAAATCAAATCAAATCAAAAAAATAAAAATCTCATTAAGGAATTTTGATTCATTTTAAATGATCTTATTTCATAGGATTGTCCTTAGGAAGTAATTAGGGTGAATGAAGTCATGTGCTTACATCCCTTTATTTCTTTTCAAGCATGTTAAATATTATTTATCATATGAAATCATGCATTCATTTCTTTAGAAAATTCAATTAAATAAAATGTTTTTTTTATGTTAAATTGCATGTTTTGGCTAAAGTTAAGAATATGAGTAGCTATTATCACTATTAAACCAAAAATTATTTTCAAAACCTATAAATCAAAGATTATGAATAAAGTGATGGTACTTATAAGTACTTATAATCTTGCATGTGATTATAGCATGAGATGTGTATTATGTGATTTTATTTTCATCTCTTAACATGGATTTTAATAGGATTTACAAAGTATATAGTTCATTTGAAAAGAACACAACACTTGCTTAAATCTATTCCTATGCATTTCTATGTTATGACTTAAGAAGGATCTTCACATTTACACATATAAATTATACAACCAAATCAAATATAAATTTCTTGCATAATTCTTCATTTATTTGGTTCTTTTTGTACATTTACATGCATTTAAGAAAAGTGGTATATCAGTCTGGACATTCCAGGACTACGAGGCTTTAAGTTGCTCCAAGTAGGTCTTGTACCTTATGCCCCGGTGTAGAAAATAATGGCATTGTACTCACTTATAACTTTTATACATGTGGATGTGCATTTAATTAATGGATGAGAAATCCCTCTTTTCTACATAATAAAGACATGCATCAATAGAATATCTAAATTTCTAAATCATATCTCTTAGCATTCATCATCAAGGTGTGCTAAAAATTGCATTACATGTATAGATACGCTTATGATTATTCATGTGCAGGGTATACATGATGGAAAGAAATGAATGGGTGTGTGTTATGTGATAATAATCCACCTTAACCAATCCTAAGAGCCCTTTCTTATTGAATATGACTATTTAGGATAAATCTAAACCTAGGATTAATAAAATTACATAATAAAACATTCACTAAAAAAAATTCATTAATGAATCTACCTTTAAAATGCCTTAAGTTAGGGATGAAAGGGTGTTCTCCTCTCTTTTCTTCTCTTCACAACATTTAGTCTCTAAGTGTAGGTTTATTCAAACCAAATCAAATCACTAACTAAAATTAACAAATCAACTAAATCACTTAAACCAAAACCACCATCTAAATTGAATCTTTCACACATAGAAAATTGCAACCTTAAAGCCTAGCTAAGACATGCCACACAAGCCTTAAATGACACACACATTAGGCTAAGTCACCATATCTAGCTCTATGTTAGGATGATGCATGGTTTGATGGCTGATTTTGTTTCCTGGTGTAATGTTTTTAGACTGGATGTTAGTGTGTATGTGCGTAGATTGGATGATATGATGATCTTAGCCTAATCATGTCTTTTGTAGGGGATTGTGCTTGAGGAGCGATGTAATAAAAATATAAATGCTCTTGTTGTGCAAGTCGCTTATACGCTTATGTATAATCCAAACTAAGATAGGTGGGCTTGGTTACCTATGTATGGGGTTCTAAGTCCAACTTATTCATATAATTGCTTGGGTTGTGTGATACGTTTAACTACCATTTGTTTTATAGGTTTAGTTAGATTTATCTTTCCCATTTTAATGTAAATTTTTTAATTAAGATTTGGAATGAATGTTATGGGAGCTTAAGATGAACATTGGTCATAAGACCAAGTCTTATGCACCATGTGATGTCTTTGGAGCAACTATATTCAAATCAAGCCAAAAGGAAGAAAGAAAAGAAGTAAATCAAAATGAAGAATGAAGAATAAAGAATAAAGACCCCCATAACATGAATTTATTTTAATTATAATTATTCATTTGTAATATGGGTTGTATAAGGGTAGAGCTGAGCTACCCATTTTTCTTTTTTGTTTTGTGCGGTGGAGGTCGGCCACATCAGCTTCTTATTCTTTTGCACCAATTTTATAAATTGATTGATGTTTTATTTATGATTGCGCAATTAGGATGGCATGATTTTCCTAATTTCTTCATTATTTGATGAATGGCCTAGATGCGATTAGGCTCTTAGGGAAAAATAAATTTTATATCTAATTAATTAACTCAAAATTAAATTAAATAACTCATGACCTCACCTAAAACCTATGGAGTAAATTAAGATAATAAAAGATTTATCAACCCCTTAGCTGGATGTTGTATGTCTCACATCATGCGTAAATCATATTGCTTCACCATTGTTAATGGAGGGCTTCCACCTTTGCCAGAGAAAATGGCTTGACTTTTGAGAGCCATGGTGGAAACACACCTCCTTCTTTCTGATTTTAGCCCATAACCAATCTTCTCATACATTAGGCATATGAAATCTCATAACCTATGTCAAATAATAATGTCCAAAAATCAAAATAAAACTTAATAAAGTTTGCATTAGATTAGGTCATTATTATGCCCTTCATGATCTAGTTTCTTAGGAAGTGTGTTTAAGGACTTAGTCTCATTTTCAAATAAATAATAGCTTAGCCATCTTGCAAAGCATAAGACTTGCCTACATGTATTTAAAATCAAAGAAAGAGTTAGTTGGCGGCCACCCCTAGGCGGTTGTAAGTCTAACAATCGGGTGATTTATTCTCTCTTTTGGAGGTAAACCATATACTTTTTTTTGCCTTAGATATAGATCATGCTTCAGTACTCACCAGAGCTCCCTAGATTTAGGATCTGAGGTTATTTTTTTCCTTTTGTGGGCTGCAAGCATAAATCCTCTCCTCTTAGGTATTTCTATAATCTTGTATTGTGAAATTGTAAGCCCTAGATTTATAATAAAAATCCAACTCAAAATATATAATTCTCCTCAAATTCAAAAATATAAAGCCTAACCATATGGTAGTCGAGATACTCATTAGGTTTTCTAGTATCATGAGCATCCCCTTCTCATCTTTCTTTGGTTTCGATAATAACTCTCTCCTTTTGCTCACTCCCACTTGATTTTCTAAAAATAACCAATTGATTGAAAGTCCTACCTTTAAAAGCTTTGGAGACAATGATCATTTACCTTAATCTAGAGTATTCCTAAAGAATCTTATTCCTTATGATGTAATTAACTATGGGGGCTTGCCTCCATAGGGAACTTAATGAGCTCAGTTTAAAATAAAACCTATTTTACTTTTTCATGTAAAGTAGGGAAAATATCTATGGTACATTCGAAGACCCATTAGCCTTAGAAGTCCTTATTAGGTGATTAGGTCTATTATAGGATAGTAAATTCTGTCTCTCGAGATATTACATCATTCTTCAATGTCGTATCCGATCACCCGAATAAGTACACCTGCAAATCTACGTGGTGTCCAACCTTCTCAAAAAAAATAAAATAACCACAACAGTAGAGGTTCTCGAAGCAGCTGAGTTTTAGTGTCGCATTGTTGTTCTCGCCACTACACTAGTATGGGTTAATACCCACTCATTGACTTCTTCTAAGGGAAAGGCTACCCTGGCTTTTGGGATAGTCTCCCCTATATATGAGGTAGGGTCTAGCTCCCATACTTCCCCACTGAGCCGAACCCAATGCCGCAAGATGAAGCGATAACATGTGCGCATTACCAAGGAGATGGAGACATTGTGTCACCTTGCAGTAGAGGAGTCACCCAGGGTAGTCTCTCCTTTGCTCACTCAGAACAAGTTCCATCCCCTTTCTGGTTCTGAAGGGGAGGAAGATGTCAGGAAGATTACAGTATCACCTCCACCTCCAGTTCATTATGAGACACCTATCATAGATAGGAGGAGGACATATGCTGGCCTTAGGACAGTTCTGCGCCAAGTTGGTAGGGCTTATGTACGGTTAGAGTCCAATGCCTAGTTTTATCTACTATCAGTCATTCCTCATAGTGTAGGTGAGCAGATCCATCAGGAGAAGGCCAGAGATGCTTGTGTATTAGTTCATATTACTATCAAAGAGAGGTAAAGATATTCCAGCCAGTCAGTAGCCTCTGCCTTTGTAGATTTCTTTGACCTGCGTGCTACCGACGTCGGTTACACTGATAGTATTATATTGACCGGTACTACACATCATGGGAGGAGAGCCCCTGTGTAGAGGGAGTCGGTGTTGTCTCCATCACACTGCTCTACTCCATGTCTACCATCGCCAGTGCAGGTTTCATCTTCTACAATTCCATCCAAAGCCATGAAAGTAACATCAGGGGAGAAGAAAGCCTCACTGGTAATCTAGCTATGAAAAAGGGATCCCATTTAATCTACACCCAGAAGGTGAAGGTGAGCTCTCTTGTTCGACCTCCTACTTCAGTTGCGGTGAAGAGGGAGTGGTGACCTCGTAGCATCATAGTCATGCCTTCACCACCACCACCTCAGTAGATCATGGATATAGCAGTGGCAGAGTCTATTGTCCCCATGGCAGTAGATTCTCCCAAGGGTTGCAATCCATCCGTAATAGTTGACAGCCATGAGCACGTGTCCTCCAGGGTTAGCACTTCAGTAGCAGGGGAGGTCAGGTGCATCTCTGTTCATGAACATGATCCCACCACCGGTCAGCCACGAGAATTTATGCCTGCATAATTGGACCCCCTCCTTGGATGATATCGTAGCACAATATCTCACTGAAAAGAAAGAAATCCTAGGGTATGATTAGTCTGACCTCAAAGAAGAGAAGGTTAGCTTTGACCCCAATGAAGATGATTTGTTGGAAGACTCGGCAAAGGTGCATATGGTTGATACTAGAGGTTCCTTCCTTCAGGATCAGCATAGTTTGGAAGGTGCTACGGCCGAACAGGATGTTACAGCCTATTCGACCCAACGCCTCCTTCAATAACTCAAGTAGAAGGATGAGCAGATTGATAGGATGGGAAAGAGACTTGAAGATTTATTAGCAGTAGTTTTAGCACTTCAGAATCAAGCTCCAACAGTACAACCTACCATTATGGAGACTGGTCAGCCTAAGTTATTGCATCTCCAGGATGAACCCAAGAGTTAGCCTCCAGTAGAGCAAGGTAGCACTAGCTTGTATAGGAAGGTTGTGGACAGTACCTCCATACAAGAAAATGATATCAAACTCATGGTTGAGCAATAAATGAAATAAGAGCTGGCGCAAGCTCGAGGTAGTTCATCAATTCTAAAGGATAGACCCTACCTAGAGGAATTCAATGCTATCCAGTATTCTAAGGGTTTTGTGCCTCCTTCTTTCAAGAGTTTTGATGGCAGTGGGAACCCTCTCCAACATATAGTGCACTACAGGGCCAGGTGTTATAACACTGGTGGTAGCGATGCACTATTATTACATCCCTTTGTTAGCAGTTTAGCAGGCAAAGCTTTTGACTGGTATGTTGAACTCCCCAATGATTCAATAAAGACTTTTATTGAGTTGGAGTAATTCTTTATTAAGAGGATTGTTGGAGCTCAGCAAAGGATAACTATGGGTGATCTCATTATAGCACAACAACACCCTGGTGAGTCCCTCGTTGATTATATTCTTAGATGGAGTAATTTGAGTATGAAATGTGAACCACAACTGTCTGAATAGCATGCTACTAAAATTCTATTAAAGAATATTCATGGCTTGGTTGCCTTCATGCTTAAGGGTTTCACCATTAAGACATTTGAGAAGTTAATTAACAAAGCGTCGAGTCTACAAGGAGAGGCCAAACAGTTGCCTTTTCAAGATCAGTCAGCAAAGCCAAAGTCGTAGAAAGACTATGAAAAGAAGTCAGGGGCAGTAGCAACATTGGATAAGGGGAAGAAATCGGCTAGAGATCAGTATTAGAGACCTTGAGCTCCACAGCCGTCACTTCCACCTCGTTTATGACTGCCTAGGTTATCTTATCGACCACCATAGTAGCCTCCATGGCCTTCGCCACCTCCTTCTCATCCATACTCTCAACAGTGGTATACATACCCTCCCCCAAGTAGCTATCATCCACTAACTCAACCTTATTCATTTAAAAAAGAGGTAGTCAAGAAAATCTTTAAGAACCTCTTGGAGAAACCTAATTTTCAACTACCCAAGCCTAGAAAGTCAGAGGAAGTGGGCATGAGTAATGATCATAACTTTTACGCCTACCACTGCATGCTAGGCAAGTAGAGCAATCTTTAAAGTCTTGTAGCTATGCTTTTGAAGGATTGCTTCACATTTAAGGATTGCCTAAAGCATAGCTACAAGTCAGGTGCTATAGTTATCCCTAAGGAAAATCTAAAAGAATAACCATCCAGTTCTATTAGGGTAATCCTTGGGGATATATGTGATCCTCTTAAAATTAAAGAAGGTTGGGATATCTCTTTATCCTGAACCTTTAAAAAGATTGTTTCTAAAATCAAGAAACTTTCCTTATAGGTGCCTAAGGTAGCTCAAACCTCCAACATCAAGGAAGGTTCGCAAGTTGCCAAAGATAACGTAAGAAAAGTGGGAGCTCAATAGCGGAGAAGCCATACTTCAGGGATAGCCAAGTAGAGCCCATCGAGAGTCCGACCTCCATTCGCCTTTGCGACTACTTGACATTTCTACTTCATCTAGTTCTTCTTCTAGTAGACATCTTATATTAGCAGATGAGGGCATCAAAACCCTCACCCCACTTACTTTACTAGATTTCTACTATGTGCCTCCTTTTAAATCTAAATCAAGGAAAAAAGCTAGTTTGAATTATATCTATGCCACTTCTAAGGGGTTTTTTGATTCTACTATTTTAGAAAACTCTTCTAGTCTTAATAGTTATTAATAACTCCGATCATTATCTTTCTGATTCAGAAATGGACTTTCCTTTACTGAATACTACGGGTTCACCTCTTGAGATAGACTTGGAATCATCTGATTCTGAGGGTCATATAGGAGAAGTTGTAGGTATGCCTAACGAGTAGGTAGAATCTTCCACTAAAATGCCACAATAGATCACCGAAGTTAACCTCCGTAGTGGCAAGGTTCTACCTCCTAGGAAAGCACCTCAAGATAAAGGAAAATAAGTCATTGGTACCAATGAGCAAGAAGGCCCTCCACAAGATGCTCCACCCATGGATATGCTTATGGAGGATCAACCTAAAGTTGATTATAATATCCTAGCTCACCTAAGAAAGTTGCCAGCTAAGTTAAGCATATATGATGCCCTTGTCTTATCCAAATAGAAGAGGGAATCATTTATCAAGGCTCTCCTTGATCCAGAGATATGCTTAGCTCAGTTGACCACTGTTGAGAGGAGTCACATTATTCAAGAGAAGCCCAGGGAGTCACTTTCATCGATGAAGACCTTCTTCTGGGGGACATGGAGCACAACCGACTCCTCTACATCATAGTGGATATGGGAAGATTCAGACTTTCTAGGGTGTTGGTTGATCTGGGCGCATTGGTGAACATTATGAGCCTGAAATCCCTTGCCTATTTAAATATTGACATCTCTAAACTCTAAGGAGATTGGATGATGTTTAGAGGAATCAATGAACAGGGCAAGAGGGCATTAGGCTCCATAGTGTTACCTTTGGAAATAGGAAGACTTAAGCCAAGTTATGCATAATTGATTCAAATATATCATTCACGCTTTCCTTGGTAGGCCTTGAATAGACTAGAAAAAGATTATTCCATCCTCCCTTCATCAATGCATCAAGTTTCAAAGAGATGGAATTGAATACTGTGTCAAAGGAGATGAAAGCTATTTTTAGTTAGAGAGGTCAAGATATATGAGGATGCGACCTACAATCTTTCTAAAAATCACAATGTCTATTCTCAAACTTGATCAAAATTCAAATACAAAAGAAAAAAAAAAGAAGAAAATGAAAAAGAAAAAGAAAAATAAAAAGAAGGTACAAGTGAGCGAGAAAGGGACACCGAGGAAGAGGTAGTGCCGCATGATACATTCCACCATATGAACATATGGGTGGGATGACTAAACCTCCACCAGGTAGAGGTAGAGGTAAATACAGAGGTAGTTCTAGAGGTGGAAAACCCCCTGGTTGGCGGCTAGCCAACAGGGGCTATGTTCTAGTTCACAGGAGTTCCCTTGCTATTTACATAGACTCAGAATCTAGCTCAGAGGATGAGTCTCATGTGATTAGCACACCAGCCAACCCATCTTAGCAGGTCTCATTGGAGGTGACACTCGAGAGACAGTGATGAAGATCGGGTCTCCAAGTAAAGCATGAATGTATTCGAATTAGGATTATGTAAAATCAATAGGCAGCAGTTGAAAACTTTAGCTCTAACCCCACTTTCTTCTCAAAAAGTTGAGAGTTTAGTAGTTAAGGAAGCCCCTAGGCCTTCCATGGAAGTTAAGCCAAAGCGATTCCTATTGGGATCATCATCCTCAAGTCTAGAAGTAGATGTAGAAATTGAGAATAATTCATATTAAGATTTAATGGAATTACCTTTTGATTGGTACTCGCCTTTTGTTCATAATATTGCAAAGAAATATTTGATTCCTTATACATGGCCCAGGCACAGGTTCAAGTATTTTGAGAAGCTATGGGACAACAAAGGTAGGGATGCATAATCAAGACCAGGACTGGGATTCGGTACAGTTGGTCCAGTCGGCGATGATGGTTACTGCTTAGTTGTCACCAATCATTTAAAATCTAATAGGATCTTCTCAAACCACACTAACTCTTAAGAGGAGGTGTATTTAAAAACTTTAGATAATCTTGATGATATTCAGATCAAAGATGCTCCTCCAAAATTTGAAGAGGAAATCCATTCAACTATCGATAAGCTCAAAGAAATCACTCTCAGGATAGAAGAAGATCCATGCTCTACATACATCAGCTCTCTATTAAATGAAGAAGAAACTAATGACTTAGTTAGGCTATTGACTGAGTTTAAGGACTGCTTTGTATGGAGCTATGAAGAGATGTCTGGATTATCTCCTAACATAGCAGTCCATAAACTAGCAATAGACCTTAACGCTAGCCCTATCAAGAAAGCTCCTAGACGCATGCGATTAGAAATCGAACAATAGGTCATTTTTGAAGTCAAGAAACTAATCGATGCTGGCTTTATCAGGAAAGAAAAATACCCTTCCTGGTTAGCTAGTGTCATCTTAGTTAAGAAAAAGAATGCCCAAATTTGCATATGCGTCGATTTCAGGGACTTAAATAAGGCATGTCCTAAGAATGAATTTCCACTTCCTATACTAGAATTAATGGTGGACATTGCATCATCTCATGCAGTATTCTCCTTTATGGATGGGTCATCTAGCTACAACCAAATCAAGATGGCCCCCGAGGACAAAAGAAACACTGCTTTTTGAACCTCTATCAGAATCTATCGTTATAAGGTCATGCATTTCGACCTTAAAAATACTAGTGCTACATAACAACATGCCATGACTCAGATCTTCTATGAACTCATTCATTATCAAGTTCAATACTATATTGATGATCTAGTAGCCAAAAGTAAAGAAAAGGAAGACAATCTCTTTGAGTTGAGAGTAGTTTTTGAATGGTTAAGACAATTCAATCTCAAAATGAACCCCCTGAAGTGTGCATTTGGAGTAACTTCAGGGAGATCCTTGGGTTTGTTGTCCAATATGGGGGAATAGAGATAGACTTAGAAAAGATCAAAGCTATCTTAGAAATGCGACCCCTAAAAGTCTAACCCAACTCAGATTATTCCAAGGGCGGTTGGTGGATATAAGATGCTTTATCTCTAATATATCGGGGAGATGCAAGCCACTTTCAGCACTTGTCAAAAAGGATGCTAAGTTCAAGTGGGATGACAAGTGCCAACATGCTTTCGAAGACATCAAACAATATTTAGTGAAACCACTAGTTCTAGCAACCTCTATCCCGGGCAAGCCACTTATCCTCTACACTACTGCATTGGGCTTCCCTTGGCACTTGTTGGCTCAAACCAATGAAAAAGGGAAGGAGAATGCTCTCTACTACCTTAACCATCGTCTGATCCCTGTTGAACAAACTACCAACCTATGAAGAAATATTGCCTAGCTTTAATCTTTGCATCCCAAAAGCTACGACAATACATGCTTTCTCATAAGGTGAACTTGATTTCAAGAACCAATCCACTACAGTATCTCATGACCTAGCTGATGTTATCTAGATGGTTTGCACATCTCAGTTTGATATTACATTCGTACCCCCTCCATACGGTGAAAGGATAGGTAGTAGAAGATTTTCTAGCAGCAGTGTAGAGGATAAGTGGCTTGCCTGAGATAGGGGCTGCTAGAACTAGCAGCTTCACCAAATACTGCTTGATGTCTTCAAAGGCATGCTGGCACTTATTATCCCACTTGAACTTAGCATCCTTTTTGAGAAGTGCTAAAAATGGCTTGCATCTCCCCGATAGATTGGAGATAAAGAATATTAGATACGCCAACCACTCTTAGAATGGTCTGAGTTGGGTTAAACTTTTAGGAGGTGGCATTTCTAAGATGGCTTTGATCTTTTTGGGTTTATCTCTATTCCCTGGTGTCGAATAATAAACCCAAGGAACTTCCCTGAAGCTACTCTGAATGCACACTTCAAGGGATTCATTTTGAGGTTAAATTGTCTTAGCCATTCAAAAACTACTCTCAAGTCAAAGAGATGGTCTTCCTTTTCTTTACTTTTGACAACTAGATCATCAACATAACATTCAACTTGATGATGAATGTGTTCGTTGAAGATCTCAGTCATGATCCATTGGTATGTAGCACCAGCATTTTTAAGGCCGAAAGGCATGAACTTATAACAAATGATTCTGATTAGGGTTTAAAAAGTAGTGTTTCTTCCATCCTCGAGGGCCATCTTGATTTGGTTGTAGCCAGATGACCCATCCATGAAAGAGAATACTGCATGAGATGAGGTGATGTCCACCATTAATTATGGCATAGGAAGTGGAAATTCATCCTTAGGCATGCCTTATTTAAGTCCCTGAAATCGACGCATATATGAATTTGGTCATTCTTTTCTTTAACTAGCACGACATTGGCTAACCAGGTAGGGTATTTTTCTTCCCTGTTGAAACCAGCATCGATCAGTTTCTTGACTTCAAAAATGACTTATTGTTCGATTTCTAATAGCATGCATCTAGGAGCTTGCTTGATAGAGTTAGTGTTAGGGTATATTGCTAGTTTATGGACTGCTACATCAGGAGATAATCCAGGCATCTCTTCATAACTCCATGCATAGTAGTCCTTAAACTCAATCAATACCCTAACTAAGTCATTGGTTTCTTCTTCATTCAATAAGGAACTGATGTATGTCCAGCATGGATCTTCTTCTGTCTCGAGTTTAATTTCTTTGAGCTTGTCGATAGTTGAATGGATTTTCTCTTCAAATTTTGGAGGTGCATTTTTGATTTAAAGATCATCTCGATCTTCTAAAGTTTCTAAACACACTTCCTCATAAGAGTTAGTGTGGTTTGAAAAGAACCTATCAGACTTTAGATGATTGGTGACAACTAAGAAGAAATCATCATCGGCCACAAATCTAGTCCTCATTTTGATTGTGCATCCTTGTTGTTCCACCTCTTAACTTGTGCTTGGACCATGTATAAGAATCAAACCTTTCTTTGCAAGATTATGAACACAAGACGAGTACCAATCAAATGGTAATTCCATTAAATCTTTATATGAATTATCCTCAAGTTCTACATCAGCTTTTGTACTTGAGGATGATGATCCTAATAGGAATCTCTTCAGCTTGACATCCATGGAAGACTAGAAGCTTCCTTAACTACTAAACCTTCAATTTTTTGAGAAGAAAGTAAGGTTATAGCTAAAGTTCCCCAACTGCTGCCTGATAGATTTACATAATTGTGATTCAAATATAATCATGCTTTGCTTGGAGGCTTGGTCTTCATCATTATTTGGCTCGAGTGTCACCTCTAATGAAACCCACTGAGAGGGGTTAGCTGGTATGCTAATCACATGAGACTCATCCTCCGAGCTGGGTTCCAAGTCTATGTGAATAGCAGGAGTACACCTGTGACCTGAACATAACTCCTGTTGGCTGGTCACCAACCAAGGGGTATTCCACCTCTAGAACTGCCTCTATATCTGCCTCAGCCTCTACATGGTGGAGGTTAAGTCATCCTACCCATATGTTTGTATGGTGGAACGAACTATGGGCAGAATGTGACATGCGGCTCTACTTCTTCCTTGATGTCCTTTTCTCGCTTAGTTATACTTTCCTTTTTCTTTTCTTTTTCTTTTTCTTTTTATTTTCTTCTTTTTCTTTTTCTTTTGTATTTGAATTTTGGTCAAGTTCATGATAAAATGTGTTTTGAGGAAGATAGTAGACCGCATTTTCATATATCTCGGCCTCTCTAACTGAAAATGGCTTTTCATCTCCTTTGACACAATATTTGATCCCATCTCTTCGAAACTTGATGCATTGATGGAGAGAGGATGGAATCATCTTGTTCTGGTATATCCAAGGCCTACTGAGCAAAGCAGTGATCAAAGTATTCAAATCAATTATATAAAACTTGGTTTTAGTCTTCTAGTCACTTATCTCTAAAGGTAACACTATGGAGCCTAAAGCCCTCTCAGCCTGTTCATTGAATCCTCTCAATATCATCTGATCTCCTCAGAGTGCAGAGATGTCAATCTTCAAAAAGGTAAGGGTCTTTAAACTCATAATGTTCACCGATGCATGTAGATCAACCAAAACTCTTGAAAGTCTGAATCTGCCCATATCTACTGTGATGTAGAGGGGACGGTTATGCTCCATGCCCCCCAGAGAAGGTCTTCATTGGTGAATGTGACTCCCTAGGCTTCTCTTGAAAAATGTGCCTTCTCTCCAATAGTGGTCGACTGAGTTAAGCATATATCTGGATCAAGGAGAGTCTTGATTAATGATTTCCTCATCTCTTTGGATAAGATAAGGGTATCATATATGCTTAGTTTAGATGGCAACTTTCTTAGGTGAGCGAGGACATTGTAATCAACTTTGGGCTGATCCTCCGCAAGTATATCCATTGGTGGAGCATCCTGTGGAGGGGCTTCTTGCTCATTGGTACCAATGACTTATTTTTTCTTATCTTAAGGTGATTCCCTAAGAGGTAGAACCTTGCCACTATGGAGGTTAACTTTGGTGATCTCTTGTGGCAGTTTAGTGGAATATTCTACCTGTTCGTTAGGCTCACCTACGCTTCTCCTATAGGACCCTCAGAATCAGATGATTCTAAGTCTATCTCAAGAGGTGAACCTATATTATTCAGAGAAAAGTACATCTATGAATCAGAAAAGGATGATAGGAGTTGTTATAATTATTTAGACTTGAAGAGTTTTTTAAAAGAGTAGAATCAGATAACCCATCAGAAGTGACATAGATGTAATTCAAACATGCTTTAATTCTTTGATTTCTTGGATTTAGAAGGAGGTACATAGTAGAAATATAGTAAAGTAAGTGGGGTGAGGGATTTGATGCCCTCATCCGCTGATACAAGATGTCTACTAGAAGAAGAGCTAGCTGAAGTAGAAGTGATGGCTGAAGTTGTAGATGCAACGGGAATGGAGGTCGGGCTCTGGGTGGTTGCACCAGCTATCCGCAAGTGTGGGCTACCTGTGCTAAGCTCCCACTTTCTTTAAGTTATCTTTGGTAACCTTTCTTGATGTTGGAGGTTTGTGCTGCCTCGGGCACCTACAAGGAAAGTTTCTTGGTTTCTGAAATAATCTTTTTAGAGGTTTGGGATAAGGAGATATCCCAAACTTCTTTTATTTTAAGAGGATCACATGTATCCCCAAGATTACCCTAACATAACTGGATGGTTGTTCCACTAGATATTCCTTTGGGATAACAATAGCGCCTGTCTTGTAGCTATGCTCAAGCCAATCCTTGAATGTAAAGCAATCCTCTAAAAGATGGCCTAGCATGTGGTGGTAGGGAAAAAAATTAGGATCATTACTCCCAACCACTTCCTCTGGCTTTCTAGGCTCGGGTAGATGAACATCAGGTATCTTTAAGAGGTTCTTAAAGATTTTCCTGTCTACCTCCCTCTTAACTGAATAAGGTTTATTTAGTTTATCTAAAAGAGCAGGTGGATGGTAACTACCTGAAGGAGGGTATGTGTACCGCTGCTATGAGTATGGCTGAGGAGGAGGTGATGAAGGCTGCGGAGACTATTGTGGTAGTCGGTAGGATGGCATAGGCAGTGATAGAGGAGGTGGAAGTGATAGCTGTGGAGCTCGAGGTCTCTCATACTTTTCTAGCTAGTTGCTTCCCCTTGTCCAATGCTGCTACTATCCATGGCTTCATTTCATAGGCCTTCTGTGGCTTTGGCTTTGATGATTGATCTTGAAAATGTAATTGTTTGGCCTCTCCTTATAGATTAACAGCCTTGTTGATTAGTTTCTCAAATATCTTGATGGTAAAATCTTTGAGCATGAAGGCGACTGGGCCATGAATATTCTTTTGTAGAATTTCAATGGCATGATGTTCAGATAGTTACGGTTCATATTTGATACTCAAATTGTGCCATATGAGAATATAATCAATGAAGGACTCACCGGGGTGTTGTTGTGCTACAATGAGATCATCCACAGTTACTCTTTTCTGAGCTCCATTAAACCTCTTAATAAAGTGTTGCTCCAACTCAGCAAAAGTCTTCACTGAACCATTGGGGAGTTCATCGTACCAATCAAAGGCTATACCCGCCAATCTATTGAAAAAGAGCCAGAATAGTAACGCATCGCTACCACCAACGTTGCAACAGCTGGCCCTGAAGTACGCTATATACTAGCGTGGGTTCTCGCTGCCATAAAAACTCTTGAAAGATGGAGGCACAAAACCTTAGGATATTGGATAGCATCAAATTCCTCTGGGTGGGGTCTACCATTTGGAACTAACGATCCTCCTCAGGCTTGTGCCATTGGTTCTCTCACTTACTGCTCAACTATGATTTTAATATCTTTTTCTTGTACGGAGGTACTGTCCACTACCTTTCTATACAAGCTAGTGCTGCCTTACTCTACTGGAGGTGAAGTCTTGGCTTGATCCAGGACATGCAATAACTCAGGCTAACTGATCTCTACAATAGTAGGATGTGCTGCTAGGGGTTGATTTTGAAGTGTTAAGACTATCGCTAGAAAATCTTCTAGCCTCTTTCCCATCTTGTCAATCTGCTCATCCTTCTATTTAAGTTGTTGAAGGATATGTTGGGTTGAATATGCCGTATCATCCTGTTCGACTGTGACACCTTCCAAACTCTGGTGATCCCGAAGGAGAGAACCACTAGTGCCAATCATATGCACCTCTGCTGAGTCTTCCAACAAATCATCTTGTTGGGATTAAAGTTAACCTTCTATTCCTCTAGGTCAGACTAGTCGTACCGTAGGATTTCCTTCTTCTCAATGAGATATTGTGCTACGATATCACCTAGGGAGTGGTCCAACTGTGCAGGCACAAATGATTGTGGATGACTGGTGGCGGGATCATGTTCATGAACAGAGACACATCTGACCTTCCCTGCTACTAGAGAGCTAATCTTGTGAGGACTACGCTCACTATAGGATACATTCTCATGGCTGTCATCTGTCATGGGTGTTGTGTTGCTCATAGGAGGATCTATCACCATGGGGATAATAGTATTATCTCCTTCTCCCTTTGCTGCTGCTATCTCCATTATTTGTTGTGATGGTAGTGGTGATGGCATGACTACGATGCTTCGAGGTCGCCACTCCCTCTTCACCACAATTAAAGTAGGAGGTCAAGCAGGAGAGCTTGGCCTTGCCTCAGTCAGTAGTGTAGATGAAATGGGATCTCTTAGTCATAGCCGGATCACTAGTGGGGCTTTCTTTTCCTTGGATGCTGTCTTAATGGCTTTTGATGGAACTGTGGAAGATGGAACTTGCACTGGTGATGGAGGATGTGGAGTAGAGCAGTGTGGTGGAGACACCACTGACTCTCTCTGTGCGGGAGCTCTCTTCCCATGATGGGTAGTATCAGTCAATAGAATGCTATCAGTATGATTGGCACAGGTAGTACACTAATCGAGGAAATCCATGAGGGTCGAGGCTGCTGACTGTTTAGCGTACCTTCGCCTCTCCTTGCTAGTAACATGTACTAATACACGGGCCTCCCTGGACCTCTCTTGCCAGATATACTCCCCTACGCTATGAGGGATGAACAATCATAAATCAAATTGGGCCCCAGACTTTGACCATCTGTAAGTCCCGCCAACTTGATGCAAAACTGTCCTGAGGCTAGCATACAACCTCCTCCTATCTCTGGTAGGAGCCTCATACTGAACTGCAAGTGGAGCTGACACTGTAAACCTCCTAACAACTTCCTCTCTAATAGATTCAGAGAGAGGATGGAACTTATTTTGTGTAATCAGAGGAGAAACTATCCTGGGTGACTCCTCTACTACAACCTGAGAGATTGCCTCCATCTCCTTGGCTATGCGCACATGATGGCACTTGATCTTGCAACATCTATTCCAAGCTAAGTTCTGCTATGAAGAGCAGTATGGGAACTTGGCCCTACCTCATAGGTAGGGAGACTATCCCTGAAGCTAGGGTAGTCTTCCCCTTGGAAGAAGCAAACGAGTGGGTGCTAACCCATACTGGGGCAGTAATGGGAACAACTGAACGAACGGGCACTAAAATTGCAACTGTCGTGGGAACTTCCACTGTCTTCCTCTTTTGTGAGGGAAACTCAGAAATTGAAGGCATCCCAACATGGATGACTGGCTTCTTCACAGTTGCCACACTGCTACTGAAGGTTATGAAAGTTACCTCCTCATAAGGGATCCTAGCCCCCTCAAATCCTCAGCCAAAGTGAATCAGATGGGCAAAATCAATTTGTGGGAGGTTGGTCCGATCCAAGGCCAAATCCATCCCAAAAGGAAAAAATAAAGGCATACTTCTAGGCATCAATTTGAAATATATTGAACTTGACTAAAAAATTGACTGAAACTGAACTGAAGTTCTGCAATAAGTGAAAATAAACTCGAATCAGATCTTCTGCTTTTGTATTCTGCTTAGCTTTTTGAATATGATTTTAGAATTTGAACCTATGCTCAACAATTGAAATATGTTAAGTGGGGTTCATTGATTTTAAGAGAGAGATTTTGAATGAATTGGGGAGGAGATTTTTGAATTTAGAATTCATTTTCAATAAAGTTGATCATGTTGAAAATGGGTTTAAATATTTTGAAGAGATTTTTGAGTTTAGAATCCATTTCCAACAAATTCGTGTATGTTGAAAATAGGTTCAAATATTTTGAAGAGATTTTGACCCATCCATTGGTTCATATTTGAGTTTGATTTTTATGTTTGGGGACCCTTTATTTAACAAATTTGAGTATGTTAAATAGACGGTCAATTGATTTTTTTTTTTGATTTGTGATTTTGGAATCTACTCACTTAGCAAATTTGGGTTTGCTAAATGAGAAGTTTGAAAACAATTTTCTTCTTTTGCTTGTTTGCTTATGATGTGAATCATGTGTGAATTTGGAAATAGAATCTTTACTTAGCAAATTTTTGTATGCTAAATAAAGTTCAAATGTATTTGATTTTTTTGAAAAAGAGGATCTTTACTTAAAAAATTTGTGTATGCTAAGTAAAGCCCAAATGTGTTTGATTTTGTTAGTTTGATTTTGAAAAGAGGATCTTTACTTAACAAATTTGTGTATGCTAAGTAAAGTCCAAATGTGTTTGATTTTGTTATTTTGACTTTAAAAAGAGGATCTTTACTAAGCAAATTTATGCATGCTAAGTAAAGTCCAAATGTGTTTGATTTTGTTGTTTGATTTTGGAAAGGGGAATTTTACTTAGCAAATTTGAGTGTCCTAAATAAAGAATCCAAATGTGTTTGATTTTTGTGATTTTGCAAAGAGGATCTTTACTTAGCAAATTTTGGTATGCTAAATAAAGAATCCAAATGTGTTTGATTCTTGATTTTGAAAGTGGGATTTTTACTTATTAAATTTGTTTATGCTAAATCAAAATTCAAATGTATTTGATTTTTGTGATTTTTAGAAAGGGGGTCTTTACTTAGCAAATTTGGGTATGCTAACTGAAGATCCAAATGAATTTTATTTTATTTTAATTTTTGAAAAGAGGATCTTTACTTAGCAATTTTGGGTATGCTAAATAAAGTCCAAAATGTTTTTATTTTGATTTCTGAAAGAGGATCTTTACTTAGCAAATTTGGGTATGCTAAATAAAGTCCAAATGTGTTTGATTTTGTTTTGATTTAAAAAGAAGATCGTTACTTAGCAAATTTGTGTATGCTAAATAAAAGATCCAAATGTGTTTAATTTTTGTGAATTTGAAATGACGATATTTACTTAGCAAATTTGGGTATGCTAAATAAAGAATCCAAATGTGTTTAATTTTTGTGATTTTGAAAGTGGGATTTTTACTTATCAAATTTGTGTATGCTAAATTAAAATCCAAATGTGTTTGATTTTGTGTTATCTTTGAAAAAGGGGGTTTTCATTTAACAAATGTGGTATGTTAAATGGAATCCAAATTATTTTTCTTTTGAAAAATGAAACTCTCATTTGATAAATTTGGGTATGTCAAATGTAATTTTAATGTATTTTGATTTTCATAATTTTTTGCAAAGTAGATTTCCATTTAACAAATTTGGGTATGTAAAATGGAAGTCAATTTTAATTTTTTTTTTGTTTTGAAGATGAAGTTTTTGTGTGTGATTTATTTATTTTTGTAAAGATGGAAATTCCAACTTAACACATGTGGAATGTGTTGAGTGGAGTGATTTTATTTTAAGGCAAAGCCTCCATTCAACAAGTTTGGGCATATTGAATGAAGAGGCTTATCTTCAAATTTGTAATTTTTTTGAAAAGGAAGAAATTCCAACTTCAACATGTGTAAGATATATTGAATTGGAGTTTCAATTTCATGATATGATTTTATTTGGAAGTGAAATCTTCATTCTATAAATTTGGGTATATTGAATAAGGATGTTCATTTTGAAATATGTACTTTTTGATAGATGTTCTTTTTTTGGTTTGGAAATGTTCCTACATGTAACAATCTTGAAGAATGTTAGATGAGGTTAAGTTATGTATATGTTTTGTGAAAACTTTTTGTGCAAATATTTTTATTGTGTGAATTTTGGAAAAGTGCTTTTTGAAAAGTGATATTTTTTTATAAAGGATTTATTTTTCTTTATTTTTGGAATGAACTTTACCTTACCATAAGCACAGTAAGAAAAAGGTCTTTAGTCATATCTTTTTATTAAATTTTGTTATCACCTATTGGGGGACCCAACAGGGGTTTTAAGATCTACATGGAGTGAGGTCCTAAAACCTAAAGGATGTTGGCTAGCTTAGCTTAAGAATAAAATGAGCTAAGTGCCAACAAAAAAAGAAGGATAGTCTCAGACTCATATGAAATACAAATCCACTATCGATACTTGGAGACAATAATCATTTACCTAAGATGGAGAGAGGAATCATCCCCAGTGGAGTCACCAAAAAAATCTGTGGTATTTTATTTTTATTTCTCAAACTTTGAGAATTTGAAAAATAAAATAGTGTATTTGTTAGGACACCACATAGATCCATAGATGAACTTATTAGGGTGATCGGGTACGACATTGAGGAATGATGTACTATCTTCAGGGACAAAAGTTAACATCCTACAATGGACCTAATCACCTAATAAGGACTCCTCAGGACAATGGGTCTTCGAATGTACCAGAGATTCTTCCCCTACTTTATATGGAAAAGTAATGTAGTTTTATTTTAAGTTGAGTTCATTAAGTTCCCTATGGAGATCAAGCCCCATAGTTAATTACATCCTAAGGAATAAGATTCCTTATGAATACTCTCGATTAAGGTAAATGATCATGTCTCCAAATATTTCAAAGATTGAATTATCAATCAATTGGTTATTTTTAGGAAATCAAGTGGGATTTGAGCAAAATGAAAGAGTTATTTTCGGAACCAAAGGGAGATGAGTAGGGGATGCTCATGACACTAGGAAGCCTAGTGAGCATCCCAAACTATCCTATGGTTAGGCTTTACAATTTTTGAAATAGAGGTGAATTATATATTTGAGTTGAATTTTTATTAGAAATCTAGGGCTTACAATTCCATGACACAAGGTTGTGGAAATGCCTAAGAGATGAGGATTTATGCTTGTAGCCTGCAAAGGCAAGAAACAACCTCAGATCCTAAATCTAGCGAGCTTTGGCAAGGGCTAGAGCATGACCTAAATCTAAGAAGAAAATGGGTATATGGTTTACCTCCATAAAAGGAAATAAACCGCCCAATTATTGGACTTACAATCGCTTGCGGGTGGCCGCCAATGAACTCCTCCTGTGATTTTAAATACATGTAGGCAAGTCTTATTCTTTGTAAGATAACTAAGTTATTATTTATTTAGAAAGGAGACTAAATCCTTAAATACACTCCCTAAGAGACTAGATCATGAAGAGCATGAGTAATGACTTAATCTAATGCAAATTTTTTAATAATTTATTTGACATGAGCAATGGGATTCATATACCTAATGCATGAGAAATTGGTTATGGGCCAAAATCAGAAAGAAGGAGGTGTGTTTCCACCATGGCTCTCAAAGGTCAAGCCATTTTCTCTAGCAAAGGTGGAAGCTCTCCATTAGCAAGAGTGAAGTAAGATGATTTTTATGCATGATATGAGACATACAATATCCAACTAAGGGGTTGCTAAATTTTTTATTGTCTTAATTTATATCATGGCTTTAGGTGAGGTTATGAGTTATTTAATTTTAATTTTGAGTAAATTAATTGGATAAAAAAATTATTTTTCCCTAAGAGTCTATTCGTATCTAGGCCATTCATCAATCAATGATGAAACTAGAAAAATCATGCCATCTTAATTGCAAACATCAAATAATTTTATAAAGCTAGTGCAAAAGAATAAGATGTCGATGTGGTCGGGCTCCATAGCACAAATCTGAAAAGAAATGGGTAGCCGAGCTCTACCCTTATACAACCCAGATTACAAATGAATAATTACAACTCTGAAGGAATTTTTAATGGGGGTCTTCATTCTTCATTTCTTCATTTCTTTATTTCTTCATTTCTTTCCATCTTTTGGTTGGTTGGGATGTAGTTTGCTCCAAGCCTTCACATGGTGCATATGACTTGGTCTCATGACCAATGTTCATCCTAATCCCCCATAACATTCATTCCAAATCTTAATTGCAAAATTACATGAAAAAGGGAAAGATAAATCTAACTAAACCTGCAAAATAGAGTTTAGCTAAACATACCACACAACCCAAGTATGTATATGAATAATTTAGACTTAGCAGCCCACATATGGGTAACCAAGTCCACCTGTCCTAGTTTGGATTATGCATAGGGGTATAAGAAACCTGCACAACAATAGCATTTATATTTTTATTACAGCGCCCCTTAAGACAATCCCCTGTAGAAGACATGATTAGGCTAAGATCGTCCTGCCATCCAGTCTACGCACATACACCCTAACTTTAAGTCTAAACATTACATCACAAAACAAAATCAACATCAAACCATACACCGCCAAAACATAGAGCTATAAATGGTGGCTTAGCCTAATGTATGTGCCATTTAAGGCTTATGTTGCAAGTCTTACCTAGGCTTTAAGGTTGGAATTTTCTAAGTATGAGAGATTCAATTTAGAAGGGTGGTTTCATTTTAAGTGATTTAGTTGATTTGTCAATTTTATTTGATGATTTGATTTGATTTGAATGAACCTATATTTACTTATTAAATATTGTGAAGAGAAGAAAAGAGAAGAGAACTTCTCTTTCATCCCTACCTTAAGTAATTTCCAAAGTAGATTCAATGATGATTTTTCTTTAGTGAATGTTTTATTATGTGTTTTAATTATTCCTAAGTTTATATTTACTCTAAATAGTCCTATTCAATAAGAAAGGCATCTTAGGATTAATTAAGATGAATTACTATCGCATAACACACAACTATTTATTTCTTTCCATCATGTATATCATGCATATGAACGATCCTAAGCATACCTATACATGTAATCCAAATTTTAACACCTTGATGATGAATGCAAAGGGATGTAGTTTAAGGAAATTTGGATATTCCATGAATGCATGTTTTTATTATGTAAGAAAGAGGGACTCTTTTATCCATTAATCAAATGCACATTCACATGTATAAAAGACATAAGTGAGTACAACGCCATTGTTTTCTACACCAGGGGGTAAGGTACAAGACCTACTTGGGGCTACTTAAACTCTCGTAACCCTGGGATGTCCAGACTAATAGATCACTTTTCTTAGATACATGTGAATGTACAAAAGGAAACAAATGGATGAAGAATCATGAAAAATATTTTGTTTTATTTGGTTGTGCAATTTACATGTGTAAATGTGAAGATCCTCCTTAAGTCATAACATAGAAATGCAAAGGAGTAGATTCAAGTAAGTGTGGTGTTCTTTTCAAATGCACTATACACTTTGCAAATCCTATTCAAATCCATGTTAAGATAAGAGAAGAAAATCACATAAAACATATCTTATTTTATAATCACATGCAAGCTTATAAGTACTTATAAGTAGCATCACTTCATTTATAATCTTTGATTTATAGGTTTTGAAAATAATTTTTTAGTTTAATAGTGATAATTGCCACTCATATTCTTAACTTTAGCCAAAATATGCAATTTGACATAAAAAGAAACATTTCATTTAATTGATTTTTCAAAAGAGATGAATGCATGATTTCATATGGAAAACAACATTTAGCATGCTTGGAAAGAATTAAAGTGATGTAAGCATATGACTTCACTCACCCTAATTAATTCCTAAAGACAATCCTATAAGATAAGATCAGTTAAAGTGAATCAAAATTCTTTAAAGAGATTTTTATTTTTGAATTTGAATTTGATTTAATTTAGAAAATGTGAAAAGAGTTTCCTGGTCCTAACACATTTTCCCTATGTGTGAATTAGTTTAGTTTAATTTTAGAACAATTAGATTGATTTTATATTTTATTTAGGTTAATGAGTGAATTAAATCCATTAATTACCCCTTACCTACACCACTTTAACATAATTAAACAAATAATTATGAGCCAACATATGATATGAGACCACATGGAAATTAAATCAGCAATGCACCTAAGAAATGAAGGGGTCTAATGCAATCAGCTCACAATTATTGATTAATTAAGCTAAAGGGTTTCATTAAGTACTTTCATAACCTTCCCACAAATTTGAGTTGGATATGATTTCCTTAAACTTACCTTAGGCTTTTGAACACCTAAGGATCTACCCAGCAAGAGAGATTGATTAACTCCAGATTAGTTTCAAAAGTTTGATTAGACTAATTAAGTACATCATTACTAGATTAATCCTTAATTATGTTTGGATTAAGGAAGAAAGGGGGGTTTAAGAAATAACTTAGGGAAAATATCTCAAACCCATTCCATAAACCTCCTCCTTACTTAAAAAATATTTAATTATCTCAATTAAGGGATTAAATCACTGTTCATATGCTTAATTACTCTTAATTACATAAAGGGAGTGATTAAGGGTTCACTAATTAATTTCTCTAATTAACTCATTAATAAATCCTAAGAAAATTAAAGGAGGCAGAAGTCCCCCTCCTAAACATGTCTGAGAATTTTGGAATTAATTAATGAAGTAATTATGGAGTAATTAAGGTAATTAAATTTTTTTAATTAAACCCTAATTAAGGGAAATTCACTGCTCAAAATCAATTGAAAATAATTTTATTGGATTTCCCCTTTGAAATACCTTTAAAATGAGCCCTCATTTATATTTTTTGGATTTTTCTACATTTAATTATGATTTTATGAAGTTTTAGTGATTAATGGATAATTAAAATAGCCAATTAATTAACTAATCCCATCTGCAGTGAACTACTGAAGCGGTGTGCTTTCCATGTGGCATGATGGGATTGGTTATTTAAGTTGTCACATCGCGCACCGCATCAGCTGGTGATGGGATGCTCTTTCTCCTAGGCCGTCTGATCAAGGATCGGACGGCCAGGATTAATCCCGTGGTTCTTAAAGGTTTAATCAAATATCTAATGTGATTAAATTAGTCCTTCCAAAACATGCAAGATAAATGACTCATGATTCATCCCTACCTAAGTTGAGGGAGACGGAGGCTGTCTATCCTCCATGGCTTGATCTGAGGTCACTTGAGCTTAGATTAGGTTGAGATTTACCCCACACCATCAAGAGGAGTATGGTAGAACATCCAATGGCTAGGATCTATTGGGATTACAATTCTCTTCACAAAAAACTGAGCAATTTTCAATGGAGGATTGGTTTTGAGCAATACCTTGTCGAAGGCTATCACTGATGCTTCCAATGGAGGAGGTAGCTTCGTCTAGTGGAGACGAAGCCCTGTTGAAAGTTTTAAGTCTTGATTTGAAGTATGTTTCTCGATTGACCAAGCTCCCTTCCAATGGTTATCAGCTTTGGTCTAACTGATGCATCCCGTAGCTTGGAGGCTTGGGAAATCACTTGAGTGAGCTCGACTAGGTCCCTTGGTGGTGCTTGCAAGAGCAATTTGGATTTGGTGGAGAATTGAGTGACTTGAAATTTCACCTCACCTCCCCTATTTCAGCTTTGAGAAAAACTAAGAAGGAGAAATTGGGAAAGCTTAGAATTATCTTAGGGAAGCTTGGGGATGCTTGCCTTTGATTCTTAGACCTCAATTGAATGCAATGTGTCTGATTTGAGTGGGAATGAGGGGGAGTATATCTCCCCCTCCTTGGATCGGATGGCCGAGAGCTATCTTGCCATTTTCCTCTGTCCATATGCTTAATTACTCTTAATTACATAAGAGGGGTGATTAGGGGTTCATCAATTAATTTTCCTAATTAACACATTAATAAATTCCAAGAAATAAGGGAGGTAGAAGTCTCCCTCCTAAACATGTTTGAGAAATTTTGAATTAATTAATGAAGTAATTATGGAGTAATTAAGGTAATTAAATTTTCAATTAAACCCTAATTAAGGGAAATTCACTCCTTATTCTGGAACTTTAAAAAAAGAAAAAAAAGGAAATTCACTCCTCAAAATCAATTAGAAATAATTTTATTAGATTCCCCCTCTAAAATAACTTTAAAATGAGCCCTCATTTATATTTTTTTGATTTTTCTACATTTAATTATGATTTTATGAAGTTTCAGTGATTAATGGATAATTAAAATAGCCTAATTACTTAACTAATCCTGTCGGTGCCACGTGGACTACTGGCGTGGCATGCTTTCTAAGTGGCATGATGGGATTGGTTATTTAAGTTGCCACATCACGAACCACGTCAGCTAGCGGTGGGACGTGCTTTCTCATGGGTCGTCCGATCAAGGATCGGATGTCCAGGATTAATCCCATGGTTCTAAAGGGTTTAATCTAAGATCTAACATGATTAAATCAAGGTTGTTCATCCAAAACACATGGGATGGACGGCTATGGGATGGACGGCTCATGATTCATCCTTGCCTAAGTTGTGGGAGATGGGGGCCATCCATCCTCCATGGCTTTGTGCTCAGATTAGGCTGAGATTTCCCCAGGTCAGCACTCTCTCAGTAGTCGCCCTTAAGTTGGGTTCAATCTATTTTGCCATAAACAGGTTACCCTGGCGATCATTTCGCTCTGAAAGATATAAGTCTACTATACATTCTTTCTAGCATGACTGTCATAAACTGATGGGTAGTCCTAGCTCAGGTTGACATGTTACCTTGCTAATGTGCCACCCTAGTGGTCTTTTATTCATGAAAGATATGAGTCCCTAAGCTTTCTTCCATGAATCAACCACTGCAAACCGAAAGGCATCCCTTTGGTTGGATAGTTCTCCCCACAGCCAGGAAGCTACTCCCTTTAGATTTATAAATATGTGATAGGCCAAGGCCGACACGGTGCCTACTCAGCGCAGTCCATCGTAAACTAATGAGATCCATCAAATATAATTTTAAAACTGAAATTAACTTTGATTATCTTTGAGTTAATTTAAGTCTCCCAGCGGCATTCACCTAGTAGTCAAGCCTAGGTCAGGTTAACATGTTACCTTGCTAATGTGTTGCTCAGTGGTCTTTTATTCAGGAAGATGTGAGTCCCTGTGCTTTCTTTTCTAAATCAACCACTGCACACCGAAAGGCAACCCCCTTGGTTGGATAGTCCTACTATGTGGTTGGTAAACTACTCCCTTTGGATCGATAAATCTGAAGTAGATCAAGACCGACAGTTACCTTACTAATGTGTCACCCCAGTGGTCTTTTATTTATAAAGATGTAAGTCCTAGAGCTTTCTTCCCTAAATCAGCCACTACAAACCAAAAGGCACCCCTTTGGTTAGATAGTTCTCCCCTTCGATCGGGAAATTACACCCTTTGGATTGATAAATCTAAAGTAGATCAAGGCCAACATGGCCCCTAATCAGTGCAGTCCATCGCAAACTGACGGGATCCATCAAACATAATTAAAAATGAAATTAATTTTGACTATCTTTGAGCTGATTTAAGTCCCATAGTAACATTCACTCAGTAGTCAGCCTAAGGTTGGGTTTGATTCATTGTGTCGCCAACAGATCACCCCAGCGACTGATTCTTATTTTTGAAGATGTAAGTCTGCTATGCTTTCTTCCTAGTATAGCTGCTATACACCGAAAGGCAACTCCTTTGGTTGGATAGTCCTACTATGTGGTAAGTAGACTACCCCTTTGGATTAGTAAATCTAAAGTAGATCAAGGACGACATGGCCCCTACTCAGTGCGATTCATCGTAAACCGATAGGGCTCATATCAAAATTCAAAATTTAAAAATCCAAAATAAATCCCTTCTTACCTCCCTAATGGAGTCAAACTAAACAAACAAAACAAATCCAATCAACCTCCCTAGTGGAGTCAAACCAAATTAAACAAATCAAACTAGTCCGCTTCTCCTCAAAGAGAATCAAATCTTTTCAATTTCCGTAGTGGAATCAATTCATTCCAACCCGAACTCGCTCCCCTAGTGGAGAGTTCACACTTTCATCCCCAGTGGATCCTGAATTCTAATCCCCCAACGGCTTTCACAACCTCTTACCCCTAGTTGATGACTTGGACTTATTCTCATAGTGGAGAGTCACATTTTTATCCCCAGTGGAGAATGAAATCATAAATCATCAAATCAAATCAATTTTCTCTCCAGTGAGACACAAATAAAAAAAACCCCTCATCCCCTAGTGGATGACTTGAACCTGCTTCCCTAGTGGAAGGTTCACATACTCAATCCCTAGTGTATTCCTCCTTCACTCTCTTATGTCATAGGCATAAGTAGAATTACATTGCACTAAGCTCTAGATTCCTTCTACACCTCAAGTTCAGGAGTAGATCATTTTTATTAGCTCTTGTGATTGTTCGAACATTATTGATCATCTTAGTCAACACCAATATGTGTGGTATGCCTTGTCAGTCACACCATACCTATTGGGGGCCCTTTGTTGACCTCACTTTTGGAGTGAGCTCTCAACTTCTCCATCTTAGACATAGGATTCTTATAAATACTAAGAGTTCTTTAGTCTTAAGACACTTCTAGTGATTAGGTGAACACTTAATCTAACCCTAGAGATTTAGAAGGGTTAGCCATAGGAATAGGTTATGTCTTAGGGGTATTAGAAAACTTGCCTACCCTTTAGCTAGAACCAAATCCTTACTTCCTTCTTTCAAGTCAAACTTCAAATTCAAACCAACTTCAATCCAAATCAAATCTTAAATAAATTCCAATTCAATTGATTTTCTCAAATTATAGATCAATCCCTAAAGCCAAATCATGAATCAATTCCAAATGATTAAAATTCAAAACTCAATTTCAAATCCCAAAATCTTTCCTAAGCCTTTGATTTCATCTTATGGACTTAGCTCAAATCAAATCTAAATCACTCCAAATTCATAAGATTTTTCTTATAACCCATTTATATTGTTATTTATATTTACATATGTAAATGAAATATAAATTCAAATAACCAAAATTAATTCAAATCTAACCCAAATCCTTGCTTCCTTCTTTCAGGTCAAACTTTAAATTTAAATCAAATCTCAAATCAAATCCAACCTAAACTCTTTCAAGTCAAATCCTTGAACTCCTCCAAAAAAATCCAAATCATTCCAAACTCAAAAGATTTTCTCATAACCCAGTTATATCCTCATTTATATTCACAAATATAAATGAGATATTAATTCAAATAACCAAAATAAATTCAAAACTCAAATCTAAATCTAACCAAAATCCAACTTATGCTCTTTCAAGTAAAATTCTTGAACTTAGCCAAATCATTCTCAAATCAATCCAAACCTTTGGATTTTCTCTTCAAGCAATCATGCCTTCAATCACATGCCCGAATATAAACATGATCTACAATCACCAAACCAAAATCAAACTAACCCAAGTCAAACCCATGACTACCAAAATTTTAAAATTGATTGGATTTATATTTCAATCATAAGTCCATATGTGAGTTAAAACAAACTTGAATCAAGCTTTGATCAAGTCAATTGACTCACTTAGGCTCACTTGACCCAAAGTGACCTAAAGCACCTTTTTGAGCCAAATTCTAATCCAACCCAAATTGGATTGACCTAAGCCCATCTGAGTCTCATATTGTGAGCAACAATCATCCTAGGATGATCAATCACTCAAATTGGGTCAAACTAAGCCAAACCTAGCATTTGACCAAGTCAACACTTAGCCTAAATGAAACCTAAATTAGCCAAAATCCATTATAAGCTAAATTAATTGAAACCATTTATCTAAACCAATCCATCATCAATGATTGAACATGATCAAGTCATCAATTAAGCTAGACCTAGCCAAATTGGCCACTTGACCCAAGTTGACCTAAAAAGTTAAAATGGGTCAAATCATTCTAAATCACTTGTTGAACTTGACCAAAGCTTCAATTGGCCAACTAGACCCAACCTAGCCCAATTGACCATGAACCCAACTTGACCTAAAAGATCAAATAACTTGAAATCAAGCCGAACAAAAATTGATTGAAACCAAAGCTTGCAATATATTTCAAATGATCAACCAAGCCTAAACAAACCCATGACCTAACCCAATTGGGTCAAATTGGTCAAATTGTCAACTTGACCCATTTGACCTAAGTGAACTCAAATGAACCAAAACCAAATCTAAACCAAATTAAACCAAACCAATGACACCCATAGGCTCCAAATTATCATTTGAAATTGACCTAACCCACGATTTGACCCATTTTGGCCAATTGGTCAACCTAACCCAAACTGACCCAACTTGACCAAAATAGGTTAAAGTGAACCAATTAAAACCAAATGAACTCCAAATCACTTGAAATTTGGCCCAACCTATTTTTGAATCATTTCAAACCTTCCCAAATCAAAATCAAGGCCGAAGGACCATTTTACCTTTAGGTCAAAGGGTAACCTATGGCCAATTCTTTCTCAAGGTCACTTGGCATCCTCCTAGTGGACCACATGGACACCAAGGACGGTGGTGAACATGACTTAATGGGTTTGGGTTAGCCATGATCCAATGGGTTTGGGTCAACCATGACCCAAACCAAAGCCAAACTGACCCCTCCAATAGGAATTCTCTAATTAGATCACTCCATGACCTCACCTACTACATGTGCACTCCTCTCCTCCACTCCTGCTAAAAATGAAGCACGTGGAGTGCCTAACAGCGTAAACCGATCACTCAATGACCTCCATTGATCAAAAATGGTAAAGCTAGTCTCAGCCATCCGATCTAAGGAGTTATACTCCCCCTCATTCCTACTCAAACTAGAGACATTGCATTCAATTGAGCTATAGGAATCGAAAGCAAGCTTCTGCAAACTTCCTAAAGCCATTTATCAAGCCTCCTTGTGGTGGAAAATTTCAACATTCCCTACGGTGTCCTCTTCATTATCATCTATTTTCTTCCTTTCTTTCTGAGGTGGAAGAAAGAAATAAATGAAAAAGAAGAACACAGAGGAATGAGAAATCACTTTGGTAGGATGCCACGCAGATCCACAGAGGTACTTATTAGGGTGATCGGGTATGACATTGAAGAGAGGTGTACTATCTCAAAAGATAGAAGTCACCACCCTACAATGGACCTAATCACCAAAATAAGAACTCCTAAAGATGTTAGGTCTTCGAGGTGTACCAGAGGTTCTTCCCCTACTTTACATAGAAAAGTAAAGCAGGATTTATTTTAAATCGGGTTCATTAAGTTTCCTACAAGGGCAAGCCCCCATAGTTAATTACATCCTAAGAAATGGGGATTCCTTAGGAAAACTCTCCATTAAGGCAAGTGATCATTATCTCTAAAGATTTCAATAGGAAAAGGACTATCAATTGATTGGTTCATTTTTGAAGATCAAAGAGCGATTTATTATTGAAGCTGAACAAAGATAAGTAGGAGATGCTCATGATGCTAGGAACCCTAGCAAGCATCTCAAACTATCTTATGATTGGGCTTTACATTTTTGAAATTGATTTAATTTGTTTGAGTTGAATTTTTCATTAGAATACTAGGGTTTATAATTCCATAACACAAGATTATAAAAATACCTAAGAGGTGAGGATTTATGCTTATGGCCCACAAAAGGGAAAAGCAATCTCATAACCTAAATCTAGAGAGCTTTAGAGAGGGCCAAAAGCACAACCTAAATTTAAGATGAAAATGGATATTTGGTTTGCCTCACAAGAGAGGACAAACCACCCGACTGTTTAGACTTATAACTTCCTTGGGGTGGCTGACAACTAATTCCTCCTACAATTTTAAATTCATGAAGGCAAGTCTTATGATTTATGCAAGATAGCTAGACTGTTATTTATTTAGAAAGAGACTAAGTCCTTAAACTCACCCCCTAAAGAGACTAGATCATGTAAATGACATGCTTCAAATGACCTAAATCTAATGTAATTTAGATTTCATTTTATTTTTATTTTTGGATAATTATTTTGACTCAAGCTAATAAGATTTATATGCCTAATGCATGAGAAATAAAGTTATTGGCCAAAATCAGTGAGAAGGGAGGAGTTGTGTTTCCACCATGGCTCTCACAGGTCAAGCCAAGTTTCTCTGGAAAAGGTGGAAGCCCTCTAATCAAGAGTGAAACAAGATGCATTTGTGCATGATGTTATAAAAAAAATATTCATCCAGCTAAGAGGTTGTTAATTCTTATATCTTGATTTTAAACCTAAGCTTTACGTGAGGTTATGAGTTCTTTATTTTTAGTTTTGAGTTGTTAAGTTGGGTAAAAGATTTACTTTTTTCTAAGAGCCTAATCATCATCCAGGCCATACATAAAGCAAGGAATAAACTAAGAAAAGGATGCCACTTAATGCACAAGCTAACCAAATTATCAATCAATTTATAAAGCTAAGCAAAAGAATAAGAGGCCAAATATGGTCGGGCACCACCGCACAAACCCAAAAATAAATTGGGTAGCCGAGCTCTACCCTAATACAACCTAGATTACAAATAAATTACATATAACTAAGTAAGGAACTCATTGTTATGGGGGTCTTCAAGCTTCATTTCTTCATTCTTCTTCTTTTCTTCTTTCTTTTTGGTTCCTTCTTCTTGGATAGTTGGAAGGTGGATGCTTCAAGGTTTCACATGGTGTATAAGATAGGATCTTATGACCAATGCTCATCCTAATCCCTATAACAATCATTCCAAAATCCTAATTGCACAAGTTTACATGAAAAGGAAAAGTAAATCTAGCTAACACTGACAAAATAAAGGTTAGCTAAACAAATCGCCAAATTCCAAGCATGTATATTAGACTTAGCACCCCAAACATGGGTGACTAAGTCCACCTGGCCTATTGGATTATGCTTAGGGATATAAGCACCTACAAGCAAAAGCATTTATATTTTTATTTATTATAGCACCCCTTAAGCATAATCCCCTGTAGAAAACTATGGTTAGACTAAGATCGTCCAACCATTCATTCTATGAGCATACATCCTAACATCTAGTCTAAAACATATATCATAAAACAAAAGTTGGCATCAAACCATGCACCGCCCTAACCAAAAGCTAGAAGTGGTGACTTAGCCTAATGTGTGTGTTTTGGAGGTTTGTGTGGTATGCTTAGCTATGGCTTTAAGTTAGAATTTTCTAAGTGTGAAGCATGTTCAACTTAGAGGAGGGTTTCATTTAAGTGGTTTACTTATTTTGGATTAATTTTATTTCATGTTTTGATTAGGTTCAATAATCCTATAATTAATTATTAAGTTATAAAGAGAGGGAAAGAGAAGAGAACTTCTTTTTCCTTCCCTAACCTAAGTAATTTTTACAATGGATTCATATTTTGGTTTCATTTAGTAAATGTATTAATTAAGAGTTTTAATTAATCCTAAGTTTAGATGAACTCTAAACAAACCTATTCAAAATGAAAGGCATTTTAAGATTAAATAAAATGAACCAAATTCACAAAACATACATCTCTTCATTTCTTTCCTAACATGTATAACATGCATATGGATGAGTCCTAAGCTTATCTATACATACAAATGAGAATGTTTAACACACTTTATGATGCATGCTAAGTAATTCATTCAAGGAAATTTAGAAGTTTATGATGCATGATTTTCATTATGTAGAAAAGGGATTTCTTATCCAATTTTCACATGTATACATGAAAGTAGGAAAGGCATAAGTGAGTAAAGCGTCATTGTTAACCAAAGGTGTAAGGTATAAAACCTACTTAGGGCTACTTAAAGCCTTGCAACCTCGGGGTTGTCCAGACTAATATACCACTTTCCTTAAATACAAACATGTGTACAAAAGAAATGAGTGGAAAAGAAAGAATGAAAAATTTTGTATTAGTTGATTCACTTTGTTTATGCAATTTATATGTGCAAGCATAGGTATCCTTCTTAAGTGATAGCATAGATATTAATAGGATATGGGATTAGGCAAGTGTTAGGTTCTTTTCAAATAAACCATACATCTTACCAAATCCTATTCAAAACTATACTAAAAGAGAAGAGAAGGAAAACCTATACTAAGCACATTCATATATCTTACTCACATGCAAGCTTATAATTAGAATAAGAGTAGCACACTTTCAATTTTGATAATTGATTTATATATTTTTGAAAATAATTTGAATTTAGTTGTGATAATAGCCACTCATATTTCTACTTTAGCCAACACATGCAAATTTGACATAAAGTAAACATTTTTATTTTAAATTTAAATTTTGAAAAGTATGAATGCATGAGACCACATGACACACATATTTATCATGTTGGGGAAAGAACTAAAGTAATGAAAGCATGTAAACACATTTACTTTAATTAAATCCTAAAGACAATCTTATGAAATTAAAAAGCTTAAAGTAATAAAAGTTCATTTAGTGTGATTTTTATTTGATTTTGAATTTGATTTAATTTTGAAAATATGGATTGAGTTTGTTGTTCCTAACCTATTCTCACATGTGTTTGACATTTTTGTTTAATTTTTAGATGAATAGATTCATTTTAGATTTTGATTAGGTTAAGGTATGAATTAAATAAGTTAATTAACCCTTACCAACACTACCTTAGCATAATTAACCAAATAATTATGAGCCAATGATATGAAATAAAATCTCACAAGGAATTTAAATTTTCAATGGACCTAGGAAGAAAAGGGCCTAATGCAATTTGGCTTGGTTAATTAAGCTAAGGGGTTTAACTTAAGTAATTTCAAAAACACCTCTCACACATGTGAGTTGAGTTTTGATTTTATTAACTGAACTTAGGCTCTTGAACACCTAAGAATCTAACCAAAGAGATTAATTAAGCTCTAGAAGCTTTTAGAACTTTTAAAAATTAATTAAGAGTGTAATTAATGAATTATCCCTTAATTAAGAGAGGATTAAGGAAAAAAAGGGGGTTTAAGGAATAGCTTAGGGAAATACCCCAAAATTATTCCCTAAGCCTCCTATTCACTGGATGTAACCTTAATCAACTCCAATGAAGGATTAAAACACTAATCCCACCCTTAATTATCTTTAGTTACATTAAGGGAGTAATTAGGAAATGCATTTGTAATTCCTCTAATTAAGCCCTAAGAAAATTAAGGGAGGTAGAGGTCATCTCCTAAAACATACCCAAGAAGTTTGGAATTTATCAGAAGATTAATTAAGGAGTAATTAGCAAAATAATATAATCATTAAAATCCAAAATTAGAGAAAAGTATAATTCAAAATCCATTGAAATTATTTTTAAAATATTCTAGGTTGAATTATCTTTCTATAAAAATTTATCTCATATTTTTCTGATTTTTATTGAGGGAGATATGAATTTTTGAAGGTTAAGGGTAATTAAATCCCAAACTAATCCCCTCAGCTCACAGCGCGACATGCGACGGCGGCAGTCAGTGCGCTTTACACACATCACGCCATGAGGGGATCACTTAATGTTGCGTCATAAAGGCGATGTGGAGGCGAGATGTGGTTTGATCCCTGTCGTTTGATCAAGGATTGAACGGCTAGGGATCATGCCGTGGTTTCTAAAGGGATAAATCATTTATAAAATGTGCATTTAATCTCAACCGTCCATCCAAAATGTGCAGATGGATGGCCAGGATTCTCCTAGATCTTCCCTGAGGATCAATGGAGATCATCCATAATCTAAGGGGAGATCCAAGCTCGACTGAGCTCGAATTAGAATGAGATTGTACCCACACCATCTAAGCACAATTACAAACCTATCCAACATGGATTTTACATTCCATGAATATTTCTTTCATAAAGGACCGACACCTCCAAAGCTAAGTGGTCAAAAAATTCCACACCTCGTTGGAGGTGATCACCGGTACTCGAGCTCGATGAGGTAGCTTCATCTAGTGGAGAAAAATCCCTGTTGAAATCTTTAAGCCTTGGGGTTGAGTAGATCTCTCTGTGGACCAACACCACTTGCTCCCATTTATGGCTTTGATCTAATTCAACTCTTCCTTGCTTTGGGAACTTGAAAGAATGCTTAGGTGCACTCGACTTGATCCCCTGAGAGAGTGTGCAAAGGGAATTGATGGAAGGAGTTGGGAATTGAGATGAGCTCCCCTATTTTCTAAGGAAGAAAACTGAGAAAGGCAAGATTCAAATCCCTCTTAGAAAGCTTGGGAATGCTCTCTGATGGCTCCTAACTCTCTCTAGTGTTCAATCGACAATGATGATCATGAATTCAAATTGAATTAGGGGGAGTATATCTCCCCCTATGGAAAACAGATGGCCGAACCATGAGCCAATTGACCATATGGGAGGGGTTGTTTAGGCTGTTAGATCTTTAACCTCCCATGTGCTTCAAATTGAGTGGAAGGAGGATTTTGAATTAACCAATTTGAACTAGGGGGTCAGGTTTAGCCTTGGGTCCATTTGGGCTGACCCAAACCCATTGGGTTTGGTGCACCACTCTTCATTAGGATCACTTGAGCTATTAGGAAGGTATCAAGTTGATTTGAAGAGGGCTTGACCAAATTACCCATGGATTAGACCAAAATTTGTTCTATGTCCTAAGAGTAAAATGGTCATTTGGCTTATTTTTGAATTTGAATATGTTGG
Source organism: Cymbidium sinense (assembly GCA_021442155.1). Lineage (NCBI taxonomy): Eukaryota > Viridiplantae > Streptophyta > Magnoliopsida > Asparagales > Orchidaceae > Cymbidium > Cymbidium sinense. The sequence continues at coordinate 52,243,768 of CM038221.1, forward strand.
GTATGTGGAGAAAATAGGTTTGGTGAAGTTTCATTAGATTTGGAGTTCATTTGATAATTTTTGGCTCATGTTGACTCATTTAGATCAAAATGGATCAACTTGGGTCAAGTTGACCAATTGGTCAAAATGGGTCAAACCAAGGGTTGGGTCAAGTTCAGATGACCATTTGAAATGTTTTGGTTGCTTTGGTTTGATTCAATTTGGTTTAGTTTTAAGTTTGGCTGATATGACTTCATTTAGGTCAAATGGGTCAAGTTGACCAATTTGACCCATTTGACCCATTTGAGCTAGGTCAAGGATAGATTTACGTTTGGTTAGTCATATGAAGTGGATTGGTATCTTTATTTCCAATCAATTTTGGTTAAGTTTGAATTTGGCTCAACATGACCCATTTAGGTCAAGTTGGGTTCAAGGTCAATTGGACAAGGTTAGGTCTAGATGGCCAATTGAGATTTTGGTCAAGTTCAATAAGTGATTTGGATAGAACTTGACCCATTGGTTTCAATCAATTTGGCTTAGATCAAGTTTTGACACATTTTGACTTTTTAAGTTAAGTTGGGTCAACTTGGGTCAAGTGGCCAATTGGGCTAAGTTAGGCTCAAATGTTGGCTTGGTCAAGTTCAAACAACGTAATGAGTCTTGATCAATGGTTTCAAATAATTTGGCCTATGGTAGATTTTGGTTATGTTAGGTTTCATTTTAGCTAAGTGTTGACTTGGTCAACCCTTAGGTTTGACTTAGTTTGACCCAATTTGGTTGATTGATCATGTCATAATGATTGTTGATCATGATAAGAGGCGTAGGTGAGTTTGATTCAATCCAATTTGGTTAGGATTAGAATTTGGCTCATAAGGATACCTTAGGTCACTTTGGGGAGCCTAAGTGGGTAAAATGGCTTGGTCAAAGCTTGATTTGAGTTTGATTGAACTTGCATATTGACTCATGATTGAAATATAAATCCATTTGCAAGTGGTTTGAAGTCAAATGCGTTTTGATTCATTTGACAATTTTATATTCAAAGGAAGAATATGAAATGATTTGGGGTTTGATTTTTGGTTAGATTTTTGATTTGATGATTGAAGTTTGTATTTATATTTGGATTCATGATTGTCAGGTTGATTGAATCATGAAGGAAAATCAAGAGTTTGGCTTGATTTGAAGTTGATTTGGCTAAGTTCAAGATTTTGACTTGAAATGCTTAGGTTGGATTTTGAGTGGATTTGAGTTTGATATTTTGGAATTGGTTTTGATTGTTTGAATTTATATTCCATTTATATATGTGAATATAAATGAGAATATAAATGGATTTTGTGATAATCCCATGAATTTGAATTGATTTGATAATGATTTAGGCTAAGTCCATTAAAAGGAATTTAAAGGACTTAAGAAAATATTTGGAGTTTGAAGTTTGAATTTTTGAATTTGGTTTGATTGATTTATATTCATATTTCATTTATATATGTGAATATAAATGAGAATATAAATGAGTTATGAGGAAATCTCATGAATTTGAATTGATTTAATCATGATTTAGGCTAAGTCCTTAAGAGAAAAATTAAGGACTTAAGAAGGTTTTTTAGAATTGGAATTTCAATCATGAATTTCAGTCATGAAATTCAATCCTGGATTTCAATCATGGATTTCAATCATGTGATATTGATTTGAGTTTGTAGAAAGTCAAATAAGATTGATTTGAAGTTTGACTTGAAGGAAGGGAGGTGAGGAATGATTCAAGCTAAGGATAGGAAAATTTTCCTAACACCCCTAAGGCATGACCTATTCCTATGGCTAACCCTTCTAAGTCTCTAGGACTAGGTTGAGTCCACCTAATCACTAGATGTGTCTTAAGACTAAGGATTTCTTAGTGTCTAAGAGGAATCCTATGTCTAAGATGGATGGGTTGAGAGCTCATCCTAAAATGAGGTCAACACTCCTCAATTTCTCCTTCTCGGTTTTCTTCAAAGCCGAAACACGGGAGGTGAAGTGAAATTCCAACTTCCTCAACTCTCCATCAAATTCAAATTTCTCTTGCAAGCATCATCAAGGGACCTAATCGAGCTCACCCAAGGTGTTTCCCAAGTCTCCAAGCCACGAGAAGCAAGACTTTTATCAAAGTCGATTGCCATTGAAGGGCTGTTTGGTCAACTAAGACATCCACTTCAAATTGAAGCTTGAAACTTTCAACAGGGCTTCTTCTCCACTAGACGAAGCTACCAATCCCATCATGCCACATGGAAAGCATGCCGCGTTAATAGTCCACGTGATGCTGACAGGATTAGTTAATTAATTATGCTATTTTAATTATCCATTAATCACAGAAACTTCATAAAATCATAATTAAATGTAAATAAATCCAAAAAATACAAACTTAAGTTCATTTTAAAGATAATTCAAAGGGTAATAATTTAAAATTAAGTTTAATTGATTTTAAATAGTAGATTTCAGTCAATTTAGGTTTTATTGGGAATGTAATTATGTTAATTACTCCTTAATTACTTTAACAATTAATTCCAAACTTCCAAGGGTTTATAAGTGGATGACCTCTGCCTCCCATGATTTTCTTGGAATTTATTGTTGGATTAATTAAGGGAATTTCTTGATTCCCCCTAATCACCCCCTTAATATAATTAAGAGTAATTATGCATATAAAGCATGATTTAATCCCTTAATTGAGATAATTAAACATTATTTAAGTAAGGAGGAGGTTTATGGAATGGGTTTGGGATATTTTTCCTAAGTTATTCCCTAAACCTCCTTTCTTCCTTAATCCAAATATAATTAAGGATAATCCACTAATGATCTACTTAATTAGTCTAATCAAACTTTCAAAACCAATCTGTAATTAATCAATCTCTTGCTGGGTGGATCCTTAGGTGCTAAGAAGCCTAAAGTAAGTTTGACAAAATCATATCCAACTCACATGTGTATGAAGGTTATGAAAGTACTTAATTAAATCCTATTAGCTTAATTAAAAAAATATTGTGCGCCAATTGCATTAAGCCTCTTTATTTCTTAGGTGCATTGCTGATTTAAATTTCATGTGGTTATATATCATATGTTGGCTCATCATTACTTGAATAGTTAGGTTAAAGTGGTGTAGGTAAGGGGTAATTAATGGATTTAATTCACACCTTAACCTAAACAAAACATAAAATCAACCTAATTGTTCTAAAATTAAACTAAACCAATTCACACATGGTGGAAATGGGTTAGGACCAGCAAACTCTTTCTCACAAATCATTTTCAAATCAAATCCAAAAATAAAAATCTCCTTAAAGAATTTTGATTCACTTTAAATGATCTAATTTCATAGGATTATCTTTAGGAATTAATTAGGGTGAATGAAGTCATATGCTTACATCACTTTATTTCTTTCCAAGCATGCTAAATGTTGTTTGCCATATGAAACCATGCATTCATCTCTTTTGAAAAATCAATTAAATGAAATGTTTCCTTTTATCTCAACTAACATGTTTTGGCTAAAGTTAAGATTATGAGTGGCTATTATCACTATTAAACCAAAAAGTATTTTCAAAACCTATAAATCAAAGATTATAAATGAAGTGATGCTACTTATAAGTACTTATAAGCTTGCATGTGATTATAGCATAAGATGTGTTTTATGTGATTTTCTTTTCTTCTCTTAACATAAATTTGAATAGGATTTGCAAAGTGTATAGTTCATTTGAAAAGGACACAACACTTGCTTGAATCTACTCTTATGCATTTCTATGTTATGACTTAAGGAGGATCTTCACATTTACACATATAAATTTCACAACCAATTCAAACAAAAATTCTTTGCATGATTCTTCATCCATTTGTTTCTTTTCGTACATTCACATGTATTTAAGAAAAGTGGTATATTATTCTAGGCATCTTGAGGTTGCAAGGCTTTAAGTAGCCCCAAGTAGGTCTTGTACCTTACACTCCTAATGTAGAAAATAATGGTGGCGTACTCACTTATGACTTTTATACATGTAGATGTGCATTTTGTTAATGGATAAGAAATCCCCTTTTCTACTTAATAAAAATATGCATTCATGGAATATTTAAATTTTCTTAAACAACTTCTCTTTGCATTCATCATTAAGGTGTGCTAAGATTTGCATTGCATATATTATTATGGATAGGTTTATTCATATGCATGGTATACATGTTGGAAAGAAATAAATGGTTGTGTTATGTGATAGTAATTCACCTTAATTAATCCTAAGATGCATTTCTTATTGAATAGGACTATTTAGAGTAAATCTAAACTTAGGGTTAATTAAAACACATAATAAAACATTCTCTAAAGAAAAAATCATTAATAAATCCACCTTAGAAATTACTTAAGGTAGAGATGAAAGAGAAGTTCTCTTTACAACATTTAGTAACTAAGTGTTGGTTCATTCAAACCAAATAAAAGCATTAGATAAAATTAAAAAATCAACTAAATCACTTAAAAATAAAACCACCCTCTAAGTTGAATCCTTCACACTTAGAAAATTCTAATCTTAAAGCCTAGCTAAGACATGCCACATAAGCCTTAAATGGCACACACATTAGACTAAGTCACCATTTCTAGCTCTATGTTAAGGCGATGCATGCTTTGATGCCTGATTTTGTTTTGTTATATAATATTTTTAGACTATATATTAGGGTGTATGTGCGTAGACTAGATGGTAGGGTGATCTTAGCCTAATCATGTCTTCTACAGAGGATTATGCTTAAGGGGCATTATAATAAAAATATAAATGCTTTTGTTGTGCAGGTTGCCTATACCCCTAAGAAAAATCCAAACTAAGACAGGTGGACTTGGTTACCCATGTGTGGGGTGCTAAGTCCAAATTATTCATATACATGCTTGGGTTGTGTGGTATGTTTAGCTAATCTCGATTTTGCGAGTTTAGTTAGATTTATCTTTCCCTTTTTCATGTCATTTTTCAATTAAGATTTAGAATGAATGTTATGGGAGATTAGGATGAACATTGGTCACAAGACCAAGTCTTATGCACCATGTGAAGCCTTGGAGCAAACTACATCTCAACCAAAGAAAGGAAGGAAAGAAATGAAGAAAGAAAGAAATGAAGAAATGAAGAAATGAAGAATGAAGACCCCCATAACATAAATTCCTTCTAAGTTATAATTATTCATTTGTAATTCGGGTTATATAAGGATAAAGCTCAGCTACCCATTTTTCTTTTTGGGTTTGTGCGGCAGGGCCCAACCACATTGGCCTCTTATTCTTTTATGCTAGCTTTAAAAAATTGTTTGTTGTTTGTTTAGCTTGTGCATTATGATAGCATGATTTCCCTAGTTTCTTCATTGTTTGATGAATGGCCTAGATGTGATTAGGCTCTTAGAGAAAATTAAATTTTCCATCCAATCAATCAACTCAAATTTAAAATTAAATAACTCATAACCTCACCTAAAGCCTAGGACATAAATCAAGAAATTAAAAGATTTAGCAACCACTTACTGGATGTTGTATGTCTCACATCATGCATAAAATCATATTGCTTCACTCTTGCTAATGGAGGGCTTCCACTTTTTCCAGAGAAAATGGCTTGACCTTTGAGAGTCATGGTGGAAACACACCTCATTCTTTCTGATTTTGGCCCATAACCAATTTCTCATGCATTAGGCATATGAAATCCCATAGCCTATGTTAAATAAATTGTCCAAAAATCAAAAAATAAAACTTAATAAAACTTGCATTAGATTTAGGTCATTATTCATGCCCTACATGATCTAACCTCTTAGGGAGTGTGTTTAAGGACTTAGTCTCCTTTCTAAATAAATAACAGCCTAGCCATCTTACGAAGCATATGACCTGCCTACATGTATTTAAAATCGTAGGAGTAGTTAGTTGGCTGCCACCCCCAGGCGGTTATAAGTCTAATAGTTAGGTGCTTTACTCTCTCTTGTGGAGGTAAACTATATACCCATTTTTACCTTAGATTTAGGTAATGCTTTAGCTCTTGACAAAGCTCCCTAGATTTAGGATCTGAGGTTGTTATTTTCCTTTGCGGGCTATAAGCATAAATCCTCACCTCTTAGGCATTTCCACAACCTTGTGTCGTTGAATTATAAACCCTAGATTTCTAATAAAAATTCAACTCAAACATATAATTTACCTCAATTTGAAAAATGTAAAGCCTAACCATAGGATAGTTTGAGATGCTCACTAGGCTTCCTAGTATCATGAGCATCCCCTACTCATCTCCCTTTGGTTTCAAAAATAACTCCTTCCTTTAGATGAGTCCCACTTGATTTTCCAAAAAATAACCAATTTGTTTATAGTCCTATCTTTGGAATCTTTGGAGACAATGATCATTTATCTTAATCGAGATTATTCCTAAAGAATCTCATTCCTTAGGATATAATTAACTATGGGGGATAGCCTTCATAGGAAACTTAACGAACCCAGTTTAAAATAAACCTTACTTTACTTTTCCATGTAAAGTAGGGGAAAGATCTCTGGTACATTCGAAGACCCATTGTCCTTAGGAGTCTTTATTAGGTGATTAGGTCCATTATAGGATGGTGACTTCTATCTCTCGAGATAGTACATCATTCCTCAATATCACACACAATCACCCTAATAAGCACATCTGCAGATCTACATGGTGTCCCATCATATATAATAATTTTATTTTTCAAATTCCCAAAGTTTGAGAAATAAAAAAAATTCACCACAAGCCCCTACTCAGTGCGGTCCATCGCAAACCGATAGGGTCCATCTCAAAAATCCAAATATTAAAAATCTGAAATAAATCCAATCAACTTCCCTAGTGGAGTTAAATTAAACAATCAAATCAATCCATTTTTCCTTAGTGAGATGCAAATCTTTCTAATTCCTCGAGTGAAATCAATTCAATCCAACCCGAACTTGCTCCCCTAGTAGAGGTTCACACTTCTATCCCTAGTGGATTCCAAATTCCAATCCCTAATAGATTTCATAATCTCTTATCCTCAGTGGATAACTTGAACCTTTTTCCCAACTGGAAGGCTCATATACTCAATCCCTAGTGTATTCCTCCTTCACACTCTTATGTCATTAACATAAGTATAGTTGCATGGCACTAAGATCTTTATTCCTTCTACACCTCAGATTTAGGAGTAGATCATTTCTATTAGTGCTTGCAATCATTCCAGTGTTGTTGATCATCTCAGTCAACACCAATATGAATGGTATGCCTTGTCAGTCACACCACACCTATTAAGCGCCCTTTGTTGACCTCACTTTTGGAGTGAGTTCTCAACTTTTCTATCATAGACATAGGACTCCTCTAGACACTAAGAGTTTTTTAGTCTTAAGATACTTCTAGTGATTAGGAGAACACTTAACCTAACCCTAGAGACTTAGAAGAGTTAGCCATAGGAATAGGTTATACCTTAGGGGGATTAGGAGGACTTGCCTACCCTATGTCTTGAACCTAATCCTTGCTTCCATCCTTCAAAACAATCCAACTCAAATCTCAAATAAATTCCAACTCAATTGATTTTCTCAAATCTCAAATCAATTCCAAAATTCAAATCATCAACCAAATCCAAATCAAATGATTGAAACCCATGATTGAATTCATCTAAGCCCTTTGATTTTATCTTATGGACTTAGCCTAAACCAAATCCAAATCACTCCAAAATCAAATAATTTTTTTTCATAACCCATTTATATCTTCATTTATATTCACAAATATAAAAGAAGTATAAATTCAAATAACTAAAATTAAACCCAAAATTCAACTTATACCCTTTCAAGTCAAATTCTTCAACTTAGCCAAATCATTCTCAAATCAATTCAAACATTTGGATTTTCTCTTCAAACAATCACTCCCTCAATCATATGCCCAAATATGAACATAAACTACAATCACTAAAACAAAATTAAACTAACCCAAGTCAAACTCATGTTCAATCTTTTGACTTGAAATTGTCAAATGAATCAAAACCCATTTGACTCCAAATCACTTGCAATTGGATTTATATTTCCATCATAAGTCCATATGTGAGTTCAACCAAAATTAAATCAAGCCTTGATCAAGCCAATTAACCCATTTAGGCTCACTTGATCCAAAGTAACCTAAAGGATCTTTTTGAGCTAAATTCTAATCCAACCCAAATTAGATTAATCTAATCCCATCCAAACCTCACATTGTGAGCAACAATCATCCTAGGATGATCAATCACTTAAGTTGGGTCAAACCAAGTCAAACTTAGCCTTTGACCAAGTCAACATTTAGCCCAAATGAAACTTAAACAAGCCAAAATTCACTATAAGCCAAATTGATTAAAACTATTAATCTAAATAAATCCATAATCAATGATTGAACATGATCAGGCCATCATTTGAGCCAAACTAAGCCTAATTAGCCACTTGACCAAAGTTGACCCAAATTGACCTAAAAAGCTAAAATTGGTCAAATCTTGATCTAAGCCAAATTGGTTGCAACCAATGGGTCAAATTCATTCCAAATCACTTGTTGAACTTGACTAAACCTTCAATTGACCAATTAGACCCAACCTAGCCCAATTGACCATGAACCCAACTTGACATAAAAGGTCAAATCAACTTGAAACCAAACCAAATCAAAATTAATTATAACCAAAGCTTACGATACATTTCAAATGATCAACCAAGCCTAAACCAACTCATGACCTAACCTAATTCGGTCAAATGGGTCAAATTGGTCTACTTGACCCATTTGACCCAAATGAACCTAAATGAACCAAAACTAAATCTAAATCAAAATAAACCAAACTAATGATACCCATAGGCTCCAAATGATCATTTGAACTTGTCTTAACCTATGGTCTATCCCAATTTAACCAATTGGTCAACCTAACCCAATTTGACCCAACTTGACCTAAATGGGTCAACTTGAACCAAATCAAATGAACTCTAAATCACTTGAAATTTGGCCCAAGTCATTTTTTAATCATTTTAAATCTGCCCAAATCAAAATCATGGCCAAATGACCACTTTTCCCTTAGGTCAAAGGGTATCCTATGACCAAATTCACTTGGAATTTGGTCATTTCTCTCTTAAGGCCACTTGGCATCCTTCCATTACTCCATATGGGCACCAAGGGAGGTGGTGAACATGACCCAATGACCTTGAGTCATCCATGACCCAAGGCAAGACCAAACCGATCTCCCCAATAGCAATTGAACACTTAGATCACTAAAGGCACTCACCTAGCACATTGGCACTCACTCTCCTCTCCTCCACTACTCAAAATGACCCATGTGGAGTGTTTTGTAACTCAAATCTTGCCTCCAATCCTTGCCATTGATCAAAAATAGTAAAATAGCCATCACCATCCGATCCAAGGAGGGGGAGATATGCCCCCTCTCATTCCCACTCAAATTAGAAGGACTCATTTCCACAAAGCTAAGGAGATTCAATCGAAGCCTCCCCAAGATTTTCCAATCCATTCCCAAGCTCCCTTGATTTCCCATTCTCAGTTTCACTCAAAGTCAAAACATGGGAGATCAATCCTGAGCTCAACTCATCAAATTCTCCATCAAAACCAAATTAACCTTGCACACACCATCAGTGGACTTCGTCAAGCTCAACCAAGTCATTTCTCAAGTCTCCAAGCCACGGAAAGCATCACTTCGATCAAAGTCGATCTCCATTGAAGGGGATCTTGGTCAACTAAATCATCTACTTCAAATCAAGACCTAATTCCTTCAACAGGGCTTTGTCTCTACTAGACGAAGCTACCTCCTCCATTGAAAGCACTGGTGATAGCCTCCAACGAGGTAATAGCTCAAAACATTAGCCATAGGAAAATTTGGTTGGTCCTTTTTGAAGGATATTGTCACCCCATCAAATCTTGACGTGCATCCCTCCTCCTTTCGAAGGTGTGGGATCATTTTGATCCCAATCCGAGCTCGGGTGAGCTTGAAATGAACGGGAAGAGATGAACGGTGTTCGTCTCTCATCGCTCGTGAAGGAGAAGGATCACGTGTTGTCCATTCCACATGATTGGAATGGACGGCTATGATTAGATCATGCTAGATCCCCTCTAATTTATTCCTAAACCATGGGATTAATCTCGATCGTCCGATCTTAGATCGGACGACCCGTAGAGAAGATGCGTCCCCCGCCAGCTGACTCAGCCGATGAATGTGACAACTTAAATAACCTATCCCGTCGAGCCATGTGGAAAACATGCCTCATCAGCCGCCACATGGCCCGACGAGATTAGGGTGTTAATTAAGCTTAATTAGTCTAATTTTAATGTTGAAACTTACTAAATTCATAGCTAATTGTAGAAAAATCTAAAAATAAATATAAATAAACACTCATTTTAAAGATAATTCAATGAAGAATAATATCAAATTAAATTAATTAATTTTGAATGGTGATTTTAACTCAATTTAGGGTTTATTAAAAATGTAATTAAGCTAATTACTCTCTAATTAATCTAGCAATTAACCCCAAAAAATTTGAGATTAATTAGTGGATGACCTCTGGCTCCCATGATTTTTTTTGGAATTTATTGCTTGATTAATTAAGGAAATTGCTTATTTCTCCCCTAATCACTTTCTTGATTAATTAATATATTAAATAGTGATAAATTTATTAATTAAGCTTGCTAATCATTATGAAATAGTGAATGGACTTCGAGAATAAGATTAGGACTTCTTTTCCAATCTTTTCCCCTAAGTCTATTTCCTTTGGATAACACTTAATCAATTTGCAATAAATTAATGGATTAATCACTTCATTAAATTATTTAATTAATCAAACTTAAAACTAAATTATTCCAGAACTTATCATTTAATTCTTGGGTAGATTCTTAGGTGTCAAATAACCTAAGAAATTTTTGAAGAAAATTATAATCAAACTACATGTGTAGGGGGTTTATGAAAGTACTTAATTAAACCCTTTAGCTTAATTAATCAACAATTATGAGCCAATTGCATTAGTCCCCCTTTATTTCTTAGGTACATTGCTGATTTAATTTTCATGTGGTTGCATATCATATGTTAGCTCATAATTACTTGGACAGTTATGTTAAAGTGATATAGGCAAGAAATAATTAATCCATTTAATTCATATCTTAACTTAAACAAAATATAAAATCAACCTAATTGTTCTAACTTAAACCAACCCAATTCACACATGGGGGAATGGGTTAGGATTAAAAACTTTCTCAAATTTACTAAGTCAAATCAAATTCAAAAAATGAAAATCTCCTTAAAGAATTTTGATTCATTTTAAATGATCTTATTTCATAGGATTGACCTTAGGAATTAATTAGGGTCAATGAAGTCATGTTCTTACATTCTTTTATTTCTTTCCAATCATGCTAAATATTGCTTTCCATATGAAATCATGCATTCATTTCTTTTAAAAATTAATTAAAGAAAATATTTTCTTTATGTCAAATTGCATGTTTTGGCTAAAATTAAGAATATGAGTGGTTATTAACATTATTAAATCAAAAATTACTTTTCAAAACTTATAAATCAAAAATTAAGAATGAAATGATGCTAGTTATGAATATTTATAAGCTTGCATTTGATAATAGTATAAGATGTGTTATGAGGTTCTTTTTCCTTTTCTTAATATGGATTTACATAGGATTTGTAAGTGTATAAATCATTTGAAAAGAATACAACACTTGCCTAAATCTATTCTATGCATCTCTATATTAAGACTTAGAAAAGACCTTCATATTATACATGTAAATCCTTCAACTAAATAAAACATCAATCTTTTGCATAATTGTTTATCCATTTGGTTCTTTTTGTACATCTACATGTATTTAAGAAAAGTGGTATATTAGTCTGAACATCCCAAGGCTACGAGACTTTAAGTAGCCCCAAGTAGGTCTTGTACCTTATGCCCCTGGTGAAAAAAATAATGGCACCGTACTCACTTATAACTTTTATACATTTGGATGTACATTTAGCTAATGGATAAGAGAATCCCTTTTTTCTACATAACTAAGACATGCATTAATGGAATATCCAAATTTTCAAATCACATCTCTTTGCATTCATCATCAAGGTGTGCTAAGATTTGTATTGCATGTATAGCTATGCTTAGGATTATTCATATGCATAGTATACATGGTGGAAAGAAATGAATGAGTGTGTGTTATGTGATAGTAATCCAACCTAACTAATCCTAAGAGGCCTTTCTTATTGAATAGGACTATTTAGAAAGAATATAAACTTAGGATTAATTTAAAAAATACATAATAAATCATTCACTAAAAAAAATTTATTAATCAGATCTACCTTAGAAATGATTTAAGGTAGGGATGAAAGAGAGTTCTCCTCTCTTTTCTTCTCTTCATAGCATTTAGTCACTAAGTGTAGGTTCATTCAAACCAAATCAAATCATCAACTAAAATTGACAAGCCAACTAAATCACTTAAACTGAAACCACCATCAAAATTGAATCTTTCATACTTAGACAATTTTAACTCTAAAGTCTAGCTAATACATGCCACACAAGACTTAAATGGCACACACATTAAATTAAGTCATCATTTCTAGCTCTATGTTAGGGCGGTGCATGATTTGATGCCTGATTTTATTTTGTGATGTAATACTTTTTAGACTTAGGGTATATGTGCGTAGACTGGATGTTAGGGCGATCTTAGCCTGATCATATCTTCTGCAGGGGATTATACTTAAGGAGCATTGTAATAAAAATATAAATACTTTTACTTTGTAGGTTGCTTATACCCCTAAGCATAATCTAAACTAGGGTAGGTGGGCTTGGTTACCCATGTGTGGGGTGCTAAGTCTGAATTATTCTTATAATTTCTTAAGTTGTGTGGTATGTTTAACTAACTATTGTTTTACAGGTTTAGTTAGATTTACCTTTCCCATTTTGATGCAAATTTTGCAATTAAGATTTGGAATGAATGCTATGTGGGATTAGGATGAACATCGATCATAAGACCAAGTCTCATACACCATGTGATGCCTTTGGAGAAACCATATTCCAATCAAGCCAAAAGGAAGAAAGAAAAGAAGCAAATCAAAATGAAGAATGAAGAATGAAGAATGAAGACTCCCATAACATAAATTCCTTTTAATTGTAATTATTCATTTACAATTTGGGTTGTATAAGGATGGAGCTCGGCTACCCATTTTTCTTTTTTAGGTTATGCGATGAAACCCGACCACATCAAGCCTCTTATTCTTGTGTTAATTTTATAAATTGATTGATGTTTTGTTTATGATTGCATAATTAGGATGGAATGATTTTTCTAGTTTCTTAATTATTTGATGATTGTTGAATGGCCTGGATGTGATTAGGCTCTTAGAAAAAAAAATTTTCTATCCAATTAATTAACTCAAAATTAAACTAAACAACTCATAATCTCACCTAAAGCCTAGGACATAAATCAAGATAATAAAGATTTAGCAACTCCTTAGCTGGATGTTGTATGTCTCACATCATGTATAAATCATATTGCTTCACTCTTTCTAATGGAGGGCTTCCACCTTCCCTAGAGAAAATAGCATGACCTTTAAGAGACATGGCGGAAACACTCCTCCTTCTTTCTGATTTTGGCCCATAACCAATTTTCTCATGCATTAGACATATGAAATCCCATAGCCTGTGTCAAATAAAAATGTCCAAAAATTAAAATAAAACTTGACAAAATTTGCATTAAATTAAGTCATGAACTCATACCCTTCATGATCTAGTATCTTAGGGAGTGAGTTTAAGGACTTAGTCTCATTTCTAAATAAACAACATCCTATCTATCTTGCAAAGAATAAGACATGCCTACATGTATTTAAAATCGTAGGAGGTGTCAGTTGGCGACCACCCCCAACCAATTGTAAGTCCAACAGTGGGGGTGGTTTATTCTCTCTTATGGAGGTAAATCATATACTTATTTTTTCCTTAGATTTAGTTCGTACTTTGGCCCTCACCAAAGCTCCCAAGATTTAGGATCTAAGGTCGTTGTTTTCATTTGCAGGCTACAAGCATAAATCCTCACCTCTTAGGCATTTCTATCATCTAGTATTATAGAATTGTAAGCCTTGGATTTCTAATAAAAATTCAACTTAAATATATAATTCTCCTCAATTTCAAAAATAGAAAGCCCAATCATAGGATAGTTTAGGATCCTCACTAGGCTTCCTAGTATCATGAGCATCCCCTATTCATCTTCCTTTGGTTTCGATAATAACTCCCTCCTTTTGATCAAATCCCACTTAATTTTTTAAAAATAACTAATTGATTGATATTCCTATCTTTGAAATCTTTGGAGATAATGATTATTTATCTTAATCGAGAGTATTCCTAAGGAATCTCATTTCTTATAATTAATTAACTATGGGGGCTTGCCTCCATAGGAAACTTAACGAACATGATTTAAAATAAACTCTACTTTACTTTTTCATGTAAAGTAAGGGAAAGATCTCTGGTATATTCTAAGACTCATTGTCCTTAGGAGTCCTTATTAGGTGATTAGGTCCATTCTAGGATGGTGACTTCTGTCTCTTGAGATAATACATCATTCTTCAATGTCATACCCGATCACCTAATAAGGATATCTGTGGATCTACGTAGTGTCCAACAATCCATCCACCCTCTCTCCAAAAATAAAACACCACAAGTCTACAGCGACATTCACTTAAATAATCACCTTAAGTTGGGTTCGATTTGTTGCGCCATCGATAGATCACCCCAACAGTTGATCCCTACTTTTGAAGATGTAAGTCAGTTATGCTTTCTTCCTAGTATAGTCGCTGCACAATGAAAGTAAACCTTTAGGCTGGATAGTCCTACCTTATGGCTGGTAGACTACCCCTTTGGATTTGTAAATCTGATACAGGTCAAGGCTGACATAGCCCCTTCTCAGTGGGTCCATCACACGCCAACAAGGTCCACAACATAACACACCAAATTAAATTAAACCAAATCACATAAAATAAAATGAAATTATATCAAATTAATCATCAGGACTACTCTTGAGTTGAGGTAATATCCTTAGTGATGCTCACTCAGTAGTCGCCTTAAGTAGGGTTCATTTTGTTATGCCATCAACAAATCACCCCATCGGTTGATCCCCACTTTTGAAGATGTAAGTCTGCTATGCTTTCTTCCTAGTATAGTCCTGCACACCGAAAGGCAACCATTTAGGCTGGATAGTCTTACTTTGTGGCTGGTAGACTACCCCTTCGGATTCATAAATATGAGATAGGCCAAGGCTGACATAGCCCCTTCTCAGTAGTTCTATCACATGCCAACAAGGTCCATAACATAACACACTAAATTAAAATGAATCAAATCAATTAAAATCAATTTAATCATCAGAGCTACTCATGAGTTGAGGTAAGATCCCCAACGGCACTCACTCAGTAGTCACCTTAGGTAGGGTTCGATGTGTTATCCATCCAACAGATCACCCCAGCAGCTTTTCCCTCCTTTGGAAGATGTAAGTCTGCTACGCTTTCTTCCTTGCATAGTTGTTGCACACTGAAAGGCAACCCCTTAGGTCAGATAGTCCTACCTTATGGAAGTAGACTACCCCTTTGGGTTTATAAATCTAAGACAGGCCAAGGCCCCTGTGACTCCTTCTTAGTGTGGTCCATCGCACAACGACAGGGTCCATAATAAAATAAATTCAAAGCCAACCTCTCCATTGGAGTCAAATTAAATAAATTGGACAAAATAAACTTCTCCTCAGCGAGGCACAAATCAAATTAGCCTCCCTAGTGGAGTTTAGATCTAAATCAAAAAAATCTAACCGAGTGTAAATCCCCGGCGAATATGCCCTCAATCTAGAACACTTCTCCCCCAATGGAGCCATAACAAATTACACCAACCTTCCTAGTGGAGTCTGATCAAACAAATCAAAGAAATCCAATCAAATTTTTTATCCCGATAATAACCGCTTCCCCATGGAAGGTTCACATACCCAATCCCTAAAGAATTCTACGTATCCCTGGCGGATATGTCATCACATCAATTAAGATAAAATAAATTAAAATCAATTCGATCTTGATCCCCATCAGATTATAGATTCTTATCCCCAACAGATACACACCCAAATTAATCATATTCATAATCAAACTCAAATTCTTATCCCTCAGCGGATAACTTAAGCCTACTTCCCTAGTGGAAGGTTCATGTACTCAATCCCCAGCGAATTCCTTCAAGCTCTTTTATGCCCTTGGCATAAAGAGAGCTGCATCGCACTAAAATCATAATTCTATCTGCTTCTCGGGTCTAGGTATAGAATGTTTCCTAAACAATTGACCCACTTAGGTCCACTTAACCCAAAGTGAACTAAATGACCCATTTGAGCAAACTTCCAATTCAACCCAAATTGGATTGAACCAAGCTCACCAAAAACTTTTACCATGATTGTTGATCACCCTAGGATGATCAATTGCAATCAATTGGGTCAAACCAAGTCAACTTAGTCATTTGACCAAGTCAACCCTTAACCCAAATGAACCAAAACTAACCAAAACTCATCCTACATCAAATTAATTGAAACCAATGATTTGAATCAACCCAAAATCAACATTTATATATGACTTGACCACCAATTGAGCCAAATCAAGCCCAATTGGCCATTCAATCTAAGTTGACCCAAATTAGCCTAAAGGACCAAATTGGGTCAAATCATGATATAACCAAAATTGATTACAACCAATGGCTCAAGTTCATTCCAAATTGATTATTGAACTTGACCAAAGCCATAAGTAAGCTAATTTGACCCAATTGGTCAACTTGACCCAACCTAGCCCAATTTGACCTAAAGGGTTAAATTAGTCAAAATTCAAATTAAATCTAAATTAATTCAAACTGAAGGCTACGTTCATCTTCAATTAGCCAATTAAACATGAATCAACCAATAACCTAGGCCAATTTGACCAATTTTGGTCAAATTGATCAACTTGACCCATTCGATTCTAAATGAGTCAAAATCAATCTTAAGCCAAATTAAATTAAATTGATCAGACCAAAATACTTTAAATTATCATTTGAACCTAACCTAAGCCTTGGTTTGACCCAATTTGACCAATTGGTTATCCTAACCCAATATGACCCAATGTGACCCATATGACCCAAATTGAGCCAAATCCCTTGAAACCAAGCCATAACCCATTAGGGGATGATCAAACCCGAACCAAACTCATTTGGGATCTACCCAAAATCAACCCAACCCAATTAAATCCCTCATGGATCCTCCCTCGTATAAGATTCCACCCAACCTCATTTATTTCTCTCCATCACATGCATTCAACTCCTCCCCAACACTTGCATTCAATGGAGTTGGTTCTATGGTAGCAAATGGAGACTTTGAGAGCTAAATTCAAAGGCCCCAATTAGCCATTACCTCCCAACCATCTCCCCATCACACTTAATTATGGATTTTGTCCATCCACTTGAAGAGAAGAGAGAGTGGTTAAAAGCTGAGCATAATCTCCTCATTCTACCCTCTTAGACTCCCAAAGCAACTAGCAACCACTTCCAAACTTCTCTTGAGCTAAAAATACCAAAATCAAGTGGATTCCAGTGAAGAAGCGGCAGTAATTGAAGAATACATCATTCTGAAGTGAAGGCGAAGGTCTAGGCTCGTTCCAAAGCTTCTTCCTCCACTCAAGAGCGTGATCGAATCATCACTGCTGCCAAAAATCATCCCCAGTGAGGTAATTTTGCCAAACTTTAGCCGGTCATAGGATCGATGATTTGTGATAGTTTTCATGCGATCTTAGGAATCTTCCTTAGATAAACCTCACAATTTTAATTTTATATCATTCACATGTGAATCGGGGAGTTTTCCGGTGAAAATCACTACGAAAACGAGCCAAATCAGATGAAATTTAGCCAAAAAAATGCAAAAATCACTTGGGTGAATAGTATTTTCATCTATTTTGGTCAGAATCCTATATTTGTAATCGGGCCTGAATCACGTTGATCCGTGTTTCCCCATCGCGTCATATCCACATATCGATCGGCTCATTTTAAGTCTTAGATCTACATATCCTGCAGACCATCAATCCCGCGTGAATGGTAGGATCGATCCACAGCGTCGTTATCCGTATGCAGCTCTTTCTTCATTCAATGAGCCTTGTACCGCTAGCTAATCGTCGTCATGAGACCACGGGCGTGGGATCAAAGGTGCCGCGCATTGGTGTTGACCGTGTTTAGTGGAAAATCAGGGTATTTTTTTTATTTTAAAATTATTTAAGTAGCCTACAATTTTAAAAATTCATAAAAAAAATAAAATACTTAACGAAAAATTACAAATAAGGCTCGTTGGATTCATCTTTTTGAGAGGAATACAAAGAATCAAAAATCCTCAAATTCCACTTAATGGTTTGGTCTAAATTTAGGTTTTAGTAAAAATCAAATTTCATTAATTAGTCTAAAAAAATAAGTCAAATTGGGTTGAAATTTTTAGGAATTGAAATTAAAGTTAAAACACACCTATCATAAAAATCTCAAGGAAAACGGACTTCTAGATTGGAAGAAATTAAATTTTGAAGTTCAGATTATCTATTTTAATAAAATAAATCAAATAAAAATTCAAAAATTTACAAAGATCTTCAAAAAAAACTTAAATCACTTCAATTGATATCTAAAACTCTTAAGAAAATAATGTGATTTTCTAAATCCTATTGAACTACAAATAAGCACTTAAAATTAAAGATTAATCAATTAAGAAATTAATTAAAACATAATCAAAAAATAATTTAAATATCAAATCAAAATTAGTAATGATATAATACCTAAATGATTGGTAATCAAACATTAAATTAGAAAAATATCATATATCACTCAAATGATATTAAAATTAACCAAGCCTAATTGAGTTAATGAAATTTAGTTAAATGATGAGATCTTTAAATCAAACTCATAATTGAATAAATCAATGAAACTTTGATATAAAACCAAACTAATCTTGTCAAACCCACACCAAGCATTAAATCTTAATCATATGAAACTACTTAACAAATTAAAAAAAATTAAATATTAATTAATGATTAAATAAACTAAAAATTAAATTGTTTAATAAACTAATTCAACATAATCATTTAATATTAATCAAATTAAACCAAATAAAGTTAAAGTAAACTTAATTAACATATGATTAAATCACATCCATTTGAAAAAAGATAAGTAATTAGCCATTAATACATAAATCTAATAATTAAATCAAATATAAATTCATAATTAAAGCGTTAAATGAAATTTAATGAACATAACGAATGAAATCAAACATAATTATAAATATGAATAATTAAGTTTAACTAAAATAAAAATAAATAATTAACTCACTTAATCTAATCAAACACTTAATTAAATAAAATTTAAGTAAAACACTTAATTAAACTTATTAAATCAATCCATACATGTGACCAATTAAGTAATTAATTTATAATTAAAGAAATCTTTAATAATTCTGATAATTCAAAATTAAGTTACCATTAATCAAACTCAATTAATTAAACATCTAATTAATGAAAACTTAATCAATTAATTCATCATCTTAATGAACCAAAATAACTTCATAAATTACATTAAAATTAATTCAAATAAAACCCTTAATTAATCTATTAATTAATTTGATCACACCTCTTAAATAAACTAATTAAGTTAATCAAATTAATCATATTAAACTTAAGCTTAATCAAACATAAATTGCAATTAAATATCAATCAAATCCTAATTTAAACTTAAATCATTAAGTTATTAATTACATAATTAACCTAAATAAATATGAAATCAAATTAAAAATTAAACAAATGTTTATTTAATTTAATAATTGATCAAACTTCTTAAATAAGCTAATTAAGTTAATCAAATTAATAATATTAAACTAAAGCTTAATCTAACATAAATTTGAACATAATTAAAATGCAATTAAATGCTAATAAAACCCTAAGTTAAACCTAAATCATTAAGTCATTAATTATATCATCAACCTAAACAAATATGGAACCAAATTAAAAATTAAACAAATCCTTATTTAATTTAATAATAAACCTAAATACACTTCTTAATTAAACTAATAATCACATTGAACCTAAGCAAATCTGTAGATCAATAAAGCTAATCAAATCAAATTAAATCAAATAAAGAAAGACTTTAATTAATTTAATATGTAATCAAATCAAATCTCATTCAACCTACTTAAATAAGATAAACTAATTAACTATCCAATATATGAAATCAAAATACAAACCAAACTTTGATAAACATAACAAATGGATGAGATGAAAATAAAATTCTAATTACAAAGAATCAAACTCAATTAAAATCAAAATAAAATCTCAATTAATCTAATCCAATCAAACTACAAATAAATGAACCATGATTAAATCAAATAAACATAAAATTAGATCACATAACTATAATCAAAGAAAAGAATTAGATATTAATTTAAAAGGATATTGAATTATCAAGATTTAATTAAATCAAAAAATCTAATTAAAAATTAATCAATCAAATTGCATGAAGGTAAACAAATACAAAAAAAATGTAATAAATACTAATCAAATCAAATCAATTCAACTAAATAATTCAAATAAATCAAATCAAATAAAACCTTAAATACAAACAATCAAATTTAGGGTTCCTCTTTATGTGTTTAACAACATAAAGATCCTTTAAGGAAATTTTGATTGACCCATAAGTATGGGAGAATCATAAAAGTACTTAATTAGATTCTTTCACTTAATTAATCCTTAATTATGAGCCAATTGCATTAGGTTCTTTAGGAGCACTGCAATTTTCTTTCCTCACATGCTCATGTCATTTATGGCTTATGATTAAGTGGTTAATCAAATTAAAGAAGCATAGGTAAGGGTAATTAATTGATTTAATTAAGGATCCAACTCAATTAATTCATAAAATTCACTTAATTATTTCTTATTAAACTAAATTAAATCATGAACACATGGCATGAAATATGATTAGCAAACCTTTTCTTACATTTATTAAATCAAATCAAACATGAAATTAGAATAACATTAAGAAGCTTTATTTTGTTTTAAATGGTCTTATTTAATAAGATTGTTCTTAGGATTTAATTGGATTGAATGAAATCATAAAGGAAGAAATGAAGAAAAGAAGACCCGCATAGCATATATTATTTTTGTAATCCGGGTTGTATAAGGGTAGAGCTCAACTACCCATCTTTTTTTCCCTCTTTTAGGTGTACTGTAACCCATCAGCCTTTTATTATTTTACGGTAATCTATAAAATTATTTGATGTTGTGTTTAGATTGTGCACTAGAATTGCAAATTTTTCCTAATTTTTTTATGTTTGATATTTGAATGTGTGGCCTAAATGTGGTAGGCTCTTAGAATGAAATTAATTTTTCTACCCCAATTAATAACTCATAATTAATTTCTTAAAACAATTCATAACTTCACATAAAATCCTAGGAATTAAATCAAGATAACAAAATATTTACCCCTTAGCTGGATGATTGTATGTATAACATCATGCACGTCATATTCTTCCACTCTTGTTAAGAGGGGCTTCCATCTATGCCTGAGAATGAAGGCTTAACCTGTGAGAGCCTTTGATGGAAGAACACCCCTTTCTCTTTTTAATTTGGCCCATAATCAATTTCTCATGCATTTAGGTATATAAAATCCTACAGCCTGTGTCAAAATAAAGAGTCCAAAAGAATCAAATGAATTTGATAAAATTTGAATTAGATTAAGTCATTAATTCATATATGCTCTAGTCTCTTAGGGAGTGAGTTTAAGGACTTAGTCTTCTTTCTAAATAAATAACTGTTTAGCCATCTTGCAAAAGCATATGACTTTCTTACATGGATTTAAAGCATAGGAGGAGTTAGCTGGATGCCACTCCAAGTGGTAATAAGTCCAGCAATCAAATGGTTTATTCTCTCTTATGGAGGTAAAACATATACCCATTTTTGCCTTAGATTTAAGTTAGTGCTTCAGCCCTCGCTAAAGCACCATAGATTTAGGATCTGATATTGTTATTTCCCTTTGAGGCTACAAGTATAAATCCTTACCTCTTAGGTATTTCCACAATCTTATGTTCTGAGATTATAAATCTTAGTATTCTAATAAAATATCAACTCAAATAATTAACTCTCTTCAATTTTAGAAATATAAAGCCCAATCATAGGATAGATTAGATTGCTCACTAGGCTTCCTAGTTTCATAAGCATTCCCTACTCATCTCCTTTGGCTTCCAAAATAAGTCTCTCTTTTTGATCTATCCCATTTGATTTTCCAACATAGCCAATCCTTTGATAGTCTAGCCTTGAAATCTTTTGAGACCTTAATTGTCTACTTTAAGGGATCATATTCCTTAGGATGTAATTAACTATGGGGGCTTGCCTTCATAGAGAACTTAACAAACTTGGCTTAAAATAAACCCTACTTTACTTTTCCATATAAAGTATGGGAAAGGTCTCTGGTACATTTGAAGACCCATCATGCCTTAGGAGTCCTTATTTAGTGATTAGGTCCATTATGGTAGTGATTTCTATCTTTCGAGATAGTGCATCATTCCTTAATGTCATACCCGATCACTTCAATAAGTGCCCCGTAAGATCTGCGTGGTGTCTCACATCCAAAATAAACACCACATTTAGCCATTGGCTTCGTATGAACTACGGAATTATTTCCTCAATCTTGTTCTTTCTACTTTGTCAGACTTGATGAGGAGATTGGATTTGATCCGCGCTTTGTGCTTGATCAGATCATTTGAATATAGATGGGGATATCACCTTACAGGTAATATTTGAGATTGATTTAAGGCTGCTCTAAATTGAGAGTTATTTTCTCATATTATCTTGGTCTATCGAACAAGTAGAAAGATCTCTTGAATTCTAGCTGCTTGTAATCACTAAGTTGAATTTAGTTTGAGATTGAACAATTATCATCATTGGACTGATGTTGACCCCATTTTTAGATTGAGCTCTCAACCCCTCCATCTTAGACATAGGATTCCTCTTAGACACTAAGAGTTTCTTAGTCTTAAGACACTTCTAGTGATTAGGTGAACACTTAACCTAACCCTAGAGACTGTGAAGAGTTATCCATAAGAATAGGTCATGCCTTTGGGGTGTTAGGAAAACTTGCATACCCTATAGTTTGAACCAAATCCTTACTTCCTTCTTTCAAGTCAAACTCAAAATTCAAATCAACCTCATAATCGACCTCAAATCCACTTCAATTCCAAATCAAACCTTAAATTAATTCCAATAGATTTTCTCAAATCATAAATCAATTCCAAATGATTGAAATCCAAATCTCAATTACAAGTTCAAAAATATTTCATAAGCCCTTTGATTCCATCTTATGGACTTAGCTCAAATCAAATTCAAATCACTTCAAACTCAAGAGATTTTCTCATAACCCATTTATATTCTCATTTATATTAACAAATATAAATGAAATATAAATTCAAATAACCAAAACTAAATCCAAAACACAATTCCAAGTTCAAAAATCTTTCCTAAGCCCTTTGATTTCACCTTATGGACTTAGCTCAAATCAAATCCAAATCAATTCAAACTCAAGAGATTTCCTCATGAACCATTTATATTCTCATTTATATTCTCATTTATATTCACAAATATAATGAAATATAAATTCAAATATCCAAAGCAAAATTCAAAACTCAAACCCAAATCTAATCTAAAACCAACCTATACCCTTTCAAGTCAAATTCTTGAACTTAGCCAAATCAAATGCAAATCAATCCAAACCCTTCGATTTTCTTCATGATTCAATCAATCCTTCAATCATGAATCAAAATATAAACATAAACTTCAATCATCAAACCAAAACCAAATTCAAAACTCAAACCCAAATCAAACCCATGTTCATCCTCTGAACTATCAAATGAATTAAAACCCATTTGACTCCAAATCACTTGCAAATGGATTTATATTTCAATCATAAGTCCATATGTGAGTTCAACCAAACTTGGATCAAGCCTTGATCAAGTCAATTAACCCACTTAGGCTCACTTGACCCAAAGTGACCTAAAGTACCTTTTTGAGCCAAATTCTAATCCTACCTAAATTAGATTGAACTAAGCCCACCTAAGCCTCACATTGTGAGCAACAATCATCATGAGATGATCAACCACTCAAATTGGGTCAAATCAAGTCGAACCTAAGGGTTGACCAAGCCAACACTTAGCCAAAATGAAACCCAAACTAGCTAAAATCCATCATAGGCCAAATTGATTGAAACCACTGATCAAAACCAATTCATCATCAATGTTTGAACTTGACCAAGTCATCATTTGAGCCTAACCTAGACCAATTTTCCACTTAACCCAAGTTGACCCAACTTGACCTAAAAAATCAAAATGGGTCAAATCTTGATCTAAGCCAAATTAATTGCAACCAATGGGTCTAATTCATTCTAAGCCACTTGTTGAACTTGACCAAAGCCTCAATTTACCAACTAGACCCAACCTAGCCCAATTGATTGAAACCAAAGCTTACAAAATATTTCAAATGACCAACCAAACCTAAACCAACCCATGACCTAACCCAATTGGGTCAAATGGATCAAATTGGTCAACTTGACCCATTTGACCTAAATGAAATCAAATTAGCCAAAATCCATCATAAACCAAATTGAACCAAACCAATGATGCTAACACATTTCAAATGATCATATGAACTTGACCCAACCCTTGGTTTGACCCAATTTGACCAATTTTGACTTAAATGGGTCAATATGGGCCAAATGATATCAAATCAACTCCAAATTCATTAAAATTTGGACCAACCCAATTTCAAACTATTACAAATCTGCCTAAATTGAAATCAAAGTCAAATTACCATTTTACCCCTAGGTCAAGGGGTAACCTATGGCCAATCCACTTGGAATTTGGTCAAATCCTTTTCATGGCCACTTGGCACCCTCTTAGTGGACCAAGTGGACACTAATGAGTGTGGTGAACATGACCCAATGGGTTTGGGTTAGCCAAACCCAACCCAAGGCCAAAATTGACCACCCAATAGAAAATTCTCCATATGGAATCACTCCTCCACTCAAATGAGCACATGGAAAATTCACCACTCCACTCCTCTACCAAAATTGAACCATGTAGAGCTTAAAATGGCCTAACCAACCCACTCATTGTGATCAGTTTGATCAAAATGGAAGAGATAAGCTTGGTCATCTGATCCTTGTAGGGGGAGATATACTCCTCCTAATTCCACTTCATTCCACATCTCTTGCACTCGATTGAGTGATAGGAACTCAGGGGAAGCATTGTCAAGCTCTCCCAAGGTTTCCAAAGCTCATTTGAATTCTCCATTTTTGGATTTCTTCAATGCCAAA
The DNA here is from genome assembly GCA_021442155.1 of Cymbidium sinense. Classification (NCBI taxonomy): domain Eukaryota; kingdom Viridiplantae; phylum Streptophyta; class Magnoliopsida; order Asparagales; family Orchidaceae; genus Cymbidium; species Cymbidium sinense. The sequence goes on from CM038221.1 coordinate 52,269,068, forward strand.
ATAGGGGAGCTCATTGAAAATTCCAACTCATCCATCACTCAACCAAAATCCAATTCCTCTTACAAGCACCTTCAAGGCACCAAGTCAAGTTCATCTAAAGCTTTTTCCAAGCTTCCAAGGCACGGGAGGACGGAGCTAGACCAAAACTGCAAGCACTTGAAGCTCATCTTGGCCAATAGGAGGATTCACATGATCTCAAGCCTTCAAACCTTCAACAGGACTTGGTCTACACTAGATGAAGCGACCTCGATGGTTGGGAACACCGGTGATAGCCTTTGGCAAGGTATGCTTCAAAGCTGAGCCTAGTGTAAAATTCATTGGTCCTTTGTGAAGAGAGGTGTGATCTCAATCAAATTTGACCGTTGGATGTCTTCCTTCTTACCTCTAGATGGTGTGTGTGCTCACTTTCTACTCAATCCGAGCTAAAGTGAGCTCAGATCAAACCTTAAGGGACGGATGATCTCCATCTTCGGCAGGCGAGGGCAGGGATGAATCATGGATCTTCCATCCCGCATGTTTTGGATGGACGGTCCTGATTAATCCATGTTAGATCCACGGGTTTAATCCAGACCGTCCGATCTTTGATCGGACGGTCCAAGGGAAAGCACGTAGCGCCGCCAGTTGACTGTGCAGCGATTTGACAACATAAATAACCAATCCCATCATGCCACGTGAAAAGTGTACGCCGTGTCAGCGGTCCACGTGGCATCTACGGATTAGTTATATAATTAGTGATTTAATTACCTAATAATCACAAAAACTTCTAAAATACATAACTAAATGTAAAAAAAATCTAAAAAAAATGCAAACTCAACTTCATTTGAAAGATAATTCAAAGGGAAATAATAAAATTAATTTTAATTGATTTTGAATAGTGATATTTTTCTAATTTGAGTTTTATTAGAGATGTACTTATGTTAATTACTTCTTAATTATTACACTAATTAAATCCAAACTCCTTAGGGTTAATTAGTGGGATGACATGTGCCTCCCATGATTTTCTTGGAATTTATTATTAGATTAATTTAGGTAATTACTTGTTTCCTCTCTAATCACTCCCTTAATCAATTAAATGATTAATTAACATATTAAATGATGATAAATTCATTAATTAAATTTGTTAATCATCTTAGAATAGTGGATAGACTTAGAGAATAAGATTAGGATGCCTTTTCCAAATCTTTTTCCCTAAGTCTATTTCTTTTGAATGAAAACTTAATTATTTTATAAATTGATTAATGATTTAACCATTTCATTAAATAGCTTAATTAACCAAACTCAAAATTAAAAATTAAGCCATAAACTTAATCACTTAATCAATCCTTTCTTAGGTAGATACTTAGGTGTTCAATAACCTAAGTAAACTTAAGGAAATCAAATCCAACCTACATGTGTGGGAAGGGTTATGAGAGTACCTAATTAAACCCCTTAGCTTAATTAATCAATAATTATGAGCCAATTGATTTAGGACTTTTCTTTCATAGGGTGTATTGCTGATTTAAATTCAATGTGGTTGCATATCATATGTTGGCTCACAATTGTTTGAATAATTATGTTAAGGAGATGTAGGTAAGGGGTAATTAATGAACTTAATTTACACCTTAACCTAAACAAAATATAAAATCAACTTAATGGTTTTAAAAACTAAACTAAAATAGCACACACATGTGGGAGATGAGTTAGGACCAGCAAACTTTTTCACATTTCCTAAATTCAAATCAAATTCAAAACAAAATAAAACATTTTTTTAAACAATTTGATTCACTTTAAATGATCTTATTCTATAGGATTGTCTTTAAAAATTAATTAAGGTGAATGAAATTACATGCTTACATCACTTTATTTCTTTCATGGCATGTTAAATATGTATGTCATATGAAAATCATGCATTCATGTCTTTTGAAAAATCAAATTAAAATGAAATATTTCTTTTATGTCAAATTGCATGTTTTGGCTAAAGTAAGAATATGAATGAAAATTATCACTACTAAATCTAAAACTATTTTTAAAACTTAGAAATTAAATATTACAAATGAAAGGTATGCTACTTATAATTACTTGTAAGCTTGCATGTGAGTATAATATAAAATGTGCATTATGTGACTTTTCCTTCTCTTCTCTTTTAACATAGTTTTGAATAAGATTTGTAAAGTGTATAGTTCATTTAAAAAGAACACAACACTTGCTTAAATCCTTTCCTATTCATTCCTATGTTATCCTTTAAGAGGAACCTTCACATTTACACATGTAAATTGCATAACCAAATTAAAATAAACAAACATAAACTTTTTTGCATGATTCTTTTTCATTCATTTCTTTTTATACATGCACATGAATTTAAGAAAAGTGGTATATTAGTCTGGACACCCCAGGATTGTGAGGCTTTAAGTAGCCCCAAGTAGGTCTTGTACCTTACACCCCTAGTGTAAAAAATAATGGCGTCGTACTCACTTATATCTTTCAAACATGTGAATGTGCATTTGATTAATGGATAAAGAACCCATCTTTTCTACTTATCAAAATCATGCATACTTGAAACATTCCAAATTTCCTTAAGCAACATCTCTTAGCATTCATCATTAAGGTGTGCTAATATTTCCACTTGCATGTATAGATATGCTTAGGATTTATCTATGTGCATGTTACACATGTTGGAAAGAAATAAAGTGTTGTGTGTTTTGCGATAATAATTCACTTTACTTAATCTTGAAATTCTTTTCTTTTTGAATAAGTTTGTTTAGGGAAAATTTAAACTTATGATTAATTAAAACACATAAAAAAATATTCACTAAAATAAAAATCATTAATGAATCCACTTTAAAAATTACTTAAAGTAGGGAGGAAAGAGAAGCCTTCTTCTCTTTTCCTCTTTGTACAACACTTAGTAATTAATTGTATGTTCATTCAAACCAAATCAAATCATAAAAATAAAATCAATCAAATCAACTAAATCACTTAAATGAAATAACCCTCTAAGTTGAACCCTTTATACTTAGAAAATTATAACCTTGAAGCCTAGCTAAGACATACCACACAAACCTTAAATGGCACACACATTAGGCTAAGTCACCATTTTTAGTCCTATGTTAGGGTGGTGCATGGTTTGATGTTTGCTTTTATTTTATGATGTGATATTTTAGACTGAATGTTAGCGTGTATGTGCATAAACTGAATCATAGGATGATCTTAGTTTAACCATTATCTTCTGTAGGAGATTATGCTTAAGAGGCACTGTAATAAAAATATAAATGCTTTTTGCTGTGCAGGATGCTTATACCCCTAAGAAAAATCTAAAATAAGCCAGGTGGACTTGGTTACCCATGTGTGGGTGCTAAGTCCAATTTATTCATATACATGCTTGGGATTGTGTCATTTGTTTAGCTAATCTCTATTTTACAAGTGTTAGTTTGATTTACTTTTCCCATTTTCATGTAATTTTTGCAGGTCTTAGAATTTGGAATGAATGTTATGGGAGATTAGGATGAACATTGATCATAAGACTATATCTTATGTACCATATAAAGCCTTAGAGCAAATACCTTCCAACCAACCAAAAGAAGAAAGAAGAAAGAAGAACGAAATGGAGAAAGAAGAAAAGGAGAAATGAAGAATGAAGACCACATAACATGAATTCCTTTTTTTATTGTAATTAATTCATTTGTAATCTGGGTTGTATGAGGGTAGAGCTCGCTACCCAATTTATTTTTCACGTTTGTGCGATGGAGCCCAACCACAATCGGCCTTTTATTCTTTTGCGCTAGCTTTAAAAAGTATTTGATGTTTATTTAGCTTGTGCAATTAGATGTCATATTTTTTTAGTTTCTTCCTTGCTTTAATGAATGGCCTAGATGTGATTAAGCTCTTAGAAAAAATTAAATTTTCTATCCAATTAATCAACTCAAAAAAAAAAAAAAAATTAATAACTCATAACCTCATCTAAAGCCTAAGTTATAAAATAAGAAAAAATTTAGCAACCCCTTAGCTGGATGTTGTATGTTTTCACATCATGCATAAAAAGCATCTTACTTCACTCTTGCTCATGGAGGGCATCCACCCGTGCTGGGGAACTTGGCTTGACCTTTGAGAGCCATGGGAAAAATATACCTCCTTCTTATTGATTTTAGCCCATAATCCAATTTCTCATGCATTAGGCATATGAATCTCATAGCCCGTGTCAAATCAATTGTCCAAAAATCAAAATAAAACATAATAAAATTTGTATTAGATTTAAGTCATGAATTCATGCCCTACATGATCTAGTCTCTTAGGGAGTGTGTTTAAAGACTTAGTCTCTTTCTAAATAAATAACAGCTTAGATATCTTATAAAAGTATATGACTTGCCTACATGTATTTAAAATCATAGGAGTTAGTTGGTAGCCACCCCTAGGCGGTTGTAGGTCCAATCAGTAGAGTAGTTTATCCTCTCTTGTGGAGGTAAACCAAATACCCATCTTCACCTTAGTTTTAGGTCGTGTTTTGGCCCTCACCAAAGCTCCCTAGATTTAGGTTTAGAGGTTGCTACTTTCCTTTATAGGCTACAAGCATAAATCATCACCTCTTAGGCATTTCCATAATCTTGTGTTATGAAATTGTAAGCCCTAGATTTCTAATAAAAATTCAACTCAAATAAATAAATCACTTCAATTTTAAAAATATAAAGCCCAACCACGGGATAGTTTTGGATGCTTACTAGGCTTCCTAGCATCATAAGCATCCCCTACTTATCTTCTTTTGGTTTCGATAATAACTCTCTCTTTTTGATCAATCTCACTTGATCTTCTAAAAATAAATCAATTGATTGATAGTCCTATCTTTGAAATTTTTGGAGACAACGATCATTTACCTTAATCGAGAGTATTCCTAAAGAATCTCATTCCTTAAGATATAATTAACTATAGAAGCTTGCCTCTATAGGGAACTTAACGAACCTGGTTTAAAATAAATCATGCTTTACTTTTCCATGTAAAGTAGGGGAAGAATATCTAGTACATATGAAGACTCATAGTCCTTAGGAGTCCTTATTGAGGCGATTAAGTCCATTGTAAGATGGTGTCTTCTGTCTCTCGAGATAGTACATCATTCCTCAATATCATACTCGATCACCCTAATAAGAATATCTACGGATCTACATGCTGTCCCAACCAAGCAGTATTATTTTTATTTTTATTTATCCTTTCAAAAAGATAGATGAAGATAGAATATTTCACCATAACTTATGAGTAAGGGCTCTTTCACTACGACCTTTTCTTATGGCTAGTTGAGTGAGGAGAGCGTTAGCGACTCGGCCATTTGTGGGCTTATTGAGTTTGACTTTTAGAACCTACTTGAATCTTCGACTTAAGTTATGATGGCTTAGTGGTTTGGTCAGACTTATGAAAGGGGGCTCTTTCACTACAGCCTTTTCTTGCGGCTTATTGAGTGAGGAGAGCATTAGCAACTCGGCCATTTGTGGGTTTGTTGAGTTTGAACTTGAGAACCCATCCATTTCTTAGACTTTAGGATGTAGAGGTTGATATTTTTTCAACTTAGTTGATTGAAGTATCTAAAATTATGAGTTCTTCTAACTTGCTCTTCAAAATTTGACAAATCTGAGAGATAAACTTTTGATATTTAGGGCTATTTTTTCATGCGTATAAATAGATTCTTTTTGTTCCTTGTAAGAGTCTGCAAAAATAATAATTATAGATATATTCAAGGATCTCAGCATAAAGCTCAATCTCAGCCTTAATATATATACAAGAAGGCCCCCCTGTTTCACAGGAGAGGATTGAATAACCTTGATCATAAAAAAGGGCTCCTATCTAACAAGAGGATTGCAAATTAGCTCAAAAATGTATCACAGAGTTTGAACTTCTTTAATATGAATAAACATAGCTCATTCTAATCATCAGGTATATTTATCTGAGAATCTCGGCTTGAAGCACGATGTCAACTTAGATAAATATATAAAAATTCCCCCTGTCTAACAGGTGGGCTTTGTAGTAAATATTGAGAAATTTCCTGAATTATCTTAAAAACTTATCAGGTGATACGAAATTACCTTCTGCCATAACTTTCTGCTTTCATGGGCTTATAGAAGGATGTCTGTTGGTGACCTAGCCCTCAGAGCTTGTGTTGGGTCAATGAGGAAGAGTCATCAGTCCTATGCTTTACATGTAACGAATATATTGATGATATGACTCCCTTAATTTAGCCTTTAGCTTATATGAACATTTGGATGACTTCTTCGGTCCTTTGCTTTCTGCTTGGTTGGACTTACTGAAGAAGAGTTTCCTTCGGTCTTTATTTTTTGCTTTAACAGACTTGTTGAAGGAGTTGATACTTCTCATTTGATATTGATACCAAACTCAACTTAGTGCCTTCTCGAGTGAGGATCTTTTCATTGGATTTTTAAAAATGACCTTACGACCATTAGAGATGATCTCCCAGTCTGGGCCACTTAAACTCACCAAGTTGGAGGAATTTGGAGATTTGGATGCTCTCACCTTTGAACTAATGAAGTAGGAGGATCCCTTACTGCAGTCTTTATGGAATATTAAGTAAGCAAACCTGTCAGCGACTCGACCATATTTGGGCGTGTTGTGTCCGACCTTATGCACCCATTTGAGTCTTGGACTTGAGCAATTGTTGGAGGATTTTATCATCAGTCTAATGAGACGGGGGATCTCTTACTACGACCTTTGTGGCATATTGAGTAACTAGAATTATCAGCGACTCGATCATATTTGGGCATGTTGAGTTCGACCTTATGCACCCACTCAAGCCCTAGATTTGAGGTATGGATGGAAGATGTGTTTCCAACTTGATTTGTTGATATTTGCCGACTTGAAAATTTCTCTTTTTTGTTAGTAAGACTTTGAAACTTGTGAATTTGATTACATAATTTGAACATGTATATAAGAATCTTGTCCTTAGACGTGATGTCAACCCAAATACAAAAGGAGGCCCCTTATCTTACAAGGGAAAGCCTAACATTTTATTATAAAATTTAAAAAAAAATGTCCCCTGTCTAGTAGGGGGATGTTTGCTTTATTTCAAAAATGCATTCTCATGTTACGAGAGAATTTTCAAGCAAAACTTACACATGTAATAACAGTGAGGAATAATTGGTACTCTTAATAACATGATCAATTCTCCTTCTTAAAAAGTTCAAGGATGCACTTTATGATCGAATGCTTTGGACATCCTCGCTCGATAGACTTATAAATTTTGCTGAGCAAGCTCATCAAGCTTTTCCCATTTGTAGATAGACATTCTCATCTTGGTAAGATCATGTTGGATGACTACTTGGAGCGAAGGTAGTTCAACTTCAAGTGGTAGAACTGCTTCAGCCCCTAATACTAGTACATAAGGAGTGGATTTTGAGGGAGTCTTGTAGGTGGTGCAGTAAGAAAATCTACTATAATTTATCTCTTAACCGCTTTCTGGGGAACATATATGATGTCAAATTGTAGTAAAAGAACAACCCATCGTGCCAAGCGACTTGTCCACGCTAGTCTTGTCATCAAGAATTTCAGTGGATCGATCCTTGAGATGAGAGTAGTTTTATGAGATATCGTGTAATGATGAAACTTTTGGAAAACAAAAATCAGAGCCAAATAATGCTTCTTGATCAGAGAGTATTGTATTTTCACTTCTATTAGCCTTCGACTAATGTAGTATAACGCGTTCTCCTTTCCCTGGTCATTATGTTTGCAGAACGTAAAGAATCTTCCGTCTTTGTGTGTACAAGAGGTCTTCCTGAGATTGGTGCTGCGAATGGGAGGATTCAATAGATACTTCTTGACACTATCAAAAGCCTCTTGATATTTTTTGTCCTATTTAAAAGGAGTATCCTTTTACATCAGCTTCTTCCTCTTGGACACGGATCTCTGATCGACACCTCCAATAAACGTCTGGCTCGAAGTGTGGAATATGTATTTCTTCAATCGGATGACTGCGATTGAAGCTAACCTCCTCTCAAAGATATGGAGCTTGTCGGCGGCATCCCTTAGATGACTTTCCAAGCTGTCGACCATCAAAAATCTCATCACATATGACCTTTTTCTTAGATACACATTCTTGATGAGTTTCATTTGAGGTAGATCTCTGGAAGTACAGTCCAAATGTCATGTCGTTGTCTTTTTATAAGGCGATTTCACTTCGAGGCTTTAGCCCCCAAATTTACTTACCTTTCTGCCGAACCTTTTGACGACAGATTCTTGGACGTGTGGCCCAAGTGTCACGCATCGATGTTCACCGTGCGAGACTTGAATTGGTTGACATCTTGTCAGGGTTGTTAAAGGAGGTCTCCTTGGAGGAGCAACTCTAGCCTCCCTGATAACAGGACCTTGATATTTTCTTTTCATCAACCATTTCTCATTAGCAACTTAGAGGACCTGATACACTCTTGCATATACAATTTTGAGTTTCCTCACTAGAAAAGTTAGAACCTGACATTGTCGGGTCCAGAAGGACTATTTGATTTGGCTAGTAAAGTTATTTCTCTTTACCCATCTTATGTTGTCAAACATGTTATGGGTTAGAACACTCGCTTCTAGTTTCACAGTTGGTTGTACAAATTTTTGCTTGAACAATAACTATTGAGCACACAATTCAACATTTCTCTTTCTCTATTATCTCTGGGTTAGCTTGCTTTCAGATGAAGAAGCTTCTACATCATCACTTCTCCTTGAGATTTCAGCCTCTATATTTATTTTCCTTTTTTGCCAGGACCTTTTGGCGGCTGGTTCCTAGACATGCGGTCCAGGTGTCATGCCCTAATGCTCATCGTGCAAGGTTTGTTTAAAATGATCTTGAGTTCTTACTACCACTGATGGTGGCTTTTATAGTGGAGCATTTTTGGCTTCTTTGATAATTGGAATTTGATATCTTTTCTTCATAAGATCTTTTTCCTTAACAACATTCAGGACTCTATGTGTTCGAGCAGATAGAGTTTCATGTTGTTTCATCTACAAGGTTTGAGCTGACTACTGTTGAGCCTAGAAAAACTATTTAACATTACTAGTAGAGCTATTCCTTTTCACCCATCTCAAAATTTTCAAATTTATTGCGAGAATACTCGCTTCTAGTTGTAAGGTTGATTGTGCAACAGATGACCCATGTGAAAGATGATGAGCTCACAGCTCAGTATTTCTTCTTCTCCTCTCCCTTCTAGGTAATTTTCCTCTATATGAGAAAGCTTCGGCATCAAAAGGTTTAACTAGTATAGTGGTTACATTCATAGGCATGACTGAAACTTTCTGCCTAGTGATGGTTCTCTTCATGACTATCGCCTCAAAATGACCCAATCTTTCAAATATAGAGGCTCTCTTTCGAGGAACCTTGAGGGCAGTAGTGACCATTCCAGTCATTCTCCTCCCCTGCATAGGTTGGTGTGCACAATATACAGGTGCTTCAAGTGGAGGGTTGTTTGCAGCAGCAATAGTTCAAAAGTTTATGCTACTAAATTGGGTGGTAGCTCCAGCATTTCAAGTATTGATTACAGCATTAGCCAGGCGGTTGTTGGCTCCATGACCTAGCTGCATGATGAACGGTGTGTTCTGAAGATCCATCGGCATAAATGAAAGATGAGGATTAGTAATTAGTAATTGATGTATCACCCCACACTTTCTTAATGCAAAGATACCATAGAACAAAATAATAGTATAATAAAGATATACTCTACAGAATAATTCATTCGACATAGAGTCTTATATATTAGTAATTTGAATTTATTACACATTTAAATCACCATTTTTTATTTTGAATTTTCAAATATTTTGTTGCTACTATAGCATGTATATGACTAGCCAAAGATGGAAAGAGAAACTTGTCCCCAACGAAGTCACCAGAAATCTATGGGCTCTGAAAATTCACCACCGACCTCTCACAATTGAAGAGAGCATGATTTAATGTGTCGGTGAAATTTTCAGAAGGCAAATGAGATAGTTGATAAGACACTACCCACTAAGAGATTGCATCCTCATTTTGTGAGGACTTTAGATCTGGTTCCAAGTTTCTATGAGCTTTATAGTTAACTCTATCAATTTTGAGAGAGAACTTTTGATTAATGATAGTCATTAGATTGCTTAATGCATAGTGTATAGTAGCAGCATGTGGAGTTTAAAATTTGGGGTTTAGAATTTATAAAATTTTCCATTATTTAACTTAAACCATATGGTTAGTGGAATGATGACGTGCCCGATCTACATCCCATGGTTCCATCATCCAGTAGGTGGTCCCTAGTTACTTAGTGGAGGTAGTGGCTAACTTTCGAAGGATCTAATATGGGGTACATCGTCCAAGAAATTCTTGTAGACCTGGGGTGGTGTTTGTCTAAGGAGACAGGCTTAAGTCTACCTTAGCTGACAAAAGGCTTTGTGCCTATAAAATATTCCCTATGATTCATAACTCAAAGGGCTGAGCCATTGGGGAATGTACGGGCTACAGTCGTGACCATAATATAATGATTTCATTTGACGAAAATCACCCGATCAGAGGACTCTGGTCGTAACCACATCATATGTGGAGCCTACTGGCCAAACCATGCGACAGAGAAACCACGTCCTTACTAGCATGAGATTATTTGAGTTGAATATAGTGATTTATTTGACTTGGCATTAGCTCTTTTATGAGCTAACATTTTCTTAATCTGTCATCCCCAACAAACGATGGTGGATGGGTGGATGAATTATTTGTTTTAAGTATTTAAATGATAAATTGCATTTAGTTCAGATGTTTACTTAGTTGAAATTTAGTTTTATGATGAATTAATTTAGAGCTCAAATATCTTCTAATGATAATATTCCCTCCGGTTGAGATTTCAATCAACGCGGCGATCATCGGGATAAACCTTGTCAACTCTACTTATTTGCTAGTAGAGGATCGGGTCTATGACTTAAATTTATAAACTTGAATTCAATATATAATAACTAAAAAATCTAAATAGTAGTAAACCCCTCCGGTTGAGATTTTCAGTCAACGCAGTCATCATCGAGTTAGACCTTATCAACTTTACTTATTTATTAGTAGAGGATCAGGTCTATGACTTATGTATAATTTAAAATTTTTAGAAAATTAATATCATAATAGACATTGTCAACTCTATTGTGAATATAGATGATTGAGTGTTATGATCTAATGTAATTTAAGTTCATTTAGTAGACTCTATCAACTCTTATTGCAAATATAGAGGATTGGGTTTTTTCTGATCACATTCCATGAAATTGAATATTTATATCTTTCATTGACTTGAATTAGCATTGAAGGCGTCCATTAGCTTGCATACATATAGTCATAAAGAATCAAATTAATTCATTCTTCTTCTTAACCCATGCAGCATCCTCAGACACTAAGTTTAAGCGCTTAGTATAAGTGTCGGGACCCATGCGGGTAATTAGAATACTTGTATGGATTTTCGAAAAGCTCAAATTGAATTGAAGATTGTTATATATTTCGTACAAGAATTCATTTCTTTCAAATGATTGCACAAATTCTGAAGTACTTGAATTGAGTGATAGTTGGCTCCATAATTTATGCAAAATTAATATATTTTAAGTCTATTCAGAATTTAAGCTAATGCCTTCTATCTACTTGTATGAAGAGTTGCAGATTCAGTGACGTGGAATGCATTTTAAATTATTTTAATATATTGTTAGATCCCTTGGAATAATATATATATATATATATATAAGTGTCAAATTTATATTTACTGCCAAAGTATTCAATTTGCTTCAAGTTCATATATCTCTTTGAGTTCAATCCATCTTTCTTTATTTGAAATATAATCTTCAAATTCATTTGAAATTCAATCTCATTTATAATTCAAAATTCAATTCGATATCAATTTTATTTTAGTGAGCTTGGGCAACGCTATTTGTTTAGCTTGAATTTTGTTTCCAAGTATGAATTTTGGATAAAATTTTGATGATTTGGTATTTACCTCATCCCAGAGCTACATCAGCTTGCGGCTTAGATGCTACCCATTGAAGCGGATGATTCTTGTGATACCATAGCCGAGTCTTCATACCCACTAAGCCCTATTGAGCATTAGTGGTTCAATCACCTGCATAAAAATAAATACATATGCAATTTCAAATCATTCAAGCTTCATTTTATATTATTTATTTTTAATGTGCTCAATTTTTTTTTAAATGAATCTTGATTTTCCACCTCTTTTTTAAGTCCAAAATTTAATCAAAATTTTGGCAGCATTTCAACAATAATTTGGCATCATCCCCACGTAGGTGGCTACATCAAAACTTCTTTGGTTTACCCGGTACACCATATTGAGAGTAGTGGTCGGTGTCTTGCGACCATAGTAATCTTCATACCCAGCCTGTGAGCATTAGTAGTCCTTGCATAAAGCAAATATATATGCAATTTTAAATCATTCAAATTTTATTTTAGATTATTTATTTTCGATGTACTCGATTTATTTTTAAATGAATCTTGATTTTGCACCCCCCCCCCCCCCCTTTAAGTCCAAAATTTAATCAAAATTTTGATAGCATTTAAGATATTCCAAAGATCATCATCTCCGCATAGAGCTACATCGGAAGCTGCTTTGGCTTGCACGGTGCCCTATTGTGGTAACAGTATGTCACTTCACGACCCGTCTTCATGTACACCACTAAAGCATTGGTGGGGTCTTCATATATATATATATATATATATATATATATATATATATATATATATATATATATATATATATATATATATATATATATATATATATATATATATTCAAATGGTCATCTGCAATTTTAAAACACTTTTGCCCTATTGTAGCGTGGCACGGTATCTTCATAATTTCATCTCATCGCGTCCTGATGAGCATGACAAGACCTTCAAACCTTCATAAAGAAGCACAAGCATATACATATATTTTCACATATTTACATACATCCACAATCCACAACACTGATGATTTTGCGTGAGTTCGAGTAGCAAGGATTGAGTAGGAGATATTGGAGTGTTGAATATTTGGATTGAATAGGTGAGGAAATGTCAAAAACCTAGAGAAGAACCCGCTTGATGACGATGTTCTTTCTTGGTTCCCGTCGCTTGCAAGGAAGAAAAGAGGGCTTGTTTGGCTGCAAGAATAATAGAAATGTCGGAAATCTAGAAGAGGAACCCGCCTGATAACGGTGTTGCCTCATGGCTATGGCAAAGGGGATTGGACTCCAATCAAAGAAGGGATACGAAATAGTTGTAGGAGATAGTGCTGAGGGGAACCCGTCTGATGACAGAGTTGTCTCTTGGCTGCGAGAAAGAGTGGTTGCCAAGAGAAAGGGAAAGGTGGAGGAAGATGCCGAAAATCGAGAGAAACCCGCCTAATGATGGAGTTCTTTCTTGGCTACGGCAAAGGGAATGATCGGAGTAGGAAATTGGGAGAGGTATGCCGAGAGGAAGATGTCATCGTCCTCGCCGTAAGCCTCCTGAGCTTGAGTTTGCTTCCTCCTCATCTCCTCCTCGATGTTCACGTCATGCAGGGTCGTCTCCTCACACTAGTCGAGCTCTATGTCTATGAGCTGAGATCGAGCCCTCGCCGGAAGAATTGACTTGAGAACTTTGCACTTGGGGGTGTGCACTAGTCGGTTCAAACCAAAAAACTGAACCAAACCAACGATATTTAGTCGGTTTGGTTTGGTTTTAAATCTCACAGTTCGATTTTTGATTGTAAATATCTAGTTATTCGGTTTTCGATTTTTGGTTCAGTTTTTTTAAAAGATTGATTAAACCTAATAAACCTAATAAACCGAAATTAGTTAAAAGTCAAATATATATATATATATATATATATATATATATATATATATATATATATATATATATATATTGTAAATGCTTAATTATTTGTATAGATTTATAGATTTCTAATTGACTAAGAAATTTTTAATGTATAAAATTTATTAGATTGTTTTAATTAATTCATTCATTAAAAAATATTTTTTATTTTTTATTTTTTATTTTTATATGCTATTCGGTTTAATCAAAAATCAATCAATAAACCTATTATTTGGTTGGTAGTTTGTTATTTGGATGGTTCGGTTATTTTAAATTATTTGATTGGATTTAGTCTGTTTTAACAAAAAAATTCAACCGAATGCTCACCCCTATTTGCACTGATCTGGATTCAATTTGTTCGGGAATTTGTTCGGGAACTCGACGGTGAAATGGATGCACAACTTGCCTCTCATGAATGGCTTCTAGTACATTGGCATGCCCTCGTCATTGATGGCCTTGAATTGATAAGGCTTGATTACTTCTCCGGAATTTGATTTGATGAGAAGCTGCCTGCTGTCGAGATGGGTTAATATGAACTGGAAACCACAGAGGGCTTGTGTCAGAGAGAGCGTGTGCTCAACAAAGAGATCGTCGCCCTTTCTTTTGAATTTAGAGTGGTCCTTTTGTTGTAGGACGAAGATGATGTCGCCAGTGGTGCCGTCAAGCGCCTCATCAGCCTCGCCGAGGAAGGTGATTTTCTGCCTATTTTGCATACCCTTCTCAACCACAACATCAAGAACCTTCTTCTCCTGGACGACCTTCTCTCCCTTGCGGTGTGGGCAACGGTCTTTCTCAATGATGGCCTCACCAGTCCCTTTGCATTCATTGCAAGGGTGCTGCATTTGTTGAATCATGGAGGGATCCAACTAGCGAATGGAGACCTTCATGCCTGAACCCTGGCAACCAGAACACTTCATTGATGCGCTGGATTTTTATCCCTTCCCTTTGCATTTGGAGCAAAGAACGTTCCGAGAAAGAGAGAGTTTCTTGGAAATCCTATTGTACAGATCTTCCTCCAAGGTGATTTTCGGTAGGTGGATGAGAGAGGTGTTTTTTGGTGTCGAAAAAATTTTCTTGCGGGGATTAGGAGCCTAATTGTTGATTAATTAGTTTTCTTGTGTATTTAGGCGGGATTTTCAAATTTTTGAATGAAACTTTGAATGTGATTAAGTAGGATTTATGAAAATTATTTAATTTGATTAATAATTCCACTTTATATAAAAAAAATTCTGATTTAATCATATTATGATTTAATTATTAAGATTAAGTTGAATCGTATTTAATTAAATTGGATGTCTAATTTTCGTAATATCACGTCAAAATTTTTATGAATCTTGCCGAAATAAAACCCGCATAATATGAGTATCATTTCTAGGTAAATTTGACATCCTGATTCAACGGCGTAATCCATTTCGCGATCGGGTTTGATTCACGCGCCGAATCGGTCAATTTGGTTCAAAATTGCTGTCGCTTCCAGCTTCGACATTCATGCATACTCGTTGAGCGGTGGTCATTTGATAGGTTTCGACGTTTCGACGCTAAGGAACGATTAATTTCACGAACGGAGGTTATTTGGCCACTGTCGCGGCTTCTCGACCTCGATATGAGCGTATGCTCATCGATGGATTTTCTTCTTAATTGGTCGACCGTCGAATTATGTAATATGTATATTCTAGTTAATTTCGACGTTCCAAACGCGATGGCGAAGTCCGTTCGTCGATCGGAGATCGTTTCGATGGATTTTCAACATTGTGTTATTTTAAAGCTCAATTTTCTTTAAAGCTTCGTCACATATGTGATAATTTTAATTAATAGAATGTGAGTAATATATTCCTCTAAAAAGTATGTATTAGTTTCGAGAATATATAAGTATACGATGCCGACAACATTGTTTAATTACGAATCATTATCCATCCAAAAAAGAATTAGATGAAATAAAGTTATATTTCCATTACCCTTATATTTCGAGAAAATTAAGCAAACAAGAGGGGAAAAAAATATTGTTGTTCTATTTATGTAAATGCCGAGAAGAGCAATGGCCAAATACGCACGGCTGCTCCACTACTGAGTTTTTGGCGGCGGTACTAAAATTTTTGATTAGATAAATCCAATAACACGACAGCAAAACAAAATAAAAAAGCAACATCAACAATCAGCAAAAGAAACAAAGCTACCACTAGGTCTTGGCAAAACTTTCCAAGTGGAGAGGATGGAAGTTCTAATGATCAAATTATAAGCAAAGTTAATATCCTCATCAAAGTTCTTCTGACTTCATTGCTGCGCCAAAATCTCCCGCAGCTTTCGACGCCTTCTCTTTCGCAGCCTCGTAACCGCGCTTCGCACCAGTCGTCATCGACTCCTTTGCAGATTCATAGGCTTCACTTGCCTTCTGCTTGGCATCATCGTAAGCCTTCCCGGCCGCGTCGCTTGCTCGTTTGGACGTCTTCTTAGCGCCGGAATAGGCTTCGTCTGCTCTGCTCTGCAGTGTCTCTTGCGCTTCTCCGGTCGTAGATTTGATGTGTTGCTTGACATCTCCGGCATGATCGTTAAGCGCATCCTTGGCATCGCCGGCTTCGTTCATTATTGTGTCCTTTGCGTGGAACGCCTTGTTCGCCATGGCGGCTTTAGCGTCGTCAGCGGAGTCAGCCATGGCGTCTTTGGCTTCGGTTGCCTTCATGGATGCATGGTTAGCTGCTCATGAAGATTTAAATAATTGATGCAAGATTAATAATGGGTAGAGAAAATTTTCAATCATGATTAATTTTTGAGAGAATATTAAATGTAAGAATCTGAATATAATTTTATATTGATCGTACTTCAATAATATATTATCATCTAACTGTCAATCAACATTATGCTATTATGTATTAATCGTAAATTATTATGTAATATTATATATTTATATAATATTAACTGTATAAAAATATATACTATTTATATATATAATAAAATATAATATTTTATAACTAATGCATAAAAGTTGTATATTGACTGATACTATATTATTAAAATTTGAATGTAAAAATTATATTGTGACTTAAGCATGTAATAATTTATCTTGAATATATTAGTTGGTGTTTTTACTCTTAAAGTAAAAATTATGAAAATTAAAAACATTTAATGATAAACATAATTAAGAATTACTATGAGAGGGTGTGTGATTAAGAGATGTCACCTGTTGGACATTCATTTCATTAAATATGGAATCGTGAAGCATAATATAAAATTAAATTAAGATAATTTTAATTAATTAATTATAATTATTATATTTGTAGAAAACTGCTCGCATATATTCAAAATAAATGAGTAAAATATTCGAAGAAGAAGAAGAGAAAATTTTACCCAACAGCAAATTGATGATATAATTCTTTTTCTTCTAATCACCAATTATGAACGATTTTGTGAGTGGGCGACGCCTTCAATAAATAAATGATGAACACGACATGTTTAGGAACTGTGTTGTTCAACGCAATTCCCTTTTCTTCTTCTTTAAAAAAAATGCAGAGATTTGTTTTATTCTGTTCATATATTAAAACCACGGGGCATAAATGTTATATAAACTGTATTTTCATACATAAAACTACAAATCAGTTTGTATAGATCAGTAATTCATATTAGATTTTTAATTACAAAATTAATTCTAACCCCGTGGGTCATATGCAGTTACAATAACTGTATCAATTCTAACACTGAATAGTCAGTTTCAATAAACAAAAGTCGATATTTGAACCAAAATTATAAATTGACAAATCATAATTATTAATTTATTGTTATTTCGTTATAAAGCTGAAATTGCACACTTGAATTTATAAGGTAATTTACTCAATTAAAAAAATATAAAATTGTAGATTGATATACCCATTACAGAGCAAAAAAAAAAAAACTCTTTTACATTACATATAAAATAATCCTCTTTAAAAAATCATAATCAAAACTAGATAATTCTTTAACCTCTCTGTTACATCATTATCCTTCAATTTCGACTAATTCTCTAATGAATAATAAATTATATGACTTCTTCATAAAATTTATGATCTATTGTTCAAAGTCCTAAAATACTTATATAAGGGAACTATATTTCACTAACTTTCAAACTTGAAAATTGTATATTCATATTTATAATTTCTTTTATTATGTTTACAAGATACAAGAATTGAGATTGTAAATGAATCAGTCATTTGGTTAGATCTCTGATTAATCTTTCGTATATGTTTGTTGATTAATAAATAAAACAAATGTTTTTTACTTCGAAGTTAAATGAACTGAACATGAATATGATCGTACTAACTTATTAAATACTTGATATTAAGCTCAGTTTTAACTCATTTATTATCTTAAAAATATGAGTAAATATAACTTATAAAATTTTTAATTCTATATTTAATAAAAATATATTATAATTTAGTAGTATAATTTATAAAATATAGTATAATTAATATTTATATAATATAATTGAGATTATAGCTTTATAAATTATAGGATAAATGTTCAAAGTAAAAAATTAAAAACAGATATATGAATTATAGAAATGTTTAACTAAGGCTAAAAAATTACTTTTAAATTGGTTACCCAACAAACTCAAGTCAGTCAGTTAGCAGTTAGATCTTTGGGTAGTGGATCTGATTTTACTTATTCTCGTATTTGTATTTCCGACTCAACCTAAGCTAAAACTCTAAATTATTTTCTGCATCGACTTCTATTGTTTATTGTTGGCTTGACAGGCCACTCCACCGTCTTTACATTAACTTTAGCGCATCATATTATCAAAATATTTAGCTCTTAATTTTTATATATTCTTTAGTCAAATTATCCCTTATTAAATTTGTCATGATTTAATTTCTTTTTAGAATCTAGATTTTGTATTAAGTGAAAAATTGCATGAGATTTAAGAGGATAATTGTAGCAAAAAATTAGAAAACACTTAAGAACTTATTTAAAATTCATTAATTAAGGCAGTTATATATTTGTTTGATTATTTAAACAAGTCAAGTACAAAACAAGCTTGAACATTAATATGACCCTGAAAATTCCGATTGATAATAAACGCTAAATCTCGGTTAGTTTTGATTCACGATCAGATTGTTTTCTACTTCAAGATTCGTGCTTCGACTAGTGGAATTTTCAAATACACAAAATACATCATATGATCAAGGGGATCATTTTGAGTCGTCCGATAAAATGGAGTGGTACGGATTTTGCATGTATTTTACAGAGGCCATCTCCAATCTATAAATAGTTCATCATTCCTCATATGAGAGGCCCAAACAAGAGAGAGAGAGAGCTCTAGCCTCGTAAACTCGGCGGTTAACCACCACCATTACTGGCCGTCGGTAGATCACCGCTGATCGTACATCTCTTGGTCTCCATCATGATGACTTCTACCGGTGATTGTTCCGCATTTACGCGATTGTTCCATGCCTGGTGATTGCTCACTTTACCATCACTCTATACTTGTAAGCATACAGCTTTGATGGTTGTTCCTTTCTCTCATATACAATTACAGACCGGAAAGATCTTGTACTCAACAGATACATAGTGAAAGCCTTTACTGCCTGTGGTTTTTCCTCTTTTCAGATTTTCCACGTAAAATTGGAGTTTTATTGTTCACTATTTAAATACTGTGTGTGTGGATTCACAACGGTAAAACTTTTACTCTACCATTTTTAACGCAACGGTTTGGCTGTGGAAGTTGATTCCCAATATTTCATCTTGTATGGCGACCAAGTTTCAACAAGATCAAAACCACCATCGATGTGGAGCATTTCAAGCTTTTAAGGAGGCTGAAGCGAAAGAATGAAAATTCATCAAACTTAGTTCCTTGATTTTTGCGGGCAACTCTAATCTTAGAGATCGCCTATATTAAAATCGATTACCATCCTAAGAAACAAGTCAAAGTTGGAGGATATTTCAACATTAAGAAGAGATATGGTTTTGCAGATTATGATTTTCAAATCATACTCATGGAAAAACAAGACCAAGGTTAAGAATCAACTTTGGTTACAACCATAAACGGATGTTTTGATTCGACCTCTTCCATACATGTTAACATCATTGAGGAAACACTCTGACAAACAACCTAGGATAGGTCAAAAGGTCCTTAGTGGACTTTGACCTCTTCCATATAGTTAGCGTCCATGCGGTAACGACAAACAACCTCGGATAGGTCAAAAATCCTCAGCAGATTCAATTCGACCTCTTCCTTACAGGTTAGCGTCATCGGGTAACACTCTGACAAATAACCTCGAATGGGTCAAAATTCAATTCGACCTCTTCCACATAGGTTAAATCATGGGTAACACTCGACAAACAACCGATAGGTCAAAATCTGGATTCAATTCAACCTCTTCCATACATGTTAACATCATTGAAAACACTCGACAAACATTTTGATAAAGGTCCTTGGTGGACTTCTCCGACCTCTTATGCAGTTACGCGTCGCCATCTCGATAACCTCGGTCAAAAATCTCGCGGCCGATTCACATCTTCCATACATGTTAAAGTCATTGGATAACACTCGACAAACCTCGGATGGTCAAAATTCGGATTGATTAAACCTCTTCCACCCCAGTTAATCATGGTTAACATTTGACCACTCTCGAATAAACCTCGGATAGTCAAAATTCTCGTGGCGGTCGCCGCATCAATATCAAATAATTTTCGGTCACCACTCGGCGGTCATCCCCACGACCTACGCGCTAGTAGCCGTCAATCGTCGCATTTTATGCCCCATCGCCAGCGTACCCGCCATCGACCATCGCGGCAATTTTCGCGGTCGATAATCGCCGCATCCCGGCATATGCCGTCGACTACCTCGGCGTACCAACCCGTGCCCATCACTGGCGTCGCCGGCTACCGCTTCTATCAGGGTGCCATGCCATATCGCCAGGCAATTTTGCGGTTACTGGCGACGCTTATCCCATTCGGCTCACCGTTACTTGCATTCTGACCCTGTCAGCATGCTGTAGGCGATCCGCGCCGGCATCCACTCGGCTTTCGCCAGACCATCGGCACAATCTGCGGTCATCACCATTAAGTCGGTCATCCATGATTCTCGGCTGCGGTCATGGTTACTATGCTGGTTACGCACCACCCCACGCGGCCCGCTAATCGATCGCGGCCGGTTTTTCTCGGTCACCCGACCGCGCTGCGGCATCCACCGCTGCTTGTCAGCCGGTGCCGCCGCTTCTGGCCGACCAGCGTCGGTGAGAATTGACCCTCGGCGGGTAACCTCAGCCTTTTGCCATTGGTCGCCCGCCCGTCATTGTGATCTGCATCGCGTTGCGCAGTGGACTCGTCTCCTTCGCACGACCACCCGTCGACCGATAAATTATTCACTACATCGACATATCATCTCCCGCTGATCCTCATCGCCGTTATCGCGCACCATTCAGAGTCTGTCAGCAGCGCTTCATCGTCGAGCCAGCATCGCCAGATCAGTTATCGGTCGCCAGATCGCCTCAAACCGGTTGGTCAGGTCGAATTACTATTTCGAAGCGAAGCGCGGCGTATGAACTACCCGGTGATGTCAACTTGGTCTGGCAGTCGGTTAACACCTCTTTAGGCGGAGCCTTCCAGTATGAACTACGGGTCTTGATCGCCCGAACCTCGGTCGGCAAGGTCGCTAACACCTCTTTCAAGGAAAAATTGGAGCTGGAGCCATGCCAGCACCTGAGTCGGTCTCCAACGTCGGTTTTCTTCGCGGAAAAGCTGGAGCTTCTGCAAATGAGCTGTCTGATCAGCCCAACGACCTTCTCTCAAGAAGAAGAGAATGTGCCTTCTCACCCCTGCAGAGTTTTATAAACCCTTTAGGGGGTAAAAAGCATCAAAGCGTCAAAATCGCCAAAACTGCTCGGAAAAGCGGATGGCTGCGGCGGTACCACTGGCCATCGGCGCGCCAGAGGCCATCAGCAGCGCGGTCTCGCCCACTTTGACAAGGCTCACGCCAGTTCACGACCCGAACTCCGGCCCGGTGACCGGGAATGTCGCCGATCTGAACCTTCGCTCTCGCTCCTCATATGACCAGCATCACTCTTCAGCGGCCTGTTTTCCACGGTTCTCCTGCGACTGTTCACCGCTGTCCCAGCCCTGGGCCTCGATCGGTCTCATTAACTCACGGCCAGCACCTTTCTTCGCCGCGCAGCCTCGATTTCGATTCTCGCGTAATCCAACCCGAAACCTTATGCGCTTGCATGGGTCCATAATCAAATATTGCGCATTTAACGCCATCGCGCCGCAAAATTTCCGCTTCATGGTCATAATCTTAATGCTCAGGAAGATATGTTCTTCAAAATGTATGGTTAATGGACCGCAATTTCATTGATGAATCGCTATTTATATATATTTTGGATGATTGAGATAATATCGCAAAATACGGCAACGATATGACGCAAATTCCACTAAGCACGAATCTTGGCGGAAAATAATCGATCGTGAATCAAGACTAGAGATCAAGCATTTATTATCAATGGCTCTTAAACATGAAGTGTTTATAGTCAAATCGGCGTCTTGGCGAACAATCTCCAAGATATCATAATTCGACATCATTTGAGCATTCAAATACATAAAATACATCATATGATCATGGAGATCATTTTGAGATCAATGAAGTGGAGTGTACGAGTTTTGCATGTATTTACGAGGCAGTCTCTCCATAAAAGCCTCATTCCCTCATGAGGGGAGCCCAAGAGAGGAGAGAGCTCTAAAGATCCTCCAAGCACAATCGTGCCGCCACTTTGTCAACCATCGCCACCCCGCCACCGTCGCCCGCGTCGTTGATCGCCGCGTTGATCTGCCGGTCCATCATGATGACTTCTACCGGTGATTGTTCCTTCCCATTTTACGCATTATTCCCGCATTTTCCGGGTGATTTTCACCACATTCTGCTATAGCTTCATAGCATTGACGATCGTTGTCACATAGTTGTTCCTTTCTCATATACAATTTTAATCAATGTCGGGAAAAATCTTGTACTCGAATACATAGTGGAAGCTTTTTACTAGGCGTGGTTTTCCCTCTTTTGAGATTTTTCACATAAAATTAAGTTTCATTGTTCAATATTTAAATACATGTGTGTGTGCACACAGCTAGGCGAAAAATTTTACTCTACATGGTGGTTTTCTAACACGCAACAAACATAGATAAAATGAAACAAGCCAAGTTTGAATATTTATACGAAAGCTTGGAACTCAAACTGAACATGAATAATTTTTAATTTATTCAAGCCAAGTCTAATCTTACAAGAACTAGGACCAACTCCGCTCCGCTCGATTACAGCCCTAACAAGAATATAGCTTTATATATTCTAAATTATTTTCAAGTTAAGAAAATCATATATCAGATATAGGAGTTTATTAATAACTAGAATTAAAAGGGCTTCATATATATGTTCATCATTATAATGAATTTTTGAACTCTTAACATTTACAATATAATTTAGTAGAAAATCCAAAATTAATATGATCTAATCCAATATAATCATACTATATAAAGTATGTACCTCCGTCCTTGATAACTTCATATCAAATAATCAGATAAGACCTTTCATTCTTAATGTTAATTGACTATATTATAATATTTGATTATAAATTTCAATAATAATTAATCATTCTAGACTATTTTGCATACTTGCTCGACAATTGATCTTCTTATATATTATTATGCTAGAAAATCAATGTGGGTGAGTGAAAGTTTACGCCTTTTTATCGATTAGTCCGGCACAGATAATTAAGAAGCGAGATACTCCCTGAATTTTAACGTGGAAAACCTCGAAAAGGGGAAAAATCAGGCTTGTGAAAAAGCCACTATGTATTTATTTGAGTACAAGTCTTCCGATAGCGGGATTACAAAATTACATATGAGAGGAATAAGCAATGATCAGTTTGTGATCAATGGTGGAGATGGTAACCGGTGATACGATACAAATAGTGGCGGGGTGACGGTGATGGTGGTTGATGACCGTCGGCGAGTGCGACTTGCTTGAGGATCTTCAAGCTTTGAGCTTCTTCCTCCTTCGGCTTTTCCTCTTCTTCACTTGCTGGGCTCTTCCTCTTCTGGGTTCCTCCTCTTCTTGTTTGGACTCTTCTTCCTTTTCTTCCTGTCGGACTCTTCCTCTTCCTACTGACTCTTCCTTTCTTTCTTGCGGACTCTTCTCTTCTTTCGGACTCTTCTCTCCTCTTCCGCACCTTGTTTAGCCTTCTTTGCTTCCCATTTGTTCTTCACTTGGCTGCAGCCTTTTGTGAGGAATATGCTATTTATAGACGAGAGGAGTCTGTAATGGGCCCATACCACTCCCCTCGATGGACGGACATGATTCCTTTGATCATTTGATGTATTTTGTGGATGCCCAAATGAAGTCGAAATTATGAGATCTTAGGCTCATTAGATCCTCGTCGACGCCTTTCAGATTTATTCTATTTGAGAGCGTTTTTGGGATTTAATTGATCAAGATTCCGATGATATTTTAAGTCAGTCGACGGTTTTACTCAAAAAATAAATCGACATCAAGATTTGTGCTTTGACTAGTAATATTTTGAGAGCCATATCATATATATAATCATATAATGAGTTATGATTGCATAATTAGTCATGAAATAAGTATGACAATAAAAAGTTAATAATAATATGCGTACATGCTAATTCTTATTTTTAAATATTTAATTCAAAATTTTTCTTATATTAATTTTCGTTTGACACACACTCCTAGGCCCTAGCACACCCTCACCAAGATTAATTCTATTTGGTCGAGCTTCTGGAGAGTGCGTTAATCACTAGTGTAAAGAAATAATTTTTATTCGGATCAATAAATTTAGCGATCATACATACCTGACGGGTAATCCCCGAACTTATCTTTGGTCTTCATGGCGATCTCCCCGGCAGTGTCCTGCATATTCTTTGTCGCTATCTTCGCATTCTCATGCTGCCACCCCATTCCCCTTTCACGCATAGATCAAATTCATGTCAAATTTAGAAAATTGCTAAAATTATTCTCCTAAAATCCGAACCCAAGAAATCACAGCACTTACTTCTGCACCTTGCCAAACCGAATCGGCCCATGACTCTGCCGCCTTCCCGGCGTCGTGCGCAACCTCCGAGGCTTTAGTTTCAAAATTCTCTGCCGTCTCGCTCGTCTTCCCGCATGCCGACGACGCCAGGACGGCCAGGACAATGAAAAGACCGACCTGGTGGCCGGTGAAGCGCGGCACTACTGTTCTGGTTGCTGCCATTATTGTCTTCGCTATTGTGCAAACGGTTTCGTTTTTCCCTGTGTTGTGAATTGATTTGGTAATGGCTTTAGGAACGACGTGGGAGTGGAGGAGAAGAGTGAAAGGAAATTGTAGCCCCAGTTTGGAACATGTGAGTGTAGTGTTTTGCTGTGGCGTGGTGCATGGATTGAATGGGTGGATATATTAGGGGATGTGGTATGGGTGTCTGTGTGCGTACGTGGTGAGTGAGTGAGTGAAAGAGAGAAAGAACAATTGAAAATAATAATATTTTTAATTAAGTTGATATTTACATTTTTTAGTGATAAAATTTAAATCATAAAATAAATATTTATGATCATAGAAAAATAAGCATCTTTTCGAATCTTTTAATCTTAAGTAATTTGATTTATAATACATAAGATATCTTTAATATAAAGATAAATCAAATGTTTATGTGATAATGAATTAAATTCAAAAAAAAATCAATTTTAGTTGCCTACTACTTGCTTAAAATGAAGTAATAAAATCTCAAGTCATCAAGAATAGAATCTCTCAAGCCATCAAAGAATCATTCTTACTAAACCATTAGTACTAAGCTATTTAACAAGCTAGAGATATAAAATCATCTTTTTGATAGGGCAATTTGCTCAATGAACTTAATTATTCACCTAAAGAATTCACCAAAGACATTAATTTATCCTCAACTTAACAATTATTTGAAGTTTATGATTAATTGTTGACTATAAGTTGTACTTATGTACTGCAAAACTAGATGTACAAAGTTTAATTTATGCATTATCTAAGAAACTAGTTTATATTACCAACTTTATAATGTTTACTTCTATTCTCACAATAAATAAACAAAAAACCTCAAAAATGAGACGAGAAGATTAGATCAAAGTGTCATTAAATTTAAATAGAGAGAAAAAAGAGTTGAAAAGTGAGTTTCTAAGTCAAAATACACTAATGCAAAGGATTAGAGTTCAACTTGTATAAAATAATTCCAGAAAAAGAAATTAAGAGAGGAATGAGAAAATAAGGGACAACATATAATACTACTTAGGAGATTCAACCACTTGACTTATTTATATCCACTGAGGGAAAAAAAGTCGAGCTCCATTAAGCCTGAGGTGAAGAATGAGTGTGAGCACTTTTATTAACTGCACCTTTTTGTTCTCAACTCTGTTCTAGAATACCAACTCCATAATTTACCTACTACATTATATCATCATATAGCATAGCATATAATTCCCATTGCTTCTATATTATAACGTTGCATAATCAATTTACTAGCATCATTTCAAGACCATTAGCTTGACAGCCTAGTATTATTACAAACTTATGAATCATAGTATTTAACTCATTTATACCTTATCATTACGTGAATCAAGGGTATTTATTCTTAGACTCATTTACTTGTGTTTTCACAAGTTGCTTTCATTATAACCTCTTTAATCAGAGAGCGTGCATTATTTATTTATAACCTAAAAATTGAACCAAACTAAATTTTTTTTGGATAATTTGATTTGATTTTGAAATTGGAGGGTCAAATATAAGTTTTGATTACTAAATATTCATCTTTAAGTTATTGGATTGGATTGATTTAAAATTTTAGATAAAACTAAAGCTAAATAAATACTAATCAATTAAAATACAATTCATTATTTTAGTAAGACTACTTGATTTGAACCATGATTTTATAAGTATATAAAAGTAACTAATTACTTTTGAAATCATATAATTTTAATTGTGCTTGTTATTTATTAATTATGAATAAAAATTTGCTTAATGTATATAAACTATAAAATAACTTTTAAATATAGTTAGTTTTAATTTATTAAAAATTAAACAAAAATAATTAAATCAAATTTTTTTTATATTTGTTCTATTCTATATTTTTTGTTAGTTGATCCAAATTTTTATTCAACTCACATCAATTAATTTTATAAATTAATCATTCATATCATTCAAACTGACAAATGCACTCCCCTAACTCTTAGATTCATTTCATCTTTCTACATCATCTCAAGTATTCAAAGTGTTGACCAATATTAGTGATGTCAGTGATTATTCTTTTAATTATTATTAAAGATTTTTAGTTAAGTATCCAACATAATGTGGGCTCTAAAAATTTGCTACTGACCTTTCGATTAAGAGAGTATGATTTAATATCGGTGAAATTTTCAGAAAGTAGATGGAATAGTAGATAAGACACTGCCTAGAGATTTCGCCCTCATTTTGTGAGGACTTTAGATCTAGTTCCAGGTTTCCTATAAGCACAAGCACCTATAGTTGATCACCCCTCCCAATACTGAGAGAAAACTTTCGATTAAGGCTAGTCATTAGATCACAAAATGCGTAGCACATAGTAGCAGCATGTGGAGTTTTGAAATTTAGATTTATAAAATTCATTATATTAACTTAAAAGCGGATGGTTAGAGGAATGATAATGCGCCCAATCTAGATCATATGGCTCCGTCATCCCAGGCTATCATGGTCCCTAGTCTACTTAGTCAGAGAAGGTAGTTGACCCAACCTGACAGAAGGATCCTTGTCAACAACCATAGGTTGCGTCGTCCAAGAAATCCTTTGTAGGCCTGAGGTGGTGTTTGTCTAAAGAGACAGGCTTAAGTCTACCTTAGCTGATAGAATATTTTTTTGCCCTATCAAGTGCACCCTATGGTTCACATCTCAAAGGGCAGAGCTATTAGAAAGTATACATGCTATAGTCGTGACTGTAATATAATGATGTCATTTGGCGACAGTCACCCGATCAAAGGACTATGGTCATAACTGCATAATATGTGGAGCCTATTGGCCAAACCACCAATCAGAGGACACAAGCTACATCCTTATTAACATGAGATTGATTGAGAGTGAACATAGTTGTGTACTTGATTTGACATTGACTCCTTTGTGAGCTAGAGTTTTTCTTAATTTGTCACCTAGGACAAACAATTACAGAAGGTGGATTAAATTTTAGCTTTAAGCTTTTTAAATGTTGAATATTTTCATTTAGTCATTTATAACTTAGTGAATTGTTTGATTTTATATTTGGGTTGACACTTAATTTAAGTTAATTTGATCTGAGATTGTAATCACATTTTGATGAATGTATCCCCTCTAGTTGATCTTCATTCAACACAACAATCATCAGGGTGGATGTATTATTTCAGATCCTGTCGACTCTATTAAATTAATAATAGAGGATCAGATTTATTACACATGATAAAATTAGCTTCTCAGATATTTTAATAAGTTAATAATCTTATAATATTATTATTAGATTTTTTAGATTTTTTAACCCGAAAAGACCCAACTGGAAGTCAACCCGCGCAGCATCCTCAAACACTAAGTTTAAGCATTCAACATAGTGTTCGGACCCATGCGGGTTGTTTAATTTAAAATTTATTTAACTTTGAGATTTGAATAGTGTTGTCTATTTTGATTGAGTTTTATTGTAAGTTTATAATTTTAAATAAAATTTTGATAGCATTTCGGCAGCCTCCCGGTGTCATCCCCACATAGGGGGCTACAACATGCCAAGAAAGGCATGTATGGGTGGTGTAAATATGACGGTCGAATGCATCATCTCACCATGCCAAGAAAAGCATATATGGGTAGTGTAAACACCACGGTCGAATGCATCATCCCACCATACCAAGAAAGGCATCTATGGGTCTCTAAAGAACCTCCATGTAACACAAATTTCTTCATTATGCTAAGAAAGGTGTGCACAAATAATTATATACTTGTAATGTTAAGTTAAAACATTAATTTTAGATTTATAGTTAAATTTTTATAAGTTGTTTATGCCTCCTATCAGTGTAAAATTTTGGCAGTATTTTGGCAGCATCCCATCATCGTCCTCGTATAAAGGGCTACTTCGAGTATGCTGGGCCTGTCTATCACACCAAGAAAGACGTGTATGGGTGGTATAAATCATGACCTAAATATGTCATCCCACCATATCAAGAAAGGCATGTATGGGGCTCTGAGGTATCTATTGAAACAGATTTTCCCGTCACGCAAAGAAAGGCGTGTACGGGTACTTATACATGTACAATGTTAGTTTAAACAATAATTTTATATTATGGCATGGATTTATGTCAAGCTATGTAGGCCCCCTATCAGTGTAGAAGTTTGGCAGCATTTTGACAGCATCCCAATGTCTTTCCCGTGTAGGGGGCTACTTCGGGTATGTTGGGCCTATCCACTACGCCAAGAAAGGCATGTATATGTGGTATAAATCACTACCTGAATACCCCATCCCACCATGCCAAGAAAAACATGTATGGAGCTCTAAGGTACCTGTTAAAATAGATTTCTCTACCATGCCAAGAAATACATGTATGGGTACTTATATTCAACATAGGCTTCGGGTGAGCACAAGTGTATAAATGGCACCCACGCAGCTTGTGGGTGCCGTACGCATGCGCCGCTTGGCGCTGATGCAGAGCTCTCAAGCGGTCAGAGCAATGGAAGCGGACGCTGTAACGGGTCCGGATGTCACGGACCGGGAGCGTAAAGCTGCGGCAGGCGAACAAGAATGAGATGACCAGTGAGAGCTGAATGAATAATGAGACATGGGGACAAATTAGAAATTTAATGAGACATAATTTGCACAAAATTATCATATATAAGTATATTCTAATATTTCTGACAATGAAACAAGCCGCTCATGATCGGAGATTGTTTGATTCAAGTCAGCGTTGAATCGGGGTCAATTTGAGTTCAAATTTGCGCATCATCATTTTTGACCGCTCGATATTCACGCAGACTCGTCTGAATCGAGTGTGAATAGTCTCATTTGATAGGTTTTGGCATTTTGATGCTAATAACATGATCAATTTCATGAACGGATGTCATTTGGGCACCATCATGGCTTCCCAACTTTGATATGCATGTCCGCACATCGGCGACCCTCCTTGATCAGTTGACCATTGAATTAAGCAAGATACACATTCTGATCAATTTTGACATTCTGAAAGTGATGGAGGATCTGTTCATCAATTGGAGGTCATTTCGATTAATTTTTGGTGTCGTCGAGTGTATTTCAACTCTAATTTATATGTTATTATATCCGATTGCTCGATATTCATGCATACTCATTTGAATTGAGCATGAGTAGTCTCATTTAATAGGTTTCAATGTTTTAATGCTAATGGCAGAATCAATTTCATGAATGGAGGTCATTTGGATATTATCGTAGCTTCTTGACTTTGATGTACGCGTAGGTAAGTCGATGAACATTTTTCTTGATCAATCGACTGTCGAATTATGCAATATGCATATTCTAATCAATTTCAATATTCTGAACATGATGACAAAGTCCGTTGGTCAATCAAATATTATTTCTATTTATTTTAGGCACCGTTGAGTATATTTTAGCTCTGATTTATGTGTTGAAGCTCATCGAATTCACCTTGTGAGCTCGACTTGACTTACAGCGCGTGCATGGAGGTCAATAAATGCCCCCAACAAATATGATTCGCGCATGGAGTGAGTCATGTTTACTGAAAATTGATTGACCCTTTGGGCTGGCCATGGGTCTTGGACCACTTCAGCTTTCAACTTCCATGGGTTCACTAAAGAGCTTCTTCTACCATCTACTCTCTACTTCAGTGGGTTCGCTAAAAGTCTCTTTCTTTTGTGTCTTCACAGATTTGGATTTCCTCTAACCCTAGTTTCATGCTTGACCAAGTTAGACAGATGAATCAGTTTGTTTGCTTTCAGATTCAAAGTTCTTTCTGTTCTAGCTTTAAGCTTGATGGAATTGATGAAGGATTAATCTGATTTGTCCATATTGTGCACACCCTAAGTAATGTGCTTACTGCTTTGATGAACTTGTTGCAGATACATATAGATGACCTAGCCTCAATGTTGAGTTATCGACCTAACACCTTGTGTGCTTTAAATGCATCAATAACCATAAAATTCTTTGTGTGAGCTTTGAAATCACTTCCTCGGTCCTGTACTTTCTGCTTTGACAGACTTAATGAGGAAATTAACTTTAATCTATGCTTTGTGCTTGATCAGCTCACTTGAAAAGGGATCAGAATATCACCTTGTAAGCAATATATAGATTGATTTAAGGTAGCTCTCAATTGAGAGTTTCCTCAGATTATCTTGGTCCATCGATCGAGTGGAAAGATCTCTTAGATTCTGGTTGCTTGTAGTCACTAAGCTGGATCTACTTTGAGATTGAACAACTATTATCATTGAACTGACAAATAGGGGCTCTTTCACTGCGACCTTTCTTGCAACTTGTTGAGTGAGAAGAGCATCAACAACTCGGCCATTTACGGGCTTGTTGAGTCTGACCTTTAGAACCTACTCGAGTCTTTAACTTAAGTTGTGATGGCTTGGTGGCCTTGTCATTAAATAGACAAATAGGGGCTCTTTCACAGTGGCCTTTTCTTGCATCTTTTTGAGTGAAGAGAGCGTCAGTAACTCAGCCATTTATAAGCTTGTTGAGTTTGACTTTTAGAACTTATCCGTGTCCTAGACTTGAAGATGTAGATGTTGATATTTTTCCAACTTAGTTAATTGAAGCTTCCAAAATTGGGAATTCTTCTGACTTGATCTTTGACATTTGACAAATCTTGGAGAAAAGCTTTTGATATTTAAGGTTATCTTTTCGTGCATTGAAGTAGATTCTTTTTGTTCTTGTAAGACCTGTAACTTTAATAATAACAATCATAGATATATTCAGAGATCTCGGCATAAAGTTCGATGTCAACCTGAATGCATATTCAAGATCTTTTATTTCATAGGGAAGGATTGAACAGCAACTTTGATTTATAAAAACAAAAAAATGCCCCTGTCTAACATGGAGATTACAGACTAGTTTAAAAATATATTACAAAGTTTGAACTTCTTTAATATAAAAAAATGAAGCTCATTCTGATTATTATATATATTTATTTGAGGATCTTGGCTTGAAGAAAGATGTCAACTTTGCTAAATATATAAAAATACCCCTTATCTAAAAGGGGGAGGCTTCATAGTAACTTAAAAATGTGTTCTCATTTTACGAGAGAATCTTCAAGTGACATTACATGTGCATTTGGCATGAAAGCCTTACTAGTGCAAGATTCATTTAAGTATTTATATACTGTTGACCTCACTTTTGGAGTGAGCTCTCAACTTCTCTATCTTAGACATAGGACTCTTTTACTAGCTTAGTCTTGAGACACTTCAAGTGATTAGGTGAACACTTAACCTAACCTTAGAGACTTAGAAGGGTTTATCATAGGATTAGGCTATGCATTAGGGATTTAAGGTAACCATTTACCCTATAGCTTAAATCCAGCCCATGTACACTCCCAAATCAAATCTCAAATCAATTCCAACTCAAATGATTTTATCAAATCTCAAATCATTCCAACTCAATTGATTTTAATCAAATCTCAAATCAATTCTAACTCAATTTATTTTAATCAAATCTCAAATCAATTCCAACTCATTTAATTTTCTCAAATCTCAAATCAATCCCAACTCAATTAATTTTTTGAAATCCAAAGTCAACTCCAAATTCAATTCCAATCCCAAATGATTCAAATCCAAAATCAATTTCAAATCCAACTCTAATTCCATATGATTGAAACCCATGATCAATTCCAATTCTAAAATCTTCATAAGCCTTATAAATCACATCCATAAGCTTATCCAAACCCTTCAAATTAACCCAAAACCAAGTGATTTCTTTATAAATCACTTATTCGATCATTTGTATTCACAACTACGAATGATTTGCATCTAAATCATCCAAATCAAATGAACATAAATCAAACCAAATCAAAATATCTTTTTTAAATTTTTTGACCTACCGTAGCCAAATTCACAATCAAATCACTCCTAATTCACATGATTCTCTCATGGATCATTTATTTTCTCATTTATCTTCATAAATATAAATTCAAATGGCCAAAAATAAATCAATATAAATTCAAAACTTAAATCCAAACCCAATTTATGTCCTTTAAGCTAATTTCTTGGATTTAGCCAAACCATTCTCAAATC
Organism: Cymbidium sinense; assembly: GCA_021442155.1. NCBI lineage: Eukaryota > Viridiplantae > Streptophyta > Magnoliopsida > Asparagales > Orchidaceae > Cymbidium > Cymbidium sinense. Next base: position 52,302,068 of record CM038221.1, read on the forward strand.
AATCCAAACCCTTGGATTTTCTCTTCAAACAATCACTCATTCAATCACATGCCCGAATATAAATATAAACTACAATCACCAAAACCAAAATCAAATTAACCAAGTCAAACTCATTTTTTGACTTGAAATTATCAAATGAACCAAAACCCATTTGACTCTAAACCACTTGCAATTGGATTTATATTTCCATCATAAATCCATATGTGAGTTCAACCAAACTCAAATCAAGCTATGATCAAGCCAATTGACCCATTTAGGCTCACTTGACCCAAAGTGATCTAAATGACCTTTTTGAACCAAGTTCTAATCCAACCCAAATTGTATTGAACTAAGCCTATCTAAACCTTTATCATGAGCAACAATCATCATGGGGTGATCAATCACCTTGAATTAGGTCAAACCAAGTCAAACCTAGCCTTTGAGCAAGTCAACATTTAGCCTAAATGTAACCCAAACTAGACAAAATCTATCACATGCCAAATTGATTGAAACCATTGACCCAAACCCATTCATGATCAATGATTTGAACATGGCCAAGCCATCAATTGAGCCAAACCAAGCCTAAATGGCCACTTGATCTAAGTTGACCCAAATTGGTATAAAAAGTCAAAATAGGTTAAATTATGATTTAATCTAAATTGATTGCAACCAATGGCTCAAGTTCATTCCAAATCATTTGTTGAACTTAACCAAAGGCTTCAATTGACCAATTAGACCCAACCTAGCCTAATTGACCATGAACCCAACCTGACCCAAAAAATTAAATAAACTTGAAATCAAACTAAATCAAAATTGATTCAAACCAAAGTTTGCAATACATTTCAAATGATCAACCAACCCATGACCTAACCCAATTGGGTCAAATGGGTTAAATTGGTCAACTTAACCCATTTGACCTAAATGAACCTAAATGGACTAAAACCAAATCTAAACCAAATTAAATCAAACCAATGATACTCATATGCTCCAAATGATGATTTAAACTTGGCCTAGCCCATGGTTTGACCCATTTTGACTAATTGGTTAACCTAATCCAATATGACCCAACTTGACCCAAATGGGTCAAATTGAGCCAAATCAAATCAAATGAACTCCAAATCACTTGAAATTTGGCCTAACCCACTTTTAAATCATTTCAAATCTAAACAAATCAAACTCATAGCCAAAAGACCACTTTTCCCTTGGGTCAAAGGGTATCCCATGACCAAATTCACTTGGAATTTGACCATTCCTTTCCTAAGGCCACTTATCACCATCTATTAGTCCAGATGGGCACCAAGGAGGGTGGTGAAGATAACCCAATGAGCTTGGCTCACCAATTCACTCAATAATCACATGAGCAGCCACTCTCCCTCACTCTTCCACCCAAATGACCCATGTGGGACATTTTTCAGCTCAAACTAATCAACCAATCCGAACCATTGAGCCAAAATGGCAAATAAGCCATCCACCATCCGATCCAAATAGGCAGAGATATACCCCACCCCTCATTATCACTCAAATTAGAGAAGATTCATTCCTCAGAGCCTTAGGAGTTGAATCAAAGCCTTTCCAAGCTTTTCCCAGCCATTCTCGAGCTTCCTTGCTTCCCATTTCTCAGTTTTACTCAAAACTAGAATAAGGGAGATCAATCCAGAGCTCAACTCACTCAATCCTCAACCAAAGCATAATTAACCTTGCACAGACCATCCTTGGACCAAAGCGAGTCGAATCGAACTATTTCCCAAGCCTCTAAGCAACGAGAAGTGCAACTTCGATCAAGACCGATCGTCATTGATAAGGAGCTTGGATGACTGAGCAAACAACCTCAAATCAAGATTGAATTTCTTCAACAGGGCTTCATCTCTACTAGACGAAGCTACCTCCTCCGTTGGAAGCGCCGGTGATATCTTTCGGTGAGGTGATTATTCAAGACCGTAGCTATAGGAAATTTTCTGTTGGTCCTTTTCGAAAGGAATTATCATCCCATGCAATTTTGACCGTTGGATATGCATCCCCCTTCCTTTCGAAGGTGTGGAATCATTTTGATCCCAATCTGAGCTCGGGTGAGCTCAGATTGAACGAGGAAAGATGAACGATGTTCATCTCTCATCGCTTGTGAAAGAGAAGGATCATATGCCATCCATTTCGCATGATTGGAATGGACTGTTGTGATCAAATTGTGCTTTAGATCTCTCTGATTTCCTCTTAAACCGTGAGATTAATCTCGAACATTCGATCTTAGATCGGACGATGAGAGAGAAAATGCGTCACCTGACCATCGGATGTGACAACATAAATAACCAATCCCATGTGCCACATGGCGTGTAGCGTACGTCGTGCGATGGGATTAGTTTAATTAGCTTAATTGATTTGATGAAACTTCAAAATTCATAATAATTATAGAAAAATTCAAAAAATATAAATAAAAACTCATTTTAAAGATAATTCAGAGGAGAATAATAGAAAATTAATTAATTTTGAATAGTGATTTTGACTCAATTTAGGTTTTATTAAAATGTAATAAGCTAATTACTCTCTAATTACTCTAGCAATTAATTCCAAACTTGCTAAGATTGATCGGTGGGATGACCTTTGCCTCCCATAATTTTCTTAGAATTTATTGCTTGATTGATTAAGAAAATTTCTTATTTCATTCTTATTCCCTGTCTTAATTAATTAAATGATTAATTAGTATGATAAACAATGATGAATTTATTAATTAAACTTGCTAATCATTATGAAATGAATGGAAGAATGAGATTAGCACCCCTTTTCTAATATTTCCCCTAAGTTTGTTTCATTTGGATAACACTTAATCAATTTGCAACTAATTAATTATTTAATCACTCCATTAAATAGTTTAATTAATCAAACTCAAAACCAAATCATTCCATAACTCAATCATTCAATTTTTGGATAGATTCTTAGGTGTTCAATAACCTAAGAGAATTCTAAAGAAATTATAATGAAACTACATGTGTAGGAAGGTTATAAAAGTACTTAATCAAACCCTTTAGCTTAATTAACCAATAATTGTGAGCCAATTGCATTAGGCCCATTCATTTCTTAGGTGCATTACTAATTTAATTTTCATATGATTGCATATCATAAGTTGGCTCATAATACTTAGATAATTATGTTAGAGTAGTATAGGTAAGGGGTAATTAATATATTTAATTCATACTTTAACCCAATCAAAACATAAAATCAACCTAATTATTATAAATTAAACCAATTCGATTCACACATTAGAGGGAATGGGTTAGGACTAGCAAACTCAACTCATATTTCCTAAGTCAAATCAAATTTGAAGATAAAAATCTCCTTAAAGAAATTTGGTTCATTTTAAATGATCTTATTTTATATGATTATCTTTAGGAATTAATTATGGTGAATGAAGTCATGTGCTTGTATTCTTTTATTTCTTTCCAATCATGCTAAATATTATTTGCCATATGAAATCATGCATTCATTTCTTTTAAAAATTAATTAAATAAAATATTTCCTTTTATGTCAAATTGCATGTGTTGGCTAAAATTAAGAATATGAGTGGATATTATCACTATTAAACTAAAAATTATTATTTTTAAAAGTTATAAATCAAAGATTATAAATGAAGTGATTCTAGTTATAAATATTTATAAGCTTGCATGTGATGATAGCATAAGATGTGTATTATGAAGTTCTCTTTCCTTCTCTTAACATAGATTCACATAGGATTTGCAAGTGTATAGTTCATTTGAAAAGAACACAACACTTGCATAAATCTATTCATATGCATCTCTACATTAAGACTTAGGAAGGACATTCATATTACACATGTAAATCATACAACCAAAGCAAACATAATCTCTTATATGATTCCTTATCCATCTGGTTCTTTTTATACATCTGCATGTATCTAAGAAAAGTGGTATATTAGTCTAGACATCCCAGGGCTGCGAGGCTTTAGGTAGGCCTAAGTAGGTCTTGTACTTCATACAGTGTAGAAAATAATGGCATCGTACTCACTTATAACTTTTATACACGCGGATGTGCATTTAGCTAAATGGATGAAAAATCCATCTTTTCAACATAACAAAGGCATGCGTTAATGATCCAATTAACAAATGGAATATCCTAATTTTCAAATCACATTTCTTTGCATTCATCATCAAAGAGTGCTAAGATTTGCATTGCATGTATAGGTATGCTTAGGATTATTCATATGCATGATATACATGGTGGAAAGAAATGAATGGTGTGTTGTGTTGATAATACACCACTAATTAATCCAAAGATGCATTTCTTATTGAATAGGCTATTTAGAAATCTAAACTTAGGGTTAATTAAAATACATAATAAACCATCACTAAAGGAAACTCATTAATCAATTTATCTTAGAAATCACTTAAGGTAGGGATAAAAGAGTTACTCTCCCTCTCTTTCTTATCTTTATAACACTTAGTTGTTAAGTATAAGTTCATTCAAATGAAATCAAATCACCAACTAAAATTGATAAGTCAACTAAATCACTTAAAATGAAACCACCATCTAAATTGAATCTTTCACACTTGAAAATTTCAACCTTAAAGTCAAGCCAAGACATGCGACACAAGCCTTAAATAGCACACACATTAGGCCAAGTCACCATGTTTAGCTCTATGTTAGGGCGGTGCATGGTTTGATTCATGCATTTATTTTATGGTGTAATGTTTTGGATTGGATGTTAGGGTGAATGTGCCTAGACAAGATGATAGGGCGATCTTAGCCTAATCATGTCTTTTGCAGGGGGTTGAGCTTAAGGGATGTTGTAATAATAATATAAATACTTTTGTGCTGTGCAGGATGCTTATACCCCTAAGCATAACCCAAATTACGATAGGTGAGCTTGGTTACCCATGTGTGGGGTACTAAGTCCAAATTATTCATATAATTGCTTGGGTTGTATGGTGTGTTTAGCTAACATTTATTTTACAGGTGTAGCTAGATTTACTTTCTTTTAATGTAATTTTGCATTAGATTAGATAAGTGTTATGGGGAGTAAGGTGAACATTGGTTATAAGAGTCTTATATCATGTGAGGCCTTGGAGCAAACTACATCCCAAGTCAAAAGAAAGAAAGAAGAAATCAAGATGAAGGAATGAAGGATAAGGAGTGAAGAATGGAGGATGAAGAATGAAGACCCCCATAATACTTGTCACTTCATAATTGTAATTATTCATTTATAATCTGGGTTTTATAAGGGTAGAGCTCAGCTACTCATATTTTTTTTCTGGCTGTGTGCTGGAACCCGACCACATCGTCCTCTTATTCTTTTATGCTAGTTTTATAAATTGAATGATGTTATGTTTATGATTGTGTAATTAGGTTGGCATGATTTTTCTAGTTTTTTAATTATTTGATGATTATTGAATGGCTTGGACGTGATTAGGCTCTTAGGAAAAAATAATTTTTCTATCTAATTAATCAATTCAAAATTAAACTAAATAATTCATAACCTCACCTAAAGCAGGGGACATAAATCAAGATAATAAAATATTTAACAACCCTTAGTTGGATGTTATATGTCTCACATCATACATAAATCATATTATCTCACCATTGCCAATGGAGAGCTTCCACCTTTGCCAAAGAAAATGGCTTGACCTTTGAGAGCCATGGTGGAGACACAACTCCTTCTTTTTGATTTTGGCCCATAACTGATTTTCTTATGCATTAAGCATATAAAATCTCACAGCCTGTGTCAAATAAAAATGTCCAAAATTAAAAATAAAACTTGACAAAATTTTCATCAGATTAAGTCATGAATTCATACCACTCATGCTCTAGTCTCTTAGGGAGTGAGTTTAAGGACTTAGTCTCCTAAATAAATAACTTCTCCATCTTGCAAAGTAAGACTTGCATGTATTTAAAATCATAGGAGGAGTTAGTTGGTGACCACCCAGTGGTTGTAAGTCCAACAATCGTGGTTTATCCTCCAGAGATAAACCATATAAACATTTTGCCTTAGATTTAGTCCTTTGGCCCTGTAGCTTCCTAGATTTGAGGTTATTGTTTCCTTTGGGCTAGCATAAATCTTCTCTTAGGAATTTTATAATCTTGTATTGTATGGTAAGCTCTAGATTTCTAATAAAAATTCAACTCAAACATATAACTCTCCTCAATTTCAAAAATATAAAGCCAAATCTTAGGATAGTTTAGGATTTTCACTAGGTTTCCTAGTATCATGAGCATCCCATACTCATCTTTCTTTGATTTTGATAATAACTCTCTCCTTTTTGATCAATCCCACTTGACCTTTTAAAAATAACTAATTGATTGATACTCCTATCTTTGAAAATATTTAAAGACAATGATCATTTACCTTAATTGAGAGTATTTCTAGAGAACCTCATTCCTTAGGATGTAATTAACTATAGGGGCTTACCTCCATAGAGAATTTAATGAACACTTAAAATAAACCTACTTTATTTTTCATGTAAAGTGGGAAAGATCTACGGTACATTAGAGACATTAGCCTTAGGAGTCCTTATTGGGTGATTAGGTCCATTGTAGGATGGTGACTATCTCTCGAGATAGTATATCATTCCTCAATGTCATGCGATCACCTGAAGTACTCAAGATCTACATGTTGTCCCCAACAATTATACAAAAAATAAATACCATGATTTTTTTGGCGACTTGTTCCTCTCCATCTTTGGTAAATGATTGTTGTCTCTCTATCAATAGTGAATTTGTATTTCATATATGAGTCTATCCTTCTTTCTATTGGCACTTAGCTCATTTCATTCTTAAGCTAAAAGATTCTTTAAGTTTTAGGACCTCATTGTAGGTCTTAAAACTCTGTTGTCCCCAATATGTGAAAATAAAATTTAACCAAAGAGATGACTAAAGATCTTTTTAAACCTCCTTACCATCTCTATGATAGGGTAAGGTTCATTCTACAAATGAGAAAAATAAATTCTTTATAAAAATATCACTTTTCAAAAGCTTTTTTCCAAAGTTCACATAATAAAATACTTGCACAAAAATTTTCAAAAAATATATATGACTCAACCCCATTTAAGAATCCTCAGGATTGTTACATGTATGTTCTTTTAAAAATCAAAATCAAAATCATCTTTCAAAAAGCACATATTTGAAAATTATTGGCTCTAAAAATTTGTCACCGACTACTCGATAATTATTGAATTGAATTGAAGAGAGTATGATTGAAAGTGTCAGTATAATTTTAGAAGGTGATGGAATAGTATATAAGACACTACCTAGAGATTTCATCCTCATTTTGTGAGAACTTTAGATCTGGTTCTAGGTTTCCTATAGGCACAAGCCCTTATAGTTACTTACTCATCCCAATAAGTGAGAGAGAACTTTCGATTAAGGCTAGTCATTTAGATCGCTTAAATGCATAGTGTATAGTAGCAGCATGTAAGATTTTAGAATTTAATATTATGAAATTCATCACTTTCTGGATGGTTGAATGATGGCAGATCTAGATCTCATGGTTCCATCATCCGGGTCATGGTGGTCCCTAGTCTACTGGTAATCGACCCAGCGATGAAGGATTCTTATCGAACATGAGTTACATTGTCCAGAAATCTTGTAGTCACGGGGTGGTTTTTGTCTAGACATTCTTAAGTCTACCTTAGCTAGAGGTTGTTTTCCTTATCAAGTATACCCATGATTCACAACTCAAAGGGTAGAGCCATTGAGCATACAGTTTCTGATCGTGATCATAATATAATGAGTCGGCCAAATCACCCGTCAGGACTGGTCATAACTTCTTCATCTGAGAACTTCTTGTCCAAGCATAATTGAACACGTCACGTCCTTACTGGAGTGAGATTGATTGAGAGTGAACATAGCAGAACACTTGATTTGACATTGCCTCTTTTAAGAGCTAGAGTTTTCTTAAGTTATCACCCTCGTAAATAGTTATAGAAGGTGGATGGATGGAGTTTAATTTAAGTTTTTAATGATAGAGTTTCATTTAAGTAGTTTCACATTGCTACTTAATTTGATTTAAAAATTAATTAATTTGAATATGTTTAAGAGCTTTAGATCCTGTCAACTCTATTTAACTGCTAATAGAGGATTAGATCTCTTGTCACCTGAAATCGGTTCTCAAATATTCTTGATTTGAAACTCTTATTATAGGTTTTAGGTTTTGTTAACCACGATAGACTTAGAAGCAAAGACATCCTCATACTTGAACTTAAATGTATGTTGGGGCCCATGCGGTGTATTTAAGACTTTATGTAGTGTTTATTTCTTAATTATGAGATTGATTTTAAATTTTTTATTTAATTAACTTATCACATTGATTAACATTAATAGCACTTCAAATCTCTATGTAAACACATAGATATAGAGATAATTTCACCTAATAAGTGATTTCTTGATTTTAAAATTCATTAATAAGAAATCCACATTTTTGATTAAAGGAAGCCATAACTTTATAGGTTTGATTTAGTATCATCATCTTCAAAGTTCATTGATTGGTGAAGAAGATATTTTGATTTAGAATGTAGTTTAAAATATTACTTGCACTTAGTTTACTTGTTGAGTTTTTGTAATTCTTCCAACTTGATTATGTTCAATTTACATCACTTTTGATAAGTTATGTCATTTCTGTTTATTGCTTTGGCCCTACTACTTATTAGCCATAGTAATCACCTCCATTATTATAAGAGTTGTTAAACCCAATTTGGATTCATCCTTAACTCCATATTAAATTTTATAGACTTTAAGTTTATTGCAAGTTTGTTATGAGTTTAATATTAGTCTCCTCAAATTCTAATTATAGCTTATTTAATTTTGAGGAATTTACAAAAAAAGAGAACTCACTTTACCGCTTCAATTTAAGCCATAGAGAATTATAATTAGATTTTGTGAGTTTAATATTAGCCACCCCAAATTTTACTTGCATTTTAAATGAGCGTTATATTCTTTTCAAAATTTTCTTTAAGTGTTCTTCCCCTATTTTTCTTCGATTTAATATTTATCTTCATATTTATCATATATTCTTTTGTTTGACTTAAGTTTAGATCATTTTTATTTGAATTTGTTTAAGTCTTGAATTTTAGTCTAAATTTTGGCACCTATCATGCATTATTTTGGCTTTGTGCCTTCATAATTGTAGATGTCTTGTGACAAGATAAATCTCGTCCATCCTCTTGAAACCTTCAAACGAAGAGACAAATGCAATATATATTCATGCCCCCCCTTTTTTCTAAGTCTAGAAACTAGACAAAATTTTGGCAGCATTTTATCTAGTGGGAGCAACATCTAATGAATGTTGGCTTACTCGGTACACCCTCATGAGCAATGAGCGGTGTCTTTGACACCACAATTTTTCATCTCATGTTCTTGAGCATGTGAGGCCTTCAAACCTACAAAGAAACACAAGCATGTATATATATCCACATTCACATCATGTTTTCTCATTTTTTTTTGAGCTACAAAGATCGAAAGAGATGGGGTTGGATATGCATAAGAGAAGAAGCCACCTCTTGATGGTGTTGCTTCTCTTTATGAAAGAAAGAAATTTAATATGTGAGGAGTCGACAAATCGAAGAAGAACACCTCTTAATGATGTTGTTTCTCGATTGATCTGATGGAAGGATAATCGAGAGTGGGATGAGAACTGAAAGAAGAACCCTCTTGATGGTGTTCTTCCCAGTTCAAGAAACAAATGATTAGAGCAGTTTAAATGATTAGAAAAATGAGAATTTTGGATTTGGAAAATGGAATTTGAAAATTGATTTTGATTTTGTAAAAATGAGAAAAAACAATGGATTTTCAATTTTAGTGGAAAATGAGAAATGGGACGATGGATTTTCATTTTGGTGGAAAATGAGAAGTGGTGAGGAAAGGGAGGATGATTTTATTGTGAGGAAGAAAAGAAAAATGGAAGAAGGAAAGAAGGGGAAAGAATCTCTGGATGGGTCAAATCATGATTTTGGAAATTTTGATTAAGTTAAATGAAAATTCGAAATATGGAGGAAGGAGGAGAATCATGGAGAACCATTTTGGATAGGGGAGGATCAAGAGAGATTTCATCAAGAATAGGCATGGTATCCTCGATGATTGAATGAAGGGAACTCATTTGAAGAGGAGATTGGGTCATTTTGGAGAAGGATCAGAAGCGGCGATAAGAATATTCCATATTAGTGAAACTTAGGGTAATTTAGGTATTTTTAAATCAATTTTAAATTGATTAACTTTAATAATTTTATGCCAATATGGTTGACATATATATATATATATATATATATATATATATATATATATATATATATATATATATATATATATATATATATATATATATATATATATATATATATATATATATATATATATATATATATATATATATATATATATTGATTTAAGGTTATTCCGTTGTTCCAAATGCAACGGTGCGGTCTGTTTCATGATCGGAGGCCGTTTAGTTCAAGTCGGCGTCAAATTGAGTCAATTTCAGCTCAAAATGTGTGTCACCATTTTTGATCGCTTGTCATTCATGCAGACTTGTCTGAATGGCATGCAAACAGTCTCACTTGATAAATTTTAATATTTTGAAGCTAATGGCACAATCAATTTTGTGAACGGAGGTCATTTAGCTTGCATCAGTACCTTCTAATTTTGATATGCATGCAAGCATGTTCATGACTCGAGCGCTTGATCAATTGATCATCAACTTATGCAATATTTATATTCTGACCAGTTTCAACATTTTGAACGTGATGGCAAAATTTGTTCATCAATCGGAGGTCATTTGAGTTAATTTTGATGACATCCTGTGTATTTCAGCCTCGATTTACGATGAAATTCATTGAAGGGTACGTATAGATGACCTAACCTTCCGCTTATATAGGGTCAATGTTGAGTTATCAGTCTAACAATGTCTACTTTAATAGACTGAATAACCATGAAATTCCTTTGGTTCGCCATCGGCTTTGTGTGAACTATGAAATTTCTTTCTCGGTCCTGTGCTTTCTGCTTTGATAGACTTGATGATGAGATTGAATTTGATCTGTGCTTTGAGCTTGATCAGATCATTTGAGAATAAATTGAGATATCCCCCTATAGGAAATATAAAGATTGGTTTGAGATAGCCCTGGATTGAGAGTTTTCTCAGATTATCTTGATCTATCGATCAAGTAGAAAGATCTCTTGGATCCTGGTTGCTTGTAATCACTAAGCTGGATCTGGTTTGAGATTGAATAGCTATCATCATTGGACTGACGAGCAAGGGCTCTTTTAGTGGTCCTTTTCTTACGGCTTGTTGAGTGAGGAGAGCGTCAGCAACTCGGCCACATTTGGGCTTGTTGAGTTTGACCTTTAGAACCTACTCAAGTCTTGACTTAAGCTATAGTAGGTTGGTGGTTTTGTCATCAGACTGACGAATGGGGGCTCTTTCACTGCAGCCTTGGCTTACGGCTTGTTGAGTGAGGAAAGCATCAGCAACTCGGCCATTTGTGGGCCTATTAAGTTCGACCTTTAGAACCCATCTGTGTCCTAGACTTCAGGATGTATAGGTTAATGTTTCTCCAACTTAATTGATTGAAGCCTTTGAAATTGAGAGTTCTTCTAACTTGATCTCCAGAATTTGGCAAATCTGGGAGATAAATTTCTTGACATTTAAAGTCATCATTTCATGCATAGAAATAGATTCTTTTTATTCCTGTGAGACTCTATAACTTAACAGTAATAATTATGGATATATTTAGGGATTTCAGCATAAAGCTCGATGTCAACCTTAATCAGAATATATTCAAGGATCTCGTCTTATAACACAACGTCAACTCAAATAAACTTAACATAAACTAAAAAAATGCCTCTTGTCTTGCAAGGAGAATTCTAAAGTACATTTGGAAGAACTTTCAAGATGAAATTACATAAATATATCAATTTGAATTGATATGCTCTTAAGAGGGTTTTAATATGCAACATTGCTTACATCCATCTATAAAAGTCTAAAAATGGCCCATGTGTAACAAGGGAATTTTCATAGAAAATTTTTTTATCTAGAGTATGTTTATTTAGGGATCTGGAGTATGTTTATTTAGGGATCTCGACATGAAGCACGATGTTGACCTAAATAGATATACGAAAAAAAAATGCACCATGTCTTGTAGGAGGATTTCTATTATGCTTCGGGAATGTATTCCTCATGTATAATACTTTTTCAAGTATCGACCATTAATTGGCGACATTGGACTTTCACCCTTTAGGTTGATGAGTTGGTATTCCCCTCTTTAATACACTTTTTTAATGACAAAAGGATCCTCCCAATTAGGTTCAAATTTGCCACCAAATTTTTTATTAGGAATAATTGGTCTTCTCAGCACCAAAACTAATTCTCCTTTTTGGAATGTTCGAGGTCGCACCGTATTGTCATAAACTCTAGACATATTTGCTCAATAGACTTCCAGATTTTGATGAGCTTGCAATCTAACTTCATCAAGCATGTCAAGTTCCTCCATTCTCAGATGAGCATTTTGATCTTCAGTTAGATTGTATTGGATGGCTACCAAGGAAGGAAACTCAACTTCAAGGAAGAACTTCTTCGCCCAAATACCAATGAATAAGGTTTTAGTCTTGTCTTGTAGATATGCCCATAGAGCCTCTATTAGCTTGGTATGTCATTCTCTTATTTTTAGTGAGAATCTTTTGAGCGCTTTGACCAATGTCTTGTTGAAAGCTTCTGCCAAACTATTTTCTCTTGGATTGTATATTGAAGAGTATCGCCAATCAATTTTGTGTCGATCGATGAATCTATAAATCTTTGCACTTTTAATGATTGTGTCATTGTTAGAAATTATTCAGCGTGACACTCTAAATCTATAGACCACATTATGCGTGAAGAAGTTGATCACTGTAGTAACTTCTTTAAATGGGTAGCTTCACTTAGAGAAATAATCGCTAGATGAACAATGCCGACTAATGATGATCAATTGGCCCAATTACATGTACCAACATTCGAATGGCTAGGATGCTATTGTTGGGTGTAATGGATTTGGAGGTTGATGGATGAGGTTCCCATGTACTTGACACTCATGACACTTCTTAGCATGATTAATACAATCTCTCACCATAGATGGCCAATAATAGCCCATCCTTTTGATCTTTACTACCATCTTGGAACCTGACTGATGTGCACCACAAAGTCCTTCATGAACTTCAACCATCACTTTGCTAGCTTCATCTACATCTAGGCATCGTAGCCACATTTGTTCGAATGATCTACAATATAAAGTATTATTGATGAAAGCATAGCGTAGCATTCTCTTCTCGATTTGAGCTGCCAATGATTTATTGTTTGGTAATTTGCCTTCTTTAAAGTAGTCGATGAAGGGTTGCCTCCAATCACGTGACTCTTCTACTGTAAAGGCTTCACACTACTTTTCTGAAGTAATGTCATTCTTAGCTCTTCTTGGTACAACTTCTTGTTGATTTTGGGGAGTATGAGGAGAAACCTGAGTCATCCTACTGTCATTTGATAACCCCTACTACGGGGATTGATTGATATTTTACTGGCTCTAGAACTCATCGAGTAAATATGTCGATCATGACATAATCATCATTCATTCTTGTCATTTCCTTAGCTAGTTTTTCCAAGCAATTGGCTTTACTATTCTGGGATCGAGAGATTCAAGTTAGTGTGATATTTAGTATCTGCTTCATTAGCTCATGAACTCGCTTGTGATAGAAAGCTAACTCAAGCTTGTTGATTTTATAGATGTCAAGTACTTGGTTTATAAAATCACCAAAAATATGCAAGTTTTGAATGCCTATGAAAATAGCTTCTTTAGATCTGCCACTAATGCTTCATATTCAGCTTCATTATTAATTCGTAGCTCAGCTAATCCATATGATCATCTCATTATCCCTTATTCTACTGTTATGAAGATGATGTTGATTCCTGCTCTTGCTCTTGGGAAATTTAGACATTGGACTTGTTGATCGATGTGGCTCCATCAAAGTATATTTCCTAAATTGGTGACTTTTCACTTTCATGAATGAGTATAATTTGCTCATCAGGCAAATCGTCATTAAGAGAAGAGTCTCCAGGGATAGGATGTGCAGCTAAAAAATTTGTTAAGACTTGTCCCTTCACAGCTTTCTACGGAACATATGTGATATCAAATTGTAGAAGCAATATTATCCATCTTACCAAGAGACCTGTCAACGCTGATCTTGTCATCAAGTACTTCAACGAATTGATCCTTTAGATGAGGGTAATCTTATGAGATGACATATAATGACAAAACTTTTGGACTACAAAGATCAATGCAAAATAGTGCTTCTCTATCGGAGAGTATCTCATTTCTACTCCAATCATCCTCCGACTGATATAATAAAGAGCATTCTCTTTGCTTTCTTCATTGTATTATGCCAATAATGCTCTAAGGGACTCTTCTAATGTAGCTGTGTATAGAATGAGGGACTTCTTAAGAGTAGGAGCTGCAAGGATTGGTGGATTTAACATGTAGCTTTTAATGCTATTAAAGGATTCTTTGCACTCCTTATCCCACTTGAATGGAGCATTCTTCTTCATTAACATTGCAAATGGTTGACAGCATCCTGATAATTTTCATATAAATTGATAGATGAATGTAAGTTATCCTTATAAAGAACGGAGCTGACGCAAACTCTTTGGTAGAGGCATCTCCACAATTGCCTTGATTTTGGCAGGATCTATTTCAATACATTTGTGACGTACAATGTACCCGAGAAATTTTCCAGAGGATACCCCGAATGTACATTTTAGAGAATTCATCTTGAGAATATATTTTCTGATTCTCTCCAATACAATTCTCAAGTCTTCGAAGTGATTTTCATGATTCAAGCTTTTTATTACCAAATCATCGACATAATATTCCACCTTTTGATGAATCAACTCATCAAAAATACGTGTCATGGCTCTTTGGTATGTAGCTTCAGCATTTTTCAAGCCGAAGGGTATGCCATGTAATAATAGATGCCAATAGGTGTTCTGAATGATGTATGTTTTTCATTCTCAAGTGCTATTTTGATTTGGTTGTATCCCGACGATTCATCCATGAATGAGAACATGTCATAGTTGGAAGTGTTGTCCACCAATAGTTCTGATATTGGAAGCCAAAAGTCATCTTTTGGGCATGCCTTATTTAAGTCCTAGAAGTCAATACAGAGATGGATTTGGCCATCATTTTTTCTAACTGGGACAATGTTGGCTATCCAATCTGCATACTTCTCCTCCTGATAAAGTCTATTTCAATCAATTTCTTAGTTTTTTTGATTACATGTTCTTCAATATCCAATCTCATTTGCCTAGGGGCTTATTTAATAGGCGTCGCAATTGGTTTAATAACTAGTTTATGAACTATTACATCAGGGGATAAGCCGGTATTTGAATATTTTCAAAAGTAATCTCAATTCATAAAGTAGCATTTTTAACTCTTCAACTTTCTCAAAGCGTAACACTAATGAAAGTTGGATGGATCATCCTTAGCTCTAGGTTATTTCTTTAAGTTCATCCATAGTATATTTGTCCACCATCTTCAAGTTCTTCGCAGCTTTCTACTTCTTCATCATTTTAAGAAGAATTTTATGGGAATCATCTTCTTCATTACCATGAGTCTCGATCTCAGCTTCTATTATATTATAATAGGCTCTATTTTGATGAGATTTACGGATGAACCTAAGACCTTTAGTGATAAACTTATCACTTCTTCGTGATACCTGAGGACTTCTTTGGTTCCATATCTTGTTAAAGACTTGAGTCATATGTTTAGTAGTTCCAATATAAATTCCAAGATTATGCAGCATTCTTCGTAATTTTTATGAATAGTATATTAGCATTCTTGTCGGCACTATCTCATCATAATTTTTATGTTGAGTAAGTTGATCAAAGTTGTGAGGCTAAGACTCTTCAGATTTATAAAATAGAGTTCCTGTTCCGCCACTCTCACTCAACAGTGGCACATCAATTCTTCAATATTATGAACCTCCAGTAGAGTGATTTCTTTGAAGTACTGTTGAGAGACGGGTATAATTTTGAGTGAGTCATCTTACTCTACCAAGCAAGCTATCCTTCTTGATATGACCATTTGAACTCTATTTTTATAAGCATATTCAAAATCATAGTCTAAATCAGAATCACTTATTTCATACTCTACCTTTCTTGAAAGCTTCTAAGTTCCCTTAGGTTTGACAGGCATATCTTCTCCTTGTTAAGTGTCACTTCCCAAAATGAGGAACTAATTTTCTTAACTTAGGTGCAGAATCAAATGCTTTAAGGAGAGTCGGCATTACCTTCTTTCTTGCACTCGCTTCTTTCACTTATGAAATTGCTTTTTAGTAAAGTGGATGCTACCGCTTCAAGAGGCTCTGACTTAGGCTCTTGTGAAAAGATGCATTTGCATTGATAATAAAAAACTTTTACAATGTAGAAGAAATGTAAAGAAAGCAAAAAAAATACTAACAAAGATATTTCCTATCCTCCTCAAAAGAGCAAAAACAAGGAATAGTGTGATTATCTAGACTATGCCATGTACAAAATCAAAGCTAGTAGCTATATCGCACAAAAAAGTCCGTAAGAGTGTTGTTAGATCTATTTGTGTATACAAAAATAACCCGGTGGAAGTTCTTCAAAGTCGATGTCGAGCATCCTAAGTCGGTTCCATATTTCATTGTTAAGAGAAAGTTTGAGGTGATCCACCACACCTTTATTATCTCCTTCAATGATAATGCCCTTGTATTCTCCCATCCACGGTTCAATAATTTTGCTGTAGAGCATAGCCTCCAGCTCAGATGTGTGTCCCAATGTGAAAACAATGACCCATGGCTTTGAGGAAGTTGCCATTTGCATCCCTTAGCACCATGCAATACCACCGCCACCCCATTGGGAAGGAGTGAGCCATCCATGTTAGCCTTGATCCACAGAGGGGAGGACACCACAAATTTAGTTTGATCACCATAAGGTGGGTGATGTCCCATTGCTCGGATAGGATAAGAGGAAGAATGTGTGATAGAGCTTAGAATCGAGGCAAATAGTCTTCGGGTACCATGGCTACCACCGTGAGTCTTGGCAAACTTATCCACACCGTACACAATTGCACAATACATTCTAGCCCAACATAAGTTGTCATCTGCACCTTAGTGAGAGCTTGGAGTAAATCTTGCAAATTGCTGAAAATTGGGATTGAATGTTCCCATGTTGCCAAAACTGATAATGTTGTTCGACTGAGCATTCACAGCAATGTGTTCAGTGTCTCATCGATTACACCCCAAGGGCAAAGGGTGGTGTGAGTTAAACCCCGAAAGCCGTGTTGTTTGGCAAGGAGTCGCTGATGAGCCGCCACCGTAATTTCCTCGGTGGGAGTTTCAAATTCTGCATGGTGTAGGGACAATCAAATTTCAAAGCAAAGCAGATTTTGTATAAAATGGATGTGAGAGTTGTCCCCATAGGTGCCTTGATGAGCCTGGGATGTCATGTTGATGTTCCTCTTCAATAGAAATGTTGGAGATGAGTTCAAGAAGCTCCAATCCAAAAAAGGATGTGCAGATTTTCGCTTGTTCTGCTTTCAGAATCGCCTTCCACCTTCCATTCCTCCATGCACTCCATGTTGAGAAATGTCGGCCATTTGGACAAATGTAGGTCGGATATCCAAATGGAGTTTAGAAAGTCCACCTTGCCATTGCAAATTCTCCATTTTAAATTCGGTTCAAGGTGGAAGCACCATTCTGAATAATTTTCCAGCAATTGGAGTCTCCCCCCCCTATGCCATGGGTCCAACCCATACTTCTCGATCAAGCACTTGTGGAGCAGCTTGGTGGGTTTAGAGAGGAATTCCCAAGCCATTCTAGCCCTTATGGTCCATTCCAGCCATGTGTAGTCCAAGGCCTCCTTTGTTGGTTGGCATGCAGATTTTGTTCCAAGCAACATAGTGTATGCAATGATGGTTGTTGTTTCCTTGCCAAAGGAAGTTCCTAGCAAGCTTTTCATCCTCCTCAGAATTCCCTTGGGAATTAGGGGTGTGTTTGGTACATAGAGATGCACAGAAGGATGTCCTGAGTGTAAGTCCCGCCCCATTGAAAGGTGTCTAACTCCCCAAGAGCGATTTTTGTCTCTAGCCTTTGGAGGAGTTGATGAAAATCAGCAGCTTTTAACTTCCTCATGGCAAGCTTGATGCTTGAAGTAATCAAGCTCCTCCACTCTTCCAAGCTGAGCCCTGGTGATTCTGGCCTTCCATCTATGTGGCTTTTTAAAACTATGACTTTTGGTTGCATTGATACCGCCTCACCAAATGCAGTAGAATTTTTCTAATATGGAGGACACCTTTATGGAGCCATGGAAGCTTTGGTATAATAAAATGTCATCAGATAGAGAAGGTGTGATATGCGTGTTCCCCCATTGGCAATAGACACACCAAATTCAGCACCATGTTGCTTGATGGCTAAAGAGAGAAGTTCTGAGCAAAGGATAAAAAGATAGGGAGATAATGGGCACCCTTGTCTAAGTCCACTGCTTGTATCCACTGCTTTTGCCCATTTAACAAGAGGGAGAAGGAAGGCGAGGAAATGCACCGAGGAGCCAATTCAAACTTCATAGGTAATCCAAATCAGATGATGATGGCTAAGGTTTCCCAACTCATTTTGTCAGATGCTTGTTCCATGTCAATTTTAATTGCCATAAAACCTTCCTTTGAGGTGGAGTGTTGGAATTTATTCATGATTTTGGGCCAAGCAAGGTGGGAGATAGATCTAGAAGGCACAAATGCACCCCGCTTCTGAGATGAGATTTGGTAGAATGTTTTTCTGTGTACAAGGATCTTTGCTATGACTTTGTAAGCTCTACAAAGGCTTATGGGTCTATATTTTGCGACAATCGATTGAGGACTTAGGTATAAGAACAACCAAGGTTTCCTTCCATTGAGGAATCATAGTGCCACTACAAAAAAACTCCTTGATAGCCACAACATCTTGGCCAATAATCCTCCAAAAGTGTTTGTAAAAGGATGTTGTGATGCCATCAATACCAGGTGCACGATTAGCTCCCATCGATTTGACCGCCTCCCATATTTCAACCTCATTAGTATCCTCATCCAGATCACAGACCTGAGGTGAGATGGTGCTGATTTCAGCAAAGGAAGGCCAATTGTTGGTGGTAATAGATGTGCCCTCCACTGCTGAAAGAAGTTCATAAAAGCTTGATTAAAACCGTCCTCCGAACTGCCATCATCAAGTTTGAGGGTGTTAATTCTATTGGACCTCTTTCTAGCTTGCCACAAAGATGAAAGTAATGTGTTGGCATCCCCTTCACCCCACCTAGCTCTTGTCACACCAACAAGATAAACCAAGGGTAGAGTTCAGCTCATTTGCTTTGAGGCTGAGGTCTCTTTCTTGCTCGCTCATCCCTTGAGGAGAGCAATCACCTCTCAGCTGCAATTTCTTCTTGAGGGTGTCCCTTGTTTACTCAAATCTTTGAGCTTGTTTTACCCAAGAATAAGTTCCTTAGTGTATGGATTTTCTCATTCAAGTTTTCAACCCTGACCCTTCATAGTTGCTTTGCCAACTTTTCCACACTAATTTCCAAGCCATAGGAGAAAGCCGTGTGTCTTCAAATTTCCCACTCTAGGATTTCCAGCCTCCTTAAACCCTGATTTGGAGAAGAATGGGGCAATGATCCGATGCAATCCTTGGAAGGTGTTTAGTTTGTGCAAGGGGAGGAGGTTGGAAGCAATGGAGTTGATAAGGAAGCGATCAAGCACCCATATACTGCTTTTATCTTTGTTGTTGGTCCATGTGAATCTAGGGCCTAAAAGTCACCATGTAAGTCCCCATTGGTGAGGAACTCCATCATCTCATCACCGAAGCTTTTAAACGGCTTTCCCCTTTTTTGTCTTTCTTTCATTAGATGTTAAAAGTCAAGTGTGATACCATAGATAACACACCCATATAGATATCAGATGTCGCCAACAATGCATTGTTCATTTTGAGAGAAAGTGATTAAGTCACTTCTCCAAAGAGCAAGGATACCTCCAGATATTCCTTGGTTGGTGTAGAAAATCATGCCGCAATATTATCACCTTCCTTGTGACATCCTCCACTTTGGTTTCTATAAGGCCTATGAAGAGAGCATGGTGCTCCAAGAATTTGTCGGAGATAGTGGCCCGTGGCCTTTTCTGACTCCAATTCCACATAATGATGGAGGTCATGGTGGACGCTATGGAGGGAACCCCCCCTCACGTGTGGAATTCACTCTTTTCGCTTTCCTTGGGATGACTTTGATTGGTCCACCCAGCCTCCCTGAAAGTGTGCTTTAGACACGGCTTTGCCCACTCTTAGTGTTTGTTGTGTTTGAATAGAGTAGTGGCATCTTCCCTCCTCTAGTTGCTGCAAGATTTGCATTTGGGATGTGGATGCATCCTCTTTTCCTGGACATGGTGAGTTTGTTTAGCATTTCTCTTCCCTGGAAGATTATTATCTCTTCCTCCCTTGTGATTTCGCTTTGATCCGCAGCTTTTGCTTTGGGAGTGCCTCCTTTGGACTGAGTTTCCTTTAGGAGGCCTATTTTTCTTCCTTGTGACTAGTGACCATGGTCTAAGACTTATCCAAGTCATTCTCCAGAGTCCATAACGTTCCTTTCCTTGACTAGTGGTGCTGAAAAGTTGCGTAAATCTCAGCAGGGTGACACTGCTTTTGATCGGTCCCGCCGTTTGGAGGGAGGGGTGCCGGCTGCAGTGGGGTTGTAGTGGCTTTGTAAGGTTGCTGAACTTGTTCTAGAAAAGGAGGATCGCTGCGACTTGATCCAATGAGGGAAAGACATGTTGAGTTGTCAATTATTTTCGCATAAGTGCGCTTTTCTGCTCTGTAGCCTTGGAATTGGTCCGGTTTTGCAATGGGTTTGTGGAACAAGAGGGAGAGTTTGATAGGAGCATGCATTTTAGCCTTTTAAGTAAGCTATGGCCAACTATTCCACATTTAAAGCATAATTGTGAAATTCCTTCATACTCCACCTTGGAAGAAGCGGCCGCTAACCATGGATCCATATTCCGTGAGGGAGTCGCTTTGATAGATCGATCTTGAAACCCTAAGTTTTTCCCATTTGCTTTGGTTATCCATCCATAATGGTTCACCGAAATACCATCCCAATAAATGAGTGGCCCAGTTGATCCACGAGGTGGTCAAGCCTTAGTGAATGAGAGAAAGTGGGGTCCATTTATCCATCCATGATGACGCTGCGATAAACCACGGTCCATTGCTAAGAACCGCCACGGGCTTCAATAGATTGGAAAATAAAAAAGCAATCCGCCAACAAGGACCAACTCAAAATTCCCCATTGACTCCATTTTGCCTGGATCAATGTTGAGGTAGTAGAAGGGGAGCTTGCCTAGGCTTTCCAACAAGTCAAGCCTTTGATATTGTTTGCATGGAGTGGTTATCAGGGTGACACCCACTCCATCTTTGTCTTACTTCTTCAAATTTATATTTCGCAAGTGGGACCACTGGTCGCCCAAGCATTGTTTGTAGTCAGGCCCCACCCCTTTGTCTTGTGGTAGAGGCCTCCTTGTTTTGGTAAGCTGAACTTTATGTCTGCCCTTGAAAAAATCGCTTGTGGGTGGCTTTGGAAAACCGATCCTTTGAACTGAAATATGGTCAGACTTCACCGAGGGAGGGCAAGGGATGGAGAAACCCCTCATGCATAGGGACATCGAGTTGCTTGCTTTTGGCCAAATTCCCTTGGAACTTTCTGCATTGACAAACAGTTGTGTCCTGGATTCAAGAAATGGGGTTTGCTCGCCCTCCAATTCTCTCTCGCCGGGCATGGAGTACCACGAGAATTGACATCCACAGCTTGTATCTACTGTGGTGTCGCCATCTCAAAGCAAGAGATGCCTCTAAAGCCTCGACTCACCAGACTCTTGGGAGATCACATTGTGCATACCGCACGCTATGTCCGATTGAACCGGGTTGTTGGAATTCCTATACAATTGCAATCGATCCAATGTGCACTTCACCTCCTCTCAGATTCATTCCGTCCGTGCCGCTAAGATTTCCTCCGTACCGCTGCAGCAGCAGCTGGGTGCCGGGAATTAAGTTAATTGGGGAGGAGGCCGCCTGATGTCGTAAGTCTCTAGTCGCACTCCATCACCGCATCCCATAGAGAATGCCGATTGCTGATTGTCGCGCAATGATACCTCTCCTCGCTGGAAGAATCCATATCCATAACGAATTCAGAGTCGGCATGATTTGGAACCACCGAAAACATCGCTTTCATTGGAATCATTCTGCCATAGTCATTTGCTCCATTGCTTCCTGATCTCCTCGTTATGCTCCTCCACATGGAGTTACTATTCCATTGATCCAAGAGAGGCATTCCACCTCATCTTGGCCTTGAAAGATCTCTCTTCCCTAGCTGGCCGCCTCAGTCAAGCTCCATCCGCCTCTTCCTCGCTTGTGGAAATCGAGCCTAGGTCTTCCTCACATGAGTCGCCTTCACCTCCTTGCTCATGCTTCCATCCTATCCACCAAGGAGCTGTGTGCAAACCTCCCCTTGAGCTTCCTCGGTCGCTCTCCAAACCACCTCCACCTCCCTTCATGGTGGCCCTCACCTCCAAGCCACCACCACCACCATGCCGCCGCCTCTCTTTACTACCACCCCCACCTTCTGAGTGAGGGGAAACTCATGGTCACCCGCCCTGAGCTTCTCTCACTAGAAATCAAGAGAGAGAAGAAAAGAAGAGAAATGAAGCTTTTTTAGATTAGGCTCACTTAGGCTCTTTGAGGATGAAATACTTTGCAACTTCATAAATCTTTGCTTCATGAAAGAAGGTTACCGTGAATTCAATTCTTCTCATCTTCGATATACACATGCATGTTGATGGGACCATCATACTCATGCACCATCGCCCAAGAGAGCTCTAAATGATGTATCGATTACATGAAACTTGGCTTGTATATAAATCAACTTAAGTGGAGAATAAAAGAACCCAGTTTTTTTCCCTTTTCATTAATCATGAACCATCAACTTATCTCTCCCAAGATGTTGATATCAAGTGATAATCCTCTTAATACCTTTAGACTCATAAGATTGATAGAAGAACTGATCAATCAATATTTGATCGAGATGTCATCTCATAAAATATATAGAGGACTGAGATCTCTAACATAAGATCTTCCTAAAAATGTGATTACCGGAGATCTTGAGTTTGCAATGCTTTGGCATGCATTTTAGCAAAGTAAGCTTCATAACTCTAGATCGAGAGCTGTATCAAAGTTTCTATCTTTGACATCAAGAGAGCCTCGTACACACTTAATTATGTGAATCTTTCTTGATGTAATATTATAATCTATCTTCTCAGATTTAGGCTTTATTCTGATTTTGGGAATTATATCTTGACTTCAATTATTTTGCTTTTGTCTTTATTTGCATTTCCCTTCTTTGATGAAGGTGGTAAGACTTTACCACTTCTCAACTAAATTTGAATCACCTTATCTTGCTCAAATTCTTCTGAAGAGATAGTTTCTTTAAATTCCTTTTTTATTATGGAAGATTTGCCAAAAGGGCTAGACTCATTTTTTCAACATCATACATTTCATAATGATGATATCGATGAGTCCTTCTCTATTGGGAAAACATAGATCTTCATAACTATTATTGTCTTGTTGAGTCATTAAATAAAATTTCGTTAGCTCAAGCTCTTCTTGCTTTCCTAAAGAAATTTTGGTCGGGTCTGTTTACCTTTGACTATTTTTGAGTAACTGATGTTGAAGAATATTTGACATCAGATGATTCACATGTCTCTACTAGACGATTCACCATTATCTTCTTCATCATTCAAGAATGCGAAGTTTAGTATGAAGTCCGCAAGCCTAAATGATTGTCTTGCTCGGTGATACTCCTCTAAATGTTAATGATCTTTTGAGTTGTAGTTCTCTTCTTGATCTTCTTTTCTTGGACAACTTTGATTTATGAGGCTTGTTTAATAGATCGCTTCTCATGAGATGAAGTAGCCTTATCGAACGCCACCGAGAACCCCAAATACTTGGTTTAGCATCTCTCTTAAGTCCAATAGGTTCAAGTGGTGATTTCCATAACTAGGAATGTTTTAGTTTCTTCAACATTTTCATGATCTCGAGACTATTTCCATTCTTCGAACCATTTCTCCTTCTTATCTTTCTTTGGATACGAAGAGGAATCATCCTTGTAGATTCTCTAGGATTGATTAAAATCTGGATAGTGTAAATTACCATAATTTTCTTTCTAGCCAATCTTTGAATACATAACAATCTTCAATAGACCATCAAATGATAGTAATTTGGATTACTTTGATCGCCTTCTTCTCGCCTTTTAATTTAAACGTAACCGCTTTAACCGCTCAAATAATTTAGCCACACTATCCTTCTAAAGGAATATTCTTTGTTCATATTTTCTTAAGAGATGGTCGATTCACTCATCATCTCTCTTTTATTTTGGACGCTCCCCACCACTTGAAAAGTTTGAGGTTTGTCATTACCCTCTAATACCAATTTTGTGGATTAGTGTGCTTCTTTCCCTTATCATCATTGTATATTGGCTACTTTTCTTTATCCACATTATATATCACTCACTTTTTGCCATTTGAGCTATAGAAAGTGGCATGAATTTCATTTCTTCTTGAGTCTAAAAGTTTGTTTCTCTTTACTTTATCTGCATTGACTTCAGACTTAGGGCAATTCAACTTTTCAAATTTAGCCACCTTATCGAGCAAGTCCTGGAATATTGTAATTTAAGCCATGCATAGAAATGGTGCCATTTTATCATCCATATTGTCCATTAGCAACTTGATCACATGTTCTTCGTCCAATTGTTGTTTTACTTCATACTTAGCACCAATGACTTATGAATTTTGTCACCCATCTTCCTTTTCACCATCAACGATGATTTTCTAGGTTGCACTAGTGAACCTCTTCATAAATAGTCTCTAATTCAACAAAGGTTTTAACCGAATCATTTGGTAATTATGCATACCATTGCGAGGTAAGCTACTAAAATTGATGTAAAAAAATTCGTCTCCCTTATGTTACAAGTAGCCTTAAATTGATATTGCTTTGGATTACCAAGTATATTAAATTTCACAGTAACCTTTGATGACACTCATATTCATAGGTACCCACACTCACCAAATTTTCTTCCTACTACAATACTTTATCTTTTCATTGATTATTATCAAAGGCTTGTTTACCACTCGTGTGTTTTAAATTATTTTGAAATTATCGGAGAGGTGTTTGGTTAACTTCATTCCTCGCAAAGTAGCATATTGTAGGAGCTTGAGGTACCATATTGGTGGTATAGAAGTTGTATTATTAGTTTATTGATTAGCAAACAAAATAAATTGCACTTAATGTGATTCTTCTACAACATCTCCATCATGATGTTCATTTGTACATCATATCATTCATTTTAGTTGTGTAATCTCCTTGTCTTGACTCCATTTGATGTTGCATTTCCCTTTGCTCTCTAGGCTACCAATCAAGATGTGCTCTTCTTCTCTTCTATTTCTTATTGTTCGCTTCCTTGCTCATTTTAGGAAGAACTTGACCCTTCTCCTTGCATTTGTAGCATTAATAAAATAAATGATGATGTTGATTATAAAAGTGTACTAGTCGATTATTTGTTCAACCATATAGATAGCTTTGACACTCATGATATCTTTTCATTCTGGTCTTCTTCTTCTTCATCTTCAGGAAAGATCAAAGATCTGTCCTTTATTTGCTTCTGTGATGACTCTTCTTCATTAATGTCAAAATCAGGTTCAGGTTCCCTGAATTCGTGTTGATGCTGATGGTGCTGAGCAGAGAGTTCATCTATAACTCTAACCATATAAACAACTTCCTCTTCCATAGAGTCATCTTCATTATTTTTTTTGCACATGAATTTCTGATCGACATTTCTAGTAGATCTCTAATTCAATGAGCGAAACAAACACTTCTTCTATTAAAGGGTTGTGATCAAAGTCAACCTTCTCTTATGGGGGTGAACCTGATCGATGATGAGATCCCCTAGAGGATTCCCCAGGGTGTCAACCATCATGTCTTTTATCAATGATATCCCTTCTTTTGGGTATCCACTTTTGATGAGTTATTTTAGAGGCATATTTTTGAGTATATGTATCAAATGTCACACCTCTTCCATTCTTCGGGGTTTCATTATGGGGTCTTGGCCTCCATATTTGTTTATCCTTTCATTGGGACCTTTCAACAGCGAATTCTTGGACACACAGTTCGAGTGTCACGCTCTGATGTTCACCATGCGAAGCGTACTGGGCTCGTTGGCTAGTTACCAGAAGAGATAGCAACTTTCTTGGTGGAGCTTCAGTATTTTCTATCACCACAGGCCTCTAAAATCTTCTTTTCATTAAGCCTATCCTTGGCTACTTTGAGAACTTTATGTATTCTAGCAAACATTATTTCAGGCTATCTTCTCTGTGGTGGTGGAGCTTGATGCGGTTGGTTCCAGAAGGATTATTTTACTTCACCAGTAGAGCTATTCCTTTTTTAGCCACTTTAGATTGTCAAAGTTATCGTGGGTAGGAATACTCGCTTCTAGCGGTAGTATCGCTTGTTCACTAGGTCATTCAAAGGGGATCTATTGAGCCCTCAACTCGATTTCTCTTCTTCTCCTGCCTCCGGTTAATTTACTCCCCATGAGGAAGCTTCATGATCATGCTTTCGGGTACAAATGGTTCACAGTATACTACGAGGCATTAAATACACAGTTTGTCCTTTGGCGATTCTTTTAATCACGGGGGCTTCAGATTGACCTAGCCTTTTGAAAACTGAAGTTCTCTGTTGAGAGAACTCCTTGACGGTGATTGGCTATTAAATTGGTTAGTGCACATGGCTAGTAGGAGCTTCAATAACTTGAGGCATTTCAGCATGGTCTTGGATGAATGTACCATGGGTGGATACTTCACGAGTTACAACTACGATAGTTGAGAAATTCAAGCTACCAAATTGAATGGTAACACCGATATCTCCTGTGTTGATTACGACATTGGCTAGGAAGATGTTCGCGCCACGCCCTAACTGGACGGTGAAAGGAGTGCTTTGTAGATCTATCCTGCAAAAGTGAAAGATGGGGATTAGTAATTATTAATTATTATTTCACCCCATACTTTCAAGATGCAGATATTATAGAATAAATAATAGTATAATAAAGATATAACCTACAGAATGATTCATTCTACATAGAGCCTCATATTGAATTTATTACACACTTGAATCACCATTTTTTTTGAATTTTTAAAAATTTTATTGCTACTATAGCACATATATGACTAAAGGATGGAAAGAGAATCCGTCCCCAAGTGGAGTGCTAGAAATCTATGGCTCCAAAAATTTGCCAGACCTCGATAATTATTGAATTGAATTGAAGAGAGTATGATTGAAAGTGTGTATAATTAAAAAATGGAATAGTAGATAAGACCGCCAGATTTCATCTTCATTTTGTGAGAACTTTAGATCTAGTTCTAGGTTTCCTATAGGTGCAATCCCCTATAGTTAATTACCCCTCCCAATAAGTGAGAGAGAACGTTTGATTAAGGCCAATAATTTAGATCGCTTAAATACATAGATAAGAAGAAAGAATGTAAGATTATGAAATTCAATCAAAACTAGATGGTTAGGAGAATGATGACGTGCCCAATCTAGATCCCATGGTTCCATTATCTCAGGCCGTCGTGGTCCCTAGTCTACTTAGCTAGAGGAGGTAGTCGACTCAACCTGACTAAAGGATTCTTATCAGCAACACATGGGTTATGTCACCCAAGAAATCCTTATAGACCTGGGGTGATGTTTGTCTAAGGAGATATTCTTAAGTCTACCTTATGAGGAGTTAGCCCTATCAAGTATACATGACACCTCAGTCATTGGGAGAATCCACGCCATGATCATAATATAATGGAACTGCCAAACCATCCGAGAGGACACCGGTGCTTCATCATGGAGCATCGGCCAAGCCACGTGAGGACCACATCCTTACCGGGTGTGAGATTGATAGTGAACAGCATAATACTTGATTTAATATTGGCTCCTTTGTGATCTAGAGTTTTTTTAATTTGTCACCCCTGACAAATAGTTGCCGAAGGTGGATGGATGGAGTTTGATTTAAGTTTTTAATGATAGAGTTTTATTTAAGCAGTTTCAGATTGCTACTTAATTTGATTTGAAAAATTGATTAATTTGAATATGTTTAAGAGCTTTAGATCCTATCAACTTTGTTTAGCTGCTAACAGAGGATTAGATCTACTATCACCTGACATAATCAATTTCTTAGATATTTTACTGATTTGAAACTCTTATTATAGGTTTTAGGTTTGTTAACCCGGACCCAATCCTAAGACTAAACTGGAAGCAACGCAATTTTATTGAATTTAAAATATCGCCCCATGCAGGTGTATTTAAGACTTTATGTAGTATTTATTTCTTAATTATACGATTGATTTTAGATTTTCATTTAATTCCAATTTAGCCTGCGTAGCCTTTTCAAATATTAAAATTTGCACTTCAAATCTCTATGTCTGAACACATGTAGATTTTATAGCTTAGATAATTTTACCTAATTAGTGATTTTGTTGATTTTTAAAATTCATAATTATAATGAAATCCCTCAGTTTTTGATTATAGGAAATCCTATGATTTTATAGATTTTGATTTAGTGTCACCTTTCTGTACAGAGTTGATTCATGGCAAAGACATTTTGATTTAGAATGTAGTTTAAAACATTACTTATACTTAGTTTACTTGTTGAGTTTTTGTAATTCTCCCAATTTGATTATGTTCAATTTACATCACTTTTGATAAGTTATATGTATTTCAGTATTTATTGCTTTAGCCCTACGAATGCTTATTAGCTAGCATAGTAATCACCTCCATATTCGTATAAAAGTTGTTAAACCCAATTTGAATTCATCCTTAACTCCATATTAAATTTTATAGAGTTTAAGTTTATTGCAAGTCTTTTATTAGTTTAATATTAGTCTCCCCAAATTCCAATTAAAGCTTGTTCAATTTTGAAAAATTTACAAGAAAAGAGAACTCACTTTACCACTTCAATTTAAGCCATAGAGAATTGTAATTAGATTTTGTGAGTTTAATATTATCCTCCCCAAATTTTACTTGCATTTTAAATGAGTGTTATATTCTTTCCAAAATTTTCTTTAAGTGCTCTCCCCATATTTCTCTTTGATTTAACATTTATCTTTATATTTATCATATATTCTTTTATTTGACTTAAGTTTAGGTAATCTTCATTTGAATTTGTTTAAGTAATTGAATTTTAGCCTCAGATCATCCCCTGTATGTAGGGGATCATATTTCTGCACGCCTTCATAGGAGGAGGTGTCTTGACACCATATTTCATCTCATCGTGCCCTCTTGAGCACGATGAGACCTTCAAACTTGAATGAAGACAAATGCAATATATATTCATTCCCCTTTTTCTAAGTCTAAAAATTAGATAAAATTTCAAAGATTTTTCTGGGGAGCGACATCTAACGAATGTTGGATTTCGATATGCCTCATGAGCATAGTGAAGGTCGACACCACCAATTTTTCATCTCGTCCTCTTAAGCATGATGAGGCCTTCAAACCTACAAAACAACCAAGCATATATATATATATATATATACAAATTCACAGATCCCACATGTTCTGACTCATTTTTCTATAAGTTGCAAAGATCGACAAAGAGATGAGGTTGGATATGCCACAAATTAAGAGAAAATCCCGCCGCTTGATGGTGTTACTTCTCTTATTAAGGCGAAGAGAAAATTAGGAATGTAATGTAAGGAGTGCAACACTGGAAACTGAAAGAAGAACCCACCTCTTGATGATGTTGCTTCCTCCGATTGCGGCAAAGTGAAGATTGAAAGGATAATGAGAGGAGTACGATGTCAGAAACTAAAAGAAGAACTCGTCTCTTTGATGTTCTTCCCTTTTAAGAAGAAATTTTCATTTTGCAAAAGAGTTTGAAATTTTGGATTAGGAAAAATGAGGGAATTTTTGGATTTGGAAAATGGGTGAATTTGAAAATTGATTTTCGATTTTGGTAAAAATGAGAGAAAACAAGGGTGGATTTTCGATTTTGGTGGAAATGAGGAAAATGGGAGAGTGGATTTTCAGTTTTGGTGGAAAAAGAGGGAAATCAGAGAGTCAAAGTGAATTTCAAGTGGGAGGTGATTTTCATTTATAAAAAAGAAATAGAAAAGAAAAAAATGGAATAAGAAGGAGGAAGAGGAAAGAGAAGGAAGAGAAATAAAATAAAAAAGAAAAAAAAAAAGGGAATTCATGATTGGGAAAGAAGAAGAAGAAAGAAAAGGAAAGAAGAAAATAAAAGAAGAGAAGAAGAAGAAGTTTTACCCCTTTTCAATTTTTTTTTAAGGAGGAGAAGGAAAAGAAGCTCCTTGATTTTTTTGGATTAGGGGGGGCGTAGACAGGAAATCCTTGTGGCCTTGGAGAAGGAAGGGAGGAA
The DNA here is from genome assembly GCA_021442155.1 of Cymbidium sinense. Taxonomy (NCBI): domain Eukaryota; kingdom Viridiplantae; phylum Streptophyta; class Magnoliopsida; order Asparagales; family Orchidaceae; genus Cymbidium; species Cymbidium sinense. The sequence goes on from CM038221.1 coordinate 52,332,543, forward strand.
GAGAGGAAAAAGAGGGGAACCATCAGCACATGGAGAGGTGGATGACCGATCGGGAGTGTGCAAAGAGGAAGGGCTCTCATGCATGCTCGAAACCTGGGAACATTCAAAAGAGGAGAGACCAGCAATGTGGGAGAAGGATCCGAAAGATCGCTAGGCCCATTTTAGTGAAACTACTTTTAGGATTTTAAATCAATTTTTAAATTGATTAAATAGCTTTAATGTGAATTTTATATAATATATATATATAGGGTTGATATATATATTGATTCAAGGTTATTATTCCATGCAATGCAGACGATCCGCCACAATCGGAGATCGTTTCAAGCATCAAATTGAGTACTCAAAATGTACGTTGTCACTTTCGACTCTCCACATTCATGTAGACTTGTTTGAATTGAGTGCGAACAGTCCCACTTGATAGATTTTGATATTTCAAAGCAACATATCAATTTCGAAGGGAGGTCATTTGCATCGATGCCTCGACTTTGATATGTTTTGCAGACGACATATAAGCGCTTGATCAATTGATCATCAAGTTATGCAATATTTATATTCTGACTAGTTTTTGATGTTTTGAATGTCATGGCAAAATCTGTCCGTCGATCGGAGGTCATTTTAGTTAATTTTGATGATATCATGTGTATTTCAGCCTCGATTTGAGTGCTGTCACTTCAAATCACTTGACATTTGTACAGACTCATCCAAATTGAATGTGGACTATCTCATTTGATAGTTTTCAATATTATGAAGCTAAAGATGTAATTAATTTCATGAAGGTAAATAACATTGTCGCTTCCGACTTTGATATATATGTGTCAAAATATTGATAGCTCAATCACTTGATCGTGTGTTCGTTAGATTGTGCAATATTTATATTTCAATCAATATCCACGTTCTGAATATGACGATGAAGTCTGTTCACCGATCGGAGATCATTTCGACCATTTTTAGTGGCATCCAGTGCATTTTGAGCCCTGATTTGCGCCCTGACACCTCCGAAGTTGGTCAAATTAAATTTGTGGGCTTGACCCTATGGACATCAACAAAAATGAACACCTTTATTCAACATACTCAAATTTATTAAATTAAGGTTTCATTTCCAAATACAATCATTTCATAAAATTGAAACTCCATTCAATATATCTCATATATGTTTAAGTTGTAGTTTCTTCCTTTTCAAAAGCACATATTTTGAAAATGAGAATCCACATTCAATATACCTAAATTTATTGAATGAATATCTCATTTCTAAATAAAATCATATCATAAAATTGAAATTCCACCCAATATATTCCATATATAGTAGAGTTGGAGTTTCTTTCTTTTTTTCAAAAAGCACAAATTTGAAAGTAAGCATCTTCATTCAATATGTCCAAATGTGTTGAATGGAGATTTCATTTTCAAAAAAAAAAAATCACACCATTTGAAACTCCACTCAACACACTCCACATGTGTTAAGTTGTAATTTTCTTCTTTTCAAAAAAGCAATAATCACACACAAAAGTTTCATCTTTGAAAAATAAAATATGATTGACTTTTATTTTACATACCTAATTTATTAAATGGAAATCTCCTTCACAAAAATCATGAAAATCAAAATACATTGGAATTCCATTTGATATACCCAAATTTGTCAAATGAGAGTTTCATTTTTCAGAAAGAAAATTGAAAATAAATTAGATTATATTTAACATGCCATATTTGTTAAACATAAATTCCCCCTTTCAAAAATAGCACAAATCAAAACAAAAAATAAAACACATTTGGCTTTATTTAGCATACACAATTTTGCTAAGTAAAGATCCCATTTTCAAAATCAAAATAAAAATCAAACACATTTGGACTTTATTTAGCATACACAAAATTGCTAAGTAAAGATCCCATTTTTAAAATCAAAATAAAATTCAAAAACATTTGGGCTTTATTTAACATACACAAATTTGCTAAGTAAAGACCTCATTTTCAAAATCAAAACAAAAATTACATATATTTGAACTTTATTAGCATACACAAATTTGCTAAGTAAAGATTCCATTTCTAAATTCACATATGATATACATCATGGGCAAACAAGCAAGAAGAAAATTATTTTCAAACATCTCATTTAGTATACCCAAATTTGCTAAATGAGTAATCCCAAAATCAAATCTAAAATAAAATTAATTGACCCTCTATTTAACATGCTCAAATTTGTTAAATAAATAGCCCCCAAACATAAAATCAAATTCAAATATGAACCAATAAAAGCATCAAAAGTCTCTCCAAAATGTTTGAACCCATTCAACATACACAAATTTATTGAATGTGGATTCTAAACTCAAATGAACTCAAAATCTCTCCTCCAAGTTATTCAAAATCTCTCCTAAATTCAATGAGCCCCATTTAACATACTTCAAATTGTTGAGTGTGGGTTCAAACTCTAAATCAAATTTAATAAGTCAGCAGAATACCAAGGCAAAAAATCTAATTTAATTTTGTTTTCAACAATTGTAGAGTTCCATTTTCAACTCAAGATAGTCCTTTTCGAGTCAAAGATGGATGGATTCAAAGAAGTATGTGTTCACGTTCTCCTTCGGGATGGATTTAGCCTTGGATCGGGCCAGTCTCCCCCAAGCTGATTTTGCTCATTTAATACATTTTGGTCAAGGATTTGAAGAAGCCAAGATTACTTTTGAGAGGCCAATCCTCACCACTGTCAACAGAGATGTGGTGGGCGTGCCGCCATCCATGAGATGCCCTCGATTCGAATTTTCCTCACGAGAGGAAGGCATAGAGGTTCTATAGCTACAATTCTAGTGCTTACACATTTAGTTGTTCCCATCATTGCCCTAGTGCAAGCTAGTACCCACTCATTGGCCTCCTCTAAGGGGAAAGCTACGCTTCGTGGATAGTCTCTACCTTGCGGGTGGTCTAGCTCCCATCGCCCACCTAGCCAAACCCAGCGTCGCAAGATCAAGCGTCACCATGTGCGCATTGTCATGAAGAGAAAGACAGTATCACACATTTCAGAGGAGAGGTCACCTAGGGAGGTTTCTCCTTTTCTTACTCAGAACAAGTTCCACCCCCTTTCTAGTTCTGAAGAAGAGGAAGATGTTAGGAGGATTGGGAGGTTGATGAATGAGATTCTCAAGGACTTGGCATTCATGACATCTCCTAGAATGATCTATGTAGTCTTTCACCATTGAATGTCAATAATATCCCATCCTCTTAATTTTAATTGTCATCTTGGGACCTGACTGATGCACCCCACAAATTCCTTCATGAATTTTGGACATAACTTTATTGGTTTCATTTGTCCATGAGCATCGCAGCCACATTTGCTCAAAGGATCTACGGTACAATGTATCATTAACATAGGCATACTGTAGGATCCTTTTTATAATTTGCATGGCTAGTGATTTATTGTTCAAATTTGCTTTTCCTTGAAATAATCAATGAAGGGTTGTTTCCAATCATGAGGCTCTTCCACTATGAAAGCTTCACATGTTTTCTTTGTAGTACTTTTAATTTTTTCTCTCTCTTGTACTTGTTATTCTTTGGGGGAGTGAGGAGAAATTTGAATTGCTTCCTACTGGCTTGAGTTTGATCTCCTCTCTGCCTGTGGGGAGTATGAATTTATTGAGAACTTGAGTGGACACTTCAATCAACACATCATTGCCCGTGTTCAATTCTTTTGCTAGCTTGGCTAGTAACGCTTTACTATTCTTCGATCAAGAAACTCGAGCTAGTTTAATGTTCAGAATTTGCTTCATGAGCTCAAGCACTTTCCTATGATAGTACGCCAATTCAAGCTTATTTATCTTATAGAAACATAACTCTTGGTTGATCACCAATTGAGAGTCTCCAAATATTCTTAAATTTTGGATGCCGATAACAACAGCTTCTTTGAGACCTGCCACCAATGCCTCGTATTCAGCTTCATTGTTGGTTCTTGGCTCAATCAGCATGTATGAATGCCTCATTATGCCACCTTCTAGTGTTATGAAGATGAGGCCAACGCTAGCTCTTGCTTTTGGTAGATTTAGGGGATGAGCAGGCTTAATAGATGATGCACCATCGAAATACATTTCTCAGATATGCAGCCTTTCTCTTTCATGAATAAGTAGAATCTGTTCATCAGGTAAATCATCATTAGCTACTAAATCTTCTAGGATAGGATGCACAATGAGAAAATCTGCTAGTATTTTCCCCTTAACAGTTTTCTGAGATACATATGTAATATCGAACAGAATGTGAGAACGCATCGTCAAATGATCTATCAACTTTGGTCTTGTCATCAATTAATTTCAGCGGATCGATCTTTGAGATGAGTGTTATCTTATGTGATAATATGTAATGTCGAAGCTTTGCTAAGATCACAAAGACATTTCTCGATCAGAGAGTGCTTTTTCTTAGCTCCTATTAATCTTCAACTAATATAGTACACCATATTTTCTTTTCCTTCTTCATTGATGTGCAAGCAATGCTCCAAGGAATTCTTCTAGTGTAGCTGTATACAAATAAGAGGCCTTCCTAGAATTGGCATTGCAAGAATTGGTGAATTTAACAGATATCTTTTGATGCTATCGAACACTTTTTGAAATTCATCATCCCACTTAAATGGTGCATTCTTCTTCATCAATTTAGCAAATGGTTGACATATGCCTGATAGATTTGATATGAAATGGTGAATGAATGCCAAATATCCTTGTATAGAATGAAGCTGGTGAAGATTCTTCAGTGGTGGTATATCCACTATCGCTTTGATTTTATTAGGGTCAATCTCAATTCCTTTATGCCACACCACATAGCCAAGAAATTTTTTAGATGAAACCCTAAATGCACATTTGAGATGATTCTTCTTGAGATTGTACTGCTTAATTCATTTTGAAGACCATCCTTAGGTCATCAAAATGATATTCTCGATCTATGCTCTTAACGACGAGGACATTCACATAGCATTCTACTTTATGATGATTCAACTCATCAAAGATGTGTGTCATAGCCCGTTGGTATGTAGCTCCAACATTTTTCAATCAGAAGGGCATGCCTGTGTAGTAATATATACCAATTGGCATCCTAAATAATGTGTGCTTCTCATCTTCATAAGTCATCTTGATTTGATTGTATCCCGATGATCTGTCCATGAATGAGAATATATCGTAGTTGAAAGTATTTTCCACTAGTAGTTCTGATATTGAAAGCAAAAAGTTATCTTTTGAGCACGCCTTATTTAGGTCTTGGAAGTCAATGCAAACACGAATTTGACTGTTCTTCTTCCTAACTGGGACAATGTTGGCTATCCAATCTGCATAGTTCTTCTCTCGGATGAAGCTTTCTTCGATCAGCTTCTTAGTTTTTGCAATTACCTATTCTTCAATCTCTAATCTCATTTTCCTAGGAGCTTGCTTAATGGGCATCACATATGGTTTAATGGCAAGTTTATGAACTTCCACCTCAGGGGATAAGCCTAGCATTTTAGAGTATGTCCAACCAAAGTAGTCCCTAAATTTATATGGCAGAGCTTTCATTTCTTCAACCTTTTCATCGTGTAAGGGCACCAAGAAAGTTGAGATCATCCTTGTTCCCGTGTTGATCTTTAACTCATCCATGGTAACTGTTTGTCTACCATCTTCAAGCTTTTTAGATGTTAGCTTAGCTTCTACTTCTTCATCATTTGATAGGTTGACATCATAAGGATCATCTTTATGTTCGGTCTCGGTGTCAATCTTTTCTTCTGTTATCACAAATAGATTTTTCTTTGATGGTGTTTACGTCGAATGTATCCAAGACTTTAGATGTATGATTATCACACTTTCAGGAGGTATGTGGACTTTTTAGGCTCCATATGGTATCAAAGAAGTGGGCTTTCTATTTATCTGTTCTAATATTGAATCCTAATTTGTGCATCATCTTGGGAATCCTTGAGGATAATATTTTGGCATTCTTATGAGAATCATATCATCAGATTCATCAAATTGCATGAGCCAATTAGAATCCTGATGATAGCACATATTAGACTTGTAAAATAAAATTTCACGTTCACACTTCCAGGCAAAGGAGGCACATATAAAGTCTTTAACTTTTCAACAATGTGGACTTCATGTGGAGTAACTTCCTTGAAGTGTTGAAAAGAAATTGGCACCACTAATGATTCTTCTAATATCAACGGGTATGTCATCCTTCTTGAAAAGATACACTGAACTTCACTTTAGTAAGTAGGTTTAGAATCATAATCGAGGTCTGAGTATTCTATATTTTTATTTCCTTTCTCCAGAGACTTGTTCACTTTCTTAGGCATTCTTGTGAGAACCATATCATCAGATTCATCAAATTGCATGACCCAATTAGAATCGATGATAGCACACATTAGACTTGTAAAATAAAAGTCCACGTTCACACTTCCAGCAAAGGAGGCACATATAAAATCTTTAACTCTTCAACAATGTGGACTTCATGTGGAGTAACTTCCTTGAAGTGTTGAAAAGAAACTGGAATGACCACTAATGATTCTTCTGATATCAACAGGTATGCCATCCTTCTTGAAAAGATACACTAAACTTCACTTTCGTAAGTAGGTTTAGAATCATAATCGGGGTCTGAGTATTCTATATTTTTTTCCTTTCGCCAGAGACTTGTTCACTTTCTTAGGCCCAATAGGAGGATCATCCTCTTCTTCTTCTATGTGTCACTACCCAGGTGAGGGACTAGCCTTTTCAACTTAGGTGATGCATTGGCTGCTTTAGGAAGAGTTGGTATTGCCTTCTTTCTTCATTTTTCCTTATTCACTTCTTTGGATTGGTTTACAACATTTGAGTAGAAGCCTTGGATCGTTGACGCCTAGGCTACTTCAATAAATAGTATTTCACATCTTCATAGATTTTAGCATCATGAACTATGAATGGCTAAAGATTGTTAAGAATTTTGTGTTCTTCCTCATCTCTTATGTATTTCATACATTGGTGCAAAGTAGATGAGACTATTATATACTCATGTACCCAAGGATGACCAAACAAGGCCTTAAATGAGGTGCCAGCATCAATGACATGTAATTTTGCTTCTGTGTAAAGTTTCTCAAATCTTAGTGGCAAGGTAAAAGATTCGAGAGTCTTTTGCCCTTTTTCATTGAAGCCTTGGATCATCAATTTGTCTCTTCCTAGATGTTGAATGTCGAGAGACAATCCTTTCAATGCTCGCAGACTCATGAGATTGACAGATGAACCTGGATCAATTAGGATTCGATTGATTAAGACTTCATTTCTCTTCATAGAGATATATATCGGGCAATTGTGTTCTGATATTCTGAGCATAAGATCTTCCTCAAAGAAGTGATCATAGGTAATACTTCACCATACAATGCTTCATATTTCTCCAGATTCATAAGAGTTTGAATTAAGGTTTCAAGAGGATACTGCAACATTAAGAGTGCCTCATACACACTCAATTGTGCAGGGATCTTCCTTAAGTGTGACAGATATTGTAATTTGTCCTTTAAGCTTCTTCGATCTTTAGGAAAGATATTTTCATTAACTTCTAAAATTCTTGTCATTGCCTTTATCCTTTCTTCTGATGACAAGCACTAGCCACTTTAGTTGTACTGGGATGTTTCTACTGATTCTTCTAAAGATGTCTCCCCTTTAGAATCACTATTTATGCCAGAGGATCGGATGGAGACTTTAAAATCACTTCTCAATATTATTCCCCTCATCAGTGGTGATATTGAAGACTCTGACTCATCTTCCTCTAGAAAGCACAATTCTTCTTCCGAGCTATCATCTGTATGCTTCACCATCAGGCAAGGCTTGAATGCCACATTGCTGGTGGTTTCTCTTCTTGGATTATCTTGAATGAATGAATTCCATCGGGGAGTATCCAAGGACATTACGATAACCCGATAGACTTCTCCATAAATAGATTCTTCGTCATCATCTCCTTCATCATTTGTTTCAATGATTTGGAGTCCTAAAATGAAATGAGCTTAATCTTGGTTGTTGATATTCTTCAAGATTATTAATAATCTTTTGGGTAGTAGATTTCTTCTTCATCTTCTATTATTTGGCTGGCTTTTTGGGTGTTTTTGGCGAACTCCTAATGGGATGTTTCTCAGGTTTGGGAATGCCAACCACCTTGGACTGCTTCTGAAGAGCATGACCTTTTGATGTGGACCCTACATTTAGTTCCAGTACCAGTTCAAATGGTGATTTCCACTTGACACTTTCTAAAGATCTTCAAAGTTTTCTTTGAAACCCTAGTCTCCCATTTATCATCCTCAACTACTTTTTCTTTTGCTTTATTTTTCTACGGGGGATGGAAGAGGATGCAACCACCCTTGCAAATTTTTTCTTTGGGTGAATAAGAACACTATTGGATAGCATGAATTCACCTCTTGTACTTCATTTTTCCGCCTTTGAATACATAGCAATCTTCTAACTACCTAATGATATAGAATTTTAGTTCATCCCGACTCTTCGTATTTTACATTCTAACTCCAACCCTATCTTAAGTGCTTGTCAATAGTTTAGCGCTTTCTCTTTGAAAGAGTATTCTTTATTCATTTTCTCTTTAAGAGAGATGGATGCATCATCATCTCCTAATTTCTCTTTTGAAAGAGTATTCTTTATTCATTTTCTCTTTAAGAGATGGATGCATTTCATCAACATCTCCTAATGATTGTCTTGGGTGCTCACCATTACTCGGGAAATTGGGTTTGTCATTACATAAAGAATTAACTTTTGTTGAGAATTGAAGGGCTGTTTGACCTTTTCTTCAAAATAAATGGGTTGTTTCCCTTTATCTGCATTATATGCTGCTCACCTTTCTTTATTCGAATCATATGAAGCAGTGTGAGATTCACTTCTCCTCAATTTTGAGAACTTCCCTTTCTTTGTTATGTCTAGATAACTTTTAAGCTTAGAAAGATATAGCTTTTCAAATTTTGCCACCCGATCAAGTAGTTCTTGGAAGGTGGTGATGGAAGCTATGCATAAATAGGGCATCATTTTATCATCAATGTTGCCCATTAGCAGTTGAATTGTATGTTCCTCTTCCATCTGTTGCTCCTTCATGCTCATGTTACGCCAGTGAGTTATGTATTTAGTGATTGACTCATCCTTCTTTCTCTTCTCTAAGGTGAGATTAGCTATTTTGGTCTTTCTAATTGCACTAGCAAATCTTTTGATAAACATTACCTCCAACTCGGAATTTCTTAACTGAGTCATTCAACAACTCTGCATACCATTCGAAAGCAATTAAAATTAAGCTACTAACAAACTGGTGAAACAACAGGGCATCATTGCCCCAAGTGTTACCATAAGTAGCTTTAAATTATGTTAGGTGTTGTCCAGGGTTACCATTGCCATCAAATGAGTGGAATTTCAGCACTGAGTAACCTTTAAGATATGGCACCTTGTCATATTCTACAAGATATGGGCAACCTCTATTCACCAATTTCTCCACTTATTCTGCAGCTATAACATCTTTGATTTTTTTTCACTTATGATGGTTTTGAGCTCTATGGTTATCACCGGCTCAGATGTGCTCAATATATGTTGAGGAGTATGTTGAGCAGTCAATTAATTGGCTTGATTTATACCATCACGATCACTTTGTGCTCCGGAGGTCTGATGCTTGCTCAACTGGTGGATTGATGGGCGCATTGTTGGTTGTTTGATGATTAGATGGAGGAACTGGTGTCGGTGTTGTGGAAACGTTCCTTTCATCATTTGCATCATGAGATTCATCTACATCATCATCTGATTCATCTTTGAATTCAGTTGAGAGATCTCTTTATCTTTAGCCTTCATCTACCACTACATTTTTCTTTGCACCTGAGCAAGTGCAGCAGTGTTAGTGAATAGTGTGTTATCTTCTTTTTCTCATTCCTCTTCTTGCTCATCACACAAAGAGGAACTAAAAGGTTCTGCTTCCATTTGAGCTGGTGTTGGTTCTTGATGTGGATAGGAGGTGCGGGGCTATGACGCTTCGGTATTTTACACCGATGGTTCTCGATGTTGTACCATATACACCATCTACCCCATGATATGATCATCTTCTTCTTCTTCTTCTTCTTCTTCTTCTTGCAGCCTTATCTCTGATTGACATCTCCATCTGATTTCAGGCTTAGAGTGTGGGACGAACATCTCCTCAATCGGAGGGCTACGATCAAAATCAAAGAAATATTATTTAGGTTGGTGATGGGATTCCCTGGAGGATTCTCCAGGGTGTCAACCACCATGAGCCTCATTAATTATAACAATATTTTTAGGAACTCATTCCTATCGAGCCTTGTCATCAGCAGATCTCTAAATATATAAATCGAATGTCATGCCTTTTTTATCTTTCTGTGGCAGCTTCTTCGGCCTCCATACTTATTTTCCTTCTGGGACCTTTTGGCAGTGGATTCCTAAATGTGTGCTTTAGGTGTCATGCCCCGATGTTCACCGTGCAGTGCTTGTTTGTAACACTTCTGAGTTCTTACTACCATTGATGGTAGCTTATGCAGTGGAGCATTATTGGCTTTTTTAATAATTGGCCTTTGATATCTCTCATTCATAAGGCCTTGTTCTTTTACAACTTTCAGCACTTTGTGCACTCTAGAGGATAGAGTCTCAAGATGCCTCATTTGTGGGGTTTGGAGATTGGTACTATTGCTCCTAGAATGATTGCTTAATATCATCAGTAGAGCTATTCCTTTTCACCCACTTGAGATTTTCAAAGTTGTAGTGAGTGGGAACACTCTTAAGGTTGGTTGTATGTAACGAGGGGTCGGTGAGAGGCGATGGGCTGCTCAACATTCCTTCTTCTCATCTTCTTAAAGCTTTCCTCCAAATAAAGAAGCTTTATCATCATGTTGGCCTTGCGCAAAGGGCAAGGTCGGTAGGGAAGTAGCGTTCAAATGCACCATTGAAATTGTCTGCCCAATTATAATTCTCTTCATGGATGGAGCTTTAGTGTGTCCTAACCTTTAAAATACAGAGGCTCTATTTTGAGGAACCTCAATAGTAGTACAGATAGAAGCTTTGGTAGGCTTAGCTTGCTGCACGGGTTGATATGCAAATTGAGCATGATTGTCTCATGGCTAGCAAGATTCGGCAAATAGAAATCCAAGCTACCAAACTGTGTAGTAGCTCCAACATCCCCGGTGTTGATGACAACATTAGTCAGGCGGATGTTTCCTCCACGGCCTAGCTATACAGTAAATGGTGTGTTCTGAAGATCCATCTGTGAACTGAAAGATGGAGATTAGTAATTAGTAATTGATATATCATCCCACTCTTTCATACTGCAGAGATATAACATAATAAACATGATAGAATATTAAGAAAGTTATATATAAATAAAATCTTAAAATTTTAGAATTATGTTCATCATAAAAATGATTTTAAATTTCAACCAAATTTTATTTTATAAATAACTTTAAATTTTATTTTATTATACTCATTCTATTATAGCTTTGATTCATTGAAAGATGGAAAGAGAAACTTGTCCTAGTTGACAAAAAATCTAGCTCCAAAAATTTTCGACCTCTCAATTAAGAGAGTATGATTTACTTTCGGTGAAATTTTCAGAAGACAAATGGAATAGTAGATAAGACACTACCCAGAGATTTCGCCCTCATTTTGTGAGGACTTTAGATATGATTCCAAGTTTTCTATATATGCAAGCACCTATAGTTGATTACCGCTCCCAAAACTAAGAGAGAACTTTCGATTAAGGCTAGTCGTTATATCGCTAAATGCGTAGCATATAGTAGCAACATACGAAGTTTTGGAATTTAGATTAATGAAATTCATTATATTAACTTAAAGTGGATGGTTGAGGAACGATGATGTGCCTGATCTAGATCCCATGGTTTTGTCATCCCCGTGGTCTAGTCTACTTAGTCGAGGAGGAGGTAGTCGACCCCATACAGAATGATCCTTGTCATGGGTCGTTAGAAATCCAGACTGGGTGGTGTTTGTCTAAGGAGACATGCTTAAGTACCTTAACAAAGTGATTTTGCCTATCAAATAGATGGTTCAACTGTCAAAGGGCGGGCCATTGGGGATGACCTGGCGTGTAATATAATTATGTCATTTGGTACCATGCATTAGAGGACTCAGTAACTTCATCATATGTGGAGCCTATTAGCCAAGCCACGAAGTCAGAGGATATGTACCATGTCCTTATTGACATAAGATTGATTGAGAGTGAACATAGTATGTACTTGATTTGACATTGGTTTTTTTGTGAGCTAGAGTTTTTCTTAATTTATCACCTTAATAAATAATTGCGGAAGGTGGATTAAATTTTAGTTTTAAGTTTTTTAAATGTTGAAGAATTTCATTTAGTCATTTGTCTGATTTTACATTTGAGTTATCACTTGATTTAAGTTAATTTAATGAGATTATAATCATATTTTGATGAAAGTATCCCTTCTGGTTGAAATCTTTATTCAACAAAGCCATCATCGAGGTGGATGTATTGTTTGATAATATTGATTTAATTAATTTAATAATAGGATCAGATCTACTATCACGTGATAAAATTTACTTCTTAGATATTTTAATAAGTTAATATTCTTATAATATTATTATTCAATTTTTTAGATTTTGTTAATCCGGACCCAGTCATAAGATCCAATTGAGAGTCAACCCGCACGGCATCCTCAGACACTATGTTTAAGCATTCAGCATAGTGTTGGGGCTCATGCAGGTTATTTAATTTAAAATTGATTTAACTTTAGAGGTTTGAATAGTATTGCCTATTTTGATTGAGTTTTATTGTAAGTTTATAATTTTAGATAAAATTTTGATAGCTTGACAACCTCTCATTCCATATGAGGGGCTAGAGGGGTTGTGCACCATGCCAAGAAAGACATGTATGGGTGGTGTAAACACCACGGTCAAATGCGTCATCCCACCATACCAAGAAAGGCATGTATGGGTCTCTAAAGCACCTACATGTTACACAGATCTTTCTGTCATGCCAAGAAAGGCGTGTACGGGTACTTATATACTTGCAATGTCAAGTTAAAACATTAATTTTAGCTTTGTAGTTGAATTTTTATTAAGCTGTTTGTGCCTCATGTCAATGTAAAATTTGGCGACAAGATCCCGATCGATCCTATAGGTGCCGGGTATCTTTGGTCGCCATCATGCCAAGAAAGGCATGTATGTGTATAATAAATTATACATCCCATACAAGAAAAAATATGTTTGAAGCTCTGAGGTACATACTGAAATAGATTTTCTCTCAGAAAGGTGTATATGTACTTATACACTTGCAATGTTAGTTTAAAATTTATATTGCATTATGTTAAGCTATGTAGGCCCCCATGTTAGTTTGGCAATATAGCATGTATGGGTGGTATAAACCAGGCGAATACATCATCCCACCATGCCAAAAAAAGGCATGTATGAGAATCTAAGGTACTATTGCAAATTTTTCTCATACCAAGAAAAATATGGTACTTATACACATGCAAGCAAATAATTCTCCATCGACAAAGGCATGTATATATTCAACACCATTCCTGCAGCATGCCTCGTGAGCACGCATGCCCTGGCGCATGCGGTGCGCAGCACTGAGGTGCTCATGGATGCGCCTTGCAGCATCGCAATCTTGCATAAGATGGGCGGGAAGCTGTGTTGAGGAGGCCGTGACGACAGAACTAGACTAGACTGGGAGCTTTTCGGGAGGCAGGAGAGTGAGATCAGTGAGATTTTTTTTTGGGGGAGAGAGAATAGTATTAGGTTAAGGTTATAAGGGGATATTTATAGGATTTATTTTTTTATTTTTTTAATGAAACATAATTTGGGTTTTTGCACTGAGATTATTATATAGGCAATATATATGTTAATATTAAATTATTCTGATGTTCCGAATGCAACGGCATAGTTCGTTTCATGATGAGACCTTTTGGTTTTAAGTCGTCGAATCGAGACAATTTGGGTTCAAATTTGCATTGCTTCAATCGCTCGATATTCGATTTGATCGAACGAATAGTCTCACTTAATAGGTTTCAACATTTCAACACTAACGGCGTGATCAATTTCATGAACGGAGATCGTTTGAGTATCATCGCGGCTTCTTAACCTCGATATGTGTGTTAGAGCATTGACAGGTCTCCTTCTTGATTGATCGATCGTCGAATTATGCAAGATGCATATTCTGATCAATTTCAACGTTTTGAATGTGATGACGGAGTCCTTTTATCAATCGGAGGTCATTTTGACTGCTTTTTGGTGCTGTTGAGTATATTTTAACTCGGATTTGCGTGTTGTTGTATCTGATTGCTTGATATTCACGCATACTCATCTGAATTGAGCGTGAATAGTCTCATTTGATAAGTTTCAATGTTTCGATGCTAATGGCACAATCAATTTCATGGGAGAGTCATTTGATGCGTATGCTCCCGTGGTAGGCGTGTGACAGAACTTATTTCTTGATTAATCGGTAGAATTGTGCATATAATATTCGATCAATTTCATTATGAATGTGATGGAGGAGTCTGTTGGTCGATCGGAGATCATTTCAATTTATTTTCGACACCGTGTATTTTCTCGATTTTTGCGCATTTTGTCAATTCATTGAGCTCAAAACTTATGGCGCGTGCATGGAGCTCAACAAATAAGACGTGATTATTTTGATTATATATATATATATATATATATATATATATATATATATATATATATATATATATATATATATATATATATATATATATATATATATATATATATATTGAGATTGTTAAAATTAGTTTCTGATAATTTAGATTTGATGGTAACGCATTTAGGCTTGGATCATATCTCTAGTATCAATTTTGAGCAAAATAAACTATATTAAGAAGCTTTATTTTAAAAAATTTATCTTAAACCTTCAACACATCTAAAATTATGACCAATGAAAGGATGATTTGATTCATGACCGAAACATGAGGATGACTTATATACTAACATCTAGGAAGTAGTCATGTACTGAGATTTTCCTTATGTTTTAAGTTTTTTTTTAGCATCAGTTTTTATTTATGTCCATTTTGACTTATTTTATAACCTCCTTAGTCTAGTAGAATCATTTGTCGATATTTTGAACTCATTTGGTAGATTTATTATTTTATTTTAAAAAGTACACCAAAATGCACTTCGATAATATCTGAAAGCACCCATGGGAGAAATCTCGGTTCTAAGCTCACAGAGAAGGTTTGTGCTAATCTCTGTGGAGTGTTCAGTCCTTCAAATTTTCCCTAAATTAAATTTTTAGCAATAATTCTGCTTTTAGACTTAGTTGCATCGACATATAATTTGGTGAGACAAATGATATAGTTTGTGAAATTGATCTAATTAATCATGATTTTTTTATATTTTTTTCATATTATTTCATATTTAAGAGCACTCAAATATGTTGAAAAGAAATTTTCTAAAATGATTTTGAGATTGATGAATTTTTAGTAAATTTATAATCCGGATTGTCCATCTCAATGCAACATGTTCAATGAAATCAAGAATGCCCGAGTTCGAGTTTAAATGATTATTTGAAAGTCAAATGACTTGTAAAATAATTGTTCATGTAGTTAATGTGATTGTCTAAGTTAGATAATTTGAAGAGTTTAATATCTCACAATATAGGTTCAATAAAACACTTAAATATTGAAAAACATATTAAAAGATCAAAGAAGGCCAACTAGAATCATATGTCAATTATTAAGGATACAGTACAAATGAACATAACACTATCCAATGATCCATAAATAGCCATATTTTAAAACATTCAAAGAAAATTTTTTTGATAGAAATAAATCTAAAATTTATAAGAAATTTCAAGAGCAATACCCTCTATTGCTCATGAAGTCACATCAATATTCACCACCACTAATCATTAAAAAATTATGAAAATAATCACTAATCCCTGTCACATCTGCTTATTACCTATTGGCTATGTAACGCCTTAATTAGATCACACAATCACATTTATCCAATTATTAATACCTATTAAATGGACATCATTTGGGCATAGATTAAAGGAACATGAATAATATGGGCAGATTTTAAAGGGGGTCAGGGGTCACGTTGGCCCTCTAAACTTATGAAATATTTTAGTATTTTAAAAAAAATATTATATATATATATATAAGATATAGTTATTTTAAAAGATTATTTATTTATTATTTTTATATGTTAGTTATATTTTTTTCTTTATTCATAATAATCAATTAAAAATATGTTAAAATTACTTAAATAGTTTTATATTGTTACTTTAATGATTGATGATAATCAATTGAAACTTACATTATTGTTATACAACTTGGTGAATAATTTTTATTATTTGAAGGCATTAGAAAGCTTGCTAAGTAAATTGTCTAAAGAAAGTCAATTTATATTATCTTGTTTTCAAATTATTAAAATTAAAATTGACTCTACTGGTTATTATAGTAAGTATTGAAAGAATATTTTTTTACTATGAATAATAAAATAAATCTACTACAAAATAGAATTAAATATCAAGAGATAATGATATTTTAATTATATGTAGTACGAATGAAATACTGGATGATATCGATAATGAGTTAATTACTCAACTTTTAAAAAATTAATATCAAATATTATAAATTTAAATTTTTTATCAATAAATAATTTATATTTTTATAAGTATATTTTAAATCAAAGGGTTTAGGGTAATCTTTTTTAAACTTGCTAGTTTGTGTCAAAGTAAATTTTTTTGACTCCAATTATTAAATAATATTTGGTTGATTCATTAACTAATAGGTTAATTATGAAGAAATATTGGGTTTTACTTACTTAATAAATCGAATACAAAGAAAATTTACTGCGTTTGTTTTCATCGGCTAGTAGAAATGCTTGTTAAAATATATGTTATTAAATATTAAATATAAACTGATAAAAATAATGTTAAAATTATTCACGATTTAATGTTTGTAAGTGATGTTAAATAAATGGTGTACCTACATGATGAGATCTTGTTGACCTGTCAATCGGAATTAACTTTCAACGGCCTCGTTGTTGACTTGTCGGGTTACGTGATCGTCATTTATGACTTATTGCTGTCCGTTTTTTTTTTTTTTATATCATTTAAGTTATTTTATGATAAATTCACATTCATTAATACGTTTAAAATTTCATCAATTCTTCGAGGATTAACAAAGTAAAACTCAACTAAAGAGACGGTGGGTATTGCTGTCTGTTTCAATAAAACTAGAAGATTATTTATTTATTTATTTATATCATTTAAGTTATTTTTATGATAAATTCATGCATTAATATATTTCCTAAAATTTAAAATCAAATTCTTCGAGGATAAAGTAAAATCTCAACTAACTAACTGAGGCAAGAAACACCAAACTAAAATATCTTTAAAATCAATAAGCATTAAATTAGAGTTTGTTTGGGATTAATTCTATTTTATATTTTTATTTCTATATTATTTTTAAAAATACTTAAAATAAATTTTTAAATATTTTAAAAAATAATTTTATAATTAAATATATTTTAATTCAAATAAAAACATAAGCAAAATAAAATAATAAAAAAACAGCAAATGCAAATAAAAAGAAAATAAAATTGATCCCAAACTATCTCTTAGATATATTGTGGTATTATCTTTGTTGTAAGGTATGACGTAAGAAATTTAACAACTATTTCGAGGGGATTTTTTTTGTTGAGCTTCCCAAAATCTTAACCAAAATAATATATATATATTGCAAGTTGTCTCAACATAGGGCAAAGAAAGCCAAATTGGTGCTTCTTAAAATGTATATATAATATTCTTATATAAATTATGTATAAATAAAAAAATTTAAAGATAAATACAAAAAGTTTGCTTTTTATTGTAAGAAAAATTTTCTCAGTTATTGATTTTTGTTTCCATTTAAATATATTCAAAATTTAAAGTTTTTTCTATTTATTTTAAGTATTTATCTTTCATATTTCCGACAACCTAATGTTGAATCCACGCAGGCAGAACATTATAGGATAATTATGCAATAATACCGTCAAAAATTATCCGTCCATTTCGTTACATATGTACGTTAGATTAATGTGCGGCATTTAAAGAAAATGAGCCACAATTAAGCATATATATTATATTTATCTTAAAATAAATTTAATAACTAAAATTTAAATTAGGATATTATATATTGGCTTGTTGCTTCTGGGGGCAATCCCGGACCTCCATTCTGGCCAAGAAGATTACTCGATCAGTGATCACTTCTTCTTGATTCTTGAAGATTGGAAATCCTCAGCCACCGAAAACCAGAAACCCCGAGCTTCATCATTCAGCGTTTTGAAGAATGAAGATAGCCCTTTCCGTACACATTTGGCCAAACAAAATATTTATTTATGCAAGATTAATCTCCACTTCATCCCCAACAAACATTTTCAAAGAATTTTTTATTCAAAAATGATAAATCAAATAGAGATTTGCAGAAAATGGCATACATTAAATAGGGACTTGCCTACAGAAGTTTGGTCACTTCGCCTCAGAAACCGCAGATGAAAACAACGTTTTCCAGCTAAAACCGACCTCAATTCCTTAGGCTTAACGATAAAGCTTTTGTCAATTCCATCTGTTAGTCCTTCTCTCACATTAATGAAGCCCTCAACATCGATCATTGATCTACTACAACCATAGTTAACAAATTCTGCGCTGTTCCACATCCTGAAGGTCTCCATCGCCATTCGCTTCAAAGCATTCATCTCCACCTACAATCGCCTCGATCTTAAGTCAAATACTTGCAATCTCGATCTGTAAGCAACTCAGAAGCCAGTAAATTTCCATACTATATAAACAAAGTCTCAGGCTTTCAGCATCCACCACAAAATTAACTGTTCAAGTCATGACATCGCCAGCCTGCAGCTTGAGGTGCCATGAATCACTACTTGGCCTTTTCCTTGCCTGCTTTCTTGCGTTCCTTTCATCATTTCCATTCACCACCGAAGCTGCCTTGAAGAGATATCAGTTTGATGTGAGTAGCTATAAATTATGGTTAAATTTCATAAACACCGTGGTATAACGTGAGTTAATTTTCCCGGAAAATAGTAATTTTACGGAAGATAACCTATATCTTTGATAAATTCAGCTCATGATACAAGATATTTCCTCATTAATAATTTCAAAACAACTAATCTTTTTATACAAATATTTTTGTTTTGAAAGAGTAATCATTACCGTGCATAATCGGTTTTCTCAATCATGTATAAGTATTGAATATAGAGTAATTTTTTAATGACGAATGTACAATTCCTCTAGAATGGAGACCAGATCTGCGAAATTCCTTAGCTCAATCTTTCGCTTTGCACCTTTCTCCTCAAATGATAGATTAAAATAACCGCGATTGTTGTATCGATCGTACACTTGAAACAAGGGAAATGCCTTGCAATTTGATGAATATATTTTCTAGCTAGTTCTTAAAATAATCTTCCACAGCTAATATTTTTTTCTATTATCTTATGAGCAGATAGTGGTGACGAACGTGAACAGACTGTGCCATGCAAAACCCATCGTGACGGTGAACGGGAGATACCCAGGGCCAACCATCTACGCTCGAGAAGGCGACCGTGTGATCGTCAATGTCACCAACCATGCGCAGTACAACATATCCATTCACTGGTAATATAGTATTTTATGCACCTGCTGAGCTTTTTTTTTTTTTTTTTTTTAAGGGTATCCATCCAATATCTCATTTATTTTGTGGATGAGAATATCATTGTGACTAATTCATTAAAGCCTATAATATCATATTCATCATCTATATATAATAATTCTCCTTGATATCCCGAAGAAAGTGCCTCAGCCCTGGGCTTAGCTATTATTAAATATATCTGCATTGTTGTGTCATAAAGAAAATGGCGTCACTGAATAAGATATTGATGCAGGCATGGGCTGAAGCAATTCAGGAATGGGTGGGCGGATGGACCGGCATACATCACTCAGTGTCCGATCCAGAGCGGCTGCGCGTACGCCTACGACTTCAACGTCACGGGTCAGCGTGGGACATTATGGTGGCACGCTCACATTTTGTGGCTTAGGGCTACTGTCTATGGTGCCATTGTCATCATGCCCAAGGAGGGTGTTCCCTTTCCCTTCCCACAGCCAGACGAAGAAGCTGAACTAATCCTAGGTGCGTGCAAACTAGTGTCGTATGCATTGTTCCTTCATACCATGTGCATATATATATATATATATATATATATGGGCACATTTGATCATAGAAAAGTAAATCTTGAGAAATAATTATAGAATTTCATTTAAGTATGTTTGAGAAAGCTGCAATTGCCTCAAAAAATAATTGTATAATTATTATTAAAATTATTTATTTTTTAAAAACTATTATAAGTATTATAAATTTCCCTTTTAAAATAGTTGAAATACTCTAATACATATAGTTCTAAAAAGTAGCTTATGATTATACAAATTTTTAAAAAAAAATGTGAAAAAGATGGAACCATATGTATCTCTGACAGTTGTGCGAAAACATGTGAAAAAGTTGCTGCGAATAGATCCTAAAATCTGAAAAAATAAAATAAAATTCCTATATTAAAGAGAGTTCGAGAAGATTATCGTAACTTAAAATAATGCTAATCTCTAATTATCATAAACAACGAAATGACAATTTAACTAAATTCACAATTTTTAAAAATGTATTATTAATTTCAAAAAATCAAATTTGCCCTAAGAGCAGTTTATGTAGGTGGATAGCAAAATTTATATTTTCGAGTTATATATATATATATATATATATATATATATATATATATATATATATATATATATATATATATATATATATATATATATATATATATATATATATATATATATATATATATATATATATGGATTATGTTGAAAATATATTAATTTTAATGTGTACAACAAAAGCATTTCTATTGTTTATCATTTTGGAGGTATTATGCTTAACAAGGAAGTTTGCTGTCTTTAGTTAAATTTGGTTTGTTTGCGACATATAGTGTCGAGCGGGCCTCACACACAACTATTCATGATTAGTGCGCAATCGGTAGAACACTTTGTCGAAGGAGAATGATATTATGCACGGTGCAAATTGCAGTAGAAGTACTCAACGCAAGCGAGGTAGCTTTGGGGCATTTTTATTGTTTTGTTTTTAAATTTTTTATAATTATCTTCATTTTTTATTTAATGCAAAATAAACGATCATAGGCGTAAATATCTTAATATTTGACGTAAATATTTTTTTAATTTGTATTTTTCTTTCAAAAGTATTATAAGTATATGCTTTTTTTTAATTTATAAATAAGAGATTAATTTATCAAATATATCATTCGAATTTCTAAATATCATAACCTCATAAATTTTAAAAACATCCTGACAAAAAACATGTGAAAGTAAATTTTTTTTTTTCTGAAAAAATAGTAATAATAATTTTTTAGGAATTTTGAGTGCGTTCGAATACCTGTCTCGTCTCCAGGGACGGATACAGCGCATCAACCAATCGGATAGCTGCTTGAAGCGTTCATAAAACTTGATCATAGAGTAGCGTCATATATTTGATTTGAAAAAATAAAATAAAATTTAATTTAATTTTTTTAAAAGATGCTTACAAGTATTTTTTTTTTTTTTTCAAATTAGCACAGATGATTGAGAGTTTTACTCTCATTATAAAAGCCATGAATTCTCCTTCTTCGAAGGTACTGCTCAAAGGAAATTTGACCGTTGGATGCTTGAATGCAGGGGAGTGGTGGAACTCTGATGTAGAAGAGATCGTCAAGCAGGGCAACAAGCTCGGGTTGCCTCCCAGCATGTCAGACGCCCACACCATCAACGGCAAGCCGGGGCCTCTATTCCCTTGTTCCGAGAAATGTAATCATCCATCCTCTCATCTGCGCTAAAAATATAATCTTCTCTGCTCTTCCTAATCTCTATTAACTTCAACAAATTAATCTTCCTCGTGCTCACAAAAATTACTCGACCTGATCAGACACCTACGCCATCGAGGTTCAATGGGGAAAAACCTACTTACTCCGCATCATCAACGCTGCACTCAACGACGAGCTCTTCTTCGCTATAGCCGGCCATAACATGACCGTCGTCGAAGTCGATGCCGTCTACATCAAGCCATTCACCACAGCCTCCCTCCTCATCGCCCCCGGCCAAACCACCAATGTCCTCGTCCGGGCAGACCGTCCCCCCGGTCGCTACTTCATGGCAACCCGCCCCTTTAACGACGCCCCAATCCCCGTCGACAACAAAACTGCTACCGCCATTCTACAATACAATGGTATTCAGACCACCGTTACGCCGCTCCTTCCTATCCTCCCCGCGCCAAACGACTCTGCCTCCGCTGACGAGTACAATGCCAAGCTGCGCAGCTTGAACTCAGGAAACGTGCCGCAGACCGTGGACCGCCAGCTATTCTACACCATCGGGCTCGGCACCAACCCTTGCCCGAGCTGCTTGAACGGGACGCGGCTCGTGGCGTCGCTGAATAACATCACTTTTGTGATGCCGAAGGTGGGGTTGCTTCAGGCGCATTACTTCAATGTGGGTGGGGTTTTCCGACTGGATTTTCCGGATAGGCCGCCAATGGCATTTAATTACACGGGCGCGCCGCTGATTGCGAACCTTGGGACGTTGCTGGGCACGAGGCTGAGCAGGGTGGCCTTTAACTCTACCGTGGAGCTGGTGCTACAGGACACTAACCTCCTCACTGTTGAGTCTCATCCTTTTCACCTTCATGGGTACAATTTCTTCGTCGTAGGAAGGGGGGTTGGGAATTTCGACCCTGCGAAGGATCCGGCGAAATTTAACTTGGTGGACCCGCCGGAGAGGAATACCGTTGGAGTGCCAACGGGCGGGTGGACGGCCATAAGATTCAGAGCAGATAATCCAGGTGATCAATTGAATTTGCACATAAATTTACTAACTTGCCTATATTATTTGATTGACTGATTACTTGCTGCAGGAGTTTGGTTCATGCATTGTCATCTGGAGCTTCACACAATGTGGGGACTGAAGATGGCCTTTGTGGTAGAGAATGGGAACGGTCCTGAACAATCTATCTTGCCACCTCCTAAGGATCTGCCACCATGCTAATCTTCTACAACAATGGCCCTCTACCGTGTTTTTTTTTTTTTATTTAAATTTCACTTTTGCTTGAGATTTATTGGAGGCTTTGTAAGGAGAAGCTTCTCCATGAATAAGCTGCCCAAAGGACTTCAATGGGCCAATGAGTTTGTATTGGGATAATGTATCTCTTTTTCATTTATCGTTTTCGATGGAGGTTAATGCAATGTTTCGAAAGTGAATGATCAATTAGTTACGTCGTGACAAAACCTCGTGAATGGAAAATTTACTGGATTATTGTGTAAAAGAATTTATATTTAATTTATATTAATCGTTACGGGGATTTACTTAGGTAAACTCAATTCTTATATATTTACATAATTAATATCTAAATCATCATATTTATAAAAATAACACTCATATTCTTAATATTATATTAAAAATAATATAATCATTATTTTTTAAAGTAAATTACACTTTTTATGCAAAAAACATATTAAATTTATCAATATAAAATTTTAGATGCTAGATATTTAAATACATAAGATTTACATACAATGTATATAAAATTTTCTAATAATTAATAAAGATGTTACTGTAATTGGCCTAATTTGATCTAGTTATTGTTATTCGAATAATACGATCATCTCAAAATAACCTCAAAGTAATTATTTTTATAATCACTAAATAAATACAATATTATATTTCAAAAAATAGTAAACAAATGTATAGCAAAATAACATTTAAATTCATTGTTCACTATTGTTCACTAGATTATCTATGTATGATCTACACTTATAAAATTAATATATTTTTAATTAATTTGCTCATGTTTTTTTATAAAAAAATGGCTAACATCATATTCTTTCAATGTTAAAAATATGCTAACTTGATTGGGTATAAAAATATTTGATACATGCCAAAAATTCATTATGATGGAGTATAAATTTTTAGTCTAGTACACACACATATAATTAGAGACTTATGAGGAATATTATAATCTTTTCATGAAAGAATCTCAATTTCTCGGTTCAAATAATTCACTAAGTAATTAAAATTAAATGATTTCACCCTTTCTTTTTATTAAGGAAAGTTGGATTGTAATTTTGAGAATTCGGACAACAAAAGCATGGAGAAAATAAGTAGATAACAATAACTATATCGTAGTGGTCTAATGTAATGATCACCGATGGTGGTGCATGAACAAAGATGGATGATGGTTGTTAATGGTGGATGACTTCAAGCTTTTATGCTTAGCTCTATCTCTCTTCCTAGCTTCATTTTTTTATCCCCCCTTTAAGATAAGAATGGATTCATATTTATAGTATTTTGGGAGTAATAGTTTAGTAACTTTAGCTAAAATCTGAAAGCACTATATTGGATTGTCCATATTAATTCCTTTGATCATAGATAGTTTTCGATGATTTAAGTTGCTTAATGATTTTTTATTTTAGTGATCTTAGGCTCATTGGACTCTTTTCGTCGAGCCGCTTGATTGACTATAAATATGCCAAATTTAGAAATTATTTAATCATTTAATTAATATCTTGAATTATTAAATATGCTTCTTATGCTTGATCTTGGCTCATTTAGATCCAGATTGATTCACTCTTGATGTGGGTGGATTAGTCTCATCGAGTTGTCCAAATTGGTTATAAATTTATTAAATTAGAATTTTGATTATTTTTAAATTAATTTTATAAAATTAAATTTATGTGTTGTCTTGATATTCATGCTTGATTTGAAAATTTTAATATGATATATAATATTATTCTTAGAAGAAATCACAATTATAGCTAATTAATTTAATTGAAACAATATTTCAAAGCAAAATCACTATGGAAAAATACACTATTTTCAACAAATAATGTTTTTTTTTTGTGTTGAAATGATGATAATAAATAAAATTATTATTTGAATAATATTATTATCTACCTAATATTAACATTAGATCTCATAAGTTTTAACAAAATCTTATTTTTAAAATCAAGATTTGGTATAAATTTCTATGTTTGTTATTGACAAACATCACACTTAGGATATCATGGTGAGCAAGAAGTTAAAAAAAAAAAACAAACTTGATTTGGTGTATATCTTTCATTGAAGCCGTGGATCATCAATTTGTCCCGTCCTAGATGCTGAACATCAAGGGATAATCCTCTCAATGTTTTCAGACTCATGAGATTAACGGATGAACCTGGATCAATTAGAATTCGATTGATTATGACACAATGGCTCTCCACAGAGACATATAGAGGGCAATTATGTTCTGATGTCCCGAGCATAAGATCTTCCTCAAAGAAGGTGATCGTCGAAAGGTCTTGAGATTGTAATACTTCAGTCATACACCACTTGGTGAAGTACGCTTCATATTTCTCCGGATTCTTAAGAGCCTGAATTAAGGTTTCGCGGAGATCTTGCGACATCAAGAGAGCCTCATACACACTCAATTGTGCAGAGATCTTCCTCAAGTGTGACAAGATGTTGTAATCGATTCCTTTATCCATGTTAGATTTCTTCTTTGGATCTTTGGGAATGACATTTTTATTGACTTTTATGTTCTTGTCATTGCCTTTATTTGGCGTTCCTTTCTTCTGTGATGACGGCAGCACCTTCCCACTTCTTAGTTGTATTGGGGCTGCTTTATCTGACTCAGATTCTTCTAAAGAAGTCTCCTCTTTAGAACCACTATTTATGCCTGAGGATCAGATGGAGCCTTCAGAATCACTTCCCAATTTTATGCCCTTCATCAACAGTGATATTGAAGACTCTGACTCCTCCGGAAAGAACAAGTCTTCTTCCAAGATATCTTCTGTTTACTTCACCATCAGGCAAGGCTTGAATATCACATCATTGGTAATTCTTCTTCTTGGATTATCTCAAAGAAGTAGATTCTATCGGTGAGTATCCAAGGACGTTGAGATAACACAAAGAAGAGATTCTTCGTCATCATCTCCTTGATCATTTGTTTTAATGATTTGGAGTCCTGACATGAAATCAACAAGCTTAATTGGTTATCTTGTTGGTCGTTGGTATTCTTCAAGATTATTAATAATCTTCTGGGTAGTAGATTTGTTATTTATCTTCTTTTGTTTGACTGGCCTTTTGGGAGTTTTTGGCAAGCTCTGAATAGGTTGTTTCTCAGATCGGGAAACACCAACCACCTTAGACTACTTCTGAAGAGTAGAACCTTTTGATGTAGATCCTTCCATTGGTTCCAATAACGGCTCAAACGGTGATCTCCACTTGACACCAGGAATGCCTTCTAACTGCTTCAGCATCTTTATAATTTTCTTTGAGATCGCAGTCTCCCATTTATCATCCTCAACTGTCTTCTCTTTTGCTTTATCTTTCTACGGGGGCATGGAAGAGGATGTAACCACCCTTGTAGATTCTTTCTTTAGGTGAATAAGAACACTGTTAGATAGCATGAATTCACCTCTCCTGTATTTTCTTTCTAGCCTCCTTGAATACATAGCAATCTTCTATGGGATGGCTACGATGATATGGACAGTAATTTGGGTTGTCAGTTCATCCTGACTCTTCAAGTCTTTTACATTCTAGCAACTCCAACCCTGCCTTGAGTGCTTGCCAAAATAGTTTGGCCACACTTTTTCTTTTGAATGAATATTCCTTGTTCATCTTCTCCTTGAGAGATGGACGCATTCGATCATCATCTCCTAATGATTGCCTTAGGCGGTCACCATTACTCGGGAAAGTTCTGGGTTTATCAATACCTCCAAGAACTAACTTCGATTGAGAATTGAAGGGTTGTCTCTTCAAAATAGATAGGTTGTTTCCCCTTATCTACATTGTAAGTTGTCCTCCTTCCTCTATTTGAATCAAATGAAGCAGTGTGAGATTCACTCCCCCGTGATTCTAAGAACTTCCCTTTCTTTGTTCTGTTTGAATGGCTTTCAATTTTAGAAAGATTCAACTTTTTAAAATTTGTCACCTGATCCAGTACTTCTTGAAAGGTGGTGATGGAAGCCATGCATAAATAGAGCGCCATTTTATCATCAATATTGCCCATTAACAGCTGAATTGCATGTTCCTCTTCCAGCTATTGCTTATACTTCATGCTCATGTTGCGCCAGCGAGTTATGTATTTAGTGACTGACTCGTCCTTCTTTCTCCTCTCAGGCGGGTCAACTATTGTAGTCTTTCTAACTGCACTAGTAAATCTTTTGATAAAAGCTCAACGAATGTTTTAACTGAGTCATTTGGCAACTCTTACTCAGCGATTAAAGTTAAGGCAGCTAAAACTGTCAACAATCGCTTTGAATGCTAAGTGCTACCAGGGTTATCGTTGCCATCAAATAAATGGAATTTCGGTATTGTGTAACCTTTAGGATACGACATCTGATTATATTCTGCAGGATATGGGCGACCTCTGTTCACCAGTTTCTCCACCTGTTTTGTAGCTATGATAACTTTAATCTTTTCACTTATAATAGTTTCAAGTTCTACATCTATCACTGGCTCGGATGTATTTAGTATTTGCTGAAAAATGGGTGGAATAATCAATTGATTGACTTCATTTCTACAATTATGAGTATTTTGTGCTCTAGAGGTTTGTGGCACTTGTTCAACTGGTGGATTGATGGTCGTAGTGTTGATTATTTGATGATTGATAAGAGGAACTGGTGCCGGCACTGCGGTAGCGTTCCTTTGCATCATTTGCATTATTAGATTCATCTGCGTCATCATTTGATTCATCTTCGAATTCAGCTGAGAGATCTCTTTATCCTTCGCTTTCATATCGCTGGATTTGCCTTTGCACTTGAGCAAGTGTAGCAGTGTCGACGAATAGCGTGTTATCTTCTTCTTCTAGTTCCTCTTCTTG
Organism: Cymbidium sinense; assembly: GCA_021442155.1. Classification (NCBI taxonomy): domain Eukaryota; kingdom Viridiplantae; phylum Streptophyta; class Magnoliopsida; order Asparagales; family Orchidaceae; genus Cymbidium; species Cymbidium sinense. The sequence continues at coordinate 52,360,408 of CM038221.1, forward strand.
CTCATCACTTTAGGAAGAACTAAAAGGTTCTGCATCCGTTTGACCTGACCTGGTGTCAGTTCTTCGATGTGGATAGGAGGTGCGGCTCCATGACGCCTTGACCGGTGCTGTCGTACACCAGACGATTCTCCAATGCGTTGAACCATATACACCACCTCTACCCTCATTATGTCTTCTTCTTCTTCTTCTTCTTCCCCTTCATCTTCTTGCAGCCTTACCTCTGATCGACGTCTCCATCTGATTTCAAGCTCAGAGTGCGGGACGAACGTCTCCACAATCGGAGGGCTACGATCAAAATCAATAGAATTTCATTTAGGTTGGTGATGAGATTCCTAGGAGGATTCTCCAGGGTGTCCAGGGTGTCGACCACCACGAGCCTCATTAATTATAACATTTTAGAACACATTCTGTTGTCATCCGGATCTTGGATATGCAAACCGGATGTCACGCCTCTTTTCCTTTTAGTGGCGCTTTTACTTGAGGCTTCGGCCTCCAAACTTGTTTTCCCTTCTGACCTTTGGTGGATTCTCAACGCGTAGTTGGTGTCATGCCGATGTTCACCTGTAGCTTATTTGTAACGCTCTTGAGTCCTTATTACTTTTGATGGTAGCCTTTGCAGTGGAGCATTATTGGCTTCTCTGATAATTGGCCTTTGATATCTTTTCTTCATAAGGCCTTGTTCTTTTACAACTTTCAGCAACTTGTGCACTCTAGAGGATAAAGTCTCAAGATATCTCCTTTGTGGGGTTGGAACTTGGTACCGTTGCTCCCAGAATGACTGCTTAATATCACCAGTAGAGCTGTTCCTTTTCACCTACTTGAGATTTTCAAATTTGTTGTGAGTGGAAACACTCGCTTCTGGTTCCACAACTGGTTGTGTAATGGAGGGGACAAGTGAGAGCTGTTGGGCTTGTAACTCGGCATTCTTTATTCTCCTTTGTCTTCTAGTTAGCTTTCTTCCATATGAGAAAGCTTCCAAATCATGTTGGCCTTGCACAAAAAGCAAGGTAGGCAGAGAAGTAGCGCTCGGATGTACTACTGAAATTGTTTGCCCAGTCATCATTCTCTTCATGACTGAAGCTTCAGTGTGTCCCAACCTTTCAAATACAGAGGTCTCTTTTGAGGGACCTCAAAGTGCTGAGTTTTAGTAAATTTGTCCCTCTTGCGGGATATGCAAGCTATGCATGATTGTCTCATGCAGGCCTAGCAGTAGTCTAAGCAGCGATCATCGGGAAATCTATGCTACCAAATGGAATAGTAGCTCCATCATCCCCGGTGTTGATGAGATTAGACGGATGTTGGCTTGGCTACGCACAAGGAATGGTGTATTCTGAAGATCCATAACTGCTAAATGAAAGATGAGAATTAGTAATTAGTAATTGATTTATCATCCCACGCTTTCATGATGCTGAGATATAACATAACAAACATGATAAAATATGAAAATATGTTATGAATAAGAAAATATTTTCAAAACTTCAGAATTATGTTCATTATAAAAATAATTTTGAGTTTCAACAAATTTAACTTTATAAATACCTTTAAGTTTTTATTTTACTATACTCCGTTTCTATCATAGCTTTGATTCAACTAGCCAAAGATGGAAAGAGAAACATGTCCCCAACGGAGTCGCCAGAAATCTTTGGGCTCCAAAAATTTTCCACCGACCTCTCGATTAAGGAGAGTGATTTAAAGTGTCAGTGAAATTCTCAGAAGGAAAATGGAATAGTAGATAAGACACTACCCATAGATTTCACCCTCATTTGGTGAGGACTTTAGATATGGTTCTAGGTTTCCTAAGGCGCAAGCACCTATAATTAATTACCCCTCTCGAGAAAAGAACTTTCGATTAAGGTTGATGTTAGATGCTAATGCGATATAGCGATGTGGAGTTTTGAAATTTAGGTTTATGAAATTCATTATATTTAACTTAAAGCGGATGGTTGGGGCGATGGCCGATCTAGATCCATGGATTTCCATCATCCGGTATCGTGATCCCTGTACTAGTGAGGAGGTAGTGAAACCCGAAGGATCCTTATCAGTAACACATGAGTTACGTCATCCAAGAAATTCTTGTAGACCTGAGGTAGTATTTGTTTAAGGAGACAAGCTTAAGTCTACCTTAGCTAACATAGGATTTTTTGCCCAATTAAGTATGTCATATGGTTCACAACTCAAAGGGCAGAGCCATTGGGGAGAATATGGGCTATAGTCGTGACCGTAATATAATAGTGTCATTTAGCGACAACCATGGTCAGGACTTTGGTAAATAGCGTATATGTGACTTGGCAAATACCGTCGAGGACAGCATGTCCCTTGACATAAGATTATTTGAGGTAAATATAGTTTATGCTTTGATATTGGCTCTTTTGCGAGCTAATTTTTTTTTAATTTATCACCTCCGACAAACAGTTACGGAAGGTGGATTGAATTTTAGCTTAAAATTTTTTTTTTTAAGAGATTGAATTTCATTTAATCATTTATAACTTAATGATACTTTAGATTCTGCATTTGGATCGATACTCAACTTGAGTTAATTTGATTTGAAACTACAATCATATTTTGGTGGAAGTATCCCCTCCGGTTAAAATTTACATTCAACACAGTCATCATTGGGGTTATTTATTATTTCACTATTTTAGATCCTATCGACTTTATTAATTTAATAATAGAGGATCAGATCTGTTGTCATATGACAGAATTAGCTTCTCAGATGTTTTATTAATATTTGAATTCAATCATAAGTTTTTTTTTCTTATGATGCATTACATATGAAATATAAATTCATTCAAATATTCATATGAATTTCGAGGATATCCAATTTGAGTTTAACAAACATCTTATTAAGTATATGGTTTATTTGTAACTTAAGGCCTCTATTAGTATGAGAGTTGCATTCAAAAATTTTAGTTCATATTGTGATTTAAACAACATAACATTTCATCTACATTTAGCTCTCAACTTTCCATATTTGAAATGTGCAATAGAAGTTATAAGAATTTCACCATGTCCTTGTCTAGTAAGCAAGTCATCAAGTCCCTTGTTGCAGAAGCTCAGTGATGAATTATCGAGTTCAACAGAAGGCTAGCTTCATTCGATATTATAATTTCAATATTCAATAAATAGTCTTGTTAATGTTATAGCTATTAAGCAATTTTTTTTGCCGTTCACTTTAAAGTTTGATTTGAACTCATTCCCATTAGAAAGTTGGATTTGAAGCTTAATGCATGCTTGTTATAAATATTGTATGAACATCAATTCTTATTTGCATTTGATTTGAACTCTTGATTATTTCAATGTATGATATAACATAAGCCATATGTTCATTCAGATCTATTCTTTGATTATAAGCTAACATTTACATCTCATTATAGCTCATGGGTGAGTTTACTTGCAAGTAAAAATCAATTTCATTACAAATGCTATTTGTGTTTGTTAATAAGTCATTCTTTAGCTCACGAGAGAGCAATTTTATTCCTTGCAGCTCAGTTGCTATCTTGTTAATCTCATATCTCACATATTTATTTTCATCCACAGTCATTCTCATTTAGCTCATTATTATATGATATTAATATTTATTGAGCTCATTTGAATTCAATCTTTTGAATTTATTTTATTTTAGGACTTTAAGTTTAATTTAATATCCAATTAATTTTAAATTTAAGTCCAAAAATTGACAAAATTTCGGCCTCACATCATCCCCATAAGAGTTTGTTTTGGAAGTTTGCCTCACCAGCCTGAGTCTGTGATGGTATAACCACGCTAAGTCTTCATTTTTCCTAACAAAGAAATCATGTAAATTTCTCGTCATGAATGTCGCTATGAGTTCTACGTCTTCTGAAAGAGCGATAGGGTTCCTCGTCGCATCAAATATGTAAATCAGATTTTAGGAGATTCAAGATTGAACATTTTATACTTTGCGTAAGAGTTGTTGTAGCGGTTTAAGTCATTTTCCTACCTCTATAAAGGCGTGTATAGGTTATCTGCATAAGCAATCATGTAAATTTGGTCCGTCACGGTCCCTCTTCGCCATTCTGAGTGCGTGATTCTCATCGCGTCAAATACGCGCATATAGGATTTAGGTGCATATGTTGTAGCTGTAAGTTCTGAAAATTTAGTTGATTCATTGCAGGAAGTTGGAGGTGGCTGAAAAGCAATTCGAGGATGAAATTTCGAGCCGAGACAACATAAATAAGGAGTACAAAACATGGCTCGGTGCGGTATTGAACAAATCAATGCAAGATAAGGCTGAGGTTGTTGTAAGCACCATTGCTGAAGATGAACAAAGTGCCGATGAGAAATCACGTCTGAAATTCAAAACTCTGGAGCAGGAGCAAACTATTTTGGAGCTAAAGACCATGGCTGCACACTCTTCTAAGAGGCTTCTACAAGAGAAGTATGCGTTGGAAGCTAAACTTTCAAGTCTTATGGAATCCAGCAACTCCTATTGGGCAAGGCTTCAGATTTTGGAGAAACGAACAAAGAAGTTGGAGGTTGAGAAGAGTAAAGCCTGTGCTGAGAGTGCAGAAGCAAATAACTGAACTAACTCAAAGTCTTGATAGAGTTAAGCTGAAAGTGAGCTGGTTAGAATCAGTGAATGAAGAGCTCAAAGCTCGAGCGACCAAGTTTATGGAAGATATCGACGCTCAAGATTACAAATCTTGTAAAGTTGTTAAACGCCTACTATAATTAAATCTGGAGCTTGCAAAACTAATCGAAGAATTTGAGGACGGTCAAAAAGCTTCAGAAGAGCTAAGAACTAGAGTGAGAGAGGTTGAGGATGAGGTGGAGGGGCAGAGGGAGCTAATCGTGGATTTGAGAAGGCAAGGTAAGAAGGCTGTGAATAGGGCTGAAGAGGAATCGTGTTTGATGGTCTTGTGCGAACCCTATATGAAATCATGGTTGCTGTTCGGCTGAGAAGGAAGAAGGGACAGGAAAATAGGATTTAAGGTTCAGCAGGGAGGACTCACTTGGTAGAGCTATGCGGCTGTAGACAAGCAGTGGGAGAGATGAAGAAGAGCTACTTGCCGAGAGAAGGTCGGTCGAATAGGGGAGTTCAGCTGGTGCGTGCGGTTCGGTCGCTGGAGAGCTACGGCTCGCGGGTCAGTCACTCGCGGTGCTCGGGTCACGCAGGAACGGACGGGAGCAGCGCTCAGGTCGCGCGATCGTGCGGCTGTGGGAGGGTCTTCGGTCGTGCGGCTTAGTATCGCGAGAGAGGGAGGAATGAAGGGGGCTTGCGGCTATCAATCGAATGAACATGAGTCGTCCTCTTAGGGTTAGGTCTTATAGGCATTTATAGGCACTTTTATTTCATTTAACTAATTAATTAACTCTAATTTGATATCTTGTGACGACATTATTATGTAATTAATATATATATTGATTTAAAGCTATTTGATATTGCGGGCCTTGGCAGCGGTAGTTTGCGTCGGGCCGTTTGGTTTCGGCGTCGAATGGTCAATTTGCTCAAACTTGCGCTGCGTCGCGCCGCTTCGATATTCGCATCGCCGGTGGCGCCGATCTCATTGATAGGTTTTGGCGTTTAGCCAACGTTGTGATCAATTTTATGAACGAATGTCATTTGGTATTGTTGTGGCTTCACGATATGCGTGTCGGCCGTCACGACGACCTTCTTGATGATTCGATCGTCAATTATGCAGATGTCTATTCGATCAATTTGATGTTACGAGCGTGATGGCAGTCGTCGATCGAAGATCATTTTGATTTTACGCTATCGAGTGCATTTATTTCCGTTCTGAAGTTCGTCAATTCACCCATTTGACGACTTGATGGCGTGCATGAAGGTCAACAAATATATATACAAACTTTGAATTCAACACTTTTTAGTTAAAATTCTAAATTCTCAATAAATATGTTAAAATTGATTGCACCGTTGCAAACCTAAAAATTGAATTTTATTTTAAAATATTTAAGTGAATTTATAAATTAACATATATATATATATATATATATATATATATATATATATATATATATATATATATATATATATATATATATATAGAGAGAGAGAGAGAGAGAGAGAGAGAGAGAGAGAGAGAGAGAGAGAGAGAGAGAGAGAGACTCTTAACTATTACTATTACATTAAAGATGACTTACAATTCATCCTTTATTTAGAAATTTGTTTGGTTCTTTTGCATTTAGAATATAGTGTAAAAGGAAATGATTAAAAGTGAATCTGATTCGAATACTTTTCTGAGTTGTTTTGGTTATGTAAAAGTAAATACGTGTATTTCTGTTTGGTTGACGTATGTAAGAAAAAAGTAAATCAGTATTGTGAATACTCTTGTATATTTTTAGAAATTAGTGAAATTTTTTCATTAATTGAAATATTAAATTAATAAATTAATTATATATTAAAATATAAATATTTTATAAATAAAATTTATTACTTAGTTTAAAAAAAGATTATAATATATTTATTTTAAAAGTAGAAAAGCGAACAATTTGATAGACCTTTATATAACTTGAACTGATAAATAAATTTATTTTAATGATATCTATTATTTATTTTAAAATATTTTTTATTTTGCTTTCATAGGAAGTCTCTCTCTCTCTCTCTCTCTCTCTCTCTCTCTCTCTCTCTCTATATATATATATATTAAAAACTACATAATCTTTTTCGGTCAAATAATGACATAAAAATTATGAAATTCCTACAAGATGAGAGAAAAATAAGAGTACATGTATATCAGCAACAAAGTATGACAAAAATCAAAGCAAAAAATATGAATAATGAACTCAGATTTGTAAAATCATTAAGAACTTCAAATTCACAAAAAATAATACTCAAAAAACTGTATGCCCATAAAAGAAACAAATTGTAGTTGTTAAAATATGCAGATAACATTTGAATGTTTAAGCGAGCTTCATTGAGAAGTTGTCAATATTAATAATCAAGACACCTCCCACACGAATATCGCCAACATTGGTGCCAACCGAAGAGAAAGGCTAATAATCAATCCCAATCCCCAACATGGTCTAATACATTCCATCTAGAACTAAAAAAAAATACTCTAAACAAACAAAGCTTTAACCTAGAAGGGTTGGTGAGAAGGATGGAAATCCATGCTCATCACGAGACCCTTGATTTAAAGTCACAGTACATTCTTTGGCAACTCATCAGTATTATACTGGTTCCTCTGAATAGTAGCATATCCTACTGGCAAGTGAGTAGCAGGTAGGGCAACCTGCAACAGAGTCACAAATTAAGGAATGTTAGGCATTTATAAGGAAGCATCTAGATAACTCAAATAACTGTAATTCAAAAGTTCCCAGTGAGAAAGCGCAATAAAATGGTAAACTCCAATAGAAAGAAGAATCAATTAGCTACCTCCTCAGATATTCCCATAGCACGTGGCCTTTTGAGAACATGTTCTGAATCTGCAGAGTGATAATCCACAGGAATCTGAATCAAATAAATTTAGGAGCATATCAAAGCCATCAAATTAATTGAGGAAAAGATATAATTTGTACAAAATAAATGATACAATATAAATTATCTAAAAGCATGAAGCAAAAACTACAATCTCATGAATTTACGAAAAATGACTGAAGAAGCATTTAAAAACTACTATTTATTGAAAAATGAATTTAAACTAATCATAAAGAAAACAAACTAATGAGTCTTGTGATGAGGATAATGCAAGGATAATAATTTGTCTATGATTATGATCATAGACAAAAGAGTAAGTACCACAAGAACTAATGTTGGGGGAAAACACGAAGGCAACTACTAAAATATAAGGGCAAAGAAATGATCTTCATATAATATATAGACACTAAACTCATGGGGATTAAAAGTACACATGGATCATATCAAAGTAAAATATTCCTTTAGCTTTCTACGCCCAATTCGTAGAGTACATACTGCAAACTCAGTTGGAAATAAGTGCAACCGATCCATGACTGAAATGACTAGATGAAAGCAGAGATAAGGGGTGATTCATTTTCAAATACGAAAACTCAAATGTAAAACCAACAAGTCTCATAAATTTGTAATCTTCGAGTTGAAGTGTTCTAAAATTGAAAGCATTAGAAAATAACTTCATTGCAAAAAAAAAATATCGGTATAAAATCGAGGTAGGAACATAAGAAAAGAATTACGATGATAAAATTACAAAATCCAATAAGAGAAATAGCAATATCTTTTGAGCTCAACCAATGAAATAATCAGACAAAATAAAAGATATGCCAAATAAAATTTCTGTGATAACGAGCAACATGAATTTGGAGGGATGGGTAAACTGAAATACAAAATTCAAGAACTTAAAGGTTAATGTGAATAAATTTATCAAGCTACATAAAAGTAGAGACTAAAATTCTTATGAAATTTCATCCCCTATGGTATCCTAGTAAAATGATGATAGGGCTTAAGCATATAGTCCCATTCAAAAAAAATAAAAGACTGAAAATGGTGATTCTGATGATTAGGTAGCTCAAAAAAAGTTTTTATAATAACTAAACAGGCCCACCAGAGCAGGTTGATATTCCCACTTGCAAAATACCAAACCAAATGACATGATCAAGAAACCCTCACCCTTTCCTTTGCAATCTGAAAGTGGCATCACAAAACAACAAATAAAAAATGTAACATATACCAAACTTATCATTTACCTAATGAAAGTACACCATATTGCCCTATCACATTCCATCAAGATCACCAGCTAAACGCTTCATAATATAAAATCCAACCCTTTTACTAGCACAAAAAGCTTGCACAAGACTCAAACAAAACTTATCTAGAAGAGCATAAGCCAAAAACACACCTCAAAGCAACTGACAAGTGAAAATTACGAATGCACAGGTTGAAAGGCCGAAACTTTGCAGCTTATGAAATAAAAAATAACATAAACTAAGAAGATCATCTCATGCGGGTTTAAGCCATATAATTGGCTAATTCAAAGTAAGCAATCAATAAACTCGACACAATCTCAAACATGAATCATCATACCTCTGCTAATCGGAAAAAATTAAGAAATCTCTTAGAATCTTTGTACAAGATTTAAACTTTTTTCCCAGGTTTATTTGGTAAAGAAAAGACCTTGTGGTTTATTTGGTAATCAAACAATGTGGAGAAAAAAAATCAAAAGGAAACCGAGCTTTGTAAGAGAGTCGAAGGCAATCGAGCAAAGCGAGAAGGAAAGTTTAGGAACTTTCAAGTATCAATCCAATGTAGAGAAAAGGGAGAAAAAGGGATGTACCTAAACTGGATACCTAATTTTCGACAAGGTTCGTGGTGGTCGACAAAGTGTAGGAAAAGAATCGATCGAATTCACCTCCCATGATCGAACTCACCTCCGCCGTCCCAGGACTTCTCTCAAAAGCGGGTATGCAAAAGCGGGTATCTGGCGGGTATGGGGAAGACATAGCGGGAGACGAGGCGAGAGGCGAGAGTCTGGCGTTAACAATTGTGACTTCCGAAATCACTCGATTTCGAGGGTATTCGTTTTTACGAAAAATAACTTGAGGAAGTAAAATCAAATACCATAAAATTTAATACAGTAATTAGAATTACGTAACAAACACGATAAGTAAAATGAATACAGTGCTACAGTGCACGGTAATAACGCCGAACCAAACAGCCCCTTAAGATATTTCCCCTTTCCAGTCGTCGTGGCAACCAACAAAATTTGGTTCGGCTTCCCACTGCATCACTACCTGTGCAGGAATAGTTGCAACGTAAGAGAGATAATGACGGCGCGCCTCTTAGTCGCTTTTCTCGTCGTCCCAATTCCGATCTCTTCAAACCTTAGCCTTCCTGGTCGCTGCAGGTGGAAGCCAACAATGTTGAATTCTTCCGTTTCTTCCTTTTCCCCCTTGTTTGGTGTCAACCAATCGTCTCCGCAATTGAAGTGCATCTTTTGTCCGCAGATTCGCCGGAAATGTTATCGCCGCTATGGACCCAAAAAAAGACGCTTCTTTTGGAGTTAAGTTTGTCAAAGGCCATGGTGGGCTCCCCAAAGTCTGTGTGAGCTCCGCTTATGGAAGGTGAGTGTGTGCGCCTTTTTCCCTTTCCTGATTTTCTGTTTTTTAATCCTGAACTTCTCAAGTTTCTTTTAGTAATTTCCAGATAATTTGTTTGAAATTGTTCGTTTTCGGATTAAGTTTTTTATGTTTTTAATGACGTTGAAATATTTTGCTGATTGTAATGGAATGGTTTTAATCTAGGCGGTATCGCACACAAAAGTGAAATGTATTTTTTTATAAGCATTTATTGGTATGGCGATGCTGAAAAAAAAAAAAACTTGTTTGGTGCAGCGAGGCTGAAATATACATATTTGGAGCATGCCTCACCTCATGGAAACCTGAGAATGGCAAAGACCTCCTCTTTGTTCGGCCGGATGCAATCTTCAATGGGCAGAAACCGATTAGGTTGTCAATTACTTGCATTTCACTTCCTCCACCTGATTCTGTTGCCTTTTTGACTGATGCAACTTAACATTGAAATTTCAATTCACTATTCGTTATCATTCTGCATCCATGAATGAATACTTAGCTGATCTGATGATTTCTTGGAGCAGTGGAGGAATCCCACATTGTTTTCCACAGTTTGGACCTGGTCCTATGCAGCAGGTATGCCTCTCTTCTTAGAAACTTTCTACTACTAAGAATTATGTGCACTTGGTTATGTGCAAGGGTGCTGAGAGTTTTATCTTTGTTTCAGTTGTCTGGCACTCGTGTGAAACCCTTTTTTTCCCCCTCATTTCGATTACAAAAGGACCATCACCTTTGTAATCATAATGTTCTGCACGTGACCATCTAAATGATGAGAAATTTTAAAGCATATGGCAACCATGCTTTAGGTTCATTCTGTACGAGTCTGAAAATCTCATGAGAGACTTTATTTTGTGTGGTAATCCAAATGAACTTTATGCTGGCATAGAAAATTTTTTTTCTAATGCAGGTGGGTTTAGACTTTGATTTTTTTTTATTTAAATACAGCTAGAATGATGCAATTTATGTAAATCATACAAGGTAAATAATAATTTGCAGATCACTGACAACTAAATAAGCCAACAAAGAAATATGTGGCTGAAAAAGAGGTATGGTATATGAATTTGGATAGACAATAGTCCATTACCTTACTTTCTTTAAAGGTAATAGCAAATAGGAGAATTGGAACTCAGATGATAACATAATGATTGAATAAATTTGATGAAATTAGTGAGAATTTTAAATTAGCAAAATCAATGAGGTATTATATTTCACCCCACAATTCTTTGTTGTGTCAAACTTAAACAAAATCAAGAGCACTAGTAAATTAATGATAAGTTATGTAGAAGAAATTAGGTCAATGAAACGAAGCTACCAAACCAAGAATTCAAATCTTAGCCTCACGTCGGATAAGGAGATGATTTCTCCAATGTTAGATAGTCATAAAGCATAATCATACCACAAAAATCACACATCCAACTAGTATACATAAAATTGAAAACTAAAAGAAGAAATTGTATTCAATCCCATACGATACTTTATATGCCTTAATGCCTTTTAACATCTATTTATGGACTCCAAATCCCGAGGTTTTACACCTTAGTTGTTTATAGATAATTCGAAGACTCAATATGAAAATCATAGAACATATTTAAAACTCAATGTTGCTTTCAAATTTTAAATTTTAAATTTTAATGAAACTTGCCTAGCTTCACAAAATTGCATTGAGGAAATTTTCAGAAGGAATTTGATAATAATTTTAATTAAAAATGAAACATTTGTTTTAATTTAGAAGGAAATAGCCACTCCTTAAAATGGGGAGTGAGGGAATTTTTTTGATGTGAACATTATAATATATTAACATTTATTTCTTCAAATTTAATTTTGAAATTTTAATTTCTTTTATTATTTTTAAAATTTAATTATCTCATTGAAATTGAAAATATTATCTTGTTTAAGCTAAACATTTGCTTTTGATTTTCATTTTTTTAAATTTCTCTTTTTTTGAAAATATTTTAATCAAAATTATAAGCTTGTTAGCTTATTTTTTTATTGAATAAAAAGCATTTTTTTTACAATTTATATTTTTAAAACATGTGTTTTTTTATATTTTTGACAGAGTTATCGCAATAAATTATTGTCTAAAAATCTTTTCAAAATTTTCATTGTCTTACATTATCAAAATTTTCTTAAATTTTTTAAATCTATTTAAAATAATACCTTCTAATAAAAAATAAGAAAATTCTTTGAAGTAATGCATATAAGATCAATTTTTAAAATATTAATCATATAAAGTACATGGAGAGTAGAAATAAAGCTAGAAAATAGCAATAAATACTCTATTAAGTAGAACATACTCTGTAGGTCCTTCTTGAGAACATTTTCTTGATATTACCTAACTTGTTTTATCTTTTCATTCTTATTTTAAAAGAGCATTAGATTCCTACCGGCAGTGATTATTTACAAAAGGTATCATATATTTGGTAATCACAATTAAAATTTGATAAGCCCATTAAAACATATAATTTACTAAATATTATAGGCATTAGTTACCTTTTAAAGGTCTTATATCTATTGAAATTAGTAAAGAGCAAATGACTTTTTTGTAATTTTATAATTTAGCAGTAAATGATTTATATAAATTTATTGCAGCTAGGGACTATCAAATCCAAAGATAATAATTGAAGATTCCAATGCTGATAACTATAATATGTGGGCTCTGGAAATTCACCACCGACCTCTCGATGAAGAGAGTAGATTATGTGTCGGTCTAATTTTCAGCAGACAGATGGAATAGTAGATAAGACACTACCCAGAGATTTCGCCTCATTTTATGAGGACTTTAGATCTGGTTTTAGATTTCTTATAGGCCCAAGCACTTATAGTTAATTACCTTCCCAATGCTGAGAGAGAACTTTCGATTAAGGCTAGTCGTTATATCACTTAATGCATAACGTATAGTAGCAGTGTGTGGAGTTTATAATTTAGAATTTATGAAATTCATCATTTTTAACTTAAAGCTGATGGTTGGAGGAATGATGACGCGCCCGATCTAGATCCTGGTTCGTCGTCAGGTTGTCGTGATCCCTGGCCTACATAAAAGGGTTGATCCAACCGAAGGATCCTGTTACGCCATGGGTTGCGTCGTTTAAGAGAACTTTGTAGATCTGGGGTGGTGTTTGTTTAAGGAGACAAGTTTAAGTCCACCTTAGCTGACGAAGAGCTTTTTGCTTTATCAAGTATACCCTATGGTTCATAACTCAAAGGCGAGCCATTAGAACATCATTCTGATTGTGGCGTGATATAATGTCGTTAGCGACAACTATCACACATCGAAATCGTCGTGTCAAAATGCGTCACGACCACCGTCGTGTTGACATGAGATTGTTTGAGAGTAAACATAGTTGTGTACTTGATTTGACTTTGGCTCCTTTGTAAGCTAGAGTGTTCTTAATTTATCACATTCAACAAACAATTGCGAAAGGTGTATTGAGTTTTAGCTTTTTTTTTTTTTTAATTTTATTTTTATTTTTTATTTTTATTTTTTTTTTATTTTTTATTTTTTGTTTTTTTTGGTTTTTTTTTTTTGTATTGAGTTTTAAACTTTAAGTTATTTAAAGATTGAATTTCATTTAAGCATTTAACACTTAGTAATTTATCGATTTTATATTTGTATTGACAGATTTTGATTAATTCATTTGAACTGCATTTTGATGGTAAGTATCCCCGGTTGAAATCTTCATTCAACACATATCATCATGGATGTATTTTCTATTCCGGATCCCAATCTATTAATTTAATAATAGATGATCAGATCTTCTTCATATGACAGAATTAACTTCTCAGATATTTTACTTAGTTGAAATTCTTATAATATTATTATTGAATATTTAAGTTTTGTTAACCCGGATCGTCCAGACCTGAATCAACCGCGCATTTTCTGTATGTTTAAGCATTCGTATTAGTGTGAGCTCTGGTGTATTTAAGAATGCTTGCATAATTTTAAAGCATTGAATTTGAGTTTTAATCATGCCTTATGATATATGCAAAACTCATCACATTAAGTTCTATGTATGTATTTTAATTCCATAAATTTAAGCATGTGATTGCTTTATAATGTGTGTACTGCTTGTTCCATTTAAAGATTTATACTTATTTTCATGTATTTTGCTACCATGAATTCAAATGCAAGGCCACTTCAACATGGTTTATCAACGTCTTCTGTTCGCTTATATGATGTGTTGCGAATCCGGTGGCATAAAGTGTTTTAACTCCTGTTCAATTATTTAGATTAATATTTATATGTTTGCATTAGATAGACATCTAATTTATTGTAGACTATTGTCAGTCAGATGATTGTAAGCTCAATATTGTCTCAACAGCTTAGTATATTGTACTTAGTTCGATCGATGATCTTATTACTCAATTAAGCTTCAAATATTATTCTTTAACTATTTCATTTTTTATTAATTATCAATTTCTATTTTGATGAAATTTCGGCAACCTTCCGACGTCGTACTCACATAGGGGGCTGCTTTGAGAGTGTTATAGCCTTCCTACAATGCTTAAGAAAGCATGCATAGTCAGTGTCTTGCAACATTGCAGCTTAGAGAGTCTTCTAAACCCACCGCGCTTAAGAAAGCGTGCATAAGCCTTCAATACCTATGTTTGGAATAAAATTTGGGAGCCTCTGGTCATCTGGTGTAAGATATCTGAGTGCCACCCTTCACAAGAAAGCATGCATGGTAGATAGTCTTGAACCGCGGAGAGTGATTTTCTTGCACCCTATCAACGAAAAACATCGCATAGATCGTAAAGAGCATCCTGATTTCCTCGTCATGCTAAAGCAACATGCACGAGTACTTATATCTATTAAATATGTGCAATTGTATTAAAGTAGTAGGTAAAATAATTTAATATACAACAGACATATGTACAAGTATTTGAAGTAAAATTCGGCAGTCTCCTGACGTCATCTCCGCAGAGGAGGTGCATCGAGTCTTTATACTTCCTTATGGGAAGCATACATGGTAGGTGTCTTCGCGACGCGGTAAATGATTTTCTTTCACATATCGCTTATGAAAGCGTCGATAGCCTTCAAATCTATATATCTTTTTCCTGTTATGCAGCACATACATCATTTTTTCTTTTGTTTTGAAACAACACAAATGAGTACTTAAGACCACAACATCTCTTATCTTTTTATTTTGGCAATCACATTTGGATGAACATTAAATCGTTGCTCAGGTCATGTTAAAAACCTTCTCTGTCGAGCCAACTTCTTTGCACTTGCGTCAGACTAGCAGAGTCTGAGAAGGGTGGAAGGAAACTCGCAGGTGTGATTGAATCTGGTTTTATGCCTGCATCTTGCATCTTATAGAACCATTCTGAGGCCTCATTCTTTAATCCATTCTGAACAAAACTAGATATCATTCCATTACAAGTCACTACATCAGCTTTTGAAATCATATCGAACAACATATTCACATCACTCAAGCACCTACATTTAGAGTACCTTGCTAACAATGTGTTTGCAACCGAAATCTATAATTAGGCTTACCTCTCGAGCTCATCATCCATTTGAAGAGCTCCCAAGCATTTTTAGAATCCCCTGCCCTCACATATCCATCCATCATAACATCTCACAATACATAATCTCTTTCAGACATTTCGTCAAACACCTTCCATGCCTCTTCTACAACACCGTTTTCAACATACATCTTTATCAAAGAACTTCCCACAAAGACATCCTTCTCCATTCCCATCAGATAAGTCATCTTATGAATGTGATTACCTAAACCAGTGGATGATAAGGCATAACAGGATTTAATCACATAAGGAAATGTATACTTGTCAGGGAAGATTCCATTGTAGAGCATCTTGAAATAAAACAGTATACTGAACTCAAACAAATAGACCATGGAGAATCTACATAGGGATGAGAGGAGGAGCTCGACTTACAGGCGGCGAAATGAGGATATCTGACTTGGTTTTGTAACCAGCAGATCTGTGGCTCGGTCGGTAGTGGTTTGAATGGGAGGGGGGATGGCTATGGCTAGCTCGGTGCATTGCGTGAAATGAACGAAGGAGGGTCGAGCAAGCGCGTCGACTTGTGCGTGTCCAACAGAGTGGAGAGAGGTAAGGCTTACCGGCTGTTGGATGAACGGATAGAACCAGTAGTAAACGCTTGATGGGGAGAAAGAAACGAATGGAGGCTGCGGCTCATTGAGTTGAGGTTGTCCGTCCGAGTCCTCTAGGGTTAGTATGAGTAAGTATATATAAGTAGGTTTCCCCTTTTTTTTTATATATATTAAATAAACTTCGATATTAATTTTTCGTAATTGCATCATCACATAAACATATTAAATGTCAATTAAAGGTTATTCAAATGTTCCGGACGCAACGAAACGGTCTGTTTTGCGATCGGAGGCCGTTTGGTTCAAGTTGGCGCCGAATTGGATCAATTTCAGTTCAAATTTGCGCATCTTCACTTCCGATCGCTCGATATTCTCGCAGACTCGTCCGAATTAAGCGCGGACAGTCTCATGTGATAGGTTTCGATGTTTTGGCCAACACATCAATTTCACAATCGTTTGAAGCGGCGTTGCGCTTCCGATCTCGGTATGCATATCCGATCGATGGCCTCCTTCTTGACGGTCGGCCGTCAATTATGCAAGATCGTATTCGATCAATTTCGGCTCAAAACATGATGGCGAAGTCTGTTTGTCGATCGAAGATCGTTTCGACTGATTTTCAGCACCGTCGGGTGTATTTCAGCTCCAATTTGCGCATTGAAGCTCGTCGAATTCGAATTTACCTTGTGAGCTCGATTTGACTTATGACGCATGCATGGAAGTCAACATAATATATTAATGATAAACCACAAATTACTTTATTCAAAATTTTCTCACCAGATACGTATTGGATTCTCATATTTTTCCTTTGGTAAATTACAATCATTACTACCATAGCAATATTAGGGAGCATGATATCCTTTTCTGTCAAATCATGCTTGTTATTTTCTTAGAGTATGATAACGACTTTTTTTGTCCAATCACACTCTCTTTCTTTTTTTGGATAGGAGCATAATTCCCTCTTTTCTCAAATTATGTCACTTCAACATCAATTTTTTAAATTTATCACGTGAAATCCTACTTAAACCCAACCTAAAGTATTCAATCATGCTTAAACATCAAGACTCATGAAACCCAAAGAGGTAAAAAATATATATATAAAAAAAAAACTAAAAAAAAAAAAACTGTAGTATGTGCAAGGATTTACAATGATGATTAAGAATGCACAATTAATATTATAAAATGACAATAATCTTAGAGTTTTGAAGGACTTTACACCGTGGAATAGTGGTGGCAATAATAGATCGATACAAGATGTAAAATCCTTTGAAACTCTATGATCATCATAAGTTGATAGGTCTAAAAAAATGAATTTTGATATGGATGTAAGAAGGCTAATTTGATCTAGTGGCGGATTCATGACCACACATGTGAATGATGATGAAATGATGAAATTTATGAAATTATTCTATCCAAAGTCTACATGCATGCCTTTATAATGCAAGTTGATATATTTTCTATTCAAAGTAATAATATTGAGAGAGCGGTTATAGAAATAGCCATGGATATGATATAAAAAGGTGGTATTATGTCAGTTAAGAATCCATCATGCAAGATAACACTGGACAATGATAACTTCACAATGCTTCAAATCTTGGGTAAGCATCTGTATTTAATAAAGTTTCTTTTTATGACGTATTTCACTATGTTGTTCTCATAATATTTTCTATGTAGATCGATATATACTAGGTAGGGCCAATTAGTGCGATGCAAGTACTTTAATATCTAATTTAACACCTCAAAGTAGTGTCGACCTAGGTAGAGATTACTCACCAATAATAAAAATGAATGAGGAGAATAATGAGACATTATATGCACCAGGAGGTAGCCTCTTTTAGTCATGAGTCAAAAGAAAATGCATGCAATGTTACACCTACCTTAGAAATATGAGAATCAAATGGCTAAAAGGACATGATAGATTGCATGACAAGGCAATTTGCAAGAGTTAATCTAGATAAAGAGATGATAGCAAATAATGAATATGCAAAAGTCTGTCAAAATGCTCAAGTGTGAAACCTGGCTTTTGATGGTCCTGATGACGGAATTGTAATTCATTATGAACTACCTGTTGGTATGTTTTTCTAAAGAAAAATTGATTTGCAAAGCTTCATTAAGGCATATTCTTTAAATAATAATGTCTAGCACAAAAAATTTGTTTGAATAAATTTGGATTATTACGAGTATCACAGTATGTGCTCAAAATGACAACACGAGACACCTTTGTTGGTGGCATTTGATTCTAAGGTCTCACAAAGAGGAGTTGATCTGATAAAAATTGAAAGACATTGTTGTCTAGTTTTCTGGAATCATTTATTAGGGTGTATTTTTTGTTCATAATAATTCCAGTCAATTCACTCATCAGAATACATACTCATCACAACATCTTTGAGCCATTGTAATATCTTTAAATCTATGAGCAACGCTTTTCTGGTTATGGTATAGACTTGCAAGGAGTAGATAAATATACTGAAATAGGTTTACATACCCCTTCAAGTGATGTGTTTTTTCTATATGGCTTAGATAGTTTGCAAGAGTACAACCTGGTAATCTTCTGTTGAATGGGATAAGTACAGATCTAGGGTTTTCTTAATAGGAAGACTGATATATTGAGAATAACTCCCATAACTTAATGAATACAATTTTCCTTGTTGTTTATGACAATTTATAAGTAGGCCCCTATTTTTGTGACCCAAACCATAATTTGATTCCTACGTTTAATAAAATATATACTATAGATTCATATGTGTTGCCTTGTGCAGAAGTTCTTGCCTTTCAAAATAACCTTTGCAAACAATGAAAGCAGCAAGAGGGCAACAAACCTAGTTTTCCCACAACACCCGAAACCATAACTTGGTGCTTGAGATCTTGGAAATCCCCAAGACATGGGAAATTCCCTTACGCCAACTCTCCTTGGGGCTTGTTTATGCATGTGTAAGATCATCACAATTCCAGCTATCATTCAGATGCTTGTTGGCGACCTTCCCTTTTAATGAATAGTTTCTTTGTAAATTATTAGGTGTGTTTTTAATGGTCTTTTTGATATGAACCATTAAATAGCTTGTAGTTACACGAGCTTATGCCATGCAGTAATTAGGTAGTTTCCCAAATGAACTCTTAATACTGTTACAGTCTTGCTCTCGCATAAAACTACTTTGCTACGAACATGGTAATATCTAATAGAAGTTGAAATTAGATTGACTCTGGAATGCCATTTAATCATCTTCGATTTAGTTGTCTTTTTTCTTGTTTCATGTATGTTGACTTCTTTAGTGGGTAATGATTTAAGATGCCTTTGACATAAAATCTATGAATGTCCCTTCATGCATTATTTGCTGAAATCGTCTATCGAAGTTCTTACAAGAACCATTTTTTTCCTAAAACTAGTTAATCTGTGCTGCGTTCATTTTGTATTCATATTTCTATTAACATCTCTTACTATAAAATTTCCATTAACTTTGATCCTCGTAAGTTTAGCAATTTAGAATTTTTCTTGGTGATTAATCCAAAGCTTAATGGATGTGATAACCATAGAATTTGAAATGAGGATAGAACAATTGAACCTATCCAATAATGTCACTTCGAAAATATCAGTGCTTAATAAGATGATTCCAAGGGGATCTCATCCAACGTCTGTTATCACTCCATAATTCTTGATTTCTTTTGTAGAACTGATTCGTTAATATTCCAGTGACGGCAATTATCCAGCACTTCCCTTAGGAAATGATATCAAGTTTATTCTGCTTCCTGTATGTGCTTTTGACATGAATGTTATTTATCTTGACTCCTTTCTTTGGCAGCATGGATTTGCAAGGAACATGGAATGGTCTCTTGCGGATTCTCAAAATAATGAAGGCGAGCCTGTTGTAATCTTGGAACTTAAGGATGATCGCTACAGTCGTTCAATGTGGGATTTTAGCTTTCAAGCTTTATACAAGGTCAATTTCTAACATTAACTTTCTCTAAAGTGATATGTAATGAATGTATCTTAATTCTTGGATATGGTTAATGGAATAGAGTGTTAGCATCAATAATTTATTAGGATATAAATTCAGATTAGATGATTTTAAAACAAATATAAATTTATCTGGATTAGCTTCTTGGATAAGCATTGGTTTAAAAGTTTGTTGAAAATTATGTTATTTGAACCCGATTTTGTTTTGAATTTCCTTGTACTTGAACTACTATAAATAGGAGATGAAAGAGGTGGGAGGAGTATGCATATAAAACAGGAAAAGAAAGCTAAAGAGAAAAGGATTCTTTGTGGATCATCTTGTAGGAATCTTCTAATATAATTTAGATATGTTTATTTATTCTCTCTCTTATTTGATCTTCTATACTTTCTACATGATATTAGGATAATTTTTTCTATCTATTTGACTTAGAGATTTTGGGCTCTTCATTGTGGTTTGATTGGATGTATTTAGATTTAGGAAGAGTATTTTCTTGTGCTCTATTTGTTATTTGTGGCTTTTTGATGGTGGATTAGATCCTCTCTCTTCTCTCTCATGGACTTGAGCTATTATTTTGGCCAAACCGCATAAGTTGCTTTTTATAGTGTTTATTCTTTTGTTACTACTTTGTTCATTCATCATATTCATTCTTGATGAATGCTTCTACATAAAAAATAAGATTTTCTTAACAACTTGTATCATAACTAAAGGTTTGACATGATTAGATGGTTGATGTGTTTGTGTCTCCGTAAGTTTTATAGGTCTTTTACCACCAATCAAATTGGCTTGATGAGTAGATGGATCACATGAAGGTACCATGTGATTGCGTGGGTTATTGGTGCATGGTACTTGATGATATTAAAGTATTTTCATTTAAGGAGTGATGATGAATGATTTCACCCTCAATGTCCGAAAGGATGTACATGCTGACAACAGGACAGACATGATGAAAGGATTTAACCTTAATTTGCAAGACAAACTCATGAGTTAAGATCATGTCAAGCAATTTTGTATTCCAAAGAAAGTAATTTGTATATAATAATATGTAAGCATGAATTTCTAATCATAAGATATATGGAACAAAACTTTATTGAAAACCCCCTTTTGGTGCAAAAATATATTGTCGAGAAAATTTTAATAATTGTCCCTCACCCACAGACTCAATCTTTATTACAGTGTCATGGGGTCTTCTTTGACTCACTTCTGATTCAAACCCCCTCACATGATGAAAGTTGCACTATTGTTGTGAAGAAATTTAGGGGTGTCAAATTCTAAAGAACACGGCCTTAACAAATCAATGGACAAATTTGAAAGGAAGCTTTAAAAGCATATAGAAAAATTAAATTTAGGGTTAATTTGATGCCAAATAAGTTATCGTAAGTATTGTTGAAGATTACTCCCGGATAACCTGAATACATTGATATACACATAATGCCTTGCTTTTAGGAAATATAAAAAAGACCTCCAAATATAAAAGTTTTACATCATATGCATCCTATATGGTAATATTTAGATTTCAAAATGGGAAACGTGTGCCATATTACACCAAGATCCAAGAAACTGTGTTATATTTGCTAAATGTAGTGTACTAATTTACATTTGTATAATATTTGGTTTTTACGGATAATTTGCACCTTTCCTAACTGGTATTCTATACTTTGATATCAATATTTGTTACTCCATCCTGATTTTTTTAATTAATGCTTATATTTTTCAAGTTTAGTTTTAGATTTATTAAATATGTCATTTTTTCGGATGATGGTTGAGCTTGCATAAAAAATCATTCCAGTTTACAGCAAAGAGGTGCCTTCTGCTCTTTTCTCTGCATAAAAAATGTATTCTGAAATATTATTTTGATCGAAAATAATTAATTTAATCCAATAATTATCTTACGATTGCCATTCTTAGGTTCTCAAAAAATTAATGTTCTTTATTGTAGTGTATTTTCTTTTAAAGCAGTTGGATTACTAGAAATATTTAAATGAGTTTCCATTTGCTTGATGAGATGCTTAAATCATCTATGAATTTTCTTTGAATTTGGCTTCATCAAATTTTCAAAATTCCTTTGTTTAAAGTATTTCTTGAAATAATTTTGCAGGTCACTTTACATGCTAAGAGTCTTTCAACAGTCTTAGCCATCACAAACACAGACAAGAAGCCCTTCTCTTTCACCACAGCGTTGCACACATACTTTCGTGTAAGAATGGGCATCTATGACTTCTCCATTAGCTTCACTACTAAATTCCTTAGCTTTATGCTTCAGATGCACATTCGTGGTTCAGCATAAACTTTGATCATCACACAGGCTTCTATCTCAGGAGTAACAGTTAAAGGCCTTAAAGGTTGTAAGACTCTAAACAAGGATCCAGACCCTGCCAATCCTTTGGAGAGCAAAGAGGAAAGGTTTGCTTCATCTACTTATTTATGTTTATTTAAAAACAGCCAAAAACTTTATTATTTCATTTTGTTTGAGATGCCATGCGGATTTTTAAAGGCTCGTTGGATGAGTTGCTTTACTCTTAAGAGATAAAAATGTGAAATTAATATATTCGTGAAAAGGTTGGAGTAGCTCCAGTGGCAGATAAAATTAAAGAGAGTCGTCAGCTTAGATGATTTGGTCACATAAAGCGTCGGCTATCCAATGACACAATAAGGAGAGTGGGTATATTAGATTCGCCTTATATTAAGAAAAGTAGAGGTAGATTGAAAAAGACTTGGTTAGGATGTATAAAAATTGACTTTAGTCTATTAGAATTAAATGATAATTTGACACTTAATAGGACACAATGGAGAAGAAAGATTCATGTAGCCGAACTCACATGGTGGGATAAAAGCTTGTTGTTGTTGTTGTTTCCATGTGGATTTGTAAGACTTGTACTTCAGTAGAATTTTTTTCAAGCACAAATATAACAAAATACAAGTAACACACAAAGTTATATTTATGTGGTTTGGTTATAGTCTCATGATACTTCGCATGCACCTCTCTATGAATGTGCCTCAAGATGCATATTTTATTATGGAATTTTTAACATTGATTGCATCAAATCTCTTCGCCATAACCCATCTTTCAACCCATCTAATCATTATATTTATAACCATTTGTTGGACTATATCTTATGACCTTATTTCTATAACTAATATTAGGTACTTGTAATTTAACAATCAAGTATTAATGAAATTTTTAAAGATTTTTTCCTCTCTACAATTTTTCCTATTCCCAGCATTTGAAAATTGAAAATAATGCTGATAATTGTTGATTTTGACAACTCAAACTTGAAATCATCGAGCTCATCTTCACTCAAAATAAAAATTGACTCGTAGTTAATTTAATTTTGACTCGAACTATCTTGCATAGAAATCACTTGATTAAAAGCTGGCTTGAAATTTGTTTTAAGTTGACGAAGAATATGAAAAAGCATAAGCGTTGAGGGGAGGGATTGAACTTAGAATTTCTTGCATGAATTAAAAAATACTGAGTAGTGGTCTAATTCTATGTATATCATATATAATAGTTTTGAGTAGAATCAAATTAAATCTCGCCTGAGCCATAGTATATTCTTAATTGTCTCGAATTGCATTTTAGGACTTAGGGTTGATTTCAATTTGAGTAAAAAAATTGAGGAGTTTGCAAATTTTAGGTATTTACATCACTTCTAATAAAAATAGTTCAAGCACCCTATAAAGAACAATCCAGGCAACAAAAGGATCAATGCTTGCTAATGCCCATTCAAGAATACCCTTTCTATTATGTCTCTAAACTCTCCATCTCTACAGTGTAATGCAATTGTCTTTTCATCAAGGGTGATTTTAAGAAAGAATATAATCATTACAAAGGCAAATTTAAGAGGGGAATGAAGTAAAAGAGCAAGAAGGAGATCACCATTAAGAGTTCATCAGTAAATTGACAGTATATCAATTCTTCTTCTACATTAGAGTGGCAGGAAAGGAGAGCATTTGTTTAGTTGAGGCTTGGGTCTTTGGTTTGGTATGGCAGGATTTGGAATGGAAATCGATAGAGAAGACAGCCTTCAATGGCCATGCCACTGTGACGAGAATGTAGAGGTTGGGTGGAATGGAATGGGGGCGAGTGAAGGGTTTAAAAGTGACCATGTAAGAGTAGTAAATCCTCCAGAACCATCTGTAACAATCCTCTAGCTAAACAAAAAATGAGGAAGGTGACATGCTAAAAAAATCCATTAACACAAGAATATATTTTCAAAACATTTGTACTGTTATTCGAATGTATTCATGTTTGGCTGGATACTGGTCGTAGATTCATGCCCAATATGACCTTGATATTTCTGTACTGAGCCAGCCTGCAGGGCTGCTTGGATTAAATTGAACTACAAACAGAACTGATACCATAGAGTCTTTCTTGTTAATAATATCAACACGTTAATCTATATGTTTACATATCTTCTTATATAGAGATTATCTGATGGTGAATAAATCCAATTATGTATGATCATTTATTGTGTATGAAGCTAACCAAGTTCCATATATGTAGGGATGTGGTTACATTTCCTGGATTTGTTGACTGCATTTACCTTGGCACACCAAATGAGCTTGAGCTTGAAAATGGGTTGGGTGATACCATAACCATCAGGAACACAAAGTATGAAGGCTATGTGCTCTTCCATCCTACACTTCATCTTATTGCCTATTTGGTCTTTTGTATATTTTAATAAACCATTTTTATGTTTCTTCTCTGACTGTTCAGTTGGCCTGATGCTGTCTTATGGAACCCACACACGCAGATGGAATCCTGTTACAGAGATTTTGTTTGTCTTGAAAACGCACAGGTAGCATAACTATCTTCTTGATACATATTATTCCAGTAAAGTTCCATGACATCTTAACCCTTCTTCTCTTCCATTAGATCGGCAGAGTTCAACTGAAGCCTGATCAGTCGTGGGTTGCAGAGCAACACATTTCGGCTAGCTGATGAGTCTGTCGTTTGACAGCATTTTTTTGAAGTTAAGACTAATAAACTATTGTTTGTGTTTTCAAGGTTCATGTAATTTGATTATACAAGTTATCATTATTTTATAGAATAGAAGTTTTCATGGTTAATGACTATTCAGTTTGTGTAACACCATGGCTTTTTTTAATGGGGATATACTAACCAAAAATCTATTTGCTGTGACTTTGATTTTAACCAAGGCCTTGTACAGCTGAGTTCAGGTTAACGTGCTTGATGCGACCTGAATGTTTGACAATCATTAGCAAATTAATAATTTTTCAAAACCAACTTTATCAAAACTCGGCCACTTTTTTTTACCTGTAAAGGAAATTCTCCGTACACAGACCTCATAATAATTATATACAATCGAGCATCATTAATGAAACACTTGTTCGTCCTGAGAACAATTAAAAATATTTAATCATTATTTTTTTATAATTTACAAAATAAAAATCTCTAGAAATAACCGGCCACCAGTATAACAATAGCAAAATGCCCATGGAAATTTCAAAGCATTGGATGCTATATTGGAAACTAACCTATTAAAGAAAGAAAGAAAGAAAGGAGCTATTTCACTTGTAGGAATCCTCTTTAAAACTACTAGAAATACTAGAAAAATTAATAAGAAAAAAATGTGAATGATAAACCAATCATGATTCATGAGACAAACTGTCCTACAGGATTCTCAGCTCAAACCAAATGCCCTTTTAGCAGAATCAAGAGTGCTTGAAAGAAGCATAGCAATAGTAACTGGTCCTACTCCACCAGGCACAGGCGTTATAGCTGAAACCAACTGCAATGCCTCTTCATAGCATACATCTCCTGTAAGGTAATAACCATGTTCACTTCTGGAGTCCTGTCGAACATATAAGACAAAGATATCAATTTCAATTCTTACAGTACATCAAATGACAATCCAGCATAAGTATGGCGTTTTATCTAAATATCACAATTAAAAAATTTGCAGATTAAAACAAGCTTATAGACAAATTGATAAGAAAAAGAAACATCTTGGCATTAGGATCAGCCTCTAGATCACTAGATTTACTTAAGTAAATGACCAAGGAATGAGCATTTAAACCTCAACTGGATTTGTTCCAACATCAATGACAACTGCGCCTCTTTTAAGCCAATTCCTACGAACCAGGTTAGGAACTCCTGCTGCTGAGATTACAATGTCAGCTTCTCGGGTGATTTCTTCTGGGTTCTTTGTGTAAGCATGAACTACACTGACAGTTGCATGATGCCTCTGCAGAAATCTCAGATTAATGCCTGAATGCTGGTTATTTCATTAAAAAATTAAGTTTTGTAGGCATTACCTGCAATAGCAAGGAAGTAGGTAGCCCAACCACTCTGCTTCGTCCAATAACAGCCACAGTTTTCCCCACTAATTCAACACCAGATCTTAACAAAAGCTCAATGCAAGCTTTTGCTGCACATGGAATGAATAGAGGCACCCTTCCTCGCATTGCAAGATTGCCCACATTTTCAGGATGGAAGCCATCAACATCCTTCTCCAGACTTACCGCACTCAGAATTTTCTCCTCATCCATATGCTGCTTCCAACAGAACGAAAATGTAAAGTGGAAAGTACTGAATTAATGATTTCCACGCAAAAACAAGATAATTAGGTGATTATATTATTCCAAATTTAAGCACTTTGGTCACATTTGTTATTCCTACAGCTCGAGAGAACAAAGAGACTACATCTTGTTGTAAAGAGTTAATTTATACAGTATGAAACCAAGTAAAAACTTGAGTCGTCAAAATTCAAGCTTTGTAATCTTACAGCAAAAGGAAAAGAAATTACTTTGGGTAAAGGTAGTTGCACAAGAATACCATGAACTGATGGATCTTTGTTGAAGTTTGACACAGTATTTACAACATCATCTTGCGGACAATCTTCGGGCAGCTCAGCGAGGAGAGAGGTGATTCCAACTTCCTCACAATCCTTTAGTTTATAACGGACATATGATTGAGAATCTCTTCTCTTGCCCACCAACACAACAGCTAGACCTGGAATTTTCCAGTGGCATCTTTCATCTGGCGTATTTCTGCTGCAATTCCTGATCTTATTTCTTCTGCTATTATCTTTCCATTGATAATTGTTGGACTAAGGTCATCATCGCCTATAAATATGTTAGTACAAATATGCTCAGACAGGTTACCTATTAAAGGATTGATACGAACAAATAGAAATGTCAAACACCATCTTGAATATCGACACTGCAACAAGAGATTTTTTTTTTTTTCATTCTAATATGACATTAAGCCCGTATCTTTTTACAGTTGGATTGACAAAATATTTTCCTATTTCAGTTGGATTACATCAAGGATCAACATTAAGCCCATATCTTTCTACTTTAGTTATGGATGTTCTTACGAGGCATTTACAAAAAGATGTACCTTGGTGTATGCTTTTTCCTGACGACATTCTTCTTGTTGATAAGACTAGAGAGGAGTCCAACAAACTTGAATTATGGAGGTCAACTTTAAATCTAAAGGTTTTATTTAAGCAGATCTAAAACTGAATATATGGAGTGTAATTTTTTAGTTGTAGAAGTTTTAGTGGTAGTGTTGTGACTTTGGGTGATCAAGTCTAATAAGAGTGAGCCTGATATTTAGGCTCTATTGTTCAAAATGATGGTGAAATAGATGGAGATATTAGTAGAATTCAAGTTGGATGGTTGAAGTGGAGGAATGCATCGGCTATTATGTGATAGAAAAGTTCCACTTAAACAAAAAATTTTACAAGATGGTGGTAAGACTGAATGACTTTATGGTGCAATGTTGGCAATAAAAGATAAGACTAAGTTAAGTGTTCTAGATGAGGATGCTCATGGATGAGTGGCTTTACCCTTAGAGATATAATGCAAAATGAGTATGTTAAAAGTTGGAGTAGCTCATGGTAGATAAGATTAGGAGAGTCGCCTTAGATGGTTTGGCCACATAAAGCTTGCGTCCATGACCCGATTAGGAGAGTAGATCATTAGATTTTTATGTTAAGAAAGGTAGATAGACCTAAAAAGACTTGGTTAAGATATATAAAAAATGATCTTAGTATACTTGAATTAAATGAGAATTTGACATAATAGGACACAATGGAGGCGAAGGATTAGCCACCTAGTGGGATTAAGGCTTGTTGTTGTTGTTGTTGTTGTTGTATTCTAATATGACATTATAATTCTATCTGATTAAAATACTAACAGCAGATATAACTGAAAAATAACCACAAGTAAAATATGGTAGCGTCTAAGAGTATGATCTGCAATATTTGCTACCAAAATGAACTAAAATAAGGATTTAATATTATGACCAACATGTGGACAAACCAAATTCAACCTTGATGTATTAGGCTTAAAAGCCAAATCTTACATCCCTTACTGCCATAGGCTTCTCAATTTTTTCAAGATTGAGTTAAGTTGTTGACGAGAAAAGGCAATGATCTAGGGGCAAGACATCTAATATTCGTATTACCTCTAACAATCAAAAAAGCATAAAGGAAAACTTTAGACTATATGATAGCCTCCAGCAGCAGCATTCATAGTGTTCATAGACAAAATCTTAATACAAAAACAACCTCAAATCTAAATGTATGAACTCTTGAATCTTTACGCATTAGCATTCAATCCGCAATCTTTCCTTCGCTTACCTAGTTTTCCTCTAGAAAGCCTTCATTCTGGTGAAGGCAATAACTCTTAGCATGTTCATGGTTGCATGAAGTTCTAAAATGATGTACCGATTTGATTTGCACCTTCCATAGGGCTTGTTTGCTTGCTTGAAATTAGAAAACATGATTTGAAAATAATGCAATTTGTGGGCTCCAAAATTCGCCACCAACCTCTCGATTAAGAGACTGATTTAAAGTGTCATTTATAATTTTCAACAGATGAAATAGTAGATACAGGATTTAAATTTATTTTATGACTTTAGATCTGGTCATTCTATAATATGCACATAGTTAATTCTCTCAATCTTTAGAACTTTCGATTAAATCGTTAGATTGCTAAATCATGCAATATATAGTAGTAGCATGTAGTTTTGGAATAAAGAGATATGAATTTCATTAAACTTAGCGAATGGTTAATGATTCCGTCTAGATCCCATGGTTATCATAGAGTTTTCAATCTGTCTACTTATAAGAGATATCTTTGAAATCCTTGTCGGCTCATTAATTTAAGCACCAGGTGGTGTTTTTCGAAACAAGTTTAGTCTACCAAATAGATTTTTTTATCATAACGACATGATTCATCTCAAATACCATTAGAACTTCTTTGCATAATATAATGGTGTCATTTTAGCAACCCGTCAAGGACTCATCGTAACCGATCATATGTGGAGCTCTTGACACATCGAGGACACTGTATCTTGAGATTGATTGATAGTAATATAAATACACATTTGGCATTGGATCCTTTTAGAGTTTTTTTGCCTTTCTCATAACAATTGTGAAAGATGGATTAATTGAATTTTGCTTTAAGTCTTTTAACTAGATGATTTTCATTTAGTCTTTTTGAACTTAATAATTCATCAGAATTCTCAATTGGATTAATATTAAACTTATATTAATTTGATTTGAAATAACAATCATGTTTTGATGAAAATATCCCCGATTGAAATCTTCATTCAATCTCTTCTGATATATAAGTTTCTTGTCTTTTAGTTTATTATTTATATCCTTCGATTAATTTAATACAGAGGATTCTACTTCAAATTCTCAAATATTTTAATAAGTTGACATTCTTTATAATATTATTAAAATTTTAGGTTTTATTCCATCCAAGCAGAATCACCGTAATCTGACAGTTTAAGCGTTATATGTCGCTCATGCTGTATAAAATCTTGCATACTTTTGAGGCATTAATTTGAGTTTTAATCATACTTTATAATATGGCAAGAGTTGATTGCGTAATTAAGCTCTTGCATGCGATATATTATCCGGTAGCGTTAAGTTGTATGTTTCAACTCTTGTTTAATTATTTAGATTAATATTCATTTATTTGCATTGGATAGGCATTTAACTGTGGCATTACTCGATAATTGAAAGTCAAATTTGTCTGGTAATTTGTGCTTAGTTCTAGATCTTATTACTCGTTAAGCTTCAAGATTATTCTTTAACTATTTCATTTGTTAATTATTAATCTATTTTATGAGATTTGCATGGCGTCGTCCTAGACTGAGAATCTTCTTCTATATCAAAAGCATGCATAGTCAGTGTCTTTGCTTGCTTAGAAAATCTTTCAAACCCATCACGAAGCGTCATAGGCCTTATCTATGTTTGGAATAAATTGGCTGACCTCCGACGTCATCCCTGTGGGGATCTGAGATCTTCCCTACTATGCTTATGAAGCGTCGTGGTAGGTGTCTTTGCGATATCGCTAGAGTGATTTTATTACCTGCACTTATGGCGTGTAGCTTCAAACCATATAAAATCGTGATTTTCACTCTTTGAAGTAAATGCAGTCTTATATCTAGCAAATATTTGCATTACATTAAACAAAGTCTGATAATTTAACATCAGAAACATATGTCGTATTTGGAATGAAATTCAATCTTCATCCCATAATCTTGAGAATCTTCCACACTTATGGAGATGCATAGAGGTCTCTCATTGTGAAATTGATTTTCTCCTCGTATTATGAAAACGTATCTTCAAAGTAAAGAGCATCCTAATTTATACTAAAGTATGCAGATTTTAAATTTGTTGTCTTTGAACGAGCAAATATATGATTTTTTTTGGCATTCATTACAATTACATCTTCTCATATGCAAATACAAATAAAGTTACTCTATCACATCATGATTTCTATCATTGTTTCAATCGCCTCTTACCTTTATTTCACCTTATTAGATTTGACCAAATAACCAAAGGAAAACTATAACATTTAATCCCACATAATTTAGAGAGAAAACTGAAGCGAAAACTTTGAATTCATTCACCCTAATCTTTACTCCATTTACAGCAATTGAAGGTAAAGTGGGTCAGCTGTTATGTCGAGTGGGTAGGAAACATGCCGACTTTGTTGTACTTGAGAGAACAGAGAAATAGGGGAGGCATTCGGTTGAAAGAGAAGAGAGGGAATGCTGCCTTTAGGTACTGTATCACGGACGGGAAAGGGGGTGGCTAAGTCGACGACTGAGAGAAGGAAGTAATAGGATAGGAAGGAAGTGAGTTACTTCCCTTTGTGTGTAGCCTTGGGGATTGGGAGACTACTGTACTGAGTAGAGGAGAGAAGAGATCGATCCTACTGTGCTTGAGAGAAGGAGAAGGAGAAGGAGAAGGAGAAGGGGAGTTCGGCTAACCTGCGGTTCAATTACTCGGCTTGCAACAGGAACGGGCGGGAGAGAACTTCGTTCGGCTGCTAAAAGGGCGGATGGCTGCTGTCGTCCGCTTGCGTGAATAGGAGGTGGGATCGTGAATGTCACTCGACTGCTGCTCGATTGGATGAACAGGATTGAGTGAGAGAGGGAGGTCGAACGTTCGTTCAATTTATAGCCGTGACGGATGGGTGACTGTGCGTGCGGGAAGAGGGAGCAGCTCAGGAGGAGGGAAGCAGCACTCGGGTTGCACGGGTGCTCGGCTTGCAGCAGGGATGGATGGGCTCGCGCGATCGGCAAGGAGAAAGAATGGGAGTCACAGCTGGCACGTGTGAGGGCTATGAATGTCATCTCTCCTTAGGGCTAGGTATAAGTAGATATATATAGGTAGGTTTTCTCTTTTTTTTATTTAAGATATTAAATAAATTTCAATTTTGGCTTTTTGCGATTGTATCCACACATAGGTAAATTGGTTATGAATTTTAGGTTACGATGTTTGAGACGCAAACATAGTTTACGTGATTGGATTTTTGGTTTGTCTACCGAATCGGATCAATTTTGGTTGTTGAAATCATGCTTCGGATTCGACTTATAGATTCGTCGAATTGAGTGTGATATCACATTTGATGATTCGTTTTCTTAGCGTGATCAATTTCATGACGAAGGTCGTTTGGGCATCGTTTCTGAACATGTACATAGGCGTGAATTTCCTTCTTGATCGGTCGACCGTCGAATTATGCAATATATATATATATATATATTATGATTAATTTCGGCGTTAAAGGCGATGGGCTCGCTGATCGGAGATCATTTCACTTGGCCGACGCCGAAAGTGTATTTCTGATTGTGTCGCGCATCCCAACTCATCAATTCGCTCATGAGTTCAATTGACCGATGTGACATACATGGAGGTCAACACAATTGTAAAAAGACCTGTGTCCCATCGGTTAAAGGAGAACATTGTTCTCAAAGCCATGAGTTCAAGCCACATTTTTGTGATTTATCACTCATTGTTCCCAACAAAATAATGAAATTCATTTAGATCATTATTTGGTTAAGTGTCCTTAGATATCAATATAGGCTACGTTTTACAAAAGCCCCTCAACATTCCCTCAAATATAATGATTTCAATTTCACACACAAAATGAATCAAAGTGAATCATTATTTTCTAAAATATGTTTTCTATCCAAGCAATCAAATGATCAGTAAAGACAATTAGTTATAGACTATTCCTGCCTCACTAATAAGTTGCATCATACAAAAACATTACGTTAATTCTACCTTCTGCGTGTCGATATATTAACATCAATCAAGCTTGATGATCCTTCCTAAGGGGATGATAAATTTACTTGAAGGTCTACTTGCAAAGTCTTAGTGAATTTGGCCAATCTATAATGAACCTGCTTTAATCGACTCGAGTGAATTCACCAAACTTATGGCAAACTCGCTTGGCTCAAAGCAAAATCACTCTACTTGAAGTCTACTGGCATGACTCATTGTGAACTCGCTTGGTCATGGTACACTCCTCTGATTTGGCTTGAACTCTTTGAAGCCTCTACGAAAGTGAATCAACTTCAATTAATGTGATCGAGTCACTCTTTTATATTAAGGCTACATGCCTCTTTTAGACCAACTAAGTAATGTTCCTTTTTATAGCATAATATGTAATATTTCTTTTAGCGCTTGGACCATGATCCAGGGTTATAAATAGGGGGTCTCAGGGGATAACATTCCCGGTACTCATGCTTACTTCTAGATCTTCCCACTCTAGAAATCTCTCATTCTCTCTCATTTTCTCTATACGAAGTGTCTGTTAGTAAGATTCTGAAATAGTTCACGAATATTTTGGGATTCTACACTTTCAGCCAGCATTTCATAATGTCATTCATCCATAATAATTTTACTATAACCAACCACAAAAGCCAATTGTGCCACTTTCAACATTAAATTGCATTGCAATAATCAAAAAAAGAAAAAAAAAACACGAAATCAGAAGACCCAGCATTTAATTACAGTGCCATTAAGCATATGCTCTAACTTTCATCTGATAACCTTGCTTCACCAACTCGCATAATGACCGTTTGTGCAAATTACCCAGACAAAAACTGATGAAGAAACTTTTACCTTGATTCCTGGAGGGCGACGAAAGGATAGAAGATGCTGAGCTGGGATGTTTCCAGATGTCCGGAAGGTCCGGGCCTAAGATGGACGAGCTACTGCGCCGCCAAGCCCTTTCAGCTTCGTACTTGCGAGGGCAGAGAAGGCTAACCAGAGAATTCAGAGCCGGAGGCGGCGGCGGCGGCGAGCCTACCAATCGCCTCCTCAGCATCGTGAAGAGAACTCTCATTTCAGCCGCTCGCCGGAGGTCCGCTTGGCCGTTCCCACACAATGAAGAGTGTCTAGTGTTGTCTTCCGTTTTTTTTTCTTTCTAGATTGGGTTTTTCTGCGAAACGCAAAAAATAATTTTTCCAAATTTTCTGCAATGCAACGAAGTTTTCGTAAACGAAAAATAATAATAATAATAAGTAAACAGATTGATCGAACTGAATGACAATAAAAAATAAACTTAAGTTTTAAGATATCAAGTGATTGAGAATTTAGATTTTTAATTATGAAATCTTAAATTTTAATTTTTATATATATATATTATGTGTATAAATTTATGATTATATTTTTAAAAATATTTTAAAATAAAAATCAATAAAAACTAATTTTTTAAACATTGTTCGTGATGACGGGAAAAATGGTCATGCGATTTGATTCTCGTGAATATTTAATATTGAATAAAATATTTCTCATATAAATATGCATATAAAATATTTTTGTAAATTATATAACTATTTATTTAATATCTTCTCATTTTATATAGAACATATAACTATAAATATTATCAATTGTTGACCTTCATGCACGCGTCATAAGTCAAGTCGACACAAAGTGACCACGAAACTAATCGAACGGAAATGTACACTCAGGTCGAATATCGAAATGATCTCGCTTTAAACAGACTCTCCATCACGCGAATGTTGAAATTAATCAGAAGAGACATCTATAATTCGGCGATCGACGATCGGAGGGCCACGTACACGATATCGAGGGAAGCGCATATCGCCAAACGACGCTTGGCAAAATTGATCGCTCCATTAGTGTCGAAACGTCGAAGCCTATTAAATAAGATTGTCCGCGTCAGGACAGTGCGCAAATATCGAGCGAAGCAAGATCGCAAAATTAACCGAAATTAATTCCGATTTGACCGACAACCAAACTGCCTCTAATCACAAAGACTACGCTTCGTCAAACATCGATGATAAAATTGACATATATATTATCTATGTGACAACATCGACGTGACAATTCAAATTGAAACAAATAAAATAATAAAAAATACAAATCCTATAAATACCTCTCCTAAAATCTTAAACCCTAATTTTTTTTTCATTTCTCCTCCTCCCACAGTCGAAGCCCTCGCGTCTCCCTTTCACAGTCTCCCTTTCGCGATCTCTCCTACGTCTCTACTCCACCTCCCGTCTTTTCCGCCTTTCCCAATCCTTCGACATTCACTTTCAACCTTATGATCCGCGCACAAACTGCCGCCGGGGAACCCGCCAGAGCTCTCCTTCTTTACAACCGCATGATCTCTTCCGGCGTATCCCCCGACAAGTTCACCTTTCCCTTTGTCGTACGCTCGTGCGGTGCCTGTTTGGATGTAGTGAAGGGTAAGGAGGCTCATGCCTTCGCCATTAAGACCAAATTTTGGCACGATCCTTTCCTTCTGAACACGTTGATAAGCCTTTGCTTCTCTTGTGGAAATGCGGCTGATGGGCTCCAGGTGTTTGAGAAAATGCACGTGAGGAGCGTGGTGACCTGAACCGCACTGATCTCAGGGTACCTCATATGTTGCGATCTCGCAGCTGCGCGAGCCGCATTAAATGTCATGCCGGAGTGGAACATGGTGAGTTGGACCGTCATGATCAGCGGTTGTGCAAGATATGGACAGCTTGAGGTGGCGTTTGCCCTGTTATGGAGAATGTTGAAGGAGAACCAGAAACCAAATTCTTACACGATAGTCGCTTTGCTGATCGCTTGCTCGGAGCTGGGGAGCTTGAGTTTAGTTCGATGGGTCTATGACTTCGCCTGTACGAATGGAATGGTCGAGAGAGGTTTCCATATTGACACTGCTTTGATAGACATTTATAGCAACTGTGGGAGCATTGGTGAAGCTCTCATGGTGTTTGAACAAATGCCTGTGACAAGCATAACTACTTGGAATTTGATGATTACGAGTTTGGGCGTGCATGGGCATGGAAATGATGCAATTGAGCTTTTCAGAGAGATGCAGAAGAAGAATTTAATGCCGGATGGGATTACTTTTGTTGGGCTTCTCTGTGCTTGTGTGAGGAGTGGAGTGCTTGTGTGAGGAGTGGAATGGTTGAGGAGGGATTAAAATTTTACAAGATCATGAAGGAAGATTATAACATCGCACCAAAAGCTAAGCACTACAAGTGTTTAGTTGAGTTTCTGAACAGTGTTTCTACTCAGGGGAAACGTGTTGAGCTTTCTCTGAATTAAGCACTAGTGCTCAGCACCATAGTGCTAGTGAAGCTTGCATAGCTTGTGGAGGATGCTGAGGACAAGATCACAAAGCTTTTGGAGGAGTTTGAGAGTGAAGGTGATTTGGGAGAGGCTTGCCAATGTATTCGTGACCTTGGGATTACACTGACAGGGAGACTTACACAACTTGACATAAAATTATGCTGTAATATAAAATTATTATTTAAACTAATATTATAGATGTATAAGAAGCGCCTTTCGCGTGAGAAATCTGCTTTCAACGTAGCCTCATATATGTTTTTCTTGGCATGGTGGGAAGGTGCATTCAGGCTGTAGTTTATATCACTCATATACGCTTTTCGACGTGGCCCAAGATATAAGTATCAATAATATGACGATCGGGATCCGAAATATCACAAACTTCACACCGTGGACCTTCATAGCTTGATAGTAAACTATGTTATGATATAAAATTATTATTTGAACTAACTTGCGGGTGTATAAGTACTTGTATACATTTTTCTTAGTATGATAGAAAAATCTATTTTAGCAGGTACTTTAGAGCCCCATACATATCTCTCTTGGCATAGTGAAAAGACGCATTTAAGCTGTGATTTATACCACCTATACACGCTTTCTTGGCAGCCAACATACCCAAGTTTTATACCGTAATACACCGGATGATGTCGAATCGCCAAATTTTTACACTGACATGATTAATAAACTGCTTAGTAAAAATTTAATAATAAAGCTAAAATTAATATTTTAAGTTGACATTGCAAATATATAGGTACTTGTACACACTTTTTTTGGCGTGATAAGGAAATATGCATTTATACAGGTGCTTTAGAAACTCATACATGTCTTTCTTGATATGGTAGGATGACATATTCGGTCATGGTATTTATACCACCCATACATGTCTTTCTTGGCATGGTGAGTAGGACCATTCTCAGTTTCTATGACGACGGTATTTGTCGAAATCTTAAAAATTTTATCTAAAAATTTATACTTGTAATGAAATTCAGTTAAAATAAGTAATATTATACAAATCTCTTAAGTTTAAATTAAAGCTGAATCAAATACACCCGCATGGGCCCAGCGAAATGCTTAAATTCAAGTGTGTGAGGATGTTGCACGGGTTACTTTCCAGTTGGGTTTTAGGACCGGGTCCTGGTTAACAAAACTTAAAAATCAAATGATGTTATTATAATATCTTCAATCTAATAAAACATCTGAGAAGTTAATTATGTCATATGACATCAAATATGATCCTCTGTTATTAAATTAATAGAGTCGACAGGATCTGAAATAACGAAATAATAAATCACCCCGATGATGGCCGTGTTAAATGAAAATTTTAACTAGAGAGGATACTTTCATTAAAATATGATTATAATTTCAGAGCAAATTAACTTAGATTGAATATCAATCTAAATGCAGGATTTAAAATATCTTTGAGCTATAAATATCTAAATGAAATTCAATCTAAAAATTTAAAGCCAAAAATTCAATTCGCCTTCCGCAATTATTTCTGAGTAAATTAAAAATCTAAAATAAAGGCGCTAAAGTCAAATCAAGTATGCAATTACATTTACTCTCAAACAATCTCGCTTAAGCGACGTGACCGTCCTTCCTCGACGCGTGATTTGAGGCCCACACATAACGCACACGACCGTAATCCTCGACGGGTGGTTGTCGCTAAATGACACCATTATATTACGCATTGTAGCAGATGCTCTGAATGGCTCTTCCTTTGAGTTGTGAACCATGGGTATACTTGATTGGGCAAAAAATTCTCTAGCAAAAGGTAGACTTAAGCTTGTCTCCTGAGACAAACACCACCCCAGTCTGCAGATTTCTTGGTTGTAACCCATGTGTTGATAAGGATCCTTCGCCAAGTTGGGTCGACTACCTCCTTTGTAAGGAATTGTGACCACGATAACTCGGGATGAACCATGGGATCTAGATCAGGCGCGTCATCATTCTCCCAAGCATCCACTTTAAGTTAAATATAATGAATTTCATAAACATAAATTTTAAAACTCCACATGCTGTCATTATACGCTATGCATTAATTTAACCACAAATTTTAATCAAAATTTCTCTCTCAGCAGTGAGAGGGGTAATTAACTATAGGTGCTTATGCCTATAGGAAACCTGGAACCAGATCTAAAGTCCTCACAAAATGAGGGCGAAATCTCTTGGTAGTGTCTTATCTACTATTACATATGCCTTTTGAAAATTACACTAACACTTTAATTCATACTCTCTTCATCGAGAGGTCGGTGGTGAATTTTCTGAGACGATTTCACAATTCCCGGGGACGTGTTTCTCTTTCCATCTTTGGGTAGTCAAATCAAAGCTACGAGTATAGTAAAATGAAAACTAAAAGTTATTTATCAAGTTAAATTGATTGAAACTCAAAATTATTTTTATAATAAACATAATTCTAAAGTTTTAAAAAAATTTATTCATAACTTATTTTCATATTTTATCGTGTTTGTTCTATTATATCTCTGCACATGAAAGTGTGGGATGATATATCAATTATTGATTACTAATCTTCATCTTTTATTCAAAGATGGATCTTCAAAACACACCCTTCACTATGCAACTGGGCTGCGGAGCCAACATCCATCTGGCTAATGCTGTCATCAACACCGGGGATGTTGAAGCTACTATATAATTTGGTAGCATAGATTTCTCAGCGATCGCTGCTCAAACTACTACTAGGCCTGCATGAGATAATCATGCACAACTTGCATATCAGCCCATGCAGCATGCCAAATCCACTAAAACTCCTGTGGCTACTGCTGTTGAGGCCCCTCGAAAGAGAGCCTCTTATTTGAAAGGTTGGGACACACTAAAGCTCCAGCCATGAAGAGGATGATGATTAGGCAAACAATTTCAGTAGTTCATCCGAACGCTACTTCTCTGCTGACCTTGCCCTTTGCGCAAGGCCAACATGATGCTGAAGCTTCCTCATATGAAGGAAAGTTAACTAGGAGACAAAGCATAAGAAGGAATGTTGAGTTGCGAGCCCAACAGCTCTCACCTAGCCCCTCCGTTACACAATCAGCTATGGAACCAGAAGGGAGTGTTCCCACCTACAAAAAATTTTAAAATCTCAAGTGGGTGAAAAGGAATAGCTCTACTGGTGATATTAACCAATCATTCTGGGAGCAATGACACCAAGCTCCAACCCCACAAAGGAGGCATCCTGAAACTCTATCCTCAAGAGTGCACAAGGTGTTGAAAGTTGTAAAAAAATAAGACCTTATGCAGAAGAGATATCAAAGACCAATTATTAGAGAAGCCAACAATGCTCCACTGCAATGGCTACCATCGAAGGTAGTAAGAACTCAGGAGTATTACAAACAAGCCATGTACGGTGAACATCGGGGCATGACACCTGAACCACGTGTTCAGAAATCCGCTGTCAAAGGTCCCGGTAGAAGGAAAAACAAGTCTGAAGGCTGAAGCCTCAAGAAGAAGCTGCCACTGAAAGGCAAAAGGGCATGACATCCGGTTTGAATATTCGGAGATCCGCTGATGACAAGGCTCAACAGGAATGGGTTCCTAAAAAGAATGTTATAATTAA
This sequence comes from Cymbidium sinense, assembly GCA_021442155.1. Lineage (NCBI taxonomy): Eukaryota > Viridiplantae > Streptophyta > Magnoliopsida > Asparagales > Orchidaceae > Cymbidium > Cymbidium sinense. Next base: position 52,399,886 of record CM038221.1, read on the forward strand.
TGAGGCTCGTGGTGGTCGACACCCTGGAGAATCCTCCAGGGAATCCCATTACCAACCTAAACGATCTTCCCTTGATTTTGATCGTAGCCCTCCTATTTAGGAAATGTTCGTCCCACACTCTGAGCCTGAAATCAGATGGAGACGTCGATCATATATAAGGTTATAAGAAGAAGAAGAGGAAGAAGAAGAAGAAGACATCATGGGGGTAGAGGTGGTGTATATGGTACAACACGTTGGAGTATCATCTGGTGTATGATAGTACTGATCAAGGCATCTTGGAGCCGCACTTCCTATCCACATTGAAGAATCAGCACCATGTCAAACGGAAGCAGAACCTTGTAGTTCCTCCTCAAGTGATGAGCAAGAAGAAGAACCAGAAGAAGAAGATAACACGCTATTCGTCGAAACTACTACACTTGCTCAGGTGCAAAGGAAAATGCAATGACAGATGAAAGAGAAGGCTAAGGAGATCTCTCAACTGAATTCAAAGATGAACCAGATGATGGCGCAGGTGAATCTCATGATGCAAATGATGTAGAAGAATGTTACACAAGTACACCCGCCTTCGCCAATCATCAAACAATCACCGCCCATCAATCCACCATGAGCAAGAAACCTCGGAGCACAAAGTGCTCATAATGGTAGAAATGAAGTCAATCAATTGACTGCTCCACCCATTCTCCAGCAAATATTGAGCACATTCGAGCTAGTGATTGTTGCACAACTTAAAACTATTATAAGTGAAAAGATTAAAGTTATCATAGTTGTAGAACAGGTGGAGAAACTGGTGAACAGAGGTCGCCCATATCCTGCAAAATATGACCAGGTGTCGTATCCTAAATGTTACTCAGTGTCAAAATTTCACTCATTTGATGATAACGCTAACCCCAGGCAGCACCTAGCACAATTTAAAGAAACCTGTGATAATACTAGGGATAATGATGTGTTGTTGTTCTGCTATTTCGTTAGCAGCTTAACTTCAACTACTTTCAAGTGGTACGTAGAGTTGCCAAATGAATCAATTAAGATATTCACTGAGCTGGAGGAAATGTTTATCAAAAGATTTTCTAGTGCAGTTAGAAAGACTACAATAAATACCCTCGAAAAGAGAAAGAAGGATGTCCATTAAATACATAACTTCGGAGAAACATGAGTATGAAGTCATAAATGGAGAAGAAGAATATACAATTGAGATGCTAATGGGCAATATTGATGATAAAATGATGCCCTATTATGCATGGCTTTCATCACCACCTTTCAAAAACTATTAGATCGGGTGGAAAAATTTGAAATGTTGAATCTTTCTAAAATTAAAAGTCATTCAAACAGAACAAAGAAAGAGAAGTTCTCAGAATTAAGGGAGATTGAATCTCACGCTGCTTCATATGATTCAAATAGGGGAAGAAGGGCAACTTATAATATAAATAAGGCAAAACAACCTATCTATTTTGAAGAGAAAGTTAAACAACCCTTCAATTCTCAACCGAGGTTAATTCTTAAAGGCAATGATAAACCCAGAACTTTCCCGGGTAGTGGTGATCGCCCAAGACAATCATTAGGAGATGATGATCGAATGCGTCAATCTCTTAAAGAGAAGATGAATAAGGAATATTCATTCAAAAGAAAAAGTGTGGCCAAAATTTTTTGGCAATCACTCAAGGCTGGTTTGGAGTTGCCAGAATGTAAAAGACCTGAAGAGTCAGGATGAACTGATAACCCAAATTACTGTACATATCATCGGGTAGTTAGCCACCCTATAGAAGATTGCTATATATTCAAGGACTGGCTAGAAAGAAAATACAGGAGAGGTGAATTCACGTTATCCAATAGTATTCTTATTCACCCAAAGAAAGAATTTGCAATGGTGATTACGTCCTCTTCTGTGTCCTTGCAGAAAGATAAATCAAAAGAAAAGACAGTTGAGAATGACAAATAAGAGACTGCGGTCTCAAAGAAAACTATGAAGATGCTGAAGCAATTAAAAGGTTTTCCGGGAGTCAGATGGAAATCTCCATTTGAACCTGTGCTGGAACCGAAAGTAGAATCTACATCAATAGGTTCTGCTCTTCAGAAGTAGTCCAGGATGTTTGGTGTTCCTCGCCCTGAGAAATAATCTATTCAATGTTGGCCAAAAACTCCTAAAAGGCCAGCCAAACAAAAGAAGATAAAGAAGAAATCTACCACTCAAAGGATTATTAATAATCTAGAAGAATATCAATAACCAGCAAGACAACTAGTTAAGCTTACTGATTTTATGTCAGGACTCCAAATCATTGAAACAAATGATGAAGGAGATGATGACGAAGAATCTCTTTCTGGAGAAGTCTGTCGAGTTATCTCGATGTCCTTCGATACTTCCCAACGAAATTCATTCCTTCAAGAAAATCCAAGAAGGAGAACCACCAATGATGTAGCATTCAAGCATTGCCTGATGGTGAAACAAATAGAAGATAACTCGGAAGAAGACTTATGCTTTCCGGAGGAAGATGAATCAGAGTCTTCAATATCACCATTGATGAAGGGCATAAAATTGGGAAGTGATTCTGAAGGCTCCATTCGATCCTCAGGCATAAATAGTGGTTCTGAAGAGGAGACTTCTTCAAAAAAATTTGAGCCAGATATAGCAGCCCCAGTACAGCTAAGTAGTGGCAAGGTGCTGTCGTCATCACAGAAGAAAGGAACGCCAAGTAAAGGCAATGATAAGAACATATAAGTCAATGAAAATATCATTCCCAAAGATCCAAAGAAGAAGTCTAACATGGATAAAGGAATCGATTACAATATCTTATCACACTTGAGGAAGATCCCTGCACAATTGAGTATGTATGAGGCCCTCTTGATGTCGCAGGATCTTCGTGAAACCTTAATTCAGGCTCTTAAGAATCCGGAGAAATATGAAGCGTACTTCGCCAAGCAGTGTATGACTAAAGTATTATAATATCAAGACCTTCTGATGATCACCTTCTCTGAGGAAGATCTTATGCTCGGGACATCGGAACACAATTGCCCGCTATATGTCTCTATGGAGAGCGATGGTGTCACAATCAATCAAATTTTAATTGATCTAGGTTCATCCGTTAATCTCATGAGTCTGAAAGCATTGAGAGGATTGTCCTTTGATGTTCAACATCTAGGACAGGACAAATTGATGATCCACGGCTTCAAATGAAAAAGGGCAAAAGATGTTCAGGTCTTTTACCTTGCCACTAAGATTCAGAGAACTTCACACAGAAGCTAAATTCCATGTCATTGATGCTGACACCTCATTCAGGGCCTTGTTGGGGCGCCCATGTTACATGAGTACGGAATGATCCCGTCTACTTTACACCAATGCATGAAATACATAAGAGACTAAGAAGAACATATAATTTCTTGCAACCTTCAACCATTTGTAGTTCATGAAGCTAAAATCTATGAATATGTGAAATACTATTTGTTGAAGGTGACCAAGTCTCAAAAATCCAAAGCTTCTACCTCAAAGGCTACAAAACAACACAAAAAAGTGAAGAAGGAAAAATGAAGAATGAAGGCGATGTCGACTCTTCCTAAAGTAGCTAGCGCATCACATAAGTTGAAAAGGCTAGTCCCTCATCTAGACAGTGACATAGAAGAAGAAGATGATGATCCTTCTGTTAGACCCAAGGGAGTAAACAAATCTCTGGTGAAAGGAAAGAAAATTATGGAATACTCAGATTCTGAGTATGATTCTGAACCTACTTATGAAAGTGAAGTTCATTGTATCTCTTCAAGAAGGACAATATACCTGTTGATATCAGAGGAATCATTGGTGATCATGTCTGTCCCTTTTGAACACTTCAAAGAAATCACTCTATGTGAAGCTCACATTGTTGAAGAGTTATAGACTTTCTATGCGCCTCCTTTGCCTGGAAGTAATGAACACAAAATTTTATTTTACAAGTCTGAGGAGTGCTATCATCAGGATTCTGATTGGCTCGTGCAATTTGATAAATCTGATGATATGATTCTTACAAGAATGTCAAAATATTATCCTCGAAAGATTCGCAAGATGATGCACAAATTGGGAGTTGATATTGGAACAGACAAATGGCAAGCCCGCTTCTTTGATACTCTCTGGGGTCTAAAAAATTCGTAGACCTCGCAAAAGTGTGATAATAATATATCTAAAGGTCTTGGATACATCTTATGTAAACACCGTCAAAGAAAAACCTGTTATGCGGTAACAGAAGAAAAGATTGACACTGAAATTGAAAATGAAGATGATCTTTATGAGGTTTACCTGGCCAACGATGAGGAGGTAGAAGCCAAGCCAGCACTTGAAGAGCTTGAAGATAGTAGGCAATCAACTACCATGTATGAGTTAAAGGAAATCAACTTGGGAATAGAGGATGATCCTCGCCCAACTTTCATCAGTGCCCTTCTGCCTGATGAAAAGGTTGAAGAAATGAAAGCTCTACTATGTGAATTCAGGGATTACTTTGCTTGGACATGCTCCAAAATGCAAGGCTTATCCCCTGATGTGGCAGTTCACAAACCATCTATCAAGGTAGATGCAACACTTGTTAAGCAAGCTCCTAGGCGAATGAGATTGGAGATTGAAGAATAGATAATTGCAGAAGCTAAGAAGCTGATCGAAGCAGACTTTGGATAGCCAACATTATTCTAGTGAAAAAGAAGAATGGTCAAATCCATATCTGCATTGATTTTCAAGATCTGAATAAAGCATGCCCAAAAGATGATTTTTTGCTTCCAATATCAGAACTACTGGTAAACAATACTTTCAACTACGACATATTCTCATTTATGGATAGATCATTGGGATACAATCAAATCAAGATGGCTCCTAAAGATGAGAAACACACATCATTTAGGACGCCAATTTGTATATACTGCTATACAGTCATGCCCTTTGGATTGAAGAATGCTGGAGCTACATATCAGAGGGCCATGACACGCATCTTTGACGAGTTGATTCATCAGAAAGTAGAATGCTACGTGGATGATCTCGTTATCAAGAGCATAGATTGAAGAGATCATTTTAGTGACCCGAGGATGGTCTTCAAAATAATTAGACAGTACGATCTCAAGATGAACCCTCTCAAATGTGCATTTAGGGTTTCTTCTGGAAAGTTCCTTGGCTATGTGATACGGCATAGAGGAATTGAGATCGACCCTAATAAAATCAAAGCGATATTTAATATGCCACCACCGAAGAATCTTCGTCAGCTTTGTTCCTTGCAGGGACATTTGGCATTCATCCGCTGCTTCAAATCAAATATGTCAGGTAGGTGTCAACCATTTGCTAAATTGATGAATAAGAATGCACCATTTAAGTGGGACGACGAGTGCCAAGAAGCGTTCAATAGCATCAAAATATATCTATCGAATCCACCAATTCTTGCATCACCAATCTCGAGAAAGCCTCTCATTTTGTATACAGCTGCATTAGAAGAATCCATCGAAGCATTGCTTGCACAGTATAATAAAGAGGGCAAGGAAAATGCATTGTACCATATCAGTCGAAGATTGATAGGAGTTGAGGCAAAGTACTTTCCGATCGAGAAGCACTGTCTTGTGATTTATCTTCGTCGCCTAGAAGCTTCGACATTACATGTTGTCACATAAGATAACACTCATATCAAAGATCGATCCACTGAAGTTCCTGATGACTAAACCAGCATTGACATGTCATTTGGCATGATGGGCAGTACTCCTATTACAGTTCGATATCACATATGTATCTCAAAAGCTGTTAAAAGAAAAATACTAGCAGATTTTCTCGCTGCGCATCCTATCTCAATATATTCAACAGTCAATGATGATTTACCCGAAGAACATATCTTGCTAATCCACATAAGAGAGGAGTTGCAGATCTGGAAAATGTATTTCGATGGTGCATCATCTATTAAGCCTGCTCAGCCCCCAAATCTACCAAAAGTAAGAGCTGGTGTCGGCCTCATCTTCATAACAACGGAGGGTGGCATAATGAGATGTTCATACAGGCTGACTGAGCCAAGAACCAATAATGAAGCTGACTACGAGGCATTGGTGGCAGGTCTTGAAGAAGCTGTTATTATCAGCATTCAAAATCTAAGAATCTTTGGAGACTCTCAATTGGTAATCAACCAAGTGTTGGGTCTCTATAAGATTAACAAGCTTGAATTGGCGTACTGCCATAAGTGAGTGCTTGAGCTCATGAAGCAAATTCCAAACATTAAACTAGCTTGAGTTTCTTGATTAAAGAGTAATAAAGCAGATTGTCTGGCCAAGCCAAAAGAGATGGAGAACACGGACGACGATGATGTGTTGAATGAAGTGTCCACTCGTCTAGTTCTGCAACCAGTAAATCCATATTTCTCACAGGTAGAGGGGAAATCAAACTCAACCCAGCAAGAAACAATTCAAATTGCTCCTCACTCTCCTAAAGAATGATAAGTACAAGAGACAGAAAAACTCAAAAGTACTGTAAGAAAATCAGCGAAGCTTTCATAATAGAAGAGCTAGATGATTTGAGACAACCCTTCATCGATTATTTTAAGGAAAGCAAATTACCGAGCGATAAATCACTAGCCACGCAAATTACAAAAAGAATTTTACGATATGCTTATGTCAATGACACATTGTACCGTAGATCCTTTAAGCAAATGTGATTGCGATGCTTAGGGATCGATGAAGCCAATAGAGTAATGTCTGAAATTCATGAAGGACTCTGTGGCGTGTACTAGTCAGGTCCTAAAATGGTAACAAAAATTAAGATGATGTGATACTATTGACCTTCAATGGTGAAAGATTACTTAAATCATGCTAGAAAATATCACGAATGCCAAGTCCACGGGGATCTCATTCATCAACCTCTGAATCCTCTACGCCCAACAATAGCGTCCTAACCGTTTGAAAGTTGGGGCACAAATATAATTGGACCGATTGATTCTCCATCATTAACATGGCATCGATTCATTCTATCAGCTATTGACTACTTCTCCAAGTGGGCCGAGGCCGCTCCATTTAAGGAAGTCTGCTAATCGAGTCATTGACTTCTTCACCAATAATATTGTCTATAGATTTGGGGTGCCACGATGAATTATTTCAGACAACGGTCCAGCTTTCAAGAGTACGAAGATATACATATTAGCTAATCGGCACAAAATCGATTGGCGATACTCATCAATCTACAATCTAAGGGCCAATGGTTTAGTAGAGGCTTTCAATAAGACATTAGTAAAGCTACTCAAAAAGATTCTCATGAAGAATAAAAGAGAATGGCACGCACTAAAATAATGGAAGTACTCTGGGCATACAAAATAACTTATAAAACACCAACCAAAGCCATTCCTTATGCTCTAACGTTTGGAGTTGAGGCTGTTCTGCCACTAGAAGTTGAGCTGCCATCACTTCGAGTAGCTGTTTAGTTCAATCTTACTCAAGATGAGAACACTCGCATGCGAATAGAAGAGTTGGATGCGCTTGATGGAGTTAGACTCCAAGCTTAATAAAGTTTAGAAATTTATCGAGCAAGGATGCCCAAGCATTCAATAGTTCAGTACATCCTCGAACATTCCAGAAAGGTGAATTGGTTCTGGTGCTGAGAAGGCCAATCATCCCTCATCGCAAGATCGGTGGTAAATTTGAAGCTAATTGGGAAGGTCCTTACGTCATAGAGAAGGTGTACGAAGGAGGAGCCTACCAACTTATTGACAAGAATGTTCAACGACCGATGCCACCAATCAATGGTTGATATCTCAAGAAATACAACAACTGACTATGGATAAGTATTTAAATACTTAAATGAATCTTGCACTAGTAAGGCTTTCAAATACATATGTAATATCACTTGAAGATTCTCTCGTAAAATGAGAACTCATTTTTAAGTTACTGCGAAAGCCTCCCCTATTAGACAAGGGGCATTTTTATATATTTAGCTAAGTTGATATCGTGCTTCAAGCCGAGATCCTTAGATAAATATATGTATAATAATCAGAACGAGCTCCATTTATTTATATTAAAGAAATTCAAACTCTGTAACACATTTCTGAACTAGTCTATAATCCCCTTGTTAGATAGGGAGCATTTTTTAGTTTTTATAAATCAAAATTGTTCAATCATTCCCTGTGAAATAGGAGAGCTTCTTGCACATGCATTTAGGTTGACATCGAGCTTTATGCTGAGATCCCTAAATATATCTATAACTATTATTATTAAAATTCTAGGTCTTACATGAATAAAAAGAATATACTTCAATGCATGAAAGTATAATCCTAAATGTTAAAAGTTTCCCTCCAAGATTCGACAAATGTCGAAGATCAAGTCAGAAGAACTCTTAATTTTGGAAGCTTCAATAAAGCATCAACCTCTATATCTTCAAGTCTAGAACATGGATGGGTTCTAAAGGTCAGACTCAACAAGCCCACAGGTGACTGAGTTGTTGATGCTCTCCTCACGCAACAAGCCGTAAGAAAAGGCCACAGTGAAAGAGCCCTCGTTCGTCAGTCTAATGACAAGACCTCCAAGCCATCATAGCTTAAGTAAAAAAAAAACTCGAGTGGGTTTTAAAGGTCGGACTCAATAAGCCCACAAATGGCCAAGTTGTTGACGCTCTCCTCACTCAATAAGCCGCAAGAAAAGGCCGCAGTGAAAGAGCCCCTGCTCGTCAGTCCTATGATGATAGTTGTTCAATATTAAACCAGATCCAGCTTAGTGACTACAAGCAATCAAAATCCAAGAGATCTTTCCGCTCAATCGATGGACCAAGACAATCTGAGGAAACTTTCAATTCAGAGCTGTCTCAAATCAATTTATATATTGCCTACAAGGTGATATTCTAATCTCTTTTCAAATGATCTGATCAAGCACAAAGCACAAATCAAAGCCAATTCCCTCATCAAGTCCGCAAAAGCAGAAAGCACAGGACCAAGGAAGCGATTCCATAGTTCACACAAAAGAAATGGCCGAACTAAAGGAATTTCATGATTATTCAGTATGTTAAAGCACACAGTGCTAGACTGATAACTCAACATTGACCTAATATGAGCAAAGCGTCAACTATATGCCCCTTCAACGAGGTCAAAGCAAAGAAGCACATGACTTGTATGCATATACACTTCCTAACAAGTCAATATAGACAAATCAGGTCAATCCTTCATCAAGTCCGTCAAGCTTAAAGCTAGGGCAGAAGTAATTTCAAATCTCAAAGTAAACAAATTAATTCCTCCATCAAACCTGATCAAGCATGAAGCTAGGGTCAGAGGAAATTCAAGTTTACAATAACACAAGAGAAAGAGGTCTTCAGCAAGCCCATCGAAGTAGATAGTAGATGGAGAAAAGCCCTTATCCAGTTGACAAGTCGATCCTGACAAATCGGTCAATCCCATCATCTAGCATGTCCAAAATAAAGCTTCATATTATTAACAACTCTTGTTAAAGCTTCAAAAGTCACCGAAATCGAAGCTGAAATGATCCAAGATATGTGACCTGCCCAAAGGGTCAACCAGTTTTCAACAAAAATGACTCGCTCTATGTGCGAATCATATTTGTTGGGGGCATTTGTTGACCTCCATGCATGCACCATAAGTCAAGTCGAGCTCTCAAGATGAATTCGACGAGCTTTAGCACATAAATCGGAGCTAAAGTACACTCGACAGCATTGAAAATTAGTCAAAATGATCTCTGAATGATGAACGGACACTGCCATCACGTCCAGAATGTTGAAATTGATTAAAATATGCATCTTGCATTATTCGGTCCAACATCAAGGGAGAGTCGCCGATATCCGATACGCATATCGCTCGGAAGCGCGACTGCCCAAACAACCACCGTTCATAAAATGGATCGCTTCGTTAGTGTTGAAACATCAAAGCCTATTAAATAAGACTGTCTGCGCTCAATTCGGATGAGTGTGGGAAAATATTGAGCGAGCGGAAGCAATGACGTGCAAATTTGAACTGAAATTGACTCCAATTTGATGCTGATCTCAACCAAACGGCCTCTGATCATGAAACGGACTATGCCGTTGCATCCGGAAAATCAAAGTAACCTAAAATCTATATATATATTGTCAATGTGATGAGGTCAGAGTGAAAATTCAAATTAAGGCAAATAAAATAATAAAAAATACAAATCCTATAAATACATCTCCTAAAACCCTAAACCTTAACTTTTTTTCATTTCCCCTTGTTCTCCCGCAGCCGAAGCCCTCGCGTCTCCCTTTCACAGTCTCCCTTTCGTGATTTCTCGTACGTCTCTACTCCTCCTCCCGTCTTTTCCGCCTTCCCCCCAATCCTTCGACATTCACTTTCAACTTTATGAGTCGTGCACAAACTGCTGCCGGCGAACCTGCCAGAGCTCTCCTTCTTTACAACCGCATGATATCTTCCAACGTATCCCCCGACAAGTTGACTTTTCCCTTTGTCATACGTTCATGCGGTGCCTGCTTGGATGTAGTGAAGGGTAAGGAGGCTCATGCCTTCGCCATTAAGACCAGATTTTGGCGCGATCCTTTCCTTCTGAACACGCTGATAAGCCTCCACTTCTCCTGTGGAAATGCAGCTGATGGGCTCCAGGTGTTTGAGAAAATGCACGTGAAGAGCATGATGACCTGGACCATGCTGATCTTAGGGCACCTCACATGCTGCGATCTCACAGCTACGCGAGCCGCATTCAATGTCATGCCAGAACGGAACGTGATGAGTTAGACCGTCATGATCAGCAGTTGTGCAAGAAATGGACAGCCTGAGGAGGCGTATGCTCTATTCTTGAGAATGTTGAAGGAGAACTAGAAACCAAATTATTACAGGTTAGTCGCTTCGCTGATCGCTTGCTCAGACCTGGGGAGTTTGAGTTTAGTTTAATGGGTCTATGACTTCGCCTGTAATAATGGAATGGTCGAGAGAGGTTTCCATATTGGCACCGCCTTGATAGACATTTATGGCAACTGTGGGAGCATTGGTGAAGCTCTCAAGGTGTTTGAACAAATGCCTATGAGAAGCATAGCTACTTGGAATTTGATGATTACGAGTTTGGGCGTGCATGGGCATGGAAATGAAGCAGTTGAGCTTTTTAGAGAGATGCAGAAGAAGAATTTAATGCCGGATGGGATTACTTTTGGTGGGCTTCTCTGTGCTTGTGTGAGGAGTGGAATGGTTGAGGAGGGATTAAAATTTTACAAGATCATGAAGGAAGACTACAAGATCGAACTAGAATCTAAGCACTACAAGTGTTTAGTTGAGTTTCTGAATAGTGTTTCGACTCAGGGGAAACCTGTTGAGCTTTTTCTAAATTAAGCACTAGTGCTCAGCACCACATGCTAGTGAAGCTTGCAAAGCTTGTGGAGGATGCCAAGGACAAGATCACAAAGCTTTTGGAGGAGTTTGAGAGCGGAGGTGATTTGGGAGAGGCTTGCCAATATATCCGTGACCTTGAGATTACACTGACAGGGAGACTTACACAGCTTGACATAAAATCATCATAATATAAAATTATTATTTAAACTAATATTGCAAGTGTATAAGTACTCATACGCCTTGATAGTGAAATCTATTTCATCGGCATTAGACTCATACATGCCTTCTTGAAGGTGACATTTAGCCATGTTTTATACCACTCATACACGCCTTTTAGTGGTGCAACATACCAAGTAGCCAACTGGATGACGCCGGATGCCAAACTTCACACCGACAATGGACCTGATAAATGATAAGAACTATGTTATGATATAAAATTATTATTTGAACTAACAGTAGGTGTATGTGCACTGCATACAATTTTCTGCTGGTGAAATCTATTTTAACATGCATCTGAGCCTCTCTTCAGGTGAAGGTGATTCAGCCGTGATTTATCACTCACACGCTTTGCCATCAATACCATATAGTACCTCATATGACGATCAGATGCCAAATTTTTACATACATGATTAATAAACTGCTTAGTAAAAATTTAACAATAAAACTAAAATTAATGTTTTAAGTTGACATTGCAAATATATAGGTAGGTGTACACTGCCTAATATACCCAAAGTAACCCCCTATACGGGGACGATGCTGAGATGCTGCCAAATTTTTTACACTGACATGATTAATAAACTGCTTAGTAAAAATTTAACAATAAAACTAAAATTAATGTTTTAAGTTGACATTGCAAATATATAGGTAGGTGTACACGCCTTTTTTTTAGCGTGGCAGAGAAATATGCATTCACACACGTACTTCAGAGACCCATACATATCTTTCTTGACATGGTGGGATGACGCATTCGACCATGGTGTTTACACCACCCATATATGCATTTCTTGGCATGGTATATACCCAAATCGTATATTATAGGGGACAATGCCAGATAGTCGAAATCTTGTCAAAATTTTATCTAAAAATTTATACTTGCAATAAAATTCAGTTAAAATAAGTAATATTATACAAATCCCTTAAGTTTAAATTAAAGTTGAATCAAATACACCCGCATGGGCCCCCGACACTATGCTGAATGCTTAAATTCAAGTGTTTGAGGATGTTGCGCGGGTTGCTTCCTGGTTGGATTTTAGGACCGGGTCCAGGTTAACAAAACCTAAAAATCAAATGATGTTTGTTGACCTCCATATGTGTGTCATAAGTCCAGCCTACAAATCGAATTGATGGACCGAGGTGATAATCGCGCATCGGGCTCAAAATGACGACGCCAAAAATGGTAAAACGACCTCCAATCGGTGAACGGTCATAGTGTTTAGAATATCAAAATTGATTAGAATATAAATATTGCAAAATCTAACGAAGAATTGAAAGCGCCGATATCAAAGTGTCAATATCGAAGTCGAAGCTGCAACGATATCCGAACAACCTTCGTTCATGAAATTGATCATGTCATTAGACTTGAAACATCGAAAACTATTAAATGAGACCATCCGCACTCAAACGACGGTATGTAAAATGTCGAATGACAAAGAAGAGCTCAAATCGGTTGAAATATCGCGACGCCGCCAAAATCAACCCAAATGACCTCGATCGACGGACTTCACCATCATGTTCAACGCGTCGGGCCGGATATAAATATTGCATAACTTAATGATCAACCGATTGCTCGAAGTCGCCAACATGCTTTACGATATGTCGTGAGGAGACTAACGTAAGCCAAACGACCCCGTTTGCAAAATTGATTGTGCCGTTAGCTTCAAAACGTCGAAATCTATCAAATGAGACTGTCCGCGCTCAATTCAGATGAGTCTGTGCAAATATCGAATGATTTGAAATGACAACGCGTAAATCAAGGCTGAAACGCACTGGACGTCACCAAAATCAACTCAAATGACCTTCGATTGATGAACGGACATCATCAGATTCGTAACGCCTAAAACTAGTCAAAATATAAATATTGTATGACACGATCCACCGACAAGATTCCGCTAAAATCGATAAAAGCAATGGGATTTTGAAAAATCACTGATTTACTCAACCAAAATACATCCCATCGCTAAAATGAAAACAATTCCGTCAATATTAATAACAAATTGATATATATATATATAATGTATATATATATATAATGTATATATATATGTATATATATATATATATATGTATATATATAATCACGTCGGCGTAAAACTCAATTTAAAGACGATTACTTAATTTAAAAATTGTTTAAAATATCTAAATTACTCTCATCATGCTCAACCATTCCCCTCTATTTTCAATTTATTTGATTCAAAAAAAAATTGCTCACTTTTTTTCGGTTCTCCCACATCTTTTCTTTCTTTTCTTTATGCCAACTTCTCAAAAAAAATAAAAATAAAAATAAAAATTGAAAACTCTCCCTTGCATTTCCTCTCTCGTTGGAAACGCTCTGCACAGGTAAATTTTTTTCTCTCCGCTCTCAATTTTTGGCCATCCCACCGCATTCCGGCGCGTCCCACCTCCGACCCGCTGTGCCGCGCCTCCCGCGGCCCGTGAAACAACACCCGCCGCTTCGAGCTTCCGCGGCCCGCTGTCGTCCCGTGAGCCGCTTCCGTGGCCCGCTGCCGTCCCACGACCCGCTCCGCTGACCGGAACCCACTGCCCGCGCCGGCACGAGTCCGCCGTTCCCCCCTGTGCTGCACCCGCTTCCGCCGCAAGCGCAAGCCCGCCGCCGTCCCGCAAAACCGCTCCGCAGCCCGCTTCTGCAGCGCATCCCACTCCGGCCCGCTCCGCACCGGCCCACACGTGCCCCCGCTCCGCGCAACCCGCTTCCGCTGCACTCGTGCGTCTCGCGTCCGGCCCGGTCCAACCCACTCCGCCAGTCCGCCTTCCGACCCGCTTCGCAGCGCACACTCCAGCCCGCCTCATTCTTATGGCCCGGCCCGCTCCGCCAGCTCGCCTTCCGACCCGCTCCGCAGCGCACACTCCAGCCCGCCTCCTGCTTACAGCCCGTTCTGAATCCGTCCAGCCCGCCGGCCCAGCATGCACGGCCCGTTCCACTGCAAGCGTCCCGCCGACTCCGCTGCAAATTCTGACCCGTCATGTGAACCACAGCCCATTCCATCTTTCAAACTCGCAGCCCGCAGCCTCCTCATTTTAACCTTCCATTTACTTAGAACCGGAGAATAATTGTCGAGAGAATTCTTCCAGTTCCGATCGACTCCTCGCTTTTCCCATTTTCGCTTCACCGAAACCAGGGAAGAGTATTTAATTTCGATTTTGGCCACACTCATCAAGCCTTCCAATTTTCACTTCCGAAACCGGGAAAAAGCCTTCAAGATAATTCTTCTTTCAATTTTCGACGTGATTCCTCGTGATAACCCACCCAATTTTAACAATCGGAAGAATATCATCAAAAGAAATTTACTTTCAATTTTCTACTCATTCTAGATAACGTCAATTTTGCTTCGCTCAAATTGGGGAAGAATATCAAGAGGAATTCTTTTTCGATTCGATCGCACTCCTCGCTTACACTCCCAATGATACCCAACCTTGTTCCTCGCAAGCATCGAACGAAAAAAATCGCGCCGTAAACGTGAGATGAATGTGAATATATATGTATATATATATGCTGTTCTTTTCAGGTTTGAAGGCATCATGTTTCAAGAGGGCTGACGAGAAATGCATGCGAAGACACCGCCGACGCCAGAGGCGCATCGTAAGCAAACACCCGTAGATGTCGCCCCTGATGAAATGTCAAAATTTTGTCTAATTTCTAGACAGAAAAGGGGTGAATATATATTGATTGTATGTCTTCTTTCGACTTTGGGGCTCGTCGGCTCAAGAGGTGACGAGATGAAAATCATGGTGCAAGACACCACTCATATGCTCATGAAGAAAGCCAAACACTCCTCAGCGGATAAAGGTTGCCAAAATTACATCAAATCTTTTGACTTAGGAAAAATGAAAGAGTGAAATGAACTAACTTAAGAGCTCTAAGTTTGAAGGCCTCATCATGCTCAAGAGGGCGCGACGAGATGAAAACTCACCTGCAGATAAAGATACGCTACATTTCAAGAAGGCATACCAGAGTTCCAAAATACCCGATGCACTCTACGAGGGGACGACGAGGTTGAAATTTAGACTAAAGTTTAGGACTTAAACAAATTCAAATGGAAATTACCTAAATTTAAGTCAAACAAAAGGATATATGATAAATATGAAGATAAATGTTAAATCAAAGAAAAATAGGTGGAGCCTTTAAAGAAAATTTCGGAAAGAATGAAACACTAATTTAAAATGCAAGTAAAATTTGGGGAGGCTAATATTAAACTCACAAACTCTTATAGTGATTCTCTATAGCTTAAATTGAAGTAACGAGTGAGTTCTCTTTTCTTGTAAATTCCTCAAAATTAAATAAGCTTTAATCAAAATTTAGGGAGACAAATACCAAACTCATAACAAACTTGCAATAAACTTAAAGTCTAAGGATGAATCCAAATTGGGTTTAATAACTCTTATACGAATATGGAGGTGATTACTATGCTAGCAAATAAGCATGAGTAAGGATAAAGCAACAAACACTGAAATCGACATAACCTATCAAAAGTGATGTAAATTGAACATAATCAAGTCGGGAGAATTACTAAAACTCAACAAGTAAACACAGTGCAAGTAATATTTTAAACTACAATCAAAATCAAAATGTCTTCTTCACCACCGAATCTGCAACTCTTTGTACAAGCAGACAAAATGTGACACTAAATCTAATTCTACAAAAATCATAGGGCTTCCTTTAATCAAAAATTGAGAGATTTCATTCTAATTATGAATTTTAAAATCAACGAAATCACTAATTAAGTGAAATTATCTAAGGCTATAAATACCTGCATGTGCTCGGACATAGAGATTTCAAGTGCAAATTTTAATGTCTGAAAAGGCTGCCCAGACTAAACTAAAATAAAAAAAAATAATCTGAAATCAATCTCATAATTCAAACATAAAATTACTATACACCCACATGGGCCTCGACATTGCGCTGAATGCTTAAATTCAAGTGTCTGAGGATGCCGTAGTTGCTTCCCGCTTAGTCGACGTCCCTTAACAAAACCTAAAACAATAATAAGAGTTTTAAATCGAAAATATCTAAGAAACTGATTTTGTGTAGATCTAATCCTCTCAAGCCAAATAGAGTCGGTGATCTAAAACACTTAAAATATTCTAATTAATCAATTTTTAAGTAGCAATCTGAAACTACTTAAATGGAATTCTATCATTAAAAGCTTAAATTAAAATTCAATCCATCCACCTTCCGCAACTATTTTTCAAGGGTGACAAATTAAGAAAACTCTAGCTCACAAAAGAGCTAATGTCAAATAAAGTGTTATACTATGTTCAATCTCAATCAATCTACGCGTGCTGTCCTGATTACGCGGCGTAAGAAGCTCCTGATGAAATTACCGAGTCCTCTGATCGAGTGGTTTGGCTAGTAAGGCTCCATTATATTATTTATCACGACAGCTGAGATGCTCAATGGCTTTGCCTTTGAGGTGAATCATGGTATACTTGAGGCAAACAACCCTTTGTCAACTAAGACTTAAGCTTGTCTGACAAACACCACCCAAGGATTTCTTGGACGACGTAAACCCATGTGTTGTAAGGATCCTTCGTCAGTTCAATCTACCTCCTCGATTAAATAGACTAGGGACCAATGCCGGATGACGGAATCCAGATCGCACGCCATCATTCCACTAACCATCCAGCTTTAAGTGAAATGATAAATTTCATTAATCTTAAATTCTAAAACTCTACACTACTACTATGCATTGTTATCTAACAACTAGCCTTAATCAAAAATTCTCTCTCATTTATTGAGAGGAGTAATTAACTATAGGGGATTGCGCCTATATGAAACCTGAAACTAGATCTAAAGTCCTCACAAAATGAGGGTGAAATCTCTGGGTAGTGACTTATCTATTATTCCATCTGCCTTCTGAAAATTACACCGACACATTTAAACCATATTCTTTTTAAATTCAATATTTATCGAGAGATCGGTGATGAATTTTCGGAGCCCACAATGTTATTATAATATCTTCAATAAAACATCGAGAATTATATTATATGATACAGATCGATCCTATTATTAAATTAATAGAGTCGACAGGATCTGAAATATCGAAACAATAAACCGCTCCGATGATTGTCGTATTAAATGAAAATTTTAACTGGAGGGGATAATTTCATCAAAAAATGATTACAATTTTAAAGCAAATTAACTTAGATTGAACATCAATCTAAATGCAAGATTTAAAATAGCTTTGAGCTATAAATGTCTAAATAAAATTCAATCTAAAAACTTAAAGCCAAAAATTTAACTCGCCTTTCGCAATTGTTTATCGGATGTGATAAATTAAGAAAACTCTAGCTCACAAAGGCACCAAAGTCAAATCAAGTACACAATTATGTTTACTCTAAAATAATCTCATATCAGCAAAGATGTGACCCATGTCATTTGATCCGTGATTTGGTAAGAGCTCCACACACATGATGCGCATTTACTAGTCCTCCGAGGTTTGTCGCTAAATGACACCATTATATTACGGTCACTATACCATATACTTAAATGCTCGCCTGTATATTTGATTGGGCAAAAAATCTATTTGTAGACTTAAGCTTGTCCTTACAAACACTACCCGGTCTACAAGAATTGACGACGAACCCATGTGTTGCCGATAAGGATCCTTCTATCATATTGGGTCAATACCTCATCGACTAAGTAGACTGGAACAAATATGAAACCATGGGATCTAGATCGGGTGCATCATCGTTCCCCCAACCATCCGCTTTAAATTAAATATAATGAATTTCATAAACCTAAATTTCAAAACTCCACATGATGCTATTATACGCTACACATTAAGCAACCTAATGACTAGCTTTAATCGAAAGTTCTCTCTCAGCACTGAGAGGGTAATTAACTATAGGTGCTTGCGCCTATAGGAAACCTGGAACTAGATCTAAAGTCCTCACAAAATGAGGGCGAAATCTCAGGGTAGTGTCTTATCTACTATTACATCTGCCTTTTGAAAATTACACTGACACTTTAATTCATACTCTTTTCATCGAGAGGTCGGTGGCGAATTTTCAGAGCTCACATTAATGATCAAAAGTTCATAAGTAACTTTGAGATTCACAGAATATATGTTTATTTTTTTTTAATCATTTTTTTTTCTTTTAACGTCATAGCATAACTTGAAAACCAAACAAAATAATATAAGGGATGAATATCATATTTAGACATAATATTTTTTTAGTAAATATAATATTTTGATTTATTTTCCAACATGCAACAAAATATACTGTAGAACAATAAAAATCAGTGCTTGTATTGACTATTAAAAGCATAAATTACTACTGTAAAATCCAAAGAGGTTGACAGGCCATTTTGTTTGTAAAACTAAGGACTACTATTAGGTCAAGTATATATTTATTAGAAAAATACTTTTGGCTGCCTCATGAAGCTTCATTATTAATTTTTAGATAAGAATCACTTTTTTTAAAGGAGTAAAAATTAGAGATTATTTTAAAAAAGAAAGTCTAATGATAATTATTTATTTAAAAAAATATAATAGTAGAATGTCCACAAACGACGACTTAATGCATTTCCACGTTGACGGACGACTGGTCATTTTTTTATTTTTTTTATTTTGTTTTTTTTGGTTTGTAGAGAGAGAGGGGGGGGAGAGAGAGAGAGAAAGAGAGAGAGAGAGAGAGAGAGAGAAAGAGAGAGAGAGAGGGAGATTAATTTTTTTAAATAATATAATTATTTAAAGTATATAATTTAAAAATATTTTTATAAAATATTTAATAACTAAATATTTATATATTTAATTATTAATTTTTTTATTTATATATAATTAAATATATAATTTAAAAATATTTTTAATTATATATATAAATTTATAAATTTATTTAATATTTTTTTATTAATTAATAAAATTTTGTATAATATATAATTTTTATTAATTTTTGTTAATATATAATATAAAAATATTTAAAATATATAAATAAATAAATAAAGAAAAGAATAAATTATATAAATATTTTATAAACTATATAAATAAAGTAATTATATACATATATATATTTATAAATTTATTTAGTTATTTATATATTTAAATTATATAAATATTTTAAGTTATATAAATAATTTAAAATAATTAAAATATATAAATAAATAAATAGTTATATATATATATATATATATATATATATATATATATATATATATATAAATATAAAACTAGTTATTTATTTATTTAAAAATATTTATTCTTTAAAATATATAATTAGTTAAATAAATAAATAAATAATTGTAAATTATATAAATATTTAGTTATTTATATATTTATAAAATATTTAGTTATATATATATATATATATATATATATATATATATATATATATATATATATATATATATATATATATATATTCATTTCTTTTATTTATTTATTAAAAAATTATTTATTTATTTTTTATATTTTTATATTTTATATTTTTGTTATTATTATTAATATATATATATATATATATATATATATATATATATATATTTATATATATAATAAAAATATTTTTAAAATTATTTATATAACTTAAAAATATTTATATAATTTAAACATATAAATAACTAAATAAATTTATAAATATAAATATATATATAATTACTTTATTTATATAGTTTATAAAATATTTATATAATTTATTCTTTCTTTATTTATTTATTTATATATTTTAAAATTTTATATTATATATTAACAAAATTAATAAAAAAAATATATATTATACATAATTATATTAATTAATAAAAAATATTAAATAAATTTATAAATTTATATATATAATTAAAAATATTTTTAAATTATATATTTAATTATATATATAAATAAAAAATTAATAACTAAATATATAAATATTTAATTATTAAATATTTTATAAAAAATATTTTTAAATTATATACTTTAAATAATTATATTATTTAAAAAATTAATAAAAATAAAACCTCCTCTCTCTCTCTCTCTCTGTCTCTCTCTCTCTCTCTCTCTCTCTCTCTCTCTCGTACAATAAAAAACAAAAAATAAATAAATAAGAGTGTCCGTCACATGATGACCGGCGCGGACATAATAGTCTGTTGACGGACGACCTTTATTTTACTAATTATATTTTTCATAAAATAACTAATTATCATTAAGACGCTATTTTAAAAATAATCCCTAAAAATTATGCATATTTATGCTAATTAGTCTAGTTGATAAAAATATTGAAAGTTAATGTTAAAATCTTGAATTTAAATTTTATCTTACATACTTGAATGAGTGAAAATAAAAAATAAAAAATAAAAATAAAATTAAAACTATGCATCCTAAGGAAATGTTGTTTACTTTTTCAATCATATAAAAAAAAGCTGAAATATAAAATGCACCGGCCAACACTAATTAAGGATAGGGATTCGAAATGTTCAAAAGGAACCTAAGTTGCATCGACCTGAATCATATAATTTCCAGTCGTACTCAGATTTTATGCCTAGTTATCTTACCAAACTTATAACTTCTTGAATCTTCTTGGAAAGGAGTTCAAGTGGATCTAAGTGGTTAGGCCATACAGGAAATTTGGGTAGAGGTTAGGCCCCTCTCCACCTCAAGCTTCAAGTAGCATTAATAACCTACCAACCAAAGTTTAGACTCAAGAGCCAGTAAACTGGTGCCATACAGCCAAAGGTTCAACGGACAGGTGATCAAGTGATCAATGCCTATGAGACAACTCGGTCACCACTAATTGATGCTCAGTGTCTCGGGCTCTCAGCAGCCTATGTATTATAAAAAAAAAGGTTAAGTGATGACAATCACGATATATAATTTTGTAATCGAAGAGAATAAGATTATTTTCAATTAAACGGATAAATTCGGTTTCCGAATTAAATTATTTTAAAAAAGCATTATATATATATATATATATATATATATATATATATATATATATATATATATATATATATATATTAGGCTATTTTTTTGTTCTCTTCGCATAAGTATGAGGGTGAAAATTTGGGGCAGGAAATTGGATTATTAAATAAAAACAACAATGTGTTTAAAAAAGTTTAGAATTTAGGATTTAGGTATCAAGCAGATCCGTTTCCATCCCAC
The DNA here is from genome assembly GCA_021442155.1 of Cymbidium sinense. Lineage (NCBI taxonomy): Eukaryota > Viridiplantae > Streptophyta > Magnoliopsida > Asparagales > Orchidaceae > Cymbidium > Cymbidium sinense. Next base: position 52,421,448 of record CM038221.1, read on the forward strand.
CAACATTTAGGCAATTATATATGAAATAATTGAACATGTTCTTGAATCACGGGGATACATACCATATATTTGATCGACATGAGATCTACATATTGCTATCTTATAAAAAGTACATTAACCTAAAACTAGCATAGAAATATGTCATATTATGAATGATAATGTTATTATAATCATCAGCAGTCAGCACCACCACCACCAATATATAGAAAATACATGAACCTAAACCTGAGCAATAAAAATTTTTTTTTTCCATCGAATGAATAAAATTTTTGAGTCTTGGGGAAAGGCCAGGAGGAGGTTAATCCATCTCTGCATAAGAAAATAAAAGGATGGTAGAGTATAAGAGCTGCTGACATTAGAAGTTTATTTAATCATTAGTAGATATTGTAGATCAATACATAATTGTAGCCCAAACTAACACAATTGAACCAAAAATCACATGAAATATTGTTAACCAGATACTTGTCATCAATTGTAGTAAATATAGATGACATATTTCTTAAAGAAAGGAGGGAAAAAGAATACAACAGCTTTCCTATCTTGCAAAAGGGCCTTGCCTTTCTTGCTAGAGAACCACAAAGAGTTGCACAACTGCTTCTTGTGCTCTCAACAAAATAGTGCACATTCCATACAGAATCCTAGAAGTAGAGATCTTTTTGTCTTTGGCTGACAACTACATTCGGTGCACTGACGAGCAAGCCCAGGATCAGTCCTGGTACAAACTGTTGCTTGTTGTAGCTTTCTTCCCAGTGTACTTCTATCAGATCAAAAATCGAACACAGTTGATCAGAAACATTAGCAATGGAGCCATGTGCGGTTTGGAGGACAGGTTCTGCAGGCAATTACTTATGGATCTATTTCTAGTAATGAAAATATAGTTGCATCGGGCCTCTCGCATGTTATATTCATTTCTTCTCGAAGGTACTCATTTCTAGTCAAGAAAATATCGTTAAGTTTTGCCCATCAACTCAAGTTGATGTTTTTAAAGGATTTGGATATAGTTTCTACTTTATATATTGTTTATGAAAAACAATTTGATGCCTGCGAGGACGGCAACCCCTCCATCTGAAAAGTTATCCATCCCCCCAACATCTCACTCACTCCACCAAGCTTCCCTTCATCCCTTCCTACTAAATGTTCGTCTGTCTAATTTTAAACTGTCTCTCTTCATCTCCCCAGACTTCCACTTAAATGAGAATCTAACCCTCAGCGTGCATATAATTATAACCCTTCTTCAGCTTTTATTTTATTTTATTTTATTTTATTTATGTTGATAGTGAAACAAAAAAGCAGCCTACCAAAAAGCGTGACTACTTCATTAACCAAAAAAAATTTCTCAAGGAATCATAAGAAAAAAAAACTTCAGCATGTTCCCAGAGCTTCATTTATCTTTTTAGCTCCAAAGCAATCCACAATCCAGCGTATGGCATTTGACTTGGTCATTGTTCGCAATCTGATTGAGATTATTTTCTAAAAGTATTAAAGAACGGTTTCAGAACAAGCAGCTATGAAAGGCAGTGAAAGAAAGGAACAGGTTGGGTGTATAAATAACAAGGCTTTCCAGGTAGCAGTATAACAACATTTTCATTCCCTCCGGAAGTACAACCAGAGAATAGCTGGTGAAAACTCAACAAATATCTTGAAATAACTTACAGGTGCGTGGCTCAAATCATCCTACAAAAAAAAAAAGGAAAAAAAGAAAAAAAAAAGAAACTTGATAGAAAATAACACTCATATCACACAAATCCTCCTCCTCATACCTCTCCAGTAAAAAAAAGAACTAACTAATTTATTCATTTGTTTTCAAGAATTTAATGAAAAAAAAAAATGTAAGCTGGGTTTTACTATGTTCTTTATAGGCGGTATTATTGTAAATGGCAATAGTCGGGTTAAAGTTTATATGGGAATTGCACGAATATATAGACCTCACAAGATTTAAAGGTAGCATTACGAGTTTTATTTGAATGCCTCTTAAATCGAATGAAATTATTGAGACAGCTAAAAATTGCATAATAGAACCCTCACCTGCTTGCCTGTGGTGAATGGGATGTACTTGTACTTAATCATGTGCATAATCTGCCGCTTCATTGTCAAGAAAAAAAGAACTATCCAATAACAAAAAAGTATTGGCCAAAACACAGGAACATCAAAAATTGAGAAGAAGGTCATAACAAAAGCTATGAACCATGCTTTAGTTATGGCGTACCTGAAAAACAAAAGGATAGGCTCTAATATAAAAATAAAACACCAACATATCCCACAATTCATATGAATGAACAAATGTTACTACCAAAAAAAAACTTATTCCCGATTCATATCCCAGAAAAAGCCATGATAGTTGGTAGTAAGAGAGCGAAAGAGAAAAATTAATTAATTAACTTGTTACCCTTAAAAAGCTGTGTATACCTTACCAACTAATCAAAACTTATTGTGGGCTCTACACTCAAATATATGAATGTATGTATGTATGTGTGTATATATATATATGCAGGGGTTGATAGTAATTAAATTCAAGGATACCAGACACCAACATAGTGTCTGTTTCAAATTATCAAATTGAGAATACATATGCCAAAGTTATTATACACAGGAGTTTTATCACCATAAAGCACAATATGACAGATTATCAAATAGAACATGCCCTTTCTTTCGCACAAATGAAAATCAATTTAGATGAATGGCATAAAATTTAGAGTTAAATCTCAAAATTGTCCCCCCAAAAATTCATGTGGCAAATTTTGTCAGAGTATCACATTTCTCAAATTTAATCTCTGAACTATATAAACTTGATCCAAAATAGTCTCCCGTAGACTAAATTGGCAATAATTTTGTATAGTCGAAGGCTAAATTGGGATCAATTTTGTATCATGATTTTTACAAGAGATCATTTTTTATCAATTTTGTATAGAAGAAGTACTAAACTGAAGACATGTGATATTTTGATACTAAATTGGCCACATAAGAATAGTCAATAGACTATCTTAGGATTTATTTCTTAAACTTATTATAAAGATCAGTTAGAATAAGAGAAGGAACCTTCATTCTTAAAAAAATAGCACCATATATTTGTCCTACATTGAACTGATCATGCCACCGGCAGTAATGCAGTACTACTAGAAAAACTTGTATAGCAATAGCATAATAGATAGATCGATGGAATTCTCAGTCACCATGAGAAGTTGAATCAGCACAACATGAAAGTGGAATGCCAAAAGTCGTCAAATTGCCATCAAAAGTGATTTGGATCAACGAAGGTGGCATGCAACTTAAAAGGGGACTGATTAAAGAATACTGGTTGATAGATTTATGTCAATTTAACAATTTGATAGCTTGTATTTTTTTTAATACAAAATTAGATGCCCAACAACAATATCAATTATCAATGTTAATTACACTAGCTTAAGTTAATTCCTTCTTGTAATAGCTAGATTAGGTATTGGTAATTAAGAAATATTCAACACTTCCAACTTGGTATAAATGTGAGATGCTTGTATATCAATCAATTTACCTCCACTATAATATACGTCTTAAGAATGTCTAAAATGATAAAAAAAATCTCATTAATTTGTGGTAAGATTACCAAAAAGCGTCAAGTTGGAGAACAAAACTGGCAGACTTGATATAAATCACTCGAGAATTGTAAGATTAATAAAAATACCAGAACTTGAACTCTGGAAGGCGTCGAATGAAGGGCTTGAACTCATCCGAATCTTTGGTTGGAAGAGATGGGCCTTCCATGCCCTCAATCACCGGATCCACAATTGGAGAGAGAAACCCTATCAGAAGATTCAGCAAATAGATCCCGAGGCCATATGTGACGATGTAGAACCCCTGAATCAAATAAACCCGCAAAGAATAAATTGCAACAAAACCAAGAGTCCCCAGCCATCTGCCAACCGGATGAGGAGTGGAGCGATCAAGGTAGAACTGGAACGACCTAGAGAAATCGCTCTTCCATTTGGCCAGAATGGTTGGTGCACCTGCGTCTCCCCCCGGAGCTCCTTCCATCCAGAGCAAGGGCTTGATACTCTAGATCTAATCTAAACAAGTAAACGAAGCTAATATCAGAGAATAACTCGATCAGCAGATACAATATCAACCAATTCAAATGCTCAAATGATCAATAGATCGGGCCAAGAGGATAAGACAAGGCTTAGAACATAGGATCTCTGTTAATGCGAAGATTTTGGAAACATGGGAGAATCCATGCCGGTCTCGTGTTTTAAGAGTAGCCATAGAGAAATATGAAAACAATTGTGCTGCTGAATTATCTATTGCATGTTAGTGTTATGAATAGCTGAAGTAGGTTATTTTTTGGATCACTGATTTGAATTATATATTTTATTATTTTTAGAATTATATTAAATTATTGAATTATATATTTTATAATGCACTATTCATCATCTAAAAATAAAAAGTCTTACAAATCTTATAAAGTTACTTTAAATTTAATATTTACATAAATGCTAAGATATAATTATTTTGAAAATTAAATATACACAAATTATTTAAAAATGATATGTGATTCTATCACTCTATAATTAAAGACTTTCAAATTTAAAAATAATTCCAATCATTTTTTAGCATCCACTAATATTAATTCTTATATTTGAATTTTAAGGATTACAAGCAATTTTAAGATTTACAACTAAATGCATAAATTTACTTTTAATAAGTTTATTATAAGTGATCATGTATATATTAAATTTATAAAAAGTTTAAGAATACTAATTATTAATACTAAATTTGAGTAGTAATTGTGAAATAATTTTTTATAACTCCTCATTTAAAGTTATACTATTTCTAAAAATTGATATGGAGCTTGTGTGATCATTTGAAAAATAATAAACCTAGCTATTTTATATGAAATCTACTCTAATTTGTTTTTTAAAATTTTCAATGATGATATTTCTCCTAAATTTATATCACATTTTATTTGTATTTTTTAATTATCTTTTAATAACAATATGAGCAAGAAGAAACTCAAGAGATTATGCACAAAGAACTTAAGAGAGACCAACTGAAATTTATAATAATTTATATAATAATAAAGAATACCAAAAAATTTAGATCTTAAAAGCGAATTGGAGGTAAAAATAAGGATGCAGTGTGGTGAAAATTTAAAATTTTCAATTTGATTTAATCGAGTACGGTGATTATTAGAAATTTATGATCAAATTTTTTAAATTAAAAAAAATTATAATACTCAATATAGCTTTTTAAACAGCTAATTCCAGACCTTAAATATAACTATACATAGTCTGTGTACACATAAAAATCTTGTGTTCATATTATATTCAAATACACAATCTACATAAAAAAAAAAAAAGAATCTCAAATATATCTAAAACAAATCAGTACATAATTTGTGCACATATATAAAGAAGTACATATGATGTGCACACCCTGTGTATAGATAGAAACCATATACACAGTTTGTATTTATGTATAAGTTTCACATAAATAAACCTATAAAAAGATAAAATCAATTTTCAGAGAGCCTATACACAATAAGTTATGCCCATGTAGTTTTCAGTTGCTCCATGCACAATACAACATCTAAAAATAGTAATACAACACCTAAAAACAGATAAAATTAATAATATGGAAATGAACTTTAACACACAAGTCCTATATACAGACTAGTACAAAAAAAAAAGTACAGATGCAATAGGCACTGAACTCAATGGCAGAAGCGACTGTGCATCCTCACACACACCACAAATCTGAAACGTTACCTTTCAAATCTGTACATTTTTTTTTTTTTGGGTAAGGGAGTGTTCACCTCTAATCCTATTTATTATTTTTCTGACTGATAACTTTCGAAAGCTGAACCCCGGTATTGGTAGCCTCGCTTTCTTAAGAAGATAAGACACCCCTCAGAGAATCGATGTTTACATTGGAAAGCATGATGAGGCAAGAAGCTAGTACAGAGCGAGAGCGATCGCTGCTGGAAGATGAAGTAGAGCAGGTTTCACAATCCTAGTTTTTAATGGATTATAAATAAAATAATTATGAATTAGTTAAGTTTTTATATTAATGTCAGTCGTCTAATGACTATTTCACGAAAAGTCGTTTGAGGACGACTTTTTTTTTTTTTTTTTTGTGGTTTTACAAACCACGGCGAGAGAGAGAGAGAAAGAGAGAGAGAGAGACAGAGAGAGAGAGAGATTTTTATTAATTTTTTAAATAATATAATTATTTAAAGTATATAATTTAAAATTTTTTTATAAAATATTTAATAACTAA